>OY757011.1:129815860-131270860 GCA_963580285.1 Lucinisca nassula | reverse complement strand
TGTGTGTGTGTGTGTGTGTGTGTGTGTGTGTGTGTGTGTGACCTTTCTACATGGATTGCATCACGAAAACACGCCTTTATAATTTTGATCCCCTTCAACCCCACTTTTATATAGTAAAACTTGGGTTTACGGGGGTAAACCTTATTTTCTTATTTATGCTCTAAAATATAGATTGTGGGTACTCGTATGAGGCGGTTCTAACGAGTACCCACAATCTATCTGCTCTAAAGCAGAAATAAGAAAAATATTTCAATTTTTCATCTTAATATTTTCATTTTTTCGGCGATAAAGGTTAGAATGTATTTGTATAGGTGTGTTTTCGTAATGGCGTGTAATTGTGTATACAATTCATGCTAACTAGTACGTCAAATTAACAACTACATACCCCAAGGCAAATCGTGGATTACAAGAGTATACATTACAAAACACGCCTTTGCAAATACAGTGTAAATTTTACCGCCGAAAAAAAAATTAAAATGAAAAATTATGATATTTTCTGCTCTAAAACATACATGCAGAACAGAAATAAGAAAAATAAGGTTTACCCCTGTAAACCCCAGTTTTATTGTATAAAAGTTCGGTTCAAAGGGGTCAAAATTGTATAGGCATGTTTTCTTAATGTACCAATTACTAAATATTTGCCATTTAGGATAAATTAAGTGTGCATGTTATACTGTCTCAACGTTGACGAACGAACAGCCACAAACTATGTTTAAATATAAAAAACAAATTACGATAACACACCCGTGCGAAATAGTGCATTTTATCACATCTCCAAAATGGCTACTTTTCTGATGAAAATCCACTTTATTTTTCTTATCAATACGGCAGAAATAAGAAAAATAATGTCTACCCCCGTAAACCCCAGTTTTTTTCTATATAAAGTGGGGTTTAGGGGTGTTCATTTCACGGACTTGTTCACGTGATGAAATGTTAGTGACAAATATTAGTTTTAGTTCAATCACGTCTGTGTAAATGTGTATCATAGACTCACGTGGACAATGATGTTCATCGCTGTCGTCTCCGCAGTCATCATCATTATCACATCTGCAAAAATAATAAATACATAAATAACGTTTCTTAACCCTTCTCTTGCTGAATATTCAGTTTAGCCACACCCATTTCTGACTTTGAACAATCAGATTACATGTACTTGATTTAATTTATTCCTACAAATCCATGAATTGAATGTCAATCAGTGTAGACCCTGATCAGATGGCTTCTTAAGAAGCCATCTGATCTGGATCTACACTGCTTGCAAAGATAGGGGTTGTCGTGAATAGCAAGATAAGGGTTACAAAAACAAAACAAAAAACACTACTATATTAAGGGCGCGCGCCCATCGGGGTTATGAGAAACAGATTGGACTGCACGGTGCTTCAACACAGACCTGGAACCTGGGCTGCAGGGCTAGGGATGTCATTTCATCTCAGTGTCGGGTAAAAGTCCCACAAAATTTGAAGCAGCGTCTCCAAATTGACATATAAAGTGCTAACTAGGATTTTAAACCTCATTTAAAGCGAACAAAACTAACCGGCCAATCGGGGCTTGAAGAAATAGATTGACTGCATGATTCTTCCATGCAGAACTGAAAGTGACCGCACACGAGTACTGGTAAACCGCTTTGAGAATCTAAGCCTGTCCAGACAAAGCGGTGCGAGTCAGACCGCCCGTGCTTATAAATAATATTGGTTTCATTGGGTGACAGGGCTTGGGATGTCATTTCATCGCAATGTCGGGTAAACGTCCCACAAAAATTGGAAGCAACGTCTCCAAAATGACATATACAGTGTGGACGGGGACGTTTAACCTCAAATCAAATAAACAAACAATCCTAGCAACTCATACCACTTGGTTACATTTACAAGAGTTCTGATATCAAGGGCACAAACTGTTGAATAGAGGCCTTCATGCGGACTGAGCAAAGTATTTGTCTTAATCGCGACGGAAGTAAGGCCGAGGATTGTGGCCACGTAAAATCGATTTAAGCCCCCCCCCCCCCCCCCCCCCCCCCCCCCCCCAGTGGAAATCGTTTCCGCTGACCGTTCCAAGGCGATTCTTCTGTCGCAGTTTATTTTTGTTATGGTTTGTCTTTGGGTGTTTGTGTCGCTTATATTATTTTATTTTGGATAGCCTATTGGCCATTCTGTGGGAAAGTAACTGCCCTTTTGGCTTTCCGCTATTGATGTTTCCATTAGGGTCTGTTGTTTCATGTTTGTGTTTTTTTCCCTTTGGTGTCTCTGATGGGAGCTGTGGGTTAATTGTATCGATTCCTGATCATTGCCTTCACTACTTGATTTTCATGTCTCCACATGAGGCAACACTATTCATTGGAAGGGTATTAAGCTTAGCATTATCCTCGTATGGCAATGTTTGTCCGTACTTTTCAATCCTGAGTAGCTTAAAAATTGTCTATATATTTTCTGCGACTCACGAGACTATCTATAACACCAGATACAGTTGTACAAGGCTTAATCATTGGGTTTCATTTATATGGAGTGAATTTATGGCGATGCATGATATTTTGTTCACCAAGAACCAGACTCTGAAATGGCGGTATCTAGGTACTGCGACTTGTGCTTAAATGTAGGGAATGGCAACACCGATTGTTTCCGTATTTTTCTGTTCCCATCGCGAAAAGACGTCTATATAATTTTCATCCCCTTGAACCCATCGTTTATATAGTAAAACTGGGATTTTATATTTTTCTTATTTCTGCTCTAACATATAGATTGTGGGTACTCGTTAGAACCGCCTCGATGAGGCGGTTCTAACGAGAACCCACAATCTATATTTTAGGCAGAAATTAGAAAAAATATCACGATTTTTCATCTTTAAATTTTCGTGTTTTTTTTTTTTTTTTTTTTTTGCGGTGCATTTTGCACTGTACAGTAAAACCTGTCTTAGTGGCCACCTCTATTAAGCAAGCAACCTGTCTTAAGCAAGCAGGCATTCAGTTCCCAAGAAAGGCAGATGTGTTAAATTTCACCTGTATTAAGCAAGAACCTGTCTTAAGCAAGCATATTTTGACTATCCCTTAAGGGGCTCTTACACTGTCACGACTTTGACCACGATTGTCCACGACTGTCCACGACCAATTGGGACCATGAAAATCGTGGCAAATCGGGGCATACACGGTTCCGATTTCACTACCCTACGAATACTCACGACTTTGCTACGACACTTCTACGAACAATCACGATTGCTGTACGATAATGGAGCCGATTTACAACGATCCTCTACGATCGACTACGATGTCTTACGATCCTCTAGGATTCTTCTACGACTGCACCTCGATTGCTTCAAGATATCAGACGATCATACACGATTTCTCACGATCCCTGCAAGACTGCTCTACCCCCAAGGCACGATGATCAAAGACTCAGTACGATCATGGAGGATTCGATACGATTTACTCACGATTAACCAAGACTTCTCCCGATTCGTCAGGATTTATAACGATCTGGGTATATAAAAGTGCTCATCAAATGCACAGTGTCATTCAGTTTCAACCATTTCTGTAGTGAGCATCTGACGAAAATGTTTTTGCAGCCAGGTCAAAGGCTTCTGTATCTTCAAAATTAAGTTCAGCTCGAAGAAGACATGATCGAAAATGACATTGCAATGGCTGAACAACTGGAGGTGCAGAGGAACAGGAGGGACAGGTGACAGTTGACCATAGTTGCTTGGGTAATTATATGTACAAAGTTACGTGGAGAAAGTTGTGCGTTCGACGTAGCGTCGGGATAAATCGTGCTATCGTCATCATCAATCGTAGTGCATTCCTGGTGAATCTTGCATTGTCGTGAGCAGTCGTCATGATATCGTAGTAGATCGTACGGCAGTCGCAACGGAATCGTAGAGGCATCGTACATGATCTTGTCTCGTCGTAGTACAATCGTGGTAGAATTCAGTCACGATTATTCACGATTGGCAACGATTACCACGACGACGGCTCACGACTGAGCTACGATTTCTCTACGACCGCTCTACGATTTGAAAAATGATGCCGACTCGTTACGAATGTTTTGAACATGTCCAAAACAGTCGTGGTCACTCCCGAACTATCACGATCAACCACGATTCCTCAAGATCTCTGCCGACTTCTCTACGACGTTGTTCACGATTAACCACGATTTGAAAAATCGTGGTGAGTCGTGGCCAAAATCGTGACAGTGTAAGAGCCCCATTAGGTAATTGCAACCTGCGCTTGTTGTATTTCTTTTCAAGTCAGAAATGCAAACTATACAAACTTCAGTCGAACTTCAATACAAACTTCAATAGCTCGATTCAGCACCCGTCCATCGGTGCTTGAAGCAATAGATGGACTGCATGATGCTTCCACGTAGAGCTCAACCGACACGCACACGAGTATATGTACTGGTAAACCGCTAAGGGGATCTAAGCCTGCCCAGGCGGTGCGAGTCGGCCCGTCCATGCTAATAAACCTTATTGGTTTCATTGGGCGGCAGGGCTTGAGATGTCATTTCATCTCAATGTCGGGTCAAAGTCTCACAAAATTGGACGCAATGTCTCCAAAATGACATTTACAGTGTTGACGGGGACGCTAAACCGCAAATCAAACAAACAAACAAAAACAATAGCTCGATAACCTTTTGGACCACGAAAATTTGTTCTAGAAAGGGGTAGTTCGAATTACTGAGGGTTAATCATGATTGCGCCACCACATGGGGTATGCTGGGGATAACTTAAGAATATCTTTTCGATATTCTGTAAATAAAAGAATGTCACGTGTACTCAACATTACGATGAATTACCCATGCGATATAGTGCACTTTTTACTTCGCAAAAATAGCTACATTTCTGATGAAAATCTGTGAAGTTTTTCTTAGTTATACTGCACGCATAGGTTGTGGGTACTCATTAGAACCGCCTCATTGAGGCGGTTCTAATGAGTACCCACAACCAATGTCTAGTACCATAAATAAGAAAAATAATTTCACGGACTTGTTCACGAGATGATAGAGTCGCTATATTGAAGCGTTTCTTATCAGTTCTCACGCACGTCCTTTACAAGATAAATTCAGAGAAAGAAAAATAATCTTCATAAAATTGTCCTTGATATATGAAGCTTCGGGGGAAATTCTCTAGGGACTGAAGAACGAGATCGAATTTTATCAGTTACCCCATATATTTATTGAATTGTAACGCATTGACCTGATAAAGATATGGTATCTCAGGACAAGTGAGCTTTATCACGTCAACGTGACATTGCACTTTTTGAATGAACCGGACAACCGGAAAAATGGCCTAAAATGTTATTGTTACTGTAAAAATGTAAAAAATGCTTGAAAAAAATATAGGAAAAATATGGTCAGCTGATACTTAATATATCGACCGCCAGAATACTGGGACGCACTGAGGACCATCAACTGATCGTAAAATGCTCATTTAAGAGTGTAGAAGGGGATAAACTGATAAATAGAATACCAGATTCGTATCATTTGATATCAAGTTTATCAGGCTCGGCTTCGAGAACGCATGTAGAATCGCTCGGCAAGCCTCGCGATTCTACAAGCGTTCTCGAAGCCTTGCCTGATAAACTTGATATCAAATGGCACGAACCTGGTATTCTCTATATCGATGTTAATTGAGCTACCCGTGTTCAAGTTATCGTACTTTCACTCTATTCATTACCATAAAAAAAACCCGTGCGACAAAGTGCATTTTTTCACATTTTCAAAATGGCTACTTTTCAGATGAAACTCTGTGATAATTTTCTTATTTATACTGCAAACATAGACTTCAGCTGCTCGTTAGAACCGCCTCATTGGTGCGGTTCTAACGAGTACCCACTACCTATGTATTGGAGCAGTAATGAGGCAAATAATGTATAACCCCGATGAAGTACCTTTCAATGAATCTCTTTGCATCAAATTAGTTTGACAAGCAAATGTCATTCATCAAAGTAGTCTAAAACTGGATAAGCAATATACATTGATTGGTCTTATTGTGGCAAGTACTTTTTTTCCATTTTTAGATCTGATTGACAGTGCAGTGTCTACAATGAAATATACAACACTTTGTGTTTTGAATTTATTCCTGTCTTGTAGCTGACTGACAGGATGTAAGGAAATATTGAATGAAACATCAGATCAAAATGAAATGAAGCTCATCAAAGTTTGAACGGATTTGTGTCCACCGGTGTATATACAGTGGTGTTTATGGGGGTGGGGTCATTTTACGGACCTGTTCCCGTGATGTATGAAAAAGACAATTATTGCAATGTTTGCCTAAAAATCATTGTTGTGTTGAGAGTTCCTCAAAATATCTCATAGCCCCCGCCAATCTGGGCTTAAAGAAATAGATGGGCTGCATGATGCTTCCATGTGCACGCATAGCTGAAACCGACCTGCACACGAGTACTGGTAAACCGCTTAGTGGATCTAAGCCTGCCCAGGCAATGCGTTGCGAGTCGGCAGGGCTTGAGATGTCATTTCATCTCAATGTGGGGTAAAAGTCCCACAAAATTGGTAGCAACGTCTCCAAAATGACCTTTACAGTGTTGACGGGGACGTTAAACCTCAATTCAAACAAACAAACAAAACAAAATATCTCACCTGTAGTTCTGTGGCACACACTTGAAATTGGTACACAAATATTGCGTGCTAACGCAATGCCCTGAAACAAAAGAATATATGAGTTTTACTGGCATTACTTTTATTTCTACGATAGGTAGACATCATTTTCCATCTTTATGCAGTAAGTCGTAAAATCCTTTAATATCCATAAAATTATATACAGTAAAATCCTCTATTAAGACCACCTTTGGGACTGTTCAAAATGGTCTTTAAAACAATTTTTAAATAGTCCCAAAGGTGGTCTCTGACCAGAGGACACTGCATGCAGAAAACACAAAGAAAGAATAACTGTAACCTACAAAATAAGCTTTTAAAAGCAGAATTTGTCTTAATTTCAGGTGGTCTTAACAGCGGAATTTCACTTCATTTGATTTCGTATTCAGCAAAAAAAGATATAGTACAATTTCAAACTATTCTTTAACCAAAGATAGAAAAAGTGTGCATCATGAAAACTCGCCTAATAGTATATAATTTTCACCCGCTTGAGCCCGACTTTTATATGGAAAAACTGGGGTTTACCTTACTTTTCTTATTTCTGTCCTAAAAAAAAGAGTATATTTACTCGTTAGAGCCGCCTCGGTGAGGCGGTTCTAACGAGTACCTACAATCAATATTTCGAACAGAAATAAGAAAAATATTATAATTTTTCATCTTGAAATTTTCGTTTTATCGGCGGTAAAATGTACAATGTATTAGTATAGGCGTGTTTTCGTGTTTTGCTGAAAGAAATTGGGTAATTTTCATGCCTCTTAAAGGAAAAGTTTTCGTATGAAAATTTGTTTAATTGTCCTCGCATAGATTGCCTTAATGAACGAGTTTATTCAGACATAACTAAAAAAATGTTTATACAAATACATTGTAAAATTTACCACCAAAAAATTGAAAATTTGTTATGAAAACATATAATATTTTCCTTATTTCTGCTCTAAAATATAGATTGTGGGTACTCGTTAGGACCGTCTCGATAGATTGTGGGTACACGTTAGAACCGCCTCATCGAGGCGGTTCTAACGAGCACACACAATCTATATATAGAGCAGAGCAGAAATAAGAAAAATAAGGCTTACCCAGGTAAACCCAAGTTTTACTATATAAAACTTGGGTTCAAGGGGGTCAGACTGATATAGGTATGTTTTCCTGATGACAAGCTCGTGAAATGAACGTCACTCTAAACCCAACTTTGTATAGAGAAAGGTTGGGTTTACGTGGGTTTTAATTATTTTCCTATGTTTTGTCATGAACATAGAGTGTTGGTACTCGTTAGAAACTCCACACTCCGGCGGCTCTAACGAGCAGCAAAAAGCTATATTTTAACTAGAAATAAGATATGGAACATTTTAACCTAAAAATGCTACGAGATAAGAATTATGTCTATTTAGCACATGGATGTGTTATCGTACTAATGGAGGAATAACAGAAAGAATGTAGTTTCCATCACGAAACACGCCTATATTATTTTGACCACCTTGAGCCCCACTTTTATATAATAAAACTGGGGTTTGCAGGGGTACATGTAAACCTTAATTTTCTTATTTCTGTTCTAAAATATATATTGTGGGTACTCGTTAGAACCGCCTCATCCTTATTTTTTCTTATTTTTTTGCTAAAATATATATTGTGGGTACTCGTTAGAACCATCTCATTGAGGCGGCTCTAACGAGTACCCACAATCTATATTTTGAGCAGAAATAAGAAAAGTATCACAATTTTTTCATCTTAAAATTTTCATTTTTTTCGGCGATAAAGGTACAATTTATTTGTATAGGCGTGTTTTCATAATGCATATAACGGGAACCGACTCAGGGCCCGAGGTTACAATTTTCATGCTCAAGTCATTTGAGCATGAAACTTGTCCTGCCCAGAATAAATTTTAAAATGTCAGCAGTAGTTGTCATTTTCAAAATTCATGAACATGAGAAATAAACATTCTGCATTCACATATGTATCCATAAGGTCTATCCCAGCAGGCACATGAGGCAATGGTGACGTCACATCAACGTCGGTTCAACGTCATGTCGTTGATGCAACGTCAAATCTACGTCGGTGCAACGTCATGACGTTGCACCGACGTTGATTTGACGTTGCCATAGCGAGGTGTGCCTGCTGGGATGAGTTTGAAGAATGCAGAAACGTACAGCGCAGTTCCAGTTATGTATTTTGCTCCTGCATAATATTGTAACTAGAATCGCGCAGTCGATGGTGCACCATCGCAAATACCCGCTTTTTCTATGGACAACACACTTAGAAATACATGTGTACACTGAATAGGACAATTGAGAAGTTACATTCACAAGCCTTTTCTAAGAAATTTGACCTTTGACCTCACCCCATGACCCCAGGGGGTCAGATGAAAATTTCGACACCTTCATGCACATCTGCAGTCCCCAAGCAATGTATGTACCAAGTTTGCTCACTATAGGTAAAGAAATAAAAAAGTAGTTGCATTCACAAGAAACGTGACAGACGGTAGGACGGACGGACGGACGGACGGACGGACGTCCGGACGGACACCCGTGATGAAAATAATATACCCGTTTTTTTTTTTTTTTCAAAAAAGCGGGTATAATTAGTTTGAACCGCATTGTAGAGTACAAGAGTGCGCAGATGGAAACAAAATAGGATATGAAACCTGAGATTTAGTATGTAAGAGCAACTGTAAAATTAAATACTTACTAACAAAGGTCTTTGTGAAATTATATATGAGTTTAAATCCTGCGTTTGTAGTGTAAGTGTTAGTGGTAAACTCTAAGGTGAGGTATCGTCCGGAGGAAGTTGTTGCGGGGAATGATGAACCACAGTATTTGCCAATTAGGGAAGAGTTGGTACCCGGGCCATCATAAAGAGTCAGGTAGTCTCTATTGCAATTTCTGAAGAAACAAATGTACAACATTAATTGAGATGGTCATTATGAAATCATGCCTATACTAATACATTGTAAATTTTACGACGGAAAACAACGTAAATTAATTTGTGCTATTTTTTTTCTTATTTCTGCTCAAATTATAGATTGTGGGTACTCGCTTTAACGAGTACCCACAATCTATATCTCAGAGCAGAAATAACAAAAATAAGGTTTACCCTCGTAAACCCCAGTTTAACTATATAAAAGTGGGGTTCAAGGGGGTCAAAATAATATAGGTGTGTTTTCGTGATGATAGTTTATATGAGCCCCGCCAAGCGAATTTGGGTCTTCGAGCATTCCGTAATGACAAACTTTAACTGCGCATGCCCAGCCATTCAGAGGGGCCAGGGATATGGCTTTCTGTCTGAAGGTTCCTCTTGATTCAATGCTTGTTTGAGCGAGCAGCGAAGGTTCTGGCGAGACTGCGCGGATGCGCAGGCTCGCCTGAACCTTCGCTGCTCGCATAGGCGATAAGTACCAAAATCGCTTGACGGGGTCCATTATTATTATAAAACTAAACACACTTAATATTACTTCAGTTCTTTAACACATTCAGACTGAAAACCACCAAACTGGACATTGGCAAGCTATTCATGTTTAGATCAGACTTCACATTATCAAGTCTATGCAATAAATACCCTTATAAACTCCACCGTTTTTAGGAAGAAGTGGGGTCAACAAGGGCATAGATTAGTAGATTACTTTTCTAAGCATAAAGTGTGTGTAACCGTAAGAACCGTCTCAATTAGACGGTTTCAACGAGTACGAACAGCCTATGTCTGCGGCTAAAACATTTTAAAACTTGCGATAACTCTCCCGTGTTCTAACATGGCGCCTTTCATATCGTAGAACTAATATTTCGCAGATGAAGATTTTTGAAATTTTTCTCATATTTAGTTAATACATAGATTGTGGGTGCTCGTTAGAACCGCCTCTTTGAGGCGGTTCTGACGAGTAACCCAAATATATGTGTTTAAGCAAAAATAATACAACAATATCTACCCCTGTAAACCCCATATTGTGTTATATAAAGAGGCGCGCGCGCGCGCGTGCGTGCGTGCGTGCGTGCGTGTGTGTGTGTGTGTGTTGGGGGGGGGGGGCTACAGGGGTGTTCATTACACGGACTTGTGAACCTGATGGCAGTTCTTCAGGTATAAAAAACGCAATTATAGTAGCTCATGGTTGTGTTAGGTATATTGTAATGGACGCCGCAGAACGCATCTTCAAAAAGTTCAGCATTTTCAAATTGAAATTTTAAAATGACTCGGAAGCCTCTGTGGTAAAGTGTTTATGCTACTCGCCTGATAAACCAGGGATTGCAGAATCGACCCCGGGCTTCTCCAGACTTTCGGGTGAGTCTTTAAACCGAGGTCCCGTCTCCGTATGACCTTAGCTGTTGGTGGGACGTAAAACTCAAAAACACTCACTCACTCACGTATATTGTAATGGACGCCGCAAAACGCGCCTTCATCGTGTGCAAAATGTCATTACGAAAACACGCCTATACAAATACATTGTAAATTTTACCGCCGAAAAAAATGAAAATTTCAAGATGGAAAAGTTTAATGTTTTTCTTATTTCTGCTCAAAATATAGACTGTTGGTACACGTTAGAACCGCCTCATCGAGGCGGTTTTGACGGGTACGCACAATCTATATTTCAGAAGCCTCCGTGGTGTAGTGGTTACGCTACTCGCCTTGTAAACCAGGGATCGCAGGATCGATCCCGGACTTCTTCAGACATTCGGATGAGTCTTTAAACCGAGGTCCCGTCTTCGTATGACCTTAGCTGTTGGTGGGACGTAAAACCCAAACACTCACTCACTCACTCACTCACAATCTATATTTCGGAGCAGAAATAATAAAAATCGGGTTTACCGCTGTAAACCCCAGTTTTACTATACAAAATTTGGGCTCAGGTGGTCAGCATTATATAGGCATATCTTTGTGATGTCAGCATTTTCAAATAGAAATTCTAAAATTACTCAACAATGAAATTCGAAATTGACCCATGCTCTATAAAATCTGAAGAAGATTCTATTTAAATGGAGAAGCCCCTGTGATGTAGTGGTTATGCTACTTGCCTTGTTTACCAGGGGTCGTGGGTTTGATCCCGGGCTTCTCCAGACTTTCGGAAGTCTTTGAACCGAGGTCCAGTCTCCGTGTGACCTTAAATGGATCGTAAATACACTTCTGATCACAATGTGTCTTTGTTTTCTTATCTTAACTTGTCTCTAACATCTTGTGAGATGGAGATCTTACACCAGCCCGGCTTTACTGTTGTTTCTCTACCTGTTTGTTTTTTTACTTTTCCCGTCTCCTTTACTGTGAATTTTACAATTGTATTTGCCATTTAAAGGTGCATTATTGAGCTTCCGGGTCTCAAAAAAATGTTTCTGTTTTTTATCTTCAATGCATACTCCTTTGTCATGTGTACACTTTTGGAGCCAAATGCAGCTTCAGAACTTTGTGAAAATGGTCGTTTTCATTCGTGTTTACCCTTCGCTCTGAACATGTGTTCGGAATTTCTGTTCTAAAAATAAATTTGTCACTTT
Organism: Lucinisca nassula; assembly: GCA_963580285.1. Classification (NCBI taxonomy): domain Eukaryota; kingdom Metazoa; phylum Mollusca; class Bivalvia; order Lucinida; family Lucinidae; genus Lucinisca; species Lucinisca nassula. Next base: position 131,258,802 of record OY757011.1, on the reverse strand, counting down.
ACACATACATGGCTACAGTATCGTCTCTGAGTGTCGTTACTTATGGCATGGTATTCAGCGTCATATTTTTTTTTCCGATTCAGGCATGGCCTAAGCAAACAAGGCCAAAAATGAACGTCGCATAACGTCATATATGGGGATTCTATTTTTGTCACGAACTAAAAATAGATCTAACTAGTGTTCGAAACCTAGTTAGGGAATCCCTCTCAAACTTGTTTACCTGTCATCATAATTGTTCGCATTTTTGCATAAAATGCATTCATTTGTATTGTTTTAAAGAAAAATGCCGGCTATATGTATTTTATTTTTGGTAGCATTTTTTTCGGATAGCTCAATAATGCACCTTTAAGAGGAACATGAGATGTTTCCGCACATACCGAGTTTTTTTTTCTTTTGACTTTGGCGTGTAGACTGCTATGTTACGCAACCTATGGCTATGAGCAGAAATAGGAAAATAATGTATACCCCCGTAAACCCCATTTTTACTACATAACATTGGATTTAGAGGGGTGTTCATTTCACGGACTTGCTCACGTGATGACCCCAAAGGTAAATGTATCTGAGGTACTATGGAAGTTTGACATAATTAACCCTTGTCCTGTTAATCCCGGATATGCCTTATCTTTGAAACAATGTAGATCCAGATCAGATGGCTTCTGACGAAGCCATCTGATCAGGATCTACATTGTTTGCTATTCAGATTGTGAATTTGTTGCAATAATTCGCATTAAGTAATCTGATTGGTTGATAATCGGTAGTGGGTGTGGCATATATGAATATTCAGCAGGACAAGGGTTAAAACGCCTTACTGTTTCTAGCTTGACGGATATTTCACCATCGCTTTCGTCTTGCCTGGTCTAACTTTCATTTGTGTAGGCCTTGGTGGTATGGTCTTGGTGGGCAATTAAGTACTGCGGGATGAAAACCTGACAGTGTCAGATTGTCAGGGGTATTACTCACTAAGACTCTTCGTTTGGAATTGGACCTTACCTAGGATTTAAGAGAACGGTGCATATTGTATATTATTAATTGACTATCCTGTATTGATCGAAGGTAAACAGGGTATAACCAGAGGTCAAGTGATATTAAATCAATAATCATGTTTTTAATTGTGTTAATAAAACTGTCATTAATCAAGTAATTTCGTATTGGCCCGGTTACAGGTTCGAGATATACTGTATTGGCCCGAGGCCTAAGGCCGAGGGCCAATACAGCTGACCGTGGACATATAACTGGGCCAATGAGAAATTACAGGTCCTCGGTCAGCTGTACTGCCCCTCGGTCTCAGACCTCGGGCCAATACAGCAGACCTTGGACCTGTAACAGAGCCAATACGAAATAACTTGATTAATAGCATCATAGTATGACTACACTTGATGATACAATGCATGCCAAATCTACAGTAAGACTCGTGCGACCAGCAAATACAAAGATCAGCCTGTGTATCTATCCAGTTTGGTAACAGCCATCAACAAGGTGTATCCAAGGGCCTACAGAATACTCATGCAAAAAGCCAAGGCGCTGGTGAGGCTGCACAAATGCGCAATTTTCTATGATCGCAATTATTAATCTGCCAGTTCAACTGGGTAACTTACGTGCCACTGCCTTCGACGTCAAAGGTGTTTTCAGATAATTCCACATAAAACCCTACAGGAGCTTGTATATGCCACACACAGTGTAGACCCTTGCCGTAGTTATGGCCAGCATCAAAACCCGCATGTGATTTTATTGTACCATTTGGCGCAGTAAAGACCGCGTTTGGCTGTCCGCATTCTAGATTTCGTCGAGCTAAAATACAATTATGAGTCGTGTCACAAGAATACTGAGAATCTTATATGGGGTTCTGTTGTAGATGAGCGTTTCCAACCCTCGGGATGACCTTTCTGAGCAGAATCTAGGCAATCTGAGTGATGACCTTGCTGAGCGGAACCGAGGCTATCGCTCAGCAAGGTCATCCTAAAGGTTGGAAACGCCCATCTACAACAGATTTATTTTTCTTTTTTAACACCACCGAAACTTATACATTTTGTAATTGACAATGTAAATTACTTTATTTCGGGCACAACACTTATGTAGTTTGCCTGGATAAGGACACAAAGGTAAGAACAGAATGTCTATCCCAGGCTAAAACCATGGATTTCCTTATCTGATGTGCAAGAAAAAAAAACTGTCTTCGGTTCGTGCAATCAGGTAACATACAAATTGACCTGTACAGCTACATACACTATCAATGCTCTTGAAATTGTATATATTGAAACTAAAAAATGTGGTATTTTTCTTATTTCTGCTCAAAATATATATTGAGGATATACGTTAGAACCCCTCATCGAGGCAGTTCTAAAGAGTACTCACAATCTATGTTTAAGAGTAGTTCTGCGTGGAAGAATCATGCAGTCCGTCTATTTCGTCAAGCCCCGATGGGTGGGGGCTGGTATGCGTGATGATATAAAGGTAAAATACACTATAATTTAACATACTTCTCGTTTGGCTTGTACGTCACATTTATATAATTTGTCACAAAGCTTTAAATAAAAAACCATTAAACTGAAACGCGGGCATTAGTTGTGGCCACATAAAATCGTCTGAGACTTCATCCACACCCACCCGACACGCACCCTGAATTCTTACTGACGCACCCACACCCGCCCATCGGGGCTTGGAGAACCAGACTGGGCTGCACGATGCCTCCAAGCAGAGCTGCAACCGGTCGCTTATGAGTACTGTTAAACCGCTTAGAGAGTCTAAGACTGCCCAGGAAAAGTGTTGCGAGTCGGACCGTGCCTACATATAAACCATTTTTGTTTCTTCGGGCGACAGGGCTTGAGAGGTCATTTCATCTCAATGTCGGGTAAAAGTCCCACAAAATTGGAGGCAACGTCTCCAAAATTACCTTCATAGGATTGAAGGGGACGAAAAACCTCCATTCAAACAAAATGTTTCAAAGCTATGCTTCTGTTTTGGTGTTTATAGGGGTGTTCACCACGGGGGTTCGTTAACGTGATGTCGACATCATTACGAAAATACGGCTAAACAATGACATTTTAAACTTTACTGCCGAAAAAAAACTGAAATTTTAAATATGAAATATTGTGATATTTTCTTTTTTTTTTTTTTTTTTTGCTCAAAATATAAATTGTCGGTACTCGTTAGAACTGCTTCGATTTAGAACAGCCTCATCGAGGTGGTTCTAACGACTACCCACAATCTATATTTTAGAGCAGAAATAAGAAAAAAAAAATACCCCTGTTAACCCTAGTTGTACTGTATAAAAGTGGGGTTCAAGGAATTCAAAATATACAGACGTGTTTTCGTTATGTGATGCAGAAAGACGTTTCCTCACTCTACGAGTAAAATAAGAAAAATAATATAAACCCTACAAACCCTCGTTTTACAATATAAAAATGGGTTTATGAGGGTGCACATTATATAGGCGTGGTTTCGTTATGTGCACTCCCATAAAAAAGGCAACTTGCCAGCCTTTTTCACATTTTACCATTTCCAAAGTGAAAATGCGCAGTTGAAAAAAATGAGTAAAACTTGTTCGTTTCTTTACTAGAACGGGTTTGTTCAGCATTGTTTAACGGCCTAGACAACACTATTTCATGTCATGTTTGAGCCGGTCAGTTTATCTAACCACACTTTTCCCGAGGAGGCATATACGTAAGCGGTTAACCAGTACAGTGAACCGTCTTTCAACTACCTTTCTCGAATCAACGGAAGGGAAAGGATGGCCGTAGAAAAGATATCATGATCAATCTCCACAAAATTGTTGACCCTATGCCTTTAAATATGACAGACTGGGCAAAACAATTTTACATAGGCACGATCCAAGACCACAGCCACCACAGAATATAAAGACAAAGTGGTATAAATCTACAGACAAATGCCAAACACAATACAGTCAGACTTCTATGCCTTGGAATAATTCTGCAAAGTTATTTGTGACCAAGTTATACAGTTTGGGCCACTGATGGAAGCTGCTAGTGTCAGGTTTGCAGGCATTACATGCAATAGGGACATCTTTAACATTACGCCAACACACCCGTGCGACATAGTGCATTTTCTCACATCTCCAAAATGGCTACTTTTCTGATGAAAATCTGTACTATTTTTCTTATTTAGACCACAAACATAAGTTATGGGTATTCGTTAGAACCGCCTCATTGAGGCGGTTCTAACGAGTACCCACAACCTATGTCTTGGAGTAATAATAAGAAAAATAATCTTTACCCCCGTAAACCCCAGTTTTCTCTATACAAAGTGGGGTGTAAGGGGGTGTTCATTTCACGGACTTGTTCACGTGATGTATCGGATTTTTTGTACACTCATAAAATCGTTTCATCACACAACATACGTTTGAAAGATAAAAATATCTCCATGAATTATGAAAAAAAAAAAAAAATAAATAAAATAAAATCAATTTGCGCCAGCGCAGGACAAAACCTACAAGAAGACTTGATCGACCGGCGGAGATTCAGGACTGATGAAAATGTGTTATTTTTGCTTATAGATGCTCCAAATTAACCTATGTCTTAGAGCAGAAATATGAAATATAATGAAAACCCATGTAAATCCCAGTTTTCTCTGTAAAGTGGGGGTTTATAGGGGTGTTCATTACACGGACGTGTTTACGTGATGAAAGCCAATCAAGACAAAAGAGACTGCAACGGGATGACATTTCGTAGTCCATTGTATACTAGTGTACTCTTCCCGGCATTGCTATATTTTTGACAAGCCCAGTTGTTATATATATATATTTATATATATTTTTCTTTTTATTCTGCTCTTGATGGAAAATTCTATTAGCAAACAGTGCATGCCCTGATCAGAGACAGCGTTCTGCGGCGTCTGATCTGGATCTGCACTGTTTGCCAAGGTATCCCTTTATGGGGTTCCCACATGCAAAGGGTTAATATCAACAGCAACTACATGTAGTACGTACCTATAGTTGCATAGGAGCATGTGACAAATAAAGCACCGCACAACAGCGTACGAAATATCTCCATGTTTCAAAACTTGTTCTGGAAGGCAAATGTATTGAGCCAGGTATATCTTTCACCTTATATCTGTTTCAACTCAGGGAAATATGTGTCAATGTCAGGACCTTCCCATCATTAAAATCGGAACATTGAAAAATATCGCTCTGCTATTGACGTAAATATTGTGACATGAGGGACGTTAAAAAATCTATTCAGAAAGTAAATTGTATGTATAGAAAGTGGTTCGTAGGGAACCCGGGAAGGAACATGCTGATTCTATTTTAAATTTATTGTGCGAACCAGGTACCTGTATCATCTTGTTCGGACAACATAAAATCTTTTTCGCACTGCTTGGTAACACAAAAATACCAAAAGGAAAAATAAACAATAAATAAATTAATAAATAAACAAACACACAAACAAAAATAATGAAAACAGCCCAAAACCATGGTTTATTGTTTTCACTACTTAATATTTTATCGAAGATCATATTTGCGCTCATTGATTGGTTTAACTGCCCAGTCTACACTAGTTATGTTCGCAACTGCCTGATCATCAGTTAGCTGTACATCCGATAGAACTCTAGCATTTCAGTGGTTTCTTGCTGTTGAGTCCTCACCGTTGTTTCATCTCTGTGGTTGTTTGATTTTTTTTTGTTCACGGAGGTGTTGCATTTATGAGTTAGGAGGCCTTCGTGCGGGCTGAACAAATTGTTGGTCAAAATCACGACGGATTGTGGCCACGTAAAATCGATTTAAGTCCCCCCCCCGACCCCCCCCCCCCCCACCCCAAGTGGAATTCGTTCCACTGACCGTTCCAGTGCGGTTCTTCTATCGTGGTTTATTTTCTTATGGCTTGTCTTTTAGTGTGTGTTTCGCTTATATTATTTTGTTTTGGAAAGCCAATTGGACATTTTGTTGGAATGTTACTGTCCTTTAAACTTTCCGCTGCTGATGTTTCAATAGGGGACTTGTTGTTTCATGTTTGTGTTTCTTTCCCTTTGGTGTCTCTGATGGGAGATGTGGGTTAATTGTATCGATTCCTGATCATTGCCTTCACTTCTATTTTTGTGACTAGAAACTGTTGATAGGCCTTAGCTGTTCACATGCCACTAATATTAGACACGGCAATTCTTACACAATTTCTTTATACAAGTAGTTCTTGAAATGCAGCAATTCTTACATTAATGTTTTACAAGATCTAGCCGTTTAGCAAGAAAAGGTTACACATCACATTTTGATTAATAGCATAAAAAATGACTCTGATTATTCTACATACTCGAGTACCATACACTCAGTTGATAAATATTATACGGTTGCGTAAGTTGGACACTGTGTATGGGAAGTTGTGTTTCAAACGTACCAACTTGTACATTTTGCTGTGTGCTGACTGTGGATATGCTTACTTAGAAGACGTATAACTGCTATAAGCTCTTTAGTCACAAAAATTAATATAAAGCTGTCCACAAGATATCGGTTAATTATGTTTCTCATTTGTTTCAAAGGACGTTCATAAGGACAAAACATAGTTTTAATTCATCCATAATAATCAGATAATGCTGTGTTTTTTGTCTGTACAAATAACATTTTTTCTAACAATTCAATTGAAGGTTGTTGGTAGAAATATTGTCAAAATAATGTAAATACCATAAAATCGGATTTATAAGGGCACTACACGAGCATGTTTACGTGATGAAAACGAAATTTGATAAAAACTAGCCAATATTGTTTGTTGGGAATGTACATAATAATAATAATAATAATAATAATAATAATAATAATAATAATAATATCACAACAACAAACACTGCTACTTCTACTAGTACTGATAAAAATATTAATAATGAAAAGGATGATGAAAATAATTAAACTACTACTACTACTACTACTACATTGGCCCCTGCCCATCGGAGTTTACAGAAATAAAATGTGCTGCATAATATTTCCACGCAGAGCTTAAACCGACCACACATGAGTACTGGTAAACCGCTTAAGGGGTCTAAGCCTGTCCAGGCAAAATGGTGCGTGTCGGACAGCCCCTACATATAAACATTTTGGTGTGTTTGGGTGTCAGGGCTTGAGATGACATTACATCTCAAAGTGGGATAAAAACTCCACAAAATTGGAAGCAACGTCTCCAAAATGACCTAAATAGTGTTGACGGGGATTTAAACAAACCATTACTACTAATTCTGCTACTTATGATAATGATAATTGAAATACTACAAAGAATTATAATAATAATTATACTCTAACTACATCTCTTACTACTAGCCTGCTCAGGCAAAGTGGTGCGAGGGTCATATAGACCTTATTCATGTATTGCTTTCATTGGGCGCAGGACTTGAGATGTCATTTCATCTCAATGTAGGGTAAAACTCCCACTAAGTGGGAATCAGCTTCCAAAAATGGCCGACATAGTGTTGTCGGGGACGTTAAATCTAATATCAAACAAACAATACTACACTTATTACTACTCCCACTACTTTTCCTACTACTGCTACTACAATAATAATAATGATAATAATAATTCCAATAATCCAAACGATGATTATAATAACTATACTTTCTACTATTTCCACCATTACTTCAACTGCTACTGCTGCTTTTACAACAAGTATTATGATTTTGATTATTATTGATATTATTATTATTATTATTATTATTATAATTATTATTTTAATATATGAGTGGAAAAAAATGAATAAACACTTGCTGAAAATCCATCAGTAATAATAATAAATATAGAAAACGATGAATGAGTTGATAATAATAATAATAATAATAATAATAATAAGAAGAAGAAGAAGAAGAAGAAGAAGAAGAAGAAGAAGAAGAAGAAGAATATATAAACACGCACGGAATTAATGCACTCCTGTTGTTCTTGGTGTTGAAAAGGATGGTGCTAAGTACATGTATAAAGAAGACCAGTCACTTTGTTGATTGCGCTTGTCGTTTTGTTATTTCCGTAAGGCCGGGCCCATTGATCAGTCATTGTCGAATTCAACCCTGTTACACTGTTAAATTCAACACAGTTTTCCTCAAACATGATCAAACTGACAAGACAACCGGTCATGTTGAATATGATACTACAAATTCAGTTTTCATGTCGACACGGTCAACTAATTCTAGTTTATAAGTTTATAACTGAACGGTTGGATAATAAGATTTCATTGCCTGTTCCTTTCCAAAATAGGGCCATGCAATCACTTTCAAGTCACATGCTATGGCACATTGTCATATCTTTTCTTATTATACTCGTACCCTTAAACTCTTGTATTTTTGTGGCATTTAAGACCCAGATAAGTCGCCGCGTTCAACAGCGCCTGGTCTAGGTCTACACTGTCACTTGTTATGACCCCAAACATACATGGCTGAACACATTCAATAATGAAAAACACTTTCCAGTACTTGTGGGACCTTAATTTTCATTGCACTCTGTTTGTATTTAATGTGCACTTGATTACACTTAAAAGGTCAGAGGTACGTGGTAATGAGCAGTATAAGTGCTTTTGTGTAACTTTGAGTCGACTGACATTGAGTGTCAATATGTTGTTCACTCTAGATACTTTTTATAAATTTATTATTTTTATTTTATTTTTATTTTTTGTAAAAAATAAACATATATTATGATGTGCGAACAAGATATTATTATGTTGTGCGAACATAATATTATGTTATGCAAACAAGATGTTATGTTGTGCAAATAAGATATAAGTATCAGCAGAAATAAAACCCTGAAGCGGAATCAACATACTTTGTTCTGATGTTGATCAGGGTCCAGTTGTTCAAAGCATCGTTAACTTAACAAACTCGTAAGTGGTCAAATTGTTAACTGCTCTAGCAAGTACAATATCTAATGCTGTGGTATTTTGCTGAAAAAGTACGTACACGTACATGTACCCTTTGCATTTGCAAAGTAGAAGATAGAAGAAAAACAAAGATCAGGAATCGATACAATTAACTTACTCCACCCATCAAAGACACCAAAGGGAAAGAAAGACAAACATGAAGCGACCAGACCATAATGGAAACCTAAACAAAGGAAGACCATAAGGACAGTTACTTTCCCACAAAATGGCCATATGGACACCCAAAATAAAAAGACACAAGTGATACACACAGTAAGTAACAAACAACATAAATAAAGCGACACAGAAGAACTACTCACATTTTCTCCGATAATATTTTGTCATGTTTGTCATATCAAATGATCGAAGTTTTAGCAATGTGTTAACTAAAGACATTGTTAGTTTTGAAACACAGGCCCCAGATATGTATTATTTAATGAACGCTCCTCGTATAAGGATTCATTATGTTGGTGTAATATTTTGAAATATTCCATTATTAGCAGTCCTGTTTATGCCATTCTACTTTACACTGACCTGACAAGAATATATGCAAAAGAGGCGGACCTAACAAGCATTCCCAAACTATGGCGAAAATAAAATACAGTATGAACCACTTTTGTTTTCGTCCGTTGATTTTTATGTCACATATATGTGGCCTTCTAGTTGACATAATTATAAGACCATCTGTAAACTCAGTATTATGCAAACGGACCGTCGAAAATATGATAAACAGTTGTATATTTGGATGCCGATGAAGTGGTTGACTAGCATTGTCATGTGAGCCCCGCCAAGCGTTTTTGTGTCGTCGAGCATTCCGTGATGACAAATTTCTACTGAGCATGCCCAGCCATTCAGAGGGGCCAGGGATATAGCTTTCTGTCTGAAGGTTCCGTTTGATTCACTGCTTGTATGAGCGAGCAGCGAAGGTTCTGGCGAGACTGCCAGGATGCTTGAACCTTCGCTGCTCGCATAGGCGATAAGTACCAAAATCGCTTGACGGGGCCCATTTGATAGAAATGTGTGTATATTAGTTCGAGAACTGTAAGAAATGAGTTGCGAAAACTATATTGAAAACGCCAGACAGATTGGCATGACTATGCTTACTAATTGCAAACGCCTGTCATGTTTAATATTCATCATTAACTTAGGAGAATAACCATTTATGAGATACAAATATCCTTCTTGTGCTGTGTAGGTCATTTTAATATGAATAATCGAGCAGGACAGTTTTCCTACATGGACATGAACATTCATTGGATTGTGTATGTTCGTATGAATCATCATGAAAACATGCCTATATAATTCTGACCCCCTTGAACCCAACTTTTATATAGTAAACCTGGGATTTACAGGGGTATACATTATTATGCTCCCCGAAGAATTTCGGGGGAGCAAATAGTCGCCGCTTCGTCCGTGCGTCCGTGCGTCAGTCCCGCTCTTGTCCACGCGAATTCTCAGAAACTACTGGTCGGATTTCAATGAAACTTCATGGGAATATTAAGTATCGAAGGTGGATGCGCATATCACCTGCGTGTTTTGCTTCGATCGTTTTTCCAACAGTTATGGCCCTTTGATGAATTCTGCATGAATATATTTGGTACTGTTTGTGTTCACGCGAGTTCTCAGCAACTACTTGCAGAAATTCAACGAAACTTCAATGGAATCTTAAGCAGCAATAGGGGATGCGCATATTATCCGTGCTATCTGGTTAGATGATTTGTCACAGAGTTATAGTACCTGTTTAAAGCTGCAGTGTAAGGTCACTGTGGCTATTTTTAGAAAAACTTTGTCATCACTCTGGTGCCTACATTTATTGATTGACTTTAATATAACTTCACACACATGTTGGGTATAATAATATCTTGAGGAAGTTCAACTTTCAGGATACTGGGGTCTAGGGCAAGGTCACTGTTGTTATTTTTAGACAAAAAAAATGGGCTCAAGGTCAAGGTCACTGGCAATTTTTAGAAAAAAAAAACATTGTTTTCGCTTTAGTGCCTACATTTATTGATGGATTTTAATATAATATCACACAAATGTTGAGTATGACAATATCTCGAGCAAATTCAATTTTCAGGGACCAGGTCACTGTGGCTATTTTTAAAAAAACACTATGTCATCGCTCTAGCGTCGTCATTTGCCGATGTATTTTAATATAACTTCACACAAATGTTGGGTATAATAATATCTCGAGCCAGATCCTGGGATCGTCAAGGTCACTGTGGTTATTTTTAGAAAAAAAAAATTGTCATCGCTCTAGTCCAAACATTTATTGATGGATTTTAATATAGTTTCACACAAATGTTGGGTATGCTAATATCTCGAGCAAGTTTGACTTTCAGAATCCTGGGCTCAAGGTCAAGGTTATTGCGGCTATATTTAGAAAAAACTTTGTCATTGCTCTAGCGTCGTCATTTGCTGATGGATTGTAATTTAACTTGACACAAGTTTTGGGTATAATAATATCTCGAGCAAGTTCGACTTTCAGGATCCTTGGCTCAAGGTAAAGGGCGTGGCTATTTTTAGAAAAAAACTTTGTCATCGCTCTAGTGCTTACATTTATTGATGGATTTTAATATAATTTCACACAAATGGTGGGTATGATGATATCTCGAACAAGTTTGACTTGCAGGGTCCTTGGCTCAAGGTCAAGGTCACTGCGACTATTTTTAGAAAAAAAATTGTCATCGCTCTAGCGTCGTCATTTGCTGATGGATTTTAATATAACTTCATACAAATATTGGGTATGATAATATCTCGAGCAAGTTTGACTTTCAGGGTCCTGGACTCAAGGTCAAGGTCACTGCGGCTATTTATAGAAAAAACTTGCTGGAGGCAGAAATCTTTCCAACTGTAAACGGAGATCCATTGCACACAGCCTTTCATTATCAACCTTTCATCATTCTGATATGACTGAAATACTGCTAAAAATGATGTAAAATCGCAAGTCATCCATCTACATTAGAGTTGCAGATAAATTGGATCAAAGTGAAAGAAGCTAGTCTTGGCAGATGGTCAAAATGACCATTTTTGACAGTCAAGGGGATAGGATCAGATCCATTTTCGCACCCATCTGATTTTTTATATGCACGTAAAGGCACCCAATACGGAACCATACCTGGAGACAGTCCAATGAAGTTTACCTCTGTGTACGAGAGTAAGTTTTCAATGATTTGTATTAAACAGTTTTACCCAATTAATATCTATATAGCCAAACTACCACCCAGGAGCTTCGGGTATGGTATCGTACCTGAAGACACTTCCTTTCATTTATTCCGACTTTTGTGTTGCTGATGTTTGTATGACAGTGCCATTAGGCAAGCTAATCTGTCCACCGACAGGTTTTGTTATACTCCATTTTGAAGTACAGCGAGTATACACAGTATACCGCTCCTTAACTAGGATAATGTTTCATTTCCGACTATTGCACCTTCGGGGAGCATCCATCGGTTTCACCGATATTCTTGTTTTTTCTTATTTCTGCTCAGAAACATACATTATGGGTATTCGTTATAACCGCCTCGCCGGGGCAGTTCTAACGAGTAACTACAATTTATTTTTTGCGCAGCAATATGAAAAATATCAGGATTTTTATATGAAAATTTTCATGCTTTGTTGGTAAAATTTTACTAATAAATTTTTAATAGGCGTGTTTTAGTAATTGGGTACAGTCTATATTTTGTTGTGACTGTACAGAATGTGGTTTATAAGGCAAGCCGTGCCCCCACACCCACACCCACCCAATCCACCAAAAATACAAGTACCTTCGTGCATGTGCGCTCACCGAAGATAAATTGTTATTCTCTACAAAATCGTCCAACTTTACATGCAAAATATACCACAGCACAGAAAAGTATGGAATATGCAAGATTTGGTTCTCTGGGCTGGTTTCAAGGAAATGTGTGGCGGCCTAAAAAGTCTCCCTGCCCTTCATCATATTTTAATTTATATTGTGTTGTCATCTGGGATCGTTGATTGCATTGTGAAATTTTGAAAATATCTGATGGGCACTGTTGATCTCTAATATGCTGAAACTAGCTAGTCTGGCCCAGAAAAACTTGAACCCTCAAACGTTTCAGTTCTTTGGTGTATTCCTTGCTTCCAAAGGTTAATCCTTTCATAGTAGTATATTTGAAGTCAATACAGCTGGTGTAAAGGAAATCTGTGGCGGCGGTAAAAAGTCTCATTACGAAAACACGCTTATACATGTAAATTTTACTGCCGAAAACTGACAATTTTCAGATAAAAAATTGTGATATTTTTCTTATTTCTGCTCAAAATATAGATTGTGGGTACTCGGTAGAACCGCCTCTATGAGGCGGTTCTAACGAGTATCAACAATCTATATTTAAGATCAGAAATAAGAAAAATAAGGTGTACCCATGTAAACCCAAGTTTTACTATATACACGTGGCGTTCAAGGGGGGGGGGGGGTCAAAGGTATATTTGTGTGTTTTCGTGATGTCCTGCCCTTCATCATAGTGTAGTTTATATTTTCGTGTCCTTTTGGATCGTGATCATATCTGGAATTTTGAACATATGTGAGGGACAATGACGAGGCCTAAATGGCCAAAACTTATTAGTCCGGCTAAAAGTACTTGTACACTGGTATTAAATTGTTAAATGCTAAACTTCTTTATCTGGGTTATCGGCATTATAAACTGCGCAAAGCCTTTTTCTAACTTGTATTGACGTTATTCCGATTTAGTTACGAAAATCAATGTTTGACTTAAATCTCTTCTGCAACAAGGTTTATCGGAACCCGAATTTTATGGTGACTTAGTATATACATTCAGAAAAAATATATACTTGCAATAACTTTAGTATCTAATTTCGTAAAATCATTTTTCATAAATGTTATACGACAGACTTTATGCATAGTAGTTAATCCAATCACGGTTGACAACTTTGCTTCCCTCTATAGTTGCACGCCGGTGAATCAGACCTCAGCTTCTATGACGGTTCCAGCGTTAAGGCTTACTTAGAATAAAACATTAATTTTGTGTAATTTGTGTTGAAACCTGATGCCCTGTCTCTGGTCGGACCCATTGGAGTCTAACTGTTTTTTTTTTTTTTTTTTGTTTTTTTTTTTTTGCTCCAGTAGTTCAGTTAGTGCTTGCTGTCGAGTCCTAGCCGTTGTTTCATCTCTGTGGTTGTTTGGTTTTTGTGTTTACTGTTATGTTGCGCTGATGAGTTAGGAAGCCTTCATGCGAACTGAACACTTGATTTGTCTAAATCGCGACGGAAGTAAGGGTCGAGGATTGCGGCTGCGTAAAATCGATTCAAGCCGCCTACATTATGATAACACAACCGTGTGAAAAAGTGCATTTTTCAAACCTCAAAAAGGTAATTTTTCTGATGAAAATTTGTGATATTTTTCTTAGTTATACTCAAAACATAGGTTTTGGGTGCTCGTTAGAACCGCCTCATTCTAACCAGTACCCAAAACGTATGTCTTGGAGCAGAAATAAGGAAAATAATGTTTACCCCCGTGAACCCATGTTTTCTCTATATAAAGTTGTGTTTAGGGGGGTCTCCATTTCACGGACTTGGTCACGTGATGCAACCCTTCTCCTGTTGATCGTTCCAAGGTTGTTCTTATGTCGCGGTTTATTTTTGTTACAGTTCGTCTTTGAAATTGTGTATCGCTTATAACTTTTTGTTTTGAAAGTCAGTTGGCCATTTTGTGGGAATGTATTGATGTTTCCAATTAATGTTTGTGTTCTTTCCCTTTGTTGTCTCTGATGGGAGGTATGGGTTAATTGTATCGATTCATCACGAAAACACGCCTATATAATTTTAACCCCCTTGAACCCCACTTTTATATAGTAAAACCGGGGTTTCCGGGGGTATACCTTATATTTCAAATTTCTGCCTTAAAATAAAGATTGTGGGAACACATTAGAACCGCCTCGATGAGGCGGTTCTAACGAGTGCCAACAATCTATATTTTGAGCAGCAATAAGAAAAATATCACAAATTTTCATGATAAAATTTTCATTTTACGGCGATAAATGTGGCAATGTATTTGAATATGCGTGTTTGCGTAATGCCTGATCATTGCCCTCACCTCTATTCTGTACACTCCATACGTTTCAGTTCTGTGGTGTATTCGTTGCTTCCAAATCCATCATAAAACATATTACCAGTTGTGTCTCGTCTAGGACATATTTTTTAAAATGACAATGCAACCTCAACACCAACTATAATACCGTTAAGTATGTTTTATTTGGTAGCAAGGAATATACAACGGCACTAAAAAGAATTAAGTGTACACTAGATACCGTATGTATTTGTCGAAACAGTTTAAACCCGTAGTTGCTTTGGTTTATCCCGATTATGGATTGGCAACAAAATAAACGAAACTCCGATAGTGAGTTTTACGATTGTTTCTTCAATAAGTCCCTGCACAATAAATTTGCCTTAACGATCCTTAGATGGCGACAACTTACTAAAAACTGCTTGGCCATTAACGTTATAATTAAGTCTCCTGGACGTTGCGCGTTACCGCAACATCTTATGAATAACGTCTATTCATTCTATAGAGAAACCTCATATCCATTCTTCCCCTCCCGAAGTGTCTTACATTTTGATTAAATTATGGCTACATTCTGACCATGGAAACTTTATAATAAATTTAAACATGAAATTTAAACAAATACGATCCAATCAGAACGTTAATAAATTATTGTTCCATGTTTAAATTAAAAGTAGCCATTTGTATTTTCTTCTGTATGAAACGTTTAACTGTTCATTAAGTCTTTGTTAGTGTTACGGTTCACAACTCTCCTTCCAAAGGACACAGCTTCGTCACTGGCCGAGTCAAGGTGCCTTCCCCGACCTGAACCTTGACCACACGGACCCGTCCGTCGTCCCCGGGGTAGACTTATAGGCGTATCCGGCGAGATGACTAGGTAGGACGACCTAGCCAACGTGTAGGTCTCTCCGCTCCCGATGCCACTTCTTCCTTATGCTGAGTCACGGCAGCCATTCTCTCAGCCATCTCTGCCAAAAGTGACGGACTAGCTCCTTGATCCGGCGCCACCGTTTTCGCGGTTTGAACTGTGTACCATCCACGGTAGTTTATGCGAACTGGCCCCCGACTTGGCCGTGCAGAAAGTGGTTTGGAGTCAGTGGAACGTCGTCCTCGTGGTTCACAGACTGGTATGTCAGAGGCCGGGAGTTGATCAAACCCTCGGTACCAATGATTGCCGTCATCAACTCTTCGTCGGTGATATCAGCCTGTCCCAGTATAGCGTTGATTGCCCTCTTTGCCGACTTTATCATTGACTCGTGCACCCCACCGAAATGTGGGGCAAGTGGAGGATTAAAATGCCACTTTACTCCCTTGTTCGCAACGGAGACGTTGATTTTTGTTCCGTCCAGCTCTGAGAGTAGAGTCTTGAGTTCTCGATCACCTCCTCAGGACGTCCTCTTCTACTGGTCATTCTGTAGAAAGCATTTAAAAATGAGTCTGTGTCGAGACCGAAAGCTATTTCTAAATGCACTGCTCTGATGGCGAGGCAAGTGAACAGACACAAGTACATTTTTTCTCGCCGTTTGCCTCTGCCCTGTATTGTGATGAATGGTCCACCGAAGTCTACAGCTGTTCTTGTAAACGCTTTCAGTGACATCTGTAGCCTAGCCAAAGCAGCGGTGCCATGATCTGTTGCGCTGCTCTAGCCTTCCGACGGCGGCACTCGGCACATTCTCGTTCCCATTTTCTGATTGCCTCGCGTGTCGAGATGATCCAATACCGAGCCGACAAAGTTGCTAAAGTCTGGTTGGTCCCAAACGTGTGGATCCCTTTCTCGTGAGCATCCTTAATTATCAGCTTCGTTAGCCAGCATTTTCGCGGTAAAATTAATGGGTACCGTGCGTCATAGGAAAGAAATCTGGCATTTTTCAGACGTCCGTCACATCGTACTAGGCCATCATCGTCCAATTCGGGTTTCAGTCCAAGAAGCTTGCTGCTTGCTGGTAGCGGACGTCCCTGAGCTAAAGACTTCCACTCCTCTGGAAATTCTGCCCGCTGTGTTTGCTTAATGAGCTGTATCTCTGCTTGCTGTAGCTCATCAACCGTCAACTCCCTATATATTCTGCCAGTGCCTTTTCTTTGGCAGTTTCCAACAAACCAATTGATCAAAGCCTGAATACGTTTTAATTTCAACCAGCTTGAGTATTTGTGGTGCCAACAGAGATGCTACGACTTCGTCTACTGCTACAAAGGTCCCGACATGATAGGTTTTATCACCAACCTTTTGTTCTTGGGTTCTAGATTCCACTCTTGAAGAAGGTCTGATTTAATTGTTTCTGACTAGTTGTTCAAATATTTTGTTCCTTGGTCACATATCTTCCGTCTGACTAAGAAATGCGGGTTCTCGCCACCATGAATTACACTTGGCCAGATCGTTCGCGGGCATTCCTCTGCTCAACATATCCGCAGGGTTGGCTTTAGTGGGAACATAGCGCCACTGGTTTGGATCCGTCTATGCTTGTATCTCACACACTCTGTGAGCAACAAATCGCCTGAAATTACGGCTTCGACCTCGAACCCATCATAGCACGTTCACGCTGTCACACCAGAATGTTGATTAGGTCATTTGTATCCCGAGTACCTCCGCTGTTCTCGTGGTAAGCCGACTCTCACCACCGCGCCCATCAATTCTAGCCTGGGAATGCTAGCAGCGATGTTCGGCGACACACGTGTCTTTGCTGCAACGTAGCGTTCAATAATTATAGGTTTCACAATATAAAGTCGATAACCTTTTTATTATATACCAAACAATTCAAATGTCGGCTAGAATTCAGGATTGCCTGGTATGAATTTCTGAACGAAAAATCAAATTATACATCTTTAAGTGGTTTGAAATGGAAAATAATGAAGTTCTTTAAGTGTCTCCCTACACGTTGAAAAACCACGCCCAACGGCGCCAAAGTGAAGACGATGTTAACGTTGGTGGATGTGACGTCGGTTATATTTCTTTCAAAATACTCCTGATTTCTTAGAAGAAAGTATTGAAAATCTAAACAAATTGTATGTAGGTCATATTTGACAGCATAAAATGCGGTTTATGCACTTTGTCAGATCCTATATTCATTTTGTTTTACGTTCTTTCAGTCGATACGCACGACAAGATGGCTGCCGATGTTTAGTATCGAAATGGACAAATTTGAAAGTAGTTCTATTCTGAACGTGACTGCTTATCTAAGGGCAATATGAACTTGACTACGGGCAATATGGAAAAATATTGACCGGTAACTTCTGTAGAAAGTAAACGGGACATTTTCTGGGTATATAATAATGTCACTGTACGCATGAGCTATCTCTGGGGACTTTTGGAGCCTTTTTTCGCTATTCTGAAGCCGTTGCAGTACCATACGGTAGTTATCTGGGAGAACTGGCTTGTTTGTAACCCATGGGACACCAACCCGATACATTTCTTTATCGTACTGGATAGAGTTCTCGGCCTTTCTTAAAGCAAGTTGGTCCTGCATTTGTACAATGGGCGTTGGATTCAGAGCTGAAGCTTCTTCAATTTCCATAAAAACCGTTTCAGATTGAAATTGACCTCTTCAGTCTCCGACTGACCCCTGATAAAGCATGTGCATGCACAATGTGTTTTTAACCTTGGTTTCTCTCTGGTGTGAGGGTTCCCCATACATGTCCATCCCAATGGCGTTAATCTGGCTACCGGCTCACCCGGTTGACCTCTCACATCTTCGATGGCACTGTGAAGTTCAAGACAGTCCAGCCCTATTAAGATATCAACTCTGGGGTTCTTAGCCGGAACGGGGAAGTCAATGTTCCTAAAATATGACCATTTTGAACTGTAGTCATTCCAATGTATGAGAGGCATGTCACCGGTCACCCTGTTTGCAGTGTATGCGGTCACGTTCATTTTTACTTTATGATCGATGCTCACAAGATTGAAACTTACTGTTTTTTTTCGAAGGTCTCGATCTGTCCATTAAGTACATTCACTGCTACCTTTTCCGTCCTGCCGTTTAGCCCAAGCTCCGCAGTAACATTCGAGTTGAGATACGTCTTGGTGCTTGCCTCGTCCAACAGCGCATTCACTTTTTATGACCGGTCACCATTTCTCAGAATGACTAGTACAGTTCTGAGAGCTATGAAGTATGTCCTGGAACCCATCTGCGTCACCATAGTGATTTGCTCGGCGTGCGGCTGCTCATTCCCCTCCGTGACAGAATCAGCTGGGTCCGCCTGGAAAACACCTGGTTCGGTACGGTGTTTGCGTTGTCCCGGGTCGATACGTTTTGGTTCGATTTGGTCCTTCGCGCTACTCGCCGATGGTTCAACCTTCCGATTATGCTGGGGCAGCAATCTATGGTTGATTTCTTGACAGTCGTTTTTTCCACACGTTCGACTTTTTGGGCAGATGTTCCCAAAATGTCCTTCAACAAGGCAACGGAAACATAGCTGCGACCATTTCGAAATATTCCATCGTTCCGTTGGACTTTTCTGAGCAAATTTTTGGCATCTCCAAATCGCATGCCGCCCTTCGCAAACTTAACATGGTGCTTTCTCCGTACTGCGGACATTCTGTGATTCACCAAAGAATGTTCTTTGGTTTCGACTGTGCTGGCTGTGGGTTGTCTGCTTTTCCTGCGAGTCCGTGCATTTTTTCTGTCGCAATCGTTTGAAACTCCGCTTCTTGCATGACCTATTTTCGTAAAGCAGCTACAGACTCAGTTATTTTGTTTTCAAATACCCATCTATGGTATCGCAGGAGCATCGACTCTGATAATTTTCTCTGTAGTTTTGTATAAAAAGACCCGTTCCCCAATTCATGATCTTGTCCAGCTTCTTGCAAGATTATTATGGCTATATCTAGCAGGTCTGCAAAATTTTCAAGGTCTTTAGCATTTCCGGTTCTTTCTTGCTTAAAATTATCCAAGTCCTCACAGTATGCTGCTATCTAACGCCTCTGGCCGCCATATTTCTGTTCAAGCCGCTCTTTCGCTGCCTCGTATGCCGTTGCAGAATGACCCAAGTTTTCGATCACCTGCAGTGCTTCGCGGATAAATATTGCCGTAATTGCAGCAACTTATATTCTGCTGTAGCCGGGGCATTGTCAACGCAGGCAAGAAATGCTGCTTTCCAGCTCTGATACTTTCGTTTATCGCCGTGGAACACTGGAATGTGCACACGCTTGAGTTGCTGCCACAAGTCCTGCCCGATGGACGGAGCCTCCCGGTTACATGTAAGCGTTTGTTCAAACGGTGCTATGTGCGGATCTAGTCCCGACAAACTTGTCTGCCTCCTAGTAATGTCCATACTTGACTGTTCGTGTTTAGAATGACTTTCTTGACCAGTATGAGTCATGTGGCCGTGTCTTTCATCAAAAACACCAACCGTCTCCTGGACGTTGCGCGCTAACGTAACGTCTTATATATAACGTCTATTCATTCTATAGAGAAACCTCATATCCGGATGGGACGCCGCAAAATGTGCCTCATCAGAGTCAACACTGTTTGATTTTCATATACAACATCGGGTAGTAAATTGTACGTATTCAAATATTAGACCAGATGTGGTAAGGTGTTGATATGCTGGAATATTGAGTGTAAATACGGTATTTTCAGTCAATTTCTTTCTCAGAAAGAATGTAGTTTCTCCAGTTCGCATGAAGTTTTGGGTCATATAAATTTCGTACAGTGCACAGCCAAGATTGCGCGTAAAAACATAGGGAGGTCAATTTACTTGGTGTATCACATATAGAACTTTAAGAGGGCTTCAAGGACATGGTCAGGAAACAGATGCACACATAAACGAGACACTGACAAAGTACAGTCAAACCTGTCTAAGTGGCAACCTCTATTAAGCAAGCAACCTGTCTTAAGCAAGCAGCCATTCAATTCCCGAAAAAGGAAAACATATTAAATTCACCTGTGTTAAGCAAGCACCTGCCTTAAGCAAGCACTTTTTGAATATCCCAGAGGTGCTTGCTTAATACAGGTTGGACTGTATTCATCGTTATAGATGACTTTGTGAACGTACGGTGATGAAACATTTTTTCCTATGGAAAACAGGTACATGTAGTCAATTTGTAGACCATGCTAGGATAATGGAAAGTCCCCATACCCCTCATCACAATAAAACCGGTCTTCTGGTTTTGTTGAGACCTGCACAGGGCACTACTAAGTCTCAGACCAGACATCCATTAGGAAAACATGTCCGTAAGAAATAATGGCGTCCAACATGGTGTCAGAAAATGGTAAATATTATATACTTATGATAACATCTTTATTATTTCTGCTTTCAACATAGATTGTGGGTGCTCGTTAGAACCGCCTCATTGAGGCGGTTCTAACGAGTACCGACAATCTATGTCTTTGAGCAAAAATAAGGCAGATAATGTTTACCCCCTTAAACCCCTATTTTCTCTATATAAAGTGGGGTTTAGGGGGGTCTTCGTTTCACGGACTTGTTATCGTGATGACACTGCGGTGCAGGATTTTCTTTTGTTGCGTTCTATTTTTGTTAGGGTTTGTCTTTGGGTGTTTGTGTCGCTTATATTATTTTATTTTGGATAGCCTATTGGCCATTTTGTGGGAAATTAACTGTCCTTTTGGCTTCCCGCTATTGATGTTTCTATTAGGGTCTGCTGTTTCATGTTTGTGTTTCTTTCCCTTTGGTGTCTTTGATGGGAGCTGTGGTATATTGTATCGATTCCTGATCATTGCCTCCACAGTTTCAGTTTTGTATTAACACACATGCTCAAAAACTCATTTTCGTTTGGTGTGGCCCATTTCATGACGAAAACAAGCCTATCAAATATATTGAAATTTTTACCACAGGAAAATGAAAATTTTTCATATAAATCTGCCGATTATTATTTTTTTTTATTATTATTTATTTATTTAATTATTCGTTTTTCTGCTCAATAGCATAGACTGTTGATGCTCGTTAGAACCGCCTCGGCCATAACGAGGCGGTTCCAACCCGTATTAAAAACAATCTATGTTCTTGAACAGAAATACATGTAAGAACAAAAATAATATATACCCCTGTAAAGCCGATTTTACTATATAAAAGTAGGATTTACCGGTGTCAAAATTATAACGGCGTGTTTAAGAGAGCCTAAACAACATTGTGATAAGATGACAATCATTCTATACCTATGCTTGTAGTAATTTAAACCAAACGTTAATTCATCACGAAAACACGCCTATATAATTTTGACCCCCATCGAACCCCACTTTTATATAGTAAAACTGGGGTTTGCAGGGGTAAACCTTATTTTTCATATTCCTGCTCTAGATATAGATTGTGGGTACTCGTTAGAACCGCCTAATTTAAGCGGTTCTAACGAATACCAACAGTCTGTATTTTGAGCAGAAATAAGAAAAATATCACAATTATTCTTCTTAAAATTTTATTTTTATCGGCGATAAAGGCTACAATGTACTTGTATAGGCGTGTTTTCGTAATAAGATGAAATAATTCTATGCATATGCTTGTAGTTATTTAAACCACACGTTATTTGTTTTATCATAATCAGGGCTCTTGTTTGGATGAGACTGAAATAAAGTCATTATTACGAAAATACGCCTATACCAATACATTGTAACCTTTATCGCCGAAAAATGAAAATGTTTAGATGAAAAATTGTGATATTTTTCTTATTTCTGCTCAAAATATAGATTGAAGGTACTCACGATGAGGCAGTTCTATCGAGTTCCCACAATCTATATTTTAGAGCAGAATTAAGAAAATAAGGTTTAGCCCCGTTAACCCCAGTTTCATTATATGGGCCCCGTCAGGTTGCACTACAGTAAATAATTGGTCTTTATGAAAGCTGCACTTGCTTTGGGGAGAGCTTTCAGTACAGAATTGAATATTCTGCTGCTTCTGATTGGATTTGGTGGTAAGCCATTATTTTTCTGAGAAGTATTATTGTTTATTAGAAGAAATATTAGTAGGTATTTGCTACTGTAAAATGCAGCTGATTTAAATTGAACCATAAAATTGTGCTGACTGGCCACTGAAAATGCCTGGATTTATTCGCTGCGGTATGGGTTTGTTGACACTGGCTGCCAAAAAGGCCAAAATATGCCGCACAGCATACATATTTTTTAGCTTCTTCTGGAAGGTAAATGGTCAGCCTGTCAAATTATATGCCTCATAATGGAAGCATTAGACTTGCTGAAATGTGGTAGAACATGGAATATGCCCCAATTTACATTGTGAGTAAGGGGATTTTTTTACTGTAGTGCCACCTAAACCGAAAGTAGAAAAATCAGCTCCCCTCTAATGTTTTCATTCATTACATAATATTTTCACACATAATAGGTTCCCTCCAATTCTGTATCTTAAAGTGGATCTTCCTGGCATGTATTTTGTCACAGAAACTGTACAAATTGTAAGTTTAGTGCTAATTTAGGACTAACTGGGTGTAATTTATAAGTTTTTGCTTCTGTTCCATGTAATTGGAGGGGGGGGGGTGGGGGGTACTTAAAAGCCATGTAAATCAGTTGTCATTGGTCTGTTTGGAAAGCAGACCTGCAGTAAATGTCTAAACAGGAACACAAGAAAAAGAAAATACTCAATATTGAATATAACACTGAGGTTACTTGGCATTAGACAAGGGTCTCAAGCCAATGCAAAATTTCAAAATTGTCTCTCCGAACAGCCCGCTGCAATATTGCAATGAGTTTTCTCAGCCGTTGTAAGTTCTTACTGGTTGGGTTCATGTTACAAGATTTGAATAGATATATTCAGACATTTCTCATGGCATTAAGGCATTTATAATCATTTTCATCAAGGTTTTGTCCCCAAAATATCCTCAAAATGCCAATTTTTACTGAAATTAGGGGGTATAGGTGTGAGAACAGCCAAAATTTCTAGCATGGCTGCTAATAGGACATGGTTTAGTGCATTTTAGGATTAAAGTATTCCAAAGACATCTGAGAAGAAGCACTGATGCAAGCCAGTTTCTGGGTTCCATTCTGGAAAGAGGTAAACTTTGCGCTTTTTAACAAAACATGGTTTGTCCGGCTTTCATCGTAGAATCTGGAAGCGAATACTTTTTCGCAAAGTTTAAAGATTCTTTGTCACTGAACATTAATTATGCATGCCTATATTATTAGATATGGTCTGAACTTGTGTTTGGCAATTCTTTTGGTGGATCATAAAGAAATTAGGGTTTGGTATAGGTTGCACTACAGTAAATAATTGGTCTTTATGAAAGCTGCACTTGCTTTGGGGAGAGCTTTCAGTACAGAATTGAATATTCTGCTGCTTCTGATTGGATTTGGTGGTAAGCCATTATTTTTCTGAGAAGTATTATTGTTTATTAGAAGAAATATTAGTAGGTATTTGCTACTGTAAAATGCAGCTGATTTAAATTGAACCATAAAATTGTGCTGACTGGCCACTGAAAATGCCTGGATTTATTCGCTGCGGTATGGGTTTGTTGACACTGGCTGCCAAAAAGGCCAAAATATGCCGCACAGCATACATATTTTTTAGCTTCTTCTGGAAGGTAAATGGTCAGCCTGTCAAATTATATGCCTCATAATGGAAGCATTAGACTTGCTGAAATGTGGTAGAACATGGAATATGCCCCAATTTACATTGTGAGTAAGGGGATTTTTTTTTTACTGTAGTGCCACCGTCAAGCGATTTTGGTACTTATCGCCTATGCGAGCAGCGAAGGTTCAGGCGAGCCTGCGCATCCGCGCAGTCTCGCCAGAATCTTCGCTGCTCGCTCATACAAGTAGTGAATCAAGAGGAACCTTCAGACAGAAAGCCATATCCCAGGCCCCTCTGAATGGCCGGGCATGCGCAGTTAAAGTTTGTTATGACGGAATGCTCGAAGACCCAAATTCGATTGGCGGGGCTCATATAAAAGTGGGGTTCGAGGGGGTAAAAATTATATAGGCGTGTTTTCGTAATGAAAAGAAGTAGGACAACTAGTCTCTGTCGTGTCGTCATCTTAAAGGACTTCGGTACCGTAGAAATGCCAACCTTGGGGCATATTTAGGTGCTGATAAGATCTGATTATTTCAAAATATGTGCTTATCATCAAAACACGTTTACTTGTTTATATACACTCCTTACGCGGATAGGAGGCAGGGCACAGCAAAAGGTAAAATATTTTCTGTGCAAGACGCAGATTAGACTACGCATACGTACTGTCTGTCTGACTCGAGTCGTCTCAGTCAGACGGCTTCTTATGGCTCCATTCGCACCCACATAGTGCAAATAATGATGCCGATTCCGATTTATTTTCAAGGGTGAACAGACTGTTCTGAATTTTTGCCTTTCACAAATGCCAAGCTGTGCTTTTTGTTTTCCCAGACACATATGTGGCGTGGTTCGTCCATTATCAGTCAGTGTCGCCTTTTTGCGAAATAAACAAAGAATTCACTTCGTAAACGTGAAAAAGCAACTCCGCAGTTCATTGATGCTACATTTACTGAAAGTTTACCACTGACCGTTCCAAGGCGGTTCGTCTGTCGCGGTTTATTTTTGTTATGGTTTGTCTTTGAGTGTGTGTATCGCTGATATTATTTTGTTTCGTATAGCCAATTGGCCATTTTGTAGGAAAGTAACTGTCCTTTTGGCTTTCCGCTATTAATGTTTCCATTAGGATCTAGTTGTTTCATGTTTTTGTTTCTTTCCTTATGGTGTCTCTGATGGGAGCTGTGGTTAATTGTATCGATTCCTGATCATTGCTTTCACTTCTATTTAAATGCTGAACAACTGCGAAAAATTTGTCATTTGTTTAATGGTATTCAACAGGTTATAAACAACAGTTTATTTGTGACGAAAAGTGAACCTGTTGTCTCTACACTGTTGTAATGAAGGATCTAGAGAGCCCCCATTGCTATTTGTACGCTTTATGTGATTGAATGGGTAAATCGAAACCCTTTCCATCGACACCGTAAAATAGAAGTGTAGGCCATGATCAGGAATCGATACATTTAACCCACAGCTCCCATCAGAGATACCGAAGGGAAAGAAACACAAGCATGAAACAACAGACCCTAATGGAAACATCAATAGCGTAACCCCGATCACCACCCCGGGATGAAAATGCCTTCTATTGCAATAAAAATGTGGCAGAATGTTGAATAATTACGCACATTTTGATGAAAGTATGAAATTAGGAACACAGCTTGAAAATGTCATATTCATAGAAACAAGTCCCTTTAAAAGCAAATATCTTGAATTTCAAATCGGCACCTGTGTTGCCTAGTTGGCAGCACTGACGGAGCTTATGGACAGGATTAAAAATGTTTAAAATGATTAAATACTCACCTACTATAATGCAATAATGTATCATAAACT
Organism: Lucinisca nassula; assembly: GCA_963580285.1. Classification (NCBI taxonomy): domain Eukaryota; kingdom Metazoa; phylum Mollusca; class Bivalvia; order Lucinida; family Lucinidae; genus Lucinisca; species Lucinisca nassula. The sequence continues at coordinate 131,232,650 of OY757011.1, read as the reverse complement.
TCGCAAGGCCTTTTCAAAATTTTATAGACGTCATTCCGATTTAATTTCAAAATTAAATCTCTTCTGCAACAAGGTCTATCAGAACCCGACTTTTATGGTGACTTATATTTGAGAATCACTGATGGGGCCTAATTGGCCGAAACTAGCTAGTCTGGCCCAGAAAACATGTACACTCCATATTTTCCAGTCCCGTGATGTATTCCTTGCTTCCAAAAGATAACCCTTTCTAGAACATATTAGATTTAAATTCAGAAAAATATATAATTGCAATGACTTTAGCGCCAAATTTCGTAAAATCGTTCTTCGATATAAAAATATTGGGTACAACATAGATATTATACCCATACTGCATGCATGGCAGTAAACCCAATCACGGTTGACAACTATGCTTTCCATTCTTATTGCACGCTGGTGGGTCAGGCCTCAGATTCTATGAAGGCTTATTGAGAATTAGAGAGAATTTAATTTTATCTAATGTTGGTTGGTGCCTGATGCTCTGACTCTGGTTGGGCCCGTCTGAGTCTAACTGTTGGCTTTCTTTTACTTCAGCATTTCAGTGAATTCTTGCTGTCGAGTCCTCAACGTTGTTTCATCTCTGTGGTTGTTTGATTTTTGTGTTCTCGGAGATGTTGCACTGATGAGTTCGGAGGCATTCATGCGGACTGAACAAATTATTTATCAATTTTTTGTCCAAATCGCGACTGAAGTAAGGGATATAAAACGCACACTCCATACTTCTCGAGGATTGCGGCCGCGTAAAATCGATTAAAGCCCCCACCCATTAATCCTAGTGGTATTCGTTTCACTGACTGTTCCAAGGCGGTTCATTTGTCGCGGTTTAGTTTGGTTATGGTTTGCCTTTGAGTGTGTGTATCGCTTTTACTTTTTTGATAGCTAATTGGCCATTTTGTGGGAAAGTGACTGTCCTTTTGGCTTTCCGGTATTGGTGTTTCCATTTGGGTCTAGTTAATCCATATTTGTGTTGCTTTCCCTTTGGTGTCTCCGATGGGAGCTATGGTTTAATCGTATCGATTCCTGATCATTGCATTCACTTCTATTTTATATCAGAATTAATACCTTAAAGTGCATCGGAATTACTTGTCTTCAAAGATGGGCTCAACTGGGGCAAAATGCGCTGTCACCTAACAGGAGTCTACTTCCAGCAATATCTGCCGGTCTTGAAGGACAAACAAAACTAAATGCCGATATAGCCACGTTTTTACGCCCGTGCTACTAAGATACGATACGAAAATTCAATGAGTGTCTTTGATCACTTTAGTAGTATAATACGGAAAACCAAAGAACTGTCTGTATACTCAGAGCTCCAGATAAAACGCGTTTTTTTTCATCGGGAAAGTATTGATATTTTTCTTATTTATACAAGAAATCGTATGGTGTGGATACCCATTAGTAGCGCATTGACAAGGCATTTCTAATGAGTATCACGACACAAGCTTTTGTGCAGCAATAAGAAAATGACTTATGGAACACCCCTCTTATCTGTGCCTATGATACTTTGATCTGAAACATCAAATTGTAATGTAGCAAACAGTTCCAAGCAATAAAATCACCCCTTCAGAGGCAGTTATAAAATAAAAAACAAACAAACAGGCTGTAGTGCAAATAAATGTTATAGAAATTGAACACATTTTAACATGTTGTTAGCTCGCCTTGCGAAAGTAAGGGAGGGGGGCTATTGCCATACCCCCGGGCGTCCGTCGCCAGCGTCAGTGTCGGCGTCAGCGTCAGCGTCAGCGTCGGCGTCCGCATTTGGTTAAAGTTTACCTGCAAGCTCTTATACGTGATGTTTTACAAGTTTTTTTTGAATATATAATTAACAATTGGTAAAAACAATATTTAACATTATCATTGTTCTTCATCTTACAGGTTTTTTTTTTTTTTTTTTGGCTTAAACTGGCCTTTTTAAGATGTTAATTATTTGCTCTGTATTATCTCCCTTATTTCCCAATGTTAAGGTTTACCTGCAGGCTCTGTTTAGTGTAGTGGATAGAGCTCAGGACTCTGAATCAAAGGTTTGTAGATTCAAATCCCGGTGGAGGATATTTTTTTCTTTTTTTTTTTTTATTTCCTTTTAAAAAACAGCGAGTTCGAATTTCAGGGTCTGGGGCTCAATGTAGCTATATTTAGAAAAACTTCGCTCTAGTGCCTTTATTTATTGATGGATTTTCATATAACTTCACACAAATGTTGGGTATGATACATCAAGCGACTTTGACTTTCAGGGTACGGGGTTCAAGGTCAAGGACGAGGGCTTAAGGTCACTGTGGATATTTTTAGAAAACACTGTCATCGCTCTAGCGCTTACATGTATTGCTGGAATTTAATATAACTTCTCTCAAAGGTTTGGTATATTGATATCTCAAGCGAGTTCAACTTGTAGGGTCCGGGCTCGAGGTCACGGTCACTGTGGCTATTTTTAGAAAAAAACTTTGTCATTGCTCTAGACCCTGCATTTATTGATAGATTTTGATATTACTTCACACACGTGTTGGGTATGATGATATCTCTAACGAGTTGGACTTTCAGGGTCCAGGGCTCAAGGTCAAGGTCACTGTGGCTATTTTTAGAAAAACTTAGTAATGGTTCTAGTGCCTATAATTAGTGATGGGTTTTAATATTACTTCACACAAATGTTGCATATGATGATATCTCGAGCAAGTTCGACTTTCAAGGTCCGGGGCTGAAGGTAAAGGTCACTGTGGCTATTTTTAGAAAAACTTTGTCATTCCTCAAGCCCAGCAGTTATTGATGGATTTAATATAACTTCACCCACGTGTTGGGTATGATGATACCTCTAACGAGTTGGACTTTCAGGGTCCAGGGTTCAATGTCAAGGTCACTGTGGCGATTTTTTAGAAAAACTTAGTCATGGCTCTAGCTCCTACGTTTATTGATGGATTTTAATATAACTTCACATAAATGTTGGATGTGATGATATCTCGGGCAAGTTCGACTTTCAGGGTTCGGGGCTTAAGGTCAAGCTCACAGTGGCTAATTTTATTGATGGATTTTAATATGCATGTAACTTCACACACATGTTGGGTATGATGATATTACTAGTGTGTGTGTGTGTGTGTGTGTGTGTGTGTGTGTGTGTGTGTGTGTGTGTGTGTGTGTGTGTGTGTGTGTGTGTGTGTGTGTGTGTGTGAATTCGGGTTTAATGTCGCTTCCAACAATTTTTCAGTCATATCACGACGGTGCTGCCTCACTGAAGTATCATGTCCCAGACACACTACATGATACCACACCCAGTCACATTAGATATCACTAGTGAATTGGACTTTCAGATCCAGGGCGCAAGGTCGAGGTCATTGTTGCTATTTTTAGAAAAACTTTGTCATCGTTCTAGCACCTACAGTTATTGATGGATTTTATTATTATTATTATAACTACACACACATGTTGCATATGATAATATCTCGAGCGAGTTTGACTTTCAGGATCCTTGCCTCAAGGTCAAGGTCACTGTGGCTATTACTAGAAAACTTTGTCATCGCATTTATTTATGTATTTTTAAGTCTCACAAATGTTGCATTTGATAATATCTCAAGCAAGTTCGACCTTCAGGGTCCTAGGCACAGGGTCACTGTGGCTTTTGCATTATAGGCTGTACTGTTTGGTTCTCTTTCATTTGCTTCAGTCTGCTTAGCACTTTTCCATAAGAAAATGGCTTTTTTTGGCAAAACCTGCAAAACTGGTATTTGTTTTTTTTTTTCAATTAAAAACACTTTAAACAAAATTTCTTCTTCAGTGATTATAAGGGGTACCACCTATTGCTGCAGTATATTGGGCTCTTTTACAGCAGAAAAAATTCATTTCTGATAACTTGTCCCCATCCAACTAAGGCCCCAAAGGCGAGCTATGTTGTCTTCTGACAATTCTTGTCAATTATTATTATTATTAGTAGTAGTAGTATTTTGTCTAGATACAAAAATGTTCCTGTTTTGAATGCACAGACACATGAATACCGATTACAGGAGTCCAACTGTTGGTTTTCATTTGCTTCAATTTTTCAGGTATTTCTTGGTGCGAAGTACACATCGTTGTTTCATCTCTGAATTTGTTATTTATGTTCTCGGAGTTGTTGCACTGATTTAAAACACCTTTGTGCGGAGTAAAAAAATCATTTGTGTAAACCACGGTATAACCAAGATGTTTGTGTCTTCGACAAAACGATTAACGCCCCGGGTACTATTTCACTTAAGTTCGAGTCGGAGCTTCTGTTGCGGTTTATTATAATAAAGTTCCTTTACTATGCATTGCGAGAAAAAACACCCATCCCCGGCCCATCTATCCTTGAAGAAATAGATGGGCTGCATGATGCTTCCATGCAGAGCTGAAACCGACCCGCACACGAGTACTGGTAAACTGCTTATAGGATCTATCCAAAGCAGTGCGAGTGGGACCATCCATGCTTATAAACCCATTTGGTTTCATTGTGCGGCAGGGCTTGAGATGTCATTTCATTTCAATGTCGGGTAGAAGTCCCACAAAATAGGAAGCAACGTTTCCAAAATGACCTTTACAGTGTTGACGGGGACGTTAAACCTCAAATCAAACCAACAAACGATAAAACACAGGTTCGACATACTGCATTCTTTCTTTTCTCAGAAATCATTTTTTTTATGAAAAATAGAAGTGAAGGCAATGATCAGGAATCTATGCAAGTAACCCACAGCCCTCAGCAGTGGCAGCAAAGGGAATGAAACAGCAAAGGGAATGAAACACAAACAGGAAATAACTAGACTCTTATGGAAACATCAATAGCGGAAAGCCAAAAGGACAGCTACTTTCCAACAAAATGGCCAACTGGCTATCCAAAACTAAATACAGTCAAACTTCGATGGCTCGAACCCCTTTGGGACCAGGAAAATTTGTTCGAGACAGCGGAAGTTCGAGCCATAGAGGGTTACTATTAGTGCCATACCATGAGACATAATGGAGATAATTGAGGATATCTTTTTAGTGTTCTGTATTATAAATGTATGTTGTGTGTACTCATTAGAATCGCCTCATCGAGGCGATTCTAATGAGTACACACAGCATATATTTGCAAGATAAATGGAGAAAATCTTCCTCAATTACCCCTATATTGTATTTGTAGGAATTCCCTGCGGACTCAAAAACGGGTTCGACTCATCCATATTAAACGAGCCATGGGAGGTCGAGCCACTGAAGTTCTACTGAAATATAAGCGAAACACACCATAACAAAAATAAGCCGCCTTGGGACGGTCAGTGAAACGAATTCCGGTGCAACATCTCCGAAAACACAAAAATCAAACAACCACAGAGATGAAACAACGGGGAAGTCTCGACAGCAGGAAACCATTTAAATGCTGGAGCAAAAGAAAACCAACAGTTAGACTCCGATGGGCCCGACCAGAGACACCAAAGTGAAAGAAACACAAACGTGAAATAACTAGACCCTAATGGAAATATATATAGCAAAAAGCCAAAAGGACAGTTACTTTCCCAAAAAATGGCCAGTTGGCTACCAAACTCATAATAATAAAAAAATATAAGCGATACACACACTCAAAGACAAACCATAACACAAATAAACCGCAACACAAGAACCGCCTCTGAACGGTCAGTGAAAAGAAATTTACTGGGGGGGGGGGGGGGGGGGGGGGGGCTTAAATCGATTTTATGCGCCGCAATCCTCGCCCTTACTTCCGTCGCGATTTAGACAAATACTTTGTTCAGTCCGTATGAAAGCGTCCTCATCAGTGCAAAATTGCCAAAAACACAAAAATCAAACAGCCACGGCGATGAAACAACGGTGAGGACTCGATAGCAAGAAACCACTGAAATATTCGAGCAAAAGGAAACCAGCAGTTAGACTCCGATTGGCCCGACCAGAGATAGAGCAAACCAACTTTACATAAAATTAAATTGTCTCTAATTCTCAGTAAACCTTATGCTGGAATCTATGTTTTCTGTATAAATAAGAACAACATCATGGATTTTCTTCAGAAAAGTAGCGGAGATATGAAAAAAATGTACTATCTCGGACGGATGTGTTATCGTAATGCTATTCAATAGAGATGTTAAGCATAATATTAACAAGTCCGTGAATGAACATCCCGGTAATCCAACTTTATCTAGACACAATTGGTGTTTACGTTATTCATTATGTTTGGTTTGTGCCCCTAGACATATGGTGTGGATACTCGGTTTTAACGAGCACCTACAAAACGTATTTAGGGTATAAATAAAAATCATTTCGTTTTCGTCAGAAAAATGACCATTTTTAGGTATGGCACAATTAACTATGTTTAACGGATACTGTGGTAATGACATGTTATGTCAGATACTGTTGATTGCTTTGAAAGGACGAATGCCTTACTCACCAGTCTCTACTCCCAGACTGTTGTTTTCTTTTTTGTAGAATTGCAGGACAAATATCCGTGATACCTAATATATATCAAGATGTTTAACGAGCCTAAATATTAGGGATATCTGTCACTTTAAGTTAACTGTTCATATTTGCATCATAGACTCAAGGTTAATTATACAGCCTATTTATGTGCGAAGTCAACTGTGAAAGAGCATTAGCTGTTTCATGACTATACAAGACTTGTTAATGTGCAAAGTCGTCTGCAAGAGCAAGGCTGTGGCTTAACGATTCCATCTGTGTACGGTGCTATGTTATTGTATTGTATAGTGATACTAAGTAGAAGTAAAACAAGGATCAGGAATCGATACAATTAACTTACTCCACTCATCAAAGACACCAAAGGGAAAGAAACACAAACATTAAGCGACCAGACCATAATGGAAACCTAAACAAAGGAAGGCCATAAGGACAGTTACTTTCCCACAAAATGGTCATATGGCCATCCAAAATAAAAAGACACAAGTGATACACACAGTAAGTAACAAACAACAACATAAATAAATCGCCACAGAAGAACCGCCTTGGAACGGTCAGTGGAAAACTCTTATGTGGTACTTGACTACAGCTATATCACTCGAACCTAATTTTAGCGGACTGATGTTTATCATTTATTTCAATAGCACAGTTACTTAAACGAGTCAAATTTTACGGATCGTGCCAAGGAATGGTTTATGCTGTGGTTTATTATTGTCTTTGTTTGCCTTTGTATGTATGTACTGCTAATATCTTTTTCTTTCATTTTGGAAAGTCTTTAAGGGTTTTCTTCTCGTTATTCTGTAATAACGGTGTTGCCTAATGTTTGTGCTTCCATCACTTTTGTGTCATTAGTGGAGTGAAAATAGGTATTTATATCGTTTTCTGATCATTGTCGTCAATTCTGTTTAACTTGCAAAAATATATCAATGTTTAAAAATGGTTGTTCATGTATGCCTTCATAACATTCAGGAAACTGGCGAATATCATAGTATAGTGGTTGCCGCGACCAAATATCGATACCATGGACCATCGCTTTGCGTGATTCGGCCAAATCGACATCCGAGAAAAATAAATGTCGCCTAGCAGACTCGAAGTTAACTAAAGGAGTTTCAGTTATAGAACTCTATCAGTTCAACGCATTCCAAACTACAATTAATTTTAATTGGCGTTGAATATCATTTTTAATAACTGGCACTAAGTCCAAGAAGAGATATTCTCACAACCTCATCGGTCGTTAGCTAAGCACCTATTTAAAATAGCTCTTATTCGATTGCGGCCAGAGTCCACCAAATTTGTATACAATGTAACATTTGGCGCCTACGTTGGGCAACTCTGGTCCAATATTATCCCGGAAAGCCCATGAGATAAGCAAACACTCTTCAAGGGGCTTGTACCGTGCTAAATGCCTATGTAATATGGCATAACACACTTGCATTGCTTTACGGTACAAGCCGGGTTTAAAACGATGGGGTTTTCTTATTGCCCCGGAAACCCGAGATCGATTCCAGCCAGCGCCATCTACATTTTTTCTAAACATGTTACATTAGGCTCCCAAGGTTAATAACCCGGATGTGCATTAACACTCCCTGAGTATCATTTCGATTGATTCCTAGAGAGACCCAGAAATCCGGGTGCGACTTTCAACGTCGAAGAGGAGATTGCCATGGATTGCATGTACCAGAATGTAGCACGCATGTACTGCATTGCAGTATATTCGGGCTTTTACAAAGGTAGGAGTATGCCAGGTCACGTAGCCTAATTTTGGTCTGCATCTGTTACACCAATACCCTATGACATTCTTATTCTTAACACTCTACTATGCGTCCTTGGATTTCGGAGTGTCGGACAACCATGTGAAATGATACTAGTTAGAATGCGTGTTGTGTTTTTTTTTCAGGGAGGGCAAAAAACGTAGCGGGTGCAGAAAATTTTAAAACCTGGGATGCAACTCATGACGTAGCCCTACAATTCCACTGTAACAACCGGCTTATACCGCCAGGAGAATAAATGTGCAACATACCCTATGATGAATATCTTGCATGTACGTTTTTAACAAATTTCCATTTGACCATTGTCAGGAGGACTGAAACCGGCCCTTAAGTTTCAGAGAAAATTTCCTTTGAAATGATGATCGACCTACAATCCAAGTGAGCTGGGACCATAATCAACGAATCATCTCGAACCATACAGAACTGACGCTTATATGACTGACCACAATAGTTTTCCAAAAAATGCATTGCTCTACTTCTTCGACTTCAAAAGCTTAATGGACCAAATTTGGACCTACTTTGCTTGTTGCTCGCCATTATGTTTACATATCATTTGTGTCTGGAAGAAGAACTATATAAGTACGTGTGCTTTCGTTCAAACCCTACGTGTTTCATATCATAATGATGTTACTGCTATGATAAAATTATTTGAAATAATGGACCAAATTTGACCTTGTCTTAAAATAGGCCAAGGTTATTATTTGAATAAACTTGGTAGCACTAATTCAAATGAAGCCACATACCAAGTTTCAAGACAATTGGCCCAGCGTTTCTGTAGGAGATTTTTAAAGAGTTTTTTTATTCCATATTTGGGCATGGAGACCATTGTGGACATGTGACCTAAACCATTCCAACAAACTTACGTTTCGTTAATGTCAGGAGGCTGCATATAAAATTTAACTGAAATTGGCCAAGAGAGAACATTGTCCTTTGAAACAACCTTGGTTAAACTCGGTCACGTGTTTCTACGGATCGAGTTTCAATGCAGTTGGCCCAGTGCTTCTGGAGAAGAGGATCTTTAAGGTTATAGCCATATTTGGGCATGATGACCATCTTGGTCATGGGACCTGAACCATTCGATCAAGGTCAACCTTGAGTCACCATTTGAACAAACTTGGAAATACTTAGTCACCCAATGCTACATTCCAAGTTTCAAGGCTATCGGCCCAGCGGTTCTGGAGAAAAGGATTTTTAAGGCATTGTCAATACTTGTTCATGGCAGCCATCTTGGTCATGTGACCTGGACCATTGGTAAATGTTTCGTTTCCTGATTGTCAGGAGTTGCATATGATTTTTAACTGAAATAGTCCCAACTATTTTAGAGAAATTATCCCTTGAAATGGCGTTAGACCTACAATCCATGTGATTAAGCCAAGGTCGCCAAATGACAATGACTTATTACGTTCATAGCCAATCATTTTGTACCTATTTTCATGTATTAGTCCACAATTTTTATAGGCCAAGGTCAACCTAGGGTTGTCATTTTTCCAAACTTGTTCGTACTAAGTAACTTGGTACTACACGCTATGTTTCATGACAACTTAACTAGGGGTTCTGCAGAAAAAGATTATTTTAATTTTTTTGCCCTATTTGGGCATGGCGGCTATCTGGTTATGTGACCTGGACCATTCGATCAAGGTTTCCTTCCCCTATTGTCAGGAGGTTAGATATCGAATTTAATTCAAATTGGTCAAGCTGTGTTAGAGAATATGTCCTTTGAAATATCAACAGACCTGCAATTCCAGCGACCTTGAGGCAAGGTCGCCTCAAGGTCGCCAAATATCCTCGACCTATAAGATTCATATACATTCGTCTTGTACCTACTTTCATGTCACAGACCACAAACTTTTTCGAAAAATGCATTGTTTTTCGTTTCTCCCATTGACAAGCCTGAGGATCAAAATTTGACCTTACCGTAAAATAGGTCAGCTTCAACGTAGGGACATTTTTTACAAAATGGATAGTTCTCAGCCACCCATGCTACATACCAAGTTTCAAGTCAGTTGACAAAGTGGTTCTAGAACAGAAGATTGTTTTACTATTGTCAGCATAGTTTGGAATGGTGGCCATCTTGGTTATGTGACCATACTTTCGTTCCCCAACTGTCAGCAGGCTGCATATGGAATTTTATTGAAATTGGCCCAGTTGTTCCAAAGAAACATTGACGAACGACGGATGACAGACGGACGGCGTACAACAGAGGCCTACCATCCTATCAGCTCCTCCGGAGCATTTGGCACAGGGCAGCTAGCTAATGGTACATGTGCACCATCAACATATTGCCAATTAACATACATCATCCTGACAAGTCTGTGTAATGAACACTCTTCTGATCCCACTTTAAATAGAGAAAACGAGGTTTACGCGGCTACATTTTTTTATTTCTGATCCAAGACATGTGTTGTGGTACTCATTAGAACCGCCCCAATGGGGCGGTTCTAATGAGCACCCACAACCCAGGTTTGGAGTGTAAATAAGAAATATTTCACACATTTTTACCAGAAAAGAAACAACAGTAAAATTCCGCTATTAAGACCACCTAACATAAGACTAATTCTGCTATAAAAAGCTTATTTAGTAGGCTGCAGTAATTGATTCTTTGTGTTGTCTGCATACAGTGTCCTCTGGTCAGAGAACGCCTTTGGGAGAGTTCAAAAGTGGTCTTAAAGACCACTTTTGAACACTCCCAAAGGTGGTCTTAACATAGGAATTGTACTGTATTTTCAGTGGAGATATGAAATAATGCACTACGTCATATGGTTGTGTTATCGTAATGTAAGAAAACTGCAAAATAACGATGGCCTCGGAACGTACTAGACATTATGAAAAAATGCCTATACAAATACATTGTAAATTTTACCGCTGAAAATACATAAGATAAAACATTGTGATATTTTCCTTATTTCTGCTCAAAATATAAATTATGGGTACTCGTTAGAACCGCCTCTATGAGCCGGTTCTAACGAGTACCCACAATCTATATTTAAGAGCAGAATTAAAAAAATAAGGTTTACCCCTGTAAACCCCAGTTTTACTATAAAAAAAGTGGGATTCAAGGGGGTCAGAATTATATAGGCGTGTGATAGGCTTCAACTCCGGTGCTTACAAGTATCCAATAAAGCTACAGTAAACGTTGCACGGGCTCCGTGGTCTAACGAGTAAGAGCGCTGACCCGGATCACAAGAAACGCCAAGTTCTACAACCAAAGGTCAGGTAGTTTTACTCTGATTTTACCCGGATGTGCCGGTGACATGCCCTGCACCCTCTATTTCATAAAATGCCATTTATCTCAGAAACCATTCAGATCCCCACCCCTAAACTATATATATTCTTGTTCCTTATGCTAAGATGCATTAAGTGATACCAACCTTGGGGTCCCTCGGGATGTGCCGGGGACATGCCCATCCTCCACTTCATAAAATCCAATTTATCTAGGAAACCATTGAGATCCCCACCCCTAAACCATATAAATTCTTGTTCCTTATGATAAGATGGACTCAGTGACACCAACCTGGGGGTCCCCCGGGATGTGCCGGGGACATGCCCCACCCCCTCCACTTCATAAAAGGCCCAATATCCCAGTAACCTTACAGATCCCCACCCCAAACCATATATATTCTCGTTCATTATGATAAGACGCATTCAGTGACACCAACCTGGGGGTCCCCAGGGATGTTCTGGGGCCATGCCCCATCCCCTCCAATTCTTAATATCACAATGTCTTGGAAACCTTACATATCCCCACGCCTAAACCATATATATTCTTGTTCCACATGATAACACACATTCATTGACACCAACCTGGGGGTCTCCCAGGGCCTTGCCCCACCCCTGCACTTCAGAAAAGGCCTTATATCTCAAAACTGGTCAGAGCCCCACCCCTTAACCATATATAATCATCTTCCTTATGATGGGACGCATTCAGTGACACCAGCTTGTGAGTCCCTAGGGCATACCGGGCCATGCCCCACCGCTTGACTTCATTAAAAGCCATATATCTCATAAATCGTTCAGCTCCCCACCCCTAAACCATATATATTCTTGTTCCTTATGATAATACTCGTTCAGTCACATCAACTTGTGTGTCTCTTTGTGCTGAGGCAATGTGCCCCGCCCTTCCACTTTCTAAAAGGCCATATTTTTCAGAAACCATTCAAATCCCAAGCCCAGAATCATATATGTTCTTGTACATTATTTTTAGCACACCTACCGTAGGGGTGTCCGCAGGGGCCTTTCCACTTCTTAAAAGGGCCTCATATCTCGGAAACTGTTCAGATTCCCACCCCTAAACCATATGATAAGACACATTTAGGGAAAACAATCTTAGGCTTTCCTGGGATCGACAGAGCATGCCCCAAACACTCCACTGTTTAAGAGGCTTTATATATCCAGCCATACAGATCCCCACTGCTAAACCATCCTAGTGTGATAAGACACATTTAGTGATACCAACCAGGGCTCCATTGGGTCCATGCCTTACCCCTCTACTTCATAAAAGGCCTAATGTTTCATATACTGAATCCAATTGGTGCTCTTTGGATATGGGGGTTCTCTTGGCAGAATAAAATGATATGTTAAAATACATGGCTGTCATTGGGCAGAGCCCACCTGAGCTCTGGTGAGCATAGTGGCCCATGGGCCTCTTGTTCTTACTTCTGCTACAAGACAGGTTGTGGGGGCTCGTTGAACCGCCTCATTGAGGCGGTTCTAACAGGCACCAAAACCTATGTTTGAAATACAAATAACAAAAGTATCACAGATTTTCATCAGAAAAGTAGCCATTTTTGGACATGTAAAAAGATGCACTATGTCGTACGGGCGTGTTATCGTAATGTCGCCATTGAGTCATGACAGCTTATAGAGTAAAATCACTATGTTTAAATTACTTGTCAGAGCAGAATAATGCCACCAATTAGATCAAGACCGGTCCCGATAGCTCAGTTGGTAGAGTGTCCGCTCCGGGGAACGGGAGGTCACGGGTTCGATCCCGGGCCGCGACATACCAAAGTCGTTAAAAATGGTACTAGCTGCTCCTCGCTTGGCACTCAGATTTACGGGGTAGAGCTAGGACTGGTCGACCCAGTGTCAGGATAATGTGACTGGGTGTGGTATCATGTAATGTGTCTGGGACATGATACTTCAGTGAGGCAGCACTATAAATTAAAGTGAGCATTGAGATCCCTGTCGCAACCAGACACCGTCGTGATATGCGTGAAAAATTGTTGAAAGCGACGTTAAGCCCGAATTCACAAACACATTAGATCAAGAAGTCCCAGTCTCAGTACCTAAAATATCGGGCTTAAGCCCTTTAAAAAACTGCAGGCGATACAGGGTTTGGTGCCATGTAGGAATTTCAAAGAAAAACAGGTGTGAAAAAGGGAATACAGTCAAACGTCGATGGCTCGAACACCTTTGGGACCAGGAAAATTTGTTCGAGACAGCGGAAGTTCGAGCCATAGAGGGTAACTATTAGTGCCATACCAGGAGACATAATGGAGATAATTGAGGATATCTTTTCAGTGTTCTGTATTATAAATGTATGTTGTGTGTACTCATTAGAATCGCCTCATCGAGGCGATTCTAATGAGTGCACACAGCATATATTTGCAAGATAAATGGAGAAAATCTTCCTAAATTACCCCTATATCGTATTTTGATGAATTCCCTGCGGACTCAAAAAAGGGTTCGACTCATCCATAGTAAACGAGCCATCTGAGGTCGAGCCACTGAAGTTCTACTGTAATTACATTGTAACCCAATTTGTACTACCTTATGCCCCCAAAAATAGTTGTATTTCCGCTAACATGCCGAAAAAAAATAGGATCGGTAGGTCGATTAAACTTTTTATTTTTGTCAACCTTTTATTTGATGGAAAAAAAATAAAATAAAACCTTTAAAAGGGCTTAATTACAACCATATTACCAGAAAACAGTCAAATAATTAGGTCTAGAGCATCAAGAAAGCAAAAGGACAGGAATATTAATTTTGCATTTTTTGACAGTTTTATGAAATTTTATCGAAGGTACTAGAAAATATTAAGTTCGGTGGGTAAGATGTTTTTTGGCTGGCCATCTAAATTGCATGGTCGGCACAAAAAGTCAGGGTCGGCCGGGAAAGCGGAAACTCAGTCTTTTTTTTAGACCTTACATGTTTTATCACGAACACATTTCGAAATTTTGGAGATTCCATTTCACCTGTTTATGCTAACTGGTTTTAAAATGGTTGAATTGTCTGCAAACCGTGAAGGTCCTGTTCAGACGCCATGTTTCACGACGTCTGTTCTGGGCCTGTACTGTTGGACAGTGATGCGTTTTGGTGGTTTTCGTTTAAAATGGGTGAATGGTACGTATGCAGATACAATGATAAATTCGTCGCCATGATATCAAAGTGAAAATAGGGATATTTCTAGTGCAGTTACACCAGCTCGACCCTATGGTGGTAGTCATTTGGGCCCCGTCAAGCGATTTTGGTACTTATCGCCTATGCGAGCAGCGAAGGTTCAGGCGAGACTGCGCATCCGCGCAGTCTCGCCAGAACCTTCGCTGCTCGCTCATACAAGCAGTGAATCAAGAGGAACCTTCAGACAGAAAGCCATATTCCTGGCCCCTCTGAATGGCTGGGCATGCGCAGTTAAAATTTGTCATGACGGAATGCTCGAAGACATAAATGCGCTTGGCGGGGCTCATTTGTCTTCTTACTAGTCCTCTCGGTGTCGGGATGATCGTTGATGATGACGTTCTATGCGCAACGTTTTGTGTTTATTTTCTTCACGCCTATATAAGTTTTACCCCTTTGAACCCAACATTTATACTGAGGTTTACAGGGGTAAACTTTATTTTTCTTATTTCTGCTCTAAAATATAGATTGTGGGTACTCATTAGAACCGCCTCAATGGGGCGGTTCTAATGAGTATCCACAATTTATATTTTTAGCAGAAGTAAAACGTATCAGCTGTTTTCATCTTAAAATTTTTCATTTCGTTTTTTGGCGTTTCAGTTTACAATACATTTGTATAGGCGTATGATCGTAATGTTTTCTGTTCTAATATTATGACAACACAGCCGTGTGACAAAATGCATGCATTGATTTCTCCAAAAAGGCTACTATTCCGATGAAACATTGTGGCACAAATTAGCAAAACAATATATGCCCCTGTAAATCCCAGTTTTCTCTATATAAAGCGGGGTTTAGAGGGATGTTCATTTCACGGACGCGTTAACATGATACATGAAGCCTTATTATAGATACAATGATAACAAGAAAACTATAGATTAATAACACGCTGATTTAATGATTCAGAAATATGAAGGACAGACAGTTTTAAAACATGGATAGTGTAAAGAGAACATCTGTAACACTTTCTGTTAAGTATGCAAAACCTTCCAGCCTGAAAAGAAAAACGAAATAAACCGATCCACATGTAATTAATAAAATACAGTTTCATAAAAATTACAAAACAAGTTGACCCGCATGGAGGTCACCTAGTTTGAATGTTAAAACACGCCGATTAAAAATAATGAAAAATTTACAATCATAAACTGAAAATTTTCTGATATTTTTCATATTTCTGCTTAAAACATAGATTTTGGAAACTTGTTAGAACCGCCTCGCCGCCTCGGCGAGGCGGTTCTAACGAGTTTCCAAAATCTATGTTTTTGAGCAGAAATAAGAACAATAGTGTACACCCCTCTTTACCCCAGTTTCACTATAAAACCGTGGTATTTAAGAGAGTCAAACTTATGTAGGCGTGTTTTCGTGATGCATGTCCATCACGTGAACAAGTCCGTGAAATGACCCCCCCCCCCCCTTAACCCCACTTTATATAGAGAAAACTGGGGTTTACGGGGGTTAACATTATTTTTCTTATTTCTGCTCCAAGACATAGGTTGTGGGTACTCGTTAGAACCGCCTCAATGATGCGGTTCTAACCAGCACCCACAACCTATGTTAGCAATATAAATAAGAAAAATACCAAAGATTTTCATCAGAGAAGTAGCCAGTTTGGAGATGTTTTTAAAAAATGCACTATGTCACACGGGTGTGTTATCGTAATGTCAGCCACATTTCGAGTACAAATCTACAGCATTACGATACCTCACACTTGCACTAAAATGGAGTTTTTTGCTTATCTCTGAAACTAGCGTTTTTCGGAAGAAAATGTTTGATAATTTTCTTATTTCTAGTCCAAATGGAGATTTGGGGAGCTCGCCACAGCGGTCTGAATGAGGCGGTACTAACGAGTATACAGATACCGTATTATGATCACAAATAAGGCACCCTATAGAAGCCACAGCTTTGATTCAATCTTCATGAGACTTTATTACAAAGTTCGTCTTGACGCTATGACAGTGAAGGCTAAATTTTGGTTATGCTAAACCTAAACTAGAGCACTAATTTATATTTCGTTGAAACCATGTCCACCCTGTGTAGAGGCCACATATTTGCTCCAATCTCAATGAAACTTTATCGTGGTATGAGTTTTATTTGCTAGTCCACTGGAATCATTGATGCCGCTACGCAATTTGATGGAATCGAGGGTCACCGATGAGGCCTAATTGGCCGAAACTAGATAGTCTCGACACCATAGTTTTCGGTTTTTGGGGTCCTTTTATGGGACATTTACCAGAAAGTTTGTCTTGATGATATCTTGATTGCAATTGAATATGGGTTACATCAGATCAATAATTGGGTCACTAGGTCAAATGTCTTTATAATCTACTTTACCCTCTAAAGGCTTAATTTTTGCTTCCATCTTTATATAACTTTACTAGAATGTTGTTCATGATAAAACCGTAAGCTAGTTTTATTTTCTTTATATTGACACAAAAACTAGGCCACACGATCAAATTTCTTTTCAACCTTATTCTCTCCAGATGCCATAACTTTGCTTCAATATTCAACAAGAGGGCCCAGAGGGTCCTGATTCGCTCACCTGAATGTCATTGTCTCAAGTACATTCTATTTTTAGCTCTGGTGGCCATCTTGTTCATCAGGGTGGAACGATCCTAGCTATTTTGGTAGGGTGTCACCTAGGCAGCATTCCTTAGAAGTTTGAATCAAACTGACCCAAGGGTGTAGGAAGATTTCGCATTTGAAGCAAATTTACAATGTTTTTTTCTATTTTTAGCTCTGGCGGCCAGATTCTTCATCGGAGCGAGACCATTTGAGCTATTTTGGTAGAGAGTCATCTAAGCAACATTCCTATGAAGGTTGAATGTAATTGGCCCCAGGGTACAGGGGGAGTTGTAGTTTGAAGATTTTTCTAGCCCCGGTGGCCATCTTGATTATCAGAGCGGAATGATTTTAACTATTTTGGTAGATAGTCACCTGGGCAACATTCCTGTGAAGTTTAAATCAAATTGCCCTAACAGTTTAGGAGAAGTTTGCGTTTGAAGCACATTCTATTTTAAGCTCTGGTGGCCATTTTGTTCATCGGAGCAGGATCATTTTAGCTAATATGATAGAGGGTCAGCTAAGCAACATTCCTATGAAGCTTGAATGAAATAGGCCCAAGGGTACAGGAGGAGTTGTTGTTCATTTTTTTTCTATTTTTAGCTCTGGCGGCCATCTTCTTTGGCAGAGTAGAAAAATTTTAGCTATTTTGGAAGGGAGTCGCCTAAATAACATTCCTGTGAAGTTTGAATCGAATTGGCCCAAGTGTTTCGGAGGAGTTTATGTTTGACACAAATTTACAATGTTTTTTTTTCTATTTTTAGCTATGGTGGCCATTTGGCTCAACAGAGTAGAACCGTTTTAGCTATTTTGGTAGATGGTCACCTAAGCAACATTCCTATGAAATCTGAATGAAAATGGCCCAAGGGTACAGAAGGAGTTGCCATTTAAAGATTTTTCTATTTTTAGCTCTAGCGGCCATCTTGTTTGTCTGAACATAACGATTTTAGCTATTTTGGTAGGGAGTCACTTGGCAACATTCCTGTGAAGTTTGAATCAAATTGGCCCAAGGGTTGAGGAGGAGTTTGCGTTTGAAGCAAATTTACAAAGTTTTTTTTTTTAATTTTTAGCTACGGCGGCCATTATGCCAATTGGAGTAATAACGTTTCAGCTATTTTAGTAGAAGGTCACCTGAGGATCTTTCCTATGAAGTTTGAATTAATTTGGCCCAAGGGACAGGCGGAGTTGTCGTTTAAAGAATTTTCTAATTTTAGCTCTGGCGGCCATTTTGTTCATCGGAGCGAAACAGTTTTAGCTATTTTGGTAAAGAGTCACCTAAGCAACATTTCTATGAAGTTTGAATGAAATTGGCGCAAGGGTTGAGGAGGAGATGTCGTTTAAAGATTTTTTTCTATTTTTAGCTCTGGCGGCCATCGTATTTTTCTGTGCGGAATGATTTTAGCTATTTGAATAGGGAGTCACCTACATTATATTCCTGTGAAGATTGAATCAAATTGGCCCAATGGTTAAGGAGGAGTTCGTATTTGAAGCAAATTTACGCCGTTTTTTTTCTATTTTTAGCTAGGGCGGCCATGTTGCTCATCAGAGCAGAACCCTTTTTACTATTTTGATAGATGGTCACCAAAGCAACATTCCTATGAATTTTAATGAAATTGGCCTAAGGGTACAGGAGGAGTTGTCGTTTAAAGATTTGTTTCTATTTTTAGCTCTGGCGGCCAAGAACACAACGATTTTAGCTATTCTGGTAGGAATTCACTTAGGCAACATTCCTGTGAAGTTTGAATCAAATTGGCCCAAAGGTTGAGGAGGAGTTTTTGTTTGAAGCAAATTTATGATGTTTTTCTATTTATAGCTTTGGCGGCCATTTTGCTCATCGGAGCAATACCTTTTTAGCTATTTTAGAAGAGGGTCACCTAAGGACAGGAGGAGTTGTTGTTGAAAGAATTTTCTATTTTTAGCTCTGGCGGCAATTTTGTTCACCGGAGCGGAACCGTTTTAGCTAATTTGGTAAAGGGGCACCTAAACAACACTCCAATAAAGTTTGAATGATGTTGGCCTAAAGGTACATGAGAAGTTGTCGTTTAAAGATTTTTCTATTTTTAGCTCTGGCGGCCATCTGTTTCAGCGGAGCGTAATGATTTTAGCTATTTTTGTAGAGGGTCACCTAAGCAATATTCCTATGAAATTTTATTGAAATTGGCTCAAGGGTTAATGAGGAGTTAGCATTTAAAGCAAATTGTTGCCGCACGACTCACGACACACGACGCACGACGGACATTGACCGATCACAATAGCTCACAATGAGCACTTCGTGCTCAGGTGAGCTAATAAACTTTACCAGGTTATGTGTGTTGATGCTATCTACGTCGAGTTTGAATATGGGTCATCCCAGGTCAAAACTTGGTCACAAGGTCAGATTTGTTAAGCCCATTTTCACTCTAGTTTTATGCGAGATGCCATTTATATGCCTTTTTTATTTCTTTTTATTTCCTACCTTACTTTTATTTGTGGATTGAATTACCGATCCTTTGTGACTTTGACTGTTTAGCAGAGGGAATTTGACTACATAATTATAAATTACTATGGCCCGAAACCAATTATCAGAGTTGAAATATATCGAACAATACCTGGGGTGGGGAAGGAGAACCATGGCCATTCATTACGATAACACCCGTGCGACATAAAGTATTTTTCACATCTCCAAATCGGCTATTTTTCTGATGAAAATCTGAAAAACGTTTCTTATTTACACCGTAAGCATAGGTTGTGGGTGCTCGTTAGAACCGCCTTATTGAGGCGGTTCTAACGAACACCCATAACATATGTATCACAGAAGAAATAAGATATATACTGTTCACCCCCGTAAATCCCAGTTTTCTCAATATAAAGTGGGGTTTAGGGGATGTTCATTTCACGGACTTGGTCAAGTGATGAATAGGGAGTGATCACTCGTCAGGAGTGACATTCAATGAAAGTTCCGCTGTAGCTATGTAAACCTTCGAATCTGTTCAGTCGAGCGATATTGGACCATCATGGTCCTCTTGTTTGTCATTCTCAGACAGTAAGAGTTCAGCACCTTTGTATTCGCTGCAAATATGGAACTATATCTGCATATTAGATATTATTAATTGACTATCCTGTATTGATCTGAGGTCATCCGTATTAACACCAGGTCAACCAATATGAACTGAGGTAAAGTGAGGTCAAAAAAATCAATAATCATGATTTTTTAATTGTGTCAATTAATGAAATTGCCATTAATCAAGTAACTTCGCATTGACCCAGTTACAGGTCCTCGGTCAGCTGCAGTGGCCCTGTACCTGGGCAAATACGAAATTACTTGAATAATAACATTATATTAAAGACTCGCTTATCTTTGTAGTTGAGCAGGCAAGGTTGAACCTGAAGTGGTCGTCAACAGCATTACGAAAACGATCCTATTAAAATAATATTGAACATTTTTGCAAACACCAGAACCGAAAAAAATTACCTTTCCCTATAATAAAATCGGGTATTTTTTTTCGGTGGTTCTAACGGGTACTCACAATCTATGTTTTTGAGCAGAAATAAGGAAAATAATGCTTACCCCTGTAAATCCCTGTTTTACTATATTAAAGTTTGGGCTTAGGGAGTCGCGATTGGGCTGCATGCTGCTTCCTCGCAGAGCTGAAACTGACCACTAATGAGTACTGGTAGTTACTGGTAAACCGTTAAGAAGGACTAATCCTGCTTAGGATAAGTGGTGTAAGTCAGACCGTCCAGTAGGCCCCCGCCCATCTGGGCTTGAAGAAATAGATGGGCTGCATGAAGTAGTGACAAATGAGCATTATCGCTATTTTTCTTCCATTTTCAACTAAACCCCAAGAGGCTCCATCGGGGCTTGAAGAAATAGATGGGCAGCATGATGCTTCTACGCAGAGCTGAAACCGACTCGCACACGAGTACTGGTAAACCGCTTAAAGGATCTAAGCCTGCAAAGGCAAAGCAGTGCGAGATGGCCCGCCCACGCTTATGTTTATAAACCCTATTGGTTTCATTGGGCGGCAGGGCTTGAGATGTCATTTCATCTCAGTGTCGGGTAAAAATCCCACAAAATTGGAAGCGACGTCTCCAAAATGACCTTTACAGTGTTGACGGGGACGTTAAACCTCAAATCAAACAAACAAATAGTCCAATGCATGTAAGCCTTTTAGTATCATTGGGTGGAAGGGCTTGGGATGTCATTACTTCGCATGGTCGGGTGAAAGTCCAACAAAGTTGGAAGCAACGTCTCCAAAATGACCTAAATTGTGTTGTTGGGGATGTAAAACCTCAGGTCAATCAATAAATTAACTCACAGCGCTCATGCAGAGGTCCAGGTTAGTTTGAAACCTGTGTAGCTATCACTGGCGTCACTGTTGAACATTATCACCGCTCGATCTCCTGGAACAGTTACAGCTGACGGGGCTTTCGATCCACAGGTTGGTCCTAAAAATATGAACCAATCATATGCAGAGCCCTACTGAACCACGTTACGCATGTTCGTATTACAAATATCTGTGATCAAAAGCAAAAGAGTTCAGCTAACATAAATTGCCGGTCTTTTTTTTTTTTTGTATTATATTAGTGACAAAGGGGTGGGAAACTTCGGGTCAATTTTTTGGGGGGTTACCTCATTTTACCCAGTGTATCTTTTTCGCAAATGCAGTTTTTCACCTGCTTATTGTGAATTAGACAAGTTAAATAAGTCCACTTTGCAACAATAATCCGCCTCTGTCTGTCACTTGCAGGAAACATGTTTTTCTCGCATGGAATAAAGCAGCAAGTAAAAATTCGGCACAACCGTGTGCCAAAACATTTCAGGTTTTCATCAATCACAAGCGAACTAGTGTTAAGGAGGGAACTTTTTTCGCTTTCATACGTTGTTTTTCATTTAACTTTAGCTCTCTTTGCCAATTTGAATCCAAGAAGATGTATTCGCAGCTCTAAATTTAGATTTTGCTACTTTTGCTTCGCTTTCCGCAGTGTTCTATCAACGATCTGAACAGAAACAGGGCGCTTGCAATAATCGTCGTGTTTAAAAAGTGGGACGTGCAGATATAATCCGGAACTTTGCAAACTACGTCCGGCAGTGGAGTATCTAGGGTTACTGTTAAAATGTTTGTGATAGCCTTGATTTCTCCTTTGATTTTTTTTCCAATGTAGCATATTCTGCTAGGACTACGTATACACGTATACGCAAATAAGATATAACTGTATGGTGTTTCTACGTATAATGGGATGTGCTCTGGGAATGTTGTATTGTATCGCTTTGCGGTCAACTTCCAATTCAGCCGCTGTAACTTTTTTTGACACATGCGAAGAAAAGAACATAAAAATGTTCACTGAAAAGCAGAAGTCGGCCTTAGATCTGATAAAAACAAGGCACAAAGATCTGCCTTGTTTATGTCCCGGCTGGGTGGGCACAGCCCACGTTATCGAGGAGATTGCTAGAGTGCTGCGCATTGAAGGGAAATGTTTGTCAGTTTCTTGCACAACGGGTATCGTATAAAATCTATGTGTTTTACATGTATGTGTTTTTTGGCAGAGTGCTAAAGAACGTGTGCACATGACGTCGTCACCTTGTGTTTAAACGCTCGTTCCGGTTAACTAAGCAAAAAAAAAATATATGCAGCAGTGTTAAGCCAAATGTTTCAGAATAAAAGTTAAAAGAGATACGGCTAGAAATAACTTTTACAAATTTGGATTCATAGTGGTCGGAATGACTGACGACTTTAAACGCGTGGTCTCATGTTGTGACCTAAATAACGATGGCTGATTTGGTGCCAACAGGCCTGTAGGATTTTTCCTTCTTGTTTTTTTTTCTTTGTGATAAGTTGAAACCAAGAAAAAAGTGTTTCAAAACGTATTTTGTCTACTGTTTGCTGTTCTCCCTCCCTCCCTCCCCTCTCTCTCTCTCTCTCTCTCTCTCTCTCAGATATTTGGAAGAAATTTGCGGAGGTCTTAAGATTAAGTAGAGGGGCATGGAAATATTGTGTACTGTTCATTCCAGAGGTAGAAAGAACGGTGAACAGATCCAAACTGCACCAACCTGGCCCAAGGATTATAAAACTTTTTTCATGCTCAACTGATAGGGTATGAACTTTATCCGGCTCATAAATAAAAAATGTAATGTAAACATATAGAAAACAATGTAGTTCATACTTCAATGAACGCATCGAGTTACATGATTTTCAGTTACGTCTATTGACGTCATTCTAAACCATGGTTCTCTACGGGCGTTGGTAGGGTCAGCGCTGTTCCTCTCTTTGTAAAAAAACTGTGTGTATATGTTTTTCAGTTTAAAAAGTTTGTCCTATAAGCATTTTTTTTTCGCCCAGTGATAAGGGGCAAAGAATGTAATTATAAAAAAATAAACTTAATTTTTCTGATTTTCATGAAAGTATGAACGACAGCGAGTCGCTAGCAAAGTTTACATGAACTCCTTCGGGGTTCATTTACTTTGCACGCAACCCACTGCGTTCGTACTATCATGAACAGCAGAAAAATAAATTTCATTTCTTAAGTGTTTGTTTTCTTTGCCTCATACCGCTTCCTCACTCTAGGGTTTATTAGCTATCTCATTATGTCAATCATTGCAAAACACCCACATTGAGCTGGGGGTAATTTTGTTTCCAAAACCGTCTTCTGTAGCATGTTTTGTTATCCATGCGATTAGGGGAGCACCCTCTCAGTTTCTCCTTAAATGTACATTTTTAACAGTCAAAATGTTATGTCCTTATCAACTTTTAATGAAATGGAGATTCAATTTGTCATCAAACTGCTGTCAAGTGTCAAGGAAAGCTGGTCATGAAATGTACATGCAGGGGTTTTATTTCATGTGTAGCGCTTTACATGTAAATGGATGCTTTAGACACAAACTTTAGCGACTCACTGGAAAAATGATGACGATTTTCTTCAGGAGGTATGAATATTAATAGACTAACTTTTTTGTTGTGTTACATTTGTGTGAATGTGCTTTATCGCTTATTAATTTCTGTATATTTGTGCAGTCTTTACAAATAGTTTAACCTTTTACAACGCATTCTTTAAAGTTTTCGGCCCCGCCCATCAGGGCTTAAAGAAATAGATAGGCTGCGTGCCGCTTCCAAGCAGAGCTGAAACCGACCGCACGCGAGTACTGGTAAACTGCTCAGAGAATCTTTGCCTGCCTAGGCAAAGCGGTGCGAGTCGGACCGTTCATGCTTATAAACCCTTTTGGTTTCATTGGGCGGCAGGTCTTGAGATGTCAACTCATCTCAATGTCGAGTAAAAGTCCCACAAAATGGAAGCAACGTCTCCAAAATGACCTTTTGATGGCACTTTAAACATCAAACCAAACAAATAAATTCTTGAACGTTTTGGGGTGAGAAAAATAATTAATATTGCGGTTGTGACTTCGGGCTCGTTTTCAGTGAATTCTTCGGGCTCGTTTTCAGTGAATTAAAGTCTCATGCCAGACAAAACCCCACATGATACTTAACTGAACTGAAAACTTGCTTGAGAATTCCTTGTTTCGGACTCTACCAATCATACATTCTCTTATTCAGTTCGTATCTAAGCAGGAAAATTGCCTGAACTGTTAGCTTGTTTGTTTGATTTGAGGTTTCAACGTCCCCGTCAACACTGTAAAGGTCATTTTGGAGACGCTGCTTCAAATTGTGTGGGACTTTTACCCGACATTGCGATGAAATGTCACCTCAAGCCCTGCCGCCAAATGAAACCAATCTGGTTTATAAGCATGGACGGGCCGACTCGCACCGCTTTGCCTGGGCAGGCTTAGATCCTCTAAGCTGTTTATCAGTACTCGTGTGCGGGTCGGTTTCAGCTCTGCGAGGAAGCATCATGCTGCCCATCTATTTCTTCAAGCCCCGATGGAGCCTTTTGGGGTTTAGTTGAAAATGGAAGAAAAATAGCGATAATGCTCATTTGTTACTACTTCGACTGGTTTAAAATAAACAGTACCGGTCGTCCCGGTCGTTAGTTCATCGATAAAGTAGCCCGGAATCAGCAGAAAAGCCAACCTTTGCGGCGATTGTTTTCTAGATATGTTACAGAAAGCGAAGTGAAAGTAGCAAAATCTAAATTAAGAGCTGCAAATACATCATTTTGGATTCAGATTGGTCAAGAGAGGTTCATTTTAATGAAAAACATCAGTTGAAAGCGAAAAAAGTTTCCGCCGTAACACTAGTTCGCTTGTGATTGATGGAAACCTGAAAAGTTTTGGCACACGGTTGTGCCGAATTTTGATTTGCTGCTTTATTCCATGCGAGAAAAACATGTTTCCTGCAAGCGACAGACAGAGGCGGATTATTGTTGCATAGTGGACTTATTTAACCTGTATAATTCATAATAAGCAGGTGAAAAACTGCATTTGCGAAAAAGATACACTGGGTAAAATGAGGTAACCCCCCCCCCCCAAAAAAAAAAAAAAAAAAATGAGCCGAAGTTTCTCTCTCCCCCCCCCCCCCCCCCCCCCCCTATGATTCAAGCCCCTCTGGTCTTGATTGTCCAGTCGGATGCTCGACTGGGTCTAGAGTTTGATCCCCGCCGGAGATTGGTCAAGACATATTTTTATGGTCATGTCCTTGTTTCCGCTGATTAAAACATGACAGTCGTCAGTTTCTTGCGCTGAATTTGCACTGTGTTGGTTAACCTTTTATGAATAGGATTGTCCAGGAAAAACGTGGTTAGGTATACTGAACGGCACGGCGTGACCTTAATAGTTTTGACTAGGCCGTTGAACCCATTTTGTACCAAATGGAATCTTCCTCCGTATATAATGCAGGAGCTCATTTCAAAATTTAGGTGTCAGGTTGTGTTTTCTAAAAATTTATTTGGAAAATTGCTGAATTTTTGCAAACAGTGTAGGTCCTGACAAGACGCAATGTTCTGTGGCGTCTGATAGGGGCCTCCGCTGTCTGCCCATTACCCGTTTTGGGGTTTCCGGTACAAAAT
Organism: Lucinisca nassula; assembly: GCA_963580285.1. Taxonomy (NCBI): domain Eukaryota; kingdom Metazoa; phylum Mollusca; class Bivalvia; order Lucinida; family Lucinidae; genus Lucinisca; species Lucinisca nassula. The sequence continues at coordinate 131,206,593 of OY757011.1, read as the reverse complement.
GGATTCAAAGACAGAATTTATGCCTTTTGGGAGCGGTCTCTCTTCTTAAATCAAAGCACTGAGGGTATTGGTGGGTCGACCGTTTCTGAGTGCAGGTTGGGAAAATAGTCCTGAACTGAGAATCGAACTGTGCGTTTCACTTTAAGCAAGCACAGTAGATCTGATCAGACATCGCGTTATGTGGCATCTGATTATGTAGATTCTGTTTGCCAATGCCCAAATGCACGAGTACAGTCCACCCGCCCCCGCCACACTGGGTTTGAATAACTAGATGGGCTGCAGGATGCTTCCACGCACAACTGAAACACACCGCACATGAGTACTGGTAAACGGCTTAGAGGATCTAAGCCTGCCCAGGCAAAGCAGTGCGAGTCTGGCCGTCCATGCTCATAAACCTCATTGGTTTCAATGTGCGACAGGGCTTGAGATGTCAAGTGTAATATAAGTTTATTTAGAAACGGTTGAACGTTCAGCAAACAATGAATGTTCTCCTCAGACATGGCGTTCTGCGACGTCTGATCTGGGCCTGCACTGTTTGCCAATGACTCGTCCCAACCCATAAGTAGTGCGTCATGTAGACGTTTGTTTGGTTTGGAGTTTAAGGGGGATGGATACAATTTTAGGGGAGGCAACTCATGCAAAAGTATTTTTGTCTCCCGTGTCAATAGGGGTTAACACTTAAAGGAAAGAATTTGCTCCTGAGGAACACATTCTTTCCTTTAAGAGTAGACCCTCGTTAAAGTGGAACAACGCTTATAGAAAAGCGAATAGGAAGTCCTGAAAGTTGACTCCCTTTGAAAAATGGCAGAAAATCTGGCAGGTGTTCCCATTCCCCTAAAAGGTCCAGTCAATAATATTTTAGGTGATGTCGACCCGGTCAATTTACCACATTTTTTCTTTTCTTTCTCTTTCTTTATTTCTTTCTTCTTTCTTTCTTTGTTCTACTGTCTTTCTTTCTTTGTATGCTGCGAACGGTCAGATCTGACCATTACTCGCAGGTGTACATAACATCAACACCAGGTTTGCAGGATGAAAGCTAACACACTAATCATGTAATTACGGTAGCGGTCTTTAACCTGCACAGGGCATGACTCTTCCTGCACAGAGGGGCCTCCAGTTAACGTCCCAATCCGAAGGACGGTGCACTTTTTCGACATTCATCAATCATCAAATGATGCCAATGGAGCGTGTTCGGACACCGAAATAATCATCGCCACCGGGGATCGAACCAGGGGCCTCTAGCATCAGAGGCAAGTGCACTAACCATTGAGCTATCACGCTCCGTCCAGTGACAACTTTACTTCTTGAATCAGAGGTAAGAATGTGGTTTACCGAGAATAGTTGTTAAATTTCCTGATAACACTTTCAAATAATCATAGGCACATCCCGTGTCAGATTCAATACGGAAACTGGATGCGAAGCGCAGGGTAATAGCCTGAAATTAAAACAAAGTCAAACGTGACGACAAATGCTTCTGTTACTGCATGGAATGAGAAATGAATGAGGAAAACAATAACTGGGCCCCGTCAAGCGATTTTGGTACTTATCGCCTATGCGAGCAGCGAAGGTTCAGGCGAGCCTGCGCATCCGCGCAGTCTCGCCAGAACCTTCGCTGCTCGCTCATACAAGCAGTGGATCAAGAGGAACCTTCAGACAGAAAGCCATATCCCTGGCCCCTCTGAATGGCTGGGCATGCGCAGTTAAAATTTGTCATGACGGAATGCTCGAAGACACAAATTCGCTTGGCGGGGCTCAACTAATGGACAATGTCATGTGTATAGTTCATAACCCGTCATTTGCTCTTCTTTGTCGAGTCTGGTCCCATAACGATAACACACCCGTCTGACATCATCACGAAAACACACCTATATAATTTTGACCCCTTAAACCCCACTTTTATATAGTAAAACTGGGGTTTCCGGGGGTATACATTATTTTTCTTATTTCTGCTCTAAAATAGAAATAAGAAAAATACCACACTTTTTCATCATAAAATTTTCATTTTTTTTTTCGGCGATAAAGGTGGCAATGTATTTGTATAGGCGTGTTTGCGAAATGTAGTGCATTTTTTTCTCATCTCCAAAATGGCTACTTTTCTGATGAAAGTCCGTGATATTTTCTTATAAATACTGCAAACATAGGTCGTGGGTGTTCGTTAGCAACAACCAATGCCTTGGAGTAAAAATAAGAAAAATAATGTATACCCCCGTAAACCCAAGTTTTCTCTTATAAAGTGGGGTATAGGGGGTCTTCATTTCACGGACTTGTTCACGTGATGCAAAGATTATTATTTTTCATCATCATCATCATCATCATCATCATCATCATCATCATCATCAGCATCATCATCAACATCATCATCGTCATCATCATCGTGATACAACAACAATAATAATAATAATAAAAATAATAATAATAATAATTATTATTATTATTATTATAGCTCCATATCAGCAAGAGTATGAGAATGATTTTAGCGATAATTTCCGTTTATTTTATTTATTATTTTTTCTTCTTCGTTGTCACATACATATTACTTATTGGAATTTTCACACACCATCATATGTCTTATATATGTTATGAGGATAAAAAAAAGAAACAATAATAAAAAAAAAAAAAAAAAAGATTGACCACAAATTATACCTATTTCTCCTCCTTTTCTGGTTAACCAGTCTTGAATCATGAAAAAAAAAAAAACAAAAAAAAAAAAAAACATTTTTTTTTTTCATTTTTCTCATGATTCAAGCCCCTTTGAGTCAACCAAGCATTATTTTCAAATTGTCCATGTAACTCCTCCTCATCATGTTAGCTAGTCGATGTAATGAACACCCCTATAAACCCCAATCTGTATAGTATAAACTGGGGTATAGAGGGGTATATATTATTTTTCTTGTTTTTGCTCAAAGACATAGGTTGTGGGTACTCGTTAGAACCGCCTCAATGAGCACCCACAACCTATGTGTGTGCTTTATGCCACACGGGGCTGTTATCATAATGGTATGTATAGTTCATTACGATAACTCACCCGTGCATATTTCACACCTCCAAAATGGCTACTTTTCTGATGAAAAGCCTTGATATTTTTTTCTTATAAATGCTCATAACATAGGTTGTGTGTGCTCGTCAGTACCGTCTCATGGAGGCGGTTCTAATGAATATCCATAACCTATGTCTTGGAGCAGAAATAAGAAAATAATGAAACCCCCGTAAACCCCCAGTTTTCTCTATATAAAGTGGGGTTTAGGGGGTCTTCATTTCAGGGACTTAATAATATGCTCTTCGCCTTCAAGCACCAACGGTCTATGAGATTAAACAAAATTATATTCCGAAAACACATCCGTGTGACATAGTGAATTCTTTCATATTTTCAAAATGGTCACTTTTCTGATAAAAACTTGTGGTCTTTTTTTTTCCTTTTCTTTTGTTTGAATTGAGGTTTCACGTCCCCGTCAACACTATAAAGGTCATTTTGGAGACGTTGCTTCCAATTTTGTGGGACTTTTACCCGACATTGAGATGAAATGACATCTCAAGCCCTGTCGCCCAATGAAACAGTACTCCAAACAAAGGTTGTTGGTGATCGTTAGAACCACCTCATTGGGGCGGTTCTAACGACTACCCACAACCTATGTCTTGGAGCAAAAATGATAAAAAATAATGTATACCCGATGTGGACTCCAGTTTCCCTATATAGAGTAGGGTTTATAGGGTTGTTATTCATAAGTGTATGTTAACAGGATGAGGAAAAGACTGTGTCCATACAATCACATTAGACAAATTGTATACTATTAATTACTATATACGTGCCTTCGTTCCACTTGGTGCAACAATTGCGTAATTGCACGCCATGCTCACTGGATAAGAATTCGGGTAATTTGGGCTATTGAGTATGCCAGTTGAGCCTGTATAGTTTAGTGCTCCACATTCTGCAATACATAACATAAAAAAAAATAATACAAATATGTGAGAAAATAAAATTCCATTGCTGTATGGAAAGGATAAATCATTTCGATACCACACCCGTGCGACATAGTGCATATTTCTCATCTCCAAAATTCATACTTTTCTGATGAAAATCCCTGATATTTTTCTTATAAATACTGCAAACATAGATCGTGGGTGCTCTTTAGAACCGCCTCATTGAGGCGGTACCGCCTCATTGAGGCGGTTGTAACGAGTACCCACAGCCTATGTTTTGGATTAAAACTAAACAAATAGTGTATACCCATGTAAACCCCCGTTTTCTCTGATAAACTGGGATATAAGTGGGGGTCTTCATTTCACGGACTAGTCCACGTTATGCAGATAAAAATATATACATTATTTGCTTACATTTACATTCTCGGGGTATTTATAGACAACATCCTGTAGTTAATTAGAAATATTTTCACAGGAAAAACAATGTCCCCCACCATAAATTTAATGTAATCACCCACTAGGTTTCGGTCACCAAACAAGCCATTTTTGGCAAACTAACTGCCTGTGGCCTTAAAAAGTCTAGATCATTAAAATCTTTTTAAATGTTCAGTATTCTAAAGTTCATTAATTCATAGATGACACGAGGATACAGACAAGCCATTTTCCAAAAATTGACAGTATTGGAAGCCTTTGACCTTGAACATAAGGTCAAGGTAATCAAAACCTAATCAAATCTTTGGTAGATTTCAGAGATATATTGTACATAGTTTGACTGAAGCTCCATCAGATCATTCCTGAGATAGTGTGCAGAGAAACAAAGCTTGACGGTTTCGGGCGACTTGAAAATAAGTTCAAGGTCACCAAAATCTAATCAAATCTTTAACAGTTAATAGTGATTATGTGTGCCAAGTTTGACTGAACCTCATTGATTTGTTATTGGAAAGGGTGCAGACAAGCCATTTTGCCCGAAATTGACAGTTGCTGGGCGTCTGTGCTCTTGCAAATGGCCAAGGCCATCAAAATCTAATAAAAACATGCACGTTTGGTCAAAATACATCCATAGGTTGAGGAGATATAGGGGTTTAAACTATGCCAGCGCCAAGGCAAATGGGTTCCGCACCAAAACAACCTAGGTGGGGGACATACATTTGATTATTGGTACGCAATGTTGTTCATTTTTTATGCGACAACTCATTATCATTACATCACGAAAACACGCCTTTATAATTTTGACCCCCTTGAACCCCAGATTTATATAGTAAAACTGGGGTTTGCAGGGGTAAACCTCGATGAGGCGGTTCTATCGGGTACCCACAATCTATATTTTGATCAGAAATAAGAAAAATATCGCAATTTTTCATCTTAAAATTTTCATTTTTTCGGCGATAAAAGTTCATTGTATTTGAATACTAGGCGTGTTTTCGTAATGAAGTGACGTCACAATAAACTATGCTTCTCTCCAATTTCATTGGACGATGGCAACGTTAATAGAAAAACTGTCTTGAATTTTATTCTTTAATTTAAGCCCTCAAACCAGACTTTGTCTTAGGCCCCCGCCCATTGGGGATTGGAGAAATAGATTGGACTGCATGGTGCTGTCACGCAGAGTTGAAACCGACCGCACATGACTACCAGTATACCGCTTGGAGAATCTAAGCCTGCCCAGGCAAAAGGGTGCGTGTCGAAACGTCCATGCAAACAAATCCTACTCGCTTCATTGGGCGGCAGGGCTTGAAATGTCATTTCATCTCAACGTCAGGTAAAAGTCCCACAAAATTGGTAGCAGCACCCCCAAAATGATTTATAGTGTTCACGGGGACGTTAAACCTCATTTAATCAAACAAACAAAAATACCTTTTCTTTATATAATGGATGGAAAATAGTATTGAGATATTTTTTTTTTTAGGGGGGGGGGGGGGGGGTTGGGTTTTACGGCCCTTTCAAGATTATTTCATTCATATCGAGCCGATCGTTAATCATAGGTGGGCGACAACCGGAGTACCCGGAGAAAAACCACCTGACCTTCCGTTGCAGAACTTGGCGTCTCATTGTATTGAGATAAAGTAATTTAATTTACGTTCATTGAAGTATGGCCAATATCGGGTCGCAAGCAAAGTTTCGTGGTTCACTTAAACTTTGCCCTTGTGCCGATCGGGGTTCACTAAAACTTTGTTCTTAAGAGTTTTACTTAAATTCTGCAGTGACGCGATATTGGTCATACGCCAATAAAAGTTAAGCAGTATGCACGAAAACAAGCCTATGCATTTACTTCCGAAAAATCGATTTTTTAGATGAAACATTGTGATTTTTTCAATATCTGCTCAATTATAGATTGTGGGTACTCGTTAGAACCGCCTAAACGAGTGCCCACAATCTATATTTTAGAGTAGAAATAAGAAAAAATAGGTTTACCCCTGTAAACCGGGTTTTACTGTATAAAACTGGGGTTCAAGGGGGTCAAAATTATATAGGCGTGTTTTCGTGATAAATGGTTGCTCTACACATGGACTGTCGGTGTACATGACATAATTATGTATTTAAATGATCAATTAAAAATACTGTGCATTCTCTTTACGAAAACACGTTTGACCATTGACTATCAAAGGGCTCAGCCCATCTTTTCAAGATAGCCTTTTAGTCAGTCAGAAGACTAGTTCCATCTGCACTGAGGAGAGGAGTAGTTCTTGAGCTCTTGGGACCATAAACAGTCTCTAGTGCATCAAAGAACTTCTTCATATCCTTTCTGTCTGCAAAAGACTGGATTTCATCAACCTTGTTGCTTAGCCAGGAGTCTTGCATGATAGAAGTGGAGGCAATGATCAGGAATCGATACAATTTACCCACAGCTCCCATCAGAGACACCAAAGGGAAAGAAACACAAACATGAAACAACAGACCCTAATGGAAACATCAGTAGAGGAAAGCCAAAAGGACAATTACTTTCCCACAAAATGTCAAATAGGCTATCCTAAATAAAAAAATATAAGCGACCCAAACACTCAAAGACAAACCATAACAAAAATAAACCACGACAGAAGAACCGCCTTGGAACGGTCAGCGGAAACCAATTCAACTGAGGGGCTTAAATCGATTTTACGTGGCCACAATCCTCGCCCTTACTTCCGTCGCGATTAAGACAAATAATTTGTTCAGTCCGCATGAAGGCCTCCTAACTCATCAGTGAAACAACTCTGAGTCTTGTTTGGACTGTCTTGCATATATCTGAATAGGCCGCCTTGTTAGATACTGAGCTGCCGTCACTGAGGCATGCCCTGTGTTTTGGTGCTTCTCTTCAAGGAGTCCCTGGATTTCTTCATCATTCTCGTCAAACCAGTCCTGGTGTTTGCGAGATACTGGTAGTTAGGCCAGTTTCATTGCTGCTACTGGTAACATTTAAGCCAGTACAATCTGTTGCATGCGGGCAGATGGAACTCGACACCTCGAAAGGACAACCCGTCTAGAGTTGCTAGATCTCTAAACAAAGCTAGCATGCGTAGATGGAACTCGTAGCCTTGGTTGGCAATTCACCTAGGGGTTAAGGTTCCTATACAAAAACTAGCCAGTGGCAGGGGGTCTAACTTGTTTTATTTAATTGAAAACTGACTCCCCCTATTGGGAGGACTGGCCTCGCGTTACTTTGTGCACAGCTGTGGTCGTCCAACGAAACCCTGTGTTGGTGCTTGGTCACTCTGGCTGTGTACAGGGAAGACCTGGAACTCATGGTGGTTCCTCTGCCACTGCAAGGGGTAGATGGAACTCTCAAGCCCTGGTCGGCAACTCCAAAAAAAACCTACATATCTGGGCTTGCCTGTTCCAGCTATGTAAAGTCTGATTCGACTGTCGTTGTGGAAGAAATCATTTAATTTATTACTCAATAAATCACAGACTAGAGCTGATCTAGTTTGATTCTAACACGCTGCAAACCGACAATGTTGCTGTTGTTTCCTTAAAATGCTCACAGCCTTTCGTCATTGTTAGAAGAAATCTTGCAACAAGTATTCATTTTAACCCTCTTGTAACGTTTTTGATGCGGAAAAGAAACGTCACATCGTCTTAAATCAAGGAAATTGGCGTCATAAATCGGCAGCTTTTAATGATGTCACTCGCCACTCTATTCCGCCCCACGATGTGTTGCATAATAAATCACAGTTCATTCCCATTGCCTGTATAGAAGCGCTGTGTTAGAATTAGGGTCTATGATTTTTCATGTTACAAATGCAGACAAACACATCATGTTCTTTCAAGTTAAACTGATGTTGTGGTAAAACTAATTAAATATATAATAACATACATTGTATATGCATTTGAATACTGATTGGTTTGGGGTTTTATATGTGCCGTCTCCCAGACCAAGGAAGAAAAGAGATAAGATATGAAAGTGAGTGGCAGGATTAATGAAAGTGAAGAATTAGAACAAACTAGAAATGCGTCCATAGGACATGGATGCCCCCGCCTGAAAATATGTCTATGTTTGTATTCATCCATAGAAAGGTATTGGCCGTGTTTAAGTTTTGAACCCTTTTTCACATTTGACCTCTAAGTATGACCTTGACCTTGGAGGTAAGGACCTTGGTTTTGTGTGAGGCAGAGTGTCTCATGATGGCCAGCATTTCTGCCAAGTAATTTCAAAATCCATCCTGAGATAAGTAAGTTATTGACTGCGTTTAAGTTTCGGACCCTTTTTTGACATTTGACCTCTAAGTATGACCTTGACCTTGCAGGTACGGACCTGGGTTTTGCACGTGACATATCATCTCATGATGGTTAACATGTCTTCAAAGTAATTTCAAAATCCATCAAGAAATAAGTAAGTTATTGACTGCGTTTAAGTTTCGGACCCTTTTTTTACCTTTGACCTCTAAGTTTGACCTTGGCCTTGGAGGTACGGACCTGGGTTTTGCACGTGACACAACGGCTCTTGATGGTTAACATTTCTACAAAGTAATTCAGCAGGCCTTTCCAAAATGTAAATCAATATCAGTTGGACGCCCAAACGACACTACTTCATCCATTTTGATAACTGTCAAAGTACCACGCGTTTGCGGTTTTCACCCGATACATACTTACATGACTGTCTGCTTCATTTAGGAATGATAAGGTGTGATAAGATGTTATATTAATAATGGTATTATATTAGTTTCAGTAAAATACCATATACAAATGATCCAGCGCACGACAAAACCTACAATAAGACATGTGCGCCCATCCAAGACTCAGATCAGCCTGCGCATCCTATATAGTCTAACCAGAGACTTCTCTTGCTGCATGAAGGAGCATTGGGCCCTTAGCAATCCTTAGAGCGCACAACGAAGACTCTGATCAGACTGCGCGGATGCGCAGGCTGATCTGAGTCTTCGTTGGGCACACATGTCTTATTGTAGGTGTTGCCATGCGCTGGTTCAAATAGAAAAACGTTTTTGTTTGTATTGCGAGGAAGCATCTCAGAAGACATTACTTCCAAAGGAAGCATACGAGCTTAAACTAGAATTCAGCCGAAGTCTATGTTGCGCCTGTGGGGGTGCAAAGTCATCGAACCATGAAATCTAGGCCAAGGTCAAACATAGATGCTTGCATAAAAGTTGCCATTCTTAACTGCAAGCTTGTACTAAGTATCATTAATGAAGCTCTAATAATTCTTGAGAAATGCACTTAACCAATAGGGTGAACGCTAGGGTGGTTGCAATTTGTAATTAAGTCAGTGAACCATAAAATGTAGGTCAAGGTCAAATATGGATGCTTGCATTTAAGTTGCCATCTCCAGATACAAGTTTGTATCAAGTATCATTAATGAATCTCTTATAGTTTTTGAGAAATTAACTTGACCATTTGGGTGAACGCTAGGGTGGTCGCAAAATTTTACAAAGTCAGTGAACCATAAAATGTAGGTCAAGTCAAATATGTATGCTTGCATTTAACTTGCCGCCCCCAGATACAAGTTTGTACCAAGTAGTATTAATAAAACTCTTATAGTTCTTTAGAAATTAACTTGACCATTTTGGTGAACGCTAGGGTGGTCGCATTACTTTACAAAGTCAGTGAACCATGAAATGTAGGTCAATGTCAAATATGGATGCTTTCCTATAAGTTGCCATCCCGAGATACATGTACAAGTTGGTACCAAGTATCATTAATAAAGCTCTTATAGTTCTTGAGAAATTAACTTGACCATTAGGGTGAACGCTATGGTGGTCGCAATTTTTTACAAAGTCAGTGAACCATGAAATTTAGGTCAATGTCAAATATGGATGCTTGCATTTAAGTTGCCATCCCCAGATTCAAGTTTGTACCAAATGTCGTTAATGAAGCTCTTATAGTTCTTGAGAAATAAACTTGACCATTAGGGTGAACGCTAGGGTGGTCGCAATATTTTACAAAGTCAGTGAACCATAAAATGTAGGTCAAGGTCAAATATGGATGCTTGCATTTAAGTTGCAATCTCCAGTTTCAAGTTTGTACCAACTATCATTAATGAAGCTCTTATAGGTTCTTGAGAAATAAACTTGAACATTAGTGTGAACGCTAGGGTGGTCGCAAATGTTGACGCCTTGACAAACGGACGGACGAACAAACGAACGAACGGACGAACGGACGGAAAACCGGGCGCCTATATCGCGCCATGCTAATAGCAGGCGCGACAAAAATGGTATGCACTCCAATAATCATTCTACAAAATAACGGACGCATTCTGATACGTAGTAGTTTAGGTCGTAGTACCTAAGCATCAACTGGGCCCCGGCAAGCGATTTTGGTACTTATCGCCTATGCGAGCAGCGCAGGTTCAGGCGAGCCTGCGCATCCGCACGGTCTCGCCAGAACCTTCGCTGCTCGCTCATAGAAGCAGTGAATCAAGAGGAACCTTCAGACAGAAAACCATATCCCTGGCCCCTCTGAATGGCTGGGCATGCGCAGTTAAAATTTGTCATGACGGAATGCTCGAAGACACAAATTCGCTTGGCGGGGCTCAACTGATAGCTACATGCAAATGATAACTACTACAAAATTCAATTGAAGTATATATGAGTGTTGGTGACGACAACGCGCTCATTTTCATATTTGAGCCGCGCCAAGCGAATTTGTGTCTTTGAGCATTCCGTTATGCCTGAACCTTCGCCGCTCGCATAGGCGATAAGTACCAAAATCGCTTGACGGGGCCCATTTATCTATTTCATCACTGTCAATACTGACACTGCTACTCACTATTATCCGCTAGATAAATCACTCTGTTATATGTTATGTTCATTAATATAGCAATCATAAGCAGAAATAAGAGGCTAACACCAATATGGATAACTCCTATTGGCTCTTAGTAATTGCTGGTATAAGTACATTACTCTTATTGGCTGAAATTGATTGTTGTTATCATCATTCACTGGCGTTTCAGAACCCTACGGCAAGAACTGACATCTATAAAGAATCGTTCTTCCCTCGAACCATTAGAGATTTGAATGCTCTTCCCGATTCGATTACCTCCACAGTTGTAGGTGCAGAGGATAGTGTTAGTTTATCTCTTTGGTGAGCACTAGGGACTAACTTCCCATATCACAGGTTCTGGTGTATGAATGTCATGTAACGTGTCAATAGTAACCATTCTGATTCTGATTCTGGTAACGATGTACAGACTGAAAATTAAGCACTTAGTGTACAGGTACAATAAATAATGTGCGCTATTCAATTTATATTATTTGCTGGACAAAAGTATCGCTCTTTCTTTCTTTTTTTTCTATTGTTTGAAATTAGGCGGAGAGAATACTCCAAACATTGTTCTATCATTGTTTCCAGCATGTACATGCATTGTGAGAGCATGTATTTGTTTCTCTCTTGCACCCAAGCCTTTCTCAAAAGAGTCTTCTCAATGGATGCAATTTTTGTCATACAACAGCAGACTCTTTCAACAAGATCGGCGAATCAGTTGTGAAAAGAGATGTAGTGCTTTAGATGTATCCAGCTCTTAGACATTACGAAAACACGCCTATATAACTTTGACCCCCTTGAACCCCTCTTTTGAATAGTAAAACTGGGGTTTACAGGGGTAAACATTATTTTTCTTATTTCTGCGCAAAAATAAAGATTGTGGGTACTCGTTAGATCCGCCTCGATGAGGCGGTTCTAACGACTACCCACAATCTATTTTTCGAGTAGAAATAAGAAAAATATCGCAATTTTTATTTGAAAATTTTCGGTTTTGCGCGGTAAAATTAAGAAAATGTATTGATATAGGCGTGTTTTCATAATGTCATTGAAGTAAACCTACTCCAGGCGCCTCCTTTACATGTCGAGTGGACTTCGTCGCTCCCATCGGTACAATCATTACGATTGTTACACAAGTAGCTGGCCGAAATACACCGCCTTTCGTAAACACATGGAAAGTAGGAAGTAGACGAACATGAGAAGGCTAAAAAATATATTATTGTTACTTAACAGTAGCATGGCACTTGCTCATAACATATTAAATGTATCAAACATTGTATCAGTATAATTAATATTGTAATTATTAATATTATTAGTTTAGTTTATGCTACTTTATTTTAGTTCAATTGGGATAATTACGAAAACACGCCTATATAAACGCATTGTAAACTTTTGCACTAAAAAAACCCGAAAATTTTAGGATGAAAATTTGTCATATTTTTCTTATTTCTGCATATAATATAGATTGTGGGTACTCATTAGAGCCGCCTCATCGAGGCGGTTCTAACGAGTACCCACAATCAATATTTTAGAGCAGAAATAAGAAAAATACGGTTTACACCTGAAAACCCCAGTTTTACTACATAAAAGTGGGGTTCAAGGGGTCAAAATTATATAGGCGTGTTTTCGTGATGGAAAGCTCCAAGTTTATTGAATCACTCTCGAACACTCATTCTGGATGTTGTCTTGCGCGCGAGAGAGAACCGTTGACTAACCATTTAAACCTGAGTCGAGTGGGGCATTGCCATATCGTGTCTTGCCCGGAGACACACCTCGACACCGGTGGCCGGATTCGAACCAACAACCTTTCGATCATAAGTCGAACGCGCTAACCACTGAGCTATCGAGGCTGTTATTATTATTATTATTATTAACCCTTTTTGTACCAAATGGAATCTTCCTTCTTATATATAGCATGAGTCCATTACAAAATTTAGAGGTTGTGTTGTTGTTTGTTTGTTTGTTTGATTTGAGGTTTAACGTCCCCGTCAACAGTGTAAAGGTCATTTTGGAGACGTTGCTTCCAATTTTGTGGGACTTTTACCCGACATTGAGATGAAATGACATCTCAAGCCCTGTCACCCAATGAAACCAATAGGGTTTATTAGCATGGACGGTCCGCCTCGCACCGCGGTTCCTGGACAGACTTAGATCCTCTAAGCGGTTTACCAGTACTAGTGTGCGGGCCAGATTCAGCTCTGCGTGGAAGCATCATGCAGCCCATATATTTCTTCAAGCCCCTATGGGCGGGGGCTAGAGAGGTTGTGTTTTCTTCGAAATTGCTTAGGAAAATGGTTGATTTTTTACAGTGTAGGCCCTGATCAGACGCCGCGTGTTGCGGCGTCTGATCTGGGTCTGCACTGTTTGTCAGGGTACCCGTTTTGGGGCTTCTGGTACTAAATGGGTTAAAAGTGTCAAAATGTTCTTTATAAAAAGGAAGGCAAGGAAAAGTTCAGTTGAGCTTGTGCTTCCTCCAAGTCGTTTTCCGCATCACTTTTGTGTAAATGTGTGGTGTATCTTTGGTCATTACCCGTACCTTGAATGTAGGTTAGAGACGGGTTATATTAGGTCACTGACTTGCAAAGTCCGCCGATGTGGAATGGGATTTGTCAGTTTGACCCACTGTGTACCGACCATTCTGTCATCACTGACAGGAGTACACAGAAAGGTCGACTTCAGCACGATAATGGTCAAGAACAGACCCCAACTGACATTGAAGACAAAACACTTTTCTTAAACTGCCGACCATGATAGTGTATCCATTGTTTAAAACCGGTTTGAAGTGCTTAAGGGGATTGGGAACACCTTCAGGGGAGGCAATTCTTGCAAAATTATTTGTGTCTCCCATGTCAACAAGGGCCAACTCTTAAAGTAAAGAATTTACTCCTGAGGAGCAATTTTTTTTTTCCTTTAAGAGTTGACCCCCTTTTTCATGGGAAGGAGCTTATGGAAAAGCGAACAGGAAGTTCCAAAAGTTGTCTCTCTTTTGAAAAATGGCGGAAAATATGGCAGGTGTTTCCATTCTCCTTAAAATAGAGTCGCTGTTATCAAGGGGACAGAGTACACCTTTAAAACAGGCAGCTGTTTTCTACATGTAACACATTTTTTTTTCTCTTTAATAAGGACTCTAAAGAAAAAGAAAATAATTATCTTGAATGTTTTTTTTTTCTTTACGAATGCATCTTGTATGGGTGTTTTGAGCTGAAATGGAAAATAAACAGAAAATCATGAAATTTGACTGTGACAGTCATGAAACAAATATTATCCAGTATATTCTCTGTGTGTCTATGCCCCTAAACATCTAGTCAACATTCCGTAAAATGAAAATACCTGAATACCCAACTTTGTATAGTGTCATGAGGGGTGTACAGGGGTAAACCTTATGCCTGGGTAAAGTACATGATCTTAAATTGACTTTGTTCGCCCAGAGTCACTCCTTGGTTCTGCCGTGTTCGTTTATGTTTTTGTTGTTATTTTTTTTATTTATTTTTTTTTTCAAAAGGTTTGCTCAGTCCCCGTGAGGTGTTTCTCAATAATCAAGGCAACACATCAAGAAAACGCGCCTATATAATTCTGAACCCCATGGACCCCACATTTATATACTAAAACTGGGGTTTACAGGGGTAAACCATATTTTCTTATTTCTGTTCCAAAATATAGATTGTGGGTACCCCTTAGAACCGCCTCGATGAGGCGGTTCTAACGGGTACCCACAATCTATATGTTGAGCATAAATAACAAAAATATCACAATTTTTATCCTAAAATTTTCATTTTTTTTTTCGGAGATAAAGTTTACAATGTGTTTGTACAGGCATGTTTTCGTAAATATCTTCGAAAACCAAATGAATTCAGACACGAAACAACGATAAGGATTTGACAGCATGGAATGACTGAAATGCTACAACAGAAGAAAGCCAATAGTTGTACTCAAGTGGGCAGTACCAGGGACAGAGAATCAGGCACCAAGCGACTTCCCTGAGAGTATTTAGGCTAGACGCGTCACAGGAACTGGGTCCCGACCCACCGGCGTGCAATAAAAGAGGACGCAAAATTGTCAAACGTGTTTGGGTTAACAGCCATGTCACTTATAAATATTTTGTTGCTTTTTTGTAAAGAGTAAGTTTTCACGAAAAAAACATGCACATGTATATCCCTTAACATATTTTATGTGAGCAACGACTGAACGGACTATTGTGCAAGTCCAAACTCGGGATCCATTAAAATATTTGAGACGTAACACAGTTTCATATGGGCCCCGTCAAGCGATTTTGGTACTTATCGCCTATGCGAGTAGCGAAGGTTCAGGCGAGCCTGCGCATCCGCGCAGTATCGCCAGAACCTTCGCTGCTCGCTCATACAAGTAGTGAATCAAGAGGAACCTTCAGACAGAAAGCCATATCCCAGGCCCCTCTGAATGGCTGGGCATGCGCAGTTAAAATTTGTCATGACGGAATGCTCGAAGACACAAATTCGCTTGGCGGGGCTCATATAATCAAAATTGTGTAACGTATCGTGTTTAGCCATCACGTTAAGAAGAATCAAAGTTATCTAAAGACCTCCTGTAAAACCAAATTATACAAAGCAACGCGTGAGGGTCAGGTAGAGTCCGTGAAAATGAACACCACCTTACACCCTAAACAGGTGTATATGGGGGTCTACAATACTGTCCTTATTTCTGCTCCTAGACATAGGTTGTGGGTACTCGTTAGAACCGCCTCAATGAGGCGGTTCTAACGAGCACCCACGACATATGTTTGTTATATAAATAAGGAAAATATCATCGATTCTCGTCAGAAAAGTAGCCATTTTGGAGATGTGCAAAAATGCACTATGTCGCACGGGTTCGTTATCGTAATGCAACACGATGGCAAAAACTTACGTGGACAGTTTGTTTCATCCGAGTCATCTCCACAATCATCATCCCCATCACATCTGAGAAGAAACATACCGGCATAAGATACACATACTTAATACAGATACGACACGAGTTATGTCTTCAGGAGCTCAAAATCACGAGGAAATTACAAAAAGCTACATAACAAAATCTTAGTTACTTTAGGTGACTTGAGATGGCTGCGTTCTTTGGTTCTTGGTAACTTGTGATGGCTGCGTTCTTTCCTGAACGACCTTTTCTTATTAGTCCAAAGGTGTCTCGGATGGGAGGTGTGAGGTAATTGTATCGATTCCTAATCATTGCCTTCGTTTCTGTTTTTGTTTTCTGTTTTTCATTGGGACTATAACTATATGTAAATGACGACTGAGAATCAAATGTTTCTTTCTGCTGAGCATGTTCCTCCTTAAGTGTGATCGAACAACGTCTAGTAGATCTTTGGTAAACAAACATGCCCCCCCCCCCCCCCCCCCCATGGCACGATTGGTATTTTTGGTGCGACGACGAAGCTCACCATTTTTGACACTGCAGAAAAAGCAGCGTCGATTCTCTCTTTCATATTGTCCACAATTTTAAATCTTCTTACAGATAGCAATACTAAAAATATGCATTTTCCCTTTGGCCAATAGAGTTTCTTACTTTTCGCACTGTGTACTAGAGAAACCAACGCTATAGTCTGGTTAGACTAAATAATTTGTTCAGTCCGCGTGAATGCCTCCTTACTCATCAGTGCAACATCTCCCTGAACACAAAAATTCCGACAACCAAAGAGATGAAACAACGGTGATGACTCGACATCAAGAAACCACCGAAATGCTGGAGCAAAAGAAAACCAACAATTAGTCTCCGATGGGCCGGACCAGAGACAGAGCATCAGACAGCAACCAACATTCCGATATTATAGAGAAATTCAATTTATTGTTTCACTACTATGTTCATTTTGTTGCATTTAGACATGAATAGGGATATCTACACCACCACTGGGAGTCATATTTTACGTAATAAGATGGAAGCTTGTCTGACAAATAAGGTCTCTGACAAGAAGTTTTTATTTAAAGCCTGATTTTTTTGCACGTCATCTACTATGCAACTTCCTTGATGGGTTGTTTGTTACTTACTGTGTGTTTCACTTGTGTCTTTTTATTCTGGATGACCATATGGCCATTTTGTGGGAAAGTAACTGTCCTTATGGCCTTCCTTTGTTCAGGTTTCCATTATGGTCTGGTCGCTTAATGTTTGTGTTCCTTTCCCTTTGGTGTCTTTGATGGGTGGAGTAAGTTAATTGTTCGATTCCTGATCTTTGTTTTGCTTTTCACTGTTCCATCAATGGACATCCTTTAGATACCTGTTGAAGGTCATTATTAAACCGATGTTCGTTCCTCGTTCTATAACAACTGCTTGTTTGACATCCCTGAACTTTAAGTAGACTTAGATGTTTTGTGGGCTTTTGTTGTACCTTCCTTCTATTCGAAGGAATTATCTTCAGTAATTTTATATGCTGTTTTACATAATGACCGGTATGAAGATCGCTTTAGTTTTGACGGTATCAAAACCTTCTAAATCCACATGAGTATCACAAATACATTTAAAATATCAATATCACCCCTTAGGTTACACTCTGCTTCTTCTGTACGGATTCCCCATTCTATTAAGAACTTTAATACTATGTTGCCTTCGGTATTGGTTAGAGCCTTAAATTTGTCTTCTGTAACTTCAGTTAATCTCAATGGAGCAGGCAATACCATTGTTTTTGGGAGTAGTCTTCGTATAAGACTATCTCCTCTCAAAAATTCCTTCGAAAATATACTAATCCGTGGAAAAGAAGTGGAATGTATCCTAGTATTTCTAAGTGCAATGCCAAGAGGTGCAGATGTTGTTCGCATTTAAGCACTGCGTCTACCGTTACTTCATCTATAAACGGTAGACGCTTCTCTGTAGTTAACATGTCTGATTTGACATGACAGTCTACAGATTTAATTTATCTAATTACATGACGTGCTGCAAACTGTAATATGCAGTACGTCGGTCAAACTAACCGCATGCTTAAAACTAGATTGATCGAGCATTATCGTAGAATGAGTAAGCCTAAGAAAACTGACACTTTCTTGTACCGTCACTTTAGACGTACAGGTCATTCTGTAAATAACATTGTTATACAACCAGTGGAAAAACTTTATTACGATGCAAATTCTACATCTAGATTCAAAATAATCAAAAGACATGAAGCTGAACTGAAATGGATTAAATCTTTACAGACCCCTTTTCCACTGGGATTTAATGACAACATTTATCATGAGGGTAACATTTCCAGAATGCCGGACTTTGATATTTTCTCGCTCCTGGAATGTCGAAAACGCAGAACTAGATCTCACGGCACCAGGAATAATGGTAACTTTAAACGTAAATCACGTGCGTTTAAAGGAAACAATACTAGACTGAAGTGACTGTCAATTATATTATTAAATCATGGACGCCACTCTATGCTTTCATTTTTAAGTTCATTACCCGTTTCTGTTTTACGTCTTCTCGACACCGAGGCGAATAAATTCTACGGTAGTTCTCATCAGTTATATGATGCGGCTCTCTTAACTAGAGGCTATACTCAGCATACTCTCCGTCCTTACATTGATTCTGAAATTAATCATAAACGCCAATTCTTCAAAATATCCTTCATTAATAAGGGTATGGTTTTTATAGATTTGCCCAGTATCTTCCGTGAGAGATCGGTGCTTTCTTCCATTCCTGCTTATTTTCAAAATACTGAAACACCTATAATTTGCTATAAATATAACAAACCTGTTAGATCTATCATTTTTAATTTCAATAAACTTGTTTCAGATCTTGATATTGATACTAATACTCCTGATTCATGTGATTGTAAAAAACTCAAAGTATTGCTATCCTGCTGCTGGTCATGTAATAACTGGCAATTTGAAAATTAGTCCTGATTCTAGGATAAGGAATATAATTTCTAATGGACCGAAATATCGGTTTCCTTCTAAAATTGATTTCAGTAAATGTAGAGATGAAATCGTTGCTTCCTTGAATGGATTCGGTAATCGATGGTGTAAGCGAGAGTATGTTGAGCATAAAGCCCTTAAGGACTGGAAACTTAGCATTTTAAAACTAGTGAATAAACGCATTTCTTTCTATTCTCAAAATACTAACTTATTACCTCCTAAGCCCAAGACGTCTTTAGTCATCTTAAACTAGGTATTCAAGAATTTCATTAGAAGTTTGTTTTGGCCCCTGCAGACAAGGCCGCTAACAACGTCGTCGTTGTGTGACGGCTCCACTATGTTAACATGCTTAAGCAGGAGCTTGGTGTACTAAGGCCTATGAACTTCAGCCTTTAGCTGAAGAGAGAGCTATAGTTGATAAACATGTTTGTCATTCAGCCACCAAGTTTGCTGTGTGTGTTAACGAAGGCCAAGACAAGCTTCCTACGCTATACTGGTTACCAAAACTTCATAAAAGACCTTACAAAGCACGGTTTATTGCAAATTCGAGCTCTTGCACTACCACTGAACTTTCTAAATTATTAACTTCCTGTCTTACTGCTATTAAAACGCATGTGATTAAATATTGTGATAAAGTCTTTAAAAGATCAGGAAGAAATCTGTTTTGGTCTATAAAAAATTCGAATGAGGTTTTAAATAAGTTGAAATCCAGACATTTTCGTGCTTCAAGTCTGTCTCCTTACGATTTTTTTCCACTCTTTACACTACACTTCCTCATAATCTTATAAAAGAAAAGCTTAATGATTTAATTGAAAGGTCTTTTCACAGAGAAGATTCTCTCTATCTAGCATGTAATGTCAGAAATGCATTTTTCACTTCTAAAGAGCATAAAAATTATACACTTTGGTCATGTCAGAAAGTGTGTGATGCCCTCACCTTTTTACTTGACAATATTTATATTAGATTCGTTACTTAGACAATTCGTTATTTAGACAAATTGTGGGTATTCCGATGGGTACGAATTGCGCATCTCTTGTGGCTGATCTGTTCTTGTATTGTTATGAAAGAGACTTCATGTTGTCGCTTTCCATTGATAACCAATCTGAAATTATTGAAGCTTTTAGCTCCAATTCTAGATATTTAGATGATTTATTAAATATTGATAATACCCATTTCGATGGTTTGATCAGTCAGATTTACCCCAAGAACTTCAGTTAAATAAAGCAAATTCTTCTGATACCGAGGCCCCGTTTTTGGATTTACATCTTTCTATTGTAGATGGATTTGCTTCGTGCAAAATTTATGATAAACGCGATGGCTTTGATTTTGAGATTGTAAATTTTCCTTTTTTGGATGGTGATGTTCGTCGTGCGCCATCCTATGCCGTTTATATTTCGCAATTAATTCGATTTGCTAGAGTGTGTAGTCATGTAACTGACTTCAACACTCGTAATAAATTATTAACGGCTAAACTCCTTAATCAGGGTTATCGGTACCATAAACTACGCAAAGCCTTTTCAAAATTTTATAGACGCCATTCTGATTTAATTTCAAAATTCAATATTGGACTTAAATCTCTTCTGCAACAAGGTCTATCGGAACCCGAATTTTATGGTGACTTAGTATATAAATTCAGAAAAATATATAACCGCAATGACTTCAGCACCCAATTTCGTAAAATCATTCTTCGATATAAAAAGATTGGGTACAACATGGATGTTATACGACAGACTGCATGCATGGTTGTTAACCCAACCACGGTTGGCAACTTTGTTTCCCTCATGAATTGCACGCCGGTGGGTCATGCCTCAGATTCTATGACGGCTCCAACGTAAAGGCTTATTGAGAATTAGAGATATCTAATTCAAGGTAATGTTGGTTGGAGCCTGATGCTCTGTCTCTGGTCGGGCCCATCGGAGTCTAACTGTTGGTTTTCTTTTGCTCCAGCATTTCAGTGGTTTCTTGTTGTCGACTCCTCACCGATGTCTCACCTCTGTGGTTCTTTGATTTTTTGTGTTCACGGAGATGTTGCACTGATAAGTTAGGAGGCCTTCATGCGGACTGAACAAATTGTTTGTCTAAATCGCGACGGAAGTAAGGGCGAGGATTGTGGCCACGTAAAATCGATTTAAGCCCCCCCCCCCCCCAGTGGAAATCATTCCACTGACCGTTCCAAGGCGGTTCTTCTATGGCGGTTTATTTATTGTGTTGTTTGTTACTTACTGTGTGTTTCACTTGTGTCTGTTTATTTTGGATGGCCATATGGCCATTTTGTGGGAAAGTAAATGTCCTTATGGCCTTCCTTTGTTTAGGTTACCATTATGGTCTGGTCGCTTAATGTTTGTGTTTCTTTCCCTTTGGTGTCTTTGATGGGTGGAGTAAGTTAATTGTATCGATTCCTGATCTTTGTTTTACTTCTACTTTAAAAGAACAAAAAAAAAAAAAATAAAATAAACCACTAGAAAAACAGACTCATGCAAGAAAATGGTAGTTTTCATAGCTAGAAAGGCATTTTTCGGCTATTTTAACATTTTGCATGAATATTCTCCAAACTTAGATCACTTAAGGAGAGGGATTAAAATGTTATAATAGCTTTCACCCGATCTTTTTGATGCTTGATGCTTTGTTAATGTGCCTAAGTATAACGCATATGCTGTAATTGAAGCAAGAATGTTTAATCAACAGTGAGTATGGACATACTCTGGTGGTCAAAATAGAAGTGAAGTATACTATGCGGAGTCGATACAATTACCTCACACCTCCCACCCAAGACACAAAAGGGAAAGAGACACAAATATAATGAAAATGTCACGAGAACGGTTACTTTACCACAAAATGGCCAAACGATTATCCAAAATAAAACCTATTAGCAAACGCACACATGCAAAGACGATCTATAACAATAATAAACTGCAAGAGAATAACCACTCTGGAACGGCCTGTAAAAAAGTTTTTTTTTTCTGGAAGCGGGGCTTTCGTACACAACATCGCCGTAACGATATACATACTCTATAGGTAGATGCTCCTTTAGGAGCAAAGAATACAATATATGACTGACAAATGTAAAATATACACGTATTTACTTGGAAACCACAGGTAGTTTCGGGCAGTTAGGTCTAAGCATAATACAGCCTAATCATAAAACCTAATTACATGTATAACTTACCTGAATGACTGACTGACACATCTAAAATTCTTAGTACAAAGAATGTACCCGCTTCTGCAAGAATCTGAAAACCAGAAGCGAATGAACAAATGGTATAAAACATCATATAGTTTAATACTTGTACAGCAGTACTTTTACAAATCTGCGCAAAGAACATATAAACTCTACTCCGTAGATGTGAAAACGTGTGATGGACAAGAGTATTTATTTTTCGATTACGTGAACCGAAGTCTCCAGAGAACTTTATGGGTTAGGCGGCGGTCCGTCGTCCTTCGTCGCCGTCGTCTGCGTCGTCAACATTTTCAAACAGCAACTCCTCTGAAACCGCTATGCTAATTTAAACCAAATTACATGTTTACCCTGCATGGAGATGGGGAGCAAACGTTTTTTTCATGGAATCTCTATGGCCGTCATACCCCTGTATGGTAAAAACCTTCATAAACGTCTTCTGAAGAATTGAATGGCCAATGAACTTGAAACTTGGTATGCAGCATTGGGGACTTAAACGCTACCAAGTTTGTTGAGATGGTGACCTTAACCGTGACTTACTTATATCGAGGTCAAATTTGGTCATTTCAGTGGTTGTATCAGAAATTGGCGAAACAATGGCTCATTCAGGTTCTATTGTAACTTATGGCATCAGAATGGTATTTGCAATTATCTGTATGAAAGCTCATCAGTTCCAAAGGTCAATGTAATTTACTGACCTTTGTCCTAGATGTGCCAGATTCAGAACTTCAGTATTCTCTCTAAAACAGCTAGGTTGATTGAAACCACGTGGGGTCTCCATGGGGAGGGAGAACAAAAGTGTGTTCATAAGAACTAGGTCGCATGAGCAAGAAGGCCGTCCTGCAAATATATGTTTAAATAAGTACTGAATAGTTGGATTCTTTGAAAGCATAGAATACACCAAATAAACGAAAATAGCAGACTAGGTTTTATTAAAAGTAGAAGTAAAACAAAGATCAGGAATTGATACAATTAACTTACTTCACCCATAAAAGACACCAAAGGGAAAGAAATACAAACATTAAGCGACAAGACCATAATGGAAACCTAAACAAAGGAAGGCCATAAGGACAGTTACTTTCCCACAAAATGGCCATATGGCCATCCAAAATAAAAAGACAAAAGTGATACACACAGTAAGTAACAAACAACAACATAAATAAATCGCCACAGAAGAGCCGCCTTGGAACGGTCAGTGGAAGATTTCCACTGGGGGGCTTAAATCGATTTTACGTGGCCACAATCCTCGCCCTTACTTCCGTCGCGATTTAGACAAATAATTTGTTCAGTCCGCATGAAGGCCTCCTAACTCATCAGTGCAACATCTCCGTGAACACAAAAATCAAAGAACCACAGAGGTGAGACAAGGGTGAGGACTCGAAAGCAAAAAACCACTGAAATGCTGGAGCAAAAGAAAACCAACAGTTAGACTCCGATGGGCCCGACCAGAGACAGAGCATCAGGCACCAACCAACATTACCTTGAATTAGATCTCTCTAATTCTCAATAAGCCTTTACGTTGGAGCCGTCATAGAATCTGAGGCCTGACCATCCGGCGTGCAATTCAAGAGGGAAGCAAAGTTGCCAACCGTGATTGGGTTAACTACCATGCATGAAGTCTGTCGTATAATATCCATGTTGTACCCAATCTTTTAACATCAAAGAATGATTTTACGAAATTGGGTGCTGAAGTCATTGCGGTTATATATTTTTCTGAATTTATATACTAAGTCACCATAAAATTCGGGTTCCGATAGACCTTGTTGCAGAAGAGATTTAAGTCCAATATTGAATTTTGAAATTAAATCAGAATGGCGTCTATAAAATTTTGAAAAAGCTTTGCGTAGTTTATGGTACCGATAACCCTGATTAAGGAGTTTTGCCGTTAATTATTTATTACGAGTGTTGAAGTCCGTTACATGACTACACACTCTAGCAAATCGAATCAATTGCGAAATATAAACGCCATAGGATGGCGCACGAAAAACATCACCATCCAAAAAAGGAAAATTTACAATCTCAAAATCAAAGTCATCGCGTTTATCATAAATTTTGTACGAAACAAATCCATCAACAATAGATAGATGTAAATCCAAAAATGGGGCCCCATTCATCACCAGTAGGGGCCCCATTCATTACCAGCACTGTTCATCACCAGTACTGAAATGTGCAACACCAGCCACGCCCTCTAGCACCGGCTTAAGCAGAACTCTTTTTTTCAAAATGATTCTAAATGAATTCAATGATACCCGAGAACCAGAAGATATAATCTGGACTATGATGATGTAAGGTGAGACTTTTTACGGCCACCACACGGCACAACACCAGCGCAGTGAAGATAAATTAGTTCTGAATTGTTGGATCCTTTGGAAGCAAAAAATACATCGAATAAACGAAAATAGCAGACTCGGTTTTACGTAGTCTGTTCATGGCCAGTACTGAAATGTGCAACACAGACCACGCATGCTAGCACCGGCTTAAGCAGAACTCTATTTTCAAAATGATTCTAAATGAACTCAACTCATTGATCCCAAAGGACCAAAAAGTATAACCTGACCTATGATGATGAATGGGAGACTTCTTACGGCCGGCACACGACACAACACCAGCTGCAGTGAAGATCAATTCGTTCTGAACAGTTGGCTCCTTTGGAAGCAAAGAATACACCAAATGAACGAAAATAGCAGATCCGATTTTATTAAATCTGTTCATGACCAGTACTGAAACGTGCAACACAAGCCACGCCCTCTAGCACCGGCTTAAGCAAAACTCTATTTTCAAAATGATTATAAATGAACTCAATGATCCCAAAGGACCAGAAAATATAATTTGCACTATGGTAATGTGCGGGGAGACTTTTACGGCCGCCACACAGCACAACACCAGCTTCAGTGAAGATAAATAAATTCTATATAGTTGGATCCTTTTGAAGCAAAGAATATACCAAATGAACGAAAAAGCAGACTCGGTTTTATTGCGTCTATTCATGACCAGTACTGTCCACGCCCTCTAGTACCGGCTTAAAGCCGCCTTCTCAAAATCAAACAACCAATGCCCTTAAAACTTGGTGCGCAGCATTTGGGATTTAGGCCTTACCAAATGTGTTAAAATGGTGATCTATGAGTGATCGTGACTTTTTAATGACAGATTCAATCTGTCTTTTCTAGCTATCCTGCAGGTTTTAAAGTAATTCATGTTTTCTTACGGCTTTGACCGCCATAGAAATATGAGTCCGCACAAAATGTAGTCCGGTTTGGCGCAGTAATCAAAATTGTACAAGCGTATTATTTATCCTATAAGCGTAATAAAAACTTTTGAAGCAGACGACTTGACTATTTTATCTTACGATTTAGCATTTCATATGAATCAGCTGCATCATGCGACGGGTTTGGCGAAGACTGTATAGCCAGATCAATGCGGCGTCTGCTCAGGTTTTAATGAATTGAATGAATTCGGTAATCGATGGTGTAAGCGATAATATGTTGTGCATAATGCTCTTAAGGACTGGAAACTTAGCATGTTAAAACTAGTGAATAAACGCATTTCTTTCTATTCTCTAAATACTAACTTATTACCTCCTAAGCCCAAGACGTCTTTAGTCATCTTAAACTAGGTATTCAAGAATTTCATAAGAAGTTTGTTTTGGCCCCTGCAGACAAGGCCGCTTTGTTAACACGCTTAAACAGGAGCTTGGTGGTACTAAGGCCTATGAACTTCAGCCTTTAGCTGAAGAGAGAGCTATACTAGATAAACATGTTTGTCTTTCAGCCACCAAGTTTGCTGTGTGTGTTAACGAAGGCCAAGACAAGCTTCCTACGCTATACTGGTTACCAAAACTTCATAAAAACCTTACAAAGCACGGTTTATTGCAAATGCTAGCTCTTGCACTACCACTGAACTTTCTAAATTATTAACTTCCTGTCTTACTGCTATTAAAACGCATGTAATTAAATATTGTGATTAAGTCTTTGAAAGATCAGGAAGAAATCTGCTTTGGTCTATAAAAAATTCGAATGAGGTTTTAAATAAATTGAAATCTAGACATTTTCGTGCTTCTAGTCTGTCTACCTACGATTTTTTCACTCTTTACACTACACTTCCTCATAATCTTATGAAAGAAAAGCTTAATGATTAAATTGAATGGGCTTTTCACAGAGAAGATTCTCTCTATCTTGCATGTAATGTCAGAAATGCATTTTTCACTTCTAAAGAGCATAAGAATTATACACTTTGGTCATGTCAGAAAGTGTGTGATGCCCTCACCTTTCTACTTGACAATATTTATATTAGATTCGGTACTAAGTTATTTAGACAAATTGTGGGTATTCCGATGGGTACTAATTGCGCACCTCTTGTGGCTGATCTGTTCTTGTATTGTTATGAAAGAGACTTCATTTTGTCGCTTTCCATTGATAACCAATCTGAAATTATTGAAGCTTTTAGCTCTACTTCTAGATATTTAGATGATTTATTAAATATTGATAATACCTATTTTGATGGTTTGATCAGTCAGATTTACCCCCTAGAACTTCAGTTAAATAAAGCAAATTCTTCTGATACCGAGCCCCGTTTTTGGATTTACATCTGTCTATTGTAGATGGATTTGTTTCGTGCAAAATTTATGATAAACGCGATGACTTTGATTTTGAGATTGTAAATTTTCATTTTTTGGATGGTGATGTTCCTCGTGCGCCATACTATGGCGTTTATATTTCGCAATTAATTCGATTTGCTAGAGTGTGTAGTCATGTAACTGACTTCAACACTCGTAATAAATTATTAACGGCTAAACTCCTTAATCAGGGTTATCGGTACCATAAACTACGCAAAGCCTTTTCAAAATTTTATAGACGCCATTCTGATTTAATTTCAAAATTCAATATTGGACTTAAATCTCTTTTGCAACAAGGTCTATCGGAACCCGAATTTTATGGTGACTTAGTATATAAATTCAGAAAAATATATAACCGCAATGACTTCAGCACCCAATTTCGTAAAATCATTCTTCGATTTAAAAAGATTGGGTACAACATGGATATTATACGACAGACTGCATGCATGGTAGTTAACCCAATCACGGTTGGCAACTTTGCTTCCCTCTTGAATTGCACGCCGGTGGGTCAGGCCTCAGATTCTATTACGGCTCCAACGTAAAGGCTTATTGAAAATTAGAGAGATAATGTTGGTTGGTGCCTGATGCTCTGTCTCTGGTCGGGCTCATCGGAGTCTAACTGTTGGTTTTCTTTTGCTCCAGCATTTCAGTGGTTTCTTGCTGTCGAGTCCTCACCGTTGTCTCACCTCTGTGGTTCTTTGATTTTTGTGTTCACGGAGATGTTGCACTGATGAGTTAGGAGGCCTTCATGCGGACTGAACAAATTATTTGTCTAAATCGCGACGGAAGTAAGGGCGAGGATTGTGGCCACGTAAAATCGATTTAAGCCCCCCAGTGGAAATTTTCCACTGACCGTTCCAAGGCGGCTCTTCTGTGGCGATTTATTTATGTTGTTGTTTGTTACTTACTGTGTGTATCACTTGTGTCTTTTTAGTTTTGGATGGCCATATGGCCATTTTGTGGGAAAGTAACTGTCCTTATGGCCTTCCTTTGTTTAGGTTTCCATTATGGTCTTGTCGCTTAATGTTTGTATTTCTTTCCCTTTGGTGTCTTTTATGGGTGGAGTAAGTTAATTGTATCAATTCCTGATCTTTGTTTTATTTCTACTTTACACTGTTTTCTATCAGCGCTGTCAATATTTAATCCTTAAAGACCAGCGTGCTGTTGAACCAGGTCACCTGCAGACAAGAATATTAATGGGTTTTCTTTCTGACTTTCGAGGTCAAGTTCAGGTCAATACAACTTATGTGTATATTGACTTTGCGTGGATAAAAATGGAAAGAAATGCTGTCCCTTTCAACCCTGGAATATGGTACAGATGCTTAGTGTAGGTCCTGTGATATAATTCTAGGTGCCATATTTAGCAGAATGAACGAGCCCAACTTCAGTGATGGAAGAGTGTGCTCCGTGAATAAATCAAAGCACTGACAACACGCATGCCGATTGTCTCTAAATGCAGGCTGCCCATGAACGGGAAAGGGACTGATTCGTTTAAAGATAAGATGTTAGTAACTAATGCAAACAAGTGTAGAAAAAGATCAGCACCGTGTTCTGTGGTGTTTGATCTGAGTTAACATTGTTGCCAGATCCAACAATTGATTCATGTGCAGATTTTACAGATAACACTTACATGTACCCAACACTGACAAACGGCGCGGCACTGTTTGGGTTGATTGTTTGGCATTCGACCCGAATTTGCTAATAAGAAAAGCGCATCAGTGCTAACGTCTACGTGACTATCACTGACTTGTCAGAATAAACGTTTGTCTTGTAGAAAATAGCCGCAGTGAGATCAGGGTATTCCATAAGACGGAAGAGGGTTATCCTGGAATCATAGGGTGAGCTTGGCAAACAGTGTTGACCAAGATCAGACGCTGCCGAACGCGTCTTCTTATCAAAATCTTCACTATTTGTTTGGAATTTCCGTGTTAAATGTTAAACAGTTTTAATCTCAGCCCAGGACTATTACTCCAACCTACAACCCACACTCTCAATGCTTTGATTCTGAAACAAAACGATTACATGATTACAGCACGCTTAGGCACCATGCCCTTAAGCTAAAAGGTTAAATCAATCAACCGTGACGTCGGGTTACCAGTCCGGCCACGTCGATTCTGTGCACCACCTTCACACCAGTACGGATAGAAACAACATGTTCATGATCAAACTGTTGATGTGTAATGTAAGGTTGTAAGGTTGTGCCTTGTGGCGGCCGTAAAACGTCTCCCCGTACATCAACCATAGTGCAGTTTATAGTTTACTTTTGCTCCTTTGAGATCAGCGTAAATATTCTGATAAATCAGAAATAAATTATTGGTTTAGACTCATATTTTAGACAGGTTTTTAATTATTTGGACCCCATTTTGGTGTATATCGGACTTTGAATCGACTGTCCATTCGAAATTCTTACAATTGCAGTATGTTTCCTCTGGCTTTCGTTGCCGGGTCATTGCAGGGTCACTGATGAGACTTTATTAGCCGAAACTACGTAGTATGACCCATCTTCTTTCTTATGAATGTTTTCATTGCTCTTAAAGGAACTCATTTTTGATTTTTTTTGTGCCTAGAAAAGAAGAAACTGGAATTTGTTCTCAAAAAAACATTTTAGTGAGAGCGTATTTCAACATTTTTCATTAAAGGATCGTAAGCGTGCCCCTGGACAATAAGAAGCT
The DNA here is from genome assembly GCA_963580285.1 of Lucinisca nassula. Lineage (NCBI taxonomy): Eukaryota > Metazoa > Mollusca > Bivalvia > Lucinida > Lucinidae > Lucinisca > Lucinisca nassula. Next base: position 131,177,175 of record OY757011.1, on the reverse strand, counting down.
GGTCGGAAAGCGGATGACGTTGACTCTGATTTTGTTTTTGTGTATGACCTATCATCTATTGGAGACCTATCATCTATTGGAGCGACATCTTACTATATACAGAAGACGCTAGTGGACGTCGACGTAGCGGAAGGCCGACTTCAGTACGTCAAGATCGTTTCAATCGTCAGACGCATATGCGAAACAGATTTCCGCCGGCAGCTGCTACACTGTACCTGTAGATAAACAAGGGGTATCAACTACCGACTAATAAGCACTGACACTGTTCGTCGCCCTTATGCGATGCACGTTTGAGAGCTAGACGTCCCTGTCGTGACCAAAGTTAACGCGTCGATACAGTACGGAACACTTACGCTAGTGCATAAAATACGTAAATTGGCGTCTTAGCGACTGACATATGCATTTCAGTGACAAATCGCACTTCAGCGTGAATCACGCCGATTGTCGTTTCCGGGTGTTTCGACGTATAGGTGTAAGGTATGCCGAGGCGACGCGTGCGTAACAGAGCATGACATGTCGGGTGAAATAAGCGTAATTGTGTTGCGAGCCATTGCATGTAATTAGCAAACGTAGCTTAGTGTCATTAAGAACATTTAAGATCATGGCTGAGACGTGAACTGAACAGCGAGACGTTACAACAATCAAGTGCTTCGGCCTCACATGGTTCCATTTATTTGTTTACGCTCAGAATCCGGGATATTTTATCCAGCAGGATTACGAGCGGGCTCAAAGTGTTGTTCTTACTCAAAAATGTCTTCAAGCCAATGGAATTCATGTACTGGACTAGCCAACCTTTCTCCTCCGATCTATTTCCCAAAGAGTATCTCTTGGGAGAGGTATCCACAACCGACCAGACAAAAACTGTTACTGATGGACAGTAGGATTGTTAAAACTTGAATTTTAATGTTTGGTTTTGAAAACGTAAATAATTTCTTTCAAAAATTTGAAACATCGGATGGCGTTTCATAATACCACGGTCTATGGACATCTGCAAACGTATCATATATTAGAACTACCTTTCTACATTTTAAGATCTTTTTAGAAAGGTTTTCTTTAAGTTTTCACAGTGTTATGATTTTCTCATAGCATCTGTCATTTCAGTGCCTTTGGCGCTTTGATTTATGTTAAGGTAAAATTTGATCATCTAAACAGTTGTATGCTCAAATGCCCAAACAGTAGATTTTTCAAAACTATTGTAACTTATAATTATGATAATACCCGTGTGACATAATGCATTTTTTCACACATCCAACATTGCTACTTTTATGATATTACTCTGATTTATACTGCAAACATCGAACATAGGTTGTGAGTGCGTGTTAGAACCGGCTCATTGAGGCGGTTATAACGAGTACCCACAACCTATGTCTTAGAACAGAAATAAAAAATAAAATAATGTATACCCCCGTAAACCCCGGTTTTCTCTTATAAAATGGTGTTTAGGGGGTGTTCATTTCATGGACTTGTTCACGTGATGTGGCATCAGAATCAGAATCAGAATTGTTACTGGTGACACGTTCAATGGCATTCATACACCAGGGCCTGTGATATGAGAAGTTAGTCCCTAGCCCTAACCAAAGAGGCAATCTAACCACATAGGCAAATGTTAGAATATTATTTGCAATCAATTGACTGAAAGCACGTCAATCCAAAGGTCGTGGTCATTTACTGACTTTGTTCTGGATGTCTCAGATTCAGTATATTATCATCTTCTTTACTGAAACTACAGGCCTGCTCGAAACCAAGTAAAATGCCCAGCCTCCATTGGATCGGGCAAGGGCTGTTTGATTGTGGGATTAGAGTAACATGACCGACATGGCCACAATGCCCACATATGGTAAAAGCTCTTTGCAACTTCTGCCTGAGATCCAAAAAGCATATGACCTTCGAACTTCGTAGGCAGCATAAACGTATCAGGCCCTACCAAACTTGTTCAAATGATGACCTTTGAGTGACATTGACCTATTTTACATGACATTCAAGTTTAGTCCCTTGGGCAGTTTTATGGGAAAAAGGCAAACAGTGGATTCATTTCTTGTTCGTCAGATCCTTTGCTACTTAAGACATCCGAATTGCTGTTTGCAATTTTATCAATTTCAAAGTTCAAGGACATTTACTGTCCTTTGTTCCTGAAGTCTGTCCTTTTATCTTCTTCTATACAGAAACTACTCAACGTGTAGCAACGACTCCGAAACCAGATGAACGAAGAAAATGATAATGTCGACGTAACTAATCGCTTAATTTGGCGTTATTACGAAGTGCCTGAAATTAAAACCATTTCCTTTAATTATTCAACGAATTTTTCTCTAAAATTCTTGTACAGAAAGTTTGGTAAAGCGTTGCCAACTGAACTTTAAACATACGAATGAGTCGGCTGGTACGTGGCTGGTACCGCGAAAATACATGACAGCTTCACACACCTGTGGATATATTACAGAAACGGCGGTGATAATCTTCAATTCATTGGTATGATTAAATCCTCCATCAATTGGTGCTTACGCTGTGTAAGTTGTTTGTTCACAAAGAATAATGGGACTGAATAAAAAAGCTGAAATGCTCGAAGGTTACAGTACAGCAACTTGCGCAACTACGTAAAATATTTGGCGTCCTTTTGCTATGAACTGTACGGTGCTTTGCTGTAAACAATACTACATAAAGTGTTTTGACGAAAGGCTTTCTTACATATATTACAACTATCAACTATTATACCTTAGGTATAAACAAATGTTTGTTGGACACAATTTGCCTTTCGTCGATTCTTGCATTTTGGTCTCCATTTTGTAACTAATTCGAACATCAGGGGCCATAAGGGTTGGTATTTACAGCCAAAGGACAAACTGTCTGCTCACAACATACTTTACAGCATGGAAACACAGAACGGGTGCAACCCAGGTGATTCAATTGGTTTATGACCTTACCAGGTCACGTTTGTATTGTAAAAAAATAAAATCTTTTTCTGCTAGATTTTAGAAAAGCCTTTGACAAGGTGAATCAACTGAAGCTACTCCACAAGCTAGAGTTACATGGTGACACCATCCATTGCATTAATTTTTCTGACTGGGAGAAGTGAGACAGTTGTAATTGAAGGTGAGTCCTTAGATGAGGTTCCAGTTACTTCGGGTGTACCAGAAGGGATCAGTTCTAGGCCTAAGTTATTGTGATTATACCTAAACGATCTGCCCGACAATGTGCTGTCCCAGGTTCGCCTATTTTTCTGATGACACTGCGGTGTACCTTAGCATAATCCACCCTGGTTACTAAGCCACCCTCCAGAGGGACTTGAACCAAGTTCAATCATAGCAATCTCAACGGGACATGGGAATCAACCCTACTAGTAAGTTTAGTAAGTTAAGTTTAATAAAATCCGGGTAAGAACTCCGACCATTATATCCGATATATAATGCGTAGTCACGCCCTTGAAATTGTTTCATCTGCCAGGTACTTAGGTTTCGATCTGACCACCAACATGAATATTAACATACATATCAATATAGTCTCTGAAAATGCTAATTAAGTCCTTAAATTTTATTTCTCTAATATCAGAACCAAAATCCCCGTGTTCGAGAATCAGCATACAAAATCATAGTCCGTCCTAAACAACAATACGACAGCACTGTATGGAGCCCATAAACTCGAAATGGTGTAGCGTAGAGGCTTCCGCTGGATTCCAAACAATTTTTCTACCTTCGACTGTGTAACTAATATGTAGCCTAGTCTTGGCTAGAAATGCTTGGGACAGAGAAAATCAGATGCTCCCCTCATTATGTTTTATAACATTATACATGGCAATGGTGCAATGTTTCTGCCAACCAATCGGAAGACACGTCACAGCATTAGCCACCCGCTTGCATTACGTCAGTTTCATACATGTGCACCAATCAGATTACAAGCATCCGTTCTTCTCCTTGACAACTTGGCAATGGAATAAGTTTACTCCCAATATTGTATGTTTGTTTGTTTGTATTGGAGTTTAACGGCCCAGTCAATACTATTTTAGGTCACTTTTGATTTGAAATTAATAACAACCACAACAACAATGAAAATAATTTTGGTGACCAAACAGCCCCTCAGTACCTGAGCTGTAGTTAATGTCTTCTGTTAAGATTTGTGCTTTGGAACAAAGACCTGAAAATCGTCAGGTGTACAATTTGTCTGGGTCAGAATAGCTAGTTCCATCAAATTAGGCCTCATCAGTGACCCCCAATATATTCTAGCGCTATTTAAACTGCAATAATCTTTAAACCTGATTTAAAAAAAAAAACTACTGACAAGACGCAAAATTTTCCTAATGCTGTCCAAAGATTATAAACCATCGCCCAATCAGCACTGCCAGTGCTTTGATTAATTATTCGGCCCTTTCTCGAGTCGGTCGCTAATCAGAGGTCGCGGAGAAAAACATCTGACCTTCCTTTGCATGATTTGGCGTCCATCACGAAAACACACCTATATAATTTTGACCCCTTTACCCCCACTTTTTATAGTGAAACTGTGGTTTACAGGAGTATTTATTATGTTTTATTATTTCTGCTCAAAAACATAGATTGTGGGCTATCGTTAGAACCGCCTCGTCGGATCGGTTCTAAAGAGTACTAACAATCTATGGTCAGAGAAAAGAAAAATATCAGAATTTTTATCTGAAAATTTTTATTTTTATTTTTGGTGGTAAAATTATCAATATATTTGATGGGCGTGTTTTCGTTAAATTAAATAATGATACTACTATTACTACTACTACTAATAATAATGATAAACAATGCATAGACTGACTAATGACATGTTACATATACTAAGACCAATGCGTAGGTAGTACTACTGCAGAACTAGCAATGAACAGACCATGAAATGCCATTTATTTACCATTCACGGCTTTTTTGCTTATTTTGATGGTCATCTTTAATGGGTTCACGAAAAGCGACATAGTTAAGGGTCCATTAATTATTCATGCCCATCATTTCACAGTTTAACACAAAAATTATTGACAAGTCATGCCTATCATTACAGTTGAAAATTATATGAGCCCCGCCAAGCGAATTTGGGTCTTCGAGCATTCCGTCATGACAAATTTTAACTGCGCATGCCCAGCCATTCAGAGGGGCCAGGGATCTGGCTTTCTGTCTGAAGGTTCCTCTTGATTCACTGCTTGTATGAGCGAGCAGCGAAGGTTCTGGCGAGACTGCGCGGATGCGCAGGCTCGCCTGAACCTTCGCTGCTCGCATAGGCGATAAGTACCAAAATCGCTTGACGGGGCTCATTATCATCACGTGGACAAGTCCGTGAACTGAAGACCCCCTTTACACCCCACTTTATATAGAGAAAAACTGGGGTTTACGGGGGTATACATTATTTTTCTTATTTTTACTCCAAGTCATAGGTTGTGAATACTCGTTAGAACCGCCTCAATGAGGCGGTTCTTATGAGCACCTACAACCTGTGATTGTTGTATTCATTAGAAAAATATCACGGATTTTCTTCAGAAAAATGGCCATTTCGGAGATATGTAAAAATGCACCAATTCGCACGGGTGTGTTATCATAATGAACGGACATTATTATTAATCGAGTCATTGTTATGACAGTTAACTGTCATATCTGTTCGCGTTTATACTGATTTTGTGTTTTCTTTGGTAGGCTGTAGGCCAGACATTACGATAACACACCCCTGCGACATAGTTCCAAAATGGCTATTTTTCTGATGAAAATCTGTGGTATTTTTGTTATTTTTACTTCAAACATAGGTTGTGGGTACTCGTTAGAACCGCCTCATTGAGGCGGTTCTAACGAGTACCCACAATCCATGTCTTGGAGCAGAAATAAGAAAAATAATGTATACCCCTGTAAACCCTAGTTTTCTCTATATAAAGTGGGTTTAGGGGGTGTTCAATTCACGGACTTGTTCACGTGATGAGAATTGGAAGCATCTATTTAACATTCACGGCTTTTTTCTTCAAAGTAGGTGGGTGAGAAAAATAATCAATGTTGCAGTTGAGACCTAGACACGGAAAGCTCAGTTTATTTACGTGTATGTCTCATGTGACTAAAATTAACTGTAAACGAGTTCGAGATTACCTTGTCGAGGTCTCAACTCCATCATATCTATCTATCTATCTTCTGATACTGCGTCGGTCACATTTGACCATTACCGCAGGTGTATATTACATACACTCCAGGTTTTGCAGGATGAAAGCCTACACAGTAATCATGTAATTACGGTAGGGATCTTTAACCTGCACAGGGGATAGTTCTCCCTGCACAGGGGCCTCCAGTTAACGTCACGATCCAAAGGACGGTGCACTTTATGACATTCATCCCTGCAAATGATGCCGATGGAGCGTGTTCGGACACCGAAATTTTATCGCCGCTGCCGGGGATCGAACCCGGGACCTCTAGCATCAGAGGCAAGTGCACTAACCACTGAGCTATCACGCTCCATCATAGATTCCATTTGTCTGACATTGGTGTGCCATCCTAATGCTACTTACGAATAATTGTCTGAGTGAAGTTATATTGAATTTTAAATCCATCATACTGATTATAACTGTTGGTGATGAACTGTAGTGTCAAGTCTGGGCCTGTTGAAGAGATTGGCAGAAACGATGACCCACAGAACTTGCCGAGAAATGTTGAATTAGTAAATGGCCCGTCATAAAGTGCGAGATAGTCACTATAACACGAACTGAAACACAGAAGATTCACTTATTTATAAAATGTATACTTTGTTAATGAAAAATTATGAATGTAAAAAAAAGACATCTTAACAAACCTTGTTTTATGTATAGAAATGTCACTCACGAAAACACGCCTATATGAATCTTACCCCTTTGAACCCCACTTTTATGTAGTAAAACTGGGGTTTACAGGGGTAAACTTTAGTTTTCTTATTTTCTGCTCTAAACTATAGATTGTGGGTACTCGATAGAACTGCCTCGATGAGGCGGTTATAAAGAGTACCCACTACCTATATTTGGAGCAGAAATAAGAAAAAAGACACAATTTTTCATCTTAAAGTTTTCATTTCGGTGATAAAGGTGGCAATGTATTTGTATAGGCGTGTTTGCGCAATGAATATTACAATGACAAGACGATTACCTTAAAGGTGCATTATTGAGCTACCGGGTCTCATTTTTTCTGGTTTTTATCTTCAATTCATACTCCTTTGTCATGTGTACACTTTTGGAGCCAAATACAGCTTCAGAACTTTGTGAAAATAGTCGTTTCATTCGTGTTTACCCTTCGCTCTGAACATGTGTTCGGAATTTCTGTTTTAAAAATAAATCTGTCACTTTACACATACATGGCGACAGTATCGTCTCTGAGTGTCGTTACTTATGGCATGGTAATCAGCGTCATATATTATACCGATTCAGGCCTAAGCAAACAAGGCCAAAAATGAACGTCGCATAACGTCATATATGGGGATTCTATTTTTGTCACGAGCTAAAATAGATCTAACTAGTGTTCGAAACCTAGTTAGGGAATCCCTCTCAAACTCATTTACCTGTCATCATAATTGTTCGCATTTTTGCATAAAATGAATTTATTTGTATTGTTTTAAAGAAAAGTACCGGCTATATGTATTTTATTTTTGGAAGCATTTTTTACCGATAGCTCAATAACGCACCTTTAACCAATACATGTTTGGCGCTAGCCATCACAATATACTGAGGCATGTTGCAAATAGCTAAACCAAGACCGCATATTTTCCACCATTCTATAATTCATCACGAAAGCATGCCTATATAATTTTGACCCCCTCTAACCCCACTTTCATACAGGAAAACTTGGGTTTACAGGGGTAAACCTTATTTTTCTCATTTCTGCTCTAAAATATAAATTGTGGGTACTCGTTAGAATCGCCTAACGAGCACCCACAATCTATATTTTGAGCAGAAAAAAGAAAAATATCACATTATTTTTCACTTAAAATTTTACCTTTTTCGGCGGTAAAGTTTACAATGAATATGTATAGGCTTGTTTTCGTAATGAAAACTATTTTCAACAATGTAAACCGTTACAGATACAGCAGCAGTGTAGAATAAGAATGAATTATCCTGACATAATCAAAACTGCTCACCAGTCTGTTACTGATTACTAGAATGGCCATTTCGAAATTAAACAATGGAGTTTTCCCTCTTTGATAACACGCCGGTGGGTCGGGCCTCAGGCGGCTCCGGCATAAGGACACACTTCAATCTTTTTGTGCCAGGCGCTCTGTTTGTAGTCGAGTACACCGGAGTCCAAGTATTGGTTTTCTTTTGCTCCAGCATTTCAGTTATTTCATGCTGTCGAGTCCTCATCGTTTAACCTCTGAGATCATCATGTGAACGAGTCCGTGATATGAATACCCCCCTAAACCCCACTATATAGAGAAACAACTGGGGTAAAGGGGGTATTTATTATTTTTCTTATTTCTGCTTCAAGACATTGGTTGTGGGTACTCGTAAGGACCGCCTCAATGAGGCGGTTCTAACGAGCACACTCAACTTATGTTTGCAGTATAAATAAGAAAAAAAAATCACGGGTTCCCATAAAAAAATAGTCATTTTGGAGATGTGGAAAACGCTATACGCCACATGGGTATGTTATCGTAATGTGTGCACTGGTGAATTAGAAACCCTTCATGCGGACATTACGAAAATACGCCTATTGAAATATATTGGTAGAATTTTACTACCAAAATTGAAAATTTTCAGATGAAAAATTCTGATATCTTTCTTATTTCTTATCCAAACATAGATTGTGGGTACTCGTTAGAACCGCCTCGACGAGGCGGTTCGAACGAGTACACACAATCTATATTTTAGAGCAGAAATAAAAAAAATTATGTTTACCCCTGTAAACCCCAGTTTTACTATATAAAAGTGGGGTTCATGGGGTCAAAATTATATAGGTGTGTTTTCGTGATGTGAAACAGATCAGCTGCAACTGTGAACAGGGAGCATGAATGGTTGCAGAGATCAAAGAGAAAGAGAAAAAGCCATGACGATAAAGGATAATACTGCCTGGAGAGAGAGAGAGAGAGAGAGAGAGAGAGAGAGAGAGAGAGAGAGAGAGAGGGGGGGGGGGAATGTGCATATTTAACCCCATTACTTCTGAAGAGTATGTAGTACAAACCGAACCAACTTACGAACTTGATCCTTCGACGATAAAGGATAATACTGCATGGATAGAGAGAGAGAGAGAGAGAGAGAGAGAGAGAGAGAGAGAGAGAGCAAAGAGAGACAGAGAGAGAGACAGAGAGAGAAAGAGAGAGAGACAGAGAAAGAGAGAATGTGCATATTTAACCCCATTACTAGTGAACTGTATGTAGTACAAACCGAACCAACTTACGAACTTGATCCTTCGAGGGTAAAAATCTCTGCTACCAGTTCCACATACCAACGAGCTGGTGCCCTTATATGCCAGGTGCAGCGCATTGACTTCCCATAGTGATGACCTATGTCAATCCCTGCATGGGACTTTATTATCCCGGTAGGGGCTGTGAATGGCGTCTGGGATCCACAATCTTCAAGAAGGCGTTTGACTGAAACGATTACAGATACTTCTTTTAACATATTTTTCGTGCACCCAATACGTGGTCTTTGGCAGCCACTACAGTTTCGTAGACTGCGGCGTCTGCTCCTGACTTAAGCTGTTATCAGTAAAGCTTTAAATGGCCGTAGATTTTAAAATCGATATACCCTAGCATCTTTCAAAGGTAGAACGACATCAAAAATAAGTTAAATTCGTTAATGTTATTCGTTTAGAACATTACAGCGCGCACCCTATGAGAAACAGGAGTCGTGGCTCTTGCTGAGTGTTACAAGGCTAGCATATCGTATGCCGTATGAAAGCATACCTATCATTAGGAAAACATGTCCGTAGTTGTTGTTTTCCAGTTTCCCCGTGTCGCGTGTCGTCAGCTGGTGGGGTCCCTAACATGTCCGTAAGAAATAATGGCGTCCAACATAGTGTCAGAAAATGATAAATATTAGGTAAAAATGATAACACCGTTATTATTTCTGCTTTCAACATAGATTGTGTCTGCTCGATAGAACCGCCTCAACGAGGCGGTTCTAACGAGTACCCACAATCTATGGTTTTGAGCAAAAATAAGGCAGATAATGTATACCCCGAAAACCCCACTTTTCTCTATATAAGGGGTTCTTCGATTCACGGACTTGTTATCGTGATGTAAATAAAATATAGACTTTCATATGCTTGATGTGTAGAATTTGAGTGCTTGATAACCATTTTCTTTCTTGCTGGGCTAGAACAGAACTAAATTCTATGTAAATAAACACTATTGAAAGGGTTATCCTTTGGAAGCCGGGAATACAACACAGAATTGAAAAGTATGGAATGTGAAAGGTTTTTTTTCTGGGCCACGCTAGCTAGTTTCGGCAAATTACTCTTCAATTATTCTTCCAATCATATCACGAAAACACGCCTATATAATTCTGACCCCTTGAACCGCACTTTTATATAGAAAAAAAACTGGGGTTTACAAGGGTAAAACTTATTTTTCTTATTTCTGCTCTAAAATAGAGATTGTTGGTACTCGTTTGAACCGCCTAACTGAGGCGGTTTGAACCGCCTCACTGAGGCGGTTCTAACGTTTACCCACAAGCTATATTTCGAGCAGAACTAAGCAAAATGTCGCAATGTTTCATAGTAAAATTTGCGTTTCTTCGGCGTTAAAATTTTCAATACATTTGTATAGGCGTGTTTTCGAAATGTATAGCAAAAACAGACACTTGGTCACTAGTGAAATGGCTCATCAGGATCAACATCTTTTGCAAAACTGACTTTAATGAAATGTAAAACACTTATTTTCAACAACGGATGCATTATATTGTAAATACGATCCCATAACGTTGCGCGAGTAACTGGACCTGGCTACATCCAGCCGAACACCAGGTGTCGCAGTGGAGATAATTTGATAGTTTGATGAAATACACATCGTGTGAGCAAGTCCGTGAAATGAACACCCCCTAAACCCAACGTTGTATAGAGAAAAATGGGGTTTATAGAGGTATACATTCTTTTTCTTATTTCTGCTACAAGACATACGTTGGGGTGATCAATAAATTCGAGAACTTTTGCTATAACTTTTTTAATATACAACCAATCGAAATAAAATTTATATGGTCGATAGAATAGCACGTTACGGACAACATCATCAATGTATTGCGTTCGTGACGTCACTAGTTTTTCAATGACGTCATATTTTCGGCGTCATACTTCAAGTTCACCGTTCAGAAATGGCTGACGACGTTGTTGTAGAACAGAGGACTATCATTAAATTCTACGTAAAATTAGGGAAGACTATGAGCGAAATCAAAGAGGATCTCCAAAAAGTATACGGAGAAGCAGCATTTACGAAATCTTGTATTCATCAATGGTGGCATCGCTTCAGTGACGGAAGAACATCGACCAAAGATGACGCCCGATCTGGCCGCATTGTGAAGTATACTACAGAGGAAAACTGTGCTGCAATTGAACATTACGTAATGGAAGACAGGCGAGTGACTGTTAGCAATGTAGCGGAGGACTTTAACTTAAGTTATGGTACAGCCCAAGAGATTCTGACGGAAAAGCTTGAATTAAGCCGCGTCTGCGCAAGGTGGGCACACCGTCTACTTCAGCCTGACCAGAAGAGAGTAAGGAAACAGATCTGTCGAGATATTCTCAGCCGATAGGCAGAGGAAGGTGATGGGTTCCTGAATAAAATAATAACGTGAAGAAACATGGTTCCACTTCTTTGAGCCGGAAAGCAAATAACAGAGTTCCGTGTGGAAGCATGCATCGTCAGCATCGCCTGAAAAAGCCCGACTTTCCAAGTCAGTGGGTAAAGTTATGACCATCATGTTCTGTGACGCAAAAGGAATTGTGTTGAATCACATGGTGCCAGCTAAAACTACAGTCAATAATGAATACTACGCACATTTAATTAAATTCCAGTTGCAGAGAGCTATTCGAGATAAACGTCCTGAACTTGTAAGGTCGAGGTTCATTTTGCACCAAGACAACGCTCCAGTGCACGTGAGTCAATTTGTGACGACCACCCTCAAGGAACTGGGTATCGAAACTCTACCGCATCCACCGTATAGCCCAGACTTGGCTTTCTGTGACTTTTTCCTGTTGCCAAATGTGAAGGATCAGCTGCGTGGAGTAAAATATGAAACGCGAGATGAACTACGGGCTGCTATAACGATGGCGCTTAGGGAGGTGTCACGTGACGGCTTACGTCACGCGTTCGGCATGTGGATGAACAGATGTCAAAAGTATATCAAGGTCAAGGGATCCTATGTCGAGAAATATTAAACAGTATTCATGAGTATCGTTTTTCATTATTAAGTTATAGCAAAAGTTCTCGAATTTATTGATCACCCCTCGTAGGTTGTGGGTTCTCGTTTAAAAATGGCCACAATGAGGCAGTTATAACGAACAACCATGACCTATATTTGCAAAGTGTTGCGAGTCGGGCCCAATTGTCTTCATCGGGCGACAGGGCTTGATATGTCATTTAATAATAATAATAATAAAAATCGACCTTATTTATAGCGGGTAACACATTTAGTACCGGTACTAATCTACCACGCACGTGGCCCTCTTTTCCTGGGTAGGAACCAGTACTAAGCAATGTGGATAAAGTTTCTTACTCAAGGAAACAACGCGTGGCGCTTGCGAGGATCGAAACGGCTACCTCTCGATCTCAAATCCGATGCTTTACCACTGCACTACAGCGCTCCACATTTAATCTCAATGTCGGGTTTAAGCACTAGAAAATAGGAAGCAACGTCTCCAAAATGACCTAAACAGTGTTGACGGGGACGTTTAAACTCAAATCAAACAAACAATGATACAATGGTATTGAGATTAAACAAAAATATCTTCTAAAAGCTTAAAAGCGATGAAGAACAATATATATTGAGAGTAAAGTTCCTTTATTAAGACCACCTTTGGGACTGTTAAAAAGTGGTCTTAAAAACCATTTTTGAACAGTCCCAAAGGTGGTCTCTGACCAGAGGACCTTGAGTGCAGAAAAATCGAAGAATGAATAGCTGCAGCCTCCTGAATAAGCTTTTTAAAGCAGAATAAGTCTTATTTTTAGCCCAATCTATTTCTCCAAGCCTCGATGAACGGGGACCCTCGGAGTGGATGAGCTGCAACTGCTATGCAGTGGACAACTAATGTGAACCCTGACTTCATACTGACTGCAGTAGCTCTTTCTGTACTTTTGAAGAAATGGGCTAAAACATTGTGTTTTTACTCCCTTGATTGACGTTACGAAAACACGCCTATTCAAATACATTCCAAACTTAACCGCCGAACATTTAAGATGAAAAAGTGTGATATTTTTTCTGCCTAGGTTGTGAGTACACGTTAGAATCGCGTCGAAGTGGCAGTTCTAATGTGTACCATCAATCTATATTTTGAGCAGAAATTAGAAAAATAAGGTTTAAACCAGTTTTACTACATACATGTAATAGTGGGATTTAAAGGGGGTCAAACTTGTATAGGCGTGTTTTCGTTATTATAACTCAGATTGTTGATAATCAGCATTGGTACAAATTTGATCCAAGGAAGATTAATCTATGTTTTAGGGCAGAGATAAGAAAAATAAGGTTTAACCCTGTAAACCCCAGTTTTACTGTATAAAAGTGGGGTTCAATGGGGTCAAAATTATACAGGCATGTTTTCGTGATGAAAAGTTCATCTGAATTCTATCATGATTATCACAAACAGACGCCTATATAATTTTGACCCTATTAAGCCACACTTTTAAATAGCAAATCTGCTCAAAAACATGAATTGTGGTACTCGCTAGAACTCATAATCTATGTTTTGAGCAGAAATATGCAAAAATATCAGAAATTTTCATCTGAAAATTTTCATTTTATTATTATTATTTTTTATTTATTTATTATTATTATTTTTTTTTTTTTGGGGGGGGGGGGGTAAAATTTCAAACATATTTTAATAGGCTATGCTTACATAATGCCATGAATGGAAGAAATAAAAGATAAAAGGCCGCAGACCAAGTGTCCACCGGTGTTTCTATACTATATACGTCCTAAACAATGTCTTGAGATTTTCCAATCCTTTCAATCTATATTTCAGAGCAGGAATAAGAACAATAAGGTTTACCCCTGTAAACCCCAGTTTTACTATATAAAAGATGGGTTCAAGGGGGTCAAAATTATATAGGCGTGTTTTCGTGATGATCATTTGGCATTCTATGCTCACATCACGTTAACAAGTCCGTGAAACGAATACCCGCTTAAACACCACTTTATATAGAGAAAATTGGGGTCTACGGGGGTATACATTATTTTTCTTATTTCTGCTCCAAGACATTGATTGTGGGTACTCGTTAGAACCGCCTCAATGAGGCGGTTCTAACGAGCACCAACAACCTACATGTTAATTGGAGTATTAATAAGAAAAATATCACAAATTTTCATCGGAAAGGTAGCCGTTTCGGAGATGTGAAAAAATGCACTTTGTCACACGGGCGCGTTATCGTATTGATATAGAAGACTCCGTGGTGTAGTGATTATGCTACTCGCCTTGTAAACCAGGTGTCGTAGGATCGATCCCGGGCTTTTCCAGACTTTCGGATGAGTCTCTCAACCGAGGTACCGTCTCCGTATGACCTTAGCTGGTGGTGGGACGTAAAACTCGAACACTCACTCACTCGTCGTAATGAGAATAAAAAAGAGAGGAAAAAAAAGAAACAACAAATATTAAAACAATTTACCTCTGAATGAATAACTGGTAACAAAGAGGGCGAAACAATAAATTAATCGAAGCAGAATGTCCATTGTGATCAAAGCGGACGCAATTCACAAACCTATGGAACTCAGTTTATGGAACTCGGTATATATTCGTTTTATCTTTGAAAAAAAAGTGTGTCAAAAGTCAGAGAGGTACTGCTTCTTTTGAAATAAAGGAATGTCCACAACATACAATGCTCTGATAACAACGTCATAAAATGAGTCGCATCACGCGAAAGAATGCCTTGAATCCGACAAGTCATGGCATGCTTACACCACGTAAACATGTCCATGAAATGAACACCCAACTAAACCCCTATTATATAGACAAAACTGGGGTTTACGGGGGTATACATTATTTTCTTATTTCTGCTCCAAGACAAAGGTTGTTGGTACTCGTTAGAACCGCCTCAATGAGGCGGTTCTAACGAACACCAACAACCGATGTTTTTAGTATTTATATGTAAAATATGATTTTTTTCATCATAAAAGCAGCCATTTTGGAGATGTGAAAAAATGCACTATGTCGCATGGGTGTGTTGTCGTAATGTAACCCCTACATCAATGAACCTCTGAAAAATTCGAGTCCTTTTTTTTATCTGATTTGCCGACTTTTGTCTGTTGGGAGAGATTTCATCCAGATTCATTAATTTAGCATTCATTAATTTAGAAAAAAAAAAAAAAAAAACATACAGTTAAGTTCCTGGTCAGACGGCACGTATTACGTCGTCTTATCCAGAGTATTTTATCCCTTATCCTCAACGAGTTTGATAAATTCAGTAATATATGAAAACGAATGGAAGATTCTATTTATCATAATCCATATTATGGCATTTAAAACGAATTTTATTCACGATTTGTTTTAACAAATATGTCAACATTCCGCATTCGTATACGCTACGTCGTTAGTAACGCCATACATGTAATGTTACGGGGCGTATTTCTAATTTGCACATTTAGTCCACCGAATTTATTTCATGGCGTTTTTACATTCTCAGACGCAACGTCATATGATAAATAAAAAATGTTCTATATGTCCACAGGGCTGAATTGTCCAGAAATATGGCAAAACGCAACGCTTGCACTTGTGGTGACAATCACTCTTCCACCGTACAGGCCCCGAGTAGGCTAATCCTTTCAGCCGTAGAGACCAGCACAGTTACCCATGCGGCCAGTGCAGATTCAGTTGAGACTATAGCCAGTCGACTCATTAGGATCAGCACTATCACCCTGTTATTTATTCCCATTGCATGCTAGTGGACTCTTCCATTGCTATATGTTGGACATGTCTTTTTGTCATATAAGGGGTGTCAGACCAATGTTTGGGTTTTATTCTATTTTGACGGAAAATTCTGTTAGCAAATAGTGAATGCCCTGATCAGACGCTTAATATCTAAGCTCTGGGCATTATGGTTTCAAAGAAGATTTTTTTAAGTTTTTTTATCTATGGGAGGTACATGTAATGAGCACCGGGGCGTGGCCAATTTTGACCCAAGAGGCATGATTGTCAGGATTTATGTAAGTGAAAACTTAACGTTGTAGCCCAGGGGCATGGTTGGCAGTATTTATGTAGGTTACTAACTGATGTTGCTTCACACTTAATATCTAAGCTCTGGGTCTTGTGGTTTCATGGAAGAAGATTTCTAACATGTTTCCCATTGTTAGTTTATTGGAGCTAATGAGTACCGGCGCGTGGCCAGTTTTGACCCCAGGGACATGATTGGCAGGATTTATGTAGGTGACCATTTGACGTTGCTTTATGCTACATGTCTTAGCTCTGAGCCTTGTGGTATCAGAAAAGAAGATTTTGGAAGAATTTATTTCCATTGGGCATCTCACTTAGAAACCTTGGTCTTCGCACACTCGAGTATAGAAGAGAGCGTGCGGATATGATACATGCGTAAACAATTCTTAATGACATTAACGAAGTGGATAAAAATATATTCTTTTCTATGACTACAACAAGATCAACAAGAGGCAACTCTAAGAAATTGTTCAAAAAACACTCCAGATTAAAGATGAGAGCAAACGTATTAACAGGGTAGTAAATGCATGGAATAAGCTAAGTGAAAACGTTGTCAGTTCACCCTCCTTCAACACGTTCAAGTCAAGACTTAACCAGTGCTGGAAAGGTCATCAGCATACGTGTGAGGCCGCACTTTACTCTGCACTTCCCCAACTACCAGGCATGACTAGTATCGAGAAGCGTCATAAGAAGCCGAAGGCTTACCTATTGACGTCTAATAGGTATTACAGGTATGAAATTTATTGGAAGAATTCAACTTGCTTACCCGCACAACACGAAGAAACCTCGTGTCAATAAGTATCAGTTTTGGGCACTAAAGCACTAGAGAGACTCTGGTACGGTTGTTTGGGTAAGCATGTCGATCTAAGACTTCGCTGCGCACATATTTAAAATTACATTTTCGCTTGTCACAACCCATGAGATGTTACTAAACGAGTGCGTGCTATTTTATGCCACGTGCTTTGTATATGACATAAGTTTTTGTTGCACCAAAATGCTTCAAGACCTATATACATGTAGGAAACAAATTCTGCTTACGTTCGAACCCATGTGAATACTTTTGTAGTATTGCTAAGCCATATTGTAGAACGGATAGGTTTGTTTTGTTGTGTTCAGGGCCTGTTCAGCTTTCCATCACGTGAACAAGTCCGTAAAATGAAGACCCCCCTAAACCCCACTTTATCTAGAGAAAACTGGGGTTTACGGGGGTAAACATTATTGTCTTTATTTCTGCTCCAAGACATAGGTTGTGGGTACTCGTTAGAACCGCCTCATTGAGGCGGTTCTAACGAGCACCCACAACCTATGTTTTGAGCATTTATAAGAAAAATATCACGAATTTTCATCAGATAAGTAGCCATTTTGGAGATGTGAAAAATGCACTATGTCGCATGGGTGTGTTATCGTAATGGATGCTATGGTTTGTCAGGAAAGTGGCAATCAATTACTGAGCCACGTCAAACCCCCGTTTTTGTCATTCGGGAACAACAATTCTTGTATGGTAATTGGCATTATGTTGTTCGTACACTCAGTTTTGTACTTCTATATGTGCTTTTTTATCATAGATTGTGGTACTCGTTAGAACCGCCTCGTTTCTGGTGGAAAATTTCAAAATATTTTAACTTGTGTGATAGGCGTGTTTTCCAGTTCTGTGGTGTATTCCTTGCTTCCAAAGGTTAGCTCTTTCTAGAACATATTTGGTGTCTGGGAATGTGTGGCGGCCGTAAAAAATCTCTCTGCCCTACATCATAGTGTATATCTGAAGGTCACTGATGAGGCCCAATTGGCCGAAACTAGCTAGTCTGGCCAAGAAAACAGCCCTTTCTAGAACATATTTGACGTCACTACGGTTGGGATCTGGGAATGTGTGGCGACCGTAAAAAGTCTCCCTGTCCTACATCATAGTGTAGTTTATCAGTTTATATTTTCTTGTCCTTTGAGATCATTGATTCCATTGCTGAATTTTGAAAATATCTGAGAGTCACTTATGAGGCCCAATTGGCCGAAACTAGCTAGTCTGGCCCAAAAAACATTACACTCCCTGTTTTCCAGTTCTTAGGTGTATTCCTTGGTTCCAAAGGATAGCCCTATCTAGAACATGTTCATAAAAACATTCCAGAGTAATGGTGACAGATGTAGAACAGTGTCACGAAATATTTCATCACGAAAACATGCCTACTTGAACCCCACTTTTATATAGTAAAACTGGGGTTTACGGGGGTATACCTTATCTTTCTTATTTCTGCTCTAAAATATAGATTGTGAGTACTCGTTAGCACCGCCTTGATGAGGCGGTGCTAAAGACTACCCACAATCTATATTTTGAGCAGAAATTAGAAAACTGTCACAACTTTTCAGCTTAAAATTGTCCCTTTTTCGGCGGTAAAGTTTTCAATGTATTTGTATAGACGTGTTTTCGTAATGTGCAGATATGCTTGGTTTGCCCCGAGAAGTATATCTGCAAATACTGAGTGACAGTTCTATATTTTTGCATCATAGTCAACCAATCAGGTTACACTGGTTTTAATCGAGCATGCAATAGTCACCTAATGGTGTTTCTCTTTCTGAATTAGAGCCAGCAATTAGTGGGCTTGTAATGAAGAGTGACATCTATGTTGATTTTGTTTGATTTGAGGTTTAACGTCCCCGTCAACACTGTAAAGGTCATTTTGGAGACGTTGCTTCCAATTTTGTGGGACTTTTACCAGACATTGAGATGAAATGACATCTCAAGCCCTGTCGCCCAATGAAACCAATAGGGTTTATTAGCATGGACGGTCCGCCTCGCACCGCGGTTCCTGGACAGGCTTGGATCCTCTAAGCGGTTTACCAGTACTAGTGTGCGGGCTCGATTCAGCTCTGCGTGGAAGCATCATGCAGCCCATATATTTCTTCAAGCCCCTATGGGCAGGGGCCGTATCTATGTTAAACTTATATGCTTGATTTGTAAGTCACAATCTTACCATTTAAATTTCTACACGCTGATGTGTTTTAGGTCACAACTCTGGAGAAATGTGAACAAATACAGCAATATTGCACATCAACAATGAACCAAACGGACAAGACCGCTGTCACTCAATGAACTGCTGCTTGTCCGGAATTGCCTGTATTCTCAGTGATCTTGTTTGTCTTTGTTTTAAGTGTTAATCAAAACAAATTACACCCATAATCTGATTTAACATATTCGTGGTATATTGTATATAGTTATACAACACTTGCATCCGTAGTTTACCATAGTTAACCAATTGGCCTAAGCCCCGCCTGCCACAGCAATTTATTGAAAATAACCACCAGACAACTTCAAAGGAAAAAGGCAGGTCATGGTACGGAATTGCAAAATAAAAAGAACTCGTATGAATTCTTCGAGATAACGCGATTATCTTATCAAAAGCGTGAGATCCGCAATGGTGCGATATAGCGTCATTAACCTACATATGCCTAGTATAACATTTAGGGGCCATTGTCAAACAGCCTAGACATAGAACGCGCCGTCTGATCTGAGTCTAGAGTGTTTACCTAAAGAACAGACATTTGGTACAACGTACTAAAAATAAAAACAATCGTGTCACCCCTACAGTTATAAATTGACCTGCTAAAATAAGCTCTTGGCATAAATGGGTTTATTTCGAAATACGCAAAAGTACAATACAATAAAAAGAAATGATGTCATTAAAAACAAAACACAAAAGCCCCAAGCGGGACCGCTATGCTCACCGATGTAAGTGGCTGCCCTTGTGTGCAGTCCGGTTGGGTAGGGCAAAACTGACGTTGCCTCATAATGCCGAACTGTAATCCCGAGTGGCGAATTTGTCTATCTACCACTAATATCTCCATAAACGGTTATTTTTCTTGCATGCATGTTAGTTCGGAGCGTGGATTTTAATATTGCGTTTATTTCGATTGCCCATTTCCATCATATTACGGTGACCATTAATATTCATAAGTCCTGTCTATAACTTGAAAACAGTTTCTGATTCCCTTGCAAAATCGTAAAGCAACATATGACTAACAACCAGTGCTGAAGTGCACGACCCGCCGGATGCTTTTAGCTTTAGGAGTGTTACCATATATGGGTATGGCGGCCATTTTGGTCATGTGACCTGGCCTAAAACGGTTCCCCAAATAAATGCGCCTTATCGTAAGGAGCAAAAATATATCTTATACTTTAGTACTGTATTCTGAATCGTTTGCAGGATAAAATGCATTCTCACTTTTCCAATACAAATGCATATGTGTCAAAGTTTGACCTAGGCACAAAGAAGGTCAAGGTCAACCCAGGGTCACCATTTTAGCAATTAATGATAGGCCTACGTCCCAGATGCTAGTTATCAAGTTTCGTGGAAATCTGCCAAGTGGTTCTGGAGAAGACTATTTTTGAAGGGTTTTTACCATATATGGCTTGGTGGCCATTTTGGTCATGTGACCTAGATCCCATGAGCAAATTTTGGTTTCCCCCATCCCATAGAGGCTCCATATGAAATTTGACTTCAATCGGCCCAACGGTTTCCGAGGAGAAGCAGTTCGAAAATTTTCACATTTTCGCCTCGGCGAGGCTATACTAAATTTAATGTAATATTTCGCAAGTACATTGGTTAGATCTCATTGATATCTATCAGTATGCAAAACATTGTTTAAATATTCCAGGCGGTTAAGTCACTATCACCAATTTTCACAAACGGGTTACGGACGGACAGACAGACAGACCATATATGACTTGGCGGCCATTTTGGTCATGTGACCTGGACCCCATGAGCAAAGTTTGGTTTCCCTCATCCCATAGAGGCTTCATATGAAATTTGACTTCAATCGGCCAAACGGTTTCCGAGGAGAAGCAGTTCGAAAATTTTCACATTTTTCGCCTCGGCGAGGCTATACTAAATGGAATGTAATATTTCGCAAGTTCATTGGTTAGATGTCATCGATATCTATCAGTATGCCAAAAATTGTTTAAATATTCCAAGCGGTTAAGTCACTATCACCAATTTTCACAAACGGGTTACGGACGGACAGACAGACTGACAGAATGACACGGTGATTTTAGGGCACTCCTAGAAAATCAACCGACTTCAGTCGGTCGCTTTTTCTGCGGGTCATGCAATAACCCCAACTTAATGAGTTAAATATTTTGACTCAATGAATTCGTTCCTCAAAATCACGTGAACAGGTCCGTGAAATGACCACCCCCATAAACCCCACTCTCTATAGCGAAAATGGGGTTTACAGGGGTATAAGATTATTTTTCGTATTTCTCTTCGAAACATAGGCTGTGGGTACTCGTTAGAACCGCCTCAATTAGGCGGTTCTGGCGGGCACGCACAACCTCTGTTTGCGGTATAAATAAGAAAAAAAATAAAAACACGCATTTTCTTCAGAAAATTAGCCATTTTGGGGATGTAAAAAAAAATGCACTATGACGCACGGTTGTGTTATCGTAATGATGTTGGGTCCTCATTTTTTTTTTTTTTGTTTCAATCTTGCCCGTAAGGAAAAAAAGGTAAATGTAGGGTGAGTTTCCTTCTCTATATTTCTGGAATATTCCCAAATTATCAAATTGTGTCTTTTATGACTTTGCGCCATTGTCAACCATCTGTGGCTCGAACTACTCCTGTGTAGAACAAATCTCCCTAGTTTTAACCCTTGTCCTGCTGAGCCCGGGTATGCCTTATCTTTGAAACAATGTAGATCAAGATCAGATGGCTTCTGAAGAAGCCATCTGATCAGGATCAACATTGTTTGTCATTCAGATTGTGAATTTGTTGTAATAATTAGCTACTGGTAATCTGATTGGTTGATAAACGGTAGTAGGTGTGCCATATATGAATATTCAGCAGGACAAGGGTTAAGGGTGTTGGAGCCATTGAATTACCGTTATCCCAGTATCCTTTATTCAGATCATTACGATAACACATCCGAGTGATATAGTGCATTTTTTCATACCTCAAAAAAGGTAATTTTCTGATGAAAATCCTTAATATTTTTCTTATTTATACTCATAACGTAGGTTTTGGGTGCTCGTTAGAACCGCCTCATTGAGGCGGTTCTAACGAGTACCCACAACCTATGTCTTGGAACATAAATAAGGAAAATAATGTTTACCCCCGTAAACCCCAGTTTTCTCTATATAAAGTGGGGTTTAGAGGGGTCTTTTTAACGGACTTGTTTACATGATGTACCATTTACTTACCTATTTTTACTGAGCTACCAGTCGCATCTTTGCTTTTGTCTAGTCGGTCTGTAACTTGTCGGACCAACGGAGCGCCAACGATGGTTTTCTTTCGCTTCAGTATATCTGTTAGTTCGCGTTGGCGTATCTTCATCGTTGTTTCATAGCTGAAGTTGTTTGATTTGTTTGCTCTCGAAGATAATGTACTCATGAGTTAGAAACCCTTCGCGCAAAATTGGATGTGTAAAACACGGCAGAATTAAGGGCGAGTGTTTGGGTCACGTAAAATCGATTTAAGCCCCCAAGTAGAAAATAGATTACTGACCCTTCAGTTGTGGTTTATCATTGTATTTTTATGTCTGTGTAAGTATGTCCTGGTTATATTATTAATTTAGGATAGCCCTTTGGTCATTTTTGGGAAAAGAATCTTTCCATTTGGCTTTCTGTTTGCAATGTTTCGTTCACGATGTGTCTTTCCCGTTTGTGTCTTGGACGGAAGGTTTAAGCTAAATGGGTCTGTCCCTGTTTTTTGCCTCCTTCTCTTCTCATTATGATGACACACCCATGCGACATAGTGCATTTTTTTCACATCTCCAAAATGGCCAATTTCCTGATGAAAATCCGTGAAATTTTTCTTACAAATACTGCGAACATAGGTTGTGGGTGCTCGTTAGAACCGCCTCATTGAGGCGCTTCTAACGAGTACCGACAACCTATGTCTTGGAGAAAAAATAAGAAAAATGATGTATACCCCGAAAATCCCAATTTTCTCTATATAAAGTGGGGTGTAGGGGGTTCTTCATTTCACGGACTTGTTCACGTGATGTACTTTATTTGTTGTTGTTGATATGAAAAAGTCAAGATCTATTACAAGTATAAGGAAAACGCACCCACACGAGACAATTCTTTTTTGATAAAACCTGCAGATTGCTTCTTATAGACATTTGCTATTTATTTCTTATTTATACTTCTGCTAAGGGTTATTAGTGCTTGTAAGACTACATCTTCGAGGCGGTCACAATCGACATATATTCGGAGCAGACAATCAGACAAATACAGTAGATCTTCAATGTCTCGAACAGCGATGCCTCGTTTACCATGGATGAGTCGAACCCGTTCTTGAGTCCGCAGTTTTTTCCAAGTAGGATATTGGGGTAGTTTAGGGAGATTTTCTTCTTTTATCTTGCGAATGTATGATGTGTGTATTCATTAGAATCACCACGATAGGCGATTCTAATGAGTATACACAACATATATTTATAATATAGAACAACGATGAGATAGCCCACACTTATCTCCATTATGACACCTGGTATGGCACTAATAGCAAGCCTCCGTAGCTCTAACTGCCGCTGCCCCGAACAAATTGTCATGGTCCAAAAGGGGTTCGAGCCATCAAAGTCCGCCTGTAATGCGTACCCCTAGGTAACAAGTGCGTTCATTGCACGGAATATTCTTAATTTATTATGATAACACATCCGTTTTTTCATATCTCTAGAACTACCATTTGCAGATGAAAATATTTTATATTTTTCTTATTTCTACTCCAGATATAGATTGTGAGTGCCCGTATGAGTTGCCTATGCGTTTGAGCAAAATTAACGAAAATAATGTATACCCCTGTAAACACCACGTTTCTGTAATATATAAACTGGGGTTTAGAGGGGTGTTCATAGCACCGCTTTGTTAATCTGTGGAAAAACATATAGCGGTTGTGTCCCATTTTTGTAACATTAGCAAACAGTGTAGACCTTTATATTATCTGATCTTAGTCGACACCGTTTCCTTAAAGAATATATACATTTGTAAAACCTACCACAAACAAAACAAATTAGAAGTGAAGGCAATAATCAGGAGTCGATACAATTAACCCAAAGCTCCTAACAGAGACACCAAGGGAAAGAAAGACAAACATGAAATAACTAGACCCTAATGGAAATATCAATAGCGGAAAGCCAAAAGGACAGTTACTTTTCACAAAATGGCCAATTGGCTAGCCAAAACAAAAAAGTATAAGCGATACACACACTCAAAGACGAAACATAACAAAAAAGCCGCGACAGAAGAACCGCTTTTGAACGGTCAGTGAAAATAATTTCACTGGGGGGGGGGGGGGGGTGGGGGGGGTGGGGGGGGTGGGGGGGGGGGGGCAGGTGGCATCGGTTTTACGAGGCCACAATCCTCGCCCTTACTTCCGTCGCGATTTATAACGAAAAGCCGCGACAGAAGAACCGCTTTTGAACGGTCAGTGAAAAGAATTTCACTGGGGGCGTTGGGTGGCATCGATTTTACGCGGCCACAATCCTCGCCCTTACTTCCGTCGCGATTTAGACAAATAATTAATTTAGTCCGCATAAAGGCCTGCAACATCTCCGAAAACACCAAAATCAAACAACCACAGAGATGAAACAACGGTGAGAACTCGACAGCAAGAAAACAATGAAATGCTGGAGCTAAAGAAAACCAACAGTTAGACGCCGATGTGACCGATCAGTGACGGAGCATCAGGCACCAACCAACATTACATAAAATTAAATTCTAATTCTCAGTAAGCCTTTACGCTGGAACCGTCATAGAATCTGAGGCCTGACCCACTGGCGTGCAATTAAAGACAGAAGCAAAGTTGTCAACTGTGATTGGGCTAACTAACATGCGTGCACGCCATTTCTATAACATTTACTTTGTGCTCAATCTTTTTATATCGAAGAATAATTTTACGAAATTGGGTGCTGAAGACATTGCAAGTATATATTTTTCTGAATTTATATTACAAAGTCACCACAAAATTCGGGTTCCGATAGACCTTGTTGCAGAAGAGATTTAAGTCCAACATTGAATTTCGAAATCAAATCGGGATGGCGTCTATAAAATTTAGAAAAGGTTTTGCGTCGTTTATGACAACCCTGGTTTTGGCGACAGGGCTTGAGATGTCATTTCATCTCAATGTCGGGTAAAAGTGCCACAAAATTTGAAGCAACGTCTCCAAAATGACCTTTACAGTGTTGACGGGGACGTTAAACCTCAAATCAAACAAACAAACAACCCTGGCACGGCCTTTATACGTTTGGGTTAACAGTCAACCGTTAGAAAGAACGTCCTGGAATGTATTGCATCCTCAATGACGGCAGCATTTCGCTTGTTCGTAAAAGGAACGGCAGCTATTTCAGAAATGTTTATGACCTTACTTAACATTTGACATAGATCTTTACGAGATAAAACAAATACATAGATATATACTGAATTTCTTTGCTTGCAAAAGAATCAGTCAATTGCCGAGATATTAAGTATGTACATGTTACTTGAAATACTTTGTGGAGTCCTCTTTTTCTCGCCGTGTTACTCAGGTACAACAGTTTATCATATAGCTTTGAATATCGAATGGTTAGAAATACACCGTATAATACGAGGAAAAATCGTACTGATGCTAGTCCAAATCAGCATTACGAAAACACGCCTATACAAATACTTTGTCAATTTCTTGGCTAAAGAATAGAAATTTTAAGATGAAAAATTGTGTTTTTTTTTTTCTTATTTCTGCTCAGAAATAAGAAAAATAATGTATATCCCCTTAAACCCCAGTTTTACTATATAAAAGTGGGGTTGAAGGGGGTCAAAATTATACAGGTGTGTTTCCGTGATGGCATGCCTATTTGATAATGCACTGTTCCCAGGATTCGTCGAAAGTAAAACGTTAGGCGACGTTACATCTGGGACCAGATGTTCAAAACTAGCGATGCCGTTAGTTAAATATCGTTAAAAATTTGATCATTAAATATGGCAAAAATACTAAAACTTTTGAAAAAAAAAAGCTGCTAAAATGCAAAAGCAGCATATATTTTTCCAGCAAAAATACTAGAGTATTAGATATTGTACTTACTAGGAAAGTTAACAATTTAATAACTAGCAAGCTTGTTAAGTTGACTAAGTTTTGCAAAACTGGGCGCAGATGTCGCTCATCACGAAAACACGCCAATAGAATTTTGAGCCCCTAGAACCCAATTGTCATAAAGTAAAAGAGGGGTTTACAGGGGTAAACCTTTTTTTTTCATATTTCTGCTCTAAAATATAAATTGTGGGTACTCGTTAGAACCGCTTCGATGAGGCGGTTCTAACGAGTACCCACAGTCTATATTTTGAGCGGAAATAAGAAAAATATCACAAAATTTCACCTCAAGATGTTCGTTTTTTCCGGCCGTTCAGTGTACAATGTATTTGTATAGGCGTGTTTTCGTAATGTTACGGCAACGATGTTACAAAAAGTACCGGTAATGACGTAAACTATTTATCGCTGTATAACCGGATATTGTCCCCTGTTGAGATATCGAAGGACACTCGCAAGCTCGGGTCCTAGTTGAAATCCACAAAAATAATAATCCATTCCTTATAATTCCACTTTGTCATCGAAATGTTTCAAAATGCCAACAAAATGGTACATTTTAGGAATTCTTTCGAAAGCGTAGGAACTGAACTTACCAACGCCTACCGTGATATATATATATTCATTGAGAAGCTGCCATTTTTGAAAGAAATCAAATCGAAAAAAATCGTCAAGACTTTTAAATGTAGTTTATATGTGGATTGTGGCCACGTAAAATCGATTTAACGCCCCCCCCCCCCCCCCCCCTATCACACACCACCCCAGTGGAATTCGCTTCACTGACCGTTCCAAAGCGAATCTTCTGTCGCGGTTTATTTTTGTTATGGTTTGTCTTTGAGAGTGTGTATCGCTTATATTATTTTGTTTTGGATAGCCAATTGGTCATTTTGTGGGAAAGTAACTGTCCGTGTGGCTTTCCGCTATTGACATGTCCATTAGGATCTAGTTGTTTCATGTTTGTGCTTCTTTCCCTTCGGTGTCTCTGATGGGAGCTTTGGGTTAATTATATCGATTCCTGATCATTGTCTTCACTTCTATTTAAGAAATAATCTCCACACCGGGTGCGTGGAAATTATTTCGATTCTAACATGATGCTAAACTGAAATACAGAAGTAACAAAGCGTTATCTTGGGGACTATTTTGCAGCGGATGTCGACAGAAGGAAATGTTTACATGCAACGTCACGATGACGCCAAATTGCACGTACCACGTTGACGACGTGAATTATCGCATATTTGCAAACGCTGACGTTTCCACTGGGTTCAATGGGAAAAACGTTAACGTCATGTTAGAATTTCCGATAGCTGTTCCATCATTTAATCGAACGCTGTTGACGTCGCGTCATAAACAAAGGCGCGGGTTCTAAACGTGCTCTTTGACGTTATATCACTACCTGTCGCTTTGTGAAACAGATCTGAGATTCTTGCTCATGGAATTTATCGAAGTATAAAACTTTTATTTCACCAATCAAATCGCTCGAAATGCACATTATGGTTGAGAAATAGAATTATTCACCAGTAATATCAAGACGTTGTCTGCAATCGAATTATGCATTACAATAAAGATATTTGGTCATATCAGCCGCCTCAATGTAATAGGTGTCCTCATACCCTTGCGCACAGCAAAACCTAAAATCATCTTCCGTGCACACTTGCTAATATTATAGTCAGTGTCTAAAAAAAAAGCCTCTGTCTCTACACGGACTCGCCGGTGTGTAACTGTTGGTTTTCTTTTGCTCCTGCATTTTAGTTGGGCCCCCGTCAAGCGATTTTGGTACATATCGCCTACGCGAGCAGCGAAGGTTCAGGCGAGCCTGCGCATCCGCGCAGTCTCGCCAGAACCTTCGCTGCTCGCTCATACAAGCAGTGAATCAAGAGGAACCTTCAGACAGAAAGCCATATCCCTGGCTCCTCTGAATGGCTCTAAAATTTGTCATGACGGAATGCTCGAAGACACAAATTCGCTTGACGGGGCTCAGTTATTTCTTGCAGTCGAATCCTAATAGTTGTTTCATCTCTGTAGCCATTTGCTTTTTTATGTTCTCGTAGATGTTGCACTGATAAGTTAGAAATCCTTCATGCGGAGCGAACAAATTATTTGTCTAAAACCTCGATGGACCCAAGGGCGAGGAGTGTAGCCACGTTGTAACGTACATGCTTTGTCACATTATGAAAACACGCCTATACAAATAAATTGCCACCTTTATCGCCGAAAAAAAGGAAAATTTTATGGTGAAAAATTGTGATATTTTTCTTATTTCTGCTCTAAAATATAGATTGTGGGCACTCGTTAGAACCGCCTCATCGAGTACCCACAATCTATATCTCATCGAGGCGGTTCTAACGAGTACCCACAATCTATATTTTAGAGCAGAAATAAGAAAAATAACATTTACCCCTCTAAACCGCAGTATTACTATATAAAAGAGGGGTTCGAGGGGGTCAAGATTATATAGGCATGTTTTCGTGATGTAAAACCACAACGGAACGAAGGGCGAGGATTGTAGCCACGTAGTAACATACATGCTTTGTCATACACTGGCCAAAAATATATGTTGCCGGGAATACGGAGTGTGACTATCCTATTTGTGGATTGTGGGGCAAAATCACAGGGGAAATTCTAATTAGATTAGAATCATTTAAAGTCTTCAATAAAATAAGGTATATGATATTCACATGTATATAAAAACATTTCCTAGTCTATCCCACTTGGTCTAAGACAAGCGGTATTATACGAAGAAGGAGTGGCCAAGTCCAGCACCCTGTCTTAGCCCAAGTGGAAGATTCCAGGAAAAATTGTTCAATAACCAAACAAATAAACAAACAACATCGAACAGTCTTGACTTGGCTGGCGAACAGTTTATCCACAATTGCACAACATGTGCAATATGCGCGCCACAAACTCAACACCACTAGCTTTCAGAGTGAATCGTTGACTAACATATTTTTGTACACAACTGCCATAATAAATTATCTAATGAAGGCCTTAAGTCTCTATTGGCGCGCAGGGGACTTGAATAATATAGGGATCAACCATGGTTTTTCATGCATTAAAATTCGCCGGGTCCCGAGGAAGCTATTTGAACACGAGGCCGAATTTTCAATTATCTTCCGAGGGATCCGGCAAAAGCTAATGCAATGAAATAACCATGGATGATCGTTGTTCTTGTATAACTTACGATTCCGACAGCAAATTTTGACGGAAACGCCAAAAAGCTTCATATTAACACCATATAAACTCTTCAAATGCGACCGGCGAACCAACATGGCGGCCAGTTCAGAATGTTATTTGCAACGACGTTGTTACGCAGTAACCATCTGACGTCATCATAGAACCCTAAAACTCTACGTTCAGGGCGATAACGTTACGTCGCTCGACGTAAAGCAAGGCCCGTCTTGTGATATCAAAAGCTCAAAGTCCATGTTCAAACAGCACGCGAATTCCATGATTTATACATGGTATTTGCTGTTTGAGCACGGCTTTCGGTCCATTTGACAATGGCTTCAAACATACATGTGCATAGATATTCATGCAAGAACGGCAACTCAGCCACTGCTGATAATCTCCTGCTAACCACGGATGGGAGGGAGAAACTTCCGCGTTCAAGACTAAACGCCCTCAAATTAATGGAATACTTGATACACAGCAACATAACACGTACTGATCCATATCCTGGAATTATGCCCAATGTTATATATATAACATCAGCCATGAATTTTCGCATGCTCAGCCGGGATCGCCAGGCCTCGGCCTCTCTTGCAACACCATAGCATAATTCCTACTTACTATTCATAGCAGGCAACAGAAAGGCCCCGATCCGGCTAGGCAAGTGCGCAGACTGAACCAGTGGCTTCAATTGCGCTACTATATACTCGACAAATTCCATGACATGGTCCTTAGCAGACAGACAGTATACAACATATAAATTCAACGGATTGCTCTTGCCAACATCACACAACATATGCTTATCGCTGCGATTTCTCATATTACATATACAATAGCCACCCGTCCAAATTGGCGTCGCGACGTCTTGACGTTATTTCCATCACAGCGTTTAATCTCACCCGTGAACATTATATGTTCAACATATCGACAATTCATGCCTATGTTAAACATCATACTCGAATCGACGTCACGACGTCATGAGGCGTTTACGCCATCACAATCGTGACGTACATCCAAACAAGTGCTCACCATATGCCTAAACTTATTAATGTTAATATAACCGCTGTGACAAGAATTACTTCTAAGGCAGTGCTTGCAAAATTAATAATATAATCTACAATCATAACAACCTATCTTTAACTACCGGATAATTCTTAATGCGGTGTATGCTATAAAACATTCATGAAATAGAGCGAATGTATATGCGTTTCCGTCCTCATCAACAGTTAAGGTCATGTGGAGACGAGGCCTCGGCTTATAGACACATCAGAAAGCTTGGAGAAGCCCGGAATCGAACACACGACCCCTAATTTGTGGGGCGTGTGGCTTACCCACCATGCTGCAGAGGCTGCTCATAAATACGTATGTACATAAATGACTCATGTTATGCAGAAAACAAAACAACAAAAAAAAAAAAAAAAACATGCATCAACTCTGGACAGCATATACATACGGACCAATGCCCAATCGCGACGACAATAATGCATTTCGAAGCAATTTTATCCAAGTACCCACAATATGGACTCATCAAGAGCAAGTTCATATTGAAATCATACACCAAGCAATTATATCGCTTTAACTCACTTGAACTTTTTCTTTTATAAAGCATACATATTAATCCTTCCATTGGGGAATTTTGAAGATATCTGAGGGTCACTGATGAGGCCTAATTGGCCGAAACTAGCTAGTCTGGCCCAGAAAACATGTACACTCCGTATTTTTCAGTTCTGTGGTGTATTCCTTGCTTCCAAAGGATAACCCTTTTATAGAACATATTTAACTTCACTACAGCTGGTGTGTGGGAATGTGTGGCGGCGGTAAAACGTCTCCCTGCCCTACATCATAGTGTAGATTATATTTTCTTGTCCTTTGGGATCATTGATTCCATTGGGGAATTTTGAAGATATCTGAGGGTCACTGATGAGGCCTAATTGGCCGAAACTAGCTAGTCTGGCCCAGAAAACATGTACACTCCGTATTTTTCAGTTCTGTGGTGTATTCCTTGCTTCCAAAGGATAACCCTTTTATAGAACTTATTCATTTGAGCATCATTTTAGCCGTGATATAATCTAGTGTATCCATTCCCCTCAAAGGTAATGGAGACCTCTAGATTCGTTTCTTATAAGAAAGGGAGACAACTTCTATAGTTTTCATTATCTCTTGTACCATTACCAAAAGCAAATAAGTACACTCAAAAAACACATTCCATAAATTAATTAGTAATTGATTGTACCACATATTTTTGTCGGCTTCCCTCACAATTGAGACATTTATAACGTTATGCTTGGCTCGGGTCAGATGTGAGACGCCAAGTTCTGCAACGGAAGGTCAGGTGTTTTTTCTCCGGGTACTCCGGTTTTCGCCCACCTCTGTTACGCTTAGTGTGTGTGTGTGTTTTTTTTTTTTTTGTTATACCTCAAACTACACCGGAAATTTCTGATTGTATAGTAATGCACGGACATTTCGAGGGAATCTTAAGTTACCAATACCTTCTAAACAAACGATCTTATTTTAAAATATGGGGAAAAAGACGTTTTAAGATAAAGATAAAAGTAGTATAGGGGGCTCTTTGACGTAAATGACGTCACAAGATGGTCGACAAGATGGCCGCCATGTAAGGAAGTCGGATGACCCTCCATGACCTCACGGGGGTCTCCGGATGACCCTCGATGTGGTGTTAGGGGCCTGGGTCGCTGGATGACTCTCGATGTGGGGTTTGTGACCTTGGATGACCCTCGATGACCTTTGTGGAGGGGTGACGTGTTTTGAAATAAGATGCGAAAACATTTAGCAGACGACAATAAAATTACAGGTTTCCAGTAAATAACTTGCATTATTTAGCCTACTGTCTTTGTTGATTTGTCACTAAATGATCGCAAAAATGGCTAAACTCTTTGTTTAATATGTCGACTGACCCTAGATGACCTTTCAGGCCGATGTAGGTCTTCTCTTCACTTACCACTAACTATCGAAAAAATGGAACACCCCATACTTATGAGGCGGGGAGAGTCCATTGTCATATATGGGTTAGACCATTTATGATAGATAATGAGAACATTCGTCCAGCGCACTGAGTCATTAAATTCGCCACCAATTCAAGCCTAATTGGCATATAGATTTCTATGCTGTTTTTTTTTTTTTTTTTTTTCTAACTTCGACTAGTTTGTTTTATATACATCGCCATTGTCTAACAATATACCTAAGCCCCCGCCCATAGGGGCTTGAAGAAATATATGGGCTGCATGATGCTTCCACGCAGAGCTGAATCCGGCCCGCACACTAGTACTGGTAAACCGCTTAGAGGATCTAAGCCTGTCCAGGAACCGAGGTGGGAGGCGGACCGTCCATGCTAATAAACCCTATTGGTTTCATTGGGTGACAGGGCTTGAGATGTCATTTGATCTCAATGTCGGGTAAAAGTCCCACAAAATTGGAAGCAGCGTCTCCAAAATGACCTTTACAGTGTTGACGGGGACGTTAAACCTCAAATCAAACAAAACAAACTAACAATATACGAGCTGTCTTTTTACGATCAGAATGAAATTACAGCCGACCTTTCATTATCTAACAAGTCTTTATATACACGGCACATCTTTGTCACCTTTAAAAAGAATCTAAACCTTACAACGTTGCAACTGTTTAGCAAGACGGAAAAAATCCTCCGCCTTAGATGGGTTATTATATTTGGCAAAAAGGTATTGGAAATTTATGAGAAAAACATTCGCCCATGTCGCACTTTGAATTGTCTGCACTCGTCTAAGACGGAAGAACTCATTCGGCTTAAATGGACTTAGGTCAATTATATCGTGTTAAGCATGTAGCGCCTCGTTAAAATCATCGCCAATTTATTGTTTTTCAGTACTTACCAAGGTAATTAAATGCTCAATTGACTTTTATGAATTCCGATGGTCACCATCATTTCTATTTAAAACTTCAACCGCCCCCCGCTCATCTGGGCTTGAAGAAACAAATGGAGCTGCACGATGCTTCCACGCTGAAACCGACCGCATACGAGCTCTGTTAAAGTTCTAAGGCTGCCCAGGCAAAGCGATGCGAGTCGGCCCGTCCACGTTTATAAACATGGTTTCATCGGGCCGCAGGGCTTGAGATGTCATTCTATCTCAATGTCGGGTAAAAGTTCCGCAAAATTGGAAGCAACATCTCCAAAATGACCTTTAAAGTGTTGACGGAGACGTTTAACTTCCAACCTTACAACTGGTTATGAAATACTCCAGGAAGACGGAAAATTCCCTCTGTCGTAGATAGCTTAATGTATTGGACGAAAAGGTATTGAAATTAATGAGAAAACATTCGCCCAATTCGCAATTTGAATTGTCTTCATTCGTCTAAGATGGAAAAACTAATTCGGCTGAAATGGGGTTAGGTCAGTTCCTTTAAACGCCGTTTAATCATGTTAAGACTAGATGACCTATACGTATTATAACAAATCTTTTCTCATTTTCAATAACACGTTTTCCGCATATGCCTAGTGGCCCTTTTTGGGGACATTTGCAAATAATGCAGCTCCAGATATACGCAGCGTTCGATGTAGGTCTTGACCTCATTAATCTCGCATAGCTTACCGCTAACTTGTGTTGACGGGGACGTTATACCTCAAATCGAACAAACAAACGATATTTGAGTAATACATACATGCAAACTCATACATACATACACACAAAAACACCCACGGATCTTTTGATACGGGTTTTGGGATACCGCCTCGGTGAGGCGGAGCATAACGCAAAAGTTCTGGGCGTTTATTAGATTGAGGTGATCCCTCAAAGACATGTTAATAATCAAAGTACTAACAGTACCGACCTTCGCTCTCCTATCAGACAATGAACTCTAATAAGCAATTTTGCGGGCATTTTACCCGACATTGAGATAGAATGACATCTCAAGCCCTGCGGCCCGACGAATGATGTTTATAATGTTAACAATGACTTCGCGATGTTGTCTTTCATATACTTCTATCCATCGTTTTGTAGCCTCTCTGGCTTCTCTTCGCAAATGACGACATCTTAACCACCAACACAACTCGTCTAATATCACCAGTGTCATACACACAAATCCATACATTGTTTACATGGGTTCTCTCCGTTTTTAATATGTTTTTGGATCAAATGTTCTCACAAAAGTATTGGATCTTGCTCTAGAAGCTGACCATGCGTGTCATTTTCGATACACCCGTCTCTTCCTCAAGCGCTATATAATGTCAGAAACCTTCTAGTCCTACCTGTAACAGACCGCGCCGTGTTTTCCCTGTGCGGATTCGTTTGGGAATATAGTTCTTTACTACAACGTTCATGGTTTCTTCGCAGATTTCAAAACGAGGCTGTCATTTGTTCACAGCATAAGTATGACGGGTCTGCTATTAATAACAACCAATCGGTATGTGTCGTAGTCACTGTTAACATAGATTTTACTTATTAGAGTTCTTTGTCTGATAGGAGAGCGAAGGTCGGGTATGTCGTTTTATATATTTCGCATTCAATTAGAGTTTGAAGCAATATGCATTTCTCAGGTGTATGTGTGCGTTTATAGCTGTATGCGTTTACTTGATGGCTATTTTTTAGAAACAAACGTCAGTTACTATATTTAGCCTCACTCATTGTTTGACCTTCATGAGGTTGTTATTGTAGAAACAAACGTCAATTACAATAAATAGACTCATTGGACCTGTTTTAACGTGCAGCCACAACATGTTTTTGAGGGACCACCTCTGACAAACGCCAAGAACGTATGCGTTACGAGCCGCCTCACTGAGGCAAGATCCCGAAACCTTATTTGATGATCCGCCTCTATGCGCATTTGGGTGTATGTATGTATGTATGTATGTATGTATGTATGTATGTATGTATGTATGTATGTATGTATGTATGTATGTATGTATGTATGTATGTATGTATGTATGTATGTATGTAATCTGTCTTAAATTGGGAGTTAAGGTACTGTAAGTACTTTGATTTTCGTTCGAAACATTAGAAGCATTTTAGGTACCGTTAGTACTTTGATTTTGTCGCAAGATTTGAGGTACCGTTGGTACTTTGATTTTTTCGTAGCGCGTCTTATACATGATAACGTAGATCTTCGGTACTGTTAGTACTTTTATTTAACATGTCTTTGAGGGATCATCTCATTCTAACAAACGCCCAGAACTTTTGCGTTATGCGCCGTTTGTACGATTTGAGGTATAACGTCCCCGTCAACAGAAGTAAGCGGTAAGCTTTGCGAGATTAATGAGGACAAGACCTACATCGAACGCCGCGTCTGATCTTGGTCTGCATTATTTGCAAATGTCCCCAAAAAGGGTCACTAGGCATATGCGGAAAACGTGGTATTGAAATTGAGAAAAGATTTGTTATAATACATAAAGTTCATCTAGTCTTAACATGATTAAACGGCGTTTAAAGAAACTAACCTAACCCTTTTCAGCCGAATGAGTTCTTCCATCTTAGACGAATAGAGACAATTCAAAGTGCAAAATGGGCAAATGTTTTTCTCATTAATTTCAATACCTTTTCGTCCAATACATTAAGCTATCTACGACAGAGGGAATTTTCCGTCTTTCTGGAGTATTTCATAACCAGTTGTGAGGTTAAATTGGAAGTTTAACGTCCCCGTCAACACTTTAAAGGTCATTTTGGAGACGTTGCTTCCAATTTTGTGGAACTTTTACCTGACATTGAGATGAAATGACATCTCAAGACCTGCGGCCCGATGAAACCATGTTTATAAACGTGGTCGGGCCGACTCGCGCCGCTTTGCCTTGGCAGCCTTAGAACTTCAACAGTGCTCGTGTGCGGTCGGTTTCAGCGTGGAAGCATCGTGCAGCTCCATCTATTTCTTCAAGCCCCATGAGCGTGGGCGGCTGAAGTTTTAAATAGAAATGATGGTGACCATCGGAATTCATAAAAGTCAATTGAGCTTTATATTACCTGGGTAAGTACTGAAATACAATTAATTCGCGATGACTTGAACGAGGCGCTACATGTTTAACACGATAAAAAACTGACCTAAGCCCATTTTAGCCGAATGAGTTCTTCCGTCTTAGACGAGTGCAGACAATTCAAAGTGCGAAATGGGCGAATGTTTTTCTCATTGATTTTCAATACCTTTTCGCCCAATACATTAACCCATCTACGACAGAGGGATTTTTTCCGTCTTGCTGACCAGTTGTAACGTTATAAGGTTTAGCTTCTTTTAAATGATGACAAAGATGTGCCGTGTATATAAAGACTTGTTAGATAATGAAAGGCAGGCTGTAATGTCATTCTGATCGTACAAAGACAGCTCGTATATTGTTAGACAATGGCGATGTATATAAAATAAACTAGTCGAAGTTAGAAAAAAGCAGCATATAAATCTATATGCCATTTAAGCTTGAAATGGTGGCGAATTTAATGACTCAGTGCGCTGGACGAATGTTTTTTTTTTATCATAATCTATCATAAATGGTCTAACCCATATATGACAATGGACTCTTCCCGCCTCATAAGTATGGGGTGTTCCATTTTCCGATAGTTAGTGGTAAGTGAGTTGAAGACCTACATCGGTCTGAAAGGTCATCTAGGGTCAGTCGATATATTAAACAAAGAGTTTAGCCATTGTGCAATCATTTAGTGACTAGTCAGCAAAGAGAGAGGGCTAATAATGCGAGTTATTTACTGGAAACCGATATTTTATTGTCGTCTGCTAAATGTTTTCGCATCTTATTTCAACGGTAGCTTTGCGTGTAGGAGAAAAGATGAAGAAGGGCTCGAGCTTCACCGCTCCTATCCGGTTCAATATGGCTCGGATCAAAGCGGGCGTCTTCGCGGAACATGGGTTGATAGGAAGTACATGTACACGTACTGGTACGTTGGCCCATGAAGTATGAGTTTTGGTTACCCGAAGCGCTATTCTTAATTAATGCAAGAAGAAGAAAGATACCCGAAACGAATGTGGAGCGCCATTGGTCGGCGACACCGTGCTCTGGGACGTGACGCTCCTTCCCGTGGTCTAGGGCGTTTCTACTTAACGCGTCACCCCCTCCACAAATGTCATCGAGGGTCATCCAAGGTCACAAACCCCACATCGAGAGTCATCCAGCGATCCAGGCCTCAAACTCCAAATCGAGGGTCATCCGGAGACCCCCGTGAGTTCATGGAGGTTCATCCGACTTCCTTATATGGCGACCATCTTCTCGACCATCTTGTGACGTCATTTACGTCAACGAGCCCCCTATACAACTGGTAAAGATAAAGAAGCTTTATTTAACACAAATAGCATAAGCTTTTTAGAGCTGTTCTTGCGACAAACAAAGTATCCTTTAACAAATACTTACCTGCCTTCATTTATCTTCCTAGGACTACCCCTGATAATGCGAGCGCCAGCCAAGGGAGCGCCTAGTTCCATTTTTCACGCCTTTTGTATGGCGCGGCCGGGGATCGAATCTGCGACCTCCCATTCCCGAAGCGGATGCTCTACCACTGAGCTATCGGGGCCGTTTTTCTTTAAAAGACCAAATTACCGCTAGCACATGACGCAGAGTATCTTCTAACCCTAATTTATGTTGATTCGATAAAAAGTAATCAACAAAAAAAGCCTTCTTTGCTAAAAAAAAAAACCAAGGGTGCAAAAAACAGGTAAACCTTAGTCTCGCCTGACAGTGTACAAATAGCCCAAAATACCACTTGAAATTATCCGGTATAAAAATTAGGTACCGTGAAGCACGATTTTCTTGCGTGTCATTACGATAACACACCCGTGCGACATAGTGCATTTTATCACATTTCCAAAATGGCTACTTTTCTGATGAAAATTTGTGATATCATTCTTATTTATACTGCACACATAGGTTGTAGGTGCTCGGTAGAACCGCCTCGTTGAGGCGGTTTTAACGAGTACCAACAACCTATGTCTTAGAGCAGAAATAAGAAAAATAATGTATACCCCCGTAAACCCTAATCTTTATATAAAGTGGGGTTTAAGAGGGTGTTCATATCACGGACTTGTTCACGTGATGACTGAACTGTCAATACAAAGTAAATGCTTACTTGCAATCATAAGCTAGTGAAATTTTCATCTTGCAACATACGTGAAATTGATTTAATCCCTCAGTATAAAAAAACTTTTACTGACCGTTCCAAGACGATTCTACTTTTGTGGTTTATTGTCATAGTTCGTTATTTCAAAGAAAGGATTGCTATCTTTTTTATTTTTTGGATAGCCGTTTGGACATTTACTCAAATATAAAACACACTGAATTTTATAGCTTTGGAAAGGTCCATTTCCAATTGACCGGGTGTCTAAGTCGTTTTATTTATTGTAATCATACCCAAATTACTTGTACACCATCAAATACCCTGATCAGACGCCATATTCTGTGACATCCGATTTGGGTCTTAACAGTTTTGTTTGCAAGTGTCCCTTTTAGGGGACGCTAATCACATATAGGCAACTATATGTGAGTCCAAGTTTTATCATTTCAGAAAAGCGTGCGGTAAATGATTGCGGAATACCGCAATTTCTCACAGCGCCAACTGGAGTAATAAAGTCACATGCAGGTATTGACCATGGTCATCACTACGGCAAAAACATGTTCTGCACGTGGCACATAGAAGCACCGGAAGGATATTATGTCGAACTTGTGGCTGAGACCTTTGAACTCTATGGCTCTAGCGGATCGTAAGATAATTTAATTTAAAATATGACTTCTTCAAATATACAAGTGTGTGAAAGAGCTAACTCATCTGGCAATCCCCTTAACTAAAGAAAATCGATTCAACAATGCGTTTTTTATTAATTCAGTTCGCCTGGAAACATAGTACTCAATGTGCTCACTTGAGGACGTAATGCTCAGTGTGAGCTATTTTATAGACCAGTTGTCCGGCGTCCGTGGTCTGTTAACATTTGACCTCCTGGACAACTCAGTTTTACCCAAATTTCACAGGATTGATCTTTGGGTGATACTGACTGACTGTTGTTCAAAGAATTCCATTCCAAGCAGAACTCTAATTGCCATGGCAACAAAAAGGAGGAGGGGGATTAGCAAAAACAAAAACAAGAATAAATAGATAAATAAATAAATAAAAATAAACAAAAAAGATTCTTCCTGAAACCAGCAACCTAGGCCATTGATATCTGGAGCGTTGCTTCATTTGGTGGACCTCTACCAAATATGTTCAAATTATAGAATGGTCCCACCCAGGGGCTACATGTTTACATAGATCAATATAGACAATACCTTTACAAATCAGCTTGTATAAAACCAGAAGACCTAGGCCTTTGAGATTTGGCATGTAGCTTCATCCAGTGGTACTCTGCCAAAACTTATTCAAGTTATACTCTTGCGTCATTAAAACGCCCCCCCCCCCCCTCGCAAGGGGTCACATGTTGTACATATACGTTATAACCCTGGATCCAAAATGGCCCCAACACGAGGATCATATATTAAACATATTACCCAGGAAAAATATTTAAACATTTTCTTGTCTGAAATAAAAAGCACTTTGTTATTTGGTATGTAGCATAGCCAGATTACATTGGTCTTTTAAATCTGATAAGAATCTTAAACTCGAAGGCATCCACCTAGATTGTAGAAATTATAGCCCTGGGTTAAACATGGCCCTGTAACAACATGCATCTGTATAGAAACAGTAAAGGTCTACTTGTAAGAAACCTATGGAGAGTTTTCAATAATATTTGAAAAAACGATTCTTTGTGCCCTCTACTAAGATTGTTCAAGCTGTTATGATTCGTTCATAAAACATAACTATCACGGTGTGAGGCTTATTTTTCCCTACGGAAAACTTTAAAATTCTTCTCGTAAGAAACCACTCAACTGTTTTCAATATGTGCGCGTGGGTGTGTGTGTGTGTGTGGGGGGGTGTTTTCGTAGCCCTAGTGGACCGATGCTGTTCATACTTCGATGAACGTGGCATTAATTTCCTTTATTTCTTCCACTTGCATATTTTTCCATCCATTATATTACAAACAAGAGGACCATGTGGTCATGGTCGCTCCCCTTAGCCCAGTGCCAGTTTGGTAGTACTCAATCACCTGATGCTACATACAAAGTTTCAAGACAATAGGCCAAGTGATTCTGGAGATGAAGATTTTTTAAGGTTTTTACCATAATAGAGTATGGTGGCCCTCTTGGTCACATGACTGAACCATTCAACTAAACTGGCATAACCCATGTCTAGTATATAAAATTCAAATGAAACTGGCCAGGTGGTTTCAGAAAAAAATGTATTTTGAAATGTCAATGGACCTGCAATCCACGTGACGTTGTGCCAATGCCAAGGTCAACAACTGACCTTGACGTTTTAGCAGTCATTTCATACCTAGCATGTCACAGACCCCAATACTTTTCGAAAAATGCATTGTTCCCATTTAAAAGCCACTCTAACCTATTTGACCTTGATGTAAAATAGGTCACGGTCAACCTAGTGTCATTATTGTTGCTATCTTGCTAGTACTCAGTCACCCAATGCTACATACCAAGTTTTAGAACAATCGGCCCATTAGTTCTGAAGAAGAAGCTTTTTAAGGTGTTTTACCATATTCAGGCGTGGGGGCCATCTTGGTCATGTTACCTGGAACATTTGAATACATTTTTGGTCCCATACAGTCCTTAGGCAACATGTAAAGTTTAAATGAAAATGACCAAACGGTTTTAGAGAAACTGTATTCTAATATGACAATGAACCTGCAATACAAGTGACCTCGAGCCAAGGTCACCAAAAGACCTTAAGCATTCATAGACATTCATTTTTTTTTACCTTTTCTAATATCATAGATCACAATCCTTTTTAATAATTCATTGATTTACTTTTTTCACATTGGAAAAACTATGGAGCAAAATTTGACCTTGGTGTAAAATAAATCAAGAT
Organism: Lucinisca nassula; assembly: GCA_963580285.1. Lineage (NCBI taxonomy): Eukaryota > Metazoa > Mollusca > Bivalvia > Lucinida > Lucinidae > Lucinisca > Lucinisca nassula. The sequence continues at coordinate 131,135,805 of OY757011.1, read as the reverse complement.
CAACCTATCGTCATCATTTTTGCAAACTTGGCAGTACTCAGTCTCCCGATGCAGCATACCAGTTTTTAAGACATTTGGCCCAGGTTTCTGGAGAAGAAGGTTTTTTTTTATGTTTTCGCCATATTTGGGCATGGTGAACAATCTTGATCATGTGATCCGGACCATCCAAAGAGTTTTTTGTTCTCTAAGTGTCCTAAGCCTAAGGATGCATATAAAATTCAAATGAAATTGGCCAAGTGGTGTTAGAGAAAAAATGTTTTCTACTACTCAGTATGTAAATTGACCTGCAATACAAGTGACCTTGGGCCAAAGTCGCCAAATGACCTTGACTTTAAGCATTCATAGACATTCATTTTTTTACCTTTTCTCATATCACAGACCACAATATTTTTCGAAAAAAAAAATGCATTGATTTACCTATTTCCCATAGAAGCCAGATTTTATCTTGACGTGAAATAGGTCAAGGTCAACCTACGGTCATCGTTTTTGTAAACTTGGTAGTACTTATTCACCCGATGCTACATACCAAGAATCAAGACAATCGGCTTCGTGGTTCTGGAGAATAAGATTTTTTAAAGGTTTTTACTATATTTGGACACAGTGGTCATCTTGGTCATGTGACCTGAATCATCCCAATAACTTTCTGTTCACTAAGTGTCCTAAGGCTGCATATAAAAAAATAATGAAATAGGCCCCGAGTTGTTATAGAAAAATATTCTAATATGTAAATAGACCTGCAATATAAGTGACCATGGGCCAAGGTCAGTGAATGACCTAGACCCTTCGCATTCACACGCATTCAGTTTTACCCATTCTCATATCACAGTATGAAGAACGAAATTTGACCTTGGTGTAAAATATGTCAAGGTCAACCTAGGGTCATCATTGTTGCTAACTTGGTAGTACTCAGTCACCCCATGCTATAAACCAAAATTCAAGACAATCGGCCCAGTGGTTCTGGAGAAGATATTTTTAAAGATTTTTACCATATTTGGACATGGCGGCCATCTTGGTCATTAGACATAGACCATACAAATACATTTTTGTTCCCTAAGTATCCTAAGGCTGCATATAAGATTTAAATGAAATTGGCCCAATGGCGTTATGGCAAATGTATTCTGATATATCAATAGACCTGCAATACGAGTGACCTTTTTTACCCATTCACATATCACAGACCACAAAATGTTTCGAAAAATGCATCGATTAACCTATTTCCCATTAAAATTTGACCTTGGCGTAAAATGGGTCAAGGTCAACCTTGGGTCATCATGTTTGCATGCTTGGTAGTACTCAGTCATTCGATGCTACATATCAAGTTTCAAGACAATCAGCCCAGTGGGCCCCCCGCCCCCCCCCCCCCCCCGCTAAACGCCTCTTGCTTGACATTTTATTTTATGTCAATCACTATAGAAATGTCAATCTCTAAATTACATGCAATGACACTCACCCTATCTTATGAACTGTCAATACATCTACTGTCAATACACTAGATGTCTATGGGGAAATGGCAATCTTTTGAAGAAGTTTATATCTGAAAAGAAATGACAATTACTTGCTTACAGATAAAATGTCAGTCCTAAAATGCTCAAAATGGTTTTATCCCGGACGAGCCCCTAATTTTTGTTACGAGCCAAGCGTAGCAGAATGAAAAAGCAAAAAAAGCCTTTTTAAAATAATATTGAAAGTTCCTTTAACTTTAAACTGAAACAAACGAAAGTGTACTTTACTCACTTTTTGTCGTTAACTAGCTATCCTTTTCTAAGCGCTGAGTTATGAATAATAGCCAATAAGTAATCCAACACAGAATTTAGAATGAAAGACACCCAAACTGAAAGCAAGCAAAGTATCTTTCCTTTTCATGACGAAAACACGCCTATATAATTTTGACCCCCTTGAACCCCACTTTTATATGGTAAAACTGGGGTTTCCGGGGCTATACTTTATTTTTCTTATTTCTGCTCTAAAATATAGATTGTGGGTACTCGTTAGAACCGCCTCGATGAGGCGGTTCTAACGAGTGCCCACAATCAATATTTGGAGCAGAAATAAGAAAAATATCACAATTTTTCATCATAAAATTTTCATTTTTTCGGCGATAAAGGTGGCAATGTATTTGTATAGGCGTGTTTGCGTAATGTATAGACTCAAGGGAGTTTCTAGAACACTGTAGAAATACAATTGGTCATATGCAAAAATAAAGTAATCTAGAAAATTCTGGGTTACTCTTTAATCCCCCTTCTTGTCAACAACATGTTTACCAACTATTATTCTCTGACTCAATATTCAAGAAAAATTCCTAAAATAAGTTCGGCCCCCGCCCATCGGTGCTTGAAGAAATAGATGGGCCGCATGATGTTTCCACGCAGAGTTGAAACCGACCTCACACGAGTACAGGTAAAACGCTTATAGGATTTAAGCCTGTCCAGGAAAAATGGTGCGAGTTGGATCGTCCTTGCATACAAACCCTATTGGTGTCATTGGGCGGCTGGGCATGAGATGTCATTTCATCTCAATGTCGGGTAAAAGTCCCCAGAAATGGGAAGCAACGTCTCAAAAATGACCCATACAATGTTGACGCGGACGTTAGACCGCAAATCAACCAACCAACCAACCTTAAATAAGTTAGTAAACACACCCACTGGGTAAAATATGAGGATCAGAAAAGAAAATCTTATACATGAGCCCCGCCAAGCGAATTTTTGTCTTCGAGCATTCCGTCATGACAAATTTTAACTGCGCATGCCCAGCCATTCAGAAGGACCAGGGATATGGCTTTCTGTCTGAAGGTTCCTCTTGATTCACTGCTTGTATGAGCGAGCAGCGAAGGTTCTGGCGAGACTGCGCGGATGCGCAGGCTCGCCTGAACCTTCGCTGCTCGCATAGGCGATAAGTACCAAAATCGCTTGACGGGGCCCACATAACACTATATGAAGTAGGGTTTACGTATTGTTTATTACACAGACTTGTTAATATGATGAAATGTATTATTTCATTACGATAACACACCCGTGCGACATCTCCAAAATGTCCATTCCGTGATATTTTCGTATAAATACGCCAAACATGGGTTTTGGGTGCTCGTTAGAACCACCTCAATGAGGCGGTTCTAACGAGTACCCACAACCTTTGTCTTGGGGTAGAAATAAGGAAGATGATGTTTACCCCCGAAAACCCAGTTTTCTCTATATAAAGTGGGGTTTAGGGGGGGGGGGGGGGTCTTTAGTTCATGGACCAATTCACGTAATGTATTCGAGCACATTGGTGTACTATTATAATATGTACAGTGTAAGAGTTGTAAAGATTAATTTCGGGAAATAGGTGGACACTTTGAAGGTATGCAGCAAAACATCTTCGGGTAAACACTCTTGTCATGTTAACACCACCCCGTTAACACCTCCGTGTAAGGATCTTCAATGTTAACGTCGGCCTTAGTTATCATTACGAAAACACGCCTATACAAATATATTGTAAACTTAACCGCGGAAAAAATGAAAATTTTCAGATGAAAAAAAAAAAAAGTGAATTGTTTTCTTATTTCTGCTCAAAATATAGATTATAGATACTCGTTAGAACCGTCTCGATGAGGCGGTTCTAACAAGTACCCACAAGAGCAGAAATACATGTAAGAACAATTAGGTATACCCCTGTGAACCCAAGTTTTACTATATAAAAGTGGGGGTCAAGGGGTTCGAAATTATATAGGCTGTTTTCATGATGTAGAGAAACATGAAATCTACCTGTGTACACTTTATGCTCTGTATCGTACTCAAAAACAGAGATTGTTAGTACTCGTGAGAACCACCTAAATGAAGCGGTTCCAAAGAGCATTCGCGATCTTTTTTATGCAGAATCACCAGACATTAGACACCATAAATAGATTTTCATCCAAACCTCTCCATTGTCAAGCTACGAGAGAATGCTGGCGAAAGAATGTGCACTGTACATGTACTGGTAAATCGCCTGTATATACGCCTGTCCAGAAAAAGTGTCGTTCGGTACCCTGAGCGCCTCGCTATGACCCATACAATGTTGACTGGGCCGATAAACGAACAAACAAACACACCATATGGCTGTGTTATCCTAAAACAATGTTCTTCAATTGATTTAATTGCAGCTGTTACAACGACTATCTCACGCTTTATGATGGTCCATTTACTAACTATACGTCACTTGGCGCATTCTGCGGCACAACGTTCCAACCAATTTCCTCAACAGGAAGATTTCTCACACTGCTTTTCAGAACAAACAGCTACACCCAGCTGAACGGATTTAAACTCTATTATAATTTTACAACAACTATTATTCGTAAGTTATTTTTCCTCATCGCTGCTTGTGTACCGTTTTTAATGTTTATTTCATGTCGTTCCCTAACTCGTAATTCCTGTGTCACAATATGAACCACCACGCTGGTAAATCCAACGTTATTTTGAACATGTTTTAGTATGAAGTTTAATGGCCTAGTCAACACTTTTTAAGTCATATCGACCTGGTCCGTTCACAAAAACAGAAACTCTTTCGCCAGTGTCCGACAACTAGAATCAGCAGAAACATCTCGAAAACACGCCTATATAATTTTGACCTCCTCGAACCCCACTTTTATATAGTAAAACTGGGGTTTGCAGGGGTAAACCTTATTCTTTTTATTTCTGCTCTAAAATATAGATTGTAGATACTCGTTAGAACCGGTTCCAATGAGTACCAACAATCTATATTTTGAGCAGAAATAAGAAAAATATCGTAATTTTTTAACTTAAAATCTTCATTTGTTTCGGCGATAAAGGTGGCAATGTATTTTCATAGGCGTGTTTGCGTAATGGAGGGTGACCATAAACAATGTCTCCAAAACATATAAAAATTGTCTCGCCTGGTGGAGATCAACAACGTGACCTCTTGATCACCAGTAAGTTGCCTGCGGATCGTGTGTATTCCATTACGAAACCACGCCTACATAAATACATTGTTACCTTAATCGCCGAAAAAAATGAAAATTGTAAGATGAAAAGGTGTGATATTTTTCTTATTTCTGCTCTAAAATATAGATTGTTGGTACTCGTTAGAACCGCCTCGATGAGGCGGTTCTAACAAGTACCAACAATCTATATTTTAGAGCAGAATTAAGAAACATAAGATATACCCCTGCAAACCCCAGTTTTACTGTATAAAAGTAGGGTTCAAGGGGGTCAATATTATATAGGCGTGTTTTCGTGATGCGATACGGCCGACTTATTGAGACGGTTCAAAGAAGCACCAGCTAACTGGAGCATTGATTAGAACAATCAAAGACATTTTTAGCATATCACGTTAAAATGTACTTGTAATCAACTCCTTCGCAACCCCTATTATTTAAGTGTGTGAATTCTGGTTTAACGTCGCTTTCAACAATTTTTCAGTCATATCACGACGGTGTCTGGTTGCGACAGGGAGCTCAATGCTCACTTTTATAGTGCTGCCTCACTGAAGTATCATGTCTCAGACACATTACACGATACCACACCCAGTCACATTATCCTGACACTGGCTCGACCAGTCCTAGCTCTACCCCGTAAATCTGAGTGCCAAGCGAGGAGCAGCTAGTACCCCTATTATTTAAGTGAAAAGGGATTTACATGGATAAACAATATATTTTTAGTTTCAATAATGATTGTGAGTACATCACGAAAACACGCCTATTCTTTTCTGACCCCCTTTAACCCCGCTTTTATATCGTACAACTGGGGTTTACAGGGGTAAACCTATTTATTCTCATTCTATTCTAAAATATAGATTGTTGGAATTCGTTAGAAGCGCCTCGATGAGGCGGTTCTAACGAGTACCTACAATCTATATTTTGAGCAGAACTAAGAAAAATATCACAATTTTTCATCTTAAAATTTGCATTTTTTGTGCGGTGGACTCGATAGAACCGCCAGTCCGCTTTTGAGGTTATGAAAGATTGCATTTTTTCAAATGGGGCTGTTATCCTAATGGCGTTAGATTTTGTGACATGTAAGATAACATTATATATTATGAATATGCTATCGAGATGAATACGTACATTGTAGATTAACGCCCCAATCCATAAAACATTTCCCATTGAATTTTAGAAAAGTGGGCAATTAATTGCTTTAAAAACATAGCCGTCCCCGTTCAGATAAGAATAGGTTATCAAGTCAAGCAATATTAACTTCAGGATACGCACCATACCATCCCTGTTGGTTTCATAGAGCGGCAGGGCTTTAGATGTCATTTCATCTCAATGTCGGGTAAAAGTCCCACGAAATTGGAAGCAACGTCTCCAAAATGACCTTTACGGTGTTGACGGGGACTTTAAACTTCAAATTCAAACAAACAAAAACCGCTTCTATCTATTTTCTCGAGTTCTCCGGGACACGACACAAAATAACCCTCAAGGATTGACGGGTCTTTAAAGAACAATTCAATCAATAAAAGAAACCTGAAACAATGAGGGCATTGTCAAATGCTGAGAAAGAATGAGTGTTAATTATAATTACGCTCATATTTGTCTGTACGTCAGAAGAGAGCGTTGAAATAACAGCCATGTGATACATAGAGATTATCGTATGGCATGTTTCATATCATACCCCATATGAACCCGAGACTCCCATATTAGCCCGAGTGTTGAAGGCCCAGCGGGCCGATATAGGTCGAGGGCTGGTGTGGGGTGTAATAAGCAAAATGCCAATTTATAATCTATTTATCATATATTTGCAAACTTGTGCCTTTCAAAAATTGTTGAATTGTGGTTTTATGTGGTACAGCTCTTCTAAAAACATAGCAAAGTTTTAGGTGAAAAGCAAAGAAATAGGCGGCTTTGTTTATACTTTTCTTAATAACAAGACATTTCTGCGTGTATACGTTTTTATTCTGAACGAACTATAAACGAGGTTATTTATAAATTCCACAAAGAGAGAAATGCATTTACACGGCACAGAACCACACTGGCCAATACATACGCACAGGCTGCGTAGCGGTCACATAGGCTTCGTATTTTGGACGCATAGGCTTCGATGAAAAATGGCGGCTGACAGTTCGTCGCTGCAGGTAAGAAACTGTTTTTACGTTAATCTAACTGTTTTATAGCGTTACCCAATACTGACATTTGCCTTACGGACCACTTTATTAATGTGCGGCTTCGTCTGTTGCAAGAAAAGGTTCGAAAAACGGAATATGGAAAAATAGACCCCAAAAGAAATTTGGCATTCAACACAGATTCACCTGTATTTTCACTTTGGTCCGGTCGTCCTATGTAACTACACGATTTTGGCTGGTGTTCTGGCCGATAAATTGTGAATAACGATAATGAAATCCAAAAGCTAATATGCAACTTTCGTCACATCTTCTGCAAAAAAGAAAAATATTGATATTTCGATACAACGCACGTAGCTTCGTTACCGATTACAACGCAGAGGCTGCGAACTAAATTTGAAAGCCCTGTATTATGTAGAATAATAGCGAATGATATAAAATTGATCTCGAGAAATCAGTCAACCAGCGTTAGTTGGTGATGCTCAAGACATTCTGTATCATTTATACCGAACACATTTTCAGTCTCAGCTATGCAAATACTACATTTTGATTCAAATGCACAAAATCTATCAAGTTACAATTAGTTACACTACCGTTGATAAACTTGGTAAGTCTTCGTCAAATCTATTAAGTATTTAGCCAAATAATATTTGCACTGTATGAATTTCTGTCGTGTTTTTTTTTTTTTTTTTTTTTTTTTTTTTTTTGCAACGCACATGGCTCAAGACCCTGTGTTAGAAGTTTGCGACCAGAAAGTCTTCAAGACTGACCATCTCACCCACTGAAGCCAGTATGAATTTGATACATAGAAAGTTGAAGCGTTATCTATCAAGATAGCGAGCAGTGATAACACCAATTGGCCAAAGAAAAAGTGTAGCCGGGTTTCGGCTAAGTTTTCAAATGCTCCTATGTTATGATACAGAATGTTTTGCCATTATGATAACACACCGTGCGACACATTGCATTTTACATCTCCAAAATGGCTACTTTTCAGATTTAAATCCATGATTTTTTTCTTATTTATTCTGCAAACATATGTTGTGGGTGCTCGTTAGAACTGCCTCATTGAGGCGGTTCTAACGAGTACCACAACCTATGTTTTGGAGAAGTAATAAGAAAAATAATGTATACCCCGTTAACCCAAGTTTTCTCTATATAAAGTGGGGTTTAAGGGGTTGGTGGTGTTCATTTCACGAACTTGTTCACCTGATGCCCATTTTTTCCTTGTCTTATACATCTTCTGTACTCCATACACCCATTTACTACTTCTACTTACGAGTAAGTGTCGTCAGATAAAACATATTACGGAGAATTCAAGAATTTCGTGTTTGTTTTTTTTTTTTCCTTTTTTCGTGACTTTCAATGTAGACTGTGACGTCATCACGTTGTTGCTATGAACAGAGCAGAATTGACTGAGCTTACGACAAATAACCAAATAAAAATAGCTACGTCACTGCCATGTATATGTCGGTGGATTGTACATGTATAAAGAATGCCCTCAGAAAAGAATTGTAAAGGGCAACCATAGCAGGCGAGGCATACGCATCTAGCGTCCATTTGTGAGCTACGTCAGCCATTTTGCGGTGAGTGAGGCGGTTCTAACGAGCACCCACAACCTATGTTTGCGGTATAAATAAGAAAAAAATCACGGATTTTAATCTGAAAAGTAGCCATTTTGGAGATGTAAAAATGCACTATGTCGCACGGGTGTGTTATCATAAGGGCAAAACATTCTGTATCATAACATAAGAGCATTTGAAAACTTAGCCAAAACCCGGCTACACCGTTCATTTCTTTGGCCAATTCGTGTTATCACTGCTCGCTATCTTGATATATAACGCTTCAACTTCCTATGTATCAAATTCATACTGGCTTCAGTGGGTGAGATGGCCACTTTTAAAGACTTTCTGGTCGCAAACTTCTAACACAGGGACTTGAGCCACATGCGCTGTAATAAAAATACACGACAGAAATTCATACAGTCCAAATATTATTTGGCTAAATACTTAACAGATTTGACGAAGACTTACCAAGTTTATCAACGGTAGTGTAAATAATTGTAACTTGATAGATTTTGTGCATTTGAATCAAAATGTAGTATTTGCATACCTGAGACTGAAAATGTGTTCGGTATAAATGATACAGAATGTCTTTAGCATCACCAACTAACGCTGGTTGACTGATTTCTCGATGTTAATTTAATATCATTCGCTATTATTCTACATAATACAGGGCTTTCAAATTTAGTTCGCAGCCTCTGCGTTGTAATCGGTAACGAAGCTACGCGCGTTGTATCGAAATATCAATATTTTTCTTTTTTGCAGAAGATGTGACGAAAGTTGCATATTAGCTTTGGATTTCATTATCGTTATTCACAATTTATCGGCCAGAACACCAGCCAAAAAAGTTTAGTTACATAGGACGACCGGACCAAAGTGAAAATACAGGTGAATCTGTGTTGAATGCCAAATTTCTTTTGGGGTCTATTTTTCCATATTCCGTTTTTCGAACTTTTTCTTGCAACAGACGAAGCCGCACATTAATAAAGTGGTCCGTAAGGCAGATGTCAGTATTGGGCAACGCTATAAAACAGTTGGATTAACGTAAAAACAGTTTCTTACCTGCAGCGATGAACTGTCAGCCGCCATTTTTCATCGAAGCCTATGCGTCCAAAATACGAAGCCTATGCGACCGCTACGCAGCCTGTGCGTATGTATTGACCAGTGTGAGAACAGATGCTGCAGAATATCACATCTAATTCGGGCCTGTACTGTTTGCGCAAAACTGTGCTATTACGACAACACACCTATACAAATGCATTGTAAACGTTATCGCCGAAAGAACAAACAATTTCAGATAAAAGTTGTGATATTTTTCTTATGTCTGCTCAAAATATAGATTGTGGGTACACGTTAGAACCGCCTCATCGAGGCGGTACTAACGAGTACCCACAATATATATTTTGAGAGCAGAAATAAGAAAAATAAGGGTTACCCCTGCAAACCCCAGTTTTACTTTATAAAAGTGGGGGTTCAAGGGGTCAAAAGTATATAGGTATGTTCTCTTGATGCTGTGATAGGAAGTCAGTGTTGCGAAATTAGTACATCAGAGGTATGATAAAGGGTATGTGATATAAATTTTGGGGTGTTATATGAGCATGCGATACGGCATCACGTGCTGACGCCTCGGCAAATTTGATACTCTAATATCTCTTCTTCCTCATCTCTCCCTTTCTCTGGGACACGACACAAAATGACCCAAAATGGTTTACTTGTCGTTAAAACCCAACATATGTCGGCTTGCCATTCGAAGGTTGTTCGTTTGTTTGAACTGAAGTTAAACGTCCACGTCAATACTTTTTAAGTCATTTTGGAGACGCTGCTTCCAATTATGTGGTACTTTTGATGGAATGGCATCTCAAGCCTTGCCGCCCAATGAAACCAAAAAGCTAATATGAATTGGACGGTTTGACTCACACCACTTTGCCTCGGCAGGCTTAGTCCTTCTAAGCGGTTTACCATTACTCATGTGTGGTCAGTTGCAGCTCTGCGTGGAAGCACCGTGCAGCCCAATCTATTTCTCCAAGCCCCGATGGGCGGGGGCGGCCACGCAAAGGTCTTTGGATACCAGAAAACATCGTACATATATAAAGTATTCTACAATGTCGAACTGCCGGGATGGTGTATGTATAGTTAACACCAATTGTCTTTCAAATTCATGGACGGAACAGGCAGTACTGGCAACAAACCCGGAAGACTGACTGCCCACAATCAACTGTACACATGCATAAATTTATAATTTTTTTTTTTTTCAAGGAAATATCTTAAAAAAAATCACTAAAATTTACGGAACCCGGGAAGGGACATGATTTTTTTTTTTTATTTTATAAGTTGTGCGCACAAGATAATATCTTGTGCGGACAAGATATTATCTTGTGCGGACAACATATTATCTTGTGCGGACAAGATAATATCTTGTCCGCACAACATAATATCTTGTCCGCACAAGATATTATCTTGTGCGGACAACATATTATCTTGTGCAGACACGATATTATCTTGTCCGCACAAGATATTAAGTTGTGCGAACAAGATATTATCTTGTCCGCACAAGATAATATCTTGTCTGCACAACATAGATCTTGTGCGCACAAGATATTATCTTGTCCGCACAAGATAATATCTTGTCCGCACAAGACAATATCTTGTCCGCACAACTTCCCAAGATCTATGTTGTGCAAACAAGATAATATGTTGTGCGAACAAGATCATATCTTGTCTGCACAAGATAATATCTTGTGCGCACATGATAATATGTTGCCCGAACAAGATAATATCTTGTCCGCACAAGATATTATCTTGTGCGCATAACTTATAAAAAATTAAAAAAATTATGTCCCTTCCCGGGTTCCGTAAAAATTTGCGCTTATTTTGCTTTTCTTTTCTAGATTCTTGTCTAAGTGGACAGTTTCTTTGTGCCAATAATTATAGATGCATACAATCGTCATACAGGTAGGTGATCATTATAATTACTGACATCACGTTAATACATCCGTGAAATGAACACCCCCTTAAACCCCACTTAATATAGGGAAAACTGGGGTTTACGGGGTCATACAATACTTTTCTTATTTTTGCTCCAAGACATAGATTGTGGGTATTCTTTAGAACCGCCCCAGTGAGGCGGTTCTAACGAGCACCCACAGCCTGTGTTTGCAGTAAAAATAAGAATAATATCACGGCTTTTCATCAGAAAACTAGCAATTTTGAAGATGTTAAAATGCGCTTTATCGCACGGGTCTTTTATCGTGATGCACGGTGCGCGATAAAATCTGTAAAACATATACGACCAGTTAGAACTAAGATCGGCCTGCAACATGTCAAGTATGGTGAGATTTGTAATTTATCTCACTTTTGATAGCCTGTTCACATTTTCATCGAAGATAAATGTGCGATGTAGGTAAGTCTGTCAAAATATTTGTCTCCTTGTCAATATGACTTTCCGTAGGACAGATTTTATAGAAAGACGAACAGGATGTCACGAAAAGTGTCTCCTTTTGAAAAATGGCGGGAAAAATCTGCCAGGTATATCGATTTTCCTTAAAGGGAGGTGGAATCCAGTCAAGTACCAATAAAATCTGTTTGAGACAGGGGTAGTTCGAGCCACTGAGATTGCTGTCAGGAGGTATAAGGAGATCCTTTTTGACATCTTGTCGGTGTTCTATAATGAAAATGTATGCTGTGTATACTCATTAGAATCGCCTCATCGAGGCGATTCTAATGAGTACACACAGCATACATTTGCAAGTAAAACAGGCGAACATCTCTTAAATTATCCCACTATTTCTTACGTACAGGATTTCTCTAGGGGCCCAATAATGGGTTTGACTCAGCCATGGTAAACGAGCCATCGGTGTTCGAGCCATCGGAGTTTTACTGTATATTTTTAATACGCTAACCATGCATACCTTAGACACCCCTACTATATACAACGGAAGCAATATACTTAGACTACTCGGGGTTCTAGATCGCATTAAATCGACCTTTCGAGGGTAAAACAGATAACGAAAACTTACTCAATGTATCTCGCAGAAGTGTGGCGGGTTTTGTCGGCGTGAAGGTTTCGTTTAGCTGTCAGTGTCGGGGCCCACTGCTGCTTTGGCTTCATGCAAGGATCTGTTCTGGCTGCACGAGGAGCGAGTTTGGGTAGGGGCTGTTTTAGTTCATTACGAAAACATGCCTATACAAATACACTGTAAATTTTACCGCCGTAAAAATGAAAAATTTAAGATGAAAAATTGTGACATTTTTCTTATTTCTGCTCAAAATATAGATTGTGGGTACACGTTAGAACCGCCTCATCGAGGCGGTTCTAACGGGTACCCACAATTCATATTTTAGAGCAGAAGTAAGAAATTGATGAGACGGTTCTAACAAGTACCCAAAATTTAAATTTTAGGGCAGAAATAAGAAAAGAAGGTTAACCCCTGTAAACCCCAGTTTTACGACATATAAAATTTGGGTTCACAACTATATAGGCGTACTTGCGTGATGGTTTATTTTTCTTCTTCTCTATCCCATATTTCCTTCGTCTATAGACTCAGTCGCCCCCGCCCATCGGGGCTTGAAGAAATATGTGGGCTGCATGATGCTTCCACGCAGAGCTGAAACCGTCCTGCACACGACTACTGGTAAACCGCTTAGAGGATCTAAGCCTACCCAGGCAAAGCGGTGCGAGTCGGCCCGTCCATGCTTATAAACCCTAATGGTTTCATTGGGTGGCAAGGCTTGAGATGTCATTTCATCTCAATGTCGGGTAAAAGTCCCACAAAATTGGAAGCAACGTCTCCAAAATGACCTTTACAGTGTTGACGGGGACGTTAAACCTCAAATCAAACAAACAAACAAATCTATAGACTCAGCCCTTGGGGGCGGCTTGAGGTTGACGGTGACTTGATGACTCTGCCGTTGACCCAACAACTCTTGTTAGTTACTATCAGGGGTGGGGCGATCTTACTGAGTACTGGTAAACCGCTCAGATTGGTCATACAGTGATAATAACTGACGCACTATACAATAACAACTAACAGAAAAATTGTAGAGTATAGACATGCAGTCGACTCATTTACACGTTATTTCCAGTCTCTTCGTTATTTACAGATGCGACTATGATGACGACTGCGGTGATGACAGTGATGAACAAAACTGCCCACGTAAGTATTAAGAAGTAGGGGTAGGAACACCTTTTAAGAAAGGCAACTCTGTCCTTATTAATAGGACTTAACTCCAAAGGAAATAAAGTGCTTCTGAGGATTCACGCGTGCGCACATTCACATTTTGGAGAGACTCTGTCGACAGAAAGGCCAAATGACATAAATATCCGGGATTTATCGTATACCCTTATCCTGCTGAACAGGACAACCCCTACCTTTGCAAGAAGCCATGATGAGAACACGCATATATAATTCTGACCCCCTCGAGCCCCACTTTTATATAGTAAAACTGGGGTTTGCAGGGGTGAACTTTATTTTAGCTCGGCTGTTTTCGAAGAAAACGACGAGGTATTGTCATAGCTCTAGCGTCGTCGTCTGCGTCTGCGTCGTCGTCGTCGTGCAAAAACTTGGACATTTTGTAACATCTCTGTCATTACTGAACATATTCACTTGAAACTCGGACTAGTTGTTCATTATAAAAAGCGGGACTTATACCAATAGGTGGGGTATCCCTCCAAATATTTTTGGCACAGTTGTGCTCCTTTTTCGACTTAGAATTTTTGCAAAAATTGGGCATTGTGTAATATCTCTGTCATTACTGAACATATTTACTTGAAACTCAGACTAGTTGTTCATTATGAAAAGGGGAACTCGTACCAAATATTTTTGGCACAGTTGTGCTCCTTTTTCGACTTAGATTTTTTGAAAAAACCTGGACATTGTGTAATATCTCTGTCATTACTGAACATATTTACTTGAAAATCGGACTAGTTGTTCATTATGAAAAGGGGAACTCATATCAATAGATAAGCTAACCCTCAAACTATTTTTAGCAAAGATATGCCCCTTTTACGACTTAGATTTTGTTTGCAAAAACCTGGACATTGTGTTATATCTCTGTCATTACTGAACATATTTACTTGAAACTATGACTAGTTGTTCATTTTTAAAAGGGAAACTCATATCAATAGATGAGGTAACCCTAAAAATATTTTGGCGCAGTTATGCCCTTTTTCGACTTAGAATTTTTGCGTCGCCGTCGTGCAAAAACTTGGACATTTTGTAACATCTCTGTCATTTCTGAACATATTCACTTGAAACTCGGACTAGTTGTTCATTATAAAAAGGGGGACTCATACCAATAGGTGAGGTAACCCTCAAAATATTTTTGGCACAGTTGTGCCCCTTTTTCGACTTAGACTTTTTGTTTAACTAACAGAAACTGCAGCTGAGCGTTGGCACACGCATGTGATGCTCTTGTTCTTATACTACTCTAAAATATAGATTGTGGGTACTCGTTAGAACCGCCTCATCGAGGCGGTTCTAACGAAGTACCCACAATCTATATTTTGAGCAGAAATAAGAAAAATATCGAAATTTTTCATCTTAAAGTTTTCATTTTTTTTCGGCGATAAAGGTTGCAATGTATTTGTGTAGGCGTGTTTCCGTATGCATCTATTTAGGATCTTCAGTTTAACACCCAGTTTGCAAATTTTAATGAATACTATATGAGCCCCGCCAAGCGAATTTGTGTCTTCGAGCATTCCGTCATGACAAATTTTAACTGCGCATGCCCAGCCAATCAGAGAGGCCAGGGATATGGCTTTCTGTCTGGAGGTTCCTCTTGATTCACTGCTTGTATGAGCGAGCAGCGAAGGTTCTGGCGAGACTGCGCGGATGCGCAGGCGCGCCTGAACCTTCGCTGCTCGCATAGGCGATAAGTACCACAATCGCTTGACGGGGCCCATATGTCAAGAGGTTTGACTGGCGAATAGTCAGAAATGGGCGTGGTCAAGCTAATTAATCAGCAGGATAAGACTTTAAACCAAACATTTGGACATATCAAACAAAGACGTTCGCGATTTATGCTGCCGCATGCATATCGCAGTATGGTCAAGCTATATATGTGCGCAATTCAGCGAAGGCAAGCGCGAGAAGTTTTTGTTTGTTTGATTTGAGGTTTAGCGTCCCCGTCAACACTGTAAAGGTTATTTTGGAGACGTTGCTTCCAATTTTGTGGGACTTTTACCCGACATTGAGATGAAATGGCATCTCAAGCCCTGCCGCCCAATGAAACCAGGGTTTATAAGCATGGACGGGCCGACTCGCACCGTTTTGCCTGGGTAGGCTTAGATCCTCCAAGCAGTTTACCAGTACTCGTGTGCAGGTCGGTTTCAGCTCTGTGTGGAAGCATCATGCAGCCCATCTATTTCTTCAAGCCCCGATGCGCGGAGGCCGAAGCGCGAGAGGTGTACATATTTTTGCTCACGGGGTATATGGAAAATAATTGCCTTTGCGCTGTCCAATCAAAAGCCGCATGCAGCGTTAATCGCGAACGCTCTTGTTCGAAATGTCAGATCGTTATACATGTACTGCAAAGAAATTTCCAGGCTTTGAATTGGACAGCGCAAGGGCAATTATTTTCCATATACCCCGTGTGGTAAAATATATACCACTCTCGCGCTTGCCTTCGCTGAATTGCAATGTCCTACATCTTGGATTTACTGCAGTTGATAAAAAAATATAAGCAAAATAATTCCATACACTACAATCAAATACAGATTTTTGATTGCTTTTCATTCATTCGGTACTTTATTTAATTTTCCAGTCATAAAACGCTAATTTCAACATGACGTTAACATTTTTCCTCTGAGCCCCGTGAACAACGTAGTGCCTGCAGCATTACGATAACATATCCGTGCGTCATAGTGCATTTTTTCACATCTCCAAAATGGCTACTTTTCTGATGAAAATCCGTGATATTTTTCTTATAAATAGTGCTATCATAGGTTGTGGGTGCTCGTTAGAACCGCCTCAGTGAGGCGGTTCTAACGAGTACGCACAACCTATGTCTTGGAGCAGAAATAAGAAAAATAATGTGTACCCCCGTAAACCCCTGTTTTCTCTATACAAAGTGGGGTTTAGGGGGTCTTCTTATGACGGACTTGTTCACGTGATGGAAGGGCGCTTTTGATGACGTCACATATAAACATATACTTCTCACAACGTGGGGACGATGTACCAAATGTCATGAAAAAGCGTTGCAGTATAACGGCTCGGGCAAATATCGCTCTCAGGCGGGGGAATATGATCCCATATAATGTTTCGTTTAGCCAATATCCTGCAGAATGAATTAGTTTCGCCACACCAATTTCTTACTATTAGCAAGTCAAACCTCTTGACACAATGTATTCACAACAATTTGCAAACTGAGTGCTAATTGCCCTATTAAGGTGAGTCTTTAAACCAAGGTGTCGATTCCATTTTACGTTAGGAGTTGGTGGGACGTAAAACACACACACACACGCACACGCACACACACACACACACACACACACACACACACACACACACACACACACACACACACACACACACACACACACACACACACACCTCAGAGAGAGAGAGAGAGAGAGAGAGAGAGAGAGAGAGAGAGAGAGAGAGAGAGAGAGAGAGAGAGAGGCGATATTACTAATATTCCATTCTTGAAATTGTTCCCACCAGATTTGTCTTCCAGATCATTAACATGTAGCACAACTAAATAGAATCGAACGAGCCCCAACAACATATTTTTTTGTCCTTAAAAAGAAAATAATGCATGCTCCTTTAATCCCAACTTTTTCTATATAAAAAGGGACTTAAAGGGGTGAATGTGGCTGTTCTAATGTGCACCTGCAGCCATTGTTCGTAGCAAAAAAGGAAAAATAATGCATATCCCTGTTATCTCATTTCTTTTCTTGATAAAAAAGGCTTTACATGGCATTACGTAAACACGCCTATACAAATACATTGCCACCTTTATCGCCGAAAAAAATAAAAATTTTATGATGAAAAATTGTGATATTTTTCTTATTTCTGCTCAAAATATAGATTGTGGCCACTCGTTAGAACCGCCTCATCGAGTTAGGTACATGTATAAACGTATTTTAAGCATACTCCTATTTTGAATGGTATTTTATATTTTGCCGATTAATCACGTTCTTAAATGTAATTAATTGAACCGTTTCGTTTTCTCCTATTACAGCTCCATCACGAAAACTCGCCTATATAATTTTGACCCCCTTGAATCCCACTTTTATAAAGTAAAACTGGGGTTTACAGGGGAAAACCTTATTTTTCTTATTTCTGCTCTAAAAATATATATATTGAGCAGAAATAAGAAAAATGTCACAACTTTTCATCTTTAATTTGTTTTTGTTTTCCTGCGGTAAAGTGTACAATGTATTTGTATAGGCGTGTTTTCGTAATGATTATTCAAAAAGTGAATGTCGTTCTGAAATATTGCATGACCCGCAGAAAAAGCGACCGACTGAAGTCGGTTGATTTTCTAAGAGTGCCCTAAAATCACCGTGTCATTCTGTCAGTCTGTCTGTCCGTCCGTAACCCGTTTGTGAAAATTGGTGATAGTGACTTAACCGCTTGGAATATTTAAACAATTTTTGGCATACTGGTAGATATCAATGAGATCTAACCACTGAACTTGCGAAAGATTACATTCCATTTAGTATAGCCTCGCCGAGGCGAAAAATGTGAAAATTTTCGAACTGCTTCTCCTCGGAAACCGGTGGGCCGATTGAAGTCAAATTTCATATGGAGCCTCTATGGGATGGGGGAAACCAAAATTTGCTCTTGGGGTCCAGGTCACATGACCAAAATGGCCGCCAAACCATATATGGTCTGTTTGTCTGTCCGTCCGTAACCCGTTTGTGAAAATTGGTGATAGTGACTTAACCGCTTGGAATATTTAAACAAGTTTTGGCATGCTGATAAATATCAATGAGATCTAACCAATGGACTTGCGAAATATTACATTCCATTTAGTATAGCCTCGCCGAGGCGAAAAATGTAAAAATTTTCGAACTACTTCTCCTCGGAAACCGTTGGTCCGATTGAAGTCAAATTTCATATAGAGCCTCTATGGGATTTGAGAAAACCAAAATTTTGCTCATTGGGCATGACCAAAATGGCCGCCAAGCCATATATGGTAAAAACCCTTCAACATAGTCTTCTCCAGAACCACTTGGCAGATTTCCACGAAACTTGATAAATAGCATCTGGGACGTAGACCCATCATAAATTGCTAAAATGGTGACCCTGGGTTGACCTTGACCTTCTTTGTGCCTAGGTCAAACTGTGACACATATGCTTTTATATTGGAAAAGTGAGAGTGCATTTTATCCTGCAAACGATTCAGAATACAGTATACTAAAGTATAAGATATATTTTTGCTCCTTACGATAAGGCGCATTTATTGGGGGAGCCGTTTTAGGTCCAGGTCACATGACCAAAATGGCCGTCATACCCATATATGGTAACACTCATAAAGTTAAAAGCATCCGGCGGGTCGTGCACTTCAGCTGAAGCACTGGTTAAACCTTAATGTTAAAGAAATTTTGTAAAATTCTAGTATTACTTATATGGCGCTGGCAAGAGTCAACTCATTATATCGTAATATGGAAATTCAGGCCTTTTTCTATGATTTTTTTGAAAAGGTAATAGAAAAGGACGATTGTTGTCTAGTCTTAAAACATGCACTTATGCACTATAAACTCCAAGCAAACAGGATGTCTGTTTGAGGTGAATCTAACCATATTCTTTTTTTTTTATTTGGATTGAGAAAGCAAAATAAAGTAGGTCTTACTATTTTGATGAAGAGTCTGATTAAGCACATTATAGACGTTAGTGTTTTTAATAATGGAAGTTTTTTTTTTAATTGTTTGAGGTTTAATATCCCCGTCAACACTATTTAGCTAATTTTGGAAACGTTTCTTCCAGTTGTGTGGGACTTTTCATTGCGATAACTCACCCGTGCGACATAGTGTATTTTTCACACCTCCAAAATGGCTACTTTTCTGATGAAACCCCTTTATATTTTTCTTATAAATGCTCAAAACATGGGTTGTGGGTACTCGTTAGAACCGCCTCAATGAGGCGGTTCTAACGAGTACCCACAACCTATGTCTTGTAGCAGAAATAAGAAAAATAATGTGTGCCCACATAAACCCCAGTTTTCTCTATATAAAGTGGGGTCTAGGGTGGTGTTCATTTCACGGACATGTTCACGTGATGTATCCGACATTAAGGTGAAATGCCATCTCATGCCCTACCGTCCTAAGAACCGCTAGGGTTTGAGGAGCAGTCCGACTCGAACCACTTTTCCTGGGAAGACTTTTACCCTCTAAGCGGTAAACCAGAACTCGTGTTCGGTCGGTTTCAGCCATGACGAAAACACGCCTAATCGAATACAGTGTAACCTTCATCGCTGAAAAAATGAAAATTTTGTGATGAAAAATTGTGATATTTTTTTCTTATTTCTGCTCAAAATACAGAATATGGGTACTCGTTAGAACCGCCTCATCGAGGCGGTTCTAACGAGTACCCACAATCTATATTTATATTTAAAAATAAGATTTACCCCTGTAAACCCCAGTTTTACTATATAAAAGTGGGGTTCAAGGGGGTCAAAACTGTATAGGCGTCTTTTAGTGATGGCTCTGCACAGTAGCACAATGCGGCCAAATATAATGTCTACAAGCCCCTATGGGCGGAGGCGTATTTTGTAACCTTACATGTACTTAAGAAATGAAATTTATTTTTCTGCAGTTCATGGAAGTATGAACGCAGTGGGTCGCGTGCAAAGTAAATGAACCCCGAAGCTGAGAAACATTTTACACGCTGTTTTTCTACAAAGAGCGGAGCAGCGTTGACGTCATCAACGCCCGTAGAGAACAATGGCTTAGAATGACGTCACTTATCTCCACTAAAAATCATGTGATTCGATGCGTTCATGGAAGTATGAACGCAAATGTTTTCTATAGGTTTACATTAGACTTTACCCTGAAAATGTAAATATAAACATATATATTTTGTTGTTCGCTAGAGCCGCCCCTCAGCGCGGTGTTTCTCGTAATATCGCATATGGGAACAACAAAGGTTTTGGCGAGCCTGCACAAGATCACGAAAACACGCCTTTATAATTTTGATCCCCTTTAATCCCACTTTCATACAGTTAAACTGGGGTTTACAGGGGCATTCCTTATTTTTCTTAATTTCTATATTTTGGAGCAGAAATAAGAAAAATATTACAATTTTACATCCTAAACTTTTCGTGTTTTTTTTTTTTTTTGTTTTTTTTTGCCGGTAAAGTTTACAATGTATTTGTATGGGCGTGTTTTCGTAATGGCTCGCTAAAATAAAGTAGTGGCGGCATTGAGGTAGCTTAATGCAAGAAGACATGCGTCTAGTCCCCGATTTATTCCTAGCGCATGCGCATATGAAGAACGTATATTAAAGAATGCTCAGGGGATTGTGTCACCTCATTCATATTCTGTTGATGTCATCTTTAGCTTACACATGTTCGGCGAATCAGTTTCTATGTGGTAGCCATGAGAGAAAGTGTATTAGTTCAAGTTGGTTATGTGATGGTGGATCGGATTGTCAGGATGGCAGTGACGAAGTACGGAAAACATGTGACAGCGGAGTATGGAGTGAGTTTTTCTTTCTTTCATTCATTCTAGTTTCTTGCACTGTACGTCATCTTGCATGCAAAGATGAAGCAAAAAGCACTCGTGCAATCCATTACAATATTAACCAAACACTGTCATAAAACCAGTGCTTCAGCTGAAGTGCACGACCCGCCGGATGCTTTTAGCTTTATGAGTGTTACCATATATGGGTATGGCGGCCATTTTGGTCATGTGACCTGGACCTAAAACGGTTCCCCCAATAAATGCGCCTTATCGTAAGGAGCAAAAATATATCTTCTACTTTAGTACTGTATTCTGAATCGTTTGCAGGATAAAATGCATTCTCACTTTTCCAATACAAAAGCATATGTGTCCAAGTTTGACCTAGGCACAAAGAAAGTCAAGGTCAACCCAGGGTCACCATTTTAGCAATTTATGATGGGCCTACGTCCCAGATGCTATTTATCAAGTTTCGTGGAAATCTGCCCTGTGGTTCTTTTTAAAGGGTTTTTACCATATATGGATTGGCCCTGTGGTTCTTTTTAAAGGGTTTTTACCATATATGGATTGGCGGCCATTTTGGTCATGTGACCTGGACCCCATGAGCCAATTTTGGTTTCCCCCATCCCAAAGAGGCTCCATATGAAATTTGACTTCAATCGGCCCAACGGTTTTCGAGGAAAAGCAGTTCGAAAATTTTCACATTTCTCGCCTCGGCGAGGCTATACTGAATGGAATGTAATATTTCGCAAGTTCATTGGTTAGATCTCATTGATATCTATCAGTATGCCAAAAATTGTTTAAATATTCTAAGCAGTTAAGTCACTATCACCAATTTTCACAAACGGGTTACGGACGGACAGACAGACAGACCATATATGGCTTGGCGGCCATTTTGGTCATGTGACCTGGCCCCCATGAGCAAATTTTGGTTTCTCCCATCCCATAGAGGCTCCATATTAAATTTGACTTCAATCGGCACAACGGTTTCCGCGGAGAAGCAGTTCGAAAATTTTCACATTTTTCGCCTCGGCGAGGCTATACTAAATGGAATGTAATATCTTTCAAGTTCATTGGTTAGATTTCATTGATATCTGCCAGTTTGCCAAAAATTGTTTAAATATTCCAAGCGGTTAAGTCCCTATCACCAATTTTCACAAACGGGTTACGGATTTTTCGCCTCGGCGAGGCTATACTAAATGGAATGTAATATTTCGCAAGTTCATTGGTTAGATCTCATTGATATCTATCAGTATGCCAAAAATTGTTTAAATATTCTAAGCAGTTAAGTCACTATCACCAATTTTCACAAACGGGTTACGGACGGACAGACAGACAGACCATATATGGCTTGGCGGCCATTTTGGTCATGTGACCTGGCCCCCATGAGCAAATTTTGGTATCTCCCATCCCATAGAGGCTCCATATTAAATTTGACTTCAATCGGCACAACGGTTTCCGCGGAGAAGCAGTTCGAAAATTTTCACATTTTTCGCCTCGGCGAGGCTATACTAAATGGAATGTAATATCTTTCAAGTTCATTGGTTAGATATCATTGATATCTATCAGTATGCCAAAAATTGTTTAATTATTCCAAGCGGTTAAGTCACTATCACCAATTTTCACAAACGGGTTACAGAGGGACAGACAGACAGACCATATATGGCTTGGCGGCCATTTTGGTAATGTGACCTGGACCCCACGAGCAAATTTTGGTTTCCCCCATCCCATAGAGGCGCCATATGAAATTTGACTTCAATCAGCCCAACGGTTTCCGAGGAAAAGCAGTTCGTAAATTTTCACTTTTTTCGCCTCGGCGAGGCAATACTAAATGGAATGTAATATTTCGCAAGTTCATTGGTTAGATCTCGTTGATAAATATCAGTATGCCAAATAATGTTTAAATATTCCAAACGGTTAAGTCCTTATCACCAATTTTCACAAACGGGTTACGGATTTTTCGCTTCGGCGAGGCTATACTAAACGGAATGTAATTTTTCGCAAGTTCATTGGTTAGATCTCATTGATATCTATCAGTATGCCAAAATTGTTTAAATATTCCAAGCGGTTAAGTCACTATCACCAATTTTTACAAACGGGTTACGGACGGACAGACAGACAGACCATATATGGCTTGGCGGCCATTTTGGTCATGTGACCTGAACCCCATGAGCAAATTTTGGTTTCCCCAATCCCATAGAGGCTCCATATGAAATTTGACTTCAATCGGCCCAACGGTTTCCAAGGAGAAGCAGTTCGAAAATTTTCACATTTTTCGCCTCGGCGAGGCAATACTAAATGGAATGTAATATTCCGCAAGTTCATTGGTTAGATCTCATTGATATCTATCAGTATGCCAAAAATTGTTTAAATATTCCAAGCGGTTAAGTCACTATCACCAATTTTCACAAACGGGTTACGGATTTTTCGCCTCGGCGAGGCTATACTAAATGGAATGTAATATTTCGCAAGTTCATTGGTTAGATCTCATTGATATCTATCAGTATGCCAAAAATTGTTTAAATATTCTAAGCAGTTAAGTCACTATCACCAATTTTCACAAACGGGTTACGGACGGACAGACAGACAGACCATATATGGCTTGGCGGCCATTTTGGTCATGTGACCTGGCCCCCATGAGCAAATTTTGGTATCTCCCATCCCATAGAGGCTCCATATGAAATTTGACTTCAATCGGCCCAACGGTTTCCGAGGAGAAGCAGTTCGAAAAAATTCACATGTTTCGCCTCGGCGAGGCTATACTAAATGGAATGTAATATTTCGCAAGTTCATTGGTTAGATCTCATTGATATCTATCAGTATGCCAAAAATTGTTTAAATATTCCAAGCGGTTAAGTCACTATCACCAATTTTCACAAACGGGTTACGGACGGACAGACAGAATGACAGACTGACAGAATGACAGACTGACAGAATGACACGGTGATTTTAGGGCACTCTAAGAAAATCGACTTCAGTCGGTCGCTTTTTCTGCGGTTCGTGCAATTGCATTGCAGAAACTTTCAAAGGCCAGCGTCGATGATTTAGTATTTAAGAACAACGGATTAAAGTTGAATAGATACATACCCACGCGCAGGGGAGGCAATTCTTTCACAGCCACTGTCTCCCAAATAGGGGGTCTTCGCTTAAAGAAAAAAGGGCAAAGCTTTTTCCTTTAACACACACAAAAAGATATAAAAGATGTGAATTTTCAGTTTTGATATCAAATTTAACCCCAAAGTGCTAACTAATGGCTACAAATGGTGGATTTTTTTCCGCCTTTCTGTTAACCCTTAGGCTGCGAAAAAAGCAGCAAACCTGGGACCGAGGCGTTGTCTGCGTCGGCTAGGGCTACGACCGTAGGCGTAACTAAGTCCAGTGTACGACTGTCTCAAAATAGGAGTGCATAAATACATGTACATACGTCTCACTTAGTAAGTAAGTCTGGCATATTGTCCATACTAGTACGATGCATCATGTATATCGTGTAGGAAAAGATTTTGTCTGCTTTATACACACGATACACACACTTCACGCGTTGTATGAATGAAATGTGCGTATGTTCTGAGAGAAAGAAAAAAGAATTTTGTAGAAAATGAAATTTTTAGACTGTTGGCCCTTTATAAGGAAAATGTTGAGGTATTAAGTTCCAAATTCAGTAATGTGTCAACATTACGGGGCCTCCATGGCCTAGTGTATAAGAGCGCTGATTCTTAATCATTAGGTCTGCCACCGCTGTGGTTTGAGCCTTGGTCGGGTCACATTTGAGACGCCCAGTTCTGCTTTTCGCCCACCTCTGATTAACGATCGTCTCGATAGACATTGGGAAAACACGCCTATACAAATACATTGTAACCTATATCGCCGAAAAAATAAAAATTTTAGGATGAAACATTGCGATATTTTTCTTATTTCTGCTCAAAATCTAGATTGTGGGTACTCGTTAGAACCGCCTCAATAAGGCGGTTCTAACGAGTACCCACAATCTATATTTTAGAGCAAAATCTAGATTGTGGGTACTCGTTAGAACCGCCTCATTGAGGCGGTTCTAACGAGTACCCACAATCTATATTTTAGAGCAGAAATAAGAAAAATAAGGTTTACCCCTGCAAACCCCAGTTTTACTATATAAAAGTGGGGTTCAAGGGGGTCAAAATTATATAGGTGTGTTTTCGTGATGTAGTGCAATAATGATTATCTTGAAAGTGTCGCCGTAAAACCAAAACCCAAACCAAAATGTGTCCACATTGAAATTGAATTAGCAAGCAGAGAAGGCAATATAATGTGCTATAAATTCAATTGGAAAGCAGCGAAGAACAATAGATGAACACAAACAAAACCAACTGCATTCTGGAAACAACTGCTTGCCAAATATCTCAACTCCGCATGTGAAGGCTGAGTTTCTTCTCAGGTTTGGGTCATGTTGTCCGTGGATAAAACCCAACAACTGGCTTTCTGGAAAGAGATGTACATGTGTATGAAAGTAGTTCATTTCTGCATGGGATCACAGTGTCTGAATGGCTGCATCTGATGTCTGGTGAGTTCAGTAGGCATATCCCTCCAAAATCGAGAATAGTCGTGCATTGCAGCCTAATGGTTAAGAATAGATATCTTTTTCGGAAGGTCAATGTGAGTAGGACAGCATATAGAAAGTCCCAAAGCATGTCTACCTTAGAGGTTTACAGTATTTTCCTATTAAGTTGTTTGTTCTCGTTAAGAGTCGCTGCAGTGAGGCCGTTTCGACATATATTTGGAAACTAAATTAGAAAAGCATTCCAAATTTTCATCAGATATATGGTCGTTTTGCATCACGCTAACAAGTCCGTGAAATGAACACCCCCTTACACCCCACTTTATATAGAGACAACTGGTGTTTAAGGGGGTAAACATTATTTTTCTTATTTTTACTCAAAGACATAGGTTGTGGGTACTCGTTAGAACCGTCTCAATGAGGCGGTTCTAACGAGCACCCACAACCTATGTTTGTAGTATTTATAAGAAAAATGTCGCATATTTTAATCAGAAAAGTAGCCATTTTGGAGATGTGAAAAAATGCACTATGCCATACTGGCGTGTTATCGTAATGGGAGATGTTCAAGAATACACCCGGACGTGCTATCATAATTCCAGGCTAACACATTCCCCTTTAAAAGTTTTATTTCATCATGTTAAAAATGTGTAATGAACACCCTTGTAAAGCCCACTTGATATAGAGAAAACTGGGGTTTACAGGGGTATACCGTATTATAGCTCATCTGAGTCGAAGCCTCATGTGAGATAATAGTATGCCAACGCCCCGTTGTCCGTCGGCCGTCGTCCGTTCACATTTTCAAATAAGTTTATCTTTAAACCCAGTTGGCCAATCATGTTTAAATTTAATGTGAATCATTATCAGGTAGGGGGACAAGACGCATAATGTTTTGGGGCAGAACAGATGGAAACCGTTGTTGCCATGGCAACATATAGCTCCAATACACTTACAATGGGAAAAACTTAAAAAAATCTTCTTCCCTGAAACCAAAAGGCCTAAAGCTTATATATTTAGTATGTAGCAAAGTCAAGTGGTACCATATATCAACCGTGCCAATCATGCCCATGGGGTCCAAATTGGTCACCCCCGGGCCTCCTTAGCTTCCATAGAATTATCATGGAAAAAAGTTTCAAAATCTTTTTCTCTGAAACCATAAAGTCCATAACTAAGATATTTAGTATGAAGCAACGTAAAATTGTCACCTACATAAATCCTGCCAAACATGCCCCTGGGGTCAGAATTGGCCACGCTCCGGGGCTCATAAGCTCCCATAGACTTGCAATGGAAAAAAATATTCTTCTCTGAATCCACAAGGTCCAAAGCTTAGATATTTAGAATGTAGCGACACCAAGTGGTCCCTTACATAAATCCCTTCAATCATGCCCCTGGGGTCCAAAATAGCCAGGCCCCGGGACTCCTTAGCTCCAATAGACTTATAAGTGTTAAAACACTTACAACAACATCTTCTCTGAAACCTCAAAGCCCATATCTTAGATATTTAGTAAGTAGCAACGTGAAACGGTCACCTATATAAATCCCGCCAACCCTGCCTCTTGTGTCAAAATTGACCACGCCTCGGAGCTCATTAGCTCCTAAAGACTTACAATGGAAAAATGTAAAGCATCTTCTTCTCTGAACACACAAGGCCGAAAGCTTTGAGATTTAGTTTGTAACAACGTCAAGTGTTCCACTACATAAATCCTTCCAATCATTACCCTTGGGTCCAAATTGGCAACGCCCCGGGGCTCAGTAGCTCTCATAGAATTATAATGAAAAAAAAAGCTTTTAAAAATTTCTTTTCTGAAACCATAAAGCCCATAGCTTAGATATTTACTATGTAGGCACGTAAAATTGGCACCTACATAAATCCTACCAACTTAGCCTCTGGGGTCAAAAATGGCCACGCCCCGGGGCTCATTAGCTCCGAAAGACTAATAATGAAAAAAAAAATATTAAAAACCTTCTTCTCTGATCATAAGACCCAGAGCTTAGATATTTAGTATGCAGCAACGTCAAATGGTCACCAACATAAATTCGCCCAGTCATGCCCCTGGGGTCCATAATAGATGTGCTCCAGGGCTAATTAGCCCCCATTGGCTTGTAATGGAAAAATAAATCTACTCTGAAACCGTAAGGCTCTGAGCTGGGATATTTCATATGTAACAATGCTAAGTGGTCACCTATATAATTCTACCAATCATGCCACTGGGCCCCAATTTGGCCACCCCCAGGGCTCAGTAGCTCCCACTTGAAATATCATAATAATAAAAAAATATCTTTAAATAACCTTCTTCTCTGAAACCATAAGGTCCAGAGCTTCGATAATTAGTATGTAATCCTACCAACCATGCCCCTAGGACCCCAAGTGACTACGTCACGGAGCCCATCAGCTGCTTTATAGAGGCCTCTGTGGTGTAGTGGTTATGCTACGCGCCTGATAATTTAGGGATCGCAGGAAAGATCCCTCCAGACTTCCGGATGAGACTTTGGCGTTTATATTTCGCAATTGATTCGATTTGCTAGAGTGTGTAGTCATGTAACTGACTTCGAGACCCGTAATAAATTATTAACGGCTAAACTTCTTAATCAGGGTTATCGGTACCATAAACTACGCAAAGCATTTTCAAAATTTTATAGACGCCATTCTGATTTAATTTCAAAATTCAATATTGGACTTAAATCTCTTCTGCAACAAGGTCTATCGGAATCCGAATTTTATTGTGACTTAGTATATAAATTCAGAAAAATATATAACCGCAATGACTTCAGCACCCAATTTCGTAAAATCATTCTTCGATATAAAAAGATTGGGTACAACATGGATGTTATACGACAGACTTCATGCATGGTAGTTAACCCAATCCCGGTTGGCAACTTTGCTTCCCTCTTTATTTGCACGCCGGTGGGTCAGGCCTCAGATTCTATGACGGTTCCAACGCAGAGGCTTATTGAGAATTAGAGAGATCTAATTCAAGGTAATGTTGGTTGGTGCCTGATGCCCTGTCTCTGGTCGGGCCAATCGGAGTCTAACTGTTGGTTTTCTTTTGCTCCAGCATTTCAGTGGTTTCTTGCTGTCGAGTCCGCACCATTGTCTCACCTCTGTGGTTCTTTGGTTATTCGTGTTCACGGAGATGTTGCACTGATGAGTTAGGAGGCCTTCATGCGGAGTGAACACATTATTTGTCTAAATCGCGACGGAAGTAAGGGCGACGGTTGTGGCCACGTAAAATCGATTTAAGCTCCCCAGTGGAAATCTTTCCACTGACCGTTCCAAGGCGGTTCTTCTGTGGCGGTTTATTAATGTTGTTGTTTGTTACCTACTGAGTGTATCACTTGTGTCTTTTTATTTTGGATGGCCATATGGCCATTTTATGGGAAAGTAACTGTCCTTATGGCCTTCCTTTGTTTAGGTTTCCATTATCGTCTGGTCGCTTCATGTTTGTGTTTCTTTCCCTTTGTTGACTTTGATGGGTGGAGTAAGTTAATTGTATCGATTCCTGATCTTTGTTTTTGACTTCTACTTTAAACTGAGGTCCTCTGTCCGTATCATCTTAGCTGTTGGTGGAACGTAAAACTAAAACACACTCACCCATACGTTCCTGCAGACTAAACGAAAACTTAAGAAATCTTGAAATGAAATCAGAAATGAATAAGGCCCTGATATTAGATATTTAGTATTTATGCAACATCAATTGGTCATCAGCATAAATCCTGCCAACCATACCTATGGCGTCCAAATTGGCCACACCCCTTTGCTCATTATCCCCCACTTATTTATAAATGAAACAACTTAAAACAAATCTTCTGCTCTGATACCATGAGACAAACACCTTTCTATAATGTTCCTCAGTTAAGCGGTTAGGTTCATACAGCCTCTTGTTCTTATTAGTGAGGCTCCAAGACATAGTTGTGAATACTCGTTAGAATCGCCTCAACGTACATTCAACATGAATAAACCTATACAGGCTCATTCACAGTTTTCGGCCCCCGCCCATCGGGACTTGAAGAAATATATGGGCTGCATGATGCTTCCACGCAGAGCTGAAACCGACCCGCATCCGAGTACTGGTAATCCGCTTAGAGGGTCTAAGCCTGCCTAGGCAAAGCAGTGCGAGTCCATGCTTATAAACCCTATTGGTTTCATTAGGCAGCAGGGCATGAGATGTCATTTCATCTCAATGTCGGGTAAAAGTCCCACAAAATTGGAAGCAACGTCTCCAAAATGACCTTTACAGTGTTGATGGGGACGTTAAACCTCAAATCAAACAAACAAATCATTCACAGTTTTTGTGGCATTTCTTTCGTCATTTAATTTCTTTGAAAATTAAGGTTTCCTCCTATTTTATCTAATATCATCCGATATGAAATGTCCTCAATGTGTGTAAAACATTTGCACGATGTGGACTTTTTCTGTAATTCAATCATGTATCTCTGCAACTATTTTGTCCTTTTCAAAATGAGCGAAATGATAGCCGGCACGCAGACAATGCATCACGAAAACACTCCTATATAATTTTGACCTCCTTGAACCCCACTTTTATATAGTAAAATTGGGGTTTACAGGGGTATACCTTATTTTTCTTATTTCTGCTCTAAAATATAGATTATGGGTACTCGTTAGAACCGCCTAGTTGAGGCGGTCCTCAAGAGTACCCACAATCTATATTTTGAGCAGAAAATATAAATTGTGGGTACTCGTTAGAAACGTCTCGATGAGGCGGTACTAACGAGTACCCACAATCGAAATTTTGAGCAGAAATAAGAAAAAATTCGAGGCGGTTCTAACGAGTACAAACAATCTTTATTTTGAGCAGACAAAAGAAAAATATCACAATTTTTCATCTTAAAATTTCATCTTAAAAGTTTCACTTTTCCGGCGATAAAGGTTACAATGTATTTGTATAGGCGTGTTTTCGTAATGGGTTATCTGACATATCACTTTGTTTCGATCTCACTATCCAAGATGGTGAGAAGCCTCTCAGCAGGCACATGACGTAACTGTGAGGTCACATCAACTTCGGTGAAGCGTCATGGCATTTATGCAACGTCACATCAACGTCGATGCAACGTAGTGACGTTGCTCCGACGTTGATTTGACGTTGCCTTAGCGACGTGTGTCTGCTGGGCTGGGGTCGCTGAGCCTTTAATGGCGAGTACACATTAAAGCACTGAGAGTACTGGTGGGTCGATTGTCTGTGTCTAGGCTTAAAAAAGGTCCAGAATGGGGGACTTTCGTTTGATTCATGTACTGTGAGAAAGTAGTGTAGACCCGCATTATACGGTGTTTGATCTGGAAGCACACTGTTTGCCAAGCCCATTTCATTATTTCAGCTCCGATTCTATAGCATCCATAAAACATCGTGTTTTTTCTATAAATAACCAATACCTGGGGCCAGTTGTTCAAAGCATCGATAGCTTAACGAGCTCGTTAGTGATCATATTGTTAACTCTTCTAGCAAGTACAATATTCAAAATTTTGGTATTTTTGCTGAAAAAAATGTGAGCAGCTTTTGCGAATGCAAAAGCTGCTCACATTTTTTCAGCAAAAATATTAACATATTTGCCATAATAAATGATCAAAGTTTTAACGATACGTTAACTAACGACGTCGTTAGTTTTGAACAACTGGCCCCTGGTTGTCCGATAATTCAGTGACAATCACGTGCGCTTCAGCATTGAGAAGCTTACGGCGCTTTATTACTGGGTCGATTGCATAACGTGAACCTGTCCGTGAAATGAACACCCGCCTAAACCCCAATTCATATAGGGAAGATTGGGGTTTACGGGGATAAACATTAAATTTCTTATTTCTGCTGCATAATATAGGATGTGGGTACTGGTTACAACCGCCTCAATGAGGCGGTTCTAACGAGCACCCACAACCTATGTTTGCCGTATAAATAAGAAAGATATCACGGATTTTCATCAGAAAATAAGCCATTTTGGTAATGTGAAAAAATGCACTACGTCGCACGGGCGTGTTACCATAATGGATAAAAAGTCTACCCAGAAAAGGAGTATGCTATTTGAACAGAAACATGCAAATTTTAAACTGCGGTTTGTAAATATGTTCATTTCGTGATATGTTTAACTCATATTCGTAGTATTTGTATGATATATGGCAAGTTCCAATTTCTTCATCAACTAAATTAATGATACATGTATACAAATTGTCGTTTACAGAATGTGGACAGCTCAACCACACAGGCATGTCAGGAATCATCCAAAGCACTGGCTACCCTTCGCGCTACTATCCTACAGTTATGTTGTGCAAATACCAAATTTTTGCACCAAATGACACTATGGTACGTTGCCCTATTCAACGTTTATCATAAGAATGCCGCAATTGTTTCGTTGTTTCATTACGAAAACACGCCCATACAAATACACTGTAAATTTTACCACCGTAAAAATGAATTAAAAAAAAAGGGAAAAACTGTGATATTTTTCTTATTTCTTCTCTAAAATATAGATTTTTGGTACACATTAGAACCGCCACATCGAGGCGGTTCTAACGAGTACCCACACTCTATATTTTAGAGCCGAAATAAGAAAAATAAAGTATTCCCCAGTAAACCCCAGTTTTCTTTCTACTTTAATTTGGGTTTAGGGCTTTTGCTCATTTCACAGACTTGTTCGCGTGATGTGCTTTCCTGTAGACTAAGCCCTGCCGATAACGGGACCCATAACGAAAACGCGCCTGTACAAATACAATGTAAATTTTACCGCCAAAAAATCGAAATTTTTAGATAAAAATTGTGACATTTTTGCTATTTCTGCTCAAAATATAGATTGTGGTACTCGTAAGAACCGCCTCATCGAGGCGGTTCTAACTAGTACCCACAATCTATAGTTTAGAGCAGAAATAACAAAATAATGTTTACCCCTGCGAACTCCAGTTTGTCTGTATAAAAGTGGGGTTTGATGGGGTCAGAATTATATAGGCGTGTTTTCATGATGTAAACTTATGAGGAAAGAATATATCAATTAGGAGGCCAAATAAGCGAAACAAAATTTGTTTGAAAGAGTTGCCTGCCCCGAAGGTGATTCTGTTCCCCTTAATATAGTGTTCGTCAAATTTTTTCACCGATAGAAAGCCACAGAAAAGGTCTCGTAGCGTGTCTGCTCAGAGATGTTTGCCTTCTGTGAGAACGAGAACTGTCATTTATTTTATTTATTTATTTTACATTATTTAAAGAGGGTAAAAAAAACATTTAGCCATATGACTAGTCTACCATATGGCCCTCTGTAAAACATTGAACAAACAAACAAACATATATACATGTACAATCAAAACAAGTACAAACAAAATAAACAAGGACAAGTCTATCACATTGTTTGGTTGAATTACGAAGTAATTTGTACCACAGCTTCTCATTAAAATATCGTGCAATAAGATATCTTGTTAATAAAAAAAATGAGGGCATGTTAAAAATCCTTTTAAAGGTTTTTTTACCTGAAATGGGATGCTAAAATGTTTGCAACAGTATCGTCCCAGTAAAAACAATAAAATAATTAAAGTGCATTTGTGAGACTGGCTTGAAAGCATTCAAAGATGATGAATTTCTTAGTGAGATAGGAAGTGAGTACAATAGTGTTGTGAAAACGAACGATCATATAAGGAGGTACGTGATCAAGGAACTGGAGGTGTCGTTGACCGATGATCTTAGATGGCGATCGTGAGTTTCTGCTATTGGTTTTAACAACGAACTGATATATTCCGCGTTAAACCATTCAGAGCTTTGTATATAAAAACGGCTTTATTGTATCTCTGTCGTTTGTGAATTTGTTGCCAATCTAGCTCTTTAAACATAGTTGAGGATGGTGTGTTAAAATCTGCGTGTAAATGACTCCGGCTGCGCATTTTTGTAATTAGAGTATCCGATCTAGGTTTGGTGCTGATGTTCCTGTCCACGTGATCGCTCCATAGTCGATAATAGGCAATATATAACTCTGATTAAACTTCTTTAAAACATCCGTTGAGACATAAGCAGACAATTGTCTTGGGAGGGATATTTTAGAGGAAAGCAGAGAACATATATTGTCTATATGGGCCGACCAAGTAAGCTTATTGTCGATCGGCAGACCTAACAGTTTTTGTTGAGATACACTTGCAATGTCGTGGCCATCAATTGTTATGTTTAATAGAGGTGAATTATGCAGACTCTGTCTTGGTCCATTAACCATGCATGTCGTTTTAGTATAATGTATACGCATTTATTTTTCTTTGCCCCAGTTATTAGATATATTTCCGTCTGTTTGTAAGTTATTTTCTATGGTTGCTCGGCTATTATTAGATGTATGCAACGTGGCGTTATCTGCATATAAGTTGCAGAAACAGTATTTAGTAAAACGAGGGAGGTCATTAATAAATAATTAAAATAAAGTGTGGCCAAGAATAGACCCCTGAGGTACACCGGGTTTGATTTGTATATAATTGGAATAACCTTCATCATTAGCTACTGCCTGCTTATGGTTAAACAACTAGGAATTAAACCACTGCTGAGACAGTTAATTTAATTTATAGAGTGAGACTTTATTCAATAATATTGAGTGATATACTACGTCGAATGCTTTCCGGAAGTCTATAAATATGGAACCTACTAAATCACAACTTTCTATGTAGGACATCCACCGATCTAAAAGTTTAGTAAGCGCTGTCTGGTAACAGTGTTTTCTACGTGTCTGGTAACAGTGTTTTCTACGTAAACCAGACTGACGGTGTGTTATGCTAAGATTCGACAAGACAAGCCGGGAAGAATAAAAACCATAATAGTGTATTTGTTAGCTTTGGTTCTGGTTCCTGTGACTTACTGACTTGTACCTGTAGTCATAAAGCATGTTATTGCTTAAAACCATACATATTTTCATAAAATGCTGTTGGAAAAATGTGTCTGCCCAAATATGGATGAAAGGTGTAGAAATTAAAACTTTCCACTTCTATTTTATTTTGTTTGTTTCCCCCTTTCTGATACACCCTCTTGTAGACAGAGTATGTAGTATGCTCTGATACGAAACATAGTTTTCATATTAAATGAAAAACAATGCAAGAAATAATGGCAATGAATAACTGTGACACTTGATTTTCTTGGTAAAAACATTGTTATGTTCTGTCACGTGTAGTTAATAAAACGGAAAACATTTTAGAATGGGTATAAGAAAACAGAAAATAAAAGGTTTTGAGAGGCACTTTCTTGGTTTCATTTTGAAAGCCAATAACTATTTCGTTACAAGAATAACTTTTACAAAAAATGCTTGGTCTACGCTTAGCAGAAATTAAATGTGAATGTCAAGAGTTATATCCCAGAAATGTGTTTTATACAATTAACTGGCTTTGGCGATATACTAATTGCCAGTCTGCACCCAGAATCCTGCCGACTGAAGTATAATGGCTGAAATATCAACGTTGCAAATGCTGTAATTTTGTCAAAAAGTACTTTTTCATCTTAAAAAGGCACATGTACAACTGCAATATGCGTGCAACAGCTTATCAAATGGAATGCCTGAAAACTATTGTAGATGTTAAGTAGATAACTTTCCTACACTCTATAGCAGATTAATTGAAGATTAACCCAAAAATGTTGCTCACGGTGGGGAAAGTCTTGTTTTTTTTCACCAGAGCCGAAGCCTCTTCGGGAGCTTATAGGATAGGCAGTGGTCGGTCGTGGTCAAGGGTTTGTAGATGTATATTTTGTATTGGCCTGTAAAAATATGACAGCATATAAATACATGGTTGTACCAATGTGATAGCAATTCTGTGCAAGATCTCAGCCAGTGGGTCTCTTTTTTTGTGAAAACTTTATAGTTGTTGTGGGCCGCCCCTTCCTTGTTGTGAAAGCTTATACGTGTTGCATAAATAAAAATATCAACCTGCATTGTTGGTAAATGATGGCTGTTCCTCCGTATTAAACCATACCTCTATAATGTCTACGCCAATAATACAATCATTTGTTTGAAGTTGTTTGGCGTAGACACTAGGCCACATCACATGTAGGCTCTTATACCCAGATAATTTTCTTAAGAAATTGTTTACATATACACCATAAATGATTCATATAATTGTTTACATATACACCATAAATGATTCATATAATTGTTTACATATACACCATAAATGATTCATATAATTGTTTACATATACACCATAAATGATTCATAATTGATCTTCCCAATAATACCAAGTCATCTGCCCGTTTATTAGCTGATGATTGTGCACTGTATAGGAACATTTACTCTCCGTCTGACTGCCTTATTTTAAAAGATGACTTGGACCGATTAGCACAGTGGGAGACCGATTGGCATATGAAGCATGTCATTCGATTAGGGTGTCACGGCATCTTCTTGACAGTCACTAACCACCAAACTTTTGAGCAGGTTCAATCCGCCAAATATCTCGGTATCACCATCACTGACGACCTTGATTGGGGTCACCATATTTTAGAGATTACATCAAAAGCAACTAGGACTTTAGGATTTTTAAGACGTAATTAGGCAGATAAAGGGTGTTATATATAAAACATTGATTCGCCCTCAACTTGAATATGCATGACCCATTTGACATTCCCATGTTAAAACTCAGATTCAGCAGGTTGAGAAGATTCAGAGGACAGCAGCTCGATGGAAATATCAGCGATGGCGAAATAAGAGTAGTGTCGGTGACATGCTTAGCAATTGGGAGTGGCAATACCTTGAGACACGTCGTGAGCAGTCCTCTTTAACCTTCTTTTAAAAGATAAACTTTGGTATAGTGGACCCCTGTGACAGCTTCAACTCAAACAAGGGCATCAAACATAAATAACACACAATATCGTAGGTACATGTACCAGGCCTATAGTGATGCCTAAAACATTCTTTTTTCCCAGAAATATTCCTCAGTGGAATAATCTTCCCTCGTCGGCGGCAGATGCTAAGTCCACAGTGGAGGTTAAAGCCCGTACAGCAGAGATTGGCACTCAGAGGTGTGCGTCTTAGTATACCTCTGTTAATCAGATTGTAAATAGTTTTAAGGATCCATCCAGCGTCCCTTTTTTAAGCTAAATTCTCAATTTAGCAACCCCCCCCCCCACCTGAGGTAATGGTCAAAAGTGACCGACCCAGAAAGATAGATAGATAGATAGATAGATAGATAGATAGATAGATAGATAGATAGATAGATAGATAGATAGATAGATAGATAGATAGATAGATAGATACCGTTAATTAGTATCAGCGGACATTCGAAATGGTTGTGGGGGTAATTCCAATATAAATGAAGTTTTAGCAGGTTGCAGTTTATTTTGTAAAATATTTTGTTAACTTACGGTGAAGCGTTGACCCGTATCGACATGGGAGATAACATACTTGTGCACCAGTTGCCTCCACTGAAGATGTATCCATTCCCTACAAATACACCGGTAACTAGTAACACCAGTATTTGTTTGTTTGTTTGATTTGAGGTTTAACGTCCCCGTCAACATTGTAAAGGTCGTTTTGGAGACGCTGCTATCATTTCTGTGGGACTTTTACCCGACATTGAGATAAATTGACATCTCAAGCCTTGCCATCCAATGCAACCAATAGGGTTTATAAGCATGGACGGGCCGACTCGTACCGCTTTGCCTGTGCAGGCTTAGATCCTCTAAGTGGTTTACCAGCACTCGTGTGCGGGTCGTTTTCAGCTCTGTGTGGAAGCATCATGCAGCCCGTTTATTTCTTCAAGCCCCTATGGGCGGGGCCGGGTAACACCAGTATACATCGTAAGTAAGATCTGCCTCACATGAAACTGTTGTCAGCCGACCATTCCTTTCTTTTTCACTATATCCCCATTTTCTTTTGAGCCCATTAATGGAGAATGGATACATCCTCAGGGAAGGCTACTGCTGCAAAATTATTTTTTGTCTCCCATATGAATAGGGATCACCTCTTAAAGGAAGAAATTCCCCTTTTAGAATAGGCCCATTTTTCTGTGAGGCAAAATTAATAAAAAAAAGTGAACCGGAAGTGGCGAAAGTTGTCTTCCTTTGAAAAAAAAAGAAAGGGTAGAAAATCTGCTATGTGTATCCATTTCCCTTAATAACTTATTTTTATTTTTCTTTCAGAATATCACGATATCTTTTCAATCACCGTATTCTATCGAAACGGACACGTCTTGTGCATATGACTATCTCAAAATCTATACAGACGGGCCTTCAGAAATACACGGTAAGGTATTAGCCATTACGATAACACACCAATACGAAAACATGCCTAACATTACGAAAACATGCCTATACAAATACATTGTTATTTTTATTGCCGAAAAAATGAAAATTTTCAGATGAAAAATTGTAATATTTTCTTATTCCTGCTCAAAATATAAATTGTGGCGAGGCGGTTCTAACGAGTACCTACAATCTATATGTTAGAGCAGAAATAAGAAAAATAAGGTTTACCCCTGCAAACCCCAGATTTACTATATACAAGTGGGGTTCAAGGGGGTCAAAATTATATTGGCGTGTTTTCGTGATGAAAAATACACTGCTCAAAACAATTAAAGAGCAAACTTTTAAGCCTGTATAACATCACGGTTTGGCCATTTTGAAAATCAAAAAAGGCACAATTTTAAATTGACATCTCTTAGCAATGTTCATGCAATCGTCAAGAAGCAACGTTCACGTGCAAAGCAAGAATGTGCGCTACAGCATGGACACCCCTATTAAACGGCTGAAATTCGGTTCAAAATTTGGGTTTGTGTCCGAAACATGTCAATCCTTCGGCCATGCGTTATTTTGGGCTTCATAGTGACTTTATATGGTGTTATGCGGTTCTTGGGAGAAACTGGGGCCGCTTAAGCTGTCGCTTTGCTTGAAAGTGGGTACACGCAAAGGATCGTTGCTGAACGTTTTGATGTATCGAGAAGTGTTGTTGCCAGGCTTTGGAGACGGACGAGTTAACTAGACGAGAAGGACAAGGCCGACACAGCATAAAGTCACAAAGGGAAGATCAATATCTTCGAAATCTAGCGACAAACTTTCGAATGAGTCTTTAAACCGAGGTCCCATCTCCGGTTGACCTTAGCTGTTGGCGGGACGGAAAACTCAAACACTCACTCACTCGAAATATATCCCTACGAAATCGGCAGTACACGGCTATAAGGCTACAGATCGATTTCCAGCAAAACGATATCCGTTTCAACAATACGTAACAGGTTACATGAAGGTCATCTGAGGGCCAGACGTCCGGAAAGAGGGCATATTCTCACTAGGCAACATTGTGCACGGCACTATGTGTTTGCCCAAGAACATCAGAACTGGCGATTGCAAGACTGGCGTACAGTTCTGTTCATTGTCGAAAGCAGATTTCACCTGAGTGCATGTGATCGACGTGTTCGAGTCTAGGGACGACCCGTGGAACGAAACGAGGACTGCAACATTGTGGCCACAGACAAATATGCTAGAGTTTGCATGGATCACCTTAACCGTGAGACTATTGAAGTAATGGACTGGCCGGCACGTTTTCCTGACCAACGTAAAGGCATATTGAGAATTAGAGAGATCTAATTGAAGGTAATGTTGGTTGGTGCCTGATGCTCTGTCTCTGGTCGGGCTAATCGGAGTATATCTGTTGGTTTCCTTTTGCTCCAGCATTTCAGTGGTTTCTTGCTGTCGAGGCCTCACCGTTGTCTCACCTCTGTGGTTCTTTGGTTATTTGTGTTCACGGAGATGTTGCACTGATGAGTTAGGAGGCCTTCATGCGGACTGAAAAAAATATTTGTCTAAATCGCGACGGAAGTAAGGGCGAGGATTGTGGCCACGTTAAATCGATTTAAGCCCCCAAGTGGACATCTTTCGACTGACCGTTCCAAGGCGGTTCTTCTGTGGCGGTTTGTTTGTGTTGTTGTTTGTTACTTACTGTGTGTATCACTTGTGTCTTTTTATTTTGGATGACCATTTGGCCATTTAGTGGGAAAGTAACTGTCCTTATGGCCTTCCTTTGTTTAAGTTTCCATTATGGTCTGGTCACTTAATGTTTGTGTTTCTTTCCCTTTGGTGTCTTTGATAGGTGTAGTAAGTTAATTTTATCGATTCCTGATCTTTGTTCTACTTCTACTTTACACCAAATAGAACCTGTGTGGAATAGTCTTTACAGACGTATCTCACAGGTCGATCATCCACCAATGACTACTCAAGAACTCACAAACACCCTTAGGCATGAGTGGGAAACACTAGCTTTACAAAGTGTTCGAAATTTGGTTCGTAGCATGCCTCGGCGATGCCAGGAGTGTTGTGCTGCTCGAGATGGTCATACACATTACTGAAAGGAAAAAGTGACTGATTTGCGCATGTGTATGACATTTGAAATATTCTGACGTAAAGATGGCGATTTCTCAAACATGTATGCAAATTCTTCCTTAACAGGTTACAGGCCGTGATTTGTGAACTTGTCGCTAATGTTTGACATTAACATGTTGCAGATAAAGTTATTCATCTTTCTGAATCGTCGTTTCATCATCATTATCCAACATTTTTATACCATGAGGAAATATGTGGTTGCTCCTTTAATTGTTTTGAGCAGTGTAGATTGCATTTTAAAGTGAAAACTTTCAGACGAAAAATATCGATATTTTTTATTTCTGCTAAGAAAAATAAGTAGTTTAGGTCGTAGTACCAAAGCGTTAATCCAAAATTGTTAATCCATAAACAAAAGGGAAAATATCAATGTTCGGATCAACAGACATGGACTCCAGAAGAGTGTAATCAGGCGTCCGCGGATATTAAGATTACTTGGTAAGCAAGCTTCGCTCACCACGCCCATCGATCCGATCGAAGAAAAGATGTAAATGCCGAAAAGGGTATGTCCAAGATTTTGGAAGTCTTCCTATGGCTTTCCATTGGCAAACATATCAGAAATAATTCTGGAAATGACCACATTGTACGGATCCACAAGATCATGATGCCTCCCATAAAACTTCTTTAGTGTTGATACCAGTTTGGTTTTTTGATACCCCTGGCATAACAACCTAGTAGTGAGCACCTTCCTACGTTCCATAAAGTCCTGATACATTGAACAGGCTCTAGCATAACGGATTAACTGTGAAACGTAAACTCCATATGCTGGTGCAGACGGGATATTACTGCTCAGGAAGGGAAAGTTAACAATGGGAAAATTGAAGACATCTCGTTAATCATACAGCCTACTAGTAAGCTTCCCGTTGTCAATATAGAGATAACAATCCAAGTATGAGGAGGAAGTTGCAGTCTCTGTTGTTTCCTTAATTTCAAGTTCACGTGGATCGGTGATTTCCAAGTACTCTGCAAATTTAGCATTTTTCAGAGACAATAAATCATCTTTATATCTGTAGGTGAAATTGAATTGTTGTGCAAGGCGTCTCTTGCCTGCTTTGAGGAGACCTTGTACAAACTCCGCCTCACACGAGTACAAGAACAAGTCGGCAAGCAACGGTGCACAATTAGTTCCCATTGGTATGCCAATTGTTTGCTGAAATAATAGGCCACTGAAATCAACGAAACAATTAGATATTCCAACATCCTTATGACATCTGCATCAGTGTACTTTTGTGGTGCATCAGAGTGATCTCAAACGAAGTATGTGTCTTTGTAGCCAAGGACAACATACTGGTAGCGACGGTTAGCTTGTGAACTTGTATACCCCTACAAACCCAAGTTTTACTATATAAAATTGGGATTTAAGGGGCCAATTTTTTATAAGCGTGTTTTCGTACTGCCAATGATATCTAATGTAGCCCTTCGTGGTTTTAGAAAATGTGCCGTTCGAGCGAAAGTATGTCTGCGGAATTGTTTGCACAGCAAAAATTCTGATCAGCCGGTTCAGCTGCAAATTCTGATCAGAGGCTTTGGTGAACGCTACATGGATAGCGTTACATACTGTGTTTTAATTAAATGAGCCCCGACAAGCGAATTTGTGTCTTCGAGCATTCCGTCATGACAAAATTTATCCGCGCATGCCCAGCCATTCAGAGGGGCCAGGGATATGGATTTCTGTCTGAAGGTTCCTCTTGATTCACTGCTTGTTTTAGCGCGCAGCGAATGTGCTGGCGAGACTGCGCGGATGCGCAGGCTCTCCGAACCTTCGCTGCTTGCATTGGCGATAAGTACCAAAATCGCTTGACGGGGACCAAATGATTTTGTAACGTCCAATGTTCAGCGTATTGCATGTATATTACTATGATGTCATTTATAAAGTAATTTCGTATTGGCAAGTAACTGGGCCAATACGAAATGGCTTGATTAGTGTCATTTCAATTAACCGACATAATTAAAACAATCATGATTATTGATTTTTTACCTCAGCCTAATGTCATTTGACCTCCGGTTAATTTTAGTTGATCTGGTAACACACCCCAACTCCGATAAATACAGGGTAGAGAACTAATAAACGAACGTCTTTGGGTGGGTGTGTGTGTGTGGGGGGGGGGGGGGGGGGAAGGTAAACATAGGCCTCGTCTAATATTAACCATTGACTTGTATTTACTATGTTTTTTTAATGTAGCCAAGTTTCCCGTGGTAACAAGGTAGTTAACTTAGTGTTACACTGACATTTTTAGCTCACTCCCCTGATCTACGTTTAATATAATTCTTAGTCTCAATATGTAGAAGGCGCTTTTTGTTTTACATCATTTTCTAGAGAATAGAAATAAGAAGTGAATACATTGATCTGATCAGGAATCGATACAATTAACCCGCACCTCCAATCCAATTCACCAAAGGGAAAGAAACAACTTCACCACAACGAAGCGTCACAAACAGAAAGCCAAAAGGACAGTTATTTTCCTACAAAATGACAAAGCGCTTATCAACAATAAAAAAGACATTCTTGCGTAAATATCGATGCGCATGGCTGTTTGAAGCCATTGTCAAATGGACCGAAAGCCATGCTCAAACAGCGAAAACCATGTTCAAATCATGAAATTCGCGTGCTGTTTGAACATGGATTTTGAGTGAGTGAGTGTTTGAGTTTTACGTCCGACGTAGCGTTATCGCCCTGAACGTAGCGTTTTACGGTTCTATGATGACGTCAGATGGTTACTGCGTAAGAACGTCATTGTAAACAACATTCTGAACTGGCCGCCATGTTGGTTCGCCGGTCGCATTTGAAGAGTTTATATGAAGTTTATATGGAGATTTTGGGCGTTTTCGTCAAAATTTGCTGTCGAAATCGTAAATTATGCAAGAACAACGATCATCCATGGTTATTCATTGCATTAACTTTTGCCGGATCCTTCGGAAGATATTTGAACATTCGGTCTGGCGGCCCCATGTTCAAACAGCTTCCTCGGGACCCGGCGAATGTTAATGCATACAAAACCATGGTTGATCCCTATATTAGCAATACATACATGCAAACAAGTACTATTACAACCATAAACCACAACAGAAGAACCGCCTTCGAACTGCCAGCAAATAGTGTCTTACTGGTGTGAGGATTTAAACTGATTTTAGGTGGCCACAATCCTTGCACTTTGTTCTGTTTTAGAAGTAATTTGTTCTGACCGCATGTTGGGTTTCTAACTAATCAGTGCAGTATGCTTAAGAACATAAAATGCAAACAAATACAGAGCTAAAACCACAATTAGGAC
Organism: Lucinisca nassula; assembly: GCA_963580285.1. Taxonomy (NCBI): domain Eukaryota; kingdom Metazoa; phylum Mollusca; class Bivalvia; order Lucinida; family Lucinidae; genus Lucinisca; species Lucinisca nassula. The sequence goes on along the minus strand of OY757011.1, from coordinate 131,092,489 downwards.
GCGACAACATGAAATAACTGAACTACTGGAGCAAAGGAAAACAAAAGCTGGAAACCGATGGCCACGACCAGAGACAGAGAAACAGGCACAATCCGACATTACTTTAAAGGTTTATGTTAGCCTTTGGACTATAGCCGTCATACAGTCTGAGACCCGACCCACCGTCGGGCAATTAAAGAGGCAAAGTTACCAACCGTGATTGGTTTAACTACCATGCATGCAGTCTGTCATATAACATTAATGTTAAAATTACTACTTTTATCTCGAAGAATGATTTTACGAAGTTGTGTACTGAAACTATTGCAAGCATACATACAGTCGAACTTCAATGGCTCGAACACCTTTGGGACCATGAAAATCTGTTCGAGACAGGGGTAGTTCGAGCCACTGAGGGTTACTGCCACGAGGTATAACGGGGCTAACTTTGGGACATCTTTTCGGTGTTCTATAAAAATATATGCTGTGTGTACTCATTAAAATCGCCTCGTCGAGGCGATTCTAATGAGTACACACAGCATACACCTGCAAGATAAAAGTAGAAAGTCTCTTTAATTATCTCACACTACATTGTATGTAGAGGCATTCTCTAGGGACTCAAAACGGGTTCGACTTAGCCGTGGTAAACGAGCCATCGGTGTTCGAGCCATCGAAGTTCTACTGTATTTTTAATTTCAGAATATATATACAAAGTCACTATAAAATTCAGGTTCCGATAGGCCTTTATGCGGAAGAGATTAAAGCCCAACATCAAACTTTGAAAGTCAATCGAAATAACATCTATTAAACTGAAAAAAGTCTGTTTGTTTGTGAGTTTAACGGCTCAGTCAACACTATTTTAGGTCATTTTTGAGCCGGTCAGTTAACCTATCCACAGTTTTCCTTGGCAGGCTTATACGTAAGCGGTTAACCAGTACAGTGCACATTATTTTGCCTGCAGAAACTTAAAAAAGGGCTTTGCGAAGTTTATGATACCCTTATCCCGGAATATCAGGCTCATTTTCAAATTTTATATCTCATGTTCCCGCGGTTAGCATACAACAATCTGTGAACTTTCTGTGATGTCTTTGTATCAGTTTCAGCCCCATCATTTAAGAGAGCTTAGTGTCACATAAAAGGGACACAGGGACCTAGATAATATAACATGTTTGGTTTTCATTTTCTTACTTTGCAGGACCGTATTGCGGAACCAGACTGCCGCCAACATTCATCATTCACAGTGACCATGTGATAGTGGAGTTCAACAGTGATAAATCCGATGCGTATACTGGCTTCCGACTCAACTGGAGCGCATCATAAGTGATTATTTACATAGAGGATCTTACATGAGTGCTCATGTATTATTGAATTTATTAAACTCGTTGAGGAAAAGGGATAAAATGCTCGGCTTTTGCCGAGCATTTTATCCCTTTTCCTCAACGAGTTTAACACATTTATTAAACGAGTTGATGAAAAGGGATAAAATGCGTGGCTTTGCCAAGCATTTTATCCCTTTTCCTCAACGAGTTAATAAATTCAATAATGCATGAGCACGAATGCAAGCTTCTATTTATAATATGACATTTAAAACGCATTTTATTCATGTTTGTTTACAACAATGTCAATATTCCGCCGTTAGTAAAAGCGACGTCGTTAAGGACGTCGTAAATGTAACGTTACGGAATGTATCTAGTTAATTTGAATATTTAATCCACTAGTGGATTATCAAACATATTACATGGCGTTATTACACTCTCAGACGCGACGTCATATGATAAATTATGATAACACACCCGCGTAACATAGTACCTTGTTACACCCTCCGAACCTGGTAGTTGTTTTTATTCTTATTTCTCCTGCAAACATGGACTTGCGTGTTTGTTGGAACCGCCTCTGTAAGATTTCTTACAAGTGCCCACAATCAATGATTTAGGAAAAGAATACTTTATGCCCTATTTAAGCTCCAGTTTTCACTACAAAAGGTGCTTCGAAAACTTTGCAAATGACACTTTTTAAAAGCTGATAATACTGTACTAATATGCCCCCGGAATTAAAAGATTCGAGGCATATAGTTTATGGTCTGTCTGTCCGTCCAACTGTCTGTGTGTTTGTCTGTCCGCAAAACCTTAAAATTGGGCATAACTTTTGAATGGTAACTGATAGGGCTTTCATATTTCACATATGCATTCCTTGTCACAAGAACTTTCAAGAGGTACCGTAAATTTTGACCTCGTGACCTTGACATTTGATCTACTTTTGACCTCCTTTTTAAAAAACTTTAATATTGGCCATGACTTTCGATTGGTAAGTGGTAGGGCTTTTATATTTCACATGTGCATTCTTTGTCACAAGCCCTTACTAGTGGTACCATAATTTTTGACCTTGTGACCTCGACCTTGACGTTTGACCTACTTTTTAAAAACTTTAACATTGACCATAACTTTCGATTGGTAAGCGGTAAGGCTTTTATATTTCACATGGGCATTCCTTGTCACAAGACCTTTCTAATGGTACAGTAATTTTTGACCTCACGACCTTGACCTTGACATTTGACATACTTTTTAAAAACTTTAACATAGTCCATAACATTCAATTGGTAAGAGGTAAGGTAATGAAGGCAGGTAAGTATTTGTTAAAGGGTTCTTTGTTTGTTGCAACAAAAGCTCTACAGAGCTTATGTTATTTGTTTCGGAATGCGACGTTAAATAAAGCTTCTTTATCTTTTTTTATTATCTTTATAAGGCTTTAATATTTCACATGTGCATTCTTTTTCATAAGCCCTTTCCAGTGGTACCATAATTTTTGACCTAGTGACATTGACCGTGACGTTTGACCTACTTTTTAAAAACTTTAACATTGGCCATAACTTTTGATTGGCAAATGATAGGGCTCTCATATTTTACATGTGCATTCTGTGTCACAAAACCTTTTCAACGATCCCATATTTTTTTGAACTTGTGACCTTGGCCTACTTTTTAAGACGAACATTGGCCATACCTTTCGATTGTTTAGTGATACTGCTTTCATATTTAACATGCGCTGTCCGGGGGCATCAGTGTTTCACAAACACTTCTTGTTTCAAGTTATCTTCAAAATATTCTCATTTAGTCAGAACACATCGTTTTATTTTTTTAATCCAATTTCTGAAACAATTTTTATACTGATCGTTGTGTACACCCATAAGAAACTGGTGAACCGTTGAACCGAATACTTTTCTGGTTCTTTCTCCTGCCAGATAGAACTACGCTGGTCGCCTGTGGTTTTCGTGTTGGTTGCGAGGTATTTGTCTGTCTTTGGTGTTTGGGGTTTTGGGCTTTTGGTTCTGATTCAAACGGACCCTGGACTGTCCTTTGTTTCAAACTTGTGCTACAGTTGAGGATTGTTGGGCTGAGGCATTGTCATGTAATAAATGAACAAGCTGGCGACCGGTTTTTGGACGTGCTGTCGCATGTCGTGTGTGTGTGTGTGTGTGTGTGTGTGTGTGTGTGTGTGTGTGTGTGTGTGTTTTGGTTGTGTTGTTGTTGTTTTCAAAAACACATTCTAATTGAAGCAACCAGACACACAACTACCTTTTGAAAAGCAATCTGAATGAGTGGCCCAGAATTTCTGAAGGAAATGGCGTATAAATATATTTGCTGTCGTTTTCGTTTAGCAATAGTTGGCCTTACGGCTTGTTTAAAAGCCCATATCCTGTTATCACCTTTTCGCGTGGGCTCATAAAATAGACCCATGTCTCATCACCAAATATGAGACTTTAATACTTCTTTTTTTCTGATATTTTTGGCTTCCAGTTTCGATTGGAAGCCATTTAGATTGGACGATACCCGTGTTTAATCTCGTCCGTTTTATAACGTAACTCGAAAATCCCTGCCGATAAGGCTACACACCATTTATTTAAGCAAAAATGTAATCCTGATACAACGAATGTTTGTTTTGTTTGTGCTGAGGTATTACGTCCCCGCCGGTAATTACTTAGGTGATTTTTGAGATGATGCTTGCGAATGTGCGGGACTTTTACCCGACGTTGGAGATGAGTCGTTTCGCCCAAACGAACCGCAAGAGTTTAAGGAAAACTCCGACTCGCACCGATTCCTGGAACGGCTTAGACCTTCTAGGCGGTCTACCAGTACTCAAGTTTGGCGGGTTTCAACTCTGTGCGGAAGTATCATGCAATCCAATCTATTTCGCCTAGACACTGTCGGCGGTTGCGTGAATAAAGACTGTGTACTGAAAACTTGTCTGCAGTACACAGTCAAAAATGGCAGCGCACCGTGGTCTACCAAAGGGATAATTCATTGCAACCGTGTAGATAATTGTAAACCTAAAGTAGGAAAACCCTTGATTCCTGTGCTGAGTTAGGGTCATTTCATCCAATAACTGGTCAAGGTGTCTCTTTCCCATTTTCCGGTGCCTAAATTTTTATCAACATGCAGCACTGATGACAACACTGAAATTATTCCAACTGATTTATCTCTTAAGGATAGCTTTGCTACGGAAGCATGGGTTTAATGTTTTGTTGTCTTTTTTGTCTGTTTCTATTGTTTCACTATTTGCCTACGCCCACGAGCGTAGGGAGATATCTGTTCAAGACGCAAAGTATATTTATGTTTTTAAACCATTGCAGTCAGATGCACATCGGGGTTCCGAATTCGCTCCTCGGCGGGACTATTTAGTTTCCAAGGCCATTTTCCCACTTCCAAGAGTTTAAGCAGGGTAGTTGACAGTTACTAGCTAACCCTGGAACAGTTTCAGTATAAGCCTCTCAAGAAAAAAAATGCTTATTTAAAGTGACGACGTCGTGCAACGTCATCTACCTTTTGCCGCGATGCACATATTTTATAAATGTGTCAGTTCATGAGATATGGGGCTTTATTACAAATGCAAACAGCACAGACTTAGGCGGGCCTGTGCAGATTACAGGACTGTGCAGGCTCGCCAGCTCAGGCATGCAGAAGAGAAGCGACAGCGATAGCGGAAATTTGTTTTAGGTTGCTGCGCAAATGCATTTGACAAAATGGAAATTTGAAACTCATGCGTTAGCCATTAAATATTCACCGTTGATTTATTTGATCTATTTTGTAACATGTCCATGCAAAATCAAAAACAAGTTAAATAAAGCGTCTGTGGTGGATTTTTTAACTTTAAAAACTGGGGAAGTCTTCCTTTAAAAAGAGAAATTTTATTGGTATTTCGTCAACAGTTGTTGTGCAATCTGCATCCTCTTGGAAGAGCAAATGGGAGGTTCAGCGAACTATTATCTTCAAAACCTTAAGACCTTTCGTCAAAATGAACTTGGCAGATGCTTCAACCGAGTTTGTTATTTGTGCTGTATAACAATAAAACGCGTTTCCCTCTCAGTAATTGACTTGATTACGAAAACACGCCTATTCAAAGATATTGAAAAGTTTACCACCAAAAAGGAAAATTTTCAGCTGAAAACGTCTGATATTTTCCATACTTCTGCTCAAACATAGACTGTAGATACACGTTAGAACCGCCTCGGTGAGGCGATTCTAACAAGTACACACAACAATGTTCTAAACTAAACAACGTACTCTCATGTAAACACCAGTTTTACTATACAAAAATGAGATTAATGGTGTCAAAATTAAATTGGCGTGTTTTTGTGATGATAATGTATGATTTGGTATCTCCGGACTGAACTGGATTTTGTAACCTCCTATTTATTGTGAAACATGTCATTTGTTTATCTCCAGAAATAAAACATACCTCATCATAAATGCTTTTGACACTCAATCCCTACATATAGCGTTGTTTTTCTATTTGGTTTCTTACTCTATTTTAAGGCAATGTTTTTGTATACATGTGAAAGCGATCGAATTGCTATAGGACCGAGTTTTCGATTTCAAGTATAACCATACACATTATACGGTGATGGTCAAGTTTGTTTTGTACATGTAAATCCCGTGATTCAAACGTTTTTAAACACCCATCTTACAAATTGGGTTTTCAGGGTTATCCGTTGTTAACATGATGTATTTAATAAAACAAAAATATAATTTTATATATAACATATAGATATTAACCTGTTAAATTAAAAAGAGAAACGATCAGGAACTGATACAATCAGGTTCCAAATTCTTCCCACAATATCACTAGGGAAAGAAGTAGAAACATGGACAGACGACAGTAAACAAAGCCGGCCACGGGTAAACCGATTCAGCAGCCCTTTCCCAAACAGGTGGTGACTCAGGATATATAATTCAAACCTAACTAAAAGGAGAAATATACATAATGCGGAAAAGAATCTGAATCACCGACACGGTAATCATTAAACTAGAAGGACAATTGTAGGTAAAAGTGAACAACCAAAAAGGGGGAAGAATCAGAACCACCAACACAAACATGAAGGAACCAAAGCAAAAGCACAGACTTGGAGCGGCCAGTAAAACTTACTGGTGGGTTAAAGTTAACTTTAAGGGATCCAAATCCTCACCCTCACTTCCACTGTGGTTCAAACATGTATTTTTGGACCGCGTGAAGCTTTACTAACTCATCAGTGAATCAACTCGGTAAACAAAGAAATCACAATTAAATCCATGTTGACGCAATGATGAGGACTCGACAGTAAAACGCGCAGAGCCATCTCGTGCTGAACACAACGCCAAAGGAGAGAGTGAGTAAGGGTTGTGTTTTACGTCTCACAAACAGCTAAGGTCATACGCAGACGGGACCTGGGTTTAAAGACTCGTCCGAAAGTCTGGAGATGCCCGAGATTGATCCTCCGACCCCTGGTTTACAAGGCGAGTAGAATAACCACTACACCACGGAGACTTCTACAACGCCAGTGGGACACTGGAGCAAATGTTAAACCGAGTCCAGACAGTAGATCACCGTTAGACTAAGCAACTAACATAAAAGTTCCGGTTCCGACCAACTAATAAATAGCTTTAAGCCAAAGGCGCTTCTACAGGTATTTATTAGTTGAAATGTATGGCTATCCCCTATGTGCCACATACACCTTGTTACCAAGTAACCTTACCCTGTATCATTCCATAAAAGAAAATCTTAAATTTTAAAATCTTAATCTTAAAATTTAAACAAGATTTGAAGCAAAGTCTCCCTTTGTCTATATCAGAAGTAAAATTTTACCGTCATGCTATGATATTTGATCTAGAGCATGAAACAAATAAAAACAAACACCTATGTGACCAGGGAAGTAATAGATCAACCTGCCTTTGTCACTATACAGGCTGATGGAGTCTTCGCTGGTCGCACGAGGTTTTACCATACGCAACCGCTTTTGTTTCGAGTTCCGTAAGTATAAGAGGGCGGCACTTCCAGAGATGCTGGTGGTGAAAAAAAATAAGCCGAGGTACAATTAAAATAAAAGTGAAGGCAATGATCAGGAATCGATACAATTAACCCACAGCTCAAATCTGATACACAAACATGGACAAACTAGACCCTAATTGAAACCTCACTAGCGGAAAGCCAAAAGGACAGTTACGTTCCAACAAAATGGGCATTTGGCTATCCAAAGCAAAATAATATAGTAAGCAATACACACACTCAAAGACAGGCCATTACAGCCACGACAGAAGAACCGCCTTGGAAATGTCAGTGAAACGAATTCCACTGGGGGAGAGGGGCTTAAATCGATTTTACGTGGCCACAATCCTCGCCCCTACTTCCGCCGTAATGTAACCAAATAATTTGTTCAGTCCGCATGAAGGCCTCCTTACTCATCAGTGCAACATCTCCGTGAACACAAAAATCAATCAACCACAGAGATGAAACAACAATGAGGACTCGACAGCAAGAAACCACTTAAATGCTGGAGCAAAAGAAAACCAACAGTTAGACTCCGATGGGCCCTAATGGAAACATCAATAGCGTAAAGCCAAAAGGACAGTTACCTTCCCACAAATTGGCCAATTGGTTGTCCAGAACAAACAATATAAGCGATACACACACTGAAAGACAGACCATATCAAAAATAAACCGCGACGGAAGAACCGCCTGCCCGAAGCCTGTTTATTTGGTAAAATATTGTATTTGTCAAATATGGTTTAATAAAACATCATCCAGGACCCAGCTGTTCAAAACATTGTTGCCTTAACCAGCCCGTAAGTGGTCAGAATGTTAACTATTCTAGCAAGTTTAATATCTTATACATGGATACTTTAGCTGAAACAAAATGTATGAAGCTTTAAAATAAAAAGCTAAAATGTTGCCCTTGGAAACAAAGAACACATAAAAGAACGAAAATCGGAGACTCCGGTTTTAGTGAGTCTCTTCATATACAGCTATGTAGTTTGCAAGGCTGCAAACGGCCCCTAGCGCCGGCTTGAGCGGAATTCGATTTTCAGTGTAACCAGGATGGGCTCAATGATCCCATAGGAAAAGAAAATATAATCTGCACTATGATGAAGCATTACATTTGCAGCAAAAATGTGGTTTTGCCATATTTTATGACCAACGTTATAACGACATGTTTATTGGTATCTTCGTTATCTATGTAGAACTGGGTCCAAACATATTTATGTAACACAGGCAACACTATTACATAATGAAACAATGTATTAAAATTCATTCATTTATTTCAGAACAGACACCACGAGTTGTCATCTTCAGAGGCCATTTTCCGACCAGTACATTTGTATAAAAGTTGTATTTAAAAGAAATAAATTTGTATGTTCAATTTCTGTTGAGATGTTTAATTTCAATATCGTTATGCACAACTATACATGCTACAACTCTAATCTATCCTGACACAAGGCAACAATATATTATTATTCGTTTAATGTAGTCCTTCATTGAATTATCACCAGATGAACGAGATAAAAAAGATAATCGGTACTTAATCACCGCCTTACCGTTGATGTCGGACATTTTATGTAGATAAATAGAGTTTAAATCACGTTGCGTTTAATATACAGGCAATTATTTTCCGAAAGACTTGCAAGAAACGAAAGCAAATATGGATACATATCAGTTGGAAGCCGTCCTTTTAAAATATTGGATATTCCTCATTAATGGGCCATTGCTTTCCTTAAAGAGTAATTGTTCTATAAAAGATAATCCTTTGGAGGCAAAGAATACACCATGGAACTGAATACTGTGAAGGGTTTTAGTTTTTCACGGCCTGATAAGCAGTTTCGGCCAAGTAGGCCTCACCATTGAACCTGGAATATTTTCATAATTCCACAGTAGAATCAACGATTTCAAAGGACTTGAAAATATAATGCACACTATGATGAAGGGCAGGGAGAGTTTTTGCGAACGCCGCGCATTCACTTAGCAACAGCTGTAGTAAAGTTAAATATGATGAATTGATCTTGAGACTTGGTGAATGAAAAGCAGAATCTTGATTTACGCGTCCATACGTTCGTTTCAAAGGCACATCAAAGGGGCCCATTTAACCCCGCTATTATGTTGTGCCTCACTTATCTTATACGCAAAAAAGGAAGGGCCCATTAAACCGCGCTATATTTATTGCCTCACTTAGGTCATACAGACATGAAGAACAACTACAAAAATGATTCTATTATTGGCGTAGACATTATAGAGGTAGGGTTAAACACGGAAGTACAGCCATTAGTACCCCACAACGCAGGTTGACCTTTCAATTTTTTGCAACAAATATAAGCTGACACAAGAAGAAACAGATATAAATGTTATACGACAGACTGCCTGCATGGTAGTTAACCCAATCACGGTTGACACCTTTGCTTCCCTCTTTAATTGCACGCCGGTGGGTCAGGCCTCAGATTCTATGACGGTTCCAGCGTAAAGACATTGAGAATTAGAGAGATCTAATTCAATGTAATGTTGGTTGGTGCCTGATGCCCTGTCTCTGGTCGGGCCCATCGGAGTCTAACAGTTGGTTTTATATTGCTCCAGAATTTCAGTAGTTCCTTGCTGTCGAGTCCTCACACTTGTTTCATCTCTGTGGATGTTTGATTATTTGTGTTCACGGAGATGTTGCACTGATGAGTTAGGAGGCCTTCATGCGGACTGAACAAATTTGTCTAAATCGCGACGGAAGTAAGGGCGAGGATTGTGGCCACGTAAAATCGACTTAAGCCCCACAATGGAATTCGTTTCCGTTGACCGTTCCAAGGCGGTTCTTCTGTCGTGGTTGATTTTTGTTATGGTTTGTCTTTGGGTGTTTGTGTCGATTACATTATTTTATTTTGGATAGCCTATTGGCCATTTTGTGGGAAAGTAACTGTCCTTTTGGCTTTCTGCTATTGATGTTTCCATTAGGGTCTGTTGTTTCATGTTTTTGTTTCTTTCCCTTTGGTGTCTCTGATGGGAGCTGTGGGTTAATGGTATCGATTCTGATAATTGTCTCCACTTCTATGTTCCATACAAAAAGGGGCACGTGGTCTTCTATAACGTCTAGGAAAGGAGCAGTCCCTATAAGGCCCATTTTATGGCCCCTTTTGATTTTCTTTAAACTTTGCAGACTCAACATAGGATGTATTTGCTGTAATGTGGTGAAATTTCAGATCCGCAGATGTAATGGTATTGACTCTATGAGCAACCAAAGTGGGTGGGGTAATTCTACCCCATTGAGAGACCCGTGGTTCTTACGCTATTATCTCTAGCACAAAGCATCCTGGCAAGTGGGTCTTTTTAGTATTGTTTAGACCTTTATAGATGTTAAACATAATGTATATGTTTTTGTGGAAAAATTATTCATTTTACCACTATACTCACTTATAAGTCGTACCTAAATTTCAGCTAAATTTTCTGACCGTCTTTACGCAAAACCACAACATAAGTTTATTTCCAAAGCTACTGCAAAAATACTTGACAGGGATAATTGAGATATAACGGGCATTGCCAAATTAGGAGCATTGCTTTCTTCTGTAATTACTTATAGAGTTATCTGCCCCTGAATCCATTTTTTGACATATTTTCTGTCATATTTAAAATCAATTGATATATGGCAAAAGGATTCTTCAAAACAGTCAAAAAATCAGCACACAGTGATTTTCTGTCGATCTTATGAAGCTATTAGGTGATTTGTAAATATCTTCTTTGATAATGACTTAAACAATATGGGTGGGTTAAATACACCCCTTTGTTATTTCTACTGCAAAACATCCTTGGCTTTATGTCAACTCATCTTCATAAATCTATCTTACTGACAATTAAGATGAAGTTAGAAAAAACGAAACTTTCTCATAATCTTCAGAATAAGTCTCCTTTTAGTTCATTCTTACCTTTAACATTGAAATATTACTGAACTTAATAAATCTTGCATTACATCAAAACATTTATTTTGAAGCTTTTCTATTGATTTTACATGTACATGTATTTGAAACTGCAGCTAAAATATAGAGTAGAAAACGGTGGTTCATCTTGTCCAGATTCCATATATGCTTTCAGGTAAACCAAGAAATGATGCTTGCAGAGCCCTTCAAACACTGGCTTACCCAGTCCCTTCACTTGTATATCATTTTGGAGCCTTCAATAGTCTCTGGCCTTTGATTCTGGTACTCTTTGAGCCTTTCATTTAACTCTTGACACCACATACATGGTCGACCAACTGGTAGGTGTTGTTTTTTATGAATTTACCTATCAAGTGATTTCGACAGCCAGTTTTAAATAGATCATCAGCTTTGGCTGACCAACAATTGCTTAGGAATTTGACAGGAAGCAGATCCTGATTTAGACACCGACAGATATGGTAGAAATCCAGCAAACGAAACAAGCATTCAATATTTTACACCTGAACCCAAGGTGATGGTTGGCTGGACATATAGGGTCCTTCATCCCACTGGTAGTCTGTGCTACTGACCATTCTAAGGCAGTGGTTCTGATGTGGTTCATGTAATACTTTGGCTTGTTGATGTCCCCTTTGTGTGTTACATTTGTTGTGTGTCTTTTGTTTAACATTTTTATCACCCCTTGTGAGGAAGAAATTGTTGATTTTTGCATATGTGTTTTGTCTGTCCTTGATTTGGCCACATCTTGTGATTGTGGCTTTCCTTGAACCTTTCTTTTTTACTTTTGTTCAAGGGTTAACAAGTCTGATGTTTGACTTGGTGTGTTTGTCTTCTATCCTGTTCTCTATCAGACCGAGAAGGATGTTACTGTAACAAATGAATTTAGTGCTATGTATATACCCGGTAACCATCTATCCTTTCTATTCGTCTTCATCAGACACATTTGATGCACTCCAAGTGTCTATGGCTGCATCTACGACGTGGTCTATGTGAGCTCTGTTAAGTTTAGCGTCATTATTTTCTGTATTGTATCTAAAGAAACTTAAGTACCAGAGTACATATGCTATATGTGCACAGCAACCGACTGTGCGTGCCCAACTTCGGCACCGACAGTACCGCCCACTAATGGATTTAGTCCCTGACTGCACTCGATCCATAAACTATTACGTTTTGCTGGTCAGCCCCCACCCATAGGGGCTTGAAGAAATATATGTGCTGCATGATGCTTCCACGCAGAGCTGAATCCGGCCCCCACACTAGTACTGGTAAACCGCTTAGAGGATCTAAGCCTGTCCAGGAACCGTGTTGCGAGGCTGTCCAGGAACCGCTGTCCGTGCTAATAAACCCTATTGGTTTCATTGGGCGGCAGGGCTTGAGATGTCATTTACCTCAGTGTCGGGAAAAAGTCCCACAAAATTGGATGCACCGTCTCCAAAATGACCTTTACAGTGTTGACGGGGATGTTAAACCTAATATCAAACAAATAAAACGTTTTGCTTGAAGTATGCCTGGAAAGAATCTTGGCTTTAAATATACTTTCCTTGTTTTAGGCATCAAGATTTCATACCGCCCATTCTCATTGAAATGCTCATCTGAGTAACACTGAGCTTGTTTTAGCTGATATATGCCCATGCTCAAATCCCTAAGCTCATTTTCAGCTAGTTAAGGAAACTTCCAAACCTGCATCCTGCACCTTTTTCCCATATAACACGTTTTTCCCCCCAATCATATTTTAGTACTTTTCCCTGCAGCTTGTTAGGACTTTTCCCCAATGCCATCATTCTTTTGGTGGCCGGATTTGAACCAAGCACCTTTCGATTGGAAGTCTAACGCACTAGCAACTGAGCTATCAAGGCTATTTACTTTTAATAGAATGTGATGTAGAACAAAAGAATAAATATAAAAATTCATGTAAAAACAAGATGTGTTTGTGAAACACTGATGCCCCTGGACAGCGCATGCTAAATATGAAAACAGTACCACTAAGCAATCGAAAGAAATGGCCAATGTTCAAGTCTTAAAAAAGTAGGTCAAGGTCACAAGGTAAAAAATTATGAGATCATTGGAAAGGTCTTGTGACATAGAATGCACATGTGAAATACGAAAGCCCTATCACTTACCAATCGAAAGTTATGGCCAATGTTAAAGTTTTTAAAAAGTAGGTCAAACTTCAAGGTAAAAGTCATGAGGTCAAAATTATGGTACCACTGGAAAGGTCTTGTGAAAAAGAATGCACATGTGAAATATGAAAGCCCTATCACTTACCAATCAAAAGTTATGAACTATGTTAAAGTATTTTAAAAGTAGGTCAACTGTCAAGGTTAAGGTCACGAGGTCAAAAGCTATCATACCACTAGAAAGGTCTTGTGACAAGGAATACATATTTGAAATATGAAAGCCCTACCACTTACAAATCGAAAGTTATGGCCAATTTTAAAGTTTTTAAAAAGTAGGTCGAATGTCAAGGTCACAAGGTCAAAAATTATGCTACCACTAGAAAGGTCTTGCGACAAGGACTGCACTTGTGAAATATGAAAGCCCTATCACTTACCTATCGAAAGTTATGGCCAATGTAAAAGTTTTTAAAAATTTTGGAAAAGCAGGTCAAAGGTCAAGGTCAAGGTTACCAGATCAAAAATTATGGTACCACTGGAAAGGTCTTGTTATAAGGTATACACATGTGAAATATGAAAGCTTTATCTATTATCATTCAATAGTTATGCCCAAGGTTAATGGTTTTGTAGGCAGACAGACAGATCAAAAACAATTTGCCCCCCGAATCTCGATTCCGGGGGCATAATAAGTGTTGTCATCCAATAAAAGATCAATTTCTTTATTTCTAGACATTTATGTTGTAACGAATGTGAACAGTTATTTTTTCTACCATCAATTATAGTACGCGCTAGTCCTTACTGTTCACAAGTATGATTTGTGAAGATGAATTGACCTAAAGCCAAGGACATTTTGCATTAGAAATAGCAAGGGGGTGTATTTGACCCACCCATATTGTTTTAAGTCATTATCAAAGAAGATATGTATAAATCATCTAAAAGCTTCATTAGATCGACAGAAAACCATTGTTTGCTGATTTTTTGACTGGTTTTGAAGAATCCTTTTTGCATATATTTATAGATTTTAAATATGACAGAAAATATGTCAAAAAAATGGATTCAGGGGCAGATAACTCTATAAGTAATTACAGAAGAAAGAAATGCTCATAATTTGGCAATGCCCGTTATATCTCAATTATCCCTGTCAAGTATTTTTGCAGTAGCTTTGGAAATAAACTTATGTTGTGGTTTTGCGTAAAGACGGTCAGTAAATTTAGCTGAAATTTAGGTACGACCTATAAGTGAGTATAGTGGTAAAGTGAAGAATTTTTCCACAAAAACATATACATTATGTTCAACATCTATAAAGGTCTAAACAATACTAAAAAGTCCCACTTGCCAGGATGCTTTGTGCTAGAGATAATAGCGTAAGAACCATAGGTCCCTCAATGGGGTAGAATTACCCCACCCACTTTGGTTGCTCATAGAGCCAATACCATTACATCTGTGGATCTGAAATTTCACCACATTAAAGCAAATACATCCTATGTTGAGTCTGCAAAGTTTAAAGAAAATCAAAAGGGGCCATAAAATGGGCCTTATAGGGACTGCTCCTTTGTCTGCCTTACTTCTACAACAGTTTTCACACATTCGATTTGATACGATTTCACTAACATTTTAAGTTACACGTGATGAAAAAGTACTAATTGTCAAAATTACAGCATTTGCAACTTTGAATTTATACTTCAGCCGGCAGGATGGCAATTATTGCCAAAGGCACATAAGTGTATAAAACACATTTCTGGGATATACCTCTAGGCAGTGCAAAGTGTAGACCTAGCTTTTTGTTAAAGCTGTGCTTGTAATAAACATAATAATGAGAATTGTGTTAACTACTTTACGAAAACACGCCTATTTTAATATATTGGAAATTTTACTACCAATATATGAAACATTTCTGATAAAAAAATCTGATATTTTGTTTTCTTATTTCTGCTCAGAACCATAGATTATGGGCATCCGAAAGAACTACCCGGGCGGTTCTAACGTGTACACAATATCTATGTTTCTGAACAGAAATGAGAAAAATAACTTATACCCCTGTAAACCCCAATTTTACTGTACTGGTCACAAAAAGTAGGGGGCCATTTTACTTTCAGGCTGGGTATTAGGACATAAATAAAACGTTACCTGTCCAAGATACAATTAATTCAACAGACTATCAAATAGCCACAAAATGGACCACACATTAATTTCATTGATCACGTCATTATGTAGTGACACGGCGACAAATCTTCTAAGCGTCAACGTCATTTTCCAAAAGCCCCCAGTAACGTGTTGGACCGACTCGATTGTCACAGCAGGCAATGCATCGTCGTCGCATACTTCCAATTAGTGTACGAGTCGTGAACTTCGCCACTCTTCTTGAAAAGCTGCACCAAGCTCACCCAGGGTCCAAGGAGGCGGATCGCGGCTTCGGACGCGTTTCTCGATGATGTCACATACGTGTGTGATAAGAGATAAGTATCGCAGGCCATGGTATTGTCCGAATATTTTGCCGTTTAAGGTACACAGTGACGACGCGTGCCCGATGGGCCCTAGCGTTATCCTGAAAAATGATCCACAACCGAGGCGTCCAGCAAACGGTAACACTTGAGGAGCCAACATGTTATCACGATAGTACAATCCTGTAACTCTGCCTAGGCACACATGTAAAATAGAAGTAAAACAAAGACCAGGAATCGATACAATTAACTTACTCCATCCACCAAAGGCACCAAAGGGAAACAAACATAAACATTAAGCGACCAGACCATAATGGAAACCTAAACAAAGGAAGGCCATAAGGACAGTTACTTCTCCACAAAATGGCCATATGGCCATCCAAAATAAAAAGACACAAGTGATACACACAGTAAGTAACAAACAACAACATAAAGAAATCGCCACAGAAGAACCGCCTTCGAACGGTCAGTGGAAAGATTTCCACTGGGGTGCTTAAATCGATTTTACGTGGCCACAATCCTTACTTCCGTCGCGATTTAGACAAATAATTTGTTCAGTCCGCATGAAGGCCTCCTAACTCATCAGTGCAACATCTCCGTGAACACAAACAATCAAAGAACCACAGAGGTGGGACAACGATGAGGACTCGACAGCAAGAAACCACTGAAATGCTGGAGCAAAAGAAAACCAACAGTTAGACTCCGATGGGCCCGACCAGAGACAGAGCATCAGGCACCAACCAACATTACCTTGAATTAGATCTCTCTAATTCTCAATAAGCCTTTACGTTGGGACCGTCATAGAATCTGAGGCCTGACCCACCGGCGTGCAATAAAAGAGGGAAGCAAAGTTGCCAACCGTGATTGGGTTAACTACCATGCATGCAGTCTGACGTATAACATCCATATTGTACCCAATCTTTTTATATCGAAGAATAATTTTACGAAATTGGGTGCTGAAGTCATTGCGGTTATATATTGTTCTGAATTTATATACTAAGTCACCATAAAATTCGGGTTCCGATAGACCTTGTTGCAGAAGAGATTTAAGTCCAATATTGAATTTTGAAATTAAATCAGAATGGCGTCTATAAAATTTTGAAAAGGCTTTGCGTAGTGTATGGTACCGATAACCCTGATTAAGAAGTTTAGCCGTTAATAATTTATTACGAGTGTTGAAGTCAGTTACATGACTACACACTCTAGCAAATCGAATTAATTGCGAAATATAAACGGCATAGGATGGCGCACGAGGAACATCACCATCCAAAAAAGGAAAATTTACAATCTCAAAATCAAAGTCATCGCGTTTATCATAAATTTTGCACGAAACAAACCCATCTACAATAGATAGATGTAATACAAAAACGGGGCCTCGGTATCAGAAGAATTTGCTTTATTTAACTGAAGTTCTGGGGGTAAATCTGACTGATCAAACCATCGAAATAGGTATTATCAATTTTTAATAAATCATCTAAATATCTAGAAGTGGAGCTAAAAGCTTCAATAATTTCAGATTGGTTATCAATGGAATGCGACAACATGAAGTCTCTTTCATAACAATACAAGAACAGATCAGCCACAAGAGGTGCACAATTCGTACCCATCGGAATGCCCACGATTTGTCTAAATAACTTAGTACCGAATCTAATATAAATATTGTCAAGTAGAAAGGTGAGGGCATCACACACTTTCTGACATGACCAAAGTGTATAATTCTTATGCTCTTTAGAAGTGAAAAATGCATTTCTGACATTACATGCAAGATAGAGAGAATCCTCTCTGTGAAAAGCCCATTCAATTAAATCATTAAGCTTTTCTTTTATAAGATTATAAGGAAGTGTAGTGTAAAGAGTGGAAAAATCGTAAGTAGACAGACTTGAAGCACGAAAATGTCTGGATTTCAATTTATAGACCAAAACAGATTTCTTCCTGATATTTCAAAGACTTTATCACAATATTTAACCACATGCGTTTTAATAGCAGTAAGACAGGAAGTTAATAATTTAAAAAGTTCAGTGGTAGTGCAAGAGCTCGAATTTGCAATAAACCGTGCTTTGTAAGGTCTTTTATGAAGTTTTGGTAACCAGTATAGCGTAGGAAGCTTGTCTTGGCCTTCGGTAACACACACAGCAAACTTGGTGGCTGAATGACAAACATGTTTATCTACTATAGCACTCTCTTCAGCTAAAGGCTGAAGTTCATAGGCCTTAGTACCACCAAGCTCCTGCTTAAGCGTGTTAACATAGTGGAGCCGTCACACAACGACGACGTTGTTAGCGGCCTTGTCTGCAGGGGCCAAAACAACCTTCTTATGAAATTCTTGAATACCTAGTTTAAGATGACGTAAAGACGTCTTGGGCTTAGGAGGTAATAAGTAAGTATGTTGAGAATAAAAAGAAATGCGTTTATTCACTAGTTTTAAAATGCTAAGTTTCCAGTCCTTAAGGGCTTTATGCTCAACATACTCTCGCTTACACCATCAATTACCGAATTCATTCAAGGAAGCAGCGATTTCATCTCTACATTTACTGAAATCAATTTTAGAAGGAAACCGATATTTCGGTCCTTTAGCAATTATATTCCTTATCCTAGAATCAGGAATAATTTTCAAATTGCCAGTAATTACATGACCAGCAGCAGGATAGCAATACACTGAGTTTTTACAATCACATGAATCAGGAGTATTAGTATCAATATCAAGATCTGAAACAAGTTTATTGAAATTAAAAATGATAGATCTAACAGGTTTGTTATATTTATAGCAAATTATAGGTGTTTCAGTATTTTGAAAATAAGCAGGAATGGAAGAAAGCACCGATCTCTCACGGAAGATACTGAGCATATCTATAAAGTCCATACCCTTTTTAATGAAGGATATTTTGAAGAAATGGCGTTTATGATTAATTTCAGAATCAATGTAAGGACGGAGAGTATGCTGAGTATAGCCTCTAGTTAAGAGAGCCGCATCATATAACTGATGAGAACTATCGTAGAATTTATTCGCCTCGGTGTCCAGAAGACGTAAAACAGAAACGGGTAATGAAATTAAAAATGAAAGCATCGAGTGGCGTCCATGATTTAATAATATAATTGACAGTCACTTCAGTCTAGTATGGTTTCGTTTAAACGCACGTGATTTACGTTTAAAGTTACCATTTTTCCTGGTGCCGTGAGATCTAGTTCTGCGTTTTCGACATTCCAGGAGCGAGAAAATATCAAAGTCCGGCATTCTGGAAATATTACCCTCATGATAAATGTTGTCATTAAATCCCAGTGGAAAAGGGGTCTCATTCGAATTTTTTTATAGACCAAAACAGAATTCTTCCTGATCTTTCAAGTCTTTATCACAATATTCAATCACATGCGTTTTAATAGCAGTAAGACAGTCTATTTCCAGTCATGGTGATCCCAACAAATACCATAACAGACCCTGCTGCATATCGGTCATGAGCAAAATAGAAGTGGAGTGGCAATGATCAGCAATCGATACAATCAACCCACAGCTCCCATCAGAGACACCAAAGGGAAAGAAACACAAACATGAAACAACAGACCCTAATGGAAACACAAACAGCGGAAAGCCAAAAGGACATTTACTTTCCCACAAAATAGCCAATAGGCTATCCAAAATAAAATAACATAAGCGACACAAATACCCAAAGACAAATCATAATAACAATAATAAACCGCGACAGAAGAACCGCCTTGGAACGGTCAGCGGAAACAAATTCCACTTGGGGGCTTAAATCGATTTTACGTGACCACAATCCTCGCCCTTACTTCCGTCGCGATCTAGACAAATAATTTGTTCAGTCCGTATGAAGGCCTCCTAACTCATTAGTGCAACATCTCCGTGAACAAAAATAATCAAACAACCACAGAGATGAAAAAACGGTGATGACTCGACAGCAAGAAACCACTGAAATGCTGGAGCAAAAGAAAACCAACAGTTAGACTCCGATTGGCCCGACCATAGACAGAGAATCAGGCACCTTGAATAAGATCTCTCTAATTCTCAATAAGCCTTTACGTTGGAACCGTCAAAGAACTCTTGCCGGGTCTGTAACGTTCACCAGTAGACTTCTACGCTCATCACAAAAGTCTGAGTTAAACCGAGATTCGTCACTGAACAAAATGTGAGACCACTGATTAATGTTCCAACGTCTGCGCTTGGTACATCACGCAAAACGTGCCCTTTTGTGCCTAGGTTTCAACGGCAGTACAAATTGTGAACGCCGTGCCGTAAGGTCACTCGAGTGAAGGCGGACGCCGGGTCATAAGGTCACTTGAGTTAAGGCGATTTCGGATCGTCTGTGTAGAAAAGAAGTGGAAGCAATGATTAGTATCATTGCCTTCACTTCTATTTCGATACAATTAATCCACATCTCCCATCAGAGACATCAGAGGGAAAGAAACACAAACATGTAATAACTAGACCCTAATGGAAACATCAACAGCGGAAAGCCAAAAGGACAGTTACTTTTCCACAAAATTGCCAATAGGCTCTCCAAAACAAAACAAAAAAAAAACAAACAAAAAATAAATAAATAAAAAAAAATAAGCGATACAAACACTCAAAGGAAAACCATAACAAAATTAAATCGCGACAGAAAAACCGCCTTGGAACAGAGTCAGGGAAACGAATTTCACTGGGGAGGGTGGGGTGCTTTAATCGATTTTACGGGGCCGCAATCCTCTCCATTACTTCCGTCGCAATTTAGACAAATAAGTTGTTCTGTCCGAACAATCTCAAAATCAAAATCATCACGTTCATCATAAATTTTGCAGAAAACAAACCAATCTACAATAGGTAGATCAAAAAAAATCCCCCGCCCATAGGGGCTTGAAGAAATATATGGGCTGCATGATGCTTCCACGCAGAGCTGAATCCGGCCCGCACACTAGTACTGGTAAACCGATTAGAGGATCTAACACTGTCCAGGAACCGCGGTCCATGCTAATAAACCCTATTTGTTTCATTGGGCGACAGGGCTTGAGATGTCATTTCATCTCAATGTCGGGTAAAAGTCCCACAAAATTGGAAACAACGTCTCCAAAATGACCTTTACAGTGTTGACGGGGACGTTAAACCTCAAATCAAACAAACAAAAACCAAAAAAATCCAAAAACGGGGCCTCGGTATTATCAGAATTTTTTTACTTTATTTAACTGAAATTCTGAGGGGCATATATGACTGACCAAAGCATCGAAATAGTTATTGGCAATATTAAATATATCATTTAAATATCTAGAAGTCTAGAAGTCGAACTAAAGGCTTCAATGATTTCAGATTGGTTTTCAACGGAAAGGGACAGCATGAAGTTGGCAGTTGTCAATTGTCATCCTTTGTCTTGCATCAACACATTCAAGCGACATCTCTGAAGCCACCGACTGTTTTGGTCCAAATACTATCTGTAGCATCCTTGGGCTAAGGGCTTCCACGGTTTGTTAAGCACATGGCTGCTAGTGGGCAGCCCTCCCCCATTTTCAATATGCAGAGAGGCCTCTCAACAATTTCATAGCATAGTTAGGTGTGAGAAAATAAGGTGCTGTAAACTCCTTAAATACGAGTGATACGAATTTCAAAACCCCGACTGAATGTATACATAACAGAAATAGCAGATGCGAAAGGTTATTGCTTACAAACATGTGTCGACGCATTAATTTATCCGCTTTTCGATACGGGGCAGACTAGAGTTAGAAGTAGAAGTAAAATAAAGATCAGGAATCGATACAATTAACTTACTCCACCCATCAAAGACACCAAAGGCAAAGAAACACAAACATCGAGCGACCAGACCATAATGGAAACCTAAACAAAGGAAGGCCATAAGGACAGTTACTTTCCCACAAAATGGCCATATGGCCATCCAAAATAAAAAGACAAAAGTGATACACACAACAACAAGTAACAAACAACAACATAAATAAACCGCCACGGAAGAACCTTGGAACGGACAGTAGAAAGAATTCCACTGGGGGGAGTGGGGGGGGGGCTTAAATCGATTTTACGTGGCCACAATCCTCGCCCTTTCTACAGTCGCGATTTAGACAAATAGTTTGTCTAAGTTCCAGTACCGAATAAAACAGATATTTACGAAGGCGTCTCTCTATTGGAGTCTAGGTGTTGATGTAATTGTATTGGCTAGATCTGTCACAGCTACACCATCTCTGAAAGCAAAATAGTTTATCTGCTGTTTAGGAGTAAATAGTATATGGTTTGTAGATAAATCTAAAATACTTGATTGAATCATTAAGCAAGCTTGCTTATTGTCAATGTGCCGTGTGAGCAACGCCGATTCAACGCCAATGCAACGTGACAAAGTCGTCTGTACGTTAATTAGTGCCCTACACGTTGTCTCTAAAGTAATATCATATACATAGAAAAAATATTGAGACAGGAGGGTTTACAAGCGGACAAGAGGATCATTGCCTTCACTTCTATTTACAGAGGTTTATGTTGTTTTCATAATTTTCGCTCAAACATGGATTGTTGGTACCTGCTCAAACCGCATCAAATCTATATTTGGAGCAGGAATTGGGAAATTAAGAGGCCTATGGGCCAGTCTGCTCACCAGAGCTCGCGGTGGGAGGGGGGGACACTGCCAACTGGCAGCCATGTATTTTAATAAGCTGAGGAAGGTTTAAGCCAAAAGACACTACAGATAATATTTGAACCCAATCAGTACTGTGGCTTCATGCCAGATGTTGCTTGAATGTATTGATTCAAGACAATCTTTGGCAACCAAGAACATTGCTACAGGAACATTACTATGAAAGTGTGTCGAAATATCAGGAAAGGCGTAAATGGTATTGTTTTTAGCTCACCGTCACGTAGTGACGAGGTGAGCTATTGGGATCACTTTTTGTACGTCGTCCGTCGTGCTTGCGTGTGTCCGTCCGTGCGTCCGTCCGTGCGTCCGTCCGTGCGTAAACAATTTCTTCAAACGACATCTTCTCTGAAACCACTAATCGGATTTTGATCAAACTTCACAGGAATGATCCTTAGGTGGTCCCCTTTCACAGTTATTCAAATGGTTCCGGTCCGTTGCACATCTAGGTCGTAGGAGCCAAAAATAGAATTTTTTCACCAAAAACTTAAAAAATCTTCTTCTCTGAAACCACAAGGCCCAGGTCTTTGATATTTGGTATAAAGCTTCATCTAGTGGACACCTACCAAGATTGTTCAAATTAAAGTGCTGGGGCCAAAGATGCCCCCCGCCCCGGGGCCCTTTGGTTTAACATGGGCTCATATTGGGAAAATCTTTAAAAATCGTCTTCTCTGAAACCGCAAGGGCCAGGTCTTTGCTATTTGGTATGAAGCTTCATCCAGCTGACCCCTACCAAGATGGTTCAAATTATTGTGCTGGGGCAAAAAAGTCCCTGCCCCTGGGCCCTTTGGTTTTACATTGGCTTATATAGGGAAAATTTTTAAAAATCTTCTTCTCTGAAACCGCAAGGCCCAGGTCTTTGCTATTTGGTATGAAGCTTCATCCAGTGGACCCCAACCAAGATTGTTCAAATTATAGTGCTGGGGCCAAAAATGTCCCCGCCCCGGGGCCCTTTGGGTTTTAGCTCACCTGAGCACGAATTAGCTCACCTGAGCACGAAGTGCTCATGGTGAGCTATTGTGATCGGTCAATGTCCGTCATCCGTCGTGCGTCGTGTGTCGTGCGGCGTCAACAATTTGCTTTAAATGCTAACTCCTCCTTAACCCTTGAGCCAATTTCAATAAATCTTTATAGGAATATTGCTAAGGTGACCCTCTACAAAAATAGCTAAAATCTTTCTGCTCCGCTGAACAAGATCGCCTCCAGAGCTAAAAATAGAAAAATCTTTAAACGACAACTTCTCCTGTACCTGGCGGCCAATTTCTTTCAAACTTTGTAGGAGTGTTGCTTAGGTGACCCTCTACCAAAATAGCTAAACGGTTTCGCTCCGGTGAACAAAACGGCCGCCAGCGCTAAAAATAGAAAATTCTTTAAACAACAACTTCTCCTGTACCCTTGGGCCAAAATAATTCAAACTTCATAGGAATGTTGCTCAGGTGACGCTCTACTAAAATAGCTAAAACGGTATTGAACTGCTAAGCAAAATGGCCGCCATAGCTAAAAATAGAACAACATCGTAAATTTGCTTCAAATACAAACTCCTCAACAACCCTTGGGCCAATTTGATTCAAACTTCACAGGAATGTTGCCCAAGTGACTCCCTACCAAAAGAGCTAAACTCGTTCTGTTCTGACAAACAAAATGGCCGCCAGAGCTAAAAATAGAAAAAGTCTTTAAACGACAACTCCTCCTGTAACATTTGGCCAATTTCATTCAAACTTCATAGGAATGTTGCTTTGGTGACCATCTACCAAAAAAACTTAAACGGTTGTGCTCTGATGAGCAAAATGGCCGCCATAGCTAAAAATAGAAAGACATCGTAAATTTGTTCTAAGTACAAACTCCTCCTTAACCCTTGGACCAATTTGATTCAAACTTCACAGGAATGTTATGTTGGTGACACCCTATAAAAATAGCTAAAATCATTCCGTACTGACAAACGAGATGGCCGCCAGAGCTAAAAATAGAAAAAAAAATTAAACGACAACTTCTCCTTATCCCTTAGGCCAATTTAATTTTAACTTTATTGAAATGTTGCTTAGGTGACCCACCACCAAAATAGCTAATTTAAACAACAGTTCCACTCCGGTGAACAAAATGGCCACCAGAGCTAAAAATAGAAAATTGAAATGTTGCTTAGGTGACCCACTACCAAAATAGCTAAAACGGTTCCACTCCGGTGAACAAAATGGCCACCAGAGCTAAAAATAGAAAATTCTTGCGGCCTTGCGGCCAATTTCTTTCAAACTTTATAGGAGTGTTGCTTAGGTGACCCTCTACCAAAATAGCTAAACGGTTTCGCTCCGGTGAACAAAACGGCCGCCAGCGCTAAAAATAGAAAATTCTTTAAACAACAACTTCTCCTGTACCCTTGGGCCAAATTAATTCAAACTTCATAGGAATGTTGCTTAGGTGACTCTCTCCTAAAATAGCTAAAACTGTATTGCTCTGATGAGCAAAATGGCCTCTGTAGCTAAAAATAGAAAACATCGTAAACTTGCTTCAAAGGCAAACTCCTCCTCAACCCTTGGGCCAATTTGATTCAAACTTTACAGGAATGTTGCCCAAGAGACTCCCTACCAAAATAGCTAAATTTGTTCCGCTCTGACTAACAAGATGGTTGCCGGAGCAAAAATTAAAAAAATCTTCAAACGACAACTCCTGTACCCTTGAGCCAATTTCATTCAAACGTCATAGGAATGTTGCTTACATGACCCTCTACCAAAATAGCTTAAACGATTTCGCTCTGATGAGCAAAATGTCCACCATAGCTAGAAATAGAAACACATTGTAAATTTGCGTCAAACATGAACTCCTCCGAAACACTTGGGCCAATTCGATTCAAACTTCACAGGAATGTTACTTAGGTGACTGCCGAGCAAAATAGCTAAAATCTTTCCACTCTGACAAACAAGATGGCTGCCAGAGCTAACAATAGAAAAAATCTTTGAACAACAACAACTCCTGTATTCTAGGGCCTATTTTATTCAAGCTTCATAGGAATGTTGCTTAGATGACCCTCTACCATATAAGCTAAAATGATCCCGCTCTGATGAACAAAATGGCCACCAGGGCTAAAAATAGAATTTACTTCAAACGCAAACTTCTCCAAAACTGTTAGGCCAATTTGATTTAAACTTCACAGGAATGTTGCCCAGGTGACTCCCTGACAAAATAGTTTAAATCATTCTGCTCGGATACACAAGATGGCCACCAGGGCTAAACAAATCTTCAAACGACAACTTTTCCTGTACCCTGGGACCAATTACATTCAAACTTCATAGTTGCTTAGATGACTCTCTATCAAAATAGCTAAACTGGTTTTGCTCCGATGAACAATATGGCCACCAGAGCTAAAAAAAAAAGACAAAACATGTAAATTTGCTTCAAATGCAAACTCTTCCTAAACCCTTGGGTCAATTTGATTCAAACTTCAAAGGAATGCTGCCTAGGTGACACCATACAAAAAAAGCTAACATCGTTCCACTCTGATGAACAAGATGGCCACCAGAGCTAAAAATAGAATGTACTAGAGACAATGACATTCAGGTGAGCGAATCAGGGCCCTCTGGACCCTCTTGTTATTTTTTCCCGAAACTCTAAGAAGCCACACCATCCAAACTTAAGTGCCGAATTTTATACAAGAACACAAAACCTGTTAAGGCAAATACGATGAATATTTCCACAAAGGCTCAGCAGCCTTCTAGAGCATATGGTTAATGAGATGGTATTTTATTTTTTTTTTCTACTTTTTTCATGTTAGTTTCCATGGCAACCAATATTATCATGTTAAGGCATATATGGTGAATTTTTCCATAAAGTCTCAGACTCATAGAGCACATGGTTTCTAAGAGGATATTTTTTAAGTATTTTTTCTATTTTTATGCAATTTGGTTTCATAAGTTTTGTTTGTTTGTAGTGGCGTTTAACGGCCCAGTCAACACTATTTAGGTCATTTTTGAGCCGGTCAGTTTACCAATCCACACTTTTTCTGGCAAGCTTATACGTAGGCGGTTAACCAGTACAGTGCACATTCTTTCGCCAGAACTGCCCTTCTTGAATCAGCGGAAGGGAGAATGACCGTAGAAAAAAATTCATGATCAATCTCCACGACCGAATGTTGCCGTTCCCGGCAGGTATTGAACCTTGTCCTCCAGATCACCTGTAAGACGCGCATCCGACTGATCAACCGAGGCAGAAAGAAGATTGACTGTGGAACATTTCTATAAAACTTTTGTTTAAAATATTTGCAAAGTCTTGGCAGTAAATGCCAGTTTTCTAAGTGTATGGGAACTTTTAGTTGCCACAACAACCAAACTAAAGAGCCGAATTTCATAAAAGAAACACAAAACATTTTAAGGCAAATATGGTCTCAGCCTCAATGAGCAAATTGTTTCTGAGCAGATGATTTTTTATTTCATTTTTTTTTCTATTTCTCGGAAATTTTGGTTTTCATGGCAACAAATAAAATGAGCAGTAAACCTAACAAATGACAGATAGAAGATTGATAATGGAACATTTCTTTGAAAGATTTACATAAATTTATTGCGACAAAGTCTTTGAAAGATCAGGTAGAAATCGGTTTTGGTCTATAAAAAAAAATTCTAATGAAGTTTTAAATAAATTGAAATGTAGACGTTTTTTGTGCTTCAAGTCTGTGTACTTATGATTTTTCCACCCTTTACACTACGATTCCTCACAATCTTCTAAAAGAAAACCTTAACGATTAAATTAAATGGACATTTCATAGGGAAGACTCCCTCTCTCTTGCTTGTTATTTAAGAAATGTTTTTTCAGTTCTGAAGAGCACAAAAAATTATACTTTATGGTCATGTCAGAAAGTGTGTGAAGCTCTCACTTTTCTACTTGACAATGTTTACATCAGATTTGGTACTAAGTTATTTATACAAGTTGTGGGTATTCCAATGGGTACGAATTACGCACCCCTTTTGACTGATCTGTTTTTGTTGTATTATGAGACTCCATGATGTCGCTTTCCTCCTGAAAACCAATCTGAAATCAATGCAGCTGTTAGCTTGATTTCTAGATATTTGGATGATTTATTAAATATTGACAATACCTATTTCGATGGTTTGAACAGTCACATATGCCCCCTCCCCCCAGAACTTCAATTAAACAAAGAAATTCTTCTGATACCGAGGCCCCGTTTTGGATTTACATCTATCTATTGTATATGGATTTTCTTCTTGTAAAATTTATGATAAACGCGATGATTTTGATTTTGATATTGTAAAGTTTCCTTTTTTGGATGGTGGTGTTCCTCGTGCGCCATCCTATGGCGTTTATATTTCGCTATTAATTCGATTTGCCAGTGTGTAGTCATGTAACTGATTTCAACACTCGTAAAAATTGTTAACTGCTAAACTTCTTAATCAGGTACCGTAAACTGCGCAAAGCCTTTTCAACTTTAAAGACGTCATTCTGATTTAATTTCAAAATTCAATATTGAACTTTAATCTCCTCTGCAACAAGGTCTATCAGTACCCGAATTTTATGGTGACTTAGTATATATATTCAGAAAAAATATATAAACGCAATGACTTAAGTTCCCAAACACGGTTGACAACTTTGCTTCTCCCTTTAACTGCACGCTGGTGGGCCAGACCTCAGATTCTATGTCAGTTCCAGCATAAAGGCTTACTGGGAGTTAGAGAGAATCTAATTCTATGTAATGCTGGTTGGTGCCTTAGGCTCTGTCTCTGGTCGGGCTCATCGGAGTCTAACTGTTGGTTTTATTTTGCTCCAGCATTTCAGTGGTTTCTTGCTGTCGACTCCTTGCCGTTGTTTCATCTCTGTGGTTGTTTAATTTTTGTGTTCACGGAGATGTTGCACTGATGAGTTAGGAGACCTTCATGCGGACTGAATAAATTATTTGTCAAAATCGCAAAGGAAGTAGGGGCGAGGATTGTGGCCACGTAAAATCGCTTTAAGCCCCTTAGTGATATTCGTTTCACTGACCGTTCCAATTAGGTTCTTCTGTCACAGTTTATTTTTGTTATGGTTTGTCTTTGCTTTGGATAGCCAGTAGGCCATTGTGTGGGAAAGTAACTGTCCTTTTCGCTTTCCGCTATCGATGTTTCCATTAGGAACTGTTGTTTCGTCTTTGTGTTTCTTTCCCTAGGGTGTCTCTGTTAGGAGCTGTTGGTACGCTGTATCAATTTCTGATATTGCCTTCGCTTCTTTTTTTTTTGTCCACATATATTCAACGTCTTGGCAGTAAATGCCATTTTTCAATCTCTCCCATTGAAAGTCTAAGGAAACACTAAACACTAAGTTGCTATAGCGTCCAAACTATTGAGCCAATTTTATAAAAACACAAACTTTCAATGCCCCGCGAAAGGATGCTACAGATGAAATTTGAGATAATTCGGCCTAGTGACTTCAGAGGAGATGCTATTTGAAAGAATTGACGAACGACAGATAACGACGACAGGCGAACACGGACGACGGCCTATCCGATAAGCTCCGCCGGAGCCTTCGGCTCTTGTGAGCTAAAAAGTAACTGCAAATGCCAATCCGACAAAATGTTAATCCATCAGGTTTACAAGGCAGTATAATAAACACCCCTATGAATCTCAATTTAATATAGAGAAAAAATGGGGCTACGGGGATTACACTTTTTTCCTAATATGTGCTCAAAACATAGATTGTGGGCACTTGGTTAGAGCCGCTTCAATGATGCGGTTGTAACGAATACCGACAATCTATATTGTGTCTAGAAGACAGAAAAATATCATTTTCGTCTACAAAAATGCTAGTTCTAGAGATATCATTACGATAACTCGCCCGTACGACATAGTGCATTTTTCACATCTCCAAAATGGCTACTTCTCTGATGAAAATCTTTGATATTTTTCTTATAAATGCTCAAAACATAGGATGTGGGTGCTCGTTAGAACCGCCTCATTGAGGCGGTTCTAACGAGTACCCACAACCTATGTCTTGGAGCAGAAATAAGAAAAATAATGAATACCCCGTAAACCCCAGTTTTCTGTATATAAAGTGGGGTTTAGGGGGGTCCCCATTTCACGGACTTGTTCACGTGATGTGAATCATGATGCCATTTGCTCACGGGTGTGTTACAGTAATGCATGCACCAATTGATTAAAAGGTATTGTCTGCTCAAATTAACCCGGGACTTGTGAATAAATTTCACGGTCCATTTCATTTCCGACGTCACAACTCGACAGATGTCAATCTTTTTCGTATCGTTGACGAAACACAAAATCAAAAACAAAAAGTATCCAATGCGTGAAGTAACGCTCTGTTACCATGCAGCCATTTTGGCCGAGTGTTTAGAGCACAAGGACACCAAAATTGTATCTGTGACTTCAAATCCGACATCATTTTTATTTATGTATAATCATTGTTATTATTATTATAATTATTGTTATAATTATATTTATTATTGCTATTATTATTATTATTATTATTATTATTATGTATAAAGAATTAAAAATTGATACGACAAAAATCATTCTGAACTTGGACATTTCATGTTATTAGTCCTGCAGTAATTTACAGCCAAGGACAGAAAACCCAAAGCTGCGCAAGTAAAGCAGGTTGTCTCAAACGTTGCTAGCCTCTTTCTGTAGAAAATCCTGGATCTCATATATCCAACACTCATCGCGGAAATGACTTTTATGCCAGCAATACGAAGACTGCCAATGGAACAGAATGAGATGCAATGTTATGTAATTGCATTGTTTGTATTTCAGAATTAAAAGGAAAATGTTTATAAATAATACAAAAAAACATAAATATGTTGGAATAAAAGAATAATAAATAATGACATTGAAACGTACAACACACGGGACTCGAACCTCAAACCTCGCATTTTCAAAATATATACCCTACCACTCAACCAACACATATTTATCAATTGGTTTATCTAGTATCTATTTAATACTTATTTTGTCTACATTTGGGGACATTGCTTCCGATTTTATGGGACACATCATAGTGTAGATTATATTTTCTTGTCCTTTGGGATCATTGATTCCATTGTGGAATTTTGAAAATATCTGAGGGTCACTGATGAGGCCTAATTGGCCGAAACTAGCTAGTCTGGCCCAGAAAACATGTACACTCCATATTTTTCACTTCTGTGGTGTATTCCTTGCTTCCAAAGGATAACCCTTTTATAGAACATATTTAACTTCACTACAGCTGGTGTGTGGGAATGTGTGGCGGCGGTAAAACGTCTCCCTGCCCTACATCATAGTGTAGATTATATTTTCTTGTCCTTTGGGATCATTGATTCCATTGTGGAATTTTGAAAATATCTGAGGGTCACTGATGAGGCCTAATTGGCCGAAACTAGCTAGTCTGGCCCAGAAAACATGTACACTCCATATTTTTCACTTCTGTGGTGTATTCCTTGCTTCCAAAGGATAACCCTTTTATAGAACATATTTTACTCAACGTTGATATGACACTCACTATAGTTAAAAGGGTGGTCCGACTCGCACCACTTTGCCTGGGCCGGCTTAGACCTTCTAAAAGGTTAACCAGTACTCAGTACGGTCGGTTTCAGCGCTGCGTGGAAGCATCATGCAGCCCTTTTTCACCAAGCCGCAATGGGCGGAGGCGCAATATGTACGTAGACCTGTAAAGGTGATGCTAAGTTTTAAAACATTCCACGAGGACATGATTCGACATTGTCCGTTGCTTTGTTATAGGGCGTTTGACACATTTTCGAAAAACAGTGACAAACGCAATCAAATATAGAATATTTAGGTTACGATAAGCTTGTTCTGATTATTGCCTGATTAGCTTGTCTTCAGTCACATTCTGATATGGCGTGGTTAACCCATTTATGTCTGATAGATTCTTCCGCTCAGAAGCTTTGCACGGATCTATTTCAAAGTTAAGCGGTGTCTGACTTATTTTATACATGGTTTGCTTTCATTTTAAGCAGACTGTGAAGGCATCGATACGACGACGTGTTCAGTGGCGCCTAATCTGCGTATACTCTAGTCCAACAGGGGATAAACAGTGGGCGTTTGTTCACATAATGGAACCATTGTTTTGTATTTACGTTCCATGCTCATCACCGTATCAAGTACGGGTATACACAAATCAATACGAATCTGTTACACAATTGATCTGACATATTGATTTGTCTGGGGTAGGGAAAAAGATGCATCTTTTTATTCAGCTATACTCGGTTTCAAATGAAGAACTGACATAGTGCCTAGCTGGCATATTGCAGAGCCTGTCAAACAAGAAGTGGAGGCAATGATCAGGAATCGATACAATTAACCCACAGCTCCCATCAGAGACACCAAAGGGAGAGATACACAAACATGAACTAACTAGACCCTAATGGAAACATGAAAGCCAAAAGGACAGTTAACTTAACACAATATTGGCTATTCAAAACCAAAAATATACAAGCGATACATACACTTAAAGACAAACCATAACATATATGAACCGCGACTGAAGAACCGCCTTGGAACGGTCAGTGACACAAATTCTACGGGGGTGGGTGGGGGGGGGATGGTAGGGCTTAAATCGATTTTACGCGGCAGTTGCGATTAAGGCAAAAAACTTGTTCAGTCCGCATGAAGGTCTCCTCACTCATCAGTACTACATCTCCGGGAAAACAAAAATCAAACAACCACAGAGATAAAACAACGGCGAGAACTCGACACAGCAAGAAACCACTGAAATGCTGGAACAAAAGAAAACCAACAGTTTGACTCCGATGGACCCAACCAGAGACAGAGCATCAGGCACCAACCAATATTACATAAAATTGAATTCTCTCTAATTATCAGTAAGCCTTTCCGCTGGGACCGTCATAGAATCTGAAGCCTGACCCACCGACGTGCAATTAAAGAGAAAATCAAAGCTGTCAACCGTGATTGGGTACACTACCATGCCTCCACTTCTGCTTTTTATAAAGAGTATATATACTTCCAACAAATCCTATAAACATAGCTGTCTGAAGCTATTCTGGGTCAGACGTCGTGTCTACATCGCGACGGAAGTAAGTGCGAGGATTGCGGCCGCGTAAAATAGATTGAAGCACCCCACACGAGTGGAATTCGTTTCACTAACCGTTCCAAGCGGTTCTTCTGCTGTGGTTTAGTTTTGTTATGGTTTGTCTTTGAGTGTGTGTATCGCTTGTATTTTTTTCTTTTGGATGGCCAAATGGCCATTTTGTTGGAAAGTAAATGTCCTTTTGGCTTTCCGGTATTGCTGTTTTCATAAGGATCTAGTTGTTTCATGTGTGTGTTTCTTTTTTCTTTGGTGTCTCTGATGGGAGCTGTGGGTTAATTGTATCGATTCCTGATAATTGCCTTCACTTCTGTTTCAAGCAACAAAAACCATGCTGAAATCATGAAATGCACGTGCCATTTGAACATGGGTTTTGAACTGTGTATTCACAAAATGGGCCAAAATTTGTTTCCTTCACATTAGTGCGACGTAACGTTTTTGCCATGATGTAGCATTTTAAGTTTTATGATGATGTCAGAACTTCACTGTGAAACAGACGTTATCCTTAATGTTAACAAAGTCTTGAGTGAGTCACCATGTTAGTTTTACGGTGGCATCTGAAGAGATAATATTCGGGCCGTGGGGCGTTGTCGTCACAATTTGCCGTAGGAAATGCAATAATGAAAATCATGCATGGTTATTTCATCTCAGTGCCATTGGCCTGATCCTTCTTATTCAAACAGCTTCCTAAGGGATCCTGCAAATGTTTTGTTATGAAAAAGAATTCATGTTTTCCCTTTCTAAAAATTAACAAACCGATGATATTGAGGCGCTTAACTACACCTCTCGATATTTGGATGATCTTTTAAATATTGATAATGTTTATTTTGATCAAATTGTTGTTAGAATTTATCCAAAGATTTACAGTTAAATAAGGCTAGTCCTGATGCCTCTGAAGCACCATTTTTTATTTACTTTTGACTGTTTCTAATGGTACTGTCTCTTGAAAAAGTTATGATAAAAGAGATGATTTTAATTTCAGAATTGTAAATTTTCCTTTCTTGGATGGTGATGTCCCTAAGGCTATGTCTTATGGAGTTTATATGTCTCAGCTTATTCGTTATACTAGAACTTGCTGTAAAGTTGATGACTTTGATTTGCGTTCTTTTATGTCTTTTTTGTTTCCAAAGGCAACCTTTCAGGGGTTTCGTTCTTTTATGTGTTCTTTGTTTCTAGCTTTTTATTTTACCTCACTGCAGCTTGTGTTAAGTGCTGTGTAGCGGCTGTAAAAAGACTTTATCATTGATTATATTTTCTTTTCCTTTGGGGTAATTGAGCCAATTCTGGTTACTTTTAAAATCGAATATCGCTTAAGCCGTTGGGGTAATTGAGCCACTTCTGGTTACTTTTAAAATCGAATATCGCTTAAGCCGTTGCCAGGAGGGGAATGCAGGCTTGCAAACTATATTTCTGTATATGAAGAGACTCAATAAACCCGAGTTTCCGATTTTTGTTCTTTTATATATTCTTTGTTTCCCAAGGCAACCTTTTACCTTTCTATTTTACCTCACTGCAGCTGGTGTTAAGTGCCGTGTGGCGACCGTAAAAAAGTCTCCCCGTGCTTCATCATAGTGCAGATTAAATTTCCTTTTCCTTTGGGATCATTAAGCCCATTCTGGTTGCTTTGAAAATCGAATATCGCTTAAGCCGGTGCTAGGAGACGTATGCAGCCTTGTCTGGCCCAGAAAACATGTATACTCCATATTATTTTTCAGTTCTGTGGTGTATTCCTTGCTTCCAAAGGATAATCCTTTCTAGAACATATTTAACGTCACTACAGCTGGTGTCTGGGAACGTGTGGCGGCAGTAAAAAGTCTCCTTGCCCTACATATTATAGTGTAGTTTATATTTTCTTGTCCTTTTTGGATCATTGATTCCATTGTGGAATCTTGAAAATATTTGAGGGTCACTGATGAGGCCTAATTGGCCGAAACAAGCTAGTCTGGGCCAGAAAATATGTACACTCCATATTTTTTTCAGTCCTGTGGTGTATTTCTTGCTTCCAAAGGATAACCCTTTCTAGAACATATTTAACGTCACTACAGCTGGTGTCTGGGAATGTGTATCGGCCGTATAAAGTCTCACTGCCCTACATTATAGTGTAGTTTATATTTTCTTGTCATTTGGGATCATTGATTCCATTGTGGAATTTTGAAAATATTTAAGTGTCACTGATGAGGCCTAATTGGCCGAAACTAGCTAGTCTGGCTCAGAAAACATGTACACTTCATATCTTTGTAGTTCTGTGGTGAATTCCTTGCTGCCAAAGGATAACCCTTTCTAGAACATATTTGCAATTGGCCTTTTTGTGGGAAAGTAACTGTCCTTTTGGCTTTCCGCTGTTGATGTTTCCATTAGGGTCTGTTGTTTCATGTTTGTGTTTTTTTCCCTTTGGTTTCTCTGATGGGGGCTGTGGGTTAATTGTATCGATTGCTGATCATTGCCGTCACTTCTATTTCACAAACTATATTGTTGTATATGAAAAGAGACTCAATAAAATCGAGACTCCAATTTTCGATTTTTTATGTGTTCTTTCTTTCCAAAGGCAACCTTTTAGCTTTTTATTGAATGATCGTAACAGAATTTTAACAGCTAAACCTCTAAAACAAGGCTATCGGTATTACAAACTGCGAAAAACTTTTTTTAAAATTTTATCGTCGACATTACGCCATTATTAGAAAAATATGGCATTTCTTTGAAGACACTTCTGCACCAGGGACTCTCGGAACCTGCGTTATATGGGAATTTAGTTTATGAATTCAGAAGAATACTAGAAAGTGATAATTGTTCTGGTCAATTCAGAAAAGTTGTTGCTAAATACAAAAATCTGGATATAGCATGGATGTAATGCGACAGACTTGTTTGGTTGTCGACCCTTTTACAGTGGACAACTTTGCTTCGCTCTTTGGTTGCACGGTGATGGGCCGGACTCCGGACTCTTTGACGACGGCCCAACCCTAAATCCTTTGAATTCGGAAAGAGTGGAGCCGGATATGCAGATCAATTTGTTATTGCTATTTTATTTGATACTGTACTGGAACTGAGGACGAGGGTTGAAAGGGGGTCTTTCAAGGTATAGGAAATTTGCATTGGTTTCTGCCCACGCTTGGATTTTGAATAAATTATGCAAATAATTGCCTTGGGTATAACCATTATAATTACGATGCATTCCCTTTTAAATTTTATATCCGTAGTAAATTTATTACATATTTCAAGAAGTCTCTATCACAACAGAGAGTACTCTCATCTACAGTATTCAGAGTTTCATATATCTAATGCTGCTATGTTTTATGAATTAAAGCCATAATTGGCGATTTGGTTGATACTATGAATGACCTCATATGTCTAGTAATAGTGGTTGGGCATTCAGTTTTCTTTGATGGTGTCCCCATATTTCAGCTCCTATTTTGTATTCATTAAAATTTTATATGCATTTTTACCATGTTCCAATTTTTGTCAAAACACAATTTTAGCATAAAAACTACCCACATATATTAGGAACATGTTGATGAATTTTGATGGAAATTGAGGACCGGTAACATTGTGTTTTAACAGACTGAATACTGATAGTCCTGATTCAGCAAAATGTGAAATTATATGATTTGGTTGATACTATGAATGACCTCATATGTCTAGTAATAGTGGTTGGGCATTCAGTTTTCTTTGATGGTGTCCCCATATTTCAGCTCCTATTTTTGTATTCATTAAAATTTTATATGCATTTTTACCATGTTCCAATTTTTGTCAAAACACCATTTTAGCATAAAAACTACCCACATATCTTAGGAATATGTTAATGAATTTTGATGGAAATTGAGGACCGGTAATATTGTGTTTTAACAGACTGAATACTGATAGTCCTGATTCAGCAAAATGTGAAATTATATGATTATCATGTTTTGGTCATGCTGTTTAATAATACTTTACTATTGCTTTCAATTTGGCTATAGTATAGTTTGGTTTGTGTAAGTAGTTCATAGCATAATTATAAATATTATTTCAAAACATCCATTTCGGTACATTTGCCCCCTATGGAACAAACTATTTTGTCTACAGAACTATACCGCAAAGGGTTTGATGACAAAACGTTATCAAACGCACCCAAGTAATCATGTGCACAGTTTTCTTTCTGTCTTTCATGTCTAATTTGGTAATGGTGATAAGGTGATATTTAGATTTAACATTCAAATCAACAACATACCAGTCTCTTTAGATGTTGATGAAGTCAAACTGTTGTTTGTTTATTTAACCCTAACTGTCCATCTTAAAAGAAAGGTTTACTCTAGGGAACATCAATAACACTTGAGATTACTTTTGCTTGACATTAAGTTTTCAGAATTTGTATCTGCATAGGCACTGGTCAATCTATCTTTTTTGTATAGCCCCTATGAACGAAATCAAACGGCTTCCTGAAGCTGTATTCCAAAGCCATTTGAATTTGCTTTTAGAATTCACATGGTCGTACATTTGTCAGTGTTTCAAAACTTATGTGATCATGATTGTGCTGTCTATATATTTGTATAGGTCTTTCACTTCATTTACCTATCTCGGCAGTTGTTGCAGTAATTACAAAGCACAATATGTAAGATATCAAGAAGCATTTAAACTGTCGATAATAATTATTCAATATGTGAGTAGTTATCGCATTACTCATAGGATTTTAAATTATTTTCAGTAAAAACATTGTGACGCTTTTTTACTGTCCAAACACTGCAATGCTCTTTCTAAGCTGAGAGATACATTGCACAGAAATGTACTGGTAATTATTAATGAACAAAAAGCAAGCAAGAACAGTGCTTAAAAAACAGTGAACTTGCATTCAGCAGAAAAATTCAAGAAGTGGTTGAAAGTTTTACAACCAGAAAAACATACTAAAAGCTCGCTTTGGATAAATGAACCATTATTTTGACAAAGTAAATAGAAAAAAATAAGACACTAAAGAAACGTCAACAATTACAATACCAATGCAGAAAAGAGACATATTTATGCATGTGTACTATAAGGAAGGAAACTGTTTCTCTCCCTGTCTAATAGCAAAATTTCCCTAGGTCATGGAACAGCTTTGTTTACACCAAATATTCTGCGCCTCATCCATCAATGATATATTTTGCAACAGAAACTCAATAGCAGTGATATTTCGATTTTTTGGAAATACTAACCAATAATTACTGTAACTTTTTGTTAGGATAATAATCCAGCGTTTATAAAGACAGAGTATATCTAAGACTTAATCTGGCCATGGATTTATCAACAGAACTATTTTTACTAGTAACAACAAACCACTGACCATTGCGTTCTTGCATACCAGCTTGGTATGGAAACGAAACTAATGGATCTCCTTGCCTTACACCTATTTGAGTAGCATGACTTATGCAAAGCCATTAAATAAAGTTGCACATGTTCACATTAATTTTGCTGCTAATAAAAAACAATGTATGTTGTTTATTAGAAGTAAAACAAGGATCAGGAATCGATACAATTAACTTACTCCATCCATCAAAGACACCAAAGGGAAAGAAACACAAACATGAAGCGACCAGACCATAATGGAAACCTAAACAAGGCAAGGCCATAAGGACAGTCACTTTCCCACAAAATGGTCATATGGCCATCCAAAATAAAAAGACACAAGTGATACACACATTAAGTAACAAACAACAACATAAATAAATCGCCACAGAAGAACAGCCTTGGAACGGTCAATGGAAAGATTTCCACTGGGGGGCTTAAATCGATTTTACGTGGCCACAATCCTAAGTAGAAGTAAAACAAAGATCAGGAATCGATACAATTAACTTACTCCATCCATCAAAGACACCAAAGGGAAAGAAACACAAACATTAAGCGACCAGACCATAATGGAAACCTAAACAAAGGAAGGCCATAAGGACAGTTACTTTCCCACAAAATGGCCATATGGCTATCCAAAATAAAAAGGCACAATTGATACACACAGTAAGTAACAAACAACAACACAAATAAACCGCCACAGACGAACCGCCTTGGAACGGTCAGTGGAAAGATTTCCACTGGGGGGGGGGGGGGGGCTTAAATCGATTTTAGGTGGCCAAAATCCTCGCCCTTACTTCCGTCGCGATTTAGACAAATAATTTGTTCAGTCCGCATGAAGGCCTCCTAAATCATCAGTGCAACATCTCCGTGAACACAAAAAATCAAAGAACCACAGAGGTGAGACAACGGTGAGGACTCGACAGCAAGAAACCACTGAAATGCTGGAGCAAAAGAAAACCAACAGTTAGACTCCGATGGGCCCGACCAGAGACAGAGCATCAGGCACCAACCAACATTACCAAGAAGCCTAATTTGTTGATTAAAATACCTTTTGATTTAGTGTTATACTGTCTCCTATTTTGGATAGATCATAGTGTATAAATGAAAGGAAAATATCAAAAATCCATGATATTTTAATAGTTTCTAAGCTAGATTAGCTCAATATGTATCCATTTTGATTTGTATAATCTTATTTTTATTACGTAAGTGTTACGAGTTGCCTTTTTGTAAGGTTCTTGGATGATTTCAATAAAAAGTAAATTTTGCAGAAACGACTCACATCCATTAAAGGTGTAAAACTACAGAGTTAGCTAAAGAAGATACATATGACAAGTTTTCCTAGCAAAATGAAATCTTGACAAATATGTTCTATAAAAGGGTTATCCTTTGGAAGCAAGGAATACACCACAGTCTAGAACATATTTATCTTAGGGATTGAATTTTGAAATTTTTTTAAAATTTTAACTTAAAAATGAGATTTTTGATAATTATTTTATCAGAAAATGTGAACTTAAATTAATTCAAAAGGTTTTTTAGTATCAAAGGAATGACTACGGAGTTCTGCATTCAATCCAGTTCACAGATGTTGAAACTAAATAAAACATAAGATTTAAGACGCACTTATTTAGAGACAGACACAGGCTCATGGAGGGAGTCAGTTAGAGTGGCCTCCTGAGTCCTACTTTGATTTATATAAGTTATTAAATACATTTTTATAGGTTGTATATGCTAAGATATTAATGTACAAAGTTTAAAGGAAAAACATGCATGGGCACAGATGAAAGACCCCCTTTCATAAACTCCCCCCACCCCACGCGCCCAGTAGTGTTACTACTTACCGTCTCAAGGCGGTCGTTCTTTTGCAGTGTCTTATATGTTATTTGGCTTTGTGCCGTTTGTTCATGTTTCGTCTGTTTTTGTGTGTATCACCGTGTCACTTTCTGATGACTTGAGGCGGCTGCGTTCTTAGATTGTGGCCTTTTCTGTGTGACCATTTCTTACTAGTATGCATGAAAACCCATGAATAATCTCTTTACTTGTGCAAATAGGGCTCTGAAGGTCATTTGTGAGGCCTAATTTGTCAAACCTAGCTATCTGGCCTAGATAGTGTCCACTCGATGTTTTTCAATACTTGGTTTATTTCCTTAACCTTTAAAGAAGGCATTTACTACACCTTATATACAGGGAGTATTTGGTCACCGAATGGGTTTTCAAAGCTGTTCTTGTTTCTTTTTGTTATGTTAAATTTTCGAAAACAAAACTGGTTTTCATTTCTTTATTATTACTTGCGAGTGCATGTATTTCAGCTGAATAATCTTAAGTAGTTTATGTTTACACGAGCCTCCGTGGCCTAGTATATTTGTTTGTTTGTATTGGAGTTTAACGGCCCAGTAAACAGTATTTTATGTCATTTTTGAGCCGGTCAGTTTACTTATCAACACTTTTCCTGGACAGGCTTATACGTAAGCGGTTAACCTGTAAAGTGCACATTCTTTGGCAATACATGACAACTGCCCTTCTTGAAACAGCGGAGGGGAGAGAATGACTGTAGAAAAGACTTCATGATCAATCTCCACGAAAGAATAATGCCAAACCTGGCAGCTATAGAACCGCGCCCTCCTGATCACCAGTCAGACGCGCATCCGACTGAGCTACCGAAGCAACCAAAGAGATGAAACAACGGTGAGGACTCGACAGCAAGAAACCACTGAAGTGCCGGAGCAAAAGAAAACCAACAGTTAGATTCCGATGGGCCCGACCAGAGACCAACCAACATTACATAAAATTAAATTCTAATTCTCGGTAAACCTTCATATAACCTTAGGCCCGACTCGGCGTGCCATTAAAGAGGGTAGCGAAGTTGGCAGCCGCGATTTGGTTAACTACCATATATGCAGTCTGTCGTATAACATTATGTTGTACCCAATCTTTTTATATCGAAGAATGATTTTACAAAATTGGGCGCTGAAGTCATCGCAAGTATATATTTTTTTCTGAATTCAAAAACCATAAAATTCGGGTTCCGATAGACCTAGTTTCAGAAGAGATTTGTCCAACATTGAATTTTAAAATTAAATCGGAATGACGTCTGTAAAATTTAAACAAATCTTTTCGCAGTTAATGATACCGATAACCCTGCGTCAATGATAAACAGTACAGCCCTTAACGGACACTGTAGAACACAGCGTTTGATTAAGGTTGTGATATTTGGACGATTTATAAAACATTGAAAATATCTATTTCGATTGTTTGATCAGTCAAATTTACCCCAAGACTTTCACTTAAATAAAGCAAATTCTTCTGATATCAAGGCCCCGTTTTCCGATTTAAATAAACATGTATGTATTGTAGATGGGTTTGTTTCCTGCAAAAACTATGATATTAAACGCGATGATTTTGATTTGAGATTGTTAAGTTTCCTTTCTTGTAAGGTGATGTTCCTCGTTCGGCATCCTATGGCGTTTATATTTCGCATTTATTTCGGTTTGCCAGAGTTTCTAATCATGTGACTGACTTCAACACTCGTAATAAATTGTTAACTGCCTTAGTCAGGCTTATCAGTATCATAAACTTCGCAAAAAAGAAGTGAATGCATTGATCAGGAATCGATACAATTAGCCTACAGCTCCCATCAGAGACACCAAAGGGAAAGAAACACAAACATGAAACAACTAAACCCTAATGGTAACATCAAAGCCAAAGGACAGTCACTTTCCTAAGAATGACCAATTTGCTATCCAAAACAAAAAATATAAGCGATACACACACACCTAAAGAAGCCTCCGTGGTGTAGTGGTTACGCTACTCGCCTTGTAAACCAGGGATCGCAGGATCGATCCCGGGCTTCTCCAGACTTTCGGATGAGTCTTTAAACCGAGGTCCCGTCTCCGTATGACCCTAGCTGTTGGTGGGAAGTAAAACTCTAACACTCACTCACACACACTGAAAGACATGCCATAACAGAAACAAACCACGACAGAAGAACCGCTTTGGAACCGTCAGTGAAACGAATTCCACAGGGTGGAAGTGGTGGCGCTTAAATCGATCTTACGTGGCCACAATCCTCGCCCTTACTTCCGTCGCGATTTGGACAAATAATTTGTTCAGTCCACATGAAGGCCTCCTAACCCATCAGTGAAGCATCTCCATGAACACAACAATCAAACAACCACAGAGATGAAACAACATTGAGGACTCAACAGCAAGAAACAACTGAAGTGCCGGAGCAAAAGAAAACCAACAGGTAGACACCGTCTGATGGGCCCGACCAGAGACAGAGCATCAGAAACCAACCCATATTACCTAAAATTAGATTCTCTCTAAATAACAGTAAGGCTTTTCGCTGAAACCGCCATAGAATCTGAGGCCTGACCCACCGGCGTGCAATTAAAGAGGGAAGCAAAGTTGTTAACCGTGACTGGGTTAACTACCATGCGTGCAGTCTGTCGTATAACATGTATGTTGTAAACTATCTTTTGATATCGAAGAATGATTTTACGAAATTGGATGCTGAAGTCATTGCAATTATACATTTTTTTTCTGATTTTATATACTAAGTCACCATAAAATTCGGGTTCCGATAGACCTTGTTGCAGATGAGGTTTTAGTCCATCATTGAATTTTGAAATTAAATTGGAACTAAATAGAAGCCACCAAGGGAAAGAAACATAAACATGAAACTAGACCCTAATAGAAACATCACTAAAGCCTAATGAACTTAGCAAACTGGAAGTCAAGGCAATGATCAGTCAAAGGCAAAGGTTTATTCAGGTCATTACGATTTAGCTTCAAAATTCAATGTTGGACTTACAACTGGCTATCCAAATCAAAATAATATAAACAACACAAACACTCAAATACAAACCATACCAAAACTAAACCGCGACAGAAGAACCGCCTTGGAACGGTCAGTGAAACGAATTCCACTGGGGGTGCAAAGCGGTGTGAGTCGGACCGTCCATGCTTATAAACCCTGTTGGTTTAATTGGGCGACAGGGCTTGAGATGTCATTTCATTTCAATGTCGGGTAAAAGTCCCACAAAATTGGAATCAAAGTCTCCAAAATGACATATACAGTGTTGACGAGGACGTTAAACCTCAAACCGATCAATCAATCTTTCCCATTGGTTTCTCTGATGGGAGGTGTGGATTAATTGTATCGATTCCTGTTCGTTGTCTTTACTTCTACTTTGCACCGTTTGCAAAACGTCAGCCATTGTCTATTCAATGTGTGTAAAACGACTCAACCTGACTTACCTACACGAAAAGGACATCCCTTACATATTATGTGGAAGATTTTATTCGGCTCGAATCTGATTTCCTTTACTTCTAATGTCGCCAAAAGAAAAAGTATTACCCAGTCCAAGACGGTTCTCCTGTCGCGGCTTAATTTTGTTATGGCTTGTCTTTGAGTATGTTTATCGCTTATTTTATTTTGTTTTGGATAGCCAATTGGTCATTTTGTGGGAAAGTAACTGTCCGTATGGCTTTCCGCTATTGGTGTCTCCATTAGGGTCTAGTTGTTCCATGATTGTGTTTCTTTCCCTTTTGGTGTTTCTAATGGGAGCTGTGGGTTAACTGTATCGATTCCTGATCATTGCCTTCACTTCTATTTCATGTTGAAATCATTCACTCCTATTTTACACCTACTCAGTTCTTCATGCAGGTCATTCACGAAATTCGGCAAGGGAGATAGGTACTATGTATCGACTGATTCGGACGTTAGTCCATTGTTTAATGCATAGCTACTCATACCTGTATTCATTTCAAAAACACTTTATGTAATTGAGATCTTAAACCCATTTCATAGAAATTCAAAGTAGGCAGTTGTACTATATTCTACTGAATGTAGAATCCAAAAAGCACTTTCTGCGATTCCACCTGGCATACAGAAGGTATTACCGTAGCATCACAAATTGCGCAGAATTTTGTTGCAAACAATTTTGATCGGCATTATCCTTGGAGCCATAAGAGGGTTT
The DNA here is from genome assembly GCA_963580285.1 of Lucinisca nassula. NCBI lineage: Eukaryota > Metazoa > Mollusca > Bivalvia > Lucinida > Lucinidae > Lucinisca > Lucinisca nassula. Next base: position 131,048,841 of record OY757011.1, on the reverse strand, counting down.
TTCAAATGCTAGTTAGCTCACCTGAACACGAAATGCTCAATGTAAGCTATTGTGATCGCCTTTTGGATAGGTAAACTGACCGGCTAAAAATGACCTAAATAGTGTTGACTGGGTCGCACAGTCTCAATTTTCTTCGCATGACACTGTCCTGTTGTTGTGGAATGGAACGTGTTCCATGCTCGTATACCAGATCAGTACATGCACATCATTATGGTGTTAATTACTTACATGTACGATTCATGTTTCATGTTTGTGCTTCATTCCCTTTGGTGTCTCTGATGGGTTAATTGTACCGATTCCCGATCATTGCCTTCACTTCTATTTTTTATTAAGAAAACTCGCATATTCAAATATACTGAAAATTTTACTACTTACAGCGCAAAATTTTCAGCTAAAAATTCTGATATTTTTTTATATTTCTGCTCAAGATTGTGGGTACTCTTTAGAACGCCCCGGCGGGGTGGTTCTAACGAGTACCCACAATCTATGTTTTTGAGCAGAAATAAGATAAATAATGTATACCCCCTGTAAACCCCAGTTTTACTGTATATAAAGTAGAAGTAAAACAAATATCAGGAATCGATATAATTAACTCCACCCACCAAAGACACAAAAGGGAAAGAAACACAAACATGAAGCGACCAGACCACAATGGAAACCTAAACAAAGGAAGGCCATAAGGACAGTTACTTTCCCACAAAATGGCAAAATGGCCATCCAAAACATAAAGACACCAATGATACACACAGTAAGTAACAAACAACAAAATAAATAAACCGCCACAGAAGAACCGCCTTGGAACGGTCAGTGGAAAGAATTCCCCTGGGGGGCTTAAATCGATTTTACATGGCCATAATACCCGCCCTTACCTCTGTCGCGGTGTACACTAATTTTGTTTAGTCCGCATGAAGGCTTCCTAACTCATCAGTGTATCATCTCCGAGAACATACAAATAAAAAAACTACAGAGATAAAACAAGGTTGAGGACTCGATAGCATACAACAATAGAATTGCAAGAGCAAAAGAAAACCAACAGTTAGACTCCGAGGGGCCCGACCATAGACGGAGTTTAAGGAGGTAAACAATAAATAGGCGTGTTTTCGTGATGTGAACAAAAGTTGTCAAGACACTTTTGAAAGGAATTATACAATGGCGAAATAAATAACTAAACTGTAATTCTGTTACATGAAAGAATATTTGATTATAATTTAACAATGACTACGATTAGCCTTCGTTAACAAAAACAACGCCAAACAAACGAAAAAATAAAATTAAGCGTTTACTCACCCTTACGCCAAGTTGTTGTTTTTTTCTCCGCGAAAGCAATCGGTCAAATTTCGCCGAGAATCTCCCCGAATTTTCTACGCGAAATCGGGAGAAAGTTCCACGAGAAATTTTTCGCTCATTTAATTTTTTCTCGCGGTTTAGCGGAGAAAATAGCCGATTTCGCGCTAGTCGGGTTCTCCGCGAAACGAAGAATATGGTTTTTTACCGTTAGCTGGTCTGTATTTTTCAGTGAAATGTCAAGTTTGGCGGTTGATCAGTTTCTGCATTTAATTGTCTGATAGTGTTGCCTTCGGTGATGTAGCAATATAATTCTTTATTGTTAAAAGACATCCCTTGGTCTCCTATACTGTATAGAATTAAATTGTCTTTACTTTTGACATCATAAAGCTCGTTTAAGGCTATAAGCATGAAGGGGTGTAAACAAGATCGGCAATGCTGTTAAATTATGCGACGGGACTTACTCGTATGTGTATATTGCTATCTAATTCCTGCTTTTCTAATACCAGACGCCCTATCCCCGGTGTATATATAGAGGATCTTACATGAGTGCTCATGTATTATTGAATTTATTAAACGAGTTGAGGAAAGAGATAAAATGCGAGGTTTTGCCGAGCATTGTATCTTTTTTCCTCAACGAGTTTGATAAATTCAATAATACATGACCACGAATGCAAGATTCTATTTATCATATGACATTTAAAACTCATTTTATTCACGATTGTTTACAAAAATGTCAATATTCCGCCGTTAGTAAACGCGACGTCGTTAAGGACATCGTACATGTAACGTTACCGGACGTATCTAGCTAATTTGCACATTTAATCCACTAGTGGATTATCGAAAATATTACCTGGCGTTATTACACTCTCAGACGCGACGTCATATGATAAAGTTTTATTTAACATTAATAAAATGAGTAAAGTTACTTCAGGAACTATTCGAATCAGAATCTAAACATCAAAGGGAAACGCGGACAAACACATCTTAACAACCATCAAAATCACAGGCGAGAAGCCGCGTTAGCAGCTCTTTTTGGGTCAACTCAATTACCTTTGCTGGACTAATTTGGACACACAGAAGTGTTAAAATGAAAACATATGCGCCAGCGCATAACAAAACCTACAATAAGCCATGGGCGCCCAGCAAAGACTCAGATCAGACTGCGCATCCTTATAGTCTAACCGCTGCATGGAGGAGCATTGGGCCCATAGCTATCCTTAGAGCGCACAACGAAGACTCTGATCAGACTGCGCGGATGCGCAGGCTGACCTGAGTCTTCGTTGGGCGCACGTTTTATTGTAGGTTTTGTCGTGCGCTGGATCATATAACAATATGAAACAGCGAAGAAATAACCACCTGTGGACAGCCAGTAATAACTACTGCGGGCCCCAACCTTCACCGTCTTTTATGCCGCGGGGTTTACACAATTTAGTTGGCTGTTCTGGATCATCAGTGTGTCATCACGGATGGCACGAAGACCTCCTGTCTCGCATTACGATAACACACCCGTGCGACATTGTGCGTTTTTCGCATCTCCAAAATGGCTTCTCTTCTGATGAAAATCCGAAATATTTTTCTTATTTATACTTCAAACATAGGTTGTGGTGCTCGTTAGAACCGCCTCATTGAGGCGGTTCTAACGAGTACCCACAATCTATGTCTTGGAACAGAAATAAAAAAAATAATGTTAACCCCCGTAAACCGCAGTTTTCTCTTTTATATAAAGTGGGGTTTAAGTGGTGTTCATTTCACGGACTTGTCCTCGTATTGCGGATCATCAATGTGTGTGTCATCGCGGGAAAGATTTCATATTGATCAACAAACTGATGAAGCAAAGGATAAGGACTCGACAGGTACAACTCGTAGAGGCACCTTGACATCCCTGGGGTGTGAGCAACACGACTGGAATAGAAGATCACCGGTTAAATCCCAGTGGACCAAGAAACAGACAGGTGTCCAGCCCCAAGCAACCAAATATTTAACTCAATGTCTGGGCTTTTATTGCACACCAGAGGGTCAGGCCTCAGACTCTATGACGGCTCCGGCCTAAAGACTTAAACATTTTAAAGTAATGTCGGTTGATGTCTGAATGTTTTGTCTTTGGTTCGGCCAACCGGACGGAGTCCAAACTGTTAGTTTTCTTTTGCTCCAGCCTTCAGTTATTTCATACTGTCGATTCCTCATTTTCCTTTCATCTCTATATCCTTTCAATTTTATGTTGTTACGGGCCAGGCGTAACAGAAAGAATAGCAAACAAGCCTTTTGGAAAAATTTTACAAATTTTTTTTACAAGTTAACTTAAACTTGTAGAAGTAAGACAATTAAATGTACTTAGTCCTGTTATGAAATATCCCGAATGAATCTATTTTCCTTGATCCCACAGAATTCACAGTCCAAAATGAAAAGTAATATCCTTTAACAATCCAACACAGAATTTAGAAATAACTTTTCTTAAAAGCCCAAACATCAAACTCCAAAGTCTGACTCAATGAGAAAAATCAAGCTCTTTTATAGACCCTAAGATTTCTCTAGAATGTTCCACAGGGCTGTAGAATAAGATGATGTAATTTTCTAAAAATAATGCAAACCTGAACTTTCTGGAAGGTTCCAAAGTCTTTTTCCTTGTAAACAAGATGTTTACAAATAGAAATTAATCTGTGACTCAGCTTTCGAGAATCTTCTATAAGAAGATTAACAAGATATCTATAGCACTATTAGGTCAGTGGGGTGAAAGTTGGAATCAGAAAAAATAAATTCTTATGCATAACACTCCCCCTCTTCGAGGAAAAGAAAGATTTATGTAATAAAGCTTTCTTTTGCTTTAAGATTAATTAAATATTGAACATAGCATATACAATTACATATATCTACAATCCACTTCAGTATGAAAGAAAAACACAACTCCTGACACTGCTCAAGCTCTTGAAAGTGCATCAGGGATAATGTTTTCTCTCCCTCTGATATGCCTTATGTCTAATTTATACTCTTGTAGCATAAAAATTCCACCTGAGCAACCGCTGATTTTTGTTTTTCATTTTATGTATGGAAGTCAGTGGATTGTGATCACTGAAAAAAAATCGGTGCAGTAGTAGGACTAAGATAAACTTCGAAATGTTGCAGAGCAAGAATCAGAGATAAGCACTCTTTCTCTATGGTAGAGTAATTTCTCTGATACTTATTACAGTTTTTGGAAAAGTAGCAAACTGGATGATCCACACAATTTTCATCTTCCTGCAACAAAACACTACCTGCACCTACGTCACTAGCATCTACAGCTAGCTTAAACTCCTTTTCAAAGTTTGGTGCCAAGAGAACTGGTTCACTCTTGAGTATGGCTTTAAGCTTATCAAAAGCATTTTGGCATATTGCATTCCAATGGAACTTTGTTCTTTTGCTCAGCAAATTTGTCAAATGCTCAGCAATTACAGAGAAATTATTACAGAACTTTCTGTAATAACCAGCCATACCAAGAAATCGCATCAGCTGTCTTTTGCACGTGGGTACGGGAAAATTTGAGATAGCCTCAACTTTAGCATCAATGGGTTTCACATGACCTTGACCTACAACATGACCTAGAAATGTCAACTTGCATGGCAGAATTCACTTTTAGCAAGATTGATTGTCAATTTGGCATTACTCAGTCTATCAAAGAATGCTCGAATAGTCCCAAGATGTTGATTCCACTGGTCATTGTATATGATAGCATCATCGATATAAGCACTGCAGCCATCCAGTCCTGCAATTACCATGTTTATTAAGCGCTGAAATGTTGCCGGAGAGTTTTTCGTTCCAAATGGCATGACTTTATAGTTAAATAATCCGTCTGGTGTTGTGAATGCCAAAACCTCCTTTGCTCTATCTGTAAGTGGAATTTGCCAAAATCCTTTCAGAAGGTCAAATTTCGTTTTATGTATTTGGCATTCCCGATGTTATAAATGCAGTCATCCATTCTTGGAATAGGAAAGCTATCTATTTTACTTAAGGAATTAACTTTCCTAAAATCTGTACACATACGATATGTCCCATCAGGTTTTGGTACAAGCATACAAGGAGAACTCCATTCACTTTGGCTTGGTTCAATAAAGTCATTGTCCAATAAATACTGAACTTCTTCTTTAAGAAATTTTTGTTTCATAGGATTCATCCTGTATGGATGTTGCTTTACAGGGTTAGAACCATTTGTGTCCACGTCGTGAAATATTTTGTCTGTCCGTGTTGGAATGTCAGGAAATAAGTGTTCATATTCAAATACCAGCTGTTTCAGTTCATTCCGCTGGTGTGGCTCTAGATGTGACAGTTTCTGGTCGAGATTCCTCAGAATGTCAGAATTCTGAGGTTTTGATGATGTGGGATCAGATTTCACTGAAATAATATCCTCACAGTCATTGTCACATGAATTAAGTGGAACAGAGCTAACTAGATTGACTGATGTTAAAGATGCATTGTCCCTATCACTGTATTCCTTAAGCATTTTAATTTGACACTTGCTTTAGCATGCGCCTCCCAGGAGTGTTTATTGTGTAATTTACGTCACTGATTTTTTGTCTACAGTGTATGGACCATAATACCTGGCTTGCAAAGATTTTCCAGGTTTAGGCAAAAGAGCTAGTACCTTATCACCTGGTTTAAAATTCCTTTCTTTTGTCCCTATGTCATATAGTTGTTTCATTTTTCTTTGGGCTGACTGAAGATTGGTCCGAGCAGCCTCACAAGCTTTTGAAAGTCTAGTTTTGAAATCCGAAACATACTGAAGTAAATTCAAGGCAGGGTCATGATTAGAGAGAAATTTCTCTTTCAGAAGTTTCAAAGGGCCAGGAACATTATGGCCAAATACTAGTTCAAATGGACTGAAGCCAAGAGATTCTTGCACAGAATCTCTAACAGCAAATAAAAGCAAATGTATGCCTTCATCCCAATCCTTCCCTGTGTCAAATCAATATGATCTTATCATGTTTTTCAATGTTTGATGGAATCTTTCAAGGGCGCCTTGACTTTCAGGATGATAGGCTGATGACTCATACTGTACAATGCCAAGTTCATGCATTACTTGTTGAAATATTCCAGACATAAAATTTGAGCCTTGGTCTGACTGAATAGATTTAGGAAGCCCAACAAATGTGAAAAACTTCACTAAGGCCTTGACGATTGTCTTAGTTTTGATATGTCTTAGTGGAATGGCTTCAGGAAAACTCGTGGAAGCACAAATAATAGTCAAAAGATATTCACAGCCAGACTTAGTTCTGGGCAAGGGACCCACACAGTCTATAATTATTCGACTGAAAGGTTCATCAAAAGCAGGTATAGGCTGCAAATGAGCCTTAGCTGTAGTCTGATTGGGTTTTCCTACCACTTGACATGTATGACAGGACCTAAAATACTGATAAACATCTGAATTTAACCCAGGCCAGTAAAAATGATTAAGAATCCTGTGATGTCCTCACCTTTCTACTTGACAATATTTACATTAGATTCGGTACTAAGTTATTTAGACAAATTGTGGGCATTCCGATGGGTACGAATTGCGCTCCTCTTGTGGCTGATCTATTCTTGTATTGTTATGAAAGAGATTTCATTCATAACCAATCTGAAATTATTGAAGCTTTTAGCTCTACTTCTAGATATATAGATGATTTATTAAATATTAATAATACCTTTTTTGATGGTTTGATCAGTCAGGTTTACCCCCAGAACTTCAGTTAAATAAAGCAAATTCTTCTTATACCGAGGCCCCGATTTGGATTTACATCTGTCTGTTGTGGATGGGTTTGTTTTATGCAAAATTTATGATAAACGCGATGACTTTGATTTTGAGATTGTAACTTTTCCTTTTTGGATGGTGATGTTCCTCGTGCGCCATCCTATGGCGTTTATATTTCGCAATTAATTCGATTTGCTAGAGTGTGTAGTCATGTAACTGACTTCAACACTCGTAATAAATTATTAACCTCTAAACTTCTTAATCATGGTTATCGGTACCATAAACTACGCAAAGCCTTTTCAAAATTTTATAGACGCCATTCTGATTTAATTTCAAAATTCAATATTGGACTTAAATATCTTCTGCAACAAGGTCTATCGGAACCCGAATTTTATGGTGACTTAGTATATAAATTCAGAAAAATATATAACCGCAATGACTTTAGCACCCAATTTCGTAAAATCATTCTTCGATATAAAAAGATTGGGTACAATATGGATATTATACGACAGACTGCACGCATGGTAGTTAACCCAATCACGGTTGGCAACTTTACTTCCCTCTTTAATTGCACGCCGGTGGGTCAGGCCTCAGATTCTATGACGGTACCAACGTAAAGGCTTATTGAGAATTAGAGAGATCTAATTCAAGGTAATGTTGGTTGGTGCCTGATGCTCTGTCTCTGGTTAGGCCCATCGGAGTCTAACTGTTTGTTTTCTTTTTGCTCCAGCATTTCAGTGGTTTCTTGCTGTCGAGTCCTCACCGTTGTCTCACCTCTATGGTTCTTTGATTTTTTGTGTTCACGGAGATGTTGCACTGATGAGTTAGGAGGCCTTCATGCGGACTGAACATATTATTTGTCTAAATCGCGGCGGAAGTAAGGGCGAGGATTGTGGCCACGGAAAATCGATTTAAGCCCGCCATTGGAAATCTTTCCACTGACCGTTCCAAGGCGGTTCTTCTGTGGCGATTTATTTATGTTGTTGTTTGTTACTTACTGTGTGTATCACTTGTGTCTTTTAATTTTGGATGGCCATATGGCCATTTTGTGGGAAAGTAACTGTCCTTATGGCCTTCCTTTGTTTAGGTTTCCATTATGGTCTGATCGCTTAATGTTTGTATTTCTTTCCCTTTGGTGTCTTTGATGGGTGGAGTAAGTTAATTGTATCGATTCCTGAGCTTTGTTTTACTTCTATTTTATTTACACCGAAATATCCTGATATGGGAGTTTCATGTGCCAAGTTTAATATTTCGGGACGGTAAACCCGTGGAACCACTATCTGGTGGTTGACAGTCCACTCGTCTTCTGCTAAGACGTCTGCAGGACGCCATTTTCTCATAAGAATGTCATTTTTGACATAATAACAGACTGGGACCTGAGATACTTCCTGTTCATCTAAAGCCCTATCAAACAAAGGCGAAATTTCAGGATCCTTGTGCTGTTCTATAGCTAGTTGAGACCCGGACATTTTGTCATGGCCTTGATCGAAAGATGAGTTATTCTAATGAAAATCTGTCTGCTTATCAGGCAGGCTTGAAGACAGAGGCCTTGTTATCTCGTCATTAAAAGACTGACCTAAAAATGTGTCAGTTAAATCAAAATCCTGTTTCCCATCAGTTTGCTTGGCCTTACGTGCCATAGCCCTTGTGACTGCACAGGACGGATAAAGATCAGGAATTTCCTGCCCCATGGGATCAGGTGGTTGATCAGTGCAAGGATTTGAAGTAAAAAGCGGGTTTCCCTTTGGTGTCTTTTATGGATGGAGTAAGTTAATTGTATCAATTCCTGATCTTTGTTTTACTTCTACTTTACCACAACCTTATCTCCAGCTAAGTCATTGCCTAGCAATAAATGAACACCTTTAAAAGGTAAAGAAGGTCTAATACCAACAGCCACTGAACCGGATACCAATTCTGATGACAAATACACGTTATGAAGCGGAACATTAACAAATCCACATTCCACACCTTGAATAAGGACACTTTGGCCCAAAGAAGTCTTCTCAGAAAAAGGCAGAGCATCTGCTAGATAAGAGATTGAGAAGCTCCAGTATCTCGTACGATTTTAATAGGGGTAGGATGGGCATAACTGTCACCATTTAGTGACACTAAACCATCTGATAAGAATGGTTCATAAATCTCCATAACTGAATCAGTCTCAGATAATAGGGTATCAGAAAGAGTTTCCTCCCTTACACAAGACTGTGGTTTTGGCCTTATAGAAGTCAAACCTGTAGGCTTAAGTTCCTCTTGTCTTTCTCTTTCTTTTCTTCGCTTTAATTTTAAACATTCAGAGATCAAATGACCTGTATTTTTACAATAATAACAAACTACTTGAGATTGAGATAAGGGATTCTGGTCTTTGTTTTCACCAGAAGGTTTGGAAAAATTTGGGCTTCTGTTTTCACCAGAAGGTTTGGAAGGATTCTGGCTTTTATTTTCACCAGAAAGTTTGGGCATAGTACTAGATGTATGGCTATAACTACCAGAGGGATTACTGGGATAGAATCTTGGACCTGTCTGTGGATTATAAGGTTTTCGAGAATAAGGCCTGTTGACAAATGAGACTTTATGAGTCAAAGCGTAATCATCTGCCAAACGAGAAGCTTCCTCCAAAGTTTCAACCTGTCTCTCATCAAGAAAAGACTTAATGTCTGAATTTATGCACCGTTTGAACTCTTCAACAAGGACAAGCTGTCTAAGTTTTTCATGATTAGAGTCTACTTTTTTTAGAAGAACACCACCTATCAAATAACTGTTCTTTGGTTCGAGCAAATTCTTCATGAGTCTGGGAAATTTCTTTTTTACAATTCCTAAATTTCTGCCTGTAAGCCTTAGGGACCAACTCATATGCCTTAAGTATAAGCTCCTTAACCAAATCATAGTCTGAGCTTTGCTCGACTGTCAGCTGAGTGTAAATGTCTCGAGCCTTTCCGACAACAACGCTTTGCAAAAGTAAGGTCCAATTCTCTCTTGGCCATTTTAAATTTTCTGCAACTTTTTTCCAAATGCAAAAAATACTTATCTACCTCTTTTTCTGGAAATGGCGGAACTAATCTGATGTGCTTTGTGGCATCAAAGTAACTACCAGAGTCAAAAACAGGGGTAGGTTTCACCCTGTCCTGACCCTGGAGTTCCATTTCCTTCAGCCTTAATTGAAATTGCCTTTCCCTTTCTTTTTCTTCAATACTATATCTCATTTGTTCCTTTTCTGACTCAATCCGTTCCTCCATTTATCTTTGTTTTTCCCTCTCTCTTTCTTCTTTTTCTAATCTTTCCATCTGCATTTGTCTCTGCATTTCTCTTTCTTTTTCTTCCTTTCGATTGTTTTCTTTCTGTATGCGTTCTTCCATTTCTAATCATATTTTTTCTAATTCAATTTGCCTTCCTATTTCAATTTGTCTCATTTGTAATTCAGTGTGTGAAACCATAATGAGAGACAAAGCAGATGGATCGAAAAGTTCTTCATCAACCAAAACTGAACCAAAATATTGTTAATTTCTGTTTGTTTTGACAGCAGTGACCCCATAATGGGAAGCAATATCTAGCAGATCTGTCCTTTTGGCCAGATTAAACAACTCCTGAGTAGGCCGAGCCAAAAAGCTTCTCAAATCAAACATGTTTGCTTTTTGTTTGTTTTATAAAGTATTTATGGAAATACAGATTGAGGTTATTTTGACAAAGTTTTTTTTTCGAAATGACAAGCCCAACGAGAATTTCACATGAAATGACAAGTACTATTTCACATGAAATGTCAATTCACATGAAATGACAATCCCCTTTTATGTCTATGGGGAAAGCCAATCTGTTGAAGCAATGTCAAGTCTATATTTGATAAGAAATAACAATTACTTGCCTACAAATGAAATGTCAGTCCTAAAATGCTCAAGATGTTTTTATCCCGGACGAGCCCCAAATTTCTGATACGAGCAAGGCGTAGCAGAAAGAAAAAAGCAAACAAGCCTTTTGGAAAAATTTAACAAAATTTATTTACAAGTTAACTTAATCGATTTAAGCCCCCCAGTGGAAATCTTTCCACTGACCGTTCCAAGGCGGTTCTTCTGTGGCGATTTATTTATGTTGTTGTTTGTTACTTACTGTGTGTATCACTTGTGCATTTTAATTTTGGATGGCCATTTGGCCATTTTGTGAGTAAGTTTATTGTATCGATTCCTGATCTTTGTTTTACTTCTACTTTTTAAACTTGTAGAAGTAAGACAATTAAATGTACTTAGCTCTGTTATGAAATATCCCGAATGAATCTATTTTCCTTGATCCCACAGAATTCACAGTCCAAAATGAAAAGTAATATCCTTTAACAATCAAACACAGAATTTAGAAATAACTTTTCCTAAAAGCCCAAACATCAAACTCCAAAGTCTGACTCAATAAGAAAAATCAAGCTCTATTATAGACCCTAAGATTTCTCTAGAATGTTCCACAGGGCTGTGGAATAAGATGATGTAATTTTCTAAAAATAATGCAAACCTGAAAATTCTGGAAGGTTCCAAAGTACTTTTCCTTGTAAACAAGATGTTTACAAATAGAAATTAATCTGTGACTCAGGCTTTCGAGAATCTTCTATAAGAAGATTAACAAGATATTTATAGCACTATTAGGTCAGTGGGGTGAAAGTGGGAATCAGAAAAAATAAATTCTTATGCATAACAATGTTCTCGGAGATGCTGCTCTGATAATTTAGAAATCCTTCGTGCGGACTGAACAAATTATTTGTCTGAACCACGACAGAAGCAGGAGCGAGGATTGTAGCCAGTAAAATCGATTTACACCCCCCCCCCAAGAAAAACAAAAATCAAGAGCTGTCACAGTAAGTGAGCAATGCCCCCGTGGGAGCCAATTTGAGGAAAAAAAGTGCGGACTTACCCACAAACCCACACACAAACCCTCAAACAAACGGACAGTGCAAAAATTATATGCCCTCTTACGGGGGCAACACACAAACCCTCAAGCAAACGGACAGTCAAAAACTATATGCCCTCTTACGGGGGCATAAAAAATTAACAAAATTGTCGAAGAAATGGGGTAGTAGTTCGCGTCACAAGGTTTAAGAACGCGTTTTTTTTTCTCAGAAAATAAAGGGCCTTATCTCCTACGCAGATGATAGGATCAACGTGAAAATTGTGTTAGACACCCCTTTACGTCACAAGGAATGCATGTGCAAAGTTTCAGCTAAATCGGTGAAGAAATGATGAAGTAGTTCGCGTGACAAGGTTTTCGAACGCGTTTTTTTGTTTTCAGAAAATCAAGGGCCTTTTTACTTCGTCGCAGGTGATAGGATCAACTTGAAACTAGTGTTTGACACCCCTTCACCTCACAAGGAATGCATGTGCAAAGTTTCAGCTCAATCGGTGGAGAAATGTGGAGGTAGTTTTCGTCACACGATTTTTAGCGCATTTTTGAGAAAATCAAGGGCCATAACTCCACAACGCTTCATCCGAGCAGAATGAATATGGTGTTAGGCACATCTACATATCAGTGCAAATGCATATGCAAACATTAAACAAAAGTGTCGAAGAAATGTGGAAGTAGTTCGCGTCACAAGGTGTAAGAACGCGTTTTGCAGAAAAAAGGGCCGTAACTCCGTCACAGATGATAGGATCAACGTGAAAATTGTGTTAGGCACCCCTTCACCCCACAAGAAATATATGTGCAAACTGTCAGCTGAATCAGTGAACAAATGTTGAAGTAGTTCGCATCACAAGGTTTTAGCGCATAATTTTTAGACAATAAAGGGCCATAACTCCGACGTAAATGAGAGGACCAACGTTAAAATTGCGTTAGGCACCCATGCACCTCACAAGGAATGCATGTGCAAAGCTTCAGCTCAACCGGTGAAGAAATGGGGAAGTAGTTTGCATCACAAAAAAAGGTGCGGACTAACCCACAAACTGACAGTGCAAAAACTATACCCCCTTCTACGGGGGCATACAAAAGCTTGTGACGCTTTCATTATAGTGAAGTTGTTTTGTTTTGGTGTCTTGGAAGGGAGGTGCCGGGTATTTGTATCACCTTCACTTTTATATTTCATGTAGCCTTCGGCCTGGGTAGCTCACTCGGTCGCACATCTGATTGGTAATCGGGAGGTCGCGGGTTCGATACCTGCCGGGCCCAACAACATTCTTTCGTCTAGAGTGACCATGAATTGTTTTCTCCGGTCATTCTCTGTCTTCCGCTGATTCAAGATGGGCAGTTTTCAGTTTCTTGCGAAAGATTGTGCATTGTTTTGATTAACCGCTTATGAATAATTCCTCCCAGGGAGCTGTGGTAGGGTAAAGAATTCGGCTCATTATGACCTAAATAGTGTTAACTGGGTCCTAAAATCCCAGTCTCACCAGGACTGAATGCTCACTAGAAGACCCAAAAAGATCGTCGAACGTTATAACACTTGAAACAGTCCCTAAAGATTTTGATAGTGCATTGCAGATGCACTTTAAGAATTTTACCTTGCAGATAAGACTACAATTATCAAGTGTTTATATTATCCAACAAATGTTTTTTAAAGGGTCTTTAAACATGTATAGAACCAGTGCTTAGGCTGAAGTGCACAACCCGCCAGATGCTTTTAGCTTTATGAGTGTTACCATATATGGATGGGTATGGCGGCCATTTTGGTCATGTGACCTGGACCTAAAACGGTTCCCCCAATAAATGCGCCTTATCGTAAGGAGCAAAAATATATCTTATACTTTAGTACTGTATTCTGAATCGTTTGCAGGATAAAATGCATTCTCACTTTTCCAATACAAAAGCATATGTGTCAAAGTTTGACCTGGGCAGAAAGAAGGTCAAGGTCAACCCAGGGTCACCATTTTATCAAATTATGATGGGCCTAAGTCCAAAATGCTATTTATCAAGTTTCGTGGAAATCTGCCCAGTGGTTCTGGAGAAGACTATTTTTGAAGGGTTTTACCATATATGGCTTGGCGGCCATTCGGTCATGTGACCTGGACCCCATGAGCAAATTTTGGTTTCCCCCATCCCATAGAGGCTCCATATGAAATTTGACTTCAATCGGCCAAACGGTTTCCGAGGAGAAGCAGTTCGAAAATTTTCACATTTTTCGCCTCGGTGAGGCTATACTAAATGGAATGTAATATTTCGCAAGTTCATTGGTTAGATCTCATTGATATCTATCAGTATGCCAAAAATTGTTTAAATATTCCAAGCGGTTAAGTCACTATCGCCAATTTTCACAAACGGGTTACGGACGGACAGACAGACTGACAGACTGACCGAATGACAGAATGACACAGTGATTTTAGGGCACTCTTAGAAAGTCAACCGACTTCAGTCGGTCGCTTTTTCTGCGGGTCGTGCAATATCTGCTACATGGGAATCATACTTGCAGAAACGATTTCCATTCGGTCTAAACCTAACCCCAATTACTCCATAAACGAAACTTTTGCACCCGCTCGTAGCATTTAAGATGTTAGAATGAAAAGTTAACACTTTTAGCTCCCCTGAGCCAAAGGCTCCGGGGGAGCTTATAGGATGGCAGGCGTACGTCGTCCACCATTTTCAAAAGACTTCTCTGAAACCACTGTGCCAATTTTAATTAAATTTCATAAGCAGCCCCCTGGTAATGGGGGAACAAAAGTTTGCAAGTATGGTCCAGGTCACATGACAATGATGGCCGTCATGCCCAAATATGGTAAAAACCTTAAAAATCTTCTTCTCCAGAACCACTGGGCCGATCGTCTTGAAACTCGGTATATAGTATTGGGTGACTGAGAACTACTAAGTTTGCAAATATCATGATCGTAGGTTGACCTTGACCTATTTTACGTCAAGGTCAAATTTGGCTCCTTAGGCTTTTCATTTGGAAATAGGGAAATCAAAGCATTTTAACAAGAAATAGTGTGGTCTGTGATATGAGAATAGGTAAAAAATGGATGCCTATGACTGCTTAGGGTCAAGGGCATTCGGTGACCTTGACCCAAGGTCACTTGTATTGCAGGTTCATTGACATATTAGAATACATTTTCTCTAACACCACTGGGCCAATTTCATTTAAATTTTATATGCAGCCTTAGGACACTATGGAAACAAAATTTATTCGGATGGTCCAGGTCACATGACCAAGGTGGCCGCCATGCCCAAATATGGTAAAAACCTTAAAAAATCTTCTTCTCCAGAACCACTGAGCCGATTGTTCTGAAACTTGGTAAGTAGCATTGAATGACTCAGTATTGGCATGTTTGCAGAAATGATGACCGCAGGTTGATCTTGACTGATTTTACGCTAAGGACAAATTTGGCTCCATAGGCTTTTCAATGGGAAATAGGTAAATCAATGCATTTTTGTTAAATATTGTGGTCCATGATATGAGAATAGGTAAAAAAGGATTGTCTTTGAATGCTTAAGGTGAAGGTCATTCGGTGACCTTGGCCCAAGGTCACTTGTATTGCAGGTACATTGACATATTAGAATTTTCTCTAAAACCACTGGGTCAATTTCATTTGAATTTTACATGCAGCCTAAGGACAGTAAGGGAACAAAAATTATTCAAATGATTCAAGTCATGACCAAGATGGCCGACATGCCCGAATATGCTAAAAATCTTATAAAATCTTCATCTTCAGAACCACTCTGCCAATTGTTTTGAAACTTGGTATGTAGCATCGTGTGACTGAATACTACTACATTTGCAAAAATGATGACCCTAGGTTGACCTTGACCTATTTTACGTCAAGGTCAAATTTGACTCCTTAGGCTTTTCAATAGGAAATAGGGAAATCAATGCATTTATCAAAAAATTGTGGTCTGTTATATGAGAATAGGTAAAAGATCAATGTCTGTGAATTCTTAGGGTCAAGGTCATTCTGTGACCTTGGCCCAAGGTCATTGGTATTGCAGGGCCATTGACATATTAGAATACATTTTCTCTTTCACCAACGGGCCAATTTCATTTAAATTTTATATGCAGCCTTAGGACACTTAGGGATCAACTTTTTTTCGGATGGTCCAGGTCACATGATCAAAATGACGGTCATGCCCAAATATGGTAAAAAGCTTAAAAAATCTTCTTCTTCAAAATCACGTGGTCGATTGTCTTGAAACTTGGTTTGTAGCATCGGGTGACTGAGTACTACCAAATTTGCAAAAATGATGACCTTAGTTTGACTTTGACCTATTTTCGGCAAGGTCAAATTTGGCTCCATAGGCTTTTCATAGGGAAATAGGTAAATCGATGCATTTTTCGAATATTTTGTGGTCTATGATATGAGAATTGGTAAAAATGATTGTCTATGAATGCTTAAGGTAAAGGTCATTTGGAGACATTGGCTCAAGATCACTTGTATTGCAGGTCCATTGATATACTAAAATACATTTTCTCTAAAACCACTGAGCCAATTTCATATAAATTTTGCATGGAGCCTAAGGATAGTAAGGGAACAAAAATTATTCAAACGTTCCAGGTCACATGACCAAGATGGCCGCCATTCCCAAATATGGCAAAAACGTTAAAAATCTTCTTCTCCAGAATTGCCGGGCCAATTGTCCTGAAACTTGGTATGTAGCATTGAGAGACTGAGTACTTCCCAGTTTGCAAAAATGATTACCCTAGATTGATCTTGACTTATTTTACGTCAAGGTCAGATTTGGCTCTTTAGGCTTTTCAATGGGAAATAGGTAAATCAATGCATTTTTTTTTCTAAAACTATTGTGGCCTTTGATATGGGAATAGGTAAAATTGAATGTCTATGAATACTTAAGGTCAAGGTCACTTGTATTGCAGGTCCATTGACATATTAGAATACATTTTCTCTAACACCACTGGGCCAATTTTATTTAAATTTTATGTTCATACGTAGGACCATAAGTGAATTAAACTTTATTCCAATGTTCCAGGTCACTTGACCAAGATGACTGCCATGCCAGAATATGGTAAAAACCGTAAAATAATATTCTTCTCCAGAACCACTGGACCGATTGTTCTGAAACTCGGTATGTAGCATGGGGTGACTGAGTACTAGCAACACTAGGCTGGCCATGACGTATTTTACGACAGCTCAAGGTCACTTGGATTGCAGGGTCATTGATATTTCAAAATACATTTTCTCTGAAATCACTGGGGGCCAATTTCAATGGCAAATAGGTCAATCAATGCATGTTTCGAAAAATATTATGGTCTATGATATGAGAATAGATAAAAAAAATGAAATTCTGTGAACGCTTAAGGTCAAGGACATTCTCTGAACTTGGCCTCTGTGACCTTGGCCGAAGATCACTTGTATTGCAGGTCCATTGACATTTTAGTTTACATTTTCTCTAAAACCACTGGACCAATTTTATTTAAATTTTACATGCAGCCAAAGGACGCCTGTTTGGGATTGTTAATTGGCAAAATACGTGAAAATTTGACAGAGTTTTGGCCGTTTACAATTCCCATTAAATGTTTTCCTTTACTAATGGAATATATGGACGGAACTTCTCAGATATATAGATCACTAAAGGAAGCATATTATAGCCAAGGACCACAACTCTGACCATCCTTCGTCTTGAGCTATCAGCCCTAAATGGATTTGATTTTTTTTTGCCTTTTTTCTCCTTTGACATTACGAATTTCTTGAACTTTTTACAGATATATAAAACACGAAAAGAAGCATATTATGGACAAGAACAGTCACTCTTGCAATTTTGGTTATTGCATCATCTGCCCTTGATATTTATCAGTGCCAAAGATATATTAGTCACTTAGGTGGGGAAAAAGGCACCAAATAATACACAGGGCTCAGGGGAGCGACCAGGATCTCATGGTCCTCTTGTTGTTATACTCATTGATTGGATCTACCAAATATAATTTTTGAAGATGAAACGGATGTTCAAGACGCTAAGGTAGTGTATGTTTCTCAACAGCATTCTAACATTAGAGGCCTTCACCATTGTAATATAGCAAGTTGTATTTACTGAAGCAAATGTGTTAGGACCTTTCGTAAACCATGTAAAAGCGGACTCATTTAGCACTGACACCATCCGCAGTCGGATGGAAATGTTGAATATTACACACGTTCAAAGGCGGTGCTTCTATGGTTGTTTATTTTTGCCAATGTTTGTCTTTGCATGTATGTACTGCTTATATATTTCTGATAGCTGTTGGCATTTAGTGGGAAAAAATTGTCATTTTGGCTTTTCGTTTGTGATTTTCTAATTACGGTGACGTTGCTTCATGTTCCATCACGAAAACACGCCTATATGATTTTGACCCCATTGAACCCCACTTTTATATAGTAAAACTTGGGTTTACAGGGGTAAACCTTATTTTTCTTATTTCTACTCTAAAATATAGATTGTTGGTACTCGTTAGAACCGCCTCGATGAGGCGGTTCTAACGCATACCCACAATCTATATTTTGAGCAGAAAAAAGAAAAATATAATGGCACATGTATTTATACTGGTTCTACAGGACTAATATCTACGGTTAACACAATAATAATACTGAACTATTTTTCCTTGAGGCAGTAAATTTATTGATAAAATATTGCATACAGTACAAAAGATTAAATTCACATGAACACATAGAAAGCCCTCTAGTCTGAAACAGTGAAAGAAATAAACGTTTTATGGTTTATGCCTACAATGATATCAGTACTCCGTTTCGCAAGATAATCTCTGATATAAAATGCATTAGTACACGACAGACTGTGTGCAGGGTAGTTAAACCTTTCACGGTTGATGATTTGGCTTTCCTTTTAATCGCACTCTGACAGGTCAGGCCTCAGACTCTCTGACATCTCCGGCCAAAAGACTTTTAAATATGTCAGTTGGTAATTGATGTTCTGTCTCTGGTTTGGCCAACCGCAAATTTTCTTTTATAAATATACAAATGTTTGATAACAATCGGTTAAATTCTGGCCTTCGGGGTCATTGATGCCATTGCAGACTTTAAAATTATGTAAGGGTCACTGAAGAGGCCTAATTGGCCAAAACTAGCTTGTCTGGCCCAGAAACAATTTGTTCACTGTACAGTTTTCAGTTCTGTTACGCAGGCTGTGCTTCCAAATGACTGGCTTTTAATAGAACACAGTTGAGCTAGTCTGGTCCAGGAATAACTTATAGAATAGAAGCGGCGGTTCTAACGAGTACCCACAACCTTTGTCTGGTAGCAGAAATAAAAACAAATAATGTATACCCCGTAAAACACAGTTTTCCCTATATAAAGTGAGGTTTAAGGG
Organism: Lucinisca nassula; assembly: GCA_963580285.1. NCBI lineage: Eukaryota > Metazoa > Mollusca > Bivalvia > Lucinida > Lucinidae > Lucinisca > Lucinisca nassula. The sequence goes on along the minus strand of OY757011.1, from coordinate 131,029,658 downwards.
GGTCTTCATTTCACGAACTTGTCAGCGTGATGGATTTCCTAGCGCCGCATTAACTCTATAGTTTTAGTTATGGTCTGTAGTCTTGCTTCCAAAGAATTACCCTTTTATTGATCATATTTAACTTCACCTCAGCTGGTGTTAAGGGAATGTGTGATGGCTCCCAAAGAGTCTCCCTCCCCTTCATAATAATATGGCTTATATTTTCTAATCCTTTTTGAATCATTGATTACACTGCGGGATTTTAAATATATCTGAGGGCCGCTGATGAGGTTATAATTGACAGAAACTAGCTTGTCTGGCCCAGAAACAACATTTACACTGTACAAAATTTTCAGTTCTGCTTCCAAAGGATTACCTTTTTATAGAACATATTTAGCTTCACCTCAGCTGGTGTTAAGAGAACGTGTGGTGGATCCTAAAGAGTCCCTCGGGCCTTCAAAATAATATGGGTTATATTTTCTTATCCTTTTGGGATCATTGATTATACTGCATGATTTTGAAAATATCTGAGGGTCGCTGATGAGATATAATTGACAGAAACTGGCTTGCCTGGCCCAGAAACAACATTTACACTGTACAGTTTCAGCTCTGCTTCCAAAGGATTACCTTTTTATAGAGCATGTTTACTTTCGCCACAGCTGGTGTTAAGGGAATGTCTGGTTGCCGTAAAAAATCTCCCTGTCCTTCATCATAGTGTGGGTTATTTTTCTATTCCTTTTAGATAATTTATTTTACTGTGGGCTTTTGAATATATCTGCGAGTCACTGATACTGATTAGGCCTAATTGGATGAACCTAGCTAGCGGACCAGAAACATCTTCTATACTCTACAGTTTTCAGTACTGTTCTATATTCCTTGCTTCTAAAGGATTACCCTCTCATAGAACATATTTGAATACTGTCAGGTTCTTTATAAAAATGGCGATGTTCTTTTTGTTGTTATTGTTTCGTTGTTGCGGTTTTTGTTTGTTGTTGTTGTTGTTGTTTGTTTAGCAACCAAATATTCTGCATGCATATGCTCGGGTGAGGCTTTTTAAGCTATACACAATTGATTCGTTTCAACAGAAAGCGAAATAATAATATGTACCCATGCAAACCCCACTTTTAACAATCATATATTGTGGGACTTACCATCTGGTTCCTTAATTGTTTGGCGAATAATATGCACGTGTGCAGAAGAGACAATATCATGAAAGTAAATGCACCGTTATTTAACAATACGAAAACATGCCTATTCGAATACATAGCAAATTGTACCACAGAAAAAACGAACATTTTAGATGAAAATTTGTGATAGTTTTCTTATTTCTGCTCAAAATATAGATTGTGGTAACTCAGTAGATTACCCACAATCTATTTTTAGAGCAGAAATAAGAAAAATAAGGCATGCCCCAGTAAACCCCTGTTTTACTATATAAAAGTAGGGTTTAAGGGTGTCAAAATCATATAGGCGTGTTTTCGTGATGACAAGTCTCGATAAGTTTGCATGAATGGCTACACAATGCATGCCATATAGACGCCATTCATGCCGGCGTAATATCATGGGCTCTTTATCCTACGCCCACATAAACATTACGATAACACGCCCGTATGACATAGTGCATTTTTTCACATCTCCAAAATGACTGCTTTTCTGATGAAAATCTATGATATTTTTCTTATAAATACTACAAACATAGGTTGTGGATGCTCGTTAGAACCGCCTCATTGAGGCGGTTCTAACGAGTACCCACAACCTATGTCTTGGAGTAAAAATAAGAAAAATAATGTTTACCCCCTTAAACCCCAGTTTTCTCTATATAAAGTGGGGTTTAGGGGGATGTTCATTTCACGGACTTGTTCACGTGATGCGATTACATTGCAAGAGAATTATTCCACAACTCCCGAGCTAAGGTTAATATTAAATATAAAAGAAAAGAGTAAAATATTTTAAAAAAGCGTTGAATCAACGCAGTAAACGTGTCGACGTTGAGTCAACGTTGAGTTGAGTTAACGTTAGATGCCTGAATGGGTATGAGCCATGACAAAGGACCATCACGAAAATACGCTTATATAATTTGGCCCTCTCACACCCCACTTTTATATAGAAAAACTTGGGTTTACAAGGGTTTACAAGAGTAAACATTATTTTTCTTATTTCTGCGCTAAAACATAGATAGTGGGTCCACGTCTAAGTATTACCAACAATCTATATTTTGAGCAGAAATAAGAAAACTATCACAATTTTCCATCTAAAAAGTTCGTTTTTTTTTTGTTGTTGTTGTGTTTTTTTTCGGCAGTAAAGTTTGCAATGTATTTGTATAGGCGTGTTTTCGTAATGATATGGCGACAGTGAAAACATAAATTAGAATGAATACCCACTGAGTCAATATTCTTCTCGTTAACGCCAAAAAAATCAGCAGACGACATTTCAGATTGTTTCTTTTATTTTTTCCCAGTACAGATTTTGACATTTCATGCAGATTGTCTCGACTGGCGATAGTTTGCATGAAATGTCAAAAGCTGTTTCCATGAAATAAAAAAAACAAGAATGTCATCTTCTGAATTAAGTCAGAGGATGTTAAATGTTATCCATATATGCCTAGCCGTCCTTGTGTGTGTGTGTGTGTGTGTGTGTGTGTGTGTGTGTGTGTGTGTGTGTGTGTGTGTGTGTGTGTGTGTGTAGGGGGTATTTACAAACTCAGATCAGACGCCTTCTGAGTTTACGCTGTTTGCTAAAATTATGAACATTTGTGTAAAACTTAACCCAAACAAAACAAACCCGACACCCCTATAATTCGCAATGGATCGCTCCAAACACATTTGGTGTCTACATATACATTATAAGATACTTACGAGCTCCATAAGTCATTTTGAATCCCGTGAATCCATCACTGCTGTCACTATTGAACTCAATTATCACGTGACCACCTGGTATTGTGAAACTGGACGGTGAATGAGTTCCACAATAAGGACCTGTTGGAAAATGACAAGAATTATACAATAGAACTTCGATTGCTCGAACATCGATGACTCGTATCCCATGGCTGAGTCGAACCCGTTTTTGAGTCCATAGGGAATTCCTCTAAATAAGAAGACGTGTGGAATAATTAAGGGGGTTTTCGACTTGTATATTGCAAATGTATGTTGTGTGTACTCATTAGAAGCGATTCTAATGAATACACATTACATACATTTTTATTATAGAACACTGGAAAGATGTCCCATATTTAACCCCCGTTAAGCCTCCTGGTAGTAACCACCAGTCGCTCGAAATACCTCTATATCGAACCGATTTTCGTGGTCCCAAATGTGTTCGAGCCATTGAAGTTCAACTGTAATTTGCAATATATAACACATCAGCATAAAAAGTGAATTCTTCTTGGCTCCATAACATATATTTTTTCTGATTCACATTGTCTGAATACAGGTTTAACATCCCCGTCAACAATATTTAGGTCATTTTGGAGACGTTACTCTCAGATCTGTGGGACTTTTACCCGACATTGAGATGAAATGACATCTCAAGCCCTGCCGACCAATGAGAACAAAAAGCTCATATGCGTTGGCCGGTCCGACTCATACCACCTTGCCTGGGCAGGCTTAATTGGTACTTAATTAGGGGATAACTGTTTTCAAAATTGTGATTTGGGGAGGTAAATCGGAGGTTTTACGGTCGGAAATTTCGTTTTACGGCGACGCGTCAGCGGAGCCGTAAAACGTAATTTGCGACCGTAAAACCGACGATTTACCTCCCCAAATCACAATTTTGCAATACAGTTATCCCCATTCTAATGCACTTCTACGGTTGTTTTGTTAAAAACTGTATTATTTTGCACAAAACGGCTAGCACTGTGAGCAGCGTAATCGATTTGTTTTTCTATTTTCTCTGAGATTTAGCACTGATGAGCTAGAATGCCTACATACGGAGTGAACAAAATACAGTAGAACTTCGATGACTCGAACACCGATGGCTCGTTTACCATGGCTGAGTCGAACCAGTTCTTGAGTCCCTAGGCAAATCCTCTACCTAAGAAATAGAGGGGTATACTTTAGGAGATGTTCGCCTTTTATCTTGCAAATGTATGCTGTGTGTACTCATTAGAATCGCCTCGATGAGGCGATTCTAATGAGTACACACAGCATACATTTTCATTATCGTAGAACACCGAAAAGATGTCCAAAAGTATCTCATTATGCATCCTGGCAGTAACCCTCAGTGGGTCGAACTGCCCAGTCTCGAACAGATTTTTCCAGGTCCGAAAGGTGTTCGAGCCATTGAAGTTCGACTGTATAACAACGACAGAACCATGAGCGAGGATTAGGGCCATGTAAAATCGATTTACGACCCAAGTGAAATACTTTATACTGACCGATTCAAAGCGCTTGGTCTGTCGTTTTTTATAGTTTGCCTTTGCATGTATGTTTTTATTTATTTTAACTGTCCTTTTGGCTATCCGCTTGTGATGTTTTCAGTAGGGTTTAGTTATTTCATGTTCGTGTTTCGTTCCCTTTGTTGTCTCTAATGGGAGGTGATAGGTAGTTGTATCGATTTCTAATCGTTACCTTCTCTTCTATTTTACTGCGCATGTGCAACAAGTTTCAGCTCTGCGTTGAACAACTATGCAGCCAAATCTATTTCTCCAACCCGTGTGTGCTTGTTATTGGCACGGTTGTAACTAGCACCCATTAGCTATGGTTAAGCAATAGTAAGGATTATAGTGTTTGCCCCTATCACCAGGTTTACAATTGCTCTAGAAAAGGGCAATCCTTTTGCAACAAGGACTGCATCACGAAAACACGCCTATATAATTTTGACCCCTTCAAACCCCACTTTTATATAGTAAAACTGGGGTTTACAGGGGTATACATTATTTTTGTTATTTCTGTTCAAAAACATAGGTTGTTGGTACTCGTAAGAACCGCCTCATCGAGGCGGTTCTAACGTGTATCCACAATCTATGTTTTGAGCAGAAATATTAAAAATATAACGATATTTACCTGGAAAATTTCATTTTTTGGTGGTAAAATTTTACCAATATATTTGAATAGGCATGTTTTCGTAATGAGAACAGAACTGAGTACAAAACGTATTGAAATAGATGCCGAGGTAAAGCTACTATCAAAGATTACGGCATAACAATGGCATCAAGTCGAAGAGCAACTAACAATGAAGAAAACAAAATGGGAAATAAACGAACCACAAACAGCATAGCTACCAGCTCCTTCTTCCCCACAAGAGATGATTACCATAAAGCAGGCACACGTAAAGAAAATTAAATAAATAAAAATACACAACCATAAGCATATAAAACGAGTAAAGCCCCATAGGAATATCCGACAAAGCTACATTAAAAATAAACAAATTCAGAACCACCGCCTCAGAACGGTCAGTAACGAGAAATACTGGGGAATCGATTTTATGGGACCAACCTGATATTACTTACAACACACAAAATAGTTCGTCCACCTGAAGGTAACTAACTCAGTCAATGGACCATAACAGAAAACTACCACATATACAACGAAGAGGCAAGCCAGGCAAAGCATTAGACACTAGTCGCTAATAAAATAAAAATCTTTAAGTTGTGGCCGTCGAGTCACAGACATGACCCCCGTCTTGCAATGAAAATTAAAAACAGGACAATGCTGTCTGCTGCATAATAATTATGTATTTTTCTATGTCAGTAGTCATACTCGGCCAATCAGGCCGCACCAGTGACCCTAACACATCCCAAGACAATCGTGAAAAGAACAGCAATGCAAAACACATTTTCACTACATGCACTTGTTAACGTGATATGACACGTATGCAAATTATCTTTAATGTCTCACCATGCTTAAATGTGTTTCCATCCGCATAAACGTTGACATAATCGTACGAACATTTCACGTCAGTCTCGATATTGAAAGTAGAAGCGAATGAGATTGTGATGTTCTGAAAAAGAAAACATATACAATAGCCGGCCTCGGTAGCTCAGTCGGATGCGCGTCTGACTGGTGATCAGGAGGACGCGGGTTCGATACCTGCCGGGGTCGGCAACATTCTTTCGCGGAGATTGATCATGAAACCTTTTCTGTGGCCATTCTCTCCCTTCCGCTGATTCAAGAAGGGCAGTTGTCAGTTTCTGGCGAAAGAATGTGCACTGTACTGGTAAACCGCCTACGTATAATAAAGAGTTATCCTTTGGAAGCAAGGAATACACCAAAGAACTGGAAAATATGGAGTGTACGTGTTTTCTGTGGCAGACTAGCTAGTTTCAAAATTCAACAATGGAATCAATGATCTAAAAAGACAAGAACATACAAACTACACTATGATGTAGCCTGCCAAAGAAAGTGTGGATATGTAAACTGACCGGCTCAAAAATGACCTAAAAAGTGTTGACTGGGCCGTTAAACTCCAATACAAACAAACAAAAACATATACAGTAAAGCTGCAATGACTTGCCATAAACGAATCGTTCACTCTGGTAAATTCGAACTCGTTCTTGAGTGCGTAAGAAAGCTTTTCGTCAGCTCCAGCAAACATGTATTAAGGGAACATTTTTGGGATCATATTGTTCTGAACTCATCAAGATGTGTGTAGTATTTACTCACCAGAATCGCCACATCGATGCGATACTGATAACATCACAAAAACATGCCTATATAATTTTGAACTCCTTGATCCCACTTTTATGTAGTAAAACTGGGGTTCACAGGGGTAAACCTTATTTTTCTTATTTCTGCACTAAATCATAGATTGTGGATACTCGTTAGAACCGCATCGATGAGGCGGTTCTAACGTATACCCACAATGTATATTTTGAGCAAAAATAAGAACAATGTCACAATTTTTCACTGAAAAGTGTTGTTTTTTGGCGATAAAATTTAGAATGTATTTGAATAGGCTGTTTTTCGTAATGAATACACACACACACACATTACAAAATTACTTTTTGAAGATCAAAACAATATGCCTAAATTGTCGCCATCGTTCCTCTTGACATTGCGCTTTAATTAGCCCTATGTTACTCGAACTACCCAAGTCCAGAACAAACAAAGGTGATCGAGTCTCTAGAGTTTGACTGAAGGGTCATGCTATTGCCAGTAGTGTTTGTTAGGATTAACCTTGTACTGGTGAATAATTACACGGTCCATTTGCAGACCAGCCAGCGTAAAAAATCTATTTTTTCCTCCGTGGAAATAGGCCGTTTTTTTTTTTAAATTTCTCCGAGAATTAAAAATTTTCGCGTTGCAACCCGGTAAACTTCTCCGCCAAATGCCGCAAAATTTCTCAGTGAAAATCGCGTGTTTCTCGGCGAAAATTGCGCTGCGGTATCAGGCATACCTATTTCTCTTACATTCAATTTTTTATACACTTCAAGAGCATGAATCTTGTTGTAAAATGTTTGTAGCATGTAGCAAAACGAGTATTTCTTCTTTCGCCCTTGTTCAAAGAGAGACAACTCTAATGATCATGAAGTATGGCGTTCAGTTTAGGTCGTAAATGATGGGCGCTTTCCACTAAATGTTTTCCATAGGCGACAATAGCAACCTTTTACCTGCGACCACAAAAAATACACATACAAAACTTTTCAAACCTTATTTGTTTATAGAGCCATCCTAGCCCAACAAGTTTATGAGAAAAAATCCATATGTTGAACTGCTCCTTTTCAAGTTACAGTCAAGGTTGTTTGTTTACCTACTCGAACGGAGTTAATGCAAACCAACATTTTTAAAGGAGGGGTGACTATATAAAATTTCTTTGAGCTTGCAGATCTAATTATTTATCATTTTAGTCCCTTATACCTATCAGTTTCTCACATTGAAATAAAACATGGGGTATATAACCAATGGAAGCAAGTCTGGTATTTAGGACGCAACTCAAAGCTCGGTCCAAAAGTGATAAAACCCGGCACCTCCCAGGATTTAGTGCAATGCTACCAATACCAAACCCTTATTTTCTCTATGGTGCATCAAAAGAATTGCCAAATATAAATTAAGATCATATCTAATAATTTAGTCATGCATAATAAAAGTTCAGTCACAAATAATCTTTCAAGTTTGCGAAAAAGTTATCGCTTTCAGATTCAACAATGAAAGCCGAACAAACATAGTTTTTGAAAAGCGCAAAGTTAATCTCTTTCTGGAATGGAAAGCAGACACCGGCTTGCATCAGTGGTTCTTCTCCAATGTCTTTGGAAGAAGCCAATCCTAAAATGCACCTGAATTTTGCCTAAATAGCACCAATACTCGTTTTATGGCCATTTCACACCTACATCCCATATTTAAAGTAAAACATGGCAGTTTGAGGATATTTTGAGGACAAGACTGCCAAGAAAATGTTTATAGATGCCTCAATGCCATGAAGAATAGCTGAATATAGCTGTTCGCATGCTCTTACATGAACACAATAAATTAGAACTTATAACGGATAAGAAAACTTATCCGGATATTGCAGCGGGCAGTTTCGGAGAGACAATTTTGGTCTTTTGCTTTGGTTTGAGACATAGTCATAGTGCCATGAAACCTTACTCTTATATTCCAGATGGAGTAGATTCTTTCTTGTGTTTGTGCAGATACATTTACTGCAATTGTCCTTTCCAAAATCATCAATAAACACTGATTTACATGGCTTTAAAGTACCCCCCCCCCCCACACACACACAAGAATACAGATTAGAGGCAAATCCATCAAATACAAATTAGAACTACCATCACATTTTTACAGTATCTATGGCAAAATACATGCCATGATGATACATTTATGAAACAGAATTGGGCAGAACCTACAAATGTGTGGAAATAGTATGTGCTGACTGAAAACAGGACAGTTTTCTACTTTTGCTATAGGGAGCTTTCCATTGAATGTTTTCCATAGGCGACAATAGCAACCTTTTACCTGCGACCACAAAAACTACACATACAAAACTTTTCAAACCTTACTTGTTTATAGAGCCATCCTAGCCCAACAAGTTAATGAGAAAAAATCCACATGTTGGACTGCTCCTTTTCAAGTTAATGTCAACCATGTTTGTTTACCTACTAGAACGGAGCAAATACAAACCAACATTTTTAAAGGGTGGGTGGCCATATAAAATCAGCATATTTATAAAACATGCATCACTTTAGTCCCGAATACATATCATTTTCTCACATTGAAATAAAACATGGGATATATAACCAATGGAAGCAAGTCTGGTATTTAGAACTGAAAGCTCGGTCCAAAAGTGATAAAACCCAACACCTCCAAGTATTTAGTGCAATGCTACCCGATTTGTAAAGTCTGCGATTTACAACGCATTAACCTGAAAGCTACTGACGTCAGTTTCATTGATAATTAATAAGTGCAAGAAAATGTAGACATCACACACAAATTTTATGTGTGAGTGTATCGATGTCTAAGTCATGTTTAACTTCCTCATGCGGGCGGTTTGATAAGCGGCTTCGCTTTCCGCGAAATGAAATCTTGTGAACATTAATGACTCAGATTAGACTACGCAGATGCACAGGTTTATCTGAGATTTTCCTGTACGCGGATGCACATTCAGTGCATTTCACATGTGTGTGTGTGTGTCGGGGGATTTCTAACGAGAGACCATAAAATGACAGCTAAACAGTCTGATCCCAGCACTCACACATCACACGTCTCATTATACTGAAAGTTTTTGCCAAATTCGATGTTCCTCGAAACTGTGCATCTAGCCAAGGTGGCCAAAGCCTTCGCGTTTTGCTCTTTATTATAGAAGGCTTTGATCAGACAGTGCTGATGCCCAGATTGATCCGAGTCTTCATTGTTCATGCGTTTTATTGGGCTAAAAGTGTTTTCAAAATACCGTTTTCCCCAATTTTAGTTAAGTTTTATTTCCTTGTTTCCTTAGAATATTTATCAATGGTGCATTTTTCCCTGAAAATAAATTGGCATGTTCCCTTGCTCCACATTAAATCCGGGTAGACCCCTTCGCTGTTGGACCATATGAAATGGTCCTCATCAATATTCCATATGAAAGAGGATGGGTTTCGTCAGACGTGGTAATTGTAAATTAATGTAGCAATGAAAACAAAACAAACGCGAAATCGCCAAGAAAATCAAAGATCAGTACCCAAACGAGCGATATCATATTTGTGTTTGTGAGAGTGTTAGTGCCTTTTCACAAGCAACAGCCACATGTGCTTACTTGGTAGAACGCGGGAAAAATTTCAGTGACCGCAATAATCGCGCGTGCTAAAATGACGTACTGCACTAATACTAAGCTCAAGCTGCAACGCCGTATGGAAAAAGGCTATTTCACACGAAAATGCAGTTAGGCCACAAGAAGGGGATCATAAAAACGAGAGAGAAAGGTTTAATGGAGAAACGAAATAAGAAAATATTCGTTTTACCAAAGCACTGACATCACTTGGGAAAACGGCCGACTGTTTTGTTTGTTTCTTTCTACTGGAGTTTAACGACCCAGCTAACTATATTTTAGATCATTTTTGAGCCGGTCTGTTTACGTATCCACACTTTTCCTGGGCAGGCTTATACGTAAGCGGTTAAACAGTACAGTGCACATTCTTTCGCCAGAAACTTACAACTGCCCTTTTTGAATCAGCGGAAGGGAGATAATGACCATAGAAAAGATTTCATGGTCAATCTCCACGAAAAAAATTTGCTGACACCGCCAGGTATCGAACCCGAGTCCTGCTGATCACCAGTCAGACGCGCATCCGACTGAGCTACCGAGTCCGGCTAGACTCAGACTGTTTCGTTTAACCTTTAAATACCCAAGTATAACAGAACAGTTTAGATCCTGATCAGAAGCTGCTTTCTGTGGCTTGTGACCTTGGTCTACACTGTCTGCCAAATCCAGTTCAGATCGAGTCTACATGCAACCCTCTTTACACACCGGTTTGACCGCATGCTGATAAGAAATGCATGGCTATAATTAACAGTTTCCAAGATCTAATACAAATAGGTGATAATCACTTGGAAATAAGCAACTTTAAGTTTCTGTGTCTCGTATAGTTTGGTCGATTGACTGACAATGAACCCGAACATTATATTGTGTTATTTATATAAGGACTATCAATTAGCTCAAATTCAGGAGACACTGACGAGAGTGAGCACTGCTGCTGATCCAATACATAACTGGCCCAAATATGTCGCTGGGCTTGCGTTTGAAAAAAAAAATTCAAACGCGTAGTTGAAAAACAGTGTCAGTGTGAATAAAAAGTGTCATAGATGGCCCTACAGCAGACACTGCTCTGTCAAGACCGTCGCTCAAAGCTTTCGGTAATTCAATAGTCCAGGGGCGTAGGCTAAACCAAAATACTATTACGCAGAAGAATAAAATCGTTCTCCGACATGGAAGGCCACTCCTAAAGGAAAGAATTCCCTCCAGAAGGGAGAAACTACTGTATTAGCCGAAACTACGTAGTATGACCCATCTTCTTTCTTATGAATGTTTTCATTGCTCTTAAAGGAACTCATTTTAGATTTTTATTTGCCTTCACTGCAGCTGGTGTTGTGTCGTGTGGCGGCCGTAAAACGTCTTCCCGTACATCAACCATAGTGCAGTTTATATTTTACTTTTGGTCCTTTGAGATCAGCGTATATACTGAGAAATCAGAAATAAATTATTTGGTTTAGACTCATATTCTAGACAGGTTTTTAATTATTTGGACCTCATTATCCCCACGTTTTTTAAAAAAAGTGGGGATATTGTTATCGCCTCCGTCCGTCTGTCTGTCCGTCTGTCTGTCCGGCTATCTCCTCCTAAACCGTTAGCCGGAATTCAACCAAATTTGGTATGCGAGTTGCTTACATGAATGGCTTGCGCAAGAGCACATTTTTTTTGTCCCCGCCCCCAGGGGCCCTGGGGAGGGGTCAAAAGGTCAAATATCAATAAAATTCAATTACAAAGTCAATTTTGAAGATTTTGATGCAAAACTTTGCACATGTACTTAGTTATGAAAAAAGTAAAACATATTGAACGGGATTTTGGCTGTGACCCCTAGGTCACGCCCTGGGGGTCCGACTTGGGGGGGGGGGGGGTCGGGGGTCAAAATTAAAGTTTTTCAGAACATAGTCATGTTGCATATCTATGCGAAGGGGATAATGGGTAGAATAAACTACAAGTAAAATTTTGACCCTGGGGTCAGATTGGGGCCCCGGGAGAGGGGTCAAAGGGTCAAAATTTAAGTTTTTTGAACATAGTCATGTGGCATATGAAATTGAAGGGCATGATTAGTAGAATATAATACAGGTAATATTTTGACCATGGAGTCAAATTAGGGCCCAGGGTGAGGGGTTTTCGGTACTTGGCCCCTCTGTAGAAAACGTGGGGATTTGCGATGGCGCGCCATCGACAGTATTCTAGTTTTGATTTATATCAGTCTTTGAATCGACTGCATATTCGAAATTCGCAAAATTGCAGTAGGTTTCCTCTGGCTTTCGTTGCCGGATCATTACAGGATCCGTTTTACTTCTACTTTGTTTTACTTCTACTTTTACTTTTACTTTTACTTTGTTTTACTTTGTTTTACTTTTACTTTGTTTTACTTCTACTTTGTTTTACTTCTACTTTGAATCGACTGCATATTCGAAATTCGCAAAATTGTAGTAGGTTTCCTCTGGCTTTCGTTGCCGGATCATTACAGGATCACTGATGAGGCTTTATTAGCCGAAACTACGTAGTATGACCCATCTTCTTTCTTATGAATGTTTTCATTGCTCTTAAAGGAACTCATTTTAGATATTTATTTCCTTTTAGAAAGTCTTCGCATCTGTACAAACTAATCAGTCGGGCCTCGGATTCTATCTGGGGACTGCCCTTTTGGTTTCCGCTGCTGGTGTTTTCGTTTGGGTCTGGTTGTTTTGAGTGTGTCGGATGGGAGCTGTAGGTTAATCATATCGATTCCTGATCATTGCCTTCACTTCTATTTTGCTGATCTCACGAGTCGCATAGAAGCCTCCGTTGTGTACAGGGTATGCTACTCGCCTTGTAAACCAGGGGTCGCATCTCGGGAATATCCAGACATTGGGATGCGTCTTTAAACCAAGGTCCCGTCTCTGTATACCCTTAGCTGTTTGTGAGACGTAAAACTCAAACACTCACGCATGAGCCGTCTGACGCCACAGTGAGAAAAAAAACAGAGCGGATGAAAATGTTGATGTGAGTCTCTGCAGGTCGTTTTGCGGATCAGCTGTCACATTCGTTGAGTGCCTTCGCTGATCCCACAAGTCTAACAAAGGCTTTCAAATTGTCTAAATCGCAACGGAAGTAGGGGCGAGGATTGCGGCCGCGTAAAATCGAATAATGACCCCAGTGGTTTTCGTTTCACTGTCAGTTCCAAGGCGATTCCTCTGTCGCGGTTTAGTTTTGTTGCGGTTGGTCTTTGACTGTGTGCATCGCTTATAGTTTTTTTGTTTTGAATAGCCAATTGGACAGTTTGTGGGAAAGTAACTGTCCTATTGGATTTCTGTAATTGATGTTTCCAACATTAGGGTTTAGTTATTTTATGTTTGAGTGTTATTCCCTTTGGTGTCTCTGATCGGAGCTGTGGGTTAATTTTATCGATTCATGATCATTGCCTTCACTTCTATTTTTCCAAACAGATGTTATCTGAATTTTTGCACATCGTTTAATGAGCAGAGGCGAAGACTCAGATTAGCCTGAGCATCCATGCAGTCTGATCTGTTCTCGCTGATCGCGTGGGCCCTCGTAGCCAGAGGACCATAAGAGATAAGCAAAATCTATACCATAAAATAGTGGTTGGTCCAGTTGATCTGTGTATGTGTGTGGTTTTTTTTTCAGATTGCTTACATGTACGTGCAACCAACGAAGAACACAGCTCAGCCTGTGCATCCAAGGAGTCTTATCAGTGTTTATCCTTTTTCTTCAACGTAAGTCACCTTTTCGTGTTTTACGACTGTGAAGAGACTAAACATCTAACATATACAATATCCAATATGTGTTGTAGTCACGCATTTACCAAGCTGCAAAGACAAAGAAAAGGGTGGGGGCTTCGACGAACAAAATACAAGAGTTTTAGTTTGACACCGTCCGGAGAAAATCCGACTCTCAGAAGCCTGCACGGAGTGTTGAAAACTGTTGACAACCTCGGATGATTGAACCTGCCAAGATAGGAAGACCTGCAGCTTGGAAATAGTTAGAAAAGAATGAAAAATAAGAGAGGCAGTGGTGGAAAAACAATCTGAGAGAATTGACATTTACAAAAGAAGAAGGAAAAACAGTTACAAAGACCCTTCAAAAAGTTTAGAGAAGCCCGAAATCGATCTCATGACCCCTGGTTTGCGAAACGAGTATCTTATCCACTACAGCACGGAGGCTTTATTATATTGCACCTCGCACAGTTAAAATAAAACGTAAATTGTTTGTAAAAAATGCAGAAACTAACAAAATAAAAACAAAAAACTACATTATAAAAATTATGACTTGTTGCCCTAATGTCGAAGAAGTTGTTAGGGCTACGAAAGAAAATAGTTGACCCATTTTATTTTTCTCACCCGTGTTATCCCTCTTTCTTGAGGTAAAATAGAAGTAGAGGCAATGATCAGAAATCGATACAATTAACCCACAGCTCCCATCAGAGACACCAAAGGGAAAGAAACACTTTCCAATTTTGTGGGACTTTTATCCGACATTGAGATGAAATGACATCTGTAGCCCTGTCACCGAATGAAACCAATAGGGTTTATTAGCATGGACGGTCTTCCTCGCACCGCGGTTCCTGGACAGGCTTAGATCCTCTAAGCGGTTTACCAGTACTAGTGTGCGGGCCGGATTCAGCTCTGCGTGGAAGCATCATGCAGCCCATATATTGGTTCAAGCCCCTATGGGCGGGGGCTACAAGCAAACAAGCAAGATATCTCAAAAACTATTTGAGTTTTTACACTGGTTCTGATTCTGCTGATAGATGATGATTCGGAGATAAACTCACTATCTTTAAAAGAACCCGATAATGTTTTTTGATTTATGGCCCTTTGAAGTTTTGGGTATTTTAAGCTTGTAAGCAGGATGTCTCAAAGGTCGTTTAAGCTATTGAATTGAAACTTTACAGGCTAATAGGGCATGATTAGTTGATGTCCTTATCAACTTTTGAAAGAAACATCCGATTTTGCAAAAGGTTATGGCCCTTTGAAAATTAATGTATTTTAATTTTGAAAGCAAAATGCCTACTTTTAAAAACTATAATTCTAAAACTTGATGCTAATAGGAGTTAATGCGTAAATCACGTGTCATCGATTAACTTTTGAAAACCGTCAGAAATTTTCTTCATTAGTTACGGCCCTTTGAACAATTCGGCATTTTCACCTTGTAAGCAATGAAGCTCGAAAGTGTTTATAGCTATTGCATTGAAAATACCAGACTGATAGAGACTGACAGCAGATGACCTAATAAAAAATCCGACTGTTTTCTTGAATTATGCCCTTTGAAAATTAAGGCAGTTTAACCTTGTAGGCAAGGTATCTCAAAACCTGGCAAAGTTATTGCCTTAAAACTTGACATGTTGATAGGGAATGATGACTGATGATCTAATCAACCATCACGTGAACAATTCCATGAAACGAACACACCCTTAACCCCAATTTATATATTGAAAACTGGGGTTCATGCATGGCCAACTTTATCTGACATTTAATCTATTCACCTGTTCCCTGATAGTCACACTACAAGTCGATATTGGATTGTCTCCCTTTGACTGAGGCCTATAATAGGTACCTGTTGTGTTATCTCAACTGTGTTATAAGCCGGCTGTGTGTGAAATCAGTTTCGCTTTTATGACCCCGGGGGATACTGAACGAGAATCGCTTATGTCAGTTGATGTCTAGTTAATTTCGGACTGGCTGTTTTGGTGTGGTCTGAGTTTATCTCCAAATAAAGTTCTGTTCTTTCGTTACTCAAAAAATTACTCTTTTAAAAGTGATTCTTTTTTGTGCTTAACACAAAATATTATTGGTTCTCAAAAATCCTATTTTTGTGTGTGCTGGAATGAAATATTCTTCTTTATATATTAGAAAATTGTTTAGAAATGCCACATAATCACAAGTCCATGTAATGAAACCCCCTTTAACCCCTACTTTACATAGAGAAAACCTATATTACAATTCTAATATCTGCACCAAGACAAAGTAGATAACCGTTTGTGAGATATGAATTGCCATTTTGGAGATACGAAAAAAATAAAATAAATAAAAAATAAAACACTATGTCACGCGGATATGCTATCTTAATGTGGCCTGTCTAATACGCTGAAAAACCTGCTGAATTTAGCAGGCTGCGGATCAGCAGAAAGTGACTAAAACGCTAATCTGCTGAAATGTAATTTACTAAATATAAATGTTACTTTATTTTGTTGTTTTGTGCCACAATACTGGCCGTGCATATTGATAATATATTTATTTATGTCATTTAATAATTATTAAATTTGTTTTACGCGACAGACATTAATATTGTTGTAATATCGAGTATCGGGTTGTAAGCCAAAAATAAAGACAGTGCTTTGCTGAAGATTTCGAATTAAAAGTTTTCCAGACATATTACTGGTCGCATATTTTAAAGCAGTTATATAGAAGTATATACTTTCTATTGTTGTCTGCAAGGTTTACGTACCGGGCTGTGAAATAACTGTTATATCGAGCTACATCCCGAAAGCATGGCGATATAAATTTGACCACTTAAACCCTACTTTCGTACAGTAAAACTGGGGTTTGGAGGGGTATAAATTATTTTTCTTATTTCTGCTCAAAAACATAGATTTTGTGCACGCGACAGAACCGCCTCGCCGATGCGGTTCTAACGAGCACCCACAATCTATGTTTTGAGCAGAAATATGAAAAATAACACAATTTTTCATCGGAAAATTTTCTTTGTTTGGTGGTTAAATTTGCAATGTATTTGTATAGGCGTGTTTTCGTAATGTATCCTTTAAAACGAGAACCTTGAGTCTGAGTTGTAAGCATAGAAATACAGAGGAGATACTCTTACTGATTTTAATGCGGATAAATCTGTCTTGACACAATAATGGCCGATTATCTATCTGTCTATTTAATGACTCAGTAAGCCTTATCATGCCACCATTGATAAACAACTTCGCATAATACAATTATAGTTTTTAGTTGTTCACAAATAATATTCATCTGTCTTTCTTTCTTTCTTTCTTTCTTTATTTATTTATTTATTTATTTATTTATTTATTTATTTATTTATTTATTTATTTATTTATTTATTTATTTGAAAATACAAATGAAATATTGTTATATTCTCATTTATGCTGATAACACAGAGTTTGAGCACACGTAGGAACGCCTCGTCGAGGAGATTCTAATGAGGTCCAACAGTCTATATTTTAGACAAGCAACAAGCAATAAGAATACTTTATTATTCTCTTTCCCGTGAAGGGGTAATTGTGGCGGCCTGTGCTGCAAATGTCCGTTAGCTAGTTTATATGTTTCTCTTCCTTATTTTTTTTTTTCGTGCAAAATGAGTAAATCTTTCTTTTTTTCTTAACTGACGATACATCTTTGACGATAACTTCATCATATGCGCTCTTTCTTTTTTGCTGCTCAGGTAGATGACGCTCGTCAATATAATCGTTCATGATGGATTGTTAATCGATCAATACATTGAGTAAGCACACTTTCGACTACCTGTTGATAATCGAATTATCACCAAGTATCGTGACGCGCGCTGTTTTACACAGTAGTCACAGTAAGTGGCAACTTGACCTGTAGTTGTATTTAGAAAGTAATAACATATACCTAGAATTCAGCTAAAATGAACAATTAAGACCCCTGGTCTCATCCGAGATTACACTTCTTGCTTAAATAATCACCGATTTATCATCACGATAGCAAGTCCGTGTAATGAAAACCCTCTAACCCCCACTTATATAGAGAAAAGTGGGGCTTCGTTGATATACATTATTTTCTTTATTTCTGCACCAAGACATAGGTTGTGGGTACTAGTTAGAACCAACCGCCTCAGTGAGGCTGCTGAAATGCAGAATATTACTTTTTTTGTTGTTGTTGTTGTTTTGGGCCACAATACTAGCCGTGCATTTAGATAATATAATTATTTACAACATTTTTTTTTTATTTAATTTGTTTTACGCCGCGGACATAGAAGGATATTGTTGTCATATCGAGTTGTACGCAAAAATTACTGAATAAAGACAATGCGTTTCTGAAGATTTAGAAAGTAAAAGGTTTTCCTAGACATATTACTGGTGGCACATTTTTGAGGCAATTACTGAGTTTCATGCGGGCAGATCTTCATTGACACAATAATCTATCTATCTATCTATCTATCTATCTATCTATCTATCTATCTATCTATCTATCTATCTATCTATCTATCTATCTATCTATCTATGCGAGTTGGATCGTTCATGCATATAAACCTTATTAGTGTAATTAGGTGGCAGGGCTTGAGATGCCATTTCATCTCAATGTCGGGTAAAAGTCCCACAAAATTGGAAGCAACGACTCCAAAATGACATATACAGTGTTGATGGGGGCAAAATAAAGACTATGTTGTCAATGAAGCGTTTCCAGCAATCATCCCAAACCTTTTCTTCTGTACAAGACATAGGTTGTGGGTACTCTATAGAACGGCTCTAGCAAATCTTGGATAATATGTATTTGTCTGTTGAAGCAATTAAAATAAATTTCAAAGCAACGGTTCTAGCAAAAACCCACAACCTATAATAAAGTACTATGTCAAACGGATGTATTCTCGTAACTTGGACCCAGTATACATGTATATTTCACGGCCCCCGCCCATCGGGGCTTGAAGAAATAGATAGGCTGGATGATGCGTCCGCGCAGAGCTGAAACCGATCGCACACCAGTACTGGTAAACCGCTTAGAGGATCTAAGCCTGCCCAGGCAAAGCGGTGTGAGTCGGACCGTCCGTGCTTATTAACCCTATTGTTTCATTGGGCGACAGGGTTTGAGATATCATTTCATCTCATTGTCGGGTAAAAGTCCCACAAAATTGGAAGCAATGTCTCCAAAATGACCTATACAGTGTTTACGGGGTCGTTAAACCTCAAATCAAACAAACAAAACAAACATGTATTTTTGATCCAAGATATAATAATAATAATAATAATAATAATAATAATAATAATAATAATAATAATAATAATAATAATAATAGATACTCATTATCTAAATAGTACCGATTCTGCTTAGAACTTAATGCATAGGAATAAAGTCATTCGATAAATTTTAATCTCTCCGGAAAGACAGTAATACAGTATACATTGCGCGCGTGTCCATTAATCGTCAGGCTTCCTGACGGTCAGTAGCCGGTATACAATACACATTACGTGTGTCATAAAAAGCGATAATTGTCTTCAGTGATGTTTCCCCCCTGAGTGAGCTGAAAAAATATATGGGTACAGAACAGCCAAACTGATATGGTTCTTTTAAGTACTTTCTACCTATGTTTTTGTGTAAAATCATACTGATTCCTGATTACCTGTCGGTTTTGTATAAAGTTTGGTTTACATGCATATTCTTTTTCACAGCATCATGGAAAGAACACCAGAAAAAGGGTATACGCCTTATCTTAAATCATTTAACAGTTGAAATAAATTAATAAATAAATAAGAAACTTTTCTAATAATCATTAGATTATACATAAATGAATAGAATAATAATAATAATAATAATAATAATAATAATAACAATAATAATAATAATAATCTCATTACGATAATACATCCGTGCGGCATAGTGCAATTTTGATATCTCAAAAACAATTAATTCGTCAAAGTAAACTCATCAATACTTAAAACATAGTTAGAACCGCCTCAGTGAGGTGGCTCCAACGAGTACCCACAACCTATGTTTTGGACAAGAAATGAAATAAAATGAATACCACTGTAAACCCCAGTTTTCTCTATATAAAGCAGTTTTTAATGAGGTGTTCATTACAACCAAGATGATAATAATGAATACAAAACAATTAGCATAGGCATTAATGGCATCTTTACGGTTTTTTTTTATATTTACCAGACTGAATTCACAAAAGCATTTAAATAATCAAACAGTGTTACAAAAAGAAAAAAAAGTAATATAAAACAAACATTCCTCTGGTATTCCAGCAAAACAATGTGCGAACAACGAAATGTCAGATTAGCCTGTATCTGAGTAATGGAAATAAGATATAAATTATAACAAAGATAAATTTTTAACTTTTTAGAATTTTAGTGACGAATTCACATGGGCGTCTTTCTTTCTTTCTTTCTTTCTTTCTTTCTTTCTTTCTTTCTTTCTTTCTTTCTTTCTTTCGTTCTTTCTTTCTTTCAGCTGTTATCATACAAACATACAAAACAAACAAATGTAATCATAAATTTTATTGCTAGCAATGTTTATTTAAATTTGCGTAGTAAGTATAAATAATGTGCAAAAATCTAATCAGGACATTGAAATAAAAAACTACGTGAATAAATAAATAAATAAATAAGATGCAGATCAGACACCGCATTCTTAGATTGATTTACATTCCAAGGAGATGCCCAGGCGAAGATGTGTTGATTTTACAGTCGATTGAAAATGACCCGCTTTGGGATTACACGCGTGTGTAGACGATAAACCTTTTTCTGAATAAGCTCCAAATTTAATCGCAAAATGCCGTTATTAAATATTATCTTGAAATATTATAATTGCTATTTTATTCCACACTATTGTAAACACATTGCGTCTGATACGGGCGTTTTTCCATAATATTAACAAAAAGTGCAGATTTCAGCCGCTAAAGTAGGGTACTGTCGTTGTTTTTCCACAGTTTTGTATGATTCAAGTAAGGATTAAGGGTTATTAATTTGAAAATAAAAATGCCGGCAGCTAATTAAATAAAAGTTGCACTTATTTGATATCGTTTTAAAGGAATTTAAACGGACAATTAGGTTAAATCGGAACATGTTTGTCAAATTGTAAAATAAAAAATTTATATTTGTTTAAAAATTGTTTTCCATTAAAGCGCCTGCTATTTCCAACAAGAGATTCTGTACAGGTAAGCCGAGAAGGTCAGCGCACAGTAAAAGGCTTAATCCTTTGCGCCAAAGGTATAAATGTCAATAATAGTTGCGGATGGGGGTATACATTATTTTTCTTTTTTCTGTTTCAAGAATAGGTTGTGGGTAGTCGTGTGAATGCGGTCCTAATGAGCATCCGCAACCTATGTTTGAAATAAAATAAGAATAAATACCAGGAATTTCACCAGAAAAGCAGCTATTTTGTAGATTTTGAAAACGCATTGTGTCGCACGGGTGTGTTATCTTAATGGTTTGAAAAAAAAAAACAACGTTAAACGTTTTTTAGTTACGGCCGTTCAAAGTTTCTGCATTTTAAGCTTGTATACAAGATATCTCAAATGTTGTTTAAGTTATTGCCCTGAAAGTTGACAGGCCGATCAGGAATGATGAATGATGACCTGATTAATATTTAATAAAAAAAGCCTTTAACGTTTTTTTTTTTTTTTTTTAAAATATGGCCGTTCAAAGCTTCTGCATTTTAATTTTGAAAGCAAAAAAGCTCGGAAACTGTTCAAGCTCATCACTTGAACAAGTCCGTGAAATGAAGACCCCGCTGAACTCCACTTCATAAAGAGAAAACTGGGGTTACGGGGTATACTATATTTTTCTTATTTCTGTTCCAAGACATAGGTTGTAGGTACTCGTTAGGACCGCCTCAATGCGGCGGTTCTAACAAGCACCCACAGCCTATGTTTTGAGCATTTATAAGAAAAATATCACGGATATTCATCAGAAAAAGTAGCCATTTTGGAGAAATGAAAAATGCACAATGTCGCACGGATGAGTTATCACTTTGTATTGCCTTAAAACGTAACAGGCTGATAGGGATTGAAGACCTGATTAAAATCTTAAAATGTATCTTCAGTTATAGCCCTTTGAAAATTCCGACATTTTACAAACACAATTTCTGCTATTCATTCAGCCTGACTTCGAGGAAGTTGAGGGGCACTTTGATTCTGCTTTGTTATGTCCCCAACTTCGACAAAGTTATGAGGGTATATTGCTTTTTCTTTGTTCGTCCATCCATCCATTTGTTCGTCCGTCCATTAGTCCGTCCGTCACACACTTTAGGATGTATGCTATCTTTTGAACCATATAAACTGCGGTTCTGAAATGAAGACTGTGTACTTAAAAGTAACAAAGCCTACCTTTGTGCCCTACTTTGAAGAAGTTGCGTGCGCATATTGCTTTTTGTTTGTTTGTCTGTCCTTCCGTCAATTCGACACACACTATAGGATGTACAATAACTTAGGAACAATATATACTGGGGTTCTGGAATTTCACGCGTGGGGTGCTTATGAAAAATTAGCCAACGTGTTATTTTTTATTTTTTCTTGATTTTCGTTTCGGTCAGACATCTAGTTTCTGAGCTATGGCCTTTTGTTGACATGGCCGTTTTGCTTAGGAAAAGATTGTAAGCAAAATATCTCAAAACCTGCTTGGTATGTTAACTAGTTTCAGAATGCTAAGTTTCCATTCTTTAAGGGCTTTATGCTCAAAATATTCTCGCTTACACCTTGATACTTGTTGTCCTAACGTCAAAGAAGTTGCTAGGGCTACGAAAGAAAATAGTTAACCTATTTTATTTTTCTTAACAGGGTTATCCCTCTTTCTTGAGGTAAGCCGCTTTGCACAAAATGCAATGATAGCATGTAAGCAAGATATCTCAAAAACTATTTGAGCTTTTACACTGGTTCTTATTCTGCTGACAGATGGTGATGCTTAGATAAACTCACTATCTTTAAAAAAATCCGATAATGTGACTTGATTTATGGCCCTTTGAAATTTGGGTATTGTAAGCTTGTAAAGTAGAAGTGGAGGCACTGATCAGGAATCGATACAATTAACCCACAGCTCCCATCAGAGACACCAAAGGGAAAGAAACATAAAAACATGAAACAACAGACTCTAATCGAAACACCAACAGCGGAAAGCCAACAGGATAGTTACTGCCCACAAAATGGCCAATAGGCTATCCAAAATAAAATAATATAAGCGACACAAACACCCAAAGACAAACCATAACAAAAATAAATCGCGACAGAAGAACAGCCTTGGAACGGTCAGCGGAAACGAATTCCACTGGGGGGGGCTTAAATCGATTTTACGTGGCCACAATCCTCGCCCTTACTTCCGTCGCGATTAAGACAAATTGTTTGTTCAGTCTGCATGAAGGTCTGCTAACTCATCAGTGCAACATCTCCGTGAACACAAAAATCAATCAACCACAGAGATGAAACGACGGCGAGGGCTCGACAGCAAGAAACCACTGAAATGCTGGAGCAAAGGAAAACCAACAGTTAGACTCCGATGGGACCGACCAGAGACAGAGCATCAGGTACCAACCAACATCAGACTTTACGTTGGAACCTTCGTAGAATCTGAGGCCTGACCCAGCTTCGTGCAATTAAAGAGGGAAGCAAAATTGTCAACCGTGATTTGGTTAACTACCATGCATGCAGTCTGTTGTATAACATTTATGTTGTAATTTTACGAAATTGGGTGCTTAAGTCATTGCGGTTATATATTTTTTCTGAATTTATATACTAAGTCACCATAAAATTCGGGTTCCGGTAGACCTTGTTGCAGAAGAGATTTAAGTCCAATATTGAATTTTGAAATTAAATCAGAATGGCGTCTATAAAATTTTGAAAAGGCTTTCGTAGTTTATGATGAAGAAGTTTAGTCTTTAACAAATTATTACGAGTGTTGAAGGCAGTTACATGACTACCCACTCTAGCAAATCGAATTAATTGAGAAATATAAACGCCATAGGATGGCACACGAGGAACATCACCATCCAAAAAAAGAAAATTTACAATCTCAATATCAAAATCATCGCGTTTATCATGATTTTGCAAGAAACAAACCCATACCCATCTAAAATAGATAGATGTAAATCCTAAAACGGGGCCTCGGTATCAGAAGAATTTGCTTTAAAAGGATAACGTTCAAGTTATTAAATTGAAACTTTACAGGCTGATAGGCTGATCACCTTTTGATAGAAACATCCTATTTTGCAAAGGTTATGGCTCTTTGAAAATTTATGTATTTTAATTTTGAAAGCAAAATGCCTACTTTTTGAACTATTGTTCTAAAACTGGACAGGCTAATAGGATATGATGAGTAAATTACCTGATTAATTTGTGAAAACCGCCGGAAATTTTCTTCATGAGTTAGGCCCTTTAAACAATTCGGCATTATCACCTTTAAGCAAGAAAGCTCGAAAAGTGTTTAATGCTATTACATTGAAAATACCAGACTGATAGAAACTGACAGCAGATGACCTAGTTAAAAATCTGATTGTTTTCTTGAGTTATGCCCCTTTGGAAGTTTAGGCATTTTAACCTTGTAAGCAAGGTATCTCAAAACCTAGCTATTAATAAGCTATTGCCTTGAAACATGATATGGTGATAGATCAAACATCACTTGAATGATTCCATGAAATGAACACCCCCTTAACCACATTTTATATAAAGAAAACTGGGATTTATTGGGGTATACATTATTTTCTTAGAATGCGGTTCTAACGACCATCCACAGCCTATGTTTGCAGTAAAAATAAGAAAAAAATATCAGATTTTCTCCAGAAAAGTAGCCATTTTGTAGATGTTGAAAATGCATTATGCCGCACGGGTGTGTTATCTTAATGGTTTGGAAAAAAACTTATATGTTTTTAGTACGGCCGTTCAAAGTTTCTGCATTTAAGCTTGTATGCAAGATATCTCAAATGTAGTTTAAGTAATTGCCCTGAAACATGACAGGCTGATCAGGAATGATGAATGATTACCTGATTAATATTTAAGAAAAAACATCCTTAAACGTTTGTTTTTAGTTATGGCCGTTCAAAGCTTCTGCATTTTAACTTTGAAAGCAAAACAACTCGAAAACTGTTCAAGCTACTGCCTCGAAACTTCACAGGCTGATAGGGAATGATGACCTGATTAAATAAAATCTTAAAATGTATCTTCAGTTATAGCCCTTTGAATATTACGGCATTTTACAAACGCAATTTCTGCTATTCATTCAGCCTTCGGGGAAGTTGAGGAGCACTTTGCTTTTGCATTGTTATGTTCCCATCTTCGACAAAGTTATGAGGGTATATTGCTTTTGCTTTTTTCGTTCATCCATCAATTTGTTCGTCCGTCCATTAGTCCGTCCGTCACACACTTTAGGATGCATGCTATCTTTGGAACCATATAGACTGCTGTTCTGAAATGTAGACTGTACTTAAAAGTAACAAAGTCACACCTTACCCCCCACTTTGAAGAAGTTGCGGGCGCATATTGCATTTTCTTTGTTTTCTGTCCTTCCGTCAATGCGACACACACTATAGGATGTGCAATACCTTAGGAACCATATATACTGGGGTTCTGAAATTTCACGCGTGGGGTGCTTATGAAAAAAATAGCAAACGTGTTCTTTTTTCTGTCAGACATCTTGTTGCTGAGCTATGGCCTTTTGCTGACATAGGCCGTTTTGCTTAGGAAAAGATTGTAAGCATAATATCTCAAAACCTGCTTGGGCTAGGCTCTTGGAATTTGCAGGCAGTGTGGTACAAATGTGAAGATTGCTAATTAAACTATGGTGTATTTTTATACAAATGTGACCAAATTCAGCCCCTTTTGGACTGGAAGAAGCTTGTAAGTACACTATCTCAAGAACTTGAAACTCTGCAGGCAGTTTGGAACCAGTGTGAAAATGACTTGAATAAATTTTGATATGCAATGTAATTTTATGAAAAATTGTAGACCGCTATTGATGTTTCCTTTAGGGTCTGTTGTTTCATATTTGTGTTTTTTCCCTTTGGTTTCTCTGATGGGAGCTGTGGGTTAATTGTATCGATTTCTGATCATTGCCTCCACTTCTATTAGGCATTTTGCAGAAACAGATCTTTTAAGCAAAATATCTCAATAACCGCTTGGGGTAGGCTCTTTCTGGTCTGATGTCGTGTTACTTATTTATGGCCATTTGCAGTTTTGATCAGGAAAGGCGTGTCAGCAAAATATCTCAAAACGGTTTGGGCTAGATTCTTGAAATTATGCATGAAGTTTGGTACTGATATGAATATGACCTGATTAAATTGTGGTAAAATTTCATGAAAAAAAGTCCAAATTAAGCTCATCTTTCGATTAAGGCATTTTAGCACAGGAAGAGCTTGTAAGCAAAATATCTCAAAAACAGCTTGGAGTAGGCTCTTGTAATTTTACAGGCAGTTTCGAACTAATCTGAATATAACCTGATTAAATATTGTGCTATATTTATAAAAAAAAATATAAAATTGTGTGTACTTAGGCATTTTGGCATAGGACCAAACTTGTAAGCACAATGTCTCAAGAACTGCTAGGGCTAGTCTTTTGAATTTTCCAATAAGCTTGAAAATAATTTGAAAATGACCTGATTTAATTTTGGAATAATTTAAAAAAGATGACCAAATAATGCACCTAAGGTGACTCAGGCATTGTAGCATAGAAAAGCTTGTAAGCAGAATATCTAAAGAGCAACTTGGGCAATGCATTTGAAACTTTACAGGTAGTTAGTTGAACTGATTAAAGTTTGAAATGATTTTATGAATATTTGATACAAATTACGCGCCTCTGTGGACAAAGGCATTTGAAGATCTTACGTAAGCTAACTATCTGAAGAACCGCTTTGTCATTAGCAGATTGTGGTTTCTGTATGCCAGGCCGTCCTGTAAGCTTATCAGAATATACAGTCACGATCACCCGCTACAAAACACCATTACGGAAACACGCCTATACAAATACATTGCCACCTTTATCGCCGAAAAAAATGAAAAATTTATGTTGAAAAATGGTTATATTTGTCTTATTTCTATTTCTGCTCAAAATATAGATTGTGGGCACTCGTTAGAACCGCCTCATCGAGGCGGTTCAAACGAGTACCCACAATCTATATTTTAGAGCAGAATTAAGAAAAATAAGGTATACCCCCGGAAACCCCTGTTTTACTTATAAAAGTGGGGTTCAAGGGGGTAAAAATTATATAGGCGTGTTTTTGTGATGGATCACTGTGTCCTGCATTTGTGGAAACAGATTACGTCTTATCTCAGTCTATTTAATTTACAGTGTAACTATAACTATCAACTTTATTTGGTACTTCTGTTATCTTATGGGGTAAAAGTTTGGCACAGAATACGTCTAAAATAGAAGTGGAGGCAATGATCAGGAATCGATACAATTAACCCACAGCTCCTATCAGAGTCAGCCGTTCAAAGGCAGCTTTTTTATGTTTTTGTTTATTTTGCATGTGTGCTGTTGATGTCCTTTTGATTTGGATAGCAATTTGGCCCTTTTGTGGGAAAGATACTGTTCCTTTTGGCTTTTAATGGGGTTGTTTTGTGTTTGTGTTTCTTTCTCTCTGGTGTCCTGGATTGAAGGTGTAATATAATTGTATCAATTCCTGATCATTGACTTTACTTCTATTACGTTTATCTGCAAGGGTGTCTATTACACTGACTTGATTACATGATGCTGTGTGTTCAATATGTGTACTTCTCCACGTGATGTACATCTAACAACTTACATGTGTTCCACTTGGTGCATATATATTATATTTACAGTTGAGACTATTAGGGTACGCGCTGGGATATCCCGGAGAGGTTACAATTCCTGATGATCCTGTGAAATTTAGTGTCCCACAATCTGAAAAGATATCGATGAAACATGAAGATATTACACGTACGAAAGATGAGTTTATCTTGAAAAAAAAATGACATTTATATTCTTCAATTGAAAATTCCGGTCGTTGTTTTCCTCTATACAAAGATAGTTAATACTCATCAAAGCTGTTCTGATAAATACCAATTATCTCCTTGTGAGAACTGTTCCGGAAAAGGGAAATATTTACAAATATTTCGCCTCCCCTATCAACAGAGACCTAACCTTAAGGAAGGTTTTCCCCAGACTAGCTATTTTGTGTACTGCAATTCCTTCCTTTAATTATTGGCCTTCATGCGGACTATACAAATTATTTGTCTAAATCACGACGGAAATAAGGGCGAGGATTGTGGCCACGTAAAATCGATTTAAGCCCCCCAGTGGAATTCGTTTCCGCTGACCGTTCCAAGGCGGTTCTTCTGTCGCGATTTATTTTTGTTATGGTTTGTCTTTGGGTGCTTGTGTCGCTTATATTATTAATTTTAGATAGCGTTTTGGCCATTTTGTGGGAAAGTAACTGTCCTTTTGGCTTTCCGCTGTTGGTGTTTCCGTTGGGGTCTGTTGCTTCATGTTTATGTTTCTTTCCCTTTGGTGTCTCTAATGGGAGCTGTGGGTTAATTGTATCGATTCCTGATCATTGCCTTTACTTCTATTTTGGTAGATTATGCATGGCTTTTAGATTTATAAACTTAGTCTGGTCGCTTCATGATTGTGTTTCTTTCCCTTTGGTGTCTTTAATGGGTGGAGTAAGTTCCTGATCTTTGTTTTGCTTCTGCTTTATATAGGGAAAACCTTTACAAATCTTCTTGTCTGAAACTAGAAGGCTCAGGTGTTTGATATTTGGTATGAAGCTTCGTCTTATGAACCTCTTTCAAGGTTGTTCAAATTATAGCCATTGGGCGTTAAATGCTCCCGCCCCGGGGCCCTTTGGTTTTAGGAAAAATCTTAAAAATTCTTCTATGAAACTTTAATAGAGAACACCTTTAAAAATCCTCTTGTCTTAAACCAGAAGCCTCATGTTTTTGGTATTTGATATGAAGCTTCATGTAGTGAACATCTATCAAGATTGTTCAAGTTATAGCCCTAGGGGCAAAAATGCCCCCGCCCCGGGGCCCTTTAGTTTTACATAGACTTATATAGGAAAACCTTTAAAAATTTTCTTGTCTGAATCCAGAAGGCTCGGGTCTTTGATATTTGGCGTGTTGCTTCATCATGTGGCCCTCCACCAAGATTGTTCAAATTATAGCCCTGGGGCCCCAAATGCCCCTGCCCCGGGGCCCTTTCAAATAATAGTCCTGGGGTCCCAAATGCCCCTGCCCTGGGGCCCTTTGGTTTTACATAGACTCTGTCTCTGGACGGGCCCATCGGAGTCTAACTGTTGGTTTTCTTTTGCTCCAGCATTTCAGTGGTTTCTTGCTGTCGAGTCCTCACCGTTGTCTCACCTCTGTGGTTCTTTGATTTTTTTGTGTTCACGGAGATGTTGCACTGATGAGTTAGGAGGCCTTCATGCGGACTGAACAAATTATTTGTCTAAATCGCGACGGAAGTAAGGGCGAGGATTGTGGCCACGTAAAATCGATTTAAGCCCCCCAGTGGAAATCTTCCACTGACCGTTCCAAGGCGGCTCTTCTGTGGCGATTTATTTATGTTGTTGTTTGTTACTTACTGTGTGTATCACTTGTGTCTTTTGGTTTTGGATGGCCATATGGCCATTTTGTGGGAAAGTAACTGTCCTTATGGCCTTCCTTTGTTTAGGTTTCCATTATGGTCTGGTCGCTTACTGTTTGTATTTCTTTCCCTTTGGTGTCTTTTATGGGTGGAGTAAGTTAATTGTATCAATTCCTGATCTTTGTTTTACTTCTACTTTGACACCTGCGAAAGGGGGACAACGCCTAATCCACTGATAAACTTGTACCGAAATTCAATTTATTTTGCTTAAGTGTTTTCCTGGGCAATTTAAACAAGAGGCCCATGGACCACAATGCTCGCCAGAGCTCAGGTGCGCCCTACCCAATGGCAGCCATGTATTTTAACATGATACCATTTTAATCTAATAATTATAAACTTAAGTCTCCAAAATGAACCCCATATTCAAAGGATAACCCATGTGGATTCAGTATCTGAAACATTAGGCCTTTTATGAAGTAGAGGTGGTGGGGCACGGACCCAATGGAGCCCTGGCTGGTATCACTAAATGCGTCTTATCATAAGGAACAAGAATATATATGGTTCAGCAGTGGGGATCTGTATGCCGGAAATATATGGCTTCCGAAGCGGTGGCGGGGTTGGGGCATGTCCTTTTGATCCCAGGAAAGCCCAAGATTGTTGTCCCTAAATGTGTCTTATCAATAGGACTAAGATTATATATGGTTTATAGGTGGGAACTTGAGTGAGTGAGTTTTAGTTTTACGTCCCACCAACAGCTAAGGTCATACGGAGACGGGACCTCGGTTTAAAGGCATTTATTCTGAATCAGTAAAACACACCGTGTGTACATAATTGTTTTATTGCCCCCTGTGGTATACTATCTGTAGCAGATCAAAGGCGGTCCCTAATAGGGTGATTAGTAGCTCTTGTTGAATCCACTGATTGAGGTACATCAGGGGAAAATCAATAATATACACTCCAGTCAACAGTGGGTAAATTATTGATTTTCCCCAGGGAGACCCCTTACCTGTTGAAGACAGAGTACTTGTCTTCAGTCAGCACTGAGGGCTACATAATATTATGTAATGAAATGATAGTCCTCAATAATCAAGAATAAATGCCTTTAAAGACTCGTCCGAAAGTCTGGAGAAGCCCGGCATCGATCCCGCGATCCCTGGTTTACAAGGCGAGAAGCATAACCACTGCGCCACAGGGGCTTCTGGTGGGAACTTGAATGGTTTCTGATATATGAGGCGGTTCTATGAAGTGGAGAGGAGAGGAATGGCCACTGCCGACTCCCAAGTTGGTGTGCTTTTGATAAGGAACAAGACCATATATGATTATGGGACGGGGATTTGAATGGTTTCTGAAATATAAGGCCTTTTATGAAGAGGAAGGACGGGGCGCATTGCCCCAGCACAAAGAGACCCCAGGTTGGTGTGATTGAATGAGTCTTATAATAGGGAACAAGAATACATATAGTTAAGGGATTGGGATCTGAATGATTTCTGAGATATATTGCTTTTAATGAAGTAAAGCCGTGGGGCATGGCTCGGGCACCCCAGAGGACTCCCAAGCTGGTGTCATTTGAATGTGGCTTATCATAAGGAAGATGAATTTATATGGTTTAGGGCTGGGGCTCTGAACGTTTTCTGAGATATATGGCCTTTTTGAAGTGAAGGAGTGGGGCAAAGCCCTGGCTTGACCCGGAAGACCCCGAGGTTGATGTCAATGAATGAGTCTTATCATAAGGAACAACAATATATATGATTTAGGGGTGGGGATCTGTAAGGTTTCCGATATATTGGGCCTTTTATGAAATGAATGGATGGGGCACGGCCCGAGCACATCAAAGGGGATCCCCAGGTTGATGTCACTGAATGCGTCTCAACATAAGGAACAAGAACGTATATGGTTTCGGGGTGGGGTTCTGAGATATGTCAAAGGGAAAGGCCATTATGGGGGTCAATGCCCCGGCGCAACCCGGGAGACCCCCAGGTTGATGTCAATGAATGCATCTCTTCGTAAGAAACACGAATATGCGGGGTTAAGGGGTGAGGATCAGTAAGGTTTCCGAGATATCTGGCCGTTTATGAAATAGATGGGATGGGGCATGACCCCGGCGCATCCCGGTGGACCCCCGGGTTGGTGTTACTGGATGCGTCATATCAAAAGGAACAAATATATATATATATATATATATATATATATATATATATATATATATATATATATATATATATATATATATATATATATATATATAGTTTCAAATAATGTGAATATTCCACAATACGGGTTTTAAATACTTTGATAAATAAATGAAGTTCAGATGCACAAACAATATTTTATATTTGGCTAACCGGTTTCATGACATTAGTCAATTTTCAAAGCCTTTATTTAAGTATAGCGATGTCCATATAATGGCGTCTTGTTACTATGGAAGTTGGCGTAACGTAAAGTAACGTAACGTCATGAACTTCCGTCCGGTCTGTATGTATTATGTAACGAATTAATAATGGATAAACATGATCGGTAAATACACGTTGAAATGAAGGGATATCATAACTGGCGTCTCCACTATCTACAAACGGTTATGTTGAATTGAGTTCTGGTTTATATTGTTGTATAAATACTTTTCCTTTTCTTTTCTTTCAATTATGCTGTCTGTTTTCATTTTGTACAATGGAAACATGTAATATTTCGGGTCTTGTTTCGAACAGGAAGCAATGTGTCCACTAAGGGGTATCATTCTCAAGTTTTCATTTCTTATGTGCTGATTATGTAGGGTCGTTCTTTTTCTCAAGTTGTTTGTTTCCCCAATGTAATATTTGTTACACCCCCTGCATTCAATTACATATATGACATTTCTGACGGTACACGACATGTCACAAGTCACAGTAAAGATTTTGTCATTAAAGCTGTATGTCGAACCTTCTTTTATATATTTGCACAAACCACATCTTGGTTCGTTGCATTTTGTTACTTTGGCTATGCTTGGTTGTTTGTTTGAAAACTTAGCTTTTGTTAATAGTTTCTTTAAAATTGGAGATTGGCGCTTGCTTTTTAAAAAGGTTTTACTTCGGAAAATAGATTTTAACCTGTCATCTCTCAGAAGGAGTGATTTATTTTTCTGTATTTCTGGGAAAATCTCTGGGTTGTGAGGATTGAAAGTAGATACGTATGGTATCAAATTATTATCTTTGCTTTTTTCGGTGGGGTGTAGAAGTGTCTCTCTGTTTAAAGCCTTAATTTTTGCAATGCTGTCTTGTATCAGTGAAGGTGGATATTTCTGTTTTAAAAGGAATCCATGCAATTCTTCGAGACGTGTAAGAAGTGTTTTCTTCAGAAATGATCATCTTTAGTCTTCGAGCTAAATTGTATGGAATGCTATTTCGTGTGTGTTTTGGGTGGCATGATGTGTATAAGAGATATTGCTTTGAATCTGTTGGTTTATAATATATGTCTGTTTTAATTTTTCCGTTGTCGTTAATGACCATGGTATCTAAAAATGAGAGTTGTCTTCTGTTTTTATCGAGTGTAAATTTGATGCTTGGATGTAACATGTTTAGTAGACTATGAAGTTTCTTCAAATCTTCTTCTGATTGTTTAAATATAAGGAAACAGTCATCAAGGAATCTTTTGAAATTTGTTTCCAAATATGACCTGAACTCTAAACCAAAATCGTTTTCCGATTGTTCATACAATTTCTCTTCAAGGTATGCTAAAACGAGTGTGGCATAGACGGGGGCAAATTTGGTTCCCATCGCCGTGCCTTTGATTTGGATGAAATACTCGTCATTAAAATGAAAACTGTTATTTTCCAAGATAAGTTTTATTCCGTCTAGTACGAACTCTTTTGTTATTCTGCTTGGTAATTCATTTGGGTATTTATTAATCCAGAATGATATTGCGTTTAAACCCAGGTCATGCGGAATATTAGAATAGAGGCTTTCGACGTCGAAAGTTACTAGTGTGCTGTCTTTGTCTATTTGTGTGGGTTATTTTTGTAGTAAGTCCTTTGTATCCTTAATATAGCTCTTAACATAATTGGTATACGGTTGGAGTAAAATATCTATAACATTGCTTAGGCGATGTGTTTCGCAAACGGGACCAGCAACTATTGGCCTAAATGAAAGGGTTTCTGGTGCTTCCAGTTCAATATAATTTGAGGGAGAACTTGCGCAAGCTTCATTGATTTCTTTATTTTTATGGATTTTAGGGAGGCCATAAAAATTACTCGGTTTGCATTCAAAATTTATTAAATAGTCATACTCTTTTTTTTGTTAATTCTATTTCATGTTTCTGAAGGAGTGATCTATACTTTTTCATTATTTCTTTGTGGGGGTCATGGTCTAACTTTTGGTAGTATTCATTGTTTGATAACATTTCTTCAATTTTGTTTTGGTAAAATACTCTGTTCATGATTACGGTAGCACCTCCTTTGTCGGCTTGTTTAATGATGATGTTTTCATCCCTTGCTAGTGTTGTAATGGCATGTCTTTGAGAAAAGTTAAGGTTTCGTCTGATATCTGAATTATTTACTGGGTCAAGTGGTATATTTGTTGTGGTTTGAACAAAGTTCTCTAGTAACATTTCTCTATGTTTAGGAGGAACAAAATTTGATCTATTTCTTACCATTGATTCGTCATCGTCTTCTTTTCCATCAAAGAATTCCATTAGGCGCACTTTACGTGTAAATTCTAGAATATCTTTAGCCAATTCTTGTGTGTTTGCATTGTTTGGTGTGGGGGTAAATTTTAAACCTTTTGCCAATAATTTTGTTTCTGTTTCGGTAAGTTTACGGTTGGACAGGTTTATGGTTTGAACGTCATGTGTTTGTTTTGTTACGGGCGTCTGTACATTGGGGGTCCTTGGTACAAAAAATCATTTGTGTTGGTAGCTGGATAGTTGTTCTGGTGCTGATATGGTCTGCTTTGTGTAGGTTGACGGTACATGGCATTATTTCCGAATGGGTTGACACCTTGTGTTTGCACCTGCTGTAAACCTGCTGTGTTATTGTACGGTACTGCTTGTCTATCTAAAAGGGGTGGTCTGTTGTTGTTGTTGTGTACCGTTTGTTTATTTAAAAACGGTTGTCTTTTGTCATATGTTTGTGGTAGTGTTTTATCTAAGAGGGGTGGTCTATTGTTGTTGCCTTGGAATTGTGGACGGCGATTATCATAGGTTGTGTTTGGTTTGTAAGTGGTCGGTTTCCTAAAATTTACCTGCTTGCCTATGAGAGTAGATCCCGGATTAGTGGACTGGGGCTTAATTCCCTTTTTAGCTGCTTGTGCATAAGTGGAGACACCAGTTATTATAACATCTTCATTAGTTGCTTGTTCCCTGTCAGTGTCTTCCACAATATCGTCTTGTTGCTGTTGGTTATCCTCTGTTTGGCTTCTCATTTTAGGGGGAAAGAACTGTTCATCCCAAATAAATGGGTTTTTTGTTTCGAAGAATTTTACAAACTCTGATTCGTATTTCTCCGACCACTTTATGTTACTGTTTTCCCATCGTTCTCGTGATCTAATTTCCTCTAAAACACACTCATCCCTCCAAAGCTTCTTCAACAGCTCCTGTCTCTGACCGCTCTGTTTCTTGCTGATGATTTCTTTCATTTCCTCGTCAAGTTTTTGGTATTTCTCCTGGTGGCTCTCGGCTCTCAGCTTCATCAATTCTATTTCTGTTTCGAAGTTTGACATTACCTGCTTTTCCCTAAGTTTTGTCTGTATAGATGGCTCATCTTTTATTGTCTTCATTTGGAATCTCCTAGGGATAATCGTAGGGGAGCTACCTTTCCATGTCTCATATATTTTCGCAGTGTTCTCATTTCGGACCATTTGCCAAAATTCTGCTGCTCTCTTCTTTAATTTAGTGTTCCATACCTGTATCATTGTTTGTTTAATTTTTTCTGCTTCGTGTTCAATTAATATTTATATTTATATATTTATATTTATTCAGGGGTGGGGATCTAAATGGTTTCTCAGATCTATGGCCTTTTATGAAGTCGAGGGGTGAGGCAAGGCCCCGGCGCACCCCGGGAGACTCCAAAGTTGGTGTCATTGAATGGGTCTCTTCATAAGGAACAATACTATATATGGTTTAGGAGTGGGGATCTGTAGGTTTCCGAGATATTGTGCCTTTTATGAAATGGAGGGTATGTGCATGACCCCGGCGCATCCCGGAGGACCCCAGGTTGGTTTCATTGAATGCGTCTTATCATAATGAACAAGAGTATATATAGTTTAGGGTTGGGGCTCTGAATGGTTTCTGAGTTATATGGCCTTTTATTAAGTGGAGGGGATGGTGTATTGCCCCGGCACAACCTGGGGGACCGCCATGTTGACATAAAAGCAGATGACTGAGAGAAGTTGACTCCAGGAACATTTCTATAAAAGTTTTGCCAAAATATCTGCAATGACTTTGCAGTAAATGCCATTTTTCAATTTAACCCATTATAAGTCTATGGAAACTACAAGTTGCCATAGCAACCAAACTAATGAAACGATTTTCATAAAAAAAATAAAAAACTTTCAATCCCACAGCCAATGGATGCTATAGGTATAATTTGGGCCCAATCGTCAAAGTGGTTTCAGAGGAGATGTAGTTTGAAAGTGTTGACGCCAGACGACGACATACTACATACGACGACGACTGAGGACGACGGACGGCGATTACGGACAACTGCCTATCCTATAAGCTCCCCCGGAGCCTTCAGCTCTGGTGAGCTAAAAATATAAAAAAAATCAATGTTCTAAAATATAAGATTTTCGGAAATTAAAAGGCGGCAACCTTAGTATGATGCCAAAATACTAGACTGTCCATTTCTGCACCGTGTATCAAGACTCTGATATCTGAATCGCATAAAGCTGAAATTTGTCTTCAGATGTGACCCTCAGTGAGGTATCATTGTGCCGTCTGTTTGGTGAATGGATGATAAAACTTAGGAAGAAGCCCACAGCCCAGTTTATGAAAAATAAGGTTCAGAAACAGTTGAAAAAATCATTAAATACCCCAAAATGAGACTGAATATGTATTGAAACAAGAGGGACATGCCATTAGGGCCCTGTGTTATCCATAATAGTACCGCTTTATATCTGGTAGAAGCCTCCGTGGTGCAGTGGTTACGCTACTCGCCTTGTAAACCAGGGATCGAAGGATCGATCCCGGGCTTCTCCAGACTTTCGGATGAGTCTTTAAACCGAGGTCCCGTCTCCGTATGACCTTAGCTGTTGGTGGGACGTAAAACTAAAACTCACTCACTCACTTTATATCTTGTGTGTTCAAATACTTTTTGGAACAATACATATCAGCCATGACACCAATAGTCATGCATGTGACCTGGTTCAGGCCCAGTAGTATATATCTGTCTCAGCAACTGGCTACTTTCAGTACATGTTATACCCTTGCAGTGGCAGATGAATGAACTAGGTTCCTTTAACTTTCCTCAAATGTCAAGCGGAATGTTGGCAGAGCTAGGGGTTTTATACATCGCCCTGCATGAATATAATTTTCTCCACCGGCTGCATTAACTGAGCTTAGCAAGACATGATCTAGTGCCCTACTTTTTTGACAGCTATATGACAGGCCATGATTAGGAAGTCATGTTTCCGGATGCCCGACGAACGATGCACGATGAACACGTGACAGTCGGTGACTTACACGTTTTGTGCTCAGGTGTCCTAAAAAGCGACAGACATTTTCAAACCCTTAAAATAATTGAAACAGGCGGCCAGACAAAACAAATAAAGAGTTCATCAATATCCAGAAGCCCGGTTGTCAACCCGGATACCGGCCTTGATGGCTCAGTCAGTAGTGCATCTGACTAGTGATCATGAGGTTACAGGTGTGTTCTCAATAGTTGGCCATCCAATCCCCAAAAAGATTGATATTTTAACTTTTGATGGCAAAATTGAGTAGAGTATGGCACCCATGCTAAATGTAATTCTTGATGTGTGTCAACAATCATAGGGGTGGATGCCACGTCTGGAAATGCGTCTGAGACTCAGAACTAGGTCAAAGGTCAAATGAGTGCAAAATAAACATGAAACTACTAATAACTCTCTTTTAACACAAATTAGGGGAAAATGTTTGCTTAAAATCACCATAAACTATTCAGGTGTATCAAACAATGGAAAAGCATTATAAATGTACCCTCAAAGTATGTCAGTCTTATAGGTCAGGGGTCATTTAAGTGCAAAGCTTGTGAAAAACGGATGTTTTCTGAACACATTTTGTCACATTTAGCATAAGGATGTGTTGCTGACCAGTATTTATTATACCCCCCCGCCATACGAAGTATGATATGGGGGTATATAGTTTTCGTTCTGCCGTTCGTCCGTCCGCCTGTCCTTGTGTCCGTCCGTCCTTCCGTCCGTCCATCCGTCCGTTAACATTTTGGTTAAAGTTTTGCGTTAAAGTTTCTAAGACATTGTATCTTCTGAACCCTACGATAGATTTAGCTGAAACTTACAATGAAGTTACATACTGGTCTAAAGATTTCATTGATGCATGTCCCACCACCCACAGTACCTTGGGATAAAGGTCAAAGACTTAGAAATTTTACTTTTGGTTAAAGTTTTATGACAGAGTTTATAGATGCTTGTATGTTCTAAACTCTAAGACAAATTCAGTTGATACTTGCATCAATAATGCATACCAGTCTAAAGATTTTGTGATGCATGTCCCTTATCCCACCCATTGTGACCTTGACCTCAAGGTCACAGACTTAGACATTTTCATTTGGTTAAAATTTTATGACAGACTTTATAGATGACTGTGTTCTAAACTCTAAGACAAATTCAATTGATATTTGCATCGATGTTTTAAAGATTTCATTGATAAACACCCCACCTGCTTCAGTAACATCGATGCCCCCACCTCTTCAGTAACTTTGATGCCCTCACACTCTTGGTCCATTAAGAAATTTTATGTTTGGTTTAGCTTTTACAAACATATTTATAAATTATTATAGCTTCTTGACTTCTTCATACAAGCTCGAAAGATAAATCAGAGGGTGGCGCTGGCCGGGATATACGTGACCCACTGGTTGCTTTCTCAAGTTATCAACATTTTAGAAAAAAAAATACATTTGTAACGTGTATTTGATTAGAAAATCTGCTTGTTTACATAGATATGGGTTAATGGAATAAAAAGGGATACTAATGTTACAGACTTGAATCATTGATGATCCCCGATATTGATATAGCACTGGATTCTTTCTTTGTGACTTTGTTTCTGTTATGGGTCTGAAACTTTGCTTTGCGCAACTACCGTAAGTCAAAGCGCGACTTCCCGATTGTTGAGCTAGCCCGTCCGACAACAGGTTTTATGCAGCTGCAATCCTCGCCCTTACTTCCGTCGCGATTTAGACAAATCATTTGTTCAGTCCGCATGAAAGCCTCCTTACTCATCAGTGCAACATCTCATAGAACACAACAATCAAGACAACCACAGACATCAAACAACGGTGAGGACAGCAAGAAACCACTAAAATGCTGGAGCAAAAGAAAACCAAAAGTTGTACTCCGATGGGCCTGACCAGAGACAGAGCATCAGGCTCCTTCCACTATTACATAAGACTAAATTCTCTCTAATTCTCAGCAAGCCAGTACACTTGGACCGTCGTAGAATCCAAGGCCTGACCCTACGGCGTGCAAGAGAAAGGGAAGCAAAGTTGTCAACTGTGCTTGGGTTAACTACCATGCATGCAGTTTGTCATATAAACTTTATGTTGTACCCAATTTTTTTATATCGAAGAATAGTTTTACGAAATTGGGTGCTGAAGTCATTGAATTATATATATATTTTTCTGAATTTATATACTAAGTCACCATATATTTCGGGTTCCGATAGACCTTTAAGTCCAACATTGGACTTTGAAATTAAATCGGAATGTTGTCTTCAAAAATTTGAAAAGGCTTTGCGTAGTTTATGATACCGATAGCCCTGATTAAGAAGTTTAGCAGTTAACAATTTATATCGAGTGTTGAAGTCAGTTACATGACTAGACACTCTGGCAAATCGAATTAATTGCGAAATATAAACGCCATAGGATGCCGCACGAGGAACATCACCATCCAACAAAGGAAAATTTACAATCTCTAAGTCAAAATCATTGCGTTTATCATAAATTTTCAAGGAAACAAACCCATCTACAATAGACAGATGTAAATCTAAAAACGGGGCCTCGGTATCAGAAGAATTTGCTTTATTTAACTGAAGTATTGGGGGTAAATCTGACTGATCAAACCATCGAAATAGGTATTGTTAATATTAAATAAACCACCCAAATATCTAGAAGTCGAGATATGAAGTTAAATGACTTGTTATTTATATATAACTATGTTTATGTCGATCATTTTAGATTATGCGGAAGAAAGCTCGTATCTATGATATCGGAGAAATCCCTATTTGGTTTGCATTGCGTAGACTTGTCAATGATGAAGTAAAATCATTAAATCATATGGGCGCAATCGCGAATACATGTTAGCGGATACCCTTTACATTGTAGTGATCTTAACGGCTCTTAAAATGAAGTGGCATCTTTTAAAATACAAACTTTGAAGACTGTTAAACACTTACATTAAGCGGCAGCAAGTTTTGGCGCTTTTATGAGTAGACCTTTTCGCGGATTTATATTTTGGCGGATTTTCGATTTTCGATGAAAAAGAATCGGTCGAATCTACAAAGCCATGTAAGATGACAAAAAAAAATCATTGGAGTTGATCATCAACAGTGTCATGCAAAAAACTGTAATAATTAGTTATTTTTTGTGTTCACCGCATGATTAACCCAATGTGCTACCTTGATAATCCAAATGTCTGTCTGAAGGTGTGTCACTTTCCTCTTATCTGATTGGTTTACCAATCATATTGAGCTCACAGTTAAAGCCACCAATCAATTACTAATAACATCCACAATTTTGACAATAACTCTCAAGGTGTTTTTGTTTTCATTCAGCCGTTTTGAGCTGTCTTATGACTTGAGCATTGTTTTTCTTTATTTCGGCTTCTAAAGAAGTAAATACACTTTTTCTTTTGTCACCGATGATGCCGATGACCTATTGACACAATATAATTGTGATGTGTAGAATAAGGTTTCTTCGCTTGCATTCTTTTAGCTTTATTGGCGGGTTTTTTATCTTTGCGATTTTTTTCCTTGACTGCAAATAGCGCCAAACTAAAATGACCGCCAAATATAAGTGTTTTACAGTAGCTACACGTGACCTTTGATGATGACCCACTTGTGTTATTATTAGATATATCTTCATCATATACTTTTTCCTTGATATATCATTGTGACGTTTAGTAAGAACTCAGAAGACGATTTGGAATGTTACTTACAATAATGGATGGCATGTGAATAAACAACGTATTTTGTAAAATAAACATATTTTGTCAAATATGTACTTAAATGACCTTTGACCTAAGGCCGATTAGGTTGGCCATTATGCTGTTTGTATAATGTGTGGGTTTTATGCTTACTAGATAAGGAAATGGCAACTCATTTGTCTTTGTTTCAGTTGACATACTAGATAACTCTTTGTACAGTAAATATTGATGCATATTTAAAGAAAATTTGTACTTAAATGACCTTTGACCCTGGCAAAATCTATGATACAACTTCTTTTCTCACATATGATGCATAAACAATATGTCCTAAGTACATTGCTGGTGTTTGAATTAACTTTATTTGGTCTGCTTAGATAGAGAGAGGGTACAAATACCAGCATATACAAATTTTATTGTATTTTGCACTCATTTGACCTTTGACCTAATTCTGAGCCTCAGGGGCATTTTCAGAAGTGGCATCCACCCCTATCACTTTTGCATTACACTAAAGAACACTATTAGCATGGATGCCATACTCTACTCAATTTTGCCATCAGAAGTATTTTTTCATGGTTTGGATGGCCAACTACAACCCCGTCCAGCTACATTCCTTCGTAAAGACTGATGATTCCGTACTTTGAAGACCTGCTAGGTCAAGACGGACAGTTAGAATTTGTTGTAAAAGAATATTTTAACCTTACATGGGTGTGAGGGCCTGATAGAAAAATCCGCCCCGAGGGTCATTGTCCGGCATCACGAGGCTTGCCGAGTGATGCCGGACAGTGATCCCGAGGGACGGATTTTTCTATCCACCCATCACACCCATGTAGGATTCTCTTATTTTTTTGCATATCTTCCATTTCTGAGCGTGGATTTTAAATACTGCAGTTACTTCGGTTGCCGACATCCGCCGTATTGTGATGACAAGTGCTTAAAGTAATTGAAACAGGCGGCTAGTGCATCTGACTAGTGATATTGACGTAAGGATCTTGTTGTGACGTCAACCTTAACGACGGCGCATATGAGGTCGT
The DNA here is from genome assembly GCA_963580285.1 of Lucinisca nassula. Classification (NCBI taxonomy): domain Eukaryota; kingdom Metazoa; phylum Mollusca; class Bivalvia; order Lucinida; family Lucinidae; genus Lucinisca; species Lucinisca nassula. The sequence goes on along the minus strand of OY757011.1, from coordinate 130,987,948 downwards.
ACTCAACCAGTGCATTTATCAAACACGCGAGAATATTCGATTATGGGTAAAAGCAGAATTTCTATCCCAGTCTAAAACCACGGGTTTCCTTATCTGGTGTGCAGGAATATCCGGTTCACTGTTTGACCGCTTATCCTGCCTGTCCATGAAATGTATAATTAGGAAAAATAGCCGGATCGACATAACCTGATAGTTTTGAAAGTGCTGTTAAACTCTAGCTCAACCCAGACATTTATTTGCTCTATTGTGTAGTCTTGGTTGTAGGTTTCTAAATTCATTGAAAAAACCAGATATGGTGGCAGTCGCGGAAAATGGCAAACAAGAGCATGCATTCCAATTTGCAATTCCCCTATTATAATATAAATGTCAAAAGGTAAAGCCTGCGTCATTGTTATATAAATCTGAATATTTACTAAAGCTTCCCCCGTGACAGTTAGCCGGTTTTTCATCGCTACCATCTCCACAGTCGTCTCCTCCATCACAAAGCCAACCTGGTTTTATGCACTTGGTCCCGTGTGTACATGGGAACCAGGTACGTGTTGAACACGTTTTTGCTGTAGGACAAAAGAAAAAAAAAGGCATTAACCCATTGTACACTAGTGGACTCTTCCATTGCTATATATTGGACAAGTCCATTTGTCATATAAGGGGTGCTAGGCCTATCTTTTTTCGTTTTCATTCTGTTTTTGACGGAAATTTCTGTAAGCAAATAGAGTTGTCCCTGATCAGACGGCGTCTGATCTGGGCCTGAACTGTTTGCGTAAGTACCCCTTTAGGGGCTTCCCGCCTGCAATGGGTTTTTGACGGAAAATTCTTTCAGCAAATAGTATTGACCCTGATCATACGACGCGTTCTGCGGCGTCTGATCTTGGCCTGCACTGTTTGCCGAAGTGGTCCTTTAGGGGTTTCCCGCCTGCAACGGATTTCTGACGTAAAATTCTTTCAGCAAACAGTGTTGACCCTGATCAGACGCCGGCGATCTGGGCCTGCACTGTTCGCCAAAGTAGCCCTTTAGGGGTTTGCCGCCTGCAATGGATTTTTAACGGAAATTTCTTTCAGCAAATAGTGTTGACCCTGATCAGACGACAGCGGCGTCTGATCTGGGCTTGCACTGTTTACCAAAGTAGCCATTTAGGGGTTTCCAGCATGCAATTGGTTAACAATAAGGATGATTCTTTTGATTAGTAGCTGCCTATTTACTTAGTATGGATTCTTCAAGATCCGACTTATTCATCATTTCGTAAATGGGCCCCGCCAAGCGAATTTGGGTCTTCGATCATTCCGTCATGACAAATTTTAACTGCGCATGCCCAGCCATTCAGAGGGGCCAGGGATTTGGCTTTCTGTCTGAAGGTTCCTCTTGATTCACTGCTTGTATGAGCGAGCAGAGAAGGTTCTGGCGAGACTGCGCGGATGCGCAGGCTCGCCTGAACCTTCGCTGCTCGCATAGGCGATAAGTACCAAAATCGCTTGACGGGGCCCAAATTATTTTGTCAATAGGGGTGTTCACTAGACCCTTATCCTGCAATTGGCGACAATTCCTACCTTTGCAAACAGTGTATTTCCAGGTCAGATTAGCCATCTAATTAGGATATACACTGTTTGTCATTCAGTTTGTGAATTTGAGCAAAACATTATATCATGTAATCTGATTTGCAGAGTCAGAAATGGGTGTGGCTTATAAAATTATTCAGTAGGGAACAAAACAATATATCATATAATCTGATTTGCAGAGTCAGAATGGGTGTGGCTTATAAAATTATTCAGTAGGATAAGAATTAAATTACAGACTTTTGGTTTGTGGAGCGCACTGCTGCCTTTAACTGTCGACCATGGATGCACAAAAAGGATATAGATTACAAGTACTTCTTCATGATGCAAAAATGAATCTTTTCTTAGTGTCTTATAATCACATGTGACTGTTTGGATTTAGATCAGTGAAAAATGTTTCAAGCGCACGTTTTCATTTTGGAAACCAAAAATAGTTCGACTCGAATATACACTTGAATATGTGCCCTAACGTGCCCAATTGATGTAAAAACATACTGTCAATGAAGTTTTATTTTGTGGCGAAGAATACAATATATACATTCACCATTTTTGCATTATTTGCTGGCTCCCAGCTTACACATTATCAATATTGACAAAACAAGTAACCAGACCCCCCTGACCTTTTAAGGTCAGGGGTGTCTGGTTATCTGTTTTCCAACACTGATAAACTTTAGACTAGAAACCAGCAAATAATGCAAATAAGGTGAATAAAATGTTTCGTTGAGACTTCAAATAAGCAATGCCGGAAATCGGAAAAATACCGTTTGGCGTATAAATGGGCAAACAACATTTCCATTTTTTTCTAAAACTGGATCAACAATCAGAAAGGAATCGCACAGATGACAACACGAAAACACGCCTATATAATTTTGACCCACTTGAACTCCACTTTTATACAGTAAAACTGGGGTTTACAGGGGTAAATCTTAGTTTTCTTATTTCTGCTCTAAAATAGAGATTGTGGGTACTCGTAAGAACCGCCTCGATGAGGCTGTTCTAACGACTACCCACAATCTATATTTCGCGCAGAAATAAGGAAAAATATCACAAATTTTCATCTTAAAATTTTCTTTTTTTTCTGCGGTAACGTTTGCAATATATTTGTATAGGCGTATTTTCGTAATAATTTTGATTCCATTCTCGTCCCTCTTAAGGAAATTTGATACACTGACGTATATTAGCCAGCTTTTACGAGGAAGGCAGATTTGGCCATGCTTTCTAATTGTGGCCTATTTTGTATCTGACGGTGGCCTATTCTGAATAGTCCGTATAGTCTTTCTGTTTGAGTTTTCTTTTTTTTCCGGAAATTGAATTGAAATCGTTCAAAGAAGTGATCGTGTCTAAAATAATTGGAAGTTAGAAGTACGTTGAATAAATACCCTAACATACGTGTATTTCTTCTTTTAAAAACAGTATACTGTCTTACGTTCACAAGTCATGTCCAGACCATTATCAAAGAAACCTTGGGATTGTACAGTTCTTTTTACGAAACATATGCTTTAGATAGTCGGTTGGATCGACCGAATATGAAGCTTATGTAATTCGGTTCTACAGAGCAAGCATCCAAAATCTGTGTTGACCAAAAACTATTAAAATTAATATACAGTTGTATATCAAAAAGGCCTTATATTGAACCTTGTACATGTAGTATAACTTTATTACTTGCGATTAAAAAGTTATTGAAAACGCAACCTTTACGTTGACACTACCATGTTAAGAGCAATGAAAGATAACTTTACAGTCAACTTACGGAGACGAGGCCAATTTTAAGTATTGATAGATAAATACATTACATAGAAATGACTTCTCTGTCGAGCAATTTACAAGATTGATGCCATTTCAGAACCATGGAACTTAAAATGTTGACATGAATTTAATGCGACTTACGGAAGCATTGCACAGATGGCAGCAAATTGGTAAATATCCGAATATTGAATTAAATACATGAATTTAATGCGACTTACGGGAGCATTGCACAGATGGCAGCAAATTGGTAACTATCCGAATATTGACTTAAATATCGTGCAACTGACTTAAATATTGTGGAATAATGCTTCTCTACAGCCGTGGATGAAACGTTATCTACAAAAATGACAGAAAGCTCGTGCAACTTACGTGGACAATTGTGTTCATCGCTATCGTCTGTACAATCGTCGTCTCCATCACACCTGAATTCATAATTTAGAATACTAGTGAAGGAGAATTCACCTTTTTGCATTATCTGCTGGTTCCTTGTCTGAAGGTTATCAGTGTTGGAAAAACAGGTAACCAGACTCCCTGACCTTTCAAGGTCAATGGGTGGTGTCTGGTTACCCGTATTTCCAATATTGATAATGTGTAAGCTGAGAGCCCGCAAAAAAGGCAAAAATGGTGAATACAGAATATATCTTACAATCTATCCGTAATTTCAAAATGCAACAATCCTACTGACTTCATGTTTGTTACTCTGTACTTACCGAAAAAGGAGTTAGCTTTAAAAGTAAACATCCGTAATTGGTACTGGAGACAGAGTGTTTTCAAAGGGTTGCGCCACTTCTATTTTGCGCCAACGTAAAGTCTATCTTATGATGCTCTTAACGAGACAAATTACTCATTTTAACCCTTCTCTTGCTTAATATTCAATTTAGCCATACCCATTTCTGACTTTGAACCAATCAGATTACTTGATGTAATTTATTCCTACAAATTCATAAACTGAATGTCAAACAGTGTATATCCTGATCAGATGACTTCTTCATCTGATCTTGATCTACACTGTTTGCAAAGACAGGGGTTGTCGTGAACAGCAAGATAAGAGTTAAAGGGGAACTTCAAACCGGGGCACGCAGAATGCGCCTACAATCGGGGCCTTCCCTGTTTGCAAACATGTCATGCCTTTTCTTGAATAGTATTTAAAAAAAAACTAACTTAACCTCACACCCCTGTATTTTGAAACTGACTCCAGATATATTTGGCGGTAGATTTTATTCGCGGTTCATTGTTACTATACCAAGCCAAGTAGAATCCTCTGAAACTAGATTTTCAGTGAGAACAAAACAAGGATTTGAAAGACACCTATTGCAAGTGTTGAAAAGTAGGTTCAAACAAAGACTTTTTTTGCTTTCAGACATTTTATTTTCAAAACCATGACAGGAAACACGATATGGGCTATGACAAACGTGCGCTAGCGAAGACTCAGCTCAGACTGCGCTGCTTCCGCGCGGTCTTATAAGAGTCTTCGGAAGATGCAATATAGACGCCTCTTAAACCTAACTTCAAAAGAAAAATCAAGCGAGACCCAGTTTCAGTAGACATAGCTTTCCCTTGTCATTAAGAAGAAAAATAAAAAAAAAAAACTCAAAAGCAACGAGCATAACAACAAGAGAAATTATTAATCCCGTCCTCCTCAAGCGGGCTGATTAAACTGCTAGAAAGCACTTACATTGTCACAACAATGCAAAAAGTACAAAACGCAGATCTGTCCAGAAGACATATGACCAAGGATTCCGGAGGCCTTCACGCGGACTGAACAAATTATTTGTCTAAATCGCGACGGAAGTAAGGGCGAGGATTGTGGCCACGTAAAATCGATTTAAGCCCCCCAGTGGAAATCTTCCACTGACCGTTCCAAGGCGGCTCTTCTGTGGCGATTTATTTATGTTGTTGTTTGTTACTTACTGTGTGTATCACTTGTGTCTTTTGGTTTTGGATGGCCATATGGCCATTTTGTGGGAAAGTAACTGTCCTTATGGCCTTCCTTTGTTTAGGTTTCCATTATGGTCTGGTCGCTTAATGTTTGTATTTCTTTCCCTTTGGTGTCTTTTATGGGTGGAGTAAGTTAATTGTATCAATTCCTGATCTTTGTTTTACTTCTACTTTTCTAAAGTCTTTTTTATGAGACTTTAGCCCGAGATCCCGCTTCAGTATGACCTGAGCTGTTGGTGGGACGTAAATCTTTCTCTCTCTCTCTCTCTCTCTCTCTCTCTCTCTCTCTCTCTCTCTCTCTCTCTCACACACACACACACACACACACACACACACACACACACACACACACACACACACACACACACACACACACACACACAGAGCACCAATTAAAGAATAATAGCAGAAAGAATAGCAGAACCACCGCCTTTGAACCGTCGGCCGGACAAGCTACCGGGTGCCTTCAAAACTTTTATCACTCTAGGATCAGGTGTTATTCCCGACATTAAATACAACATAAAGGGGCTTGGTGAAATAGATTGCTTCCATGCAGAGCCGAATCATACCACACTTGAGTATCGGTAAACCACTTTGAATGTCTAATAAATAGAAGTGAAAGCAATGATCAGAAATCGATAAATACACCCATAGCTCCCATGAGAGACACCAAAGGGAACGAAACACAAACGTGAACTAACTAGACCCTAATGGAAAAATCAATAGCGGAAAGCCGAAAGGATAGTTCCTTTTTCACAAAATGGCCAAATGGCTTTCCAAAACAAAAAATATATAAGCGACAAACACACGCAAAGACAAACCATGACAAAAATAAACCGCGACAGACGAACCACCTTGGAACGGCGGTCATTGAAATGAATTCCAACAAACGCATTTCGTTCTACTCTCAAAATAGAAACTTATTACCTCCTAAACCATTACGAAAACACACATATACAAATACATTGTAAACTTTACCGCCGAAAAAACGAAAATTTTAAGATGAAAAATTGTGATATTTTTCTTATTAATATAGGTTGTGGGTACTCGTTAGAACCGCCTCGTTGATGCGGTTCTAACGAGTAGCCACAAGCTATATGTTAGAGCACAAAATAAGACAAATAATGTTTATCCATGTAAACCACAGTTTTACAATATAAAAGTGGGGTTCAGGGGGGGGGGGGTCAAAATTATATAGGCATGTTTTCGTGATGACGTGGCATGATTTTACAAGAGGTACTCGCTGTCTTTATACGCAGGAAAAAACATGACTGGGTCCTAACGAAAAGACGCCTATTCAAATATATTGGTAAAATTTTACCACCCAAAAAAATGAAAAATTTCAGATATATTTCATATTTCTGCTCAAAACATACACTGTGGGTACTCGTTAGAACCGCCTCGCCTATGTTTTGAGCAGCAATAGGAAAAATACTATATACCCCTGTAAATCCCAGTTTTACAATATAAAACTGGGGTTTAAGGGGGTCAAAATTATATAGGCATGTTTTCGTGATGTCAGAGTGTAGAAAAAGTGAGACAAAAACGAATCAAACAATCATATATAAATCACATGCACATCCTCATACATGAGAAAAACACATGCAAAGTTTCAATACGATCGGTATAAAACCACAAGAGGTGTTGCGCTCGCAAGAAGTACCAAATTTCTTTATATCTGAGGTTTTGATGGTGAAACTTGACTGACAGAATGATCCAACAATTATAACCAAATCACATGCATAGCCTAATACTATGAAAACACGCACAACGTTTCACAATGTGTATGTAAGTGATGTTTCATGAAAGCAGGGAAAATACTTTTGAAGTTATGACCGAGATTATGATTTTTGTTTAGGCGTGACAAACACACAAACAAAAGCAACATAGTTCTGGCCCTTTGTCAGAATGTAGGTCTTGTGATTGTTAGTATGTGTGTGAAGTTTCACGAGAGTAAGGATAATACTTTTGAAGTTATGACCGATGTTAAATGTTTTGGTTTAGATGTGACAAACTGACCGACAAGGTGATTACTAAAGGCCACCCAAACTATTGTGTGGGGCCCTACTTAAGAAGGGAAGTAACCCCGTAAATACTGTTTGCACGGTTACGATTCTTGCTTTCCGCGATTTCTCTCATGCCCCCGTATCAGTGTATCAAGTTTCACCAAATTAACTTTAAAACTTTTAGAGATATGCTCCGGACATACGTAGCAACAACTAGAAAGGGAAATAACTCTGTAATTATTTGTGACAGAGTTACGGGTCTTGCACTCTGCACTTCCTCTGATGGCCATCTATCAATGTATCAAGTTTCACTTAATTCCTTCTATATTTTCAGAGATTTGCTCCGGACAAGCTTTTCAATGAAATAGTAAAGAAGGGAAGTAACTCCATAAATACTGGTGATAGGGTTATGGTTCTTGCATTCTGCGATTCCCCTCATGGCCCTCTATCGGTAAATCAACTTTCACTTAATTACTTTTAATATTTTTAGAGATATAGAGTGCGACTGACGAACTGACAGACGAACGGATGGACGGACGTACCCACAAATTGCTACAATTTGGGTACACTGTCCATGGTTTAATTGGGTATTTTTGTTGGGTACTTTGTCCAACTTAATTGGGTAAAAAAAACAACAAGAAAAACAACCCAACAAGAGAAATGTCCAACATAAAAGAAACCAAACAAAATTGTCCAAGAATAATAACCAAATAAAATAGAAGTAGAGGCAATAATCAGGAATCGATACGATTAACCCACAGCTCCCATTAGAGACACCAAAGGGAAAGAAACACAAACATGAAGCAAAAGACCCTAACGGAAACACCAATAGCGGAAAGCCAAAAAGACAGTTACTTTCTCACAAAATGGCCAAAAGGCTATCCAAAATAAGATAACATAAGCGACACAAACACCCAAAGACAAACCATAACAAAAATAAACCGCGACAGAAGAACCGGCTTTGAACGGTCAGCGGAAACGAATTCCACTGGGGGGTAAGCCTTTTGTACAAAATATTAACCAACAAAAATATTTTGGACAACCCAACACAATTTTGCATAACCCAACAAAATTTGGACAACCCAACAAAATATATGGAAAGACTCAATAAAATATATTGACAGACTGGTACTGGTAAACCGCTTAGAAGGTCTAATAAATAGAAGTGAAGGCAATGATCAGGAATCGATACAATTAACCCACAGCTCGCATCCCAAAATTTGGACAACCAACAAAATATATGGAAAGACTCAATAAAATATATGGACAGATCCAATAAAATCGTGGACAGTTTCTGGACAAGAGGTATTCTCGGGTAGTTACCAAATAAATCTAGGTACCCTACCCTACCTCCCCTACGTGTAAATCGATTTACTGTTGGCTATAATCAACAAGCAAAAATTACCCATCAAGTGCTTGAGGAATTAAAAAAATAATCCAACAAGTACCCCCTCGTACACAGGGACGGGCGGACAAAGCGGCGACTATATGCTCTCCCTTCGGGGAGCATAAAAATGTAGGGAGGATAGCCCCGAAACGCATTCACATCTGCAGATCATGATAAAATACCTGTAAAGTTTCAAAAAGATAAATAATATCTGTATGAGGAGTTGCGCTCACAAAATACCCAGGGTAAAATTTTGACGGACGGCCGGATGGAAGGACGAATGAATGGACGGAAACTTGCACTACTGTGTCTTCCTGATAAAGCAGGTGCGAAAACAAAAGAGAAACAAAATTTCATCTCCTCTAGAACTTTCTGTAACAATTCAATGGGTAACTTAACTCATTTGGTACCGGAAACCCCAAAAGGGGTAAGTGGCAAAAAGTGCAGCCCCAGATCAGACGCGGCGTCCGATCAGGGCCTCCACTGTTTGCAAAAAGTTCAGTCATTTTCCAAATAAATTTTGATGAAAACACAACCTAACGCCCCTAAATTTTGGAATGGATTCCTTCTATATATAAGGAGGAAGATTCCATTTGGTACAAAAGGGTTAAAACCTAACTTACCTGTAATTCTGAACGACACATCTGTGGTTTGCGCATTTGTACTGGTTTTTAGGACAAGAATCTATTTGAAATAAAAAATAAACATGACAAGTTTATGTTCTATAAATGGGTATACTTGGAAGCAATGGAAACCCGCGGCTTGTACAATTTATTCTAGGCCAGACTGGTTTCGGCCAATCAAGCCCCAACAGTGACTGACCCTCAATTACGTTCACACTTCTGCAGTGGAATCAATGGTGCCAAAGGACAAGAAATTATACCCCACACTATGATGAAGGACAGGGAGATTTTTACTGCCGCCACACATTATGTTTAGAGGGGATAATGTTTTTCAAGCGAGAATGTGTCGGAGAATCTGAATGAATTATTAAGGGAATTAAAACACTATTACGCACGTATAGATAGGCAGTTGCGCGTTATTGTGCCCCCGCCAATCGGAGCCTGAGAAACTGATTGGGCTGCATGGTGCTTCTGTGCAGAGCTGTAACCGACCGAACTTGAGAACTGGTAAACAGCTAAGGTCTAAGCCTGCCCAGGAAAAGTGATACGAGTCGGACCGCTCCTTAAATCCTAGCGGTTTCTATGGTCGGTAGGGCTTGAGATGTCATGTCATCTCAATGTCGGGTAAAAGTCCCACAAAATCGGAAGCAACGTCTCCAAAATGACCTGAATAGTGTTGACGGGGGCGTAAAACCTCAACTCAAACAAACAAACAAACACGTTGCGCGTTATTGTATCATCAAATCCAGTACATGTAAGTGTACATCAGTACATATAAGTGTACACTCAAAGTCACTTAAGGTTTAGTATCTTCGGCGTAACCCAAGAAAGATGTTCTATTTAAAATCTGACCATAAATTGTACTGACGTCATGTGTTGAGCGGAATTGTCGGTACCTTGAAAACTGTGTTTCCGAATAATATTTATTGAACAAAATCTCCTTATTTGCCTATAAATTATGACTGCCCAACCTACTGTGAGAGTACAAACCATAATATACATTACGAAAACACGCCTATACAAATACATTGTAACCTTTATGGCCGAAAAAATGAAAATTTTAAGGTGAAAAGTTGTGATATTTTTCTTATTTCTGCCCAAAATATAGATTGCGGGTACTCGTTAGACCCGCCTCATCGAGGCGGTTCTAAAGAGTACCCACAATCTATATTTTAGAACAGAAATAAGAAAAATAAGGTTTACCACCGTAAACCCCAGTTTTACTATATACAAGTGGGGTTCAATGGGGTCAAAATTATATAGGTGTGTTTTCGTGATGCTAGATGGTCTACCTATAATGAGAGAACATGTGCATGTTTTGTACAATGTAGGAAGGTCCCTGACTTTTTCTAATCGGGATATCGTTTGGATCGTGTTGAGTTTTGTTCAGTTGAGGTTTTTCGTCCCAGTCAAAACTACTAAGGTCATTTTGGAGACGTTGTTTCCGATTTTGTGGGACTTTTACAAGATATTGAGATGAAATAACACCGCTCAAAGAAAAGGCTAGGGTTGAAGTAACATCGGTCTCAATTTGCAGACATTCTAATCGTTTTTCTAGTACTGATATTTGCTCGTTTTCAGCCTTGCGCAGAAGCGCCATGCAGTGCTTTTTTGCTAAGCCCCAACGGGCGGGGCGCGTTTGTGTCATGTAACTTCGAAATACACATGTAAAATTATCATTTCGATATCACATCCGCATGACGTTTCCCAAACGCTTATTTTTGTGACAAACTGCGATATTTTTTTCTTATTTATACTCCAACCAAAGGTCATGGCTGCTCGTTAGAACAGCCTCACCGTACCACTGTAAACCCCAGTTATCGCCATATAAAATGGATTAACGGGGCGTTCATTAAAGAAACTTATTAAGGTTAATTGATGTAGGTAATAATTACGGTAGTATTACACCAATAGAAAAAAACGCCTGCTTACGTATTATACTGTGCGTCCAGTTAAACTGAAGTTCAAATCCTGCCCGCGTCGTATAAGTGTTGGTATAAAATTGCAATGTCAGAAATCTCCCCGTTGATGATACTGGGTTGAACGTTGTTCCACAAAATTTGCCAATTTGTGGAGACCTCATAGTTGGCCCGTCATATAATGCAAGATAGTCCCTATAGCAACTTTAAAACAGAAATTACATTACGAAAACACGCCTATACAGATACATTGTAAACTTGACCGCAGAAAAAAAAAAAAAAAAACACGAACATTTTTAGATGAAAATTGTGATATTTTGTCCTAAGATATATATTGTGAGTACTCGTAAGAACCGCCTCGGCGAGGCGGTTCTAACGAGTACTCACAATATATATTTTAGAGCAGAAATAAGCAAAATAAGTTTTACCCCTGTAAACCCCAGTTTTACTTTATAAAAGTGGGATTCAAGGCGGTCAAAATTATATAGGCGTGTTTTCATGATGATGTTCAAAATCTCGCTTTTGCTTAAATACAAAAATGTGGCTAGCGCTAGAAATGCCTAAAGCCTTCTGATGTGGTTTTAAAAGCATGCTGAATGTATATGGAATATTCCCTTAATGCTAAAAATATCGAATAGATAAGCAGAACGACTTAATCCTTATACTGCGGAATACGACAACCCCCACCGCTGTAGACAGTGTAGATCAGGACCTACGTTGTCATTCTGTTTGTGAACTAAACGAATTCATCGTTTGAAATAATTTAATTGGTTAATAATTAGTGAATAGATGTGGCTTAATTGATTTATTCAACACAATAAGGATTAAGGCTGCAAAACGCCGTCCTAAAACGTGAACGCATCCCTCCATCCCCACGCTGGCGTCAATACAAGTACCACAATATGTGGTCGTGTTGACTGCCATGCACATAATATGAAAAAAAAAATGCAAAATTTATTTCTTCAGATCCACAGGCTGATAGTCTAAATCTTAAAACTTGGCTTTTAGCATGGGGTGCTTCAGTGCAACCACATTACGATAACACACCCGTGCGACATAGTGCATTTTTCACACCTCCAAAATGGCTATTTTTCTGATGAAAATCCGCGATATTTTTCTTATTTATACTGCAGACATAGGTTGTGAGTACTCGTCAGAACCGCCTCATCGCGGCGGTTCTGACGAGTACCCACAATCTATGTCTAGGAGCAGAAATAAGAAAAATAATCTATCCCCCCAGTAAACCCCATTTTTCTCTATATAAAATGAGGTTTAGGGGGTGTTCATTTCACGGAATTGTTCACGTGACCATCTTTCGTTTCACTGCCTGCACTAGTGGATCGAACACGACCTGTTAAAAAATGAGTGAACAAACATACGTGAGTACCGAAGGCCATTCTTTTCAAATATGTCGGGCAACTTAACTTCCAAAATTTAAATATGATCTATTTTGAAGCAAGGAATGCACCACAGAATCGAAATGAAGTTTACAAGTTTTCCTGGGCCAGACTAGTTAGTTTCGGCCAATTCGGCCTCATCAGTGACCCTCACATCGTTTCAAAATTCCACAATGGAACCAACGAACCTGAAGGACAAGAATATAATAATCTGATATGGGTGTTTGGGGTGGATTGAAAAATCCGTCCCAATGGTCACTGTCCGGCAGCACGAGGCTTGCCGAGTGATACTGGACAGTGATCCCGAGGGACGGATTTTTATATCCACCCCTCACTCCCATATAGAATTCTTTTTCTTAAACACCTTCCATTTCTTAGCTCGGATTTTAATGCTGCAGTCACTTCTGTTACCGACATCCGCCATATTGTGATGACACTACAAGAATGTTTAGTGACGTCACGTAACGTGCTGTGACGTCAACCTTAACGACGGCTCATACAAGATCGTATTCAACCAGTATATTTGTCAAACACGCGATTTTGGATCGGAACACCAGGGTCAGAACATAAATTTCTATCCCAGGGTAAAATCACGGATTGCCTTGTCTGGTGAGCAAGAATATAAGAATCTTATATGGGTGTGAGGGGTGGATTGAAAAATCCGTCCCGAGGGACACTGTCCGGCACCACGAGGCTTGCTGAGTGATGCCGGACAGTGATCCCGAGGGACGGATTTTTCTATCCACCCCTCACAGCCATATTTGATTCTTTTTCTTGCATACCTTCCATTTCTATTGCGAATTTTTAATGCTGCAGTCACTTCGGTTACCGACGTCCGCCATTTTGTGATGACACAACAGGAATGTTTAGTGACGTCACGCATGACGACCCCGCGCATGAGGTTGTAATCAACCAGTGCATTTATCAAACACGCGATTATATTCGATTTGGGGTCGGAACACCAGGGTCAGAACATAAATTTCTATCCCAGGGTAAAATCACGGATTGCCTTGTCTGGTGTACAAGAAAATATAAACTACACTATGATGAAGGGCATGAAGACTTTTTACGACTGCCACTCATTCCCTTAAAACCAGCTGTAATGACACTGAACTATGTTTTATAAATGGGTTATCCTTGGAAGCAAGCAATCCACAACAAAAGAGACACGTATGTAGTGTATATTTTTTATCTATACCAGACTTGCTAGTTTCGGTCAATTAGGCCTCATAGATGACCCTCAAATATTTTCAAGATTCCACAATGGAATCAATCATCTCAAAGGACGGAAAATATAAACTACACTATGACGAACGAGCGGGAGACTTTACGTCACACATTTTCTTAACACCAGCTGTAGTGACGTTAAATATGTTGCATAAAAGGTTGTCCTTTGGAAGCAAGGAATACACCACAGATGTGAAACGTATGGAGTATACAAGTTTTGCTATGCAAGACTAGCTAGTTTCGGCCAGTAGGGCCCTCAAATTTTTTCAAAACTCCACAATGGAATTAATTATCCCATAGAACAAGAAAATAGAAACTATACTGTGATGATTCTGTTTTTTTAGAACCAAGTGTGGCAATAAAAAGGTTACAAAACTTTCATATGAAGTGTTCAGCGAAGCAAAAAATATAAAATATCCAATTGAACCTGGTCAGATGTCAAAGATGGCTTTCACGCCCGCATGTAGAATAAAGTATTTCCCAATTAAAACGAAACATGGTGTGCAGTATTGGGCAGTTGTTCATAACATGATCTTGAAAAAAAAACTTAATATGATAAATAGCATCAATTTCACAGTCCAATTTACTCGCACTGAAATTTCTAAAATGTACATGTATTGTATTCCTCACCTATTTTTCTGTACAACTACAGCAAAATTCCTATATTAAGACCACCTTTGGGACTGTTCAAAAGTGGTCTTTAAGACCACTTTTGAACAGTCCCAAAGGTGGTCTCTTACAAGAGGACACTGTATGCAGAAAACACAAAGAAAGAATAATTGCAACCTACTAAATGAGCTTTTTAAAGCAGAATTAGTCTTAATTTTAAGTGGTCTTAATAGCGGAATTTCACTTGTATCTTGATAATGATGTTCGTGGAGTAGGATGTGTTTCAACTTTGAAACAACAATTGAAAAACAGTTCCCAACGAATCCCTAAAGTTCCTTTCTATTTTATTAGTGGAAAAAGGTTCTTCTGAACCGTACACGCAATGATTAAGAATCGGCCCCGCCCATCGGGGCTTGAAGAAATAATATGGGCTGCATGATGCTTCCACGCAGAGCTGAATCTGACGCACACACGAGAACTGTTAAACCGCTTAGAAGATCTAAGCCTGCTCAAGAAAAGCGGTGTGAGTGTCGGACCGTCCATGCTTATAAACCCTATTGGTTTCATTGGGCGACAGGGCTTGAGATGTCATTTCATCTCAATGTCGGGTAAAAGTCCCACACAATTGGAAGCGTCTCCAAAAGAACCTTTACAGTGTTGACGGGGATATTAAACCTCAAATCAAACATAAGTGATTAAAAATAAATGTAGCAACCTCAAAGAAGACGGAAGAAAGGGCGAGGATTGCGGCCGCGTAAAATCGATTTAAGCCCTCATTTAGTTTTACGCAGTTCGTAGTGCTTGCCCCTTTGAGCAAGAATGCACGTTTTGACTCACCATTTTGTGGGGTAGACCGTCTGTTTTATGCCCGTAATTGCGGATCTGCCTATTCGTTGCTTTGAAGGGAATTGTTTGACCATAAAACCGTAGATGTACCTCCCCAATGACAGAAATCCCCTAAATCCTCTTTTCAAACCAATGTGTTATCATGCTCAACGCATGCTGTGACTCTATATTTCACAATCTGCCATTTATCTCGACGAAGCATACAAAAGGGTATTTCGTTATTATAGATCCTTACTTTGTAGCTCCATCTTTTCAGTGTGACGAATTCTTTACTGACGCTGTGCTTAAAACGCAAACTTACGTTGAAGTATCTTCGACATCAAAATTATTCGAATAAAGCTCCACATGCCATCCTGGCTGTGCCTCAATCACCCACGTACAGTTTAAACCCTTTCCATAGTTATGGCCTGCGTCGAAACCCAAGTGAGATTTTATTGTCCCATTAGTGGCTGATCGATGAGGCGCCGATCCACATCCGAAATCTCTTTTAACTGTAACAAATTAACCGTTAATGAATCGATCACTACAGAGCTGTCTACGGACTCAAACACGTGTTTTTTCTATACATCACATGATCAAGTTGGTGAAATACACCCCATAACCCCACTTTATATAAAGAACAGTGGGGTTTACGGGTGTATGCATTACTTTGCCTATGTTTTCTTCAAGACATAGGTTGTGGGTACTTTTTAGAATCGCCTCAATGAGGCGGTTGTAACGAGCACCCACAACCTATGTTTGGAGTATAAATAAGAAAAATATCACAAATTTTCATCAGAAAAAAATAACTTTTTTGAGGATTGAAAGATGCACTATATCATACGGATGTGTTATCGTATTGTCCAAAATATGACATTTTTTCAGGTAAAAATCCTGATATTTTTCATATATCTGCATAAAACATAGATTGCGGGTAATCGTTAGAACTGCCTCGGCAGAATTATGAAAAATAAAGTACACCCCTGTAAACTCCAGTTTTACTATATGGGCCCCGTCAAGCGATTTTGGTACTTATCGCCTATGCGAGCAGCGAAGGTTCAGGCGAGCCTGCGCATCCGCGCAGTCTTGCCAGAACCTTCGCTGCGTTCATACAAGCAGTAAATCAAGAGGAACCTTCAGACAGAAAGCCATATTCCTGGCCTCTCTGAATGGCTGGGCATGCGCAGTTAAAATTCGTCATAACGGAATGCTCGAAGACACAAATTCGCTTGGCGGGGCTCATATAAAAGAGAGGTTTATGGGAAACAAAATTATATAGGCGCGTTTTCATGATGGGTAAAGTTTTGACGAAAACTAGTTTGTTTGTTTTGTTTGATTTAGTTTAAACTTTATTTTATTTGTATAACTAATACATATAAACTCAACACATAAAAGCTATGAAATTACAATGTTACACAAATGGGATTCAGGAGAAAGTCGTTCGACTTTTGAAAAGTCTGTATCCCACCTTGCTTAAAGTGAAGACAAAAGTTATACGTGATTTAGCTTGAAAACAAGACCCTAAGTACTTTGTTTCATGGATTTGTGTGTCAACATTCCT
Organism: Lucinisca nassula; assembly: GCA_963580285.1. Classification (NCBI taxonomy): domain Eukaryota; kingdom Metazoa; phylum Mollusca; class Bivalvia; order Lucinida; family Lucinidae; genus Lucinisca; species Lucinisca nassula. Next base: position 130,971,159 of record OY757011.1, on the reverse strand, counting down.
TTGAAACCAATCTGCTGCAGGCTCCACGGGGAGTGGATAAGTTCTTATTCCAACACTATGTTTTACCAACTCACGACCTTTCACATGCAAGCAAAGACAAAACGTGCTTTGTCAGATTTAAGCCTCTAGAACATTTGCAATGTAGCATTAGTATCTATCAAAAACGTTAGATAAGTGTGAAACACGAGCAGAGCAGAACAAGAGATCCATCTTATGTACTTTCCTGATGGGATGTATAATACTACAATTGAAGTAGGGTTTAAACTAAATTCGTCAGTTTATTTGAAACGTTTTGTCTTTAGTAGAAATTCCTGCACAGCAAGGAAGACCTGTTTATTCTGGTGTAAAGAAAACTCTGAACTGCCAAAGAGCAGCAGCTTAAGAGTGGGGCGACAAATCTCCGATACTGTATCGAGTAGATCTTGTCTTTGGTTGGTGTAACGATTACAATTTAACATAAAGTGGTCTGTATCCTCTATTGAGCCACAAACACACAGAGGGTTATCAATAATATTTTTAGAGAATAGATGCTGGTTTAACGAGCTACATTTTGTCCTAAGTCTTGCATGATAAATTTGTCCAAGTCTTTTTCCACAAAGGTAATATTTAGGAGGAATTTCTAGGTTTGTATTTAGCTTTCGTTTGAAGGAATCGCTAGAAGGAGAATCACTTACTCCGCTTGGAAGGTCGTTCCAGTCTCTGATAACAGATGGTAGAAAAGAATTATAATATTGTTGTGAGTTGGCGTGTATAGTACTAATGTTTGATGCATTACGCAGTTGATATGCTGAGGTATTACCAACTGAAGGCGGTACCAAAGAGGAAAGGTACTCAGGAACTAGGCCATTTTTCATTTTAAAAAACATCTGAAGTTTATGCTTTTTCCTTCTGGACGATAGTGATTCCCACCCAGTTTCAGTGTGTAGAGCATCGATAGAGACAAGTTTAGTTGCTCCTGTGACAATCCGTGCAGCTTCGTTTTGGATTTTTTCAAGCTCGTTAACTTCATAATGGGTGCAATTGTCCCAGACTACGTCTGCATATTCCAAAAGAGGTCTTATAAAGGAGATATAGATAGTCTGTAGCGATTTCCTATCAAGGGTAAACTTGTGTTTTCGCATTACATTAATACGAATCCACGCCTTTGACTTGATATATTCCAAGTGCTCGTGCCATGTACAATCGTTTGTAAAGATTAACCCAAGATGTTTGTGTGAACTTACTTCGTTAATTTGTGTTTTATTCATTAGAACTGGGGGATGATAAGGTTTATGGCGCTTTCGTGAAAAAGTAATGGACTCTGACTTTGCTGGGTTAAATGTGACTAACCATTTTGTTGCCCATTGGTGTACTTTGAGAAGGTCGGAATTCAGCTGATGAGCAGCTTGGTCTGGCTTTTCTACTATTACGTAAAGACTAGTATCATCTGCAAAGAGTCTAATAGATGAATTTATATCCTCAACGATATCATTAATGTATAAAAGAAAAAGAAGAGGACCAAGAATAGAGCCTTGAGGAACACCGGCTTTGATAGATGCCCATTCAGAACTGACTCCCGGCAAAACAACTCTCTGCTTTCTGTTATCTAGGTAGTTTTTGAACCACTGTAAGAGAGATCCAGTAATACCAGCCCTTTCAAGTTTAAAAAGCAAACCTTTATGCCATACCCTGTCAAAGGCTTTGCTTATATCACAGAATATGGCTCGGACTTCTTTTCCTTCATCGAGTGCTCTACAAAAAGTATTATAAATAGCTATTAATTGATTCACTGTTGAATCGCCTGGAATAAAACCCGATTGCATTGCTGTAATAATATGATGATCGCGAAAGAAATTGAAGACATGTTTGTGTATGATTTTTTCCAAAACTTTTCCGATTGTGCTCAAGAGAGAAATAGGCCTGTAGTTAGTTACGTCCGAAGGGTCATTTTTCTTGTAAATAGGCGTCACATTGGCTTGTTTCCATATGTCTGGAATCCGGCCCACAGAAATAGAAAAATTAAATAAATCGGACAAGGGAGATGAAAGTGGCTGTGCAAGTTCCTTGAGAAGTTTATTGTTAATAGAATCTGGTCCTGCTGCTTTGCCAGTTTGAAGGGCACGGAGAATGGATGAAACTTCTTCAGGTGTTGAAACTATTGATTCAAGTATATTAGTGGGTACGTTTGCTGTATGAGGCAGGAATGCATTACTTTCATCTAGCTCAGTTTGTTGTGCAAAATATTGATTTAGAGCTTCGGCTTTTTCACATTCAGAAGAGTATATTGTACTTCCTCTTTTGAGTGGGGGGATTGTGGATGTCTGTTCAGGCTTTATAATTTGTTTTAACGTTTTCCACCAATCTTTAGGGCCTAAGTTTGTATTCTCTAATTTATTGGCTAATTCCCTAATGTCATCATTTTTTGATTTCCTTATTTCGTTTGTTAATTTGTTTCTAATATGTTTGTAATTTTCGAAGTCATGTACATTGTTTGTTCTCTTATATTTGTCATACAAGCGTTTCTTTTTCCGTATTAATCGTTTTATATCGTTTGAAAGCCAAGAGGGATCTGACTGTCTTATTTTTATAATTTTATTAGGTATATGCTTGTTGGCCAGCAGACAAATTTTATCTGTAATATTTCCTGCATAGGTATCGATATCATCATTTTCGAATGATTTCCAGTCAGTTACCTCCAGGTCATTTGAAAATGCTTCATAGTTACCTCGGTTGTATAAATAAATTTTCCGGGTATAAACTGGGGTAGTGGCTTTTTTGAAGGTCAGTACACAATATATAGGACAATGATATCTTATGTCCTGACCAAGGAATGGTTCACCGACACCACTTAATAATATATTATTTTTATTTCCAGTTAAAAAAAGGTCTATTATAGAGGAGGAGGATTCTGTGTAATGCGTTGGTTCCTTAATTAGCTGGTGAAGGCTAAATTGTTGACAAATATCTTTTACTTTTTTGTTGGCAGATTGTTTTAATATGTCAAAGTTGAAATCTCCAGTTACTAGAATATTTCGTACATTTGTTTCAAATGCCTGGCCAATAGAATCTTCAATCGACGACCATATGGCATTCGTTGAATTAGGCGGACGATAAAACGTACCGATTAGTTGTTTCTTACTATTTACCATGACTTCTATCCAAATACACTCTATGTTTGGCAATTCAAGATCGTTTCGTCTGCAGGAGTAGGTATTGTTTTTAACATATACGCAGATTCCGCCATAATTTTCTCCAAATCTGTCACGCCTAAATAATTTGTAGCCTTTAAGATTTAAAACGTCATCCGAAGTTCTTTGATCCAGCCAAGTTTCAGTAATACATATAACATCAAAGTTTTGAAGTTCAGCCTCAAGTAGATCTAATTTATTCACGATGCTTTGAACATTATAATGGACAACTGAAAACTTGTCTTTAATTATTTGGTCTTCTACGCTTGTAAAAGAGCTTTCAGAAAAGGAGGAAGGAGTCGATGATGGACCAGGATTCAGTTCTATTCCTGATATAAAAAGCAGTGACATGATTATCAAGATATCAAAATAGTTAAGAGGCTCAATACATTTGGTCTTTGCTTGACGACTATAGTGCAACCCTATCCGCATTCTATAAATAGCAAGTGGTATCATGTTATACAATCTGTTAAATGACGAAAAAGTTTTGAAGATGCGGAAGGGTGACTTCTAGTGTGAAGCTCTGTACTACAGATGGTAAGGTGTAAGCAGTTTTCCCCGTGGTGCAGCAGCAGTAAATTCAAAGGAACAATTACACATAACAGACACACAAATATATACATACACTTGATAGTTACATAAATGGGAAACGGAATAGATATATTTGCATAGATTAAATACTATAATCGTATGCATGTAAGTGTTCATATTAAAACAATTTATATTTTGTTGTTGATGTAATCAAAAATTGTCCTGACCGCTGCTAGTGGAAGAAGGCAAATTACGTCGGTTGCTTAATTATGGAATGTAACTACATACGGGGAACACGGCGCCCCAGAAACATTCCACCAACTCCCAAACTGTGTCACGACGCATGAGCAACATTGCATCAGCGCCGATGCAACGTTCTTACACCGCATCGACGCCGAAACGACGTCACCGGAACACCGTATTCCCGACTAGTATAAAGATAATTTCATATTCTGACTTACCAAAAGTATATTCCAAAAGGCTGTTCATTACGATTATATATGGCTGTAATCATCACGAAAAAACGCCATTATAATTTTGACCCCCAACCCCACCTTTACATAGTAAGATCGGGGTCCACAGGGGCAAACCCTATTCTTGATATTTCCGCTCAAAAGAAAAAATAATCAGATTCTTTTTCCTTTTGTTATTCATTTTTTGGTTTCTTTTCAATATATTTTAATAGGCATGTTTTCGTTATGGTGACAAACCGGGATATACAGATACCATTTACAACGAAGATCCATGGTGTTGTATGATGAGAAAGACCTGCCTTCAAGTTCCGTTGGCTCGCTCATAATATATTTAAAACTCAAAAGATAATTTCATTAATATTGTTATTCAGAGCCCGTGCCACATACTAACCTACCACGGGTATGAGATTACTAGGCAGTACTAATACTGATAAGGCTTCAGTACATACCCCATTAACCCCTCCTGCACCAAATGGAATCTTCCACCCAACATACAGCAAGAGTCCACCCCAAAACCCAGGGGCGCCAGGCTGCGTTCTCTTCAAAGGCTGTGTGGAAATTGGCTTACAATTTTGCAAACAGTGCAGACCCTGACCAGACGCCGCATTCTTCGGCGTCTGAACTTGGCCTGCACTATTTGCCAACTACCCGTATTGTGGTTTCCGGCACCAAATGGATTTAAAAACAAGTTTACTCTGACCGCAAAACAATTAGCTACGACAAAGAATGCAAACAAACGCATGACATTAACAACATATTGTGGATTTATATCATTATTTCTGTTGAAGTGACTGCTTACTTAATCCTTGACGTTAAATACTTAAAACAGTGTAGGCCCTGATCCGACGCCGCGTTATATGGCGCCCGTTCCAGGTCTACTCCGAACACGAGTCCAGTCCAGGTCTTACAGATTGCCAGCCCTCTGACATAGTAAAAGTAGAAGCTGCTCGGCTATTTAATGCCGGTTGCTGCTAGTCATGTGGACATCAGTATCATATTTAGGATGGCAGGGTAAATTTGAAATTATTAATATTCGACCATAAAAAGAAGCACAGATTTTAAATATATCTGTGTGTGCATGATATTCATGTTAAAATCAGGTCAAAAGTTTCCCTCATTCTTATATTCACGTGCATCGCATGACCAATACGTTTGTAGGGTGTAAGCTGCACGTGATCGTATCTATTTATTTATACTACTTCGTTGACAAGTATTGTGGTTGGATTATGTTCACGATTCAAATCTTTTGTCAATGGACTCAATTGCATAAATCACAGGTAAGTATTATATAATTACGAATTTTACGTCCTAGCCAGCACTATCTCTGTTACTATAGTGAAACTGCGAATACTCACAACCGGATAGCTCATGCACCACGACCAACACAAGCTCCCTCAGAAAAATATTCCCTTAGCCTTAGATACCGTTGTCGGAAGATAAGTCGACAGTAACGTAAAGGACTGAACCACTACAGGTAGGTTTGACAGGTTGTACCGTTGTCAATATCGTACCCGCCATTGCTTGACAAGACAGATTGTACCGTTATAATTATCATTACCGAATCGTCATTACCTTTTGACAACAGTAGACAATGCTTAATAACAAAAACATTCGCTGACGTCACTTTCAACTCATCCTCCGACAACAATATAACTGCATTTGTATTTGCTATGGCATGTTTATTATTATCAATTTGTTTGATTTGAGGTTTAACGTCCCCGTCAACACTGTAAAGGTCATTTTGGAGACGTTGCTTCCAATTTTGTGGACTTTTACCCGACATTGAGATGAAATGACATCTCAAGCACTGTCGCCCAATGAAACCAATAGGGTTAATAGCATGGACGGTCCGCCTCGCACCGCGGTTCCTGGACAGGCTTAGATCCTCTAAGCGGTTTACCAGTACTAGTATGCGGGCTGGATTCAGCTCTGCGTGGAAGCATCGTGCAGCCTATATATTTCTCCAAGCCCCTATGGGTGGGGGCGAGCGAAAACTTGTTTAAATGTTTCAAATATAGGTTGTAAGAGTTCGTTAGAACCGCCTCCTTAAGGCCGTACTGACGCCTACTTATGCATTCGAGCTGATACACCTGCAAAACCGAGTTTTCTCTATATTAACTGGGGTTAAGAGGGGTTCATATATTCATTACACGTCTTCTCAGCGTGATTGATTATGCGGAAAGCGAAGAAGGCCTTGATAAGAGAACGAACAGGCAAGTTGACCAAATAAACTGGGTCGGTGTGCTTACCGTGCCGGGGCGTTTTACTACTAAGCTCCAGTAGGGCAAGGGCCTCTTGTACTTGCAGCAACTGCGGGATGGGAGGACGTTATTTTGTTGTTGTTCTCTTTAGATTTTTTGTTGGTCTCCTCTATCCTATCTGTTCTTTTTCTAATACCTAATCATTTTGGAGATGGCCAGAGATCCGTAGTTGCTTGAGGATTCGAGCGTTGACCCACCGGCTGTTGTCAGTTACTGTCGTGGTGTTGCGAGGACGATGTCACTTAATCCTGGTAAGCAGCTCAGAGGGTCTTAGCTTGTCCAGGAACAGTGAACATAACTGACCGGCCCCAGATGATCTTAGCAGTTGACAGGGTCGAACAACACGACGCGTTAAGATAACACACCCGAGCGAGATAGTGCAGTTTTCCCATTTCTAAATTGGCTACTTTTCTGATGAAAATCCGTGATATTTTTGTTATAAATGTTCAAAAATGGGTTGAGGGTTCTCGTTAGAACCGCCTCAGTGAGGCGGTTCTAACGAGTACCCACAACCTATGTCTTGGAGCAGAAATAAGAAAAATAATGTATACCCCGTAAACCCCAGTTTTCTCTATTTAAAGTGGGGTTTAGGGGGGGTCTAAATTTCACGGATTTGTTCACGTGATCGGACACAACAAAAAAATTCCACTCCTGATCAATTACAGAGTGAACGGTAAAGCAACGTGAATATCGAATCAATGTAAATTCACGTTTAGCTAAACAGTAACATCACCAAAACACACCTATATAATTTTGACCCCATTGAACCAAACTTTTATGCAGTAAAACTGGGGTTTTATCTATCTATCTATCTATCTATCTATCTATCTATCTATCTATCTATCTATCTATCTATCTATCTAAAAAAAAAAAAAAGAAGTCACTGGATGAGTCCTTAAAACTATTTTACAATCTGAATAACAGAGGTATACTAAAACGCATACCTCTGAGTCTCAATCTTACACTGTACGGGCTTTGAACTCCTCTGCAGTCTTAGCATTCACCATAGAAGAGGGGAGACTATTCATCTGGGGGAATATATAGTCCGAGGATAAGGAATTTTTAGGGCATCACTGTAGGACTGGTACCTGTGATACTGTGAGTTGTTTACTTTTGATGCCCTTGTTCGGGTTGAAACTGTCACAGGGGTCAAGTATTTGTCTTTATTAATGACCACTGTACCTGAATGTATCTTATAGAAGAAGGTTAAAGAGGACTGCTCACGACGGGCCTCTAGGGACGGCCATTCTAACTCGTTAAGCATGTCACCGACGCTACTTCTATTGTGCCATCGTCGGCAGGTCCATCGAGCAGCTGTCCTCTGACCCTTCTCCATCTGCTGAATCTGAGTTTTAACATAGGAATGCCAAATGGGTGATGCATATTCAAGCTGAGGGCGAACCAATGTTTTATATGCAACATCCTTTGTCTGCCTAGGTGCAAAAGCCAAGTTTCGTCTTAGATATCCTAAAGTCCTAGTTGCTTTTGATGTTATTTCTGAAACGTGTTGACCACAATCAAGATCATCAGTGATGGTGATACCAAGATATATGGCGGATTGAACCCGCTCCAAGATTTGCTGGTGTAGTGTATAGTCAAACTTAATTTGTTTGTCCGGAGGGTGTCGCGACACCCTCATTGAATGACATTTGGTCACATTGAACTTCATCTGCCAATCGGCCTCCCACTGTGCTAGTTGATTCAGGCCATGTTGTAGAATAAGACAGTCAGAAGAAGAACATATATTCCTATAAAGGACACAATCATCAGCAAACAAACGGACAGATAACCTGATATTATCAGGGAGATCATTAATGAATACCAAGAAAAGGACCGGTCCAAGGACCGAACTTTGGGGGACACCAGATAAAACATGGACTGGATCAGACGATTGGCCATCAAGTACAACTTGTGTGAGCGCCCTGAGAGCAATGAGCTAATCCACCTATGTGTGGATCCTCTTATTCCATAGTAATCCAATTTATACAATAGCCTTCTGTGAGGTACCTTGTCAAAGGCCTTAGCGAAGTCCATGATAATCAAGTCAGTCTGTTTGTGGCCACGGTTTGTGGCCCCATCCAGATTGCTCACAATGTCATGGTATAACTGAACTAATTGAGTTTCGCAAGACCTTTACAGGGGTAAATCTTATTATACACCCGTTTTGAAAAAAAAACGGTCGTATTATTTATGGGTTCGGCTTCCGTCCGTCCGTAAACTGTTTCGTTGCCGGATAACTCCTCCTACAGTTTTCATCGGATTAACCTGAAACTTTGTAGATAGTAAGACTATGAGGTGGACATGTGCGTAAAGTGTCAAGGTTAACCATACACCAAGTATTAATAGAGTTATGCCCCTTTGAAAAGTGTGGTAAATATTTTTTGTTTCCGGATAACTCCTCCTACAGTTTCCATCCGATTAACTGAAACTTTGTAGATAGTAAGACTAGGAGGTGGACATGTGCGTAAAGTTTAAAGGTTAACCATACATCAAATATTAATAGAGTTATGCCCCTTTGAAAATTGCGGTAAACATTTTCATTTCCGGATAACTCCTCCTACAGTTTTCATCTAACCAACCTGAAACTTTGTAGAAAGCAAGACTATGATGTGGAGATATGCGTAAAAGTGTAAGGTTAACCGTACACCAAATATGTATAGACTTATGCTCCTTTGAAAATTTTGGTAAACATTTTCATTTCCGTGCAACTCCTCCTACAGTTTTCATCAAATTAACCTGGAACTTTGTAAATAGTAAGACTACAAGGTGGAGATGTGCGTAAAGTTTCGAGGTTAATCATACACCAAATATCTGGTCAACCTGGAACTTTGTAGATAGCAAGACTATGATGTGGAAATATGCGTAAAGTAACCGTACACCAAATATTTATATATTTATGCCCCTTTGAAAATTTAGGTAAACATTATAATTTCCGTTAAATCCTCCTACAGTTTTCATCTGATTTACATGAAACTTTGTAAATGGTAAGACTGAGGTGGAGATGTGCTTAAAGTTTTGAGGTTAACAATACACCAAATATTAATATCATTATGACCCTTTGAAAATTTTGTTAAAAATATTGTTTACGGATAACATCTGATCAACCTGAAAAATATGCTCATTTTGATAAAAACGTTCGCATTATGTTATGGAGTTGGCATCCGTCAGAAACGCGTCCGTCCTCCTGTCCGTCCATCTGCCCATAAGCATTTTCTTTTCGGGATAAGGCCTCCTACAGTTTTCATCCGATCAACCTGAATCTTGGTAGATAGCAAGACTGTGATGTGGAGATGTGTGTAAAGTTTCGAGGTTAATTACTACTGAATTAAGGTGTGGCAGATTTGGTCATGTAATCATTTTCCATTTATTAAGGCTGAAACTTGAAAAATAGTTACACCATGATGGAGCAGTGAATACTGTTTTCAGGTTTCAATCCACCAAATATGAATTGGCGACAGCCGTATAATGCCCCGCTTGCGGAGCTTTTGTTTTTCTTATTTCTTCTCAAAAATATACAGTGTGGGTATTCGTTAGACCCGCCTTGATGAGGCGGTTCTAACGAGACCCACAATCTATATTTTGGGCAGAAATAAGAAAAAATATTCCTTTTTTTTTTCGTAAAACTTTCGATTTTTCTGCAATAAAGTTAACAATGTATTTTGTTTAGGCGTGTTTTCGTAATGAGGCATAATCACTTTTTTGTGCAAATATCGGACGGTACTGTCAGGCAAAATATGAATATACATGAATGACCCGGTCGTTCGTAACATGTTTATCGTTAGTAATAAAATGTGCAGAATGTATACGTTACCTGCAAATGAATGGCAACATGATACTAATAATGCAACAGACAGAAAATGAATAACAAATTTTAGCTCCATTTATGTCAAGAGTTAAGAAAATTGTTATCTACTTCTGATTTGAAAATACCGATATTTACAAAGTATTTCACTCCTTTAATACTATTAGCTCTGAACGAGCCAAAGCATGCAAAAACATATCTGAAGTTGTTTTTTTTTTCTCTCAGTTTTACTGTCCTGACGGCGGTTGGCGAAAACCAGGGTACCCGGAGAAAAACATCTTACTTTGCGTTGCAGAACATGGCGTCTAACATGTGACCTGAGCGAGGCTCGAATCAACAACGGTGCGAGACCTAGAGATTATGAGACAGCGCACTTATCCACTAGCCCAAAGAGGCCCGTTGCCACTTGGCATATTTTCCGCCATGATTGTAAGCGTGACAACATTCCAGTTTGTTTCCCCGGCCCGTCAATCTGAAAAAGTGTTCAACTTTTCAACGAAAAGAGTTTGTCCCCAAGGAGCAAAGTCTTTTCCTAGAAAGTTGACCGATTTGGAATGGGGAATGGTACCTGTACTAAGCGATTGCATAAAGGTCGGCTGCTAGGCAATGGCGTGTTCATAGTGGTTGCGCCCATGACTTCCATTACGAAAACACGCCTATACAAATACATTGCAAATTTTACCATCGAAAAAACTAAAATTTTAAGATGCACAAAATATAGATTGTGGGTACTCGTTAGAACCGCCTCATTGAGGAGGTTCTAACGAGTACCAAAAATCTATATTTTAGAGCAGAAATAAGAAAACAAATGTTTACCCCTGTAAACCCCAGTTTTTCTACATAAAAGTGGGGTTCGAGCGGGTCAAAATAATATAGGCGTGTTCTCGAGATGTGTAACCCATTTGTGTCATGTGTAAAATGCGAAACAATATCGCGAACATCCCCAACCCCACAAATTTTACACATGTAGCTGACCTCGGTACCTCAATCGTATGCGCATCTGACTGTTGATCAGTAGGTAGATCGATACCTGCCGGATCGGCAACTTTCTGCCGGGGAGATATTGATCATGTGCTATATTCTCTCCCTTCCGTTTATTCAAGAAGAGCAGTTGTGCGTTTTAGGCGAAAACATGTGCACTGTACTGGTTAACCGTGTATATGACTGTCGTGTAAAAGTGCGTTTAGACTGCCTTGGTAGTTCAGTCGGATGCCCGTCTGACTTGTGTTCAGGAAGACGCCGGTTCGATACCTGCCGGGGTCGGCAACATTCTTTCCAGGAGATTGGTCATGGAATTTTCTACGGTCATTCCCTCCCTTTCAATGATTCATGGTTTCTGACGAAAGAATATGTACTGTACTGGTTAACCGCTTACTTAAGCCTGCCCAGGAAACGTATTGATGGGTAATCTGGCCTGCTCAAAATGACCTAAGTAGTGTTGACTTGGCCGTTACACTCGAACACAAACAAACAAACAAACATAAGTGTAGTTAGGTGAGCCGACCGGCTCGACATGACCTAAATAGTGTTGACTGTGCCGTTAAACTCCAAAACAAAGAAAATAAAATCCGAAGGCACATTTTCGCATGTTGTGGCTTATGTACTGTATGTTATACTTTCGGATGAGTCTTTAAACCGAGGTCCCGTCTCCGTATGACCTTAGCTGTTGGTGGGACGTAAAACTAAAACTCACTCACTGTATTGTATGAGCCGAGTCACAATAAAAACAAATAAATTATTGACAACGGCAAAGACTCGGATCTACCTGTTCTCACAAGATGCTCTTGTTGCAGCCAATTCTGTACATGTTATATCGATTACCCAAGTGGACAGCAAAGGGACTTACCGAAAGAAGAATCTGATCAAAGTGTTTCATGGTGTTTAACCCATTTTGTACCAGATACCCCAAAACGCGTAATTGGCAAACAGTGTAGGCCCAGATCAGGCGCCGCATAGCACTGCCTCTGATCAGGACCTGTGCCGTTTGCAAAATGTTCAGGCTTTTTTTTATTTTATTTTATATTTCTTTCAAACAAAATAAATGAAGCACCCCTTGAACAAGTCCATAAAACGAACACCCCCAAAACCCACTTTATATGGAGAAAACCGGGGTTTAAGGGGGTATACATTATTTCTCTTATTTCTGCTCATTGAGGCGCATCCACAACCTATGTTTGTATTTTAAATAAGAAAAATATCATGGACTTTCATCAGAAAACATTATGATAACTCGCCCGTACGAAATGGTGCATTTTTCACATCTCCAAAATGGCTATTTTTCTGATGAAAATCCTTCACATTTTTCTTATAAATACTCAAAATATAGGATGTGGGTGCTCGTTAGAACCGCCTCATTGAGGCGGTTCTAACGAGTACCCACAACCTATATCTTGGAGCAGCTATAAGAAAAATAATAAATACCCCCGTAAACCCCAATTTTCCCTATTTAAGTGGGGTTTAGGGGTCTTCATTTCACGGACTTGTTCACGTGATGAGTAGTCATTTTGGAGATGTGAAGAAAATGCACTATGTTGCACGGGTGTGTTATCGGATTGGAACCCACAGCCTGACGCCAATAAGTTTTGGAATAGACTTGTGCTATATACGTTTAAGATGGAAGATTATATTTACTACAAAATTGGTCAATGGGTCCCCAAAAGTACTTTGACTTATCATGTGATAAGCGATTTTGAAATACTGACAATACGCCATTACGATAACACACCCGTGTGACATAGTGCATTGTTCACATCTCCAAAATGGCTGCTTTTCTGATGAAAATTCGTGATATTTTGCTTATAAATACTGCAAACATAGGTTGTGGGTGCTCGTTAGAACCGCCTCATTGAGGCGGTTCTAACGAGTACCCTCAACCTATGTCTTGGAGCAAAAATAAGAAAAATAATGTTTACCCCCTTAAACCCAACTTTTCTCTATATAAAGTGGGGTTTAGAGGGGTGTTTGTTTCACGGACTTGTTCACATGATGCATAGAAATCCCATCACATCATGAAAACATATCAGAGCCCAGCTGTTCAAAAGTAACGACGTCGTTACTTAAACATATTGTTAAAAATTTAATCATAAAATAAGACAAATATAGAAAGAGCTTTGCAGAAAAATAAGTGGGCAGCTCACTTTCTTTTCAGCAAAATATCACTGTGTAACATATTGTACATTTCCATCACGTGAATGAGTCCGTGAAATGAACACCCCTCTAAACCCTACTTCAATTAGAGAAAACTGGGGTTTAAAGGGGTGTACATACTTTTTCTTAATTCAGCTTCAAGGCATAGGTTGTAGATACTCATCCCAATATCGGGTAAACATCCAACAAAATTGGAAGCAACGTCTCCAAAATGACCTATACAAGTCCATGAAATGAACACCCCTCTAAAGCCCACTTTACATTGAGAAAACTGGTGTTTACGGTGGAAAACATTATTTTTATTATTTCTGCTCGGCTGCAAGACATTATTTGTGGGTACTCGTTAGAACCGCCTCAATGAGGCGGATCTAAAAATCGACCACAACATATGTTTGCAGTAAAAATGAGTAAAATATCCCGAATAGCCGTTTTGGAGCTGGGAAAAGTGCACTACAGTCGAACTTCAATGGCTCGAGCACCACTGGGACCTCGAAAATCTGTTCGAGACAGGGGTAGTTCGAGCCACTGAGGGCTATTGTTAGGAGGATTCTTTTGGACATTTTTCCGGTGTTATATAATGCAAATGTATGCTGCGTGTACTCATTAGAATCGCCTCATCGGGGCGATTCTAATTAGTACACACAGCATACATCAACAAAACAAAAGAATAAAATTTCCTAAATTATTCCCCTCTATTTCTTATATAGAGGATTTCCAAAGGGGCTCAAGAAAGGGTTCGACTCAGACATAGTAAACGAGCCATCGGTGTTCGAGGCATCGAAGTTCTACTGTATTTCGTACTGGTGTGTTTTCGTAATGTTTGCTTTGACCAATGACAGATTCGTTAAGCCGAGGCATCACGAAAACACGCCTATATGATTTTAACACCCTTGAACCCCACTTTTATATAATTAAACTTGGGTTTACAAGGAGTGAACCTTATTTTTGTTATTCCTGCTCTAAAATATCGATGAGGCGGTTCTAACGAGTACAAACAATCTATATTTTGAGCAGAAAAAAATATCTTATTGAAATATTTTCGTTTTTTCGGCGATAAAGGTTACAATGTATTTGGATAGGCGTGTTTTCGTAATGGAATACATGTAACTGGGTCTAGATCAGCGTAGACTCGGACCAGTGTACATCCACAGTTTTTATTGTTGGACATGAGTCTGATGATATGCTTGGTTTTTGCTGGGTCCGACTAACAGCAGTGTTCTATTAACCAGTAGGTCATCTGCCTCTCCTATCGTGACGTCAAGATAAGGAGATAAAAGTCTTAGAGTACTAATCATCATCACGAATACTCGCCTATATAATTTTGACCCCCTTGGACCCCAATTTTATATAGTAAAACTGGGGTTTATAGGGGTAAACCTTATTTTTCTTATTTCTGCTCTAGAGCAGAAATAAGAAAAATATTACAATTTTTCATTTTAAAATTTTCAATTTTTCGGCGATAAAGGTTACAATGTATTCAAATCGGCGTGTTTTCGTAATGATGTTTAACCCATATTACGATAATACACACATGCGACGTAGTGTATTTTTATATCCCCCGTAAACCCCGTTTTCTCTATATAAAGTGGGGTTTAAGGGGCTTCGTTTCACGGACTTGTTTACATGATGCCAAGCTGCAGTTTCTTGAAAAAGAATGAAATTATACTTGACAAGTATGTCAGGGTCAACCTTGGTGATTTTCCGTTTGCTGTCTGATACTTTGCACCCCGTAAAAGGGCGATAACTATATAATGTCCTCCCTGCCAAAATACTCTCAACCGTTATCATTAGCCACACCTATTCCGGACTATCAACCGATCAAATTACTTGACATAATGAATTCATTCAAATTTGATTACTGATTGAAAAACAGTGCGAAAAATTGATTAAATGGGGCCTGATCTGACTCTACAATGTTTGCAAATGTTTGGGTCGTCGTGTTACGTGTAAGCGGGATAAGGGAGAATACGGTGCATATATTTCATTCCATTTCTACTTAATTTCGTCTACTTGAACCTCAGGTTCGTTTCTCACATTTTGTCGTCAGATTGTCCTTTCATTTCTTTCTTTTATTTTCTTTCATTTTTGCTTTTGGTTTTACGACCCTTTCCTTTCAAGACTATGTCACTTATTGCGAACCGAGCGTAAATCAGTGGTGGGCGAAAACTAGAGTACCCGGAGAATAACCACGTGTCCTTCCGAGGCGCGGAGTCCTTATGATTAAGAGTCGGCACTCTTACCCATTAGGCCACGAAGGTCCGTCCAGAATCATCTCTGTATTATTAACGTGAATTTGTTGCACCATCGTATGACACGGTGTGTTTTTCTGTGACTGATGAAATACAGACATATAAGTGATAACTTTGACGAATGCAATTATTAGGCTTTTAAAGGCGCCTGTGTCTACCATTCAAGTAGGGGCCGAAGTGACCAGAAACCATTCACCTGGATGAGGCTGATCGTGATATGTTATAGCCTCCGTGGTGTAGTGGTTACGCTACTCGCCTTGCAGGATCGATCCCGGGCTTCTCCAGACATTTCGGATGAGTCTTTAAACCGAGGTCCCGCCTCCGTATGACCTTCGCTGTTGATGGGACGTAAAACTCAAACACGCCCTCACTCATGATATGTTACCCGGTGCTGTTGGGACCATCTTGCTTTTTCCAGATCACATTGCCGTAAAGCAATTCTGTAGCTGCATGTTGTCTTGATGCCTAAACAGCTCAGTGTGACAGTATGAATCCAGAAGGAAGTGGTGTTTGTCCGCCTTTGATATCATAATGCAATGTCACACTGATGCCTCCAAACAAGTTTCAGTTCAGTCTGATATTTGGTCGCCATTATCCAGACATTAATGTCCCCATTATATGTCTATGGGGGACTAAATTGCAAGTAAATGAAATGCAAAAATCAACCTCGTTCGAGATTTTATGACAAACCTCATTATCTGCAAATCTGATGAGGATTTGATCAAAAATGAAACCGATATCATCTGGACAACATTTTCCGATATCTATGTTGCCCTCTATGGGGCCCTACAAAGCCGATATAGTCTAAATGGGACCTAAATTGAACTTGAGTGAGATGTTATGCCTGTCCAATTATCTGCAAGTGTGATGAACGATTGAATGAAAAAAGAAGTCTATAGTTCACATAGCATTCCCTTTCCCATTATAAGTCTATGGGAGACTAAAGGACAGATGGCAACTCTCATGTGCCACAAAATCGAATTGTCCATGACTTTTTGTGTCTGTTCACAATTCATTCGCCCAAGTCCGATAAAGCTTGCACCAAAAAGAAATCGCAATCATCTGGACAAGATTTTCCTAAGTCTTTGGTTTAAACACATTTATTACGGTTTATGCAATATATGACAATAAATATGATAATGTTAACAATATGTTAAAGGATTAGGACGGAAGCCACATGTAGCTTACAAATTTGTTCTCCCGATAAATGGAAATCAGAGCAGTTGTACATGAATTGGCGGGTTCACTCGAGTCAATTAAGCGTATATGACCAGACTTTGAAGCCCCCAAGGGCGGATAATCTCACGCCAATAGTCGAAACTAGGCATAAATGAACTTTGATTAAGATTCTATCAAAGAAAAAGGCACTGTCGATCGTTCATCACTTCCACATTTTAAGTCTATGGGAGACATAATATCAATTCTCCACGTGCGACTTATCCGATCTGCTAAAAGATATTATGCCTGTCCTCATTACCTATAAATTTAATGAGAATCCAATTAAAAATGAAGTCGCTATCGCACGGACAACATTTTATGTTTATGGCAGACTAAAGGGCAAGTAACTCCAATGTGAATGGGATATACGTGACCCACTGGTCGCTTGCTCTAATGCATAATATTTTCCCCTCTCTTATTTATTCTTACACGTGGGTTGTGGGCTCTTGTTGGGACCATCTTATTAAGGTTGTTCCAGTGGGCACCCACGGCCTATGTTACTATGGCAGAAATAACAAAAATATGCACATGATGAGTACGGACTTTAATACAGAAATATATAATATTCTTTGGTAACTGTGATCTCTATTAGCCTCCTTTCATCCCAGTTCCAAAAAAGAAGGAAGAAAGGGGGTGGGGGAGCACCTGCAGGGTTAAACTCGAATCTTAAATGCTTTGTTATTATTGGTTGAACTGATGTTGATACGGATGGCCTCTGATTAATATAAGATAGTCAATTAGCAATGCAGATGTATAGCTAGTTATCTTAGTTTCAGTATGGCTGTTCATGTCCTGCTGACCTTTCAAATATGTTATACGGCATTATCTCATTGTAGGAAAGATACATGTATGTGATATGTTGGAAATGTCATGTATACGTATGTTGGAAAGAAAATAAATTTAAAAAACTGCCATGTGAATAATACGATAAGATCAAAGATCAAACTCATCCAAGACTACATGGCTGTTACAATTACCTGCAAGTTTGACGAGTATTCAATCACAAAATGAAATCGCTATCATCCGAACAACAGTTTTCCAAGTCTATGGGGCCCTCAAGGGTGGGTTACTCATATGCAAAAAGTCCAACTGGACATAAATTGAACTTGTGTAAGATTCTATACCTGTCCTTAATAACTGCAAGTTTGATAAAGGTTGGATCAAAAATGAAGTTCTGAACGTCTACACTGCATTTCACCCATTATATGTTTATGAGAGACAAAGGAAAAATAACTCTTATGAGTAGTCAAATCTGCCAAACAATCGAAGTCGATCAACATTTATGGCTGTCCCAACAACCTGCAAGTCTGATGATGATTTCATCAAGAACAAAATCGCTTTTATCTGGCCTACATTTTTCTAAATAGAAGTGAAGGCAATGATCAGGAATCGATACAATTAACCAACAGCTGCCATCAGAGACACCAAAGGGTAATAAACACAAACATGAAATAACTAGACCGTAATAAATAAGTAAGTAAGTAAGTAAGTAATAAGTAAAGTCTTTATTTAACGACGGTGACAACATTTAGCAGATAAGCTAATCTTCCATGAGGCCCTCAAATGTTGTATATACAAACAAATATGTACAAGCAGTATAAGACAAAACAATCGAGATTTGAAAAATATGATAATAATATGCACTGTAATGGAAACAGCAATAGCGGAAAGCCAAAAGGACTGTTACTTTTCTCACAAAATGGTCAATTGGCAATCTTAAACAAAAATGTAAGCGATACAAGATAAACCATAACAAAAACAAACCGCGACAGAAGAACGGCCTTGGTACGGTCAGTGAAACGAATTCCACTGTGGAGGCGGTGGGGTGGTGGGGGGGGGGGGGGGGCTTATATCGACTTTACGCGGCCGCAATTCTCGTCCGTACTTTAGACAAATAATTTGATCAGTCCGCATAAGTCTACGAGGCCTTCAAAGGCGGGTAAATATCATGCCAATTTTCGAACCCGGGCTAAATTCAACCTTACATGAGATTTTATGCGTGGCCTCGTTACCTGAAAGTTTAATGAAGGTTCTATAAAAATGAAGTCGCTGTCGATAGGACAACAGTCTTTCCAATTATGTCTATGGAAACGAAAGGGGGAAGTTACACTCCCGATCTGCCCCAGATTCGAACAGATTCTTCCGTCGCATTTTATTTTTGGTATGGTTGTCTTTTGAGTGTGTGTATCGCTTATTTTATTTTGTTTTGAAAAGCCAATTGGCCATTTTTTGGGAAAGTATCTGTCCTTTTGGCTTTCCGCTATTGATGTTTCCATTAGGGTCTAGTTGTATCCTGTTTGTGCTTCTTTCCCTTTGGTGTCTCTGATGGGAGCTGTAAGTTAATTGTATCGATTCCTGAGCATTGCCTTCACTTCTATTGGAAGGTTATCCTCATTACTTAAACGTTTGCTAAGGATCCAATCAAATATAGAGTCGTTTTCTTTTGGACAACGTGTTCCCAATTTCATATCTTTGGGTAACTAAAGGGCGAATTGCTCTCGTGTGAATAGTCAAATTTGCCCCAAAGAGGATGGCTGTGCTTATTGCGTACATGTTTGATAAGCATCCAGTAAAAATACTGATACCTTTGCTCGAACACCATTTTACCCATTACCCGGGACCGTTTGGTTGCAATAGCGGCCAGCTTGGACATCGGAACGAAACCATAAAGCAATTCCATGTTACCCCCAATGCCTCCATCCAAGTATCAGCTGAATCCAACTTATGAAATTGGAGGCATTGCGATAACACACCCGTGCGACATAGTGCAGTTTTCACATCTCCAAAATGGCTACTTTTCTGATGAAAATATATGATATATTTACTTACAAATACTGCAAACATAGGTTGTGGGTGCTCGTTAGAACCGCCTCATTGAGGCGATTCTAACGAGTACCCACAACCTATGTCTTGGAGCAAAAATAAGAAAAAAAATGTACATCCCCTTAAACCCCAGTTTTCTCTGTATAAAGTGGGCTTTAGGGGGCTGTTCATTTCACGGACTTGTTCACGTGATGAGAGGTTGAAAATATAGACAACGCACGGACGACGGGCAACAGGTCATGGCATAAGTTGGCCTAGAGCTGTGCTCTAGGTGAGATAATATGGGGTTCTGTGATAGGTGGACGTTTCCAACCCTCGGGATGACCGTGCTGAACGGAACCTCGGCGTAGTTTCCAACCCGAGGGATGACCGTGCTGAGCGGAACCGAGGCTACGCCGAGGTTCCGTTCAGCACGGTCATCCCGAGGGTTGGAAACGCCCATCTACAACAGAATCCCATATTGGATTCTTTTTCTTGCACAACACCTACGGTTAGTTTTGATAGCTCGCACATGTATATTGTTTACAAAATAAAAGTACTGCGGAAGTAGTTCCGACAGTTGAAGACAATTGAAGCGCATTTATGTTAGTTGCCTGGGTTGGAACATCAGGGTCAGAACATAAATTTCTATCCCAGGATAAAATCACGGATTTCCTTGTCTGGTGTGCAAGAATTAACGTTCTCATGCCCCGAAAGAAAAGAAAAGGAGGGAGTTCATGACGAGCATCGAAGTCTTGTTTTATCTCGCAAAATTTGTACCCTACATTGGAAAGGTGGCATTACACTGAGACTTCGCTGATCAAAATGGATACTATAAAGTATTGCTCCAGCTCAATTAGTGCGTTTGCTGGGCATTTCAAACTGTCCATCACGTAAACAAGTCCGTGAAAGGAAGACCCCCCTAAACCCCACTTTATATAGAGAAAACTGGGGTCTACGGGGGTATTCATTATTTTTCTTATTTCTGCTCCAAGACATAGGTTGTGGGTACTCGTTAGAACCGCCTAAATGAGGCGGTTCTAACGAGCACAGCCAACCTATGTAATGAGCATTTATAAGAAAAATATGACATATTTTCATCAGAAAAGTAGCCATTTTGGAGATGTGAAAACTGCACTATGTCGCACGGGAGAGTTTTCGTAATGCTAAACGCAACATTATTGTTATCAAAATATGGCGGACATCGACAACAGAACTGACTGCATTTTTAAAGAAATGAATGATATGTGATATGCAAGAAAGAATCTTAAATAGTGAAATTGGGGTTAAATAGAAAATCTGTCCATCGAGATCACTGTCTGGTATCACTCGGCAAGCTTCGTGATGCCGGAGTGACCCTCGGGACGGCATACCGGGCTAATACTGGCATGACTGCTATCAGCTTTGCTGATAATCAAGGGAACTAACGCGTACAACACAGAAAATAAATGGTTATCTACCCAAGGCCTCATGTTACCTAGGTGACACTGGAACGATTTTGAGGCATTAGTATGACGTTTGAGGACCGCTTTATATGTATTTTATAGGTCACTGTTCTAATTCATGAGAGTAGAGATAGTGTTATAATGTAACTTCGACCCCCCCCCCCTCAAGCCCCTCGGGGCTTGAAGAAATATATAGGCTGCATGATGCTTCCACGCAGAGCTGAATCCGACCCGTCACACGAGTACGGGTAAACCGCTTAGTGGGTCTAAACCTGCCCAGGAAGAGCGGTGCGAGTCGAAAAAAAAAAAAACAAGACTGAATAAAGAATAATTTACATAATGACATATTAATTACAAATTGTCAAATGTATCAATTAGTACGTCGAAGGCGTAACATAGCCTTTGTTATTGTTTACCGTAGTGACAACCGCTGCCCGCTGATTGCTAAGGTAACTGGAAATAGAAAAATGGGGGTAGTATATTTCATTTTCAAAAAGGACCAAATTATTTTTATTTTTATTTCACAAAATTTACATAGATGTGTTCACAATAAATTTGCAATTTTACTCCCGCTTGCACAGAAAAGAAAAAACTATTTACAACAAGAGGGCCATGATGGCCCTGGATCGCTCACCTGATCCATAGTGTAACAAGTGGGCCCCAGGGAGGGCCATTATTGGCCCAAGGGCTTTAATGTGCATAATGTTGAGGGTGGTCTTAAAGGTGAAGCTTCATACCAAACAAAAACAAAGGCTATAATTTGTACAATCTTGGCAAAGGTCCACTAGATGAAGCTACACACCAAATATCAAAGACCTGGGCCTTGCGGTTTCAGAGAAGAAGATTTTTATAAAGATATTCCCTACATAAGCCTATGCACCAGTGCTATATAAGTCTATGTAAAACCAAAGGGCCCCGGGGTGGGGGTCATTTGTGGCCCCAGGGCTATAATTTGAACAATCTTGGTAGAGGTCTACTAGATGAAGCTCCATACCAAATATCAAAGACCTGGGCCTTGCAGTTTCAGAGAAGAAGATTTTTTAAAAATTTCCCTTTATAAGTCTATGTAAAACCAAAGGGTCTCTAAGCAACGACGTTTTTGGCCCCAGGGCTATAATTTGAACAATCTTGGTAGAGATCCACTAGATGACGCTTCATACCAAATATCAAAGACCTGGGCCTTCTGGTTTCAGACGAGAAGATTTTTAAAGTTTTTCCCTATATAATTTAAGCCTATATAAAACCAGTGGGACCTGGTGCGGGGGGCATTTTTTGGCCCCAGGGCTATAATTTGAACAATCTTGGTAGCGGTCCACTTGACGAAGCTAGTTACCAAATATCAAAGACATGGGCCTTCTGGTTTCGGACAAGAAGATTTTTAAAGGCTTTCCAAATATAAGCCTATGTAAAACCAGTGGGCCCCAGGGCAGGGCCGGTTTTGGGCCCAGGACTATAATTTGAACAATCTTGGTAGAGGTCCACTAGATGAAGCTTCATACCAAATATCAAAGAGCTGGGCCTTCTGGTTTCAGACAAGAAGAATTTTAAAGGTTTTCCCTATATAAGCCTACGTAAAACCAGTGGGCCCCGGGGCGGGGCTGTTTTTGGCACCAGGGCTATAATCTGAACAATCTTGGTAGCAGTCCACTAGATGAAGCTACATACCAAATATCAAAGACCTGGGCCTTCTGGTTTCAGACAAGAAGATTTTTAAAGGTTTTCCCAATATAAGCCTATGTAAAACCAGTGGGCCCCGGGGCGGGGCCGTTTTTGGCCCCAGGGCTATTAACCCATCCACTGGTTAAGCAGAAGAAGCTCTGGTGGCCATTTTGTTCACCCAAGCTGAACAGTATGAGCAATTTTGGTAGAGGGACACCAAACGAACATTCCTGTGAAATAATTTCAAAATTCATCCACTGGTTAAGGAGAAGAAATGGTTTAAAGGTTTTTCTATTTTTAGCTCTGGTGGCCATTTTGTTCACCCGAGCAGAACGGTACAAGCAATTTTGGTAGAGATTCACCAAAGGAACATTCCTGTGAAATAATTTCAAAATCCATCCACTGGTTAAGGAGAAGAAGTCGTTTAAGGGTTTTTTCTATTTTTAGCTCTGGCGGCCATTTTGTTCACCCGAGCGTAACGGTTTGAGCAATTTTGGTAGAGGGTCACCCAAGGAACATTCCAGAGAAATAATTTCAAAATCCATCCACTGGTTAAGGAGACGAAAACGTTTAAAGGTTTCTCTTTTTTTAGCTCTGGCGGCCATTTTGTTCACCCGAGCAGAACAGTTTGAGCAATTTTGGTAGAGGGTCACCCAAGGAACATTCCAGTGAAATAATTTCAAAATCCATCCACTGGTTGAGGAGAAAAAGTCGTTTAAAGGTTTTTTCTATTTTTAGCTCCGGTGGCCATCTTGTTCACCCGAGCGGAACGGTTTGAGCAATTTTGGTAGAGGGTCACCCAAGGAACATTCCAGAGAAATAATTTCAAAATCCATCCACTGCTTAAGGAGAAAAAGTTGTTTAAAGGTTTATCTATTTTTAGCTCCGGCGGCCATCTTGTTCACCCGAGCAGAACGGTTTGAGCAATTTTGGTAGAGGGTCACCCAAGGAACATTCCTGTGAAGTTATATCAAAATCCATCCACTAGTTAAGGAGAAGAAGTGGTTTAAAGGTTTTTCTATTTTTAGCTCTGGCGGCCATCTTGTTCACCAGAGCGGAATGGATTGACCAATTTTGGTAGAGGGTCACCCAAGAAACATTCCTGTGAAGTAATTTCGAAATCCATCCACTGGTTAAGGAGAATAAGTCCTTTAAAGGTTTTTCTATTTTTAGCTCTGGCGGCCATTTTGTTCACCCGGGTGGAACGGTTTGAGCAATTTTAGTAGAGGGGCACCAAAGGAACATTCCTGTAAAATAATTTCAAAATCCATCCACTGGTTAAGGAGAAGAAGTCTTTTAAAGGTTTTTCTATTTTTAGCTCCGGTGGCCATTTTGTTCATCTGAGCGGAACGGTTTGAGCAATTTTGGTAGAAGGTCAACCAAGGAACATTCCTATGGAATAATTTCAAAATCCATCCACTGGTTCAGCAGGAGAAGTCGTTTAAAGGTTTTTCTATTTTTAGCTCTGGCGGCCATCTTGTTCACCTGAGCAGAACGGTTTGAGCAATTTTGGTAGAGGGTCACCCAAGGAACATTCCTGTGCAATAATTTCAAAATCCATCCACTGGTTAAGGAGAAGAAGTCCTTTAAAGGTTTTCCTATTTTTAGCTCTTGTGGCCATTTTGTTCACCCGAGCGGAACGGTTTGAGCAATTTTGGTAGAAGGTCATCCAAGGAACATTCCTGTGAAATAATTTCAAAATCCATCCACTGGTTAAGCAGGATAAGTCGTTTAAAGGTTTTTCTATTTTTAGCTCTGGCGGCCATCTTGTTCACCCGAGCGGAACAGTTTGAGCAATTTTGGTAGAGGATCACCCAAGGAGCATTCCTGTGAAATTAGATCAAAATCTGTCCAGCAGTTTTGGAGAAGAAGTTGTTTAAAGCAAAAGTTGACGACGGACGCACGGACGCACGGACGACGGACGATGGACGACGGACAAAGACCGATCCCAAAAGCTCACCTTGAGCACTTTGTGCTCAGGTGAGCTAAAAACGTTATGAAAATAAAATCATCAGTTTTTGTTGCTGTATTCAGTAGTTTTACTATATATTCTATACATTTAGAGGGTGCTTCCAAATATATGTAAAAAGGACTAAAAAAGTTGTTCATAAAATTGCATTTAGTAAGAGCTCCAAGCTATTGAGATTGAGCAATAGGTGGTCTGAAAGTACCAAAAATTTAAGCCATAACCCTTTTAAGATCAACATATTGGAAGGTAGAAAACAGATGTTTCCCAACTTTTACGTCTTGCAAAAGCTTTGAAATTATGGGATACATTTAGGTACTGTTGCGCTTATTCGAAATTTGCTGAATGGCCATGTTAAATGACAGGATTCGAAATTTTAGATACACTAACAACTCAAAAAGCATTTATTAACCATAACTGACACCACAATATAAGGTTATGGCAAATTTACCATGCTTTCAATATCTACTGGCATTTTCTGAGTCGAGACATGGTAAAAAGTACCTTAATTTATTGTATATCACTGTGTGACAGAATGCTCTGAAAAGCTATGCTTTTTCTCCAGTGGAAAATGTCTTTATCTTTTATGATTTATGATATATGCACTACAAACAAAGTATTTGCAAAGTCAAAAACAATTTTGGCCATTTCTGATGTGCTGAAGAACTCTTTGGAGAATCAAATACACACAGTCCCGAATTGCTGCCAGAATATAAACAAGAGGCCCATAGGCCACTATGCTCACCAGAGCTCAGGCGGGCACTGCCCAATTGCAGCCATGTATTTTAACATGGTATCATTTTAATCTGCCAAGAGAACCCAATATCCAAATGAGCACCCATGTGGATTCAGTATATGAAACATTAGGCCTTTTATGAAGTAGAGGGGCGGGGCATGGACCCAATGGAGCCCTGGTTGGTATCACTAAATGTGTCTTATCACACTAGGATGGTTAAGCAGTGGGGATCTGTATGGCTGGAGATATAAGGCCTCTTAAAGAGTGGAGGCATTGGAGCATGCCCTGTCGATCCCAGGAAAGCCCAAGATTGTTGTCCCTAAATGTGTCTTATCATAAGGACCAAGTATATATATGGTTTAGGGGTGGGAATCTGAACAGTTTCCGAGTTATGAGGCCCTTTTATGAAGTGGAAAGGCCCCTGCGGACACTCCTACAGCAGGTGTGCTAATAATAAGGAACAAGAACATTTTATGATTATGGGGTGGGTATTTGAATGGTTTCTGAAATATATGGCCTTTTATGAAGTGGAAGGTCGGGGCACATTGCCTCAGCACAAAGAGACCCCCCAAGTTGGTGTGACTGAACGAGTCTTATCATAAGGAACAAGAATATATATGGTTTAGGGGTGGGGAGCTTAACGATTTCTGAGATATATGGCTTTTAATGAAGTCAAGCGGTGGGGCATGGCCCGGGCATGCCCCAGGGACTCACAAGCTGGTGTCACTGAATGCATCTTATCATAAGGAAGATGAATATATATGGTTTAGGGGTTGGGCTTGGACCAGTTTCTGAGATATAAGGCCTTTTCTGAAGCGCAGGGGTGGTGCAAGGCCCTGGGAGACCCCCAGGCTGGTGTCAATGAATGTGTCTTATCATAAGGTACAAGAATATATATGGTTTAGGGTGGGGATCTGTAAGGCTTCCAAGATATTGTGATATTATGAAATGGAGGGGGTGGGGCATGGCCCCAGAACATCCCTGGGGACCCCCAGGTTGGTGTCACTGAATGTATCTTATCATAATGAACGAGAATATATAATGTTTAGGGGTGGGGATCTGTAAGGTTACTGGGATATTGGTCCTTTTATGAAGTGGAGGGGGTGGGGCATGGCCCCGGCACATCCCAGGGGACCTCCAGGTTGGTGTCACTGAGTCCATCTTACCATAAGGAACAAGAATATATATGGTTTAGGGGTGTGGATCTCAATGGTTTCTGAGATAAATGGCATTTTATGAAGTGGAGGGGGTAGGGCATGTCCCCGGCACATCCCGGGGGACCCCCAGTTGGTATCACTTAATGCATCTTAGCATGAGGAACAAGAATATATATAGTTTAGGGGTTGGGATCTGAATGGTTTCTGAGATAAATGGCATTTTATGAAATAGAGGGGGCAGGGCATGTCCCCGGCACATCCCGGGGATGTGCCGGGGACCCT
This sequence comes from Lucinisca nassula, assembly GCA_963580285.1. Lineage (NCBI taxonomy): Eukaryota > Metazoa > Mollusca > Bivalvia > Lucinida > Lucinidae > Lucinisca > Lucinisca nassula. The sequence continues at coordinate 130,944,264 of OY757011.1, read as the reverse complement.
CAGGTTGATGTCACTTAATGCATCTTATCATAAGGAACAAGAATATATATGGTTTAGGGGTTGGGATCTGTAAGGTTTCTGAGATATAAGGCATTTTATGAAGTGGAGGGGGTGGGGCATGGACCCGGCACAACCTAGGGGCCCCCAGGTTGACATAAAAGCATATGGCTGAGAGAAGTTTACTCAACGAACATGTTTATGTAAGATTTGTCAAAATATCTGCAATGAATTGGCAGTAAATGCCATTTTTCAGTTTTCCCCATTATAAGTTAATGGAAACTCTAAGTTGCCATAGCAACAAAACTGAAAGGCCAAATTTCATAAAAAACACAAAACCTGTAAAGGCAAATATGGTGAATATTTTCATAAAGTCTCAGCCTCCTAGAGCATATGGTTTCTGAGGAGATGATTTTTTAAGTATTTTTTTGTCTATTTTTTGCATTTTGGTTTCAATGGCAACCAATAAAAATGGGCAGAAGGCCTAAAATCATACGGCAGATAGTAGATTGCCTATGAAACATTTCTATGAAAGTTTTGTCAAAATATCTGCAGAGGCTTGGCAGTAAATGCCATTTTTCAATTTTCCCCACTATAAGTCTATGGAAACTACAAGTTGCCATAGCAACCAAACTAATGAGCCGATTTTGATAAAAAAACACAAACTTTCAATCCCCCAGTCCAAGGATAATACAGATAAAATTTGGGCCCAATCGGCCCAGTGGCTTCAGAGGAGATGTCGTTTGAAAGTGTTGACGCAGACGACAAACGTCATACGACTGACGACGACGGACAACTGCCTATTCTATAAGCTCCCCCGGAGCCTTCGGCTCTGGTGAGCTAAAAATGTTTACTGTTTAACATACAATTCGCATTCAAATAAAAAGGCCTCACTAATGTATATGTGGCTAAACATTTTGATGAAATCATCATCATCATCATCATCATCATCATTGTCATCAATGGCAATATCATCATTTACAGTATTTATTGTCGGTGCCATAATCCAAATATTTAAAATCTGAGCAAAAATAAACACCATATGTTTAAACAATCAGTTTTTGTCCAGGGCATCAACAACAATATTAATATCATGACCATTTATAGCACCAATATGAGCAATATAATTTAGCAAAAACAACGATTTGGATTATTTAGTTTTGGGACACTAATTGCACACCTGGGTCAAAGGTCTGATCCTTTGTTTGGAAATTTCATAGAGGGTTTCCATCCCATGAGATTCAACAGGGAAGGACCAGACAAGACTGTGCTAATGCCAAAGATGCTGATTACACTGTGTGTACACACAGGCTTATCTGCATATTTATCGTTCATACATGAAATTTGCAGGTTTTCTCATGATGAGGCTCATTCATTATGGTCAAAAAATATATTAAATGATAAAAGTGTATGAATAGATTGGTGCAAATGTTAAGCAGCTAAACTACACAGTTTAATCTAATCCTGTGTGAAAATATTTCTATGAAGCAGCCATCACTATTGTACCACTTTTGGAGCGGCTATACTTAAACATTCTATGCCAAATAGAGAATAGTCTTCTCAATTCTCAAACAATCTATTATTTTATTCCTAAAATTTCCAGAAAGGGGTGTGTGCATGGCATATGCTGGTTACAAAAACACAATATAATGTATTTACTATTTAGCAATATACAAGTTGCCTATGTTAACTTAAAACAAGTTTTTCGTGAAAAGCTTGCCCCAAATATGCTTACCGTAGTCCCATTTTTGGACCATTTTACTGGTTAAAATCATGGTGTGTATCATATTTATTCTTCATTAATGAGTTTCCTGCATGAAACAAGTTAAACAAATGTAAATTGCACCACTGTTAATGACTACATCTGAAAAGACCTTAATATTTCAACATTGTCCTAATGTTAGTCTTATTACATAACTGGCACATTCGTGAACTTGCGTACCGCATGTTGGCATGATATAAAACATGTTTTGCAAGACTTAAAAAATGGGAAATATTGTGTTTCATACTGCCCAGATATAGTACTAAAATAATATACTAAAGAGAATTTTGGTACCATGGTGGCCACTCAAAATGCATTTTTGTGAGCTTTCGTCCCACGGGAGCTTCTACTAATTACAAATATATGTGGATATTCGAAAATTCGCTTGCACAGAAAAGATATTCCCAAAAGTTTTTTTATTTTACGGGGCAATAATTATCAAGTTCCTATATAAATCTATGTATTAACTCTAACCAACAGCAGTTACCTGGATGTCCGTTAAAGTTCGACATGATTTTTCTATCCCATCACAAAAACATGCCTACAATGATTTGACCCCCTTGAACCCCACTTTTCTGTAGATAAAATGAGGTTGCAGGGGTAAACCTTTTTTCACATTTCAACTCTAAATTATAGATTGTGATACTCGTTGGAAACGCCTCAATGCGGCGGTTCTAACGTGTACACATAATATTGGTACTCGTTGGAAACGCCTCAATGAGGCGGTTTTAACATGTACCCACAATCTATATCAATATGAGCAGAAATAAGAAAAAATATCACACTTTTTTATCTTAAAATTTCCCTTTTCCGGTGATACAATTTACAATGTATTTGGGTAGGCGTGTTTTCGTAACGCACCCACGTACCCATGTAAGTTTCTTATTACAGTAGGAAAACACACCTATTCAAATTTATTGGTAAAATGTTACCATCAAAACTGATTTTTTTTTTCAGATAAAAATCCTGATAGCTTTAATATTTCTGTTCAGCATATAGACTGTGAATGCTCGTAAGAACCGCCTCGGCCCAAGCCCTATATTTTTGAGGAGAAATAGGAACAATTATGTATACCCCTGTAAACCCCAGTTTTACTATACAAAAGGGGGGTTTAAAGGGGTCAGAAATATATCGGCATGTTTGTGTGATGATCCCTAACATTCGGACAAAAGAAAATGCACATGTGACATGAAGACACACACAAAACCACAGGAGCATCAAAAACACAAAGTCGGTTACAGTCAATCCACTTTATATCGACATTCGATAAAACAACAATACGACGATTTTAATGGAATGAATTCTTAGCTCATGTTGAAATAGCTAATTGAAGATTTAATAATCGAAGAAAGAAGTGATATGGATATTCGTAAGAATCGCCTCGTCGAGATGATGCCAACAAACATCCATCCACAACATTTGTAATTATATATGTAAATTTACCTATTATACTATTCCTTATAAGGATACTTTACAGCGACAAATTCACCATAGCAGCAATTGCTAAATAATGCTGTCGTTGTAGAGAGGTCCTCTACAATACATGAAACTCCGCAACTGAGCAACCGCCACGGGATGACCAGTAGAAAACTATTGGCTGCTTCAAAACCGGAGTTTATGAACATTGAACCATCATCCTCAAATTAATAAATAAATCCGATAATACATTAATCCACAAGGAGGAATCGTACATGTGCAGCTCAATAGTGGCAGTAATTGACAGAGAAAATTCACTGCGAAGAACAAAGAAGACACCATTTCCTTATATGGATGTGTTGTTCTGATATAATATTATTTTCCCATTACGGACCACGTAGAGCCAGTGCAAGACAATGCCGTATGGAGTAAGAGGGCAGCATGGACTAAGATCCGCCTGTGAAGCACTACGAAAACGTGCCTATACAAATATATTGTAACCTTTATCGCTGAAAAAATGAAAATTTAAAGATGAAAAATTGTCATATTTTTCTTTATTTTTGCTCAAAATATTGATTGTGGGTACTCGTTAGAACCGCCTCATCGAGGCGGTTCTTACGAGTACTCACGCTCTATATTTTAGAGCAGAAATAAGAAAAATAAAGTCTACCCCTGTAAACCCTAGTTTCACTATATAAAAGTGTGGTTCAAGAGGGTTGAAATTATATAGGCGTGTTTTCGTGATGTCATTATATGTATCGATAGCCTAACGTCTACAAAGTGCTCATCATGATAGCACATTGTAATGCCATATTGAATTCTTTCATACCTCAAAAGCAGCCATTTTTTATGATTTGTAATATTTCTTTATTCACATTCTCTAAACATAAATTGTGGGTGCTCTTTAGAAACGAATGGTTTCTAACGTCTACCCTCAACCTATGTCTTGGAGCAGAAATAAGAAAAATTATGTATACCTCTTAAACACCAGTTTTCTCTATATAAAGTCTGGTAAAGAGGGTGTTCATTACACGGACTTGTTTACATGATGCCCCACTATCAGGGTAACATTCTCCTGTGATAAAGTACATTCTTTCGTCTCCATTATATTTTTGTGATGGCAAATTGTCATATCTTCATATTGTTTTCTTATTTCTGCTCTAAGTATAGATCGTGGGTGCTCGATAGAACCGCCTCATTACCCACAATCTATGTTTTGGGCAAGAAAAAAGAATTATAGATACCCTTGTAAATCTCAGTCTCTCTATACAGAGAATTTTTTTTTTGTTTTGTGTTTGATTTGCAGTTGAACGTCCCCATATACACTATTTAGGTGATTTTGGAGACGTTGCTTCCAGTTTTTGGGGACTTTTACCCGACATTGGGATGAAATGGCATCTCAAACCCTGTTGCCCAATGAAACCAAAAGGCTTATATGCATGCATTGGCGGGTTGACTCACACCACTTTGCCTCGGCAGGCTTAGTCCTATAGCGGTTGACTAGTACTCGATTTCAGCTCTGCGTCGAAGCACCATGCAGCCCAATCTATTTCTCCAAGCCCCAAGTGACGGAGGCGAAGGGTTTACAGGGGTGTATAGTACACGTACTTGTTCACGTGATGGGTTTGCAGAACGCGCGCATTTTACAGGTTTGCCTGTCCCCTGGTTGATATTTAGCTGTTAGTCTAAGGTGTTTGATCTGGGTCTTTATTGATAGGATGTATCCTGTCGGACGGACGCTAGGCGTATTTGATAAGATCACTGGCAAAAGGTAGTCTTCGTACATTATGAAGTTTTTTCTTGCAGATCTTTAAATCACAGAGGGTAGGTTTGATCACTGAGCTAGTTGATAGCCACTTTCTGACGTATCCACTCCAGATAATTATAGACCTGTGTATATACTCCCGGAGATTTTGCATCTGAAATTAGAAACACAAATATGCCTTTCAAGAAACTTACAACTAGTTGGGACAATTCCAAGTTAATTGTTTTCTTGTATAAACTCGCACAACTATAAGAAAGCCCTTTCGCATTAAATGCACATTTTTTTTTTCATAACGTTTAGATAGGCAAGTTAAACAGAAAATAAACATAATGTGTGATAGAAGATTATTCAAGATCCATCTTCATAGAATTTCGATGTGTCCGTGAACATTTCCAAATACATAATTGTTCGGTAAACTATAAAGAATGTAAACATTTAACTCTTATCTTGCTGTTCACGACAACCCCTATCTTTGGAAACAGTGTAGATCCAGATCAGATGGCTTCTGAAGAAGCCATCTGATCAGGATCTACACTGTTTGACATTCAATTTATGAATTTGTAAGAATAAATTACATCAAGTAATCTGATTGGTTCAAAATCAGAAATGGGTGTGGCTAAACTGAATATTCAGCAAGAGAAGGGTTAATTAACCTATAAATTACTAGCGCCCAAACATGAGAAACTGGCAAATAGTTTAGCCCCACTCCAAACAATAAAGAACGTGGCGTCTCATCAGCATCTACGCTGTTAGTTCAAACATGGATTCAAATTTTGACAAATAAAACAAGTCTAATATCCCAATTGACTTGGGCAAGATGATTGGTCTTTCGATACAGAGCTGAAACCGAACGAACATGAGGACTGGTAAACCGCTAAGATGTCTTAGTTTTATTGTCTTTGCATATATGTATTGCTAATGTCTCTTTATTTTAGATAACGGTTTTGGCTGTATTGTAGGAAAGTAACTGCCATTTAGGCGGCTTTGTCATTATTGTAAAGTTGTTTTACAATGGTGTTTCTTCCTTTTGTTGTCGTGGATGGGAAAAGTGAGGTAAATGTAACGATTTCTGATCATTTTCTTTACTTCTACTAAGCCTTCCCAGACAAAATGGTGCGAGTCGGACCATCCTAGCGGTTTCTTTGGTTGGTAGGGCTTGAGAAATGTCATTTCGTCTCAACATTGTGTAAACGTCCGACAAAATTTGAGGCAGTGTCTCCAAAATGACCTAATTTACTGCGTTGATGGGGACGTAAAACCTGAAACAAACAACAAATCTGTCCAAAGCTGTAAATGTGTATCATATGTGGTTTGATATTAAAAGGGTGTTGCACTGATATTGGTGAATAGATACAGTAAAATTCCTAAATTAAGACCACCTTTGGAACAGTTCAAAAGTGGTCTTTAAGACCACTTTTGAACAGTCCCACAGGTGGTCTCATATAAGGGGACGGTGGCCTCTTATTAGGGGACACTAAGTGTAGAATATACAACGAAAGAATAACTGAAACCTCAATAAGCTTTTAAAAGCAGATTTAGTCTTAATATGGTCTGAATAGCGGAAGATTACTTTATCGAAGGTACCCGCTTGGAGTGTCCTATGATATTCCAACAGGGGACAATATTCATCAATATCAGTGCAATAACCCTTTATCATAAACACATCAGTCGTTTTAGCCCACTAAGTATGCATTTTATGAGAATACGTACGCGTACATAGCAAATTGGTCGTTTGACGTCATTGTCGTAAGACATAATCAGATGCACCGTCGCCAAACGGTAAATTTCGAAGGCATCCAAGTTACCGTACGTGCAAAAATCAAGTGATACACATGTATCAGCATGATTTTTCCACAGATTTTATCGCTTATATCTAAACGCACAATAATTTAGCTATGCAACATTAGCTTAACAACTTCGTGTATTGGACACCAATCAAAACCAACCTTTCTATAGACGGGGTATTCATGATTGTCCTTACTTTGTTCAGAACTATGGAGTGTTGGAACCGACTCATTGGGACACACATATTCTTGCACACCAGACAAGGAAATCCGTGATTTTACCCTGGGGTAGAAATTTATGTTCTGACCCTGGTGTTCCGACCCCAAATCGAATATAATCGCGTGTTTGATAAAGGCACTGGTTGATTACAACCTCATGCGTGGCGTCGTCATGCGTGACGTCACTAAACATTCCTGTTGTGTCATCACAAAATGGCGATGTCGGTAACCGAAGTGACAGCAGCATTAGAAAATTCGCAATAGAAATGGAAGGTATGCAAGAAAAAGAATCCAATATGGGTGTGAGGGGTGGATAGAAAAATCCGTTCCTTGGGATCACTGTCCGGCATCACTCGGCAAGCCTCGTGATGCCGGACAGTGTCCCTCGGGACGGATTTTTCAATCCACCCCCCTCACCCATATAAGATTCTTATATTTTTATATGACCGGCCCCGATAGCTCAGTTGGTAGAGTGTCCGCTCCGGGGAACGGGAGGTTACGGGTTCGATCCCGGGCCGCGACATACCAAAGTCGTTAAAAATGGTACTAGATGCTCCTCGCTTGGCACTCAGATTTACGGGGTAGAGCTAGGACTGGTCGACCCAATGTCAGGATAATGTGACTGGGTGTGGTATCATGTAATGTGTCTGAGACATGATACTTCAGTGAGGCAGCACTATAAAAGTGAGCATTGAGCTCCCTGTCGCAACCAGACACCGTCGTGATATGACTGAAAAATTGTTGAAAGCGACGTTAAACCCGAATTCACACACACACTCTTATATTCTATAGCTGAACAGAAAAAAAGAACACTATCAAACATTTTCATTTGAAAAATAGTTCTAGAGATAAGACGATGACTTTTCATCACGATAACAAGTCGCTGAAACGAAGGCCCCACTGAACCCCAATTTATATAAAGAAAATTGGGGTTTATTGGGGCATACATTATCTGCCTTTTTTTTGCTCAAAAACATAGATTGTGGGTATCCGTTAGAACCGCCTCATCGAGGCGGTTCTAACGAGCACCCTTAATCTATGTTGAAAGGATAAATAAGAAAGATGTTATCATTTTTACCTAACTTTTGTCATTTTCTGTCACCATGTTGGACGCCATTATTTCACACGGACATGTTTTACTAATGATCTCTTTGGATCAAGTGAGTGTGCTGTCGTAAAGTAAACACCAATTCTTACCTGCACAGCCAGACCCAAAAGATGTAATTCCTTGGATATACCACTTACTGTTGTTTTTACATACAAAAGGACCACCACTATCGCCCTAAAATATAAAGATTTGATATAATGTTAAGAAATTCCCAGGCTTTTTGATTGGGCAGTGCAAGGGTGAAAGGCAATAATTTTCCATATACTCCGTGGGCAAAAATATATTACCCTCACGCACTTGAATTCGCTGAATAGCGATGTCCACCATCTTGGATACACTGCAGTTGAAAAGAATTATAAGCAAAATTGTTTCATGCACCACAATTATTTCCAGCCAATAAATTCATAAATTAAACTTTTCATTGTTTTTCATTCATTCTGTACTTTTTTTTTTGTTTTCCGTTATAAAACTATCATTCTAATATTGTGTAAACATTTTCCTACTGAGCCTCGTGATCAACGCAGTGCATGCAGAAGTTGCGCTTGATGACGTCACAGGTAAACATGTTCTTCGGATAACGTCCGCTACAAAAGAATTCTTTTGAAAACATTGCAACAGTGTATAAAATGACGTCAAATTGCTTTCCATTATAACAAATTCGTTATTTTGATTTGCACGAGACATATGGGATCAAATTCCCCGCCTGAGAGCAATATTTGCCCGAGCCGTTACGCGAGGGTAAATATCGTTTTCAGGCGGGAAATGTGATCTCATACCCCCCGTCAAGAATCGGTATGTCCCATTATTGCGCCGCGCCAAGCGAAGCAGTGATTTTGAAAATGTGCACTTTGCGAAGTCAAAAATAGACCCGCTAACAGAATCAAGCATAATATGGCTAAGCATAGATTGATTGTGTTGGGATTTAACGGCATGTTTCGAGATGAGAGAGAACTACAGGGAAGGAGGAATATGAACGAAAGTGAAGTAACAGAACAAAAAGAAACATTCCTCCTCCACCCTGACCTGCTGCAAAGATAGCAATCCTACCCCCTCTGCAAGCCGACATAAGTGTCGCAAGAAACGCGACACCTTTACTTCACCGAACCGCCTCAGTAAGCACGAAGAATAATAATTGGGTTCACGGACATTCTAACAACGCTGATCTGAGATGTTGCTGAGAGCTCCAGTTCGACAATACCTTTTCATTTGGAATGACAGTAAACTGTCACAGAAATGCACAAAATAGGTTAATATGGCTTCGTAAGTTCAGTTATAAAACGTAGGAATGTGATTACAGTGGTTGATATCAAACTTCAGAAGAGTTTTTGTAGGAAGGGTAGGAGTCAAACGTTTATAGAATGATGTTTGTATTGCTGTGGTACATTGTACTATAATTCTTCAATGTAGTCCCAGTTTATCTTAATGCACCTAGCCCGCTTTTATTTCAGACTCTGTGCACCATAAAGCAGAAGTCTTTTGTTGGGTTATAAAAAATGCTTCTTTGGCAACCTTGACTTCATCATTAGCAAATCACAGGAAAAAACGGGATTCCGGAGTCCCATTATTGTTGCTACCGACTTTCAGCTATTTCATGCTGTCGTGTCCTGATCGTTGTTTCGTCTCAATATTTGTAGGACTTAAAAGTTTTCGGAGGTGATAAGATAGAAATCCTTCAGGCGGATTGTTTACACCATGGCAGAACTAAGGGCGCGGATTATGTCAACGGGGTTGAACCCCAGCAATAGGTATTACTGATTGTTCCAAGACTGTCCTTTTGGCTTTCCACCTGTTACATTTTAATCACGGTGAAGTTGTTTAAATTTATGGTGGCGTTTCTTTCTCTTTGGCATCTGAGATGGTAGGTGTGAGATCACTGTATCCATTCTTGATCACTTCCTCTTCTATTTTGAAAATTCTCGACAAATGATAATCACCGAGGCGATCAATCTATATGTAGGGTGAATGATACAGTTGTTCGAATTCGTTGTGTCATTTTACTGTGTATTTTGTTATGAATCATTGTTGAGCTAGGAAGCCTCCGTGCGGATCAATGTAGTGTTATTTATGTATAAAACTGCACTGGAACTGAGGGCAAGGGTTGAAATTATATACACTCTAGAGTTGAAGCCCCCCAGTAGTTTGACTACTGACCGTCCCTTTGCAGTGTCACCCACTGCTTATTATTAACCAATAAAATTACCAGACTTAATGTATTTGTTCAATTTTAAAAGTGCATGGCAGTGTAGATCCTGATCAGATGTCTTTTTCACTGTTCACAATGGCAGGGGTTGTTGTGTTCAGTGGGATGAGGGCTTACCTCAAAAGTATGATTTTCCATCATTGACTGACGGTCAATAATTAGGACTAAAGAACGAACGTATCTAATAGATTCAGATAATAATACACACATACTACAAGACAAGAAAGACAGGTCTACGAAATGTCTATCGCATCATCAACACCACTGGTGATAAAGTGTTTTCGTAGTAGTATTAGTAATTGAAGTAATATCAGTGGCAGTAGTTGTAATGGGCCATTTTACTCCTACCAACTTACCTCAAATATTAAATACAACTATACTAGACTCGATTTCAGCTGTAACCGCAAATGCTATTATAGGGCCATGTAAGTTTGCAAACAAAATGGGCATATTTCTGATAAGTAATAAGTAACAAATTAGCAATAAACGAAATTAACCCGACATCCCTTAAAGTTAACGGACCTGCTCCAAGCCATTGTATGAAAGTCTATAGATAGCATTTTGTATGGTAATGATTTGAAAGCATTTGTCAAAACTACCTGACAAGCGTCCGTTCCTCCCTGCTCATATCCAGCACAGAACATATTGTTAGTCACTTGTTGTCCTAAATGATCTGGTCTATTGCATAACCTCCGTGTTATAATTGGCAATTCGGCTTGTTTAAGTACGTCGGGGCAACAGGTATCTGCAAATGATAACAATGTTAGTACAAGACAATAGAGTATCGCATTACGAAAACACGTCAATACAAAAACACTATAAATTTTACGCCGTAAAAATGAAAAATTTAAGATGCAAACATTGTCAGAAATAAGAAAAACAAGGTTTACTCCTGTAAACCCCAGTTTTACTATATAAAAGTGGGGTTCAAATCTATACAGGTATGTTTTCGTGATGTTAAGGTTCCATTTCGCCTATAGGTCCTGGTTACATGCGAGACCTGCACCTTTCTGTGCGCTGTCTTAAGCTTCATTGGATTGAAAGAAGCACGTATATATATTATGTAAAATAAGATTAGTAAAGTAGAAGTAAAACAAAGATCAGGAATCGATACAATTAACTCACTCCACCCACCAAAGACACCAAAGGGAAAGAAACACAAACATTAAGCGACCAGACCATAATGGAAACCCAAACAAAGGAAGGCCATGAGGACAGTTACTTTCCCACAAAATTGCCATATGGCCATCCAAAACAAAAAGACACAATTGATACACACAGTAACAAACAACACCATAAATAAACCGCCACAGAAGAACCGCCTTGGAACGGTCAGTGGAAAGATTTCCACTGGGGGGGGGGGGGGGGGTTAAATCGATTTTACGCGGCCACAATCCTCGCCCTTACTTCCGTCGCGATTTAGAAAAATAATTTGTTCAGTCCGCATGAAGGCCTCCTTACTCATCAGTGCAACATCTCCGTGAACACAAAAAATCAAAGAACCACAGAGGTGAGACAACGGTGAGGACTCGACAGCAAAAAACCACTGAAATGCTGGAGCAAAAGAAGACCAACAGTTAGACTCCGATGGGCCCGACCAGAGACGGAGCATCAGGCACCAACCAATATTACCTTGAATTAGATCTCTCTAATTCTCAATAAACCTTTACGTTGGAGCCTTCATAGAATCTGAGGCCTGACCCACCGGCGTGCAATTAAAGAGGGTAGCAAAGTTGCCAACCGTGATTGGGTTAACTACCATGCATGCAGTCTGTCGTATAACATCCATGTTGTACCCAATCTTTTTATATCGAAGAATGATTTTACGAAATTGGATGCTGACGTCATTGCGGTTATATATTTTTTCTGAATTTATCTACTAAGTCACCCAAAAAATTCGGGTTCCGATAGACCTTGTTGCAGAAGAGATTTAAGTCCAATATTGAATTTTGAAATTAAATCAGAATGGCGTCTATAAAATTTTGAAAAGGCTTTGCGTAGTTTATGGTACCGATAACCCTGATTGAGGAGTTTAGCCGTTAATAATTTATTACGAGTGTTGAAGTCAGTTACATGACTACACACACTAGCAAATCGAATAAATTGCGAAATATAAACGCCATAGGATGGCGCACGATGAACATCACCATCCAAAAAAAGGAAAATTTACAATCTCAAAATCAAAGTCATCGCGTTTATCATAAATTTAGCACGAAACAAACCCACCCACAACAGACAGATGTAAATCCAAAAACGGGGCCTCGGTATTAGAAGAATTAGCTTTATTTAACTGAAGTTCTGGGGGGTAAATCTGACTGATCAAACCATCGAAATAGGTATTATCAATATTTAATAAATCATCTAAATATCTAGAAGTAAAACTTTGTAAAGTGACGTCCTTACATGTGCTAAATTTTACAATTTATCTGAAACATTCAAAGATATAGTGCAACCGTTTTGGATTAAGACCCCATAAAGAATTTCAAATTGGCAAAGCATCACGTCTAATATAGCGTTACGTCGTTTTCTAGCACCCATCATACAAACTGGCTAGTGTGAGGATTCCAAAATCTCAAAACAGTTCGAGAACTAGAATAAAAAAAAACGCTGAAAAGTTCGCATAAACATGAGTCACATTCCGCTAACTTTCGTCATTGACATAGACGTTTAGTTTTCTTTGCGTATTTTAATTACCTTTTATTATCAGTATGTCTGTATGCTCAAACTACAGTCTCTTTATCGCAGTTGTACGGTGTACTCATTGAATGCATAAATGAATAACGTGATATGGACGTTTTTGACGTCATTCATTTGTAAATTTTTGCTTAAAATTAAACAGCTTTCCTAACTACACAGTAACATTATGAAACGTTATAAAAATAAAACTTGAATGATAATCATTCCTTCACTTCTATTTTGACAGTAAAACATTGTTTTAAATGGAGTTTATTTTCAAATGGAGACCCCTTTGTCTTTTTATGCAACTATTGCCTTGCAAAGGCATGTTACATTATTCAAATGTATGTGATTCCTTGTATCTAAGATTATCAAGTGCTGTTTGACTTAAAATTTTATTATCCATCTCCTAAGTTAGAATTTATTTCTTAACATTTATTAGGTGTTGCTAAACTGATTTTACATAACAGTATATATTGCTTGGTATGGAGAGTTTTCATTCTCTTCTTTCTTCTGAATGTTTTCATTGCTCTTAAAGGAACTCATTTTTGATTTTTATTTACCTGACCAGGACGACCGTTGGCACTCGCATACCTCATCGCCTATTTGGATTATATGATTTAACATAATCGATCGGTAACAAGTATTCTTTCATACCGGATTAAATTTACAACACCGGCCATGTATTCAACCCTGCTTGGTCGTTCCGAGGCGGTGCTTCTGTTGTGGTTAATTTTTATCATTAACTGTATGTACTGCTAATATTTATTTTTGAATAGCCGTTTGGTCATTTTTTAAAGAAAGAAACTCATCACGAAAACACGCCTATATAACTTAGACCCCCATGAACCCCACTTTTATATAGTAAAACTGGGGTTTCCGGGGGTATACCTTATTTTTCTTATTTCTACTCTAAAATATAGCTTGTGGGTACTCGTTAGAATGGCCTCGATGAGGCGGTTCTAACGAGTGTCCTCAATCTATATTTGGAGAAGAAATAAGAAAAATATCATAATATTTCATCATAATATATTCATTTTTTTTTCGGCATTATAGGTGGCAATGTATTTGTATAGGCGTGTTTGCGTAATGTGTCATTTTGGCTTCTGCTTGTGGTGTTATAATTCCGGTGACGTTGATTCATGCTGGTGCTACTCCTGCTTTGGTGTCTTGGATAGGAGGTGCAGGGTAATTCTATCGATTCCTGATCATTGCGTTCACTTCGTTTTGGCCTAAATTGGCACTGCAAACAGCAGTGGCTTAAACCAAAGGATACTTGTATCTATGTGATTATGAGAGATTGATGACTATGAATAGCCCCTACAGGTGTGACAAGAAATCAGGGAATTGTTGGTTTAGTAAATAAATGAAATATGTTTTATATTAAACATATATACAAAATGATTATGTCGTGTCCGTTTTATTAGAATTATAAATCAGAATCTATAGACTTGATTTTGATTTGGAGCTGATGTTTATTATTATTTTTATTACATCTCGGATTAGGTTTTCAGTTGTCCATACATTTGTAATTATCATATCTTCATCAGTGCTTGGTTTCCGTTATGTATGAAAGCCATTAACTGCGCTAGATATTAAATTTAAAACAGCCAAACTAAGTATCGCCAGTGACATATACATGTACTTACTCCCTGACTAACAAATTTGCATTTGATTTTAACAATATTCCTAACATTTTGTGATATATACTAATGCTATTCTGTGTGTTTTACATTTGGAAACGTCATTGGAATTTTCAAAGTATTACTAGAAATATATGCATTCGTTTCACTCAATACTTAAAAGAAGACTAATCTAAAAAGATAATGCATTTTGACTTGTCTATTTCGTATTACACTTAAGTCAAGTCGACATCATTTTTTCTTTCAGTATTTAGTATGACATCTGAGGAAATAAAGCAAAATAATGTAACAACAGTCTAAGACATCAAAGAGAAGGTTCACTAACACGAAGCAATGGTGCCATAATTAAAACATTTGAAGTAGAAAGCGAAAAAAGGCATTTCTTTCTAAAATGGTCAAACGGCTATCCAACATAAAAATAGTATCAGGACATGCGTTCAAAGACAAACACTAAAAATAACAACCTTTGCAGCTGTGCACGGCCCATTACCGAAGAAAAACAGAGAGTTTCTAAATACTATAAAATTCACCAATAACAAGATGTTTCTTCAAAATACAAGTGGAGGCAATGATCAGGAATCGAAACAATCAACCAACAGCTCCCATCAGAGACACCAGAGGGAAAGAAACACAAACATTAAACAACAGACCCTAATAGAAACATCAATAGCGGAAAGCCAAAAGGACAGTTACTTTCTCACAAAATGGCCAATACGCTATCCAAAATAAAGTAATATAAATGACACAAACACCAAAAGACAACCTATAACAAAAATAAACATCGACAGAAGAACCGCTTTGGAACGGTCAGCGGAAAGGAATTCCAATGGGGCTTAAATCGATTTTACGTGGCCACAATCCTCGCCCTTAATTCCGTCGTGATTTAGAAAAAATATTTGTTCAGTACGCATGAAGGCCTCCTAAGTCATCAGTGCAACATCTCTGTGGACACAAATAATCAAACAACCACATAGATGAAACAACGGTGAGGACTCGACAGCAAGAAACTACTGAAATGTTGGAGCAAAAGAAAACCAACAGTTAGACTCCGATGGGCCCGACCAGAGATGGAGCATCAGGTACCATCCAACGTAAGCCTTTACGCTGGAACCTATATTTAGTCGTCTTGATTATAGAGCACTAGCGAAAATTGGCCTTATCGCCCACCATTGAAAGCATTACGTAAACACCCTATTCAAATAACATATTGAAAATTTTACCAGCACAAGATGAAATATATCTGGTAAAATTCTGTTATTTTCCTATATCTACTCAAAACATAGATTGTGGGAACTCGTTAGGACCACAATCAATGTTTTGAGCAGAAATAAGGAGATAATATGTACCCCTATAAACCCCAGTTTACTACATAAAAGTGAGTTTTTATGGGGGTCAAAATAATATAGACATGTTTTCGTAGTGGTCTATGCAATAAACCTCATTAGGAACACCGGTGGTTCTTCTGTCGCTGTTTACTTTTGTCATGGTTTGTATTTGAGTGTGTATATCGCTTATATCTTTTTGTTTTGGGTAGCCAATTGGCCATTATGTGGGAAAGTAACTGCCCATTTTGGCTTTCCGCTATCGATTTTTCTATTAGTGTCTTGTTATTTAATGTTGGTGTTTCTTTCCCTTTGGTGTCTCTAATGAGAGGTTTTCCTTAATTATATCGATTCAAGATCATTGCCTTCACTTCTATTTTAAATCAATTTTCTTTACCTCAACCATCGCCCCTAGTTCGGCCGCAGTTTAGACAAGTAATTTGTTCAGTCCGCGTAAACGACACCAAACGCATCAGTGCAACGTCTCAGGAAGCAAAAAACTCAAAAGATTTCAGAGATGTAGAAACGCAAGGGGAATCGAAAGCAAGAAATGCAATGTAAAAGCAAAAGAAGACCAACAACTTGAATTTGGTGTGCCTATCTAGAGACAGAGGATCAAACCGTTAAATGAATGATTTATTATGACCAGCATAAACAGTTAAATGTGCTTACCTATCGTATTTCAGTTTGAAGGTAAGATGTGTTTTAAGCTGACTACCTTATTTATTTTAAGCAGCATTTACTTTCAACTCAGAGCTTGGCACAATACAACCCATACTAATGTATGCACTTGAAACTCAACTATCGTGTTAAGTGAAGGAGTTATGTTTGCGGAGTAATTGTCCGCAGTACCTAATGTAACGCGGCAATTGCCTTAAGGTTTAGTTTTCTGGACGGTTAAAGGTGCATTATTGAGCTACCGGGTCTCAATTTTTTTTTTCTCTTTTTTATCTTCAATCCATACTCCTTTGTCATGTGTACACTTTTGGAGCCAAAAACAGCTTCAGAACTTTGTGAAAATGGTCGTTTTCATTCGTGTTTACCCTTTGCTCTGAACATGTGTTCGTTATTTCTGTTCTAAACATCACGTTTACCCGTCCGTGAAATGAAGACCCACCTAAACCCCACTTTAAATAGAGAAAACTGGGGTTTACGGGGTATACATTATTTTTCTTATTTCTGCTCTAAGACATAGGCTGTGGGTACTCGTTAGAACCACCTCAATGAGGCGGTTCTAACGAGCACTCACAGCCTATGTTTGCAGTATTTGTAAGAAAAATATCACGAATTTTCATCAGAAAAGTAGCCATTTTGGAGATGTGAAAAAAATACATTATGTTGCACGGGAGTGTTATCGTAATGAATAAATCTGTCACTTTACACATACATGGCGACAGTATCCTCTCTGAGTGTTGTTACTTATGGTATGGTATTCAGCGTCATATTTCTTCCGATCCAGGCATGGCCTTAACAAACAAGGCCAAAAATGAACGTCGCATAACGTCATATATGGGGATTCTTTTTTGTCACGAACTAAAAATATATCTAACTAGTGTGCGAAACCTATTTAGGGAATCCCTCTCAAACTCGTTTACCTGTCATCATAATTGTTCACATTTTTGCATAAAATGCATTCATTTGTATTGTTTTAAAGAAGAATACCGGCTATATGTATTTTATTTTTGGAAGCATTTGTTCCAGATAGCTCAATAATGCACCTTTAAGTCTCAATATTAAAAAAAACATTAGTTATTTATTTCAATTTTCCCACTAAAACATGTAAAACAGCAGGCCCAAGGAGATGAACTTAAAAGGCTTTAAGCTTTCGTTCAAATCCTTTCAAGAATGAACATATTTATATGTGGTTGAATATTTATATGTATGTATTTCTACGAATAGATAAGTTTAAACCAATACAAAAACATTCAACACATCCGTTTTTTATATAGGAAACGTCGTGAACTGAAAACGTATGTGAGCTTTTAAGTCGGTTGGTACCTGACGCATTTGTCTGGTCGGATTCAACGGAGTCCAACTGTTAGGTCTCTGTTGCTTCAGCATTTATGTTATTTTATTCTTCTTTAGCTCCAGTGTTCCGGTAGCTTTGCATCGGATGGCTCTGTGCGTTTTACTGTCGAGTCCTCATCCTTGAGTCAATTTGGCTTTATTTGTGATTTTTTTGTTTACCGATTCACTGATGCGTTAGAAAACATTCACGCGGAACAAACAAATACTTGGTTGAAACAGAGTTAAATTGAGGGTGACGGTTGGGATCCCGTTAAGTCAACTTAAAACAATCAGTACTTTTACTGTCCGTTCCAAAATAGAAGTAGAGGCAATATCAGGAATCGATACAATCAACCCACAGCTCCCATCAGAGACACCAAAAGGAAAGAAACACAAACATGCAACAACAGACCTAATGGAAACACCAACAGTGGAAAACAAAAAGGACAGTTACTTTCCCACAAAATGGCCAAAAGGCAATCCAAAATAATATAACACAATCGACACAAACACCTAAAGACAAACCATATCAAAAATAAATCGCGACCGAAGAACCGCCTTGGAACGGTCAGCGGAAACGAATTCCACTGGGGGGGGGGGGGGCTTAAATGGATTTTACGTGGCCACAATCCTCGCCCTTATTTCAATCGCGATTTAGACAAATATTTTTTTCAGTCCGCATGAAGGCCTCCTAACTCATCGGTGCAGCATCTCCGTGAACACAAATAATCAAACAACCACAGAGATGAAACAACGGTGAGGATTCGACAGCAAGAAACCACTGAAATGCTGGAGCAAAAGAAAACCAACAGTTAGACTCCGATGGGCCCGACCAGAGATATACCATATCGATGCTTTTGCTGTGGTTCCTACATGTTTTGTGTTGGTGCTTCTGATTCTTTTCCTAATCACATATGATGTTATATGTTGATGATTCTAATTATTTCCCCCTTTTTGGTTGATTATGTTTAGCTACGTTTGTCCTTCGAGTTTAATGTTTGTCATGTTGGTGCTTCTGATTCTTTCCTCCATTGTGTATATTACTCATTTTTAGTTAGGTATGGACACTCTGAGTCACCACCTTTTTACTGCTGTCTCGGTTTCCCTGTTGTCCGTTTTGTTTACTGTCGCCACTCCATGTTTCGAATTCTTTCCCTAGTGATATTGTGCGAAGAATTTAATTTGGATATTCTGAGTCACCACCTGTTTGGGAAAGAGCTGCTGACTCGGTGTACCTGTTGTCTGTTTTGTGTACTGTCGTCACTGCGTGTTTTGACTTCTTTCCCTAATGATATTGTGTGGAGAATTTGGGATCTGATTATACTTGATTGTTTTTATTATTATTTTTTTAATTTCCTAATTGGTATTACCTATCACAATTTGTTAATATGTTTGTTCTCGGAGACGTTGCAATAAAGAGTGGGAAACTGTTCCTGTGGACATAAAAATACTAACCGTTTAAGATTGTGATTATGTTGTGGTAATATTTTTTGTTTGTTTTGAACACTATCATTTTGGTCACATTTTGGACAAAATACATAAATGTCTTGTCTTGATAAAACAGAAATATTCAAATAACACTTTAAAACAGTTCTAAAAGGACCATGAAGTTTACATTGCATCTAACAAACAGTACCTTGGCAGGTCAAGTGGTGCGAGTCAGACCGTCCCTGCATATAAAACATATTGGTTTGTTTGGACGATAGAGCTCGAGGTGTCATTTTAACACAATGCTTGGTAAAAGATCCAAACAATTAGAAGCAATGACTCAAACATGATCTAAATAGAAATAGTGTTGCCGAGGACGTTAAACCTCAATTCAAACATGCAAACAAATATAGTAGACGATGACAGTTTACGAACATGTAAGCAATTCACTATTTTTCATTGCTGAACATGTATTTGCTTCAGATTATAATTTATAACATTTCCATTTACAAATTGGCGCCTCTTCAGTGGCAGCATGTCTCCAGAATAGAACCTGCAACAAGTACCTATCTGTATCTCCAAACACCTGTTATGCCCTCAATGGCTGAATCATTTCTGAGCATGCATGGAAACAACAGAAAGTACATGTGCAATGAGCAAAAGTTTAGATCAACCAGAACTGCAATGGAAAATAAGTCTTTCCAACAATCAGGTTTAGATAATTGTTTCTTGCAGGCTCAGGCGAGCAGCAGAATCTGATCAGACTGGGTGGATGCACAGGCTGACACAAAGTAGACGTAAAGGCAATTATCAGGAATCGATACAATTAACCCACGGCCCCAAGCAGTGACACCAAAGGGAAAGAAACACAAACATGCAATAACTAGAGCCTAATGGAAACATCAATAGCGGAAAGCCAGAAGTACAGTTCCTTTACCATACAATCGTCAACTGGATATCCAAAACAGAATAATATATGCGAAGCACACACTTAAAGACAAACCATAACAAAAATAAACCGCGACAGAAGAATTCCAATGGGGTGTGGGGGGGGTGCTAACTCCACTCCACGCAATCGCTATCCCCGCCCTTACCTCCGTCGCGATTTAGACAAATAATTTGTTCAGCCCGCATGAAGGCCTCCTAACTCATCAGTGCAACATCTCTGAGAACACAAAAATCAAACAACCACAGAGATGAAACAACGGTGAGGCTTGGACAGCAAGAAACCACTGAAATGCTGGCGCAAAAGAAAATCAACAGTTGCAAGTCTTCGCTGGTCTCAGATTATTGTGTACATTTTACTCTGCAATTGTTCATAAAAAACAAACTAACCATTTAACTTACTTTCTATATATCCCCAGCCAGTTATAAAACAGTGATCTCCAACTGTAGGCAGCTCCTCGGGAAGGCATACACTCGACACAAAAGAGTTCAGTCGGAATGGTGTCGCCACTTTGACAACAGCTATATCATTATCTGTTGTCATGTAATCATACTGCGAGTTCACAACAATGTTTGAGACTTTTCTCACTTGCAGGTAAGGATTGGCCTTTTTCTCATAATGTTTCCCAGCAACCACGAACCAGTCAGAGGTATGTCTGTTACTGAATAAAGACAATCAAATCACAAAAAGTTACCAAATAAATAAATCACACCACGCTAACAAGCCCGTGAAATGAACACCCCCTTACACCCCACTTTATATTGAGAAAACTAGGGTTTAGTGGGTTATAAATTATTTTTATTATGAGGCGGTTCTGATGCGGTTCAAACGAGCACCCAAACCCTATGTTTGCAGTTAATTTAAAAAAGATATATATTACGGTCTTTCATCAGAAAAATAGCCATTTTGGAGATGTGAAAATGCACTATGTCGCACAGATGTGTTATCGTTATGAAATCAAATAATAGACATAGACTTAGATACATTAATTTAAGTAAATATATAAACGATTAAGCCTATACAGAAATTAGGCATTAATGAATTGAACGAAATTGATTGAATTTACATTAAAGCATCTATGAAAGGAAGGAAATGAATGTGTTTTAACTGATCAAATTAGCCAATTTTCAGTCTCCCACTTTCAATCTAAATTATTGTTATAGTTCGTCATTGAATGCTAATATCTTATTATTTATTTTGGATAGTCATTTGGCCATTTTGTGGGAAAGCATCACGAAAACACATCCATATAATTTTGACCCCCTTGAATCCCACTTTTATACAGTAAAATTGGGGTTTAGAGGGGTAAACCTTATTTTTCTTATTTCTGCTCTCAAATATAGATTGTGGGTACTCGTTAGAACCGCTTCGATGAGGCGATTCTAACGAGTATCCACAATCTATATTTTGAGCAGAATTAAGAAAATATTACATTTTTTCCTCTTAAAATCCTCTTTTTACAGCGGTAAAGAGTACAATATATTTGTATAGGCGTGTTTTCGTAATGAACTGACAGTGTCCTTTTGGATTTCTGCCTGTGGCGTTTTTCATTCTAATTAAGTAGTTTTGTGTTTGTGTTTCTTTCCCTTTGATGTCTTAGATGGGGGTTGTGAGGTAACTGTATCGATTTCTTATCATTGGCTTCACTTATATTCTACTTGATGCCTATCCCACCACTGTATACTTCTTCCCGTAGGCGATCAAAGTGCAGTTCATATAGTTTTGGGTATATCATTGAGCTGATTCCTGTATAAAATCAATTAAAAAAGACATTTCTAGTCTAGTTTTTAAATTTTAACCCAGTCTTGCTCCCTCTTACATTGCTCGACTTGGGGGCTTGGGGGACTCGTGTCTCTGACTCGAAGACGGTCCTGGTGCCTGATGATTTGTCTTTGGATTGACTCTTCGTGGTCTACCTGGTCGTTTTCTTTAGCTCCGGTTTACCGCGTGTAAAACAAGCTACGAGCCCTCATATTTTTATCATCACTTTCACTTGATAGGATTTGTATTTCTGTTTGTTATAATTTGTATTTTATTCTGTGATGGTCCATTGATTAAGTTAGTTACTTTCAGGTGGACAGACAATTTTGTGTTTTGTAAATAATATTTAGAACCTAGAGTGAAGGTTGCGCACATAGAATTGATTTAAACTTCCCAGTAGTTCTCGCTACTGACCGTCCTTAGGCGGTGGTTCTAATGTTGTTGATTTTAAAGTACCTCTGTCGTATTTGCCGATGGGGCTTTACATGTTGTATGTGCTTATGTTATATATTATATTTTATCATTATTTAATTAAAACTGCCTGCGCCTGTTGCACCATGATCACCTCTTGTGAAGAAGAGGGAGCTGGTTGCTATGCTGTTTGTGGCTCGTGTACTTAGTGTTTTGGTGTTTTCTTTGTTAGTTGCCAATTGATAGGCTGTAATCTCTGGCTTTTCCTGTGCATATATTTCTATATTTTATCACTTTTGTATGCATCAGAGAACGCAACCTGTCTTGCAAACTTACACAATACTATTTATGGACAGGCTATACAATATAACCGAAACTCCAATAATATATCTGCTACGGGAAATTGGTACACTTTTTGGGAGGCAACTCCAGCAAAAGTATTTTTGTCTCCCAAGTCAATAGAGGTCAACTCGTAAAAAAGCATTTACTTCTTCTTGCTCCTAAGGAGCAAATTCTCCTTTTTTTTCAGTGGGACCGGGCTTATGGAAAAGCCAACAAGAAGTCACGAAAGTTGTCTCCCTTGAAAAATGGCAGAAAATTTTGTCAGGTGTTCCCGCTTCCCTTAAATGTAATGTGTTCTTTATTCCCCAAACCCAAAATCCTTCATAGTTCTGATTCAAGTCATTTATGTTACGGCATAATAGACATTACTGACATTAATGAGCAGCAATATGCAATGAACCAGCCAGGAACGGCATTGAATTAATGCACAAAATTTCTTAGCTCAGTTAACACATGTATGCCTAGCATCCCAACATGCGTAGGCCGGCAAACATTATAGACCCCGAGATCAATATATTCAGTGTTTGCTAGTCTGGCCCAGAAAACGTGTACACTCCATATTTTCCAGTTTTGTGGTGTATTCCTTGCTACCAAAGGATAACCCTTTTATAGAACATATTTAACGTCACTACAGCTAATGTGTGGGAATGTGTGGCGGACGTAAAAAGTCTCCCTGCCTTACATCATAGTGTTGTTTATGTTCTCTTGTCCTTTGGGATCATTGATTCCATTGTGCAATTTTGAAAATATTTTGAGGGTTACTGATGAGGCCTAATTGGCCGAAACTAGTCTGGCCCAGAAAACATGTACACTCCATATTTTCCACTTTTGTGGCGTATTCCTTGCTTCCAAAGGATAACCCTTTTATAGAACATTTTTAACGTCACTACAGCTGATGTGTGGGAATGTGTGGCGGCCGTAAAGAGTCTCCCTACCCTACACCATAGTGTAGTTTATATTTTCTTGTTCTTTGAGATCATTTATTCCATTGAGGAAAGTTTGAAAATATTTTTAGGGTCACTGATGAGGCTTAATTGGTCGAAACTAGCTAGTCTGGCCCAGAAAACACGAAAACTCCATACTTTCCAGTTTTGTGGTGTATTCCTTGCTTCAAAAGGATAACCCTTTTATAGAACATATTTGAAAGGAAGGAAACTCTGTAAAATGTATCGCATATAAATTTAACTCGAAACACATTATATTGTAATTGGACTAGTTCAATGCAGTTAAGTGGAGATTCAACTGGTTATTAAAGATTTAATTTTGACAAATGTACATGTACCTTTCAAAACAATGTGCAGCTGTTAAAACCCATGAATCACTGATAAGGGCGCCACCGCATGTATGCGACATGTTAACTGCTAGTGAAACCATCCAAGGCCAGCTATATGGGATAGCTTCTCTTCCACCCACTATTTTTCTGTTAGATTCCATTGGCCGTATTGCTGGATTGCCACATCTTGGTGACTCTAGAAGTAATAAATCAATAAATTATTAACATGAACCGAAAATAAAACTTAAAGCACATTTTAGTGTTTTCGACAAAGGAACAAGGCAACTTAAAACATACACGGGCGCATTACATTTCCACTGTTAACCTAGTTGATATATGTCTCGCGCATGCTACATGATATTTCGCTATAATTAATAAAAGTATAGAGAGCATATGTCAAACAATTTCGCCGTACAGTTTCAAAACACGCCAAACGATCAGAAGATTTTCATGGCTATGCTATTTTATACCTCATTAATATACTTGGCGTACACGATAAGTTCTTATATAAATATGTTCCATAAAAGGGTTATCCTTTGGAAGCAAGGAATACACCAAAGAACTGAAAAGTATGGAGTGTACATGTTATCTGGGCCAGACTAGCTAGTTTCGGCCAATTAGGCCTCATCAGCGACCCTCAGGTATTTTCAAAATTCCACTATGGAATCAATAATCCCAAAGGACAAGAAATCTGATTTAGGTCAAAATGATGATTTTATTGATATATACAATTATCCTTATATGATTAATTCATGCTCCATGATATTTTACTATAATTATTGAAAGTAAAGAGAGCATATGTCAAACGATTTTGTCGTACAGTTTCAAAACACTGCCAGACTTTCATGGCTATACTATTTTATATTATTATACCTCATTAATATACTTGAGCTATTCAATAATTCTGATTGGTCAAGAAGATGCCAAGCGCAGGGCGACATAATATCATGCCCCACGCCTGTAATATTCCACTCTGACGTCACTGCTCAAAAGTATAAGTGCACCGGTAGCCCGCCATTGTGTTCGCCCCTAGGGCAATACCACTGAGGGTTACTGTCAGGAGGCATAACGAGATACTTTTAGACATCTTTTCGGTGTTCTATTATGAAAATGTATGCTGTGTGTACTCATTAGAATCGCCTCGATGGGGCGATTCTAATAAGTACACACAGCATACATTTGCAAGATAAAATACTAAAATCTCCTTAATTATCCCCCACTATTTCTTATGTAGAAGATTTCGCAAGGGGCTCAAGAATGGGTTCGACACATCCATGGTAAACGAGCCATCGGTGTTCGAGCCATCGGAGTTCTACTGTATGTTTCTTCGGCCTACCAGAACCTGTAAATATCCTTTTCAAACAGCGCAGTGTCAACAAACATTCACTTATGCAGATACACATTTACGGTACTGTAGACTCTTCCTTGTTTACAATGCGTGATTATTTTAATCACCAGGCACAGTAATTTTCATCTTGATGAACTCGACACGTTTTCTAGGAATCATTAAAATTTAGAAACCTACTTTGGCGTACATATATTAAATGTTAAATTGTTATAAATTGCCTGTACATTATAACTGTGGAACCTGTAAGTTGCATTTCCTTCTTGATTTGAACCATAAATCAGATATTATATAACAATACAGTTCTTTTTCATTTGAAGCAACGAGCCGGTTTAGGTATTTTAAAAATACAACGCTGTTCAAGAACACGCTAGGGGCAGCTAGTAGTTTTGTTAACTAAAATAACGTGCTCATCGTATATTTTCTGACGGACAGACATGAGCAAACAAAATAGACCCAGATTAGACGTCGCACCAAGGTCTTTACTGAATCACTCAATCAACTATTTTAGATACAACATCATGTAGTAAACTTATTCAAATTTAAGAATAAAGTCTGGAAATGAGATGATGTGTCGGAATATTAATTTTATTTTATTTATTTTTTATTTATACAATATTTTAAGAGGGTGACGCATTTAGCTGCTTTAGCTAGTCTACCTTGCGGCCCTCTGTAACACATGCATGTATGACATCAATCAACATAAAACATTTATACATATATACATAACAATGTGGTCACATTTGTAAGATAATTGTCGTAAAACTGCATTCAGATTGTAAAAATATTTGGTACAGATAAAAATGTAAAGTAGAAGTAAAACAAAGATCAGGAATTGATACAATTAACTTACTCCATCCATAAAAGACACCAAAGGGAAAGAAATACAAACATTAAGCGACCAGACCATAATGGAAACCTAAACAAAGGAAGGCCATATGGACAGTTACTTTCCCACAAAATGGCCATATGGCCATCCAAAATTAAAAGACACAAGTGATACACACAGAAAGTAACAAACAACAACATAAATAAATCGCCACAGAAGAGCCGCCTTGGAACGGTCAGTGGAAGATTTCCACTGGGGGGCTTAAATCGATTTTACGTGGCCACAATCCTCGCCCTTACTTCCGTCGCGATTTAGACAAATAATTAGTTCAGTCCGCATGAAGGCCTCCTAACTCATCAGTGCAACATCTCCGTGAACACAGAAATCAAAGAACCACAGAGGTGAGACAACGTTGAGGACTCGACAGCAAGAAACCACTGAAATGCTGGAGCAAAAGAAAACCAACAGTTAGACTCCGATGAACCCGACCAGAGACAGAGAAACACTTTAAGACTTTAAGACGAGCAATGTTAAATCGTGGCAGCTCGGGAAGCAAGACATGCACCACTAGCTGCAAATTCATATCTGTCACAAAAAATAAGATTTTATATAGCCTCAAAATGAGCGTATAAACGATTAAGATAGATAAGAAAAGCTCTGAAAAATTGAGACATGGGAAGTATACCATAGTTAAAAATAGCACTGACGATTGAGTTAGAATATTATAGCACATTAAGTTTAAACATAAGATATTAAAATACATTTAAAATATATGCCGGTATATCACATTCAGTATGACATCACAGTTGGCTTTTCCTGACATGAAGTGGAAACGGAGACGAAACCCATGCTACATACAAATGTCATAGCCCGAGAGTGAAGCAGTTTTTTGAATAGCCTGCGAACCAGCTGAGTACCAGAGTTGTGGAGAAAAAAATCGACACAGCCAAACTCATCTGGCGAGAATGTCTTTCATTTAATATAGTCCTTTGCTGATCTTTTAAAGACATCAAGAGAGGGGGCAGTTCTTATTGAGCTTGGCAGTGTGTTCTATAGCTTTGGCGCGGAACAAGAGTAGGACCGATCGAAAAGACTCGTTTTAGACCTGGGTACCAACAATGAGCCATGATTAACTGATCTAAGGTTAAGGTCATGAGTCTGTGATACAGGTTTGAGCAGAGCTGATATATAATCAGGCGTTAGGTTGTTTAAGGCTTTATATGTGAGTACAACCTTATTATAATTATGTCGACAAGAAATAGATGACCATCCCAATTCATTGAACATAAGAGCGGACGATGTATAATAATCTGCACTGAGTATTATACGTGCGGCACGCTTCTGTAATTTAGCCAATCTTTCGATATTAAATTTGGAGGTTGTGCCCCATGTATTTGAACCATAATCTATCAATGGGAGAATATAACCTTGATAAAAGACTTTTTGGACTTCCTTTGGAACATATGTGGGGAGCCTCTTTAAAAGAGAAATTTTTGAAGATATTGTGGCACAAAGATAATCAATATGCGCTGTCCATAACAAGTTTTCATCGATAAAAATACCCAGAAGTTTTTGCTTATCAACGTTTTTGATTACATGGTTGTCAATCTGTATTCTTAGTTTTTCAGTATTACGAGTTTGGTGCCGTGTTCCAATGGTCATGCATGCAGTTTTATCGTAGATGATAAGCATCTTATTATTTTCAGACCAAATCTTAGCGTTTTCACAGTCTAATTGCAGTTTATGTTGAATTTCGCTATATTGTGAGCCATGTGTATGAATTGTGGAATCATCTGCAAAGAAGTCACTATCACAGTGTTCTATATGAAGTGGGAGGTCATTTATGAAGATTAAAAATAGTGTAGGGCCTAATATGGATCCCTGAGGAACCCCTGATTTTATTGTCGCTGGCCTTGACATACCATTCCCGCTATCTACTACTTGTTGGCGGTTATGCAAGTAGGATGCTAACAGGGTGAGTGCTGCATCACTTCATTTATACAGTGAAAGTTTACTAAGTAATATCGTGTGATCAACAAGATCGAACGCTTTCTTGAAGTCCAGAAACACTGACCCAATAATGTTACCTTTGTCTATGTACGCCATCCATTGGTCAATCAACTTAACTAATGCAGTTTGACAACTATGTTATTCTCTGAAACCGGATTGGTTTTCATGAATAAGTTTATTCTTATTTAAAAATCCCATTAAATGTTTGTTAATGTGTTTTTCAAAAATTTTGGAAACAGTTGAAAGAATCGAAATCGGTCTAAAATTTGATGGATCAGATTTGTTACCGCCTTTATGAATAGGGTGAACCTTTGCAAACTTTAATTGGTTCGGAAAGGTAGCAGTTTCAATGCTTTTGTTAATGAGAGCTGTAATGGAAGGCGCCAATATATTTGCAGCCATTTTAAGTACTCTTGGGCCGATGCCGTCCAGACCAGTAGCTTTACCCGGGTCAAGTCTATGCATGATTTCTAAAACATGACACGTACTTATCTTAGGAATTATAAAATAGACGTTATCTGCAACTTTAGAGTTTATATATGTTTGCAGTTTAGAAAGATCTAATGTGGATGGGGTAATAGCATGTTGATTAAGCATGTCACTAATGGAAGCAAAGTACTCATTAAGCTTGAAGGCAATGTCTTCCGAATTTGAAAACTGATGCTCACCAATTGTAAGTGTATCAGGCAATACACTTTGGGTTGTGTTCGATTGGTTTACTTCTGCTCTTAGCTGTTTCCATATAGATTTGGTGTCTTTAAAATTTGTTACAGCTTCTGCAAAATGCTCCTTTTTAGCTTTTTGTATCAAATCCTTCGTTTTATTACGGTATTTTTTGTAATCAGGCCAGTTTTTCAGGCGCTTGCTATGATCTCTCATTTGTTGGGCAGCAGTAATTTCTGGCGTAAACCATTCTGGAAGGCGCTTAGACTTGACCCGTTTTGTTTTTACTGGTGCATGGCAATCAAGTTGATACTGAATGGTAGTCAACCATGACGCATAGTCATCATCAATAGAGTTATCATGCAATGTGAATGACTCCATGTCAGCGGCCAGATCCTGTAAGAACTGTGTTTCATTAAACTTCTTGAAACACCTATAAGAGGTGGTTATGTGCTCGTTTTTTTTATATTTTATGATTGATCTTTCTAGAAATGCAGACAGGAAAATGGTCGCTAACTGAGTAGAATGGTACAAAGCATTCAGATATATTTTCTGGATGAGATGTATAGACATGGTCAATAGTAGTAGCCGAAGTCTCTGTGATACGAGTAGGTTCACAGACCAGTTGAGTCAAGTCGAACAGTTGCATTAGATTCAGCCACTTACCACTTGAGCACGTCTGATAATCTATGTTAATGTCGCCCATTAGAATAAGCTCAAGACCGGTTGACTGCGCTGCTGACAGCTCCTCCTCTAACAGATCAATCCATTCAGAGTTCACGTTAGGAGGTCGGTAAACTGAACAAATAAGGAACGGTTTTGACTTAGGAAGTATTATTTCGGCCCAGACAGTTTCTATTTTTGAAAGTTCCAATTCTGGGCGGTGTTTGCAATTCAAGGATTTGCGAAAATAAAGTAAAATCCCGCCACCTGCTTTATCTCGAGTTTCAGATCTGTCTTTGCGTAAAAAATCAAACCCGTTTATTTTCAGAAGACTGTTATCTATTGTTTGGTCTAGAAATGTCTCACATACACCAAGTATGTCGGGACAGTTTAAATTCGCCATTGTTATATGCAGTTCATCTAACTTAGGTAATATATGTCTAACATTAAGATTAGATATATGAAGACCACTTGAGGAGAACTTCAAGTCGTTCTTTGTACTGACGTGAGACATATTGCACTGAGAGTCTATAGTGGGTGTTGGGTAGGTGTTGTTGTTATTGTTGTTGCTGTTGTCGTTGGTGTTAGAGGACGCGCTGCCAGCAGACTGTATAACAGAATTTTGATCAGTGGTAGCATGGGTAAAGGAAGGGACAATAGGCTGGTCAGGACAAACCAAGGAATAGTCTAATTCCTCACTAGAATCTTGAGACAATAATTGGAATTTATTATAAGACAAGGGGGCACAATTGGGTTTTATACGCTTAATGAAATTGTGATAATGTTGAAGGAGAGTCTCAATCAAACCAAAGCTTCTATTTTCTATTTGCAATGTGCTTCATTATGATAACGCACCCGTGCGACATAGGGCATTTCTATACATCTCAAAAATAGCTACTTTTCTGATGAAAATCCATGGCATTTTTCTCCTTCATACTGCTAACGAGTACGCACAACCTATGTCTGGGAGAAGAAACAAGCAAACTAGTTTATACCCCTGTAAACCCCAGTTTTCTCTATATAAAGTGGGGTTTAGAAGGATGTTCATACACGGACTTGTTCACGTGATGTTTATTTCCAAAGGCAAAATTTTTAGCTTTATTTTATAGATATATAATAATTGTTACCACATATGACTTCGTCGGAGGCATCCGGGCACTCTTGAAACTTGTTGCAAACCATACTGTTCAGAATACAACTTCCGTCTCCGCACAGGAAATTTGGACATGTTTCTGTTGATATCAAGGAAAAAAAAACGCTGTTATACATTTTTTCACTGGAAGGTATTCAATTAAGAAATACACTTCTAACTGAAGAATGAAACATACATCATGTTTTGAGAAACCACAATAATCCTTTGTCATCTAAAAAACCTTTAAAATGGTAAGCCAAGGATGATCAGTCAAAATTTTGAATGTATGTACATGTTATCATTTTACACGAATAGGACTACCAGGTTGGGGTTTATAAACATGTTTGTCTTTCAGCCACCAAGTTTGCTGTGTGTGTTAACGAAGGCCAAGACAAGCTTCCTACGCTATACTGGTTACCAAAACTTCATAAAAAACCTTACAAAGCACGGTTTATTGCAAATTCTAGTTCTTGCACTACCACTGAACTTTCTAAATTATTAACTTCCTGTCTTACTGCTATTAAAACGCATGTAATTAAATATTGTGATAAAGTCTTTGAAAGATCAGGAAGAAATCTGTTTTGGTCTATAAAAAATTCGAATGAGGTTTTAAATAAATTGAAATCTAGACAGTTTCGTGCTTCTAGTCTGTCTACCTATGATTTTTCCACTCTTTACACTACACTTCCTCATAATCTTATAAAAGAAAAGCTTAATGATTTAATTGAATGGGCTTTTCACAGAGAAGATTCTCTCTATCTTGCATGTAATGTCAGAAATGCATTTTTCACTTCTAAAGAGCATAAGAATTATACACTTTGGTCATGTCAGAAAGTGTGTGATGCCCTCACCTTTCTTCTTGACAATATTTATATTAGATTCGGTACTAAGTTATTTAGACAAATTGTGGGTATTCCGATGGGTACTAAATGCGCACCTCTTGTGGCTGATCTGTTCTTGTATTGTTATGAAAGAGACTTCATTTTGTCGCTTTCCATTGATAACCAATCTGAAATTATTGAAGCTTTTAGCTCTACTTCTAGATATTTAGATGATTTATTAAATATTGATAATACCTATTTTGATGGTTTGATCAGTCAGATTTACCCCCTAGAACTTCAGTTAAATAAAGCTAATTCTTCTAATACCGAGGCCCCGTTTTTGGATTTACATCTATCTATTGCAGATGGATTTGTTTCGTGCAAAATTTATGATAAACGCGATGACTTTGATTTTGAGATTGTAAATTTTCCTTTTTTGGATGGTGATGTTCCTCGTGTGCCATCCTATGGCGTTTATATTTCGCAATTAATTCGATTTGCAAGAGTGTGTAGTCATGTAACTGACTTCAACACTCGTAATAAATTATTAACGGCTAAACTCCTTAATCAGGGTTATCGGTACCATAAACTACGCAAAGCCTTTTCAAAATTTTATAGACGCCATTCTGATTTAATTTCAAAATTCAATATTGGACTTAAATCTCTTCTGCAACAAGGTCTATCGGAACCCGAATTTTATGGTGACTTAGTATATAAATTCAGAAAAATATATAACCGCAATGACTTCAGCACCCAATTTCGTAAAATCATTCTTCGATATAAAAAGATTGGGTACAACATGGATATTTATACGACAGACTGCATGCATGGTAGTTAACCCAATCACGGTTGGCAACTTTGCTTCCCTCTTTAATTGCATGCCGGTGGGTCAGGCCTCAGATTCTATGACGGCTCCAACGTAAAGGCTTATTGAAAATTAAAGAGATAATGTTGGTTGGTGCCTGATGCTCTGTCTCTGGTCGGGCTCATCGGAGTCTAACTGTTGGTTTTCTTTTGCTCCAGCATTTCAGTGGTTTCTTGCTGTCGAGTCCTCACCGTTGTCTCACCTCTGTCGTTCTTTGATTGCTGTGTTCACGGAGATGTTGCACTGATGAGTTAGGAGGCCTTCATGCGGACTGAACAAATTATTTGTCTAAATCGCGACGGAAGTAAGGGCGAGGATTGTGGCCACGTAAAATCGATTTAAGCCCCCCAGTGGAAATCTTCCACTGACCGTTCCAAGGCGGCTCTTCTGTGGCGATTTATTTATATTGTTGTTTGTTACTTACTGTGTATATCACTTGTGTCTTTTAATTTTGGATGGCCATGTGGCCATTTTGTGGGAAAGTAACTGTCCATATGGCCTTCCTTTGTTTAGGTTTCCATTATGGTCTGGTCGCTTAATGTTTGTATTTCTTTCCCTTTGGTGTCTTTTATGGATGGAGTAAGTTAATTGTATCAATTCCTGATCTTTGTTTTACTTCTACTTTACAAAAACAACTAGCTTAACGGAATTGTTCCGTGAAAAAAGCATTAATTTGTCGGACAAGTGCAAAATCAGCCAAGTCGCACAAAAATAAGTCTTGTGAATTTTCTTTTCTTGGATGGTGATGTTCCTCGTGCGGCATCCTATGGCGTTTATATTTTACAATTAATTCTATTTGCTAGAGTCTCTAGTCATGTAACAGACTTCAACCCTCGTAATAAATTGTAAAACGCTAAACTTCTTAATCAGGGTTATCGATATCATAAACTACGCAAAGCCTTTTCAAAAGTTTATAAACGTCATTCTGATTTAATTTCAAAATTCAATGTTCGACTTAAATCTCTTCTGCAACAAGATCTATCGGAACTCGAATTCCTACTATATAAATTCAGAAAAATATTAAATATTTAATTGCAATGACTTCAGCACCCTGTTTCGTGAAATCATTCCTCGATATAAAAAGATTTGGACAACATAGGTGTTATACGACAGACTGCAGGGGCTAACATGCAGTCTGTCGAAACCCAATCACGGTTGACAACTTAGGTTCCGACTCTGGTCAGGCCCATCGGATTCTACCTGTTGGTTTTCTTTTTTGCTCCAGCATTTCAGTGGTTTCGTTATTTTATCTCTATGGTCGTCTGAGTTTTGTGTTCTCGGAGATGTTGCACTGATGAGTAAGAAGGTCTGCGTGCGTCTGAACACATTATTTGTCTAAATCGCGACGGAAGTAAGGGCAGGGATTGCGGCCGCGTAAAATCGATTTAAGCCCCCCAGTGGAATTCGTTTCACTGACCGTTCAAAGGCGGTTCTTCTGTCGCGGTTTATTTTTGTCATGGTTTGTCTTTGAGTGTGTGTATCTCTTATCCTTTTTGTTGGATAGCCAACTGGCCATTGTGTGGGAAAGTGTCTGTCCTCTTGGCTTTCCGCTATTGGTGTTTCCATTTGGGTCTAGTTAATTCATGTTTGTGTTTCTTTCCCTTTGCTGTCTCTCATCACGTGAACAAGTCCGTGAAATGAAGACCCCCCTAAACCTCTCTTTATATAGAGAAAACTGGGGTTTACGGGGGTATTCATTATTTTTCTTATTTCTGCTCCAAGACATAGGTTGTGGGTACTCGTTAGAACCGCCTCATTGAGGCGGTTCTAACGAGCACCCACATCCTATGTTTTGAGCATTTATAAGAAAAATATGAAGGATTTTCATCAGAAAAGTTGCCATTTTGGAGATGTGAAAAATGCACTGTATCGCACGGGTGTGTTATCGTAATGTGATGGGAGCTGTGGGTTAATTATTCTTGATCATAGGGTTCGCTTCTATTTCGAGATTTGCGATCCTGTAAGACAAAACCATGTCTGCTAAGCTACTCAAACAAGCTAGAGTCCAGGGTCCAGTTGTTCAAAGCATCGTTAGCTTAACGAGCTCGTTAGTGATCATATTGTTAACTCTTCTAGCAAGTTTAATATGTAAAATTTTGGTATTTTTGCTGAAAAAATGTGAGCAGCTTTTGCGTCAGCAAAAGCTGCTCACATTTTTTCAGCAAAAATTTCAGCATATTTGCCATAACTAATGATCAAAGTTTTAACGATACGTTAACTAACGACGTCGTTAGTTTTGAACAACTGGCCCCAGAAAATTTAAATGTAGAAACAAGCTAAAGTAAACCTTTCCATGGTGATTAGATGGCGTGGGTGAGCATGTGTTTGCGCCTTTGTTTTTTTTTTTTTTTTTGGTGCCACCCACCCCATTTGGTGTATTGTATGGGTTGTGCAAGGTAATTATAGCCCCTACGTTGGCTTTCAGCGTTTGGTGTTTTATACACGTTCTTCACATCTAGCGATCCGTGTACTTTCATGTGGTTTACCATAGGTTGCTCTCTGGTGCAAATTTCATACAAAATAGACCGCTCCATATGTGATCAGTAATGTTACTATTACGCAGGGTAAGATACTGCTGTCTCAATGTGGCAATTCTTTTGCAAATTCTTATATGTTAATAGACAGTGTTGTATGTTTTATCACTTTTTATAATGCTGGTGTCTCCTCAGTATTTAAATGGATATGCTACGCGACGTAACATTACAAGATATTTTAGAGAATACTATCTGCTTTAGCCCCGAACAATTATACATATTTTACAAAGAAAGCAAGATGAAAACAATCATATATAAACTATTACGTAATTTTCTATGAATTGTATATGTCAAATTAAACCCCGTTCCGGAAACGTCAGCATCGGATACGAATCGCAAATACATATGACTTCCAGTAGATGTGACGTCATCAGGAAACCTCAAGCCGCACAACTGTTCTATTTTTCTGGACTGATTGTCGTTGCCGTCATACAGTGCTAGATAATCGTAGGAGCAGCCCGCAATCTTCTCAAGAAGAAAGTCCTGCAAAAAAAAAAAGGAAATGAACATGTGACATATGTTCCGCCATTTTGACTAGGGCAATAACTTTCGGTACATTATGTTTGGTTTTTGTGTAGCTGAATAGCTGTGTGAGGTAATTGTATCGATTCCCGATCATTGCCATGAATTCTATTTTCCTCTGAAAATGGGAAATACGTTTCTATTTAAAGGAAGGACTTTGTTTATTGGGAGCTTAACAGGGATTACTTTTACAGGACGGAGTTTTCCCGTATGGAGCAAACATGAAGTGAATGCAATGATCAGAAATTGAAACGATTATCCACCATCTCCATCAGAGAGAGCAAAGGGAAAGAATTACGAACATGGAATAACTAAACCCTGGTAAAAAATCACAAACGGAAAGCCAAAATGACAGTTATTTTTCCATAAACTGTCCAAACGGCTGAAATAAGCAATACATACATGCAAAGACGAACTATAACAATAATTAACCACGACAGAAGGACCGACTTGGAACGGTGAGTAAAAAGGTAAAAAATTATTTCACTGAGGGTGGCGGGGTGGGGAGGGGGCTTAATTCGATTTTACGTGGCCACAATCCTCGCTCTTAGTTTTGTCGTGGTTTAGACAAATAATTTGTTCAGTACACATGAACTCATCAGTACTTCAAAGAAAAAGAAATAAATACTTCTACGGACCCCTGAATCCTAGAACTATTTTTAAAGGAAGAAATTTGCTCCTATGTAGCTGAAACGGTAACCACCTTTCCAGTGAGCAATTGCTGTCCTCCGTTTTTAGACTAGACATCCGCTGATACAGGAAACATAAGTGCTTTGGAAAAGTAAGTTTCCTGCCCTTAAAGTGTATCCATTCCGCTTATAAGTTACTTGGATTATTTTAACTGGCATACGTTCTGTTATAGTTTACAGAGCTAATCAGACACTTAGATTCTTTATTTCTTGTGCCATAGTCTTCAAAACTGATATTTTCTGACAAAAATCTGTGGCATTACTCTTATTTCAGAAATAAACAAAAAGTGCAGGTAATGATTCGGTTCTTACGAGTACCAACATTGTATATTTTGAGCAAAAACGAAAAGGGAAGAAAAAAATAATGCCTATTAAATATCCATTGTAAACACACTTTACCCTGTATAACATGGAGTAAACAAGGTTGTTTGTATCATGGACTTGTTAACATGATGGTACAATTAACAGGTCTGTTGCAAATTTAAACAAGACAATTCCATGGGGAATCTATGTCCCCCGCCTTTCTTTGAAGTTGTTTATCACCTCCCAAAGTACACTCCGAATAGCTAATGCCAATATGCCATTTAGTCACAAAAGGTACCCACTATCAACACATGAAAAACAGATGGAAAGTAAATGATCAGGACAATACAATTTCTTGCACACCAGCTAAGGAAATCCATAGTTTTAGCTTGACATAGACATTCTGTTCTAACTCTGGTGTTCTGATCGAAAATGGAATATTCTCGCGTGCTTGATAAATGCACTAGTTGAATACGACCTCACATGCGCCATCGTTAAGGTTGACGCGACCGCACGCTACGTGACGTCACTAAACATCACTGTAGTGTCATCACAAGATTGCGGACGTCGGCAACCGAAGTGTCTGCAGTATGAAAAATGGACGCACATAGATGGAAGGTGTGCAAGAAAAAGAATCATACATGGGTGTGATGGATGAATAGAAAACTCCATCCCTCGGAATCACCTGTCCGGCATCACTCGGCAAGCCTCATGATGCCGGACAGTGACCCTCGGAATGGATTTTTCCATCCACCCCTCACACCCATGTAAGATTCTTATATGCCTTTATCCTCCGTCCAAAAAACCAAAGGGAATACTATTTTTGCTCGAAAAAAAATGACCAAGTTCTAAGCACAAACAAAGTAAAATCAATATTTCATGAATATACCAAACCATAATTATGAGGGTCTTTTATGCATTGAATCAAACACAATGACTGCTAAATGTATTACTTCTTACGTGAATCTTGATAGTGATGGCAAACCCTGGTGGTGCCGTGATCAACCAACTGCAGTCTATATTATTGCCATGCGGAGTATAACCATCGTATCCAGGGGAAGTAACTGTGCCATGTGTCTTGTTAAGTATTTTCGTATTACCGTGACAACCGTCGTTTGAAGTAAATATTGGGGCTGAAGGTAAAAAATGGGCTTAGTTACATACACATCGCTTTTACAATACATACACGAAAATGCAGATAATAATGCGTTATGGGAAAAAAATATTTGTTTTTTTTTTTTGGTGGCGACATACGGTTTTATTCTTGGTTTTCGTTTTTTTTTGTTTTTTTTTTTTTGTTTCAATTTACAAAGTCATGAGATGCTGTGTATTTTACTTACATAGCTCTATCACATAAAGTCTCACAGTTTTGTAAACATAAATGAGGAGATGCCAAAGTAGCACCAGGACGGTCAATAATTATCAATTCATTGTTGAGGAATTTTCACAACTGGTCTTCTTATCGTATTCTGATAGTGTTAAGCAAATAAGAGAAGCTACAGCTACTTGCAGGGCGAATTATATCAGTCTATTCGAGATACCAGCTGCTACGCACGCCCCCTAACTGCGGATCGAACCATTAGGATAAAATATCCGTGTTATACAGTGCATTCTTTTTGCATCTTTTTCTGATGAAATTGTGTGCTATTTTTCTTATTTATACCACAAACATAGGTTGTAGTTACTCTTCCGAGCCGTCTTTTTATGTGGTTCTAACGAGTATCCACAACTACGAAGGAGCATTAGGGCCACTTTAACTTTTATTTTTTTTGACTCGTTTCTCGAAATTTCGACTTAGTATCTCGAATTTTCGACTTATTATCTCGAAATTTCGACTTACTATCTCGAAATTTCGACTTAGTAACTCGAAATTTCGACTTAGTATCTCGAAATTTCGACTTAGTATCCCGAAATTTCGACTTATTAACCCGAAATTTCGACTTAGTATCTCGAAATTTCGACTTAATAACTCGAAATTGCGACTAAATATCTCGAAATTTCGACTTATTATCTCGAAATTTCGACTTAATAACTCGAAATTTTGACTTAGTATCTCGAAATTTCGACTTAATAACTCGAAATTTCGACTAAATATCTCGAAATTTCGACTTAGTAACTCGAAATTTCGACTTATTATCTCGAAATTTCGACTTAGTAACTCGAAATTTCGACTTAGTAACTCGAAATTTCGACTTAATATCTCGAATTTTCGACTATTTATCGACTAAATAACTCGAAATTTCGACTTAATAACTCGAAATTTCGACTTAATATCTCGAATTTTCGACTTATTATCTCGAAATTTCGACTTAATAACTCGAAATTTCGACTTAATAACTCGAAATTTCGACTTACTATCTCGAAATTTCGACTTACTATAATTTCTACATACTAGCTCGAAACTGACTCTTTGATCTGCGCTGTGACTTTCAACTCTGAATAGGGATTAGCCATAACAGGAATCTTGTTATGGTCAACTCAGAGTTGAAAGAAGACCTTAGATGTCATAACCAACTTTCCACAACTTCATTATCACGGTTTAAATATGGAGTTTGGATATTTTTGCATGTTTAGCGCCAGAAGTCATGCCTCATTTTGAGAACGAATCATTTGCCACTGGACATGTGTGCCAAACCCCGCCGTTATGGAATTGAGACATTGGCTTGGCTAGCTAGAAGCCCCTGGAACATATTTGGGAGATTCTTGGGCGTCGAATACAGAACACTGAACACACCCACGACCCCCTTCCCCCACCTTCACACACACGCGCGGCTAGAGCTGACCAGCCATCAATTTCGACGTCTGACCGATGGGATGAAACGAAGGGTCTAGGAATCTGCTGCTCTGTCAAAATGATACATTTTGAACACGCAACGTATTCTGATACCGCATTTTCTGTCCGGTTGTTGCTTTGTTAAGTTAGTCATGGTGTTCGTGTTGCATAGTTTATCATCTTTTGGGTCGATTTTTTTTCATTCGACCAAAAGTAACAACCTACAGAAGCTTCTCGCCTGCTATTGTCCACGTGACTATCGCTGACCATCTACACCATGAACGTACCGGTTATTTAATGAAGCTCTCTTCTCGGGCGTCTGATCAGGGTCTACACTGTTTGCAATATCCATGTTCCCCGGCCCAGTCTACATGGGGCACTGACGTCACAAGGAAAGACTATAGCGCTGCTATAAATAGCTCGACCTGGATTTTGAACATGGTCAGTGATAGTCACGAGGTCAATAGAAGGCGGGAAGCTTCTGTAGTTAGTAACTTTTAGTCAATTGATAATTAATCGACCCAAGTGCGGCGTCTGATCAGAATCTACACATTTTGCTCATAGTATAGGAATTTAAAGGATAAACGAAACATGTTCATATCCACACTCGAAGACAATCGACCCAACAGTGCTGTCAGTGCTTTGATCTATAAATGATTTTTACAGCACACGATGTGAAAGTTTGCTACCGAAAAAAACTGTCAAATATGACTTTTAGCCCGTTTGTATTTTACTGAAACGGGGTTGAATTTGTTTGTTTGATTTGAGGTTTAACAACCCCGTCAACACTGTATAGGTCATTTTGAAGACGTTGCTTCCAATTTTGTGGGACGTTTACCCAACGTTGTGATGAAATGACTTCTCAAGCCATGTCGCACTAATTGTTTGATTTGAGGTTTAACGTCCCCGTCAACACTGTAAAGGTCATTTTGGAGACGTTGCTTCCAATTTTGTGGGACTTTTACCCGGCATTGAGATGAAATGACATCTCATGCCCTGTTGCCAAATGAAACCAATGGGTTTATAAGCATGGACGGTCCGACTCTTGCGCACCGCTTTGCCTGGGCAGGCTTAGATCCTCTAATCGGTTTACCAGTACTCGTGTGCGGGTCGGATTCAGCTCTGAGTGGAAGCATCATGCAGCCCATATATTTATTCAAGCCCCGATGGGCGGAGGCCGCCCTGTCGCCTTGTGAAACCAATATGAAACCAATAGGGTTTATAAGCATGGACGGTCCGACTCGCACCGCTTTACCTCCTCTAAGCGATTTACTAGTACTCGTGTGCGGTCGGAATTCAGTTCTGCGTTGAGGCACTATGCAGCCTATCCATTTATTCAAGCCCCGATGGGCGGGCCTGTGAAACGGGATTGAATGCGCGACGTCTTGATGAGACAGAAAACCCTCTGACTCTTACATGATACATATGTTTTGGGCTTCTAGTTTTATAGTTCTTGAGAAATATTTGATAAAATTAACATTGGTCAATATAGAGAGAAAGAAGAATGAAAGAACATGTGACAAAATACACCGAGAAAGGTCATTGGCGTTTACACGATACAAGTAAGCCGATAATGACCATAGTCTCACAATGTTATCACATAATTTGCATAATCTGCTTGATGTAAACTTGTTTTCAAAGCTGGGGTATATTGAAACGGGGGTATTTAACATTAACTGTGTGTATAGGACTTAATATCTCGTAAGTCGAAATTTCGAGATACTAAGTCGAAATTTCGAGTTATTAAGTCGAAATTTCGAGTTAATAAGTCGAAATTTCGAGTTATTATGTCGAAATTTCGAGATACTAAGTTGAAATTTCGAGTTATTATGTCGAAATTTCGAGTTATTATGTCGAAATTTCGAGATACTAAGTCGAAATTTCGAGTTACAAAGTCGAAATTTCGAGATACTAAGTCGAAATTTCGAGATACTAAGTCGAAATTTCGAGTTAATAAGTCGAAATTTCGAGTTATTATGTCGAAATTTCGAGATACTAAGTCGAAATTTCGAGTTATTATGTCGAAATTTCGAGATACTAAGTCAAAATTTCGAGTTACTAAGTCGAAATTTCGAGTTACTAAGTCGAAATTTCGAGATACTAAGTCGAAATTTCGAGATACCTATCAAAAGAAAAAAAAAGTACACCTGGCCCTGATGCTCTTTCGTACACAACCTATGTCTGAAAGCAGAAAAAGAAAAATAATATATACCACTGTATACCTTTTTTTTTCATATAAATATACAGGCTGGTTAATTTGATGAGTTGCTCAGAACTATTTGTCGATCCGATCTAAACTCCAAATACATGTAGGACATGTTTAATGTAATTCTCATAATAAATGTATATACCTGAAGCGTTTTTGAGAGAATAGGAAATATTAAATCCTAAATCTTCAACAGAACTGTCACTGAAGAAAAACACCAATATTTCTTGGTTTGTGGAAACTATATCATCAGGGATATCTC
The DNA here is from genome assembly GCA_963580285.1 of Lucinisca nassula. Taxonomy (NCBI): domain Eukaryota; kingdom Metazoa; phylum Mollusca; class Bivalvia; order Lucinida; family Lucinidae; genus Lucinisca; species Lucinisca nassula. Next base: position 130,902,587 of record OY757011.1, on the reverse strand, counting down.
TGCCACAAAACTGACCAATCACATCAGAGGACGATGTTACGCCATCAAATATTCGTAGATTGTCTCTTATGCAGTGTCGTGAGAGCTCCAACGAAAACTGGTTGAAGTGAAGATGAATAACCTGTCCATCCGGTGCCGCAAGTCTCCACGTACAAATGACGTCTCGCGGATAATTGCTCCCATATTGTGGTGACAATATTTCCCCGGATTCTGTGGCGTTGATATGAAAATTGCACCTCTTTTCAGCCCCGTCATCTGTGTATGTAAGTATTATGATAACACACCCGAAGAAAATTTTTATTATTTTTACTCTAAACATAGGTTGTGGCTACTAACGAGTATCCCAAACCTATTTTCTGGAGCAGAAATTAGGAAATTAATGTATACCCCAGTTTTCTCTATATAAAGTGGGGTTTAAGAAGGTGTTCATTTCACGGACTTGTGCACGTGATATTTGTAGTATGAACGCTTGCACTAAGTCGAAAGGATTTCTTTAAGGTGAAAACCATTTTTTTTATTTCATCACGTGAACAAGTCCGAAGCAGTAGCCCCAATTCAAATAGAGAAAATAGGTTGTGGGTACTCGTTCGAACCGCTTTATAGAGGAGAACCGTTCTATTGAGAACCCAACACGTACATTGTGTGTGTTTTCAGTATAAATAAGAAATATATCACGGATTTTCATCAGAAAAGTAGCCATTTTGGAAATTTAAAAATGTACTATGTCGCACGGGTGTGTTATAGTACGATATTAAAAAGAGAGCCCTATCATGTAAAAACAAGTCAACGGGGTTTGTCTTTAAAAATATCCATTTAAGAAAGTGCTGTCCTTCGTGGCTCAAAAAAAATGACTTTTTTTCCTGAAAATAAGAGTGATACTGTTTCTTATTTATGCTTCATGTAGTTAAAACCGTCTAATTGAGACGATTGTAATTCGTACCCACAATCCATTATCACGCAAACACCCCTGTTTAAATACATGTATATTGAAAGTTTTACAAACAAGAAATGAAATTTTTCTGATGTAATATTCTGATGTTTTCATAATTCTGCTCAAAACAGAGATTGTGGTCACCGGTTAGAACCGCCTCGTCGAGGCGGTTCTAACCAGTATCCACAAACTATGTTTCTGAGCAGAAATAAGGGAAACATCCCTGAAAACCACAATTTTTTCTACATCAAAATGACGTTTAAGGTGATCAAAATTTTAAAGGCGTGTTCTCGTAATGATCTTGTAGCATAAAATAAAGAAATAATGCATTCTGTAGTAAAATTCATTTTTTTTTACAGTATACAAGGGAGTTAAGGAGAATTTGTTAACGGGTTGACCAGGAAAAACATATACTGGCGTGCTCACCCCATTACACATCCGTGTGATATCGTACATTTTTCAAACCACAAAAAAAGGCATTTTTCCTGATGAAAATATGTGATATTTTTCTAATTTATTCTTCAATCATAGGTTTTCGATGCTCGTTAGAACCGCCCCGTTGAGGCGGTTCTAACGAGTATCCACAACCTATGTCTTGGAGCAGAAATAAGAACAATAATGTTTACCACCGTAAACCCCAGTTTCCCCAATTAAAAGTGGGGTTTAGGGGGTCTTTATTTCATGGATTTGTTCACATGATTTGCACACAGACTAGTAAACCCTAAAACATCACATAAACAAGTCCATGTAGATAACATCCTCCAAGTCTCACTTTATATTAAACATTACGATAACACACCCGTACGACATAGTGCATTTTTTCACATCTCCAAAATGGCCATTTTTCTGATGAAAATCCGTGATATTTTTCTTATAAATACTGCAAACATAGGTTGTGGGTGCGCGATAGAACCGCCTCATTGAGGCGGTTCTAACGAGTACCCACAACCTATGTGTTGGAGCAGAAATAAGAAAAATAATGTTCACCCCGTTAAACCCCAGTTTTCTCTATATAAAGTTGGGTATAGGGGGGTCTTCATTTCACGGACTGGTGCACGTGATGAGTGAGAATTAAGGAAGTATTTATCATTTTGCTCATTTTGTTCAAAAACATTCATTGAGGGTATTATTTAGAGCGCGCTTAATTGATTCATTTATGATTAGATTAGAAATAAGAAAAATGTCAAACATTTTGTTCTGAAAAACTACATTAAGAAAACACGCCTATTCAAATACATTGGAACCTTTATCACTGAAAAAAATGAAAATTTTAAGATGAAAAATGTGATATTTTTCTAATTTCTGCTCAGATGATGGATGTGGTTGGGGTTTGCACGGGTATACATTATTTCTTTCTTATTTCAGCTCAAAAACATAGATTGTGGATACTCGTTAGAACCGCCTCATCGAGGCGGCTCTATCGAGTACCCACAATCTATGTTATAGAGCAGAAATAAGAAAAATATGGTTTACCCCCTATAAACCCCAGTTTTATTATATAAAAGTGGGGATGAAGGGGGTCAAAAGTATATAGGCGTGTTTTCGTGATGAAAAATGCTAGTTCTAGAAAGAGAGGAGAATGTGCAAACAGCGACTATAGGCACTGCTTGCCTGTCAGACTGTGCGGGTGCGCAGGCCGCCTATACCTTTATCAGTCGCAAAATACAAAACAGGTTTCCTTATGACATGGCTAGGAAACCACCCAATACAAGCAGGTTTACTTCTGATCAGACTGCGAATAATATAGATCTATCACTACCACACATGCACCACGGCGGCTTCGACTACGTGGACTGTGAGTAAGACTCTGATCTGAAGACGTGTATGCAGTTAAATACAGCACAGCGAGGACTCTCATCTGACTGCTGGTATATGAAAGCTGACCCGACTCTTTGCTTGTAACGCTGTTACGCAAGCGAAATGCCTTTTTTTGTCTTTGTATAGATATCCAGAGATAATCGCCCAATAGTACTGGTCTACCGAATTAATCATACAACTCGTTCTGATAGTTCTTGCCCTATCTTTGAGCACTAAATCTTAATAATTAGGTCTCCCTCGCCGCTACGGTTCGAGCCTCACTCGGGTCACATGTGCGACGCCAAGTTCTGAAAGTGTTTTTCTTCGGGTACTCCGGATTTCGCCCACCTCTGATTAATGACTATAAACAATTAAAATACTCTTGAAAGGGATAATAGAGAATGCCATAAAAAACTTAAAGAGTCTCACTCACAGAACATATACTTTCAATGGCGTCAAGAGCTATACAAATAAATAAAATTAGAAAATAAATAAATAAACATACTGCGAAAAGCAAACATCTCTCTCTCTCTCTCTATCTCTCTCTCTCTCTCTCTCTCTCTCTCTCTCTCTCTCTCTCTCTCTCTCTCTCTCTCTAACAGAGAAACATCCGTGTAGCAAAAGACAACATTGCGATAACATATATGTGTGATATATACACATTAATACTTGTTACATTGTATCACGTCGATTGGCTGTTTCCAGATCAACGTATAACACGAGACGATGAGCGTCGAGTTTGTGAATGTTTCTTTTTTCTTTACCAAACAAAGATTCTGGATGTTCGGTAGAACCGCCTCAATGCGGCGGCTGTAACGAGTACGCGAAGGTTCTAACGAGGACACACAATCTATTTTTGAGCCAGTAAGGAAAATAATGTACATCCATACAGAAAAAACTTGGGTTTAATGGTATAAATTTCTTTCCTTAATTTGACTCAAAACATAAATTTTGGGTACTCGTTATAACCGCCTCATTGAGTTAATGATTCTAACGAGTGAGTGAGTTCTTGAGTTTTACGTCACACCAACAGTTAATGTCGTACGGAGACGGGACCTCGGTTTAAAGACTCGTCCGAAAGTCTGGAGACGCCCGGGATCGATCCTGCGACCCCTGGTTTACAAGGCGAGTAGCGTAACCACTACACCAAGGAGGCTTCTAATGATTCTAACGAGCACCAACAACAATATTGGATAATAAATTAGAAAAAAAAAACATGCTGAACTTGTATATGGAAAAAAATATCAGTTCTTGAAGCAAAATATCGCCATTTTTATATGAGTGTGTTATCATAATGGTGTGCATGTACGCACACATGTAGGTTTGAGAATGAACATTCCCATCACGTGAACCAGTCCGTGAAATGACCACCTCCTTAAACCCCGCTTTATATAGAGTAAACTGGGGATTACGGGGGTATACATTATTTTTCATATTTCCTTTCCAAGACATAGGTTGTGGGTACTCGTTAGAACCGCCTCAATGAGGCGGTTCTAACGAGCACCCAAAACCTATGTTTGAAGCAACCATAACACAAATATCACAGTTTTTCACCAGAAAAGTAGACATTTTGGAGATGTGAAAAAAATGCACTATGTCGCACGGGTGTTTTATAGTAATGCAATGCAAAAAAAAAACGTTACCAATAAATCTTTTTTCTCTTCTGTGGGTGAAAATGGTATCTGTAAATAAAAAGGCAAAATACTTAAATACTACAACACCATTGGTATCATGTCTATAATTAATTCTATGAAAATTAAAGTACACTGTTTTAATAGCATTTTTCTTGTGAAAAACAAATATTTTAGAAGTATATTTTCACTTTTCAGTTGTCATGAACACTTTCAGGGTAATATGCATAATATCGCGTTTTTTTTTTTTTTTTTTTTTGTTGTTTTATTTTTTGTTTGAAAAGGGTAGATTGTGGGTACGCGATAGAAGCACCTAAAGAGCACCATCAATCTATGTTTAGAGCAGAAATAACGAGAGTATCATGAAAACATGCCTATTTAATTTTGATCCCCTTTACCCCCACTTTTAAAAAGGAAATCTGGGGTTTACATTGGAATACTTTATTTCTGCTCAAAATCATAGAGTGTGTGTTTACATGTATGTTCTGAGCAGACATATGGAAAATATAATAATTTTCTATCTGAAAATTTTCAATATATCTGAATAGGCGTGTTTTCGAAAATTGCTACATGTAGTTCTACAGAATGTGCTATGGAATACGCCATTGCAGCACACGGGTATTACGCCCCGCCCATCGGGGCTTCGTGAAATAGATTTGGCTCCATCGGGCTTCCACGCAGAGCTGAAATCGATCGCGCACATAAGCACTTGAAAGGTCTATGCCTTCCCGGCAAAGTGGTGCGAGTCGGTCTTTCCATGCATACAAAGACTTTTGGTTTCATTGGGCGACATGGCTGAATATGTCATTTCATCTCAATGCCGGGTAAAAGTCCCACAAAATTGAAAGCAACGTCTCCAGAATTACCTAAATAGTATGTGTGCAGATTTGTAATGGGATTTCGTTTGGGGTATTTTTTTTAAATACTGGAATTTGACCCGCGCTAGCGCGGAATACCTACATGTAGATTTGGTGAAGAAATAGATGGGCTGCATGATCCTTCCACGCAGAGCTGAAACTGACCCGCACACGAGTACTCGTAAACAGCTTAGAGGATCTAAGCCTGCCCAGGCAAAGCTGTCCGAGTCAGACCGTCAATGCTTATAAACCATGTTGGTTTCATTGGGCGGCATGGCTTGAGAAGTCATTTCATCTCAATGTCGGGTAAAAGTCCCACAAAAGTGGAAGCAACGTCTCATAAATGACCTTTATAGTGTTGACGGGGAAGTAAAACATCAAATCAAACAAAATCCATTCAAACCATGACAGAAGATTCTGCAATATGTGCTTTGTCTGTATTACTGGAACACTTAGTCATATGATCTTAACTTCTGAGAATGAAATCTTCGCAACAGTTTCAAGACAGGCACAATCTCTTCCTATCTTTCAGCTATGTAATTCTTCTAAACAATGAAGGCAGAATGCGGTGAAACATATGAGTCATATTGCAATATTTGAGATTCTCTACTTTCTGAAGGAAACAGGGACCCACGAAGTGTTTAGGAACATTACATTGCAAGAAATTCTCAGGTCTCAGATTGAGACTTTATTATTCCCTGTGTTCATGTTCATTAACACTTCATTTCAATATCTACCAAGTTTCAGAAAACAAAACCCAAGTGATGTCTAGGAACATTAAATCACTTTTATATATACATGTACATGTATTCTTAAAATTTGGTGACCTGTAACCTCAAAAAGCCAAGCCCTGCTCCACGTCATACGCGTACTATCCGCCGACTTTAGCTTGATCTGATGAAAACTGTAGGAGCAATTAACAAGAAATTACTCATAAGTCATTTCTAACACTGTTTACAGAATAATAACACTGTTGAAAATTTGCAAACTGTGACGTTGAAAGAAAATGGGCAGTTTTAGTCTGGTCAGGTAAAAACTACAGGAGTTAGAAAAAAGTTAAGTTGCACTCTAAGAAATTTAAAGAGTAATATTTTTAAATAATAATAATTATAATAACAGTAATAATATTAATCGACCTTATTTATAGAGGGTAACACATTTAGTGCTATTACTTATATTCCTTGTGGCCCTCTTTTCATGGGTACATGTAGGAACCAAAACTAAGAAATGTGGATAAAGTTTCTTGCTTAAGGAAACAAGACTTTGCGCTTGCAGGGATCGAACCGGCTACCTCTGGATCTCAAAACCGATGCTTTACATGCTTTACTACTCTACCACAGCACTCTGTTCAAATCTGGTGATCTTAACTGCGAGAGAATATGCACTGCTACAAATCATAGTCTTTTCAAGTTGGAGATAGCCATAAGGGAGGTGCTGAAGGCGAGTTTATTTGTTTTATTTTGGGATTTAACGGTTCAGTCAACACTATTGAGGTCATGTCGAGCCGGACAGTTTACCTATTCACACTTTTCCTTGGCAAGCTTGTGCCAACACTTTCCTGGCCAAGCGTTGGACAGCTAAAATCTTTACCAGTACATGTACAACACTCATTCTTTTGCAGGGGTCATATACATGTGTATCTGTATTCAGAGACACTGTATCACAGTTTGGACGAAGCACACGAAGCACACGCCTGCGCTACTTTCGTTCCGACATCGCCGACAGGTCTATCGAGCAGCCGTTCTCCGGGCCTTCTATCTTTCCGGGTATTTCTATCATTTTTTCTTATCATGGGTTAGTCCGGCATATTACTAACATAAAAAAGCGTACCTCCAGCCTTCCAGTTGAGCATGGATTCCTGATACTCATCACGTTCACCCCTTAAGGCGTCGGTTATATGTTCGTTCTCTGTGAGTCCTTGGGAAGTACTACCACAGAAGGGATCTGCAGAATATGTTATATAAATCGGAATCAGAACTATCCTAGGCAGTACGATAACACACCCGTACGGCATAGTGCATTTTTTGAATCTCCAAAATGGCTACTTTTCTGATGAAAATCCTTGATATTTTCCCTATAAATGCTAAAAATATAGGTTGTGTGTGCTCGTTAGAACTCATTGAGGCGGTTCTAACGAGTACCCACAACCTATGTCTTGGAGCAAAAATAAGTAATATAATGAATACGCCCGTAAACCTGTTTTCTCCATATAAAGTGGGGTTTAGGGGGGGGGGGGTCATTATTTCACGGACTTGTTCACGTGATGTAGGACTCTATTACCAGCAATGACAGCAGTCATCACGAAAACAAGCCTACATAATTCTGACCTCATTGAACTCCGTGTTTATACAGTAAAACAGGGGTTTACTTGGGTATACCTTATTTTTTATATTATTGCTCTAAAATATAGATTGTGACTACTCGTTAGAACCGCCTCAATGAGGCGGTTCTAACGAGTACCCACAATCTACAGTTTGAGCATAAATCGGAAAAATATCACAATTTTGCATCTTAATTTTTTTTTTTCTCTTTTTTTTCGGCATTAAAATTTACAATGTATTTGTAAAGTCATGTTTTTCGTAATGTGTTACGGTGGGTAACCCTTCTACTCCTTAGGTTTGCAAGTGGTCTTTTCCATTTTTGAAAGTTGATACTTGTATCAAGTTTATATGTCATTGCATTTCTACTTCCGGTACTGGACCGCGTTACTACACTTCCGCTGTTCGGTCGCTGCATAAAATAGTCCAAATTAAGCACTTGCCTCATTTCCTTTTCCAGCGCATTGATTTCTTAACATTTGCGCTGAAGGCGGACTTGATTCCACAGGTGTTCCTTCCCTTTCACCCCTCAGTTGCCGAACTGGACTTTTCCAGCTTTGATACTCGGTGTACCCGTTTATAACAAGGCGGACTTGTTTCCACAGGTGTTCCTTCCCTTTCACCCCTCAGTTTCCGAACTGGACATTAGCCCATATATAACTAGCGTCACTTTTTAAGGCATGTAAGTATTGTAGAGCCTGATCAGACGCAGCACAACTTGGCGTCTGATCTGTGTCTGCATTGATTGCTAAAAAACATATTCTTGCAAAACCTACCTTTAAGAAAACAAATCTGACAAACCTGTTCCGAACTTATTTGTTGGAAGATTCCATTGTCATATATTGGTTAAGCAAATTCAGAAGCCACTGATCAGACACCTCATTCTGTGACCTCGAATCAGACCCTTCAGTGTTATAAAAGGAAGCTTTGCATTTTTGGGTGCATATGCACTCGTTTTATAGACACTTGGGAAGACGAATCTAAGTCGAAGCGTCTCCACTGTTTAAAATGTAGAAATTAAAGGGCTCTGCTGTAACGCCTACATGACTCGCCGAAAGAAAGCAATAGGTTTTAAAGTTCACTCCCCTCCAGTGCTCTAGATAAACAGCGTTTTTGCGTAAATACTCAATTAATCAAAGTGCTGAGAGAACTGGTGGATCGATTGTCTCTGAATGTAAGTTTGGAGAATAGTCATGAACTGAGAATCGGACTGTTCGTTTAAGCAGGTACATTAGATCTGATCGGACACCGCATTATGTGGCGTCTGATTATGAAGGTTCTATTTGCCAATGGTCAAATGCACGAGCACAGTCCTACCGCCCCAGCCCATCAGGGCTTGAAGAAATAGAATGACTGCAAAATACTTCCACGCCGAGCTGAAATTGACCGCACATGAGTACTGGTAAACCGCTTAGATGATCTTAGACTGCCCAGGCAAAGTGGTGCGAATCGGACCGTCCATGCCACAAGCCTATTTGGTTTCATTGCGCGACAGGCTTGATAATTGTCCTTTCATTTTAGTGTTGGGTAAAAGTCCCACAAAATTCGAAGCAACGTCTCTAAATGACCTAGTCAGTGTTGACGGGGATGTTAAACCTCAAAACAAGCAAACAAACACACAAACAAACAAACAAGCACAGTCCAGAATTTTCTTCTGACGTTCTGCTCTGACATCTTAGGGGTGCTATCAATAACCAATACCTGGATTTTGTTCAGGTTCGGCGCCAGTCAGATGGTCAGTGATTGTCACGAGGACAATAACAAGCAACAGGAATTTTTTTCTTAGTCGAACCTGGTTAAACTCCTTTTTCAACCTTGTCAAAAAGATACTTAGAGAACTGTTAAATCTACCACTACCATTTTATCATGGTGAATATACCTCATGCCGGCCTCGGTGGCTCAGTCGGATGCGCGTCTGACTGGTGATCAGGAGGACGCGGGTTCGACTCCCGCCGGGGTCGGCAACATTCTTTCGTGGAGATTGATCATGAAATCTTTTCTACGGTCATTCTCTCCCTTCCGCTGATTCAAGAAGGGCAGTTGTCAGTTTCTGGCGAAAGAATGTGCACTGTACTGGTTAACCGCTTACGTATAAGCCTGCCCAGGAAAGTGTTGATAGGTAAACTGACCGGCTCAAAAATGACCTAAATAGTGTTGACTGGGCCGTAAAACTCCAATACAAACAAACGAATATACCTCATAAATCAACTTTCCTCAGTACTTTCAGTACTTTGATTCTATTAGGTCAAATTCGTGTCCATTCGTGTTGTGCGTCGTGGTTTTGCAGCCCAGTCAACAGTTAAGGACATGTCGGGCCGGCCAGTTACCGTCACTGTTCCTGGACAGTCTTAGTCCCTGCTTCCAAATGATTACCTTTCTACAAACGTATTTAACTTCACTACAGTTGCTGTTAAGGGAATGAGTTGCGGCCGTAAAAAGTCTCCCCGACCTTAATCATAGGACGGATAATATTTTCTTTAACACCAGACAAGGAAATCTGCGATTTTACACTGGGATAGAAATTTATGTTCTGTCCCTGGTGTTCCGACCCAAAATCGAATATAATCGCGTGTTTAATAAATGCACTTGTTGATTACGACCTCGTATGCGCCGTCATTAAAGTTGACGTCACAGCACGTACATGATGTCACTAAACATTCCTGTAGTGTCAACACAATATGGCGGACGCTGGTAACCGAAGTGACTGCAGCATTAAAAATCCAACTGAGAAATGGAAGGTAGATCTATGCAAGAAAAATACTCCAATATGGGTGTGAGGGGTGGATAGAAAAGTCCGTCCCTCGGGTTCACTGTTCGGCATCATGCGGCAAGCCTCGTGATGCTGGACAGTGACCCTCGGGACGGATTTTTCTATCCACCCCTCACACCCATATAAGATTCTTAATTCCTGGCATCTGGAATCATTGATTCCACTGTGGAATTTTAAGAAAAAAATGTTTGAAGGTCAATGATGATGCCTAATTTGCCGTAACTGGGTATTCTGGCCCAGAACAAAAATCTTGTTTGCTCCACAGTTTTCTGTTTTGTGTTGTATTTCTTGCTTCCATTGGATTGCCTTTTTACTTCACCATAGCTGGTGTTAAGGGCATGTGTGGCGGTCGTAAAAGTCTCCCTGTCCTTCTCACAGTGTAGATAACATTTTCTAGTCCTTTGGAGTCATTGATGCTACTGAGGAATTGCGAAAATGTTTGAGGGTCACTGATGATGCCTACTTGGCCGAAGGTAGCTAGTCTAGGTTAGAAAAAAATGATCACTCCACAGTTTTTAGTTGTGTTTTGTGGTCCTTGCTGCCAAAGGTTTGTCTTTCTATAGAACGTATTCAGATCCTCTAAGCGGTTCACCAGCTGTTATTATATATATTATATATATATTTTTCATTTTTTTACCTGACGCGTCACCGTAAAACGAAATATCCGACCGTAAAACCGCCGATTTGCCTCCCTAATTAACAGTTTGCAGTACAGATACCCTCTTATTCTGATGTACTTGCGTATGTAATGCGGCATCCGGTTGGTTAATGTAAAAAATGCAAGAAACGTCGCTGTCAACTGTGTAGCTTTCGATTTAATGCTCTCACAGCGCTTGCCGCTTTGTAGAGCAAAATGGTTCAATTGTTAACAGAACAACCGAATAGGATGGGGATAACTATATTGAAAATTGTCATTTGCAGAAGCGAATAGTGGGTTTTCATCACGAAAACACGCCTATATAATTTTGACCCCTTGAACCCCACTTCTATGTAGTAAAACTGGGGTTTGCACGGGTAAACCATATTTTCCTTATTTCTGCTCTAAACTATAGATTGTGGGTACTCGTTAGAACCGCCTCGATGGGGCGGTTCTAACGAGTTCTCACAATCTATATTTTGAGCAGAAATAAGAAAAATATCACATTTTTTTCATCTTAAAATTTCCTTTTTTTTTCGGCGATAAAGGTTACAATGTATTTGTATAGGCGTGTTTTCGTAATGTATGATCGCAAATTCCGTTTTGGCTCCGCTTGCGCGTCGCCGTAAAACGAAATTTTCGACCATAAAATCCACCGATTTACCTCCCCAAGCAGCAATGTTTAATACAGCTAACCCCTAAATGTTTGCAGATTTTATTCCATACATACATATTAGTTCTAAAGTGATATGCACCAACACAAAAATCCTCCAAACTTTCGAGATGTAAGCAGAGTACTCCATCATTATAAAGCAGAGAAGGCTGAATATGCACCCAATAACCTCTTTCCAGGCCTTATAAAGTAGCGAAAACGATAAGTTCACTCGTGTTATACATAAAGAGTCCATAGGTATCCTAGACCTTTGGGTATTTTGCTTACAGCACGGCAACAACTTAATTATACCCTAACAGTCAAGAGAAATTGGGTGATATTTTTTCGGTCCGAATTAAGACTCCGCGATTAGGCTGTGCCGATGCATACGGATAATAGAAACATTTGGTGCACTAAGGATGTTATTTTATAACGCAGCTTATGTATGATTTACAACAGAAATATGTTATCTTTCATCCTGTTTGTAATGGGTTTAAAGAGTATCTACCCGAACAAACAGTGACAGAGTCCTAAGTATGACTATCGCCAGTTTGTTGATGAAATGTATCCTTTGGGAGCAAAGAACACAACAAATAAACGAAAATAGCAGACTCGGTTTGATTGAGTCTGTTCATGACCAGTCACTATTTTTAAAATGTTTCTTAATGAACTCAATTATCCCAAAGGACAAGAAAATATAATCTGTGTTATGGTGATGTACGGGGAGACTTTCCACGGCCGCCACACGGCACAACACCTGCCGCAGTGAAGATGAGTTCTGAATAGTTAGATCCTTTAGAATAAAGAACTCACCTAATAAACGAAAATAGCAGACTTGGTTTTAAAGCCTCAACTGTGGCCCTGTAACGTTTTCGAGACGAAACTTCTGAAATTTCATCAACAGTTTAAAGGGATGGTCTTCTAAAAATTGTTATATATATATATCAAAATACTTCCAACATAAACAGACACAGTGGTTTAAACTAAAGCATTGGTAAATTTATGAGTTCTCACAATATGCACAAAAGTCTCAAAGGACCAGGAACAAAATATAAAATCTGCACTATGATAATATACGGGGAGAATTTTTACGACAGAGAAGTGAAGTCAATGATCAGGAATCTATACAATTAACCGACAACTCCGATCAGAGACACCAAAGAGAAAGAAACACAAACACGAAACAACAGACTTAATGGAAACATCAATAGCGAAAAGCCAAAAGAACAGCCACTTTCCCACAAAACGGCCAACTGGCTATCCAAAATAGCCCTGCATTTAAGTCATTCTTATTAACAAGGTAAACAACTACAGTGAACCTATATACATGTATGTATTATTATATTTGCCCCTTGTCTAAAATACACGTTAAATCAGAGAACTTTGTATTGGAGTGTTTTCATAAGCAGGAATACTCGTACTACAGGTACTAATCAACACTTATATGTCACTTCTGTGACGTCACAGCCAGTCGCTAGTTTTCATACAGGTATAGTTCGAACAAATTGACCCGAGACTGGTGAACTCTATTAACATAATTTCATACCCGACAGAATGCATGTATTTATCTTCGCCGTCTCCCGTAAATGGCGATATTGTTATTCAATACATAGAGGTGGGTAAATGGGTCGCAATTCACGTGATGCCGAAAATTCACGAGAAGTTTACGAAAGCCGACGTTTTAGGCGATAACATTGACAAATTTATTCCATGCATAAAGGTTAGTCTCAGGTAAATTGTTCGAACTGTAATATTAGGAAAATGTATAGATTTATATAGGAGCCTGTCATTTAACTAATAAAATCTTTTATTTTCATTTCTACAAGATATTATTATTACCTCGCATTTGATAGAAAAATGTATCTGCTTCATTTTGATACCAAATTTGTTGAAATAAAATAAATTTTAAAGTGGCCCAGATTCTAATGAATGCCGTTGGGGTATTTCCCTATTAAGTCTTTGTATTTTACAACAAAAATGAAACATAGCCTTAATTCAAAGGCTCCATAGTCATATTTGTTAAAATTTCTCCGTGCGCTACAACCTCTCATTAGAAATATCTATTCAATATCTACATTCATGTGGTAAAAAAATAGAAAAACAGTTTATTAAAAGTGGCCGACAGGTTGTAGAAAAATAGCTTAATTTGAAGTTTCAGATCCAAAATGTGTAAAGATTACACAGACGCAGGACTTGTATACAGAGGCTATTAGAATGAATCGCAAAAGAAGTTATAAGAATTGAAAATCGGTATCAATATGGATAATATTATTGATATAATTAGAAAGAATATTTTGCTTTAAGAAAACAAATATACATCCATAATTCAAAACTTTGCACTAATAACTTATTTATTAATTTTTGTTAATGTAAAATTATGTTTTTAATTAGCAACCTTTTTAAGCTTGTTTTAAGATTTGCGATAATTATATTTTCGCCTAGGAAAACTACTAACTGCTTAATTAGAAAAAATGAATGAAACGATGTATATTTCCACCATTACGAAAACGCGCCTATACAAATACATTGTAAATTTCACGGCCAACTTACAACAATTTAAGAAAAAAGTTCTTTCTTATTTCTGCTCTTAATTATAAATATAGGGTATACTCGTTAGAATGACGATGATGACTCATTAGAACAGTCAAACGTATGATTTTAAGCTCAATTTTTTTTTTATTTTTATCTCATTTCTGCTCAAAATAAAGATTGTGGGTACTTGTTAAAATCGCCTCACTGAGTCAGTTCTAACGAGAACCACAATCCATATTTTTAGCAGAAATAAGACAATTAATGTTTGTGAGGGTCATATAATTTTCAGTTTTTTACGGTAAAATTTTCAATCTACGAGTACATTTGAATAGGCATGTTTAGGGAATGTTTGTTAGATTTTACACCAGTCCTGTAAATGCAGTGTTTTATTTCATATGTTTAGAAAACTTTAATGTTCTCGATAAGTTATATTTTTTTAATACAGTGCATATTTCCATCATTACGAAAACACGTCTATTGAAATAATTTCACGGTTAAAACCAGCAATTGTAAGAAAAAATATGATGTTTTTCTGATACATATAATTTGTGGGAACGCGATAGAACTGCCTCTGCGAGGCGGTTCTTACGAGTACCCACAATCTATATTTTAGAGCAGAAATAAGAAAAAAGTGCACCCTGAATTTATGGGTCGTGGCTAAAAGTCATACATAAGAAGTAATAATCTTTCGTCTGGATCGTGTCATTTTTCTCTAATGAAGTCCAAACATAGTGGTTCTTTTCTTTGTCTCATTAATTAATTTTAATCTTCTCTGGGCCTAGCCGATATAAAATATAAAAATTTGGCAAAATATCTCATTTGTGCAATCGTTTCAGAAGCTGTGTTTCTTTTACGCATTTATCTCTTAAGCTACAGGAATTTTACCCTTATGCTTGCTGAAACCAACAACACATATCTCATTAGGCATCTCACTGCTATGGTTTGAGCCTGGCTCGGCTCGCATTACGAAAACACGCCTATACAAATGTATTTGAAGATTTTACCACCCAGAAAGGAAAATTTCCGGATAAAAAAATCGGATATTTTTCTTGTTTTTGCTCAATACATGGATTGCTGGGACTCGATCGAACCGCCTTAACGAGGCGGTTCTATCGAGTACCCACAATCTATGTTTTTGAGCAGAAATAAGGAAAATAATGTTTACCCCTAAAAACCCCAGTTTTACAATATAAAAGTTGGGTTAAAGGAGGTCAAAGTTATATAGCCGTGTTTTCGTGATGCGCATGTGAGAAGCTAAGTTGTGCAACTAAACGTCAAGTGGTATTTCTCCGGCTCGCCTGTGATAAAGGATCGGCTGGATATAAGTGATATACTCTTGAAAGGCACGTAAAACCAAACCATAACAAAAAACGCCTCTCTTTGCAAACAGTGTATATACAGATCACAATCCATCTGGTCAGGATCTACAGTTTTTACATTAGTTTGAAAATTTGAAAGAATACATGATCATATCAGTTGATATAGTCTGAAAGTCAATAATGGGTGTGGATACATATAGATATAATATATTCAGCAAAATAATGGGCAAAAGTAATTAGAATATCATTATGACTGATCATATTTTCCTCAACAGCTGTGATTTTTTAATGAACATTGAACACTGTAAATGTCTTGACAGTCTAGATTATCTAAACATTTGATTGGGGATTGGAGAGGCAATTATGAGTATATCACGAAAATACGCCTATATAATTTTGACCCCCTTGAACCCCATTTTATACAGGAATACTGGGGTTTACAGGGGTATACCTTATTTTTCTTATTTCTGCTCTAAAATATAGATTGCGGGTACTCGTTAGAACCGCCTCGATGTGGAGGTTCTAACGAGTACCCACAATCTTTATTTTGAGCATAAATAAGAAAAATATCACAAATTTTCATCCGAAAATGTTCATTTTTTTGGTGGTAAAATTCACAATGTATTTGTATAGGCGTGTTTTTGAAACGATAATGATGACCATCAATCTTTGGATATCTAGCCTGGCCTGGGCTGGCCCGAAGTATTACGTCATAGGTATGAGACCAGAGCAAGCCAGGACAGGCCAGGCCAGAAATTAGAACATGCCGGTTGCTTGACAGCGCTAACATGTGTCAAGAGACCATCAATGAATATTATTCAAGAAAATTGACAGCAGTCTGAGCCGGCTAGAGCCCATTAAGAGATTTCTTCACAGTAAGAATCGGCTACGCTCCGCTTCGCAGATTCTTACTTGTGAAGAATCTCTTAATACATTGCCTCAGATTTTAAATCCGCTTCAAGAGTTTTTGAAACAAAGATGAACAGCTAAAATTGGACGGAATTGACCCAGACGAATTAACAGAGGACCGAAATGAAGTGTTGGAACAAAAACTAACCGCCTACACCTGATGGACAAAACATTTTCTTTATTTCGGTTGCATTACATAAATACATTGTAAATGTTACCGACGAAAAATGAAAATTTAAAGATGAAAAATTGTGATATTTTTCTAATTTCTGCTCAAAATATAGATTGTGGAATACCCACAATCTATATTTTAGAGCCGAAATAAGAAAAATAAGGGTTACATGTAACCCTTTAAAGGTGCATTATTGAGCTATCCGGAAAAATGCTTCCAAAAATAAAATACATATAGCCGGTATTTTTCTTTAAAACAAAACAAATGAATGCATTTCATGCAAAAATGCGAACAATTATGATGACAGGTAAACGAGTTTGAGAGGGATTCCCTGACTAGGTTTCGAACACTAGTTAGATCTATTTTTAGTTCGTGACAAAAATAGAATCTCCATATATGACGTTATGCGACGTTCATTTTTGGCCGTGTTTGCTTAGGCCATGCCTGAATCGGAAAAAAAATATGACGCTCATAAGTATCGACACTCAGAGACGATACTGTCGCCATGAATGTATAAAGTGGCAGATTTATTTTTAGAACAGAAATTCCGAACACATGTTCAGATCGAAGGGTAAACACGAATGAAAACGACCATCTTCACAAAGTTCTGAAGCTGTATTTGGCTCCAAAAGTGTACACATGACAAAGGAGTATGCATTGAAGATAAAAACCAGAAAAAAAGTTTTGAGACCCGGCAGCTCAATAATGCACCTATAAACCTCAGTTTTACTATATAAAAGTGGTGTTCAAGGGGGTCAATATTATAGGCGTATTTTCGTAATGATTAGAATCGCCTCACCAAGGGGTTTCTAATGAGTACCCACAACATATAAATTTTCGTTTAGAAACAAGAAAAACCTTTTTATGATATCAGTAATTTTCTGATGAAAAAACAACAACAAAAAACACACGTACCTTCTCTCGAGCTATGAATGGGGAAAAAACAGCAACCAAGCTGTCGGAAAAAATATCAATGATAATAATGATTATGATTAGCAAGCAGTAGTCTGAAAATAATATTTGTGTTTCCCGTTGAATTGTTAATTAAGCATGAGAGAAAAATTATAATGAAAACAATTAAATCATCATGTTAACAAGTTTGTATAATTAACACCCACTAAAACCCCACTTTATACAGGGACATCTGGGGTTTTCAGCGGTATAAATTATTTGCCTTATTTCTGCTCCAAGACTTAGGTTATGGGCACTCGTTTTTAACCATGTCATTGCGGCGGTTGCAACTAAACAAATATGAGGAATTTTAAGCATTTAGGACATTTTGGAGACGTTGCTTCAAATTTTGTGCGACTTCTACCCGACATTGAGATGAAATGACATCTCAGCCCCTGCCGCCCATTGAAACCAGAAGGACGGTTTGACTCACATCACTCAGTTGCCAGGACAGGCTTAGTCCTTTTTGTGGGCTTTGGGAATGGCAAAGTCAACATTTTCCATTTGTGGTCTGAGTGCATAACTGTTGTCACTGTTACACTGTGCCCCAAAACATCTTTTTGTTAACATTTTGATATAATATGAAAAAACTGCGAAAAGCATAGAACAGATTTGTTTGTTTGATTTGAGGTTTAACGTTCCCTGCCGCCCAATGAAACCTATCTATCTATCTATTTATAGATAATAGGTTTGTCAATAGGTTTGTCCCTCGTTCACGTGGGTAAACACATCTGCTGCCACTAGGGATAAGATTTCCGGAAATCAACTATTGACTCTATATTACTGATAAGATCTTTTAGGCTTACTGAATCGATATTAACTTTTCCAGCTGTAGTTATACATGTACCTCTGACTGTATGTACTTCATTGTGATAAGTACGAGATACTATAGAGGCCCACTTTACGAAATCGAATTTCGACCCCCGCCCATCGGGGCTTGAAGAAATATATGGGCTACATGATGCTTCCACGCAGAGCTGAAACTGACCCGCTCACGAGTACTGGTAAACCGCTTGCTGGATATAAGCCTGTCCAGGTAAAGCGGTGCGTGAGTCGGACCGTCCATGATTATAAACCCTATTGGTTTCATTAGGCGTCAGGACTTGAGGTGTCATTTCATCTCAATGGCGGGTAAAAGTCCCACAACATTGGAAGCAGCGTCTCCAAAATGACCTTTACAGTGTTGACGGGGACGTTAAACCTCAAATCAAACAAACAAACAAAACAAAATCGAATTCAAGCAAACAAGACAGCCCGCGCAGGTCAAAAGATAAACAGAGAACGTATACCGGAGGTTATTGTCAATTTTGGAAGAACAATCTGCGTGTCTACGCCATTTGATCGTATTCCTGGGGCCAGTTTCATCAATTAACATCGTACGACTAATCTTAAATTGTACGTACGCTTTTTTTAAAGAACTGTGTACGAGCTAAATTTGCGTTTCACAAAAATAGGTCGCAATTTTGAATATGCGCTTAAACAGGGCCACTTATTGTCACATGCGTGATCACGTGCCGTCTTGAAATAGCTGTGTAAAGTAGATAACACGTTTTAAAATTATTGTTCCAGTGTACCCAAATGTATATTCAGTACAAACAACGTTGAATCAATGTTGATTATATGTTGCTTCAAACTTGTGTTTCCATTTCATTATCGTAAAATACAGATATTAATTATCTGGAACCCCTTCCCACTTTACCACTGGCGAGTTGATCTGTTTGAAGGACGTCGTGACATCAGACTAGCGTTGATTTACAATGAACCTTTTACAAGCACATTTCCGGCCCCCGCCCATCGGGGCTTGAAGAAATATATTGGCAGCATGATGCTTCCACGCAGAGCTGAGACCGACCCGCACACGAGTACTGGTAAACCGCTAAAAGGATCTTAGCGGTGCGAGTCGGCCCGTCCATGCTTATAAACCCTATTGGTTTCATTCAGCGGTAGGGCTTGAGATGTCATTTCATCTCAATGTCGGGTAAAAGTCTCACAAAATTAGAAGCAACGTCTCCAAAATGATCTGTACAGTGTTGACGGAGACGTTAAACCTCAAATCAAACAAAACAAGCACATTTGTCAGTTGATGCGGGGATGTGGGGGTGCGCTCTTCCGTAAGTGCACGTATACTGTTGAGTTTATAATATAAGCTGAGGAAAAGGGATAACATGTGAGACTTCGCTGAGCATTTTATTACCTTTTCTAGCTCAATTTAACAAATTCAGTGAAAATAATATTCAAAGTTACCGTATGAACTTTAAACACAGTTTATACACGATTTATCACAAAACGTCAATACATGGGATGTCGCAAATAACGTTACTTGACGTAGCCTCTGTAAGTGTTCGTATTTAACGTATGTCGGTTTTCAGCTCCGGTCTGTAGGAAATATTCATTCATTGAGTGTTCGTCAGTCAGGCTGTCCACATGTCCAGCCGAGTTTGCTTTCAGTGAAAAACAAATTCAGTTGAAACGATGATTGATTTTAAATTACAAAGGACATGTCTTGCAACAAAGTTTTATAACTACATGCATATATATACACAATTGTAATTGTACAATCGCCAGCAAAATTATATACTTACACAGACGAAATTACAGTGCGCAAGATAGACTTGCCCAATTATGTTAATTAAGTGTCCATTGTAGAATTAATTGTTTACAAAAAAAAAAAAAATCTTGTATGAGAAGACTAAGGTACGGAACCCCGGAAGGGACATGATTTTATTTTATTTTAAAAGTTGTGCGGACAAGATAATATCTTGTGCGGACAAGATATTATCTTGTGCGGAGAACATATTATCTTGTGCGGACAAGATATTATCTTGTGCGGACAAGATAATATCTTGTCCGCACAACATAATATCTCGGGCGGACAAGATAATATCTTGTCCGCACAACATAATATCTTGTGCGGACAAGATACTATCTTGTGCGGACAACATATTATCTTGTGCAGACAAGATATTATCTTGTCCGCACAAGATATTAAGTTGTGCGAACAAGATAATATCTTGTCCGCACAACTTCCCAAGATCTATGTTGTGCGCACAAGATAATATGTTGTGCGCACAAGATAATATGTTGTCCGAACAAGATAATATCTTGTCCGCTCAAGATATTATCTTCTTCGCACAATATAATAAAAAAAATCATGTCCCTTCCTGGGTTCTGTACTAAGGAGACTTTTACATATTTTTTGTTTAAAGGGACCTTTATTTGATATAAAAAAAATGTTTAAAAAAATAAAATTGTAAATGTAGGGACTTGGGCAAGTCTATGCGCAAGACTATGATTCCCCACGCCCGCCATCGGCATGATAAATGAAGGTTTTCGTACATACGGGCGTACGCACATGCACGTACGTCCTTCCATATGGGGTGTACGTACGTGATAATGTAATCTCAGGTTAAGGCAGTGCACCAGGAAGAACCTGAATTTTTAAGAGCTCATATTCTCCAGGCCATATGATGGAATTGTGATGGTAGGTATTAGGTATAGGTCAAAGGTTTATTCAGCTTCCGCGCCCATGACCTCAAGGTCAGAGACTCAGAATTTTTAATGTTAACGTTTTTAATAAGAGCTCACATTTCCCAACCCATATAATGGATTTGTAGTTCGTATTTGGTACGATGAAAGGTACAGTTCGTTTCTCCAGCTACTCCGTTTAGCTTTCGTCCACATCTGATTAATGATCGAATCGAAAGAAAATCTTGAAAGGGCCGTAAAACCATAACTAAAGGTCAATCTCACAGACTTAGTATTTTTTTTTTTTTTTTTGCAACATGCATTTTTATCTTGGTGAGGATGGTCCCTGGGCGGGGGCATCCGTGTCATATTGGCAATTCTGGTTTAATAAGTCGACTTGAGGTACACTGAGTGAATCATTTTTCCTGAACGCGTCGGTTCTTGGGTTTTTTGTGTAGAGATTGTAAGTCCCCGTCAACCGTTGGTGCATGTATTCAGGCCATTTTGGATTTGATTTTGTTAGGCTTTTAACCGCCTTTAGATGAAATGACATCTTAAATCCTGCCGAAAAAAGAAACCGCTAGGGTTTAAGGATCGGACCCACTCGCACCACTTTTCTTGGGCAGGTTTTTACATTCGAAGCGGTTAACCAGTAATCAAGTTTGTTCGGTTTCAGCTCTGCGCGGAAGCACTATGTGGGCCAATCTATTTCTCCAAGCCCCGATGGGCGAAAACGAGCGTTGGTTCTAGGTTACACCCTGAAATATAGATTGTGGGTACTCGTAAGCACAACCACAACGAGGCGCTTCTAACGAGTACCCTCAATCTCTATTTTAAAAGAAAACCCCAACCGCAAACCCATACTAAAGTTTATACAAAGCGGTGTTTCGAGGGGTCTTCAATGCATGGGCTGTTTAAGTAATGGGCATGATCTGCGAAAGTAAGCGAAAGGGGATGACATGTACCATACATTTAACAATGTTACTACAGAGATACATGTAAGCGTAGGTTTCTTTAACATGTGCCGCCTATTATCTTTTTCAGCTATGGCTGTGACATTTCCAAAGTTTAAGACGAAAATTTCAATGTGCGATGTCTAAATTTTCTTCTAAGAAATACGACAAAATGTGCAGACATCGCAGATCTCGAGCATTTGATGAAACAGGATTTTTGTCGTAAGAACTTCGTACACTCTTTCTAAGACGAAAATACGTCGCAAATGTTTTGATGAAACTGGCCCTTTCACAAATAAACATCGTACTATTAATCTTTAATTGTTCGTAAGTACTTTTTAGAGAACTGCGTACGCCAGTTTCATCAAAACATCGCAAAGTGTTCGTACGAGCTAAATTTACGTTTCATTAAAATATGTCGCAATTTTGAATATGCTCTTAAACGGGGCCACTCATTGTCACATACGTGATCACGCGCCGTCTTGAAATAGCCGTGTAAAGTAGATATATTATCCCAGTGGATCTATATGTACATTCAGTATAAACAACGTTGATTCTACATTGTTTCAAACTTGTGTTTCCATTTCATTATCGTAAGATACAGATATTAATTACCTAGACCCTTTTCCCACTGTTCTACTGGCTGTGAACGTCGTGACGTCAGACTATCGTTGAGTTCACGTGTCATAATAAACCTTTTACAACAAGCGTGTTTTTCAGTAAATGCGCGCGGGGGTGGGGGGGGGGGGGGGTTCAGCATGAGTGCACGTGTATTGTTGAGTTTATAATATTAAAGAACATGCGAGACTTCGCTGAGCATTTTTTTACCTATTCACGCTCAATTAAATAAATTGAGCTATACAAGGGCACGGTCTATCGTACAGTTTATGCACGGTTTTAACACAAAAACGTCAATACATGACGATAAATAAGGAACCAAAGATAATGTTACATGACGTAGCCTCTGTAAGTTTTTGTATTTAACATATATCAGTTTTCAGCCCCGGTTTGTTGTTGGCAATGGTTTGTAGCAAATATTTGTTTCATTGATTGTTCGTCTGTCAGACCGTCAAGCCTTTCAATGAAAAATGCATTCTGTTCATTTGCAACATAGCACCTACAGAATGACTGATTTTAAATTACAAAGAACCTGTTCTATGGCTAGATGTATACACAAATATACAATCGTCTTTACATAGACGAAATGACAGTACACAATACCATGATCCCCTTCCCCGCCGTCGACATTAAAGGTTTTCGTACATACGAGTGTACGCACATGTACGTACGTCCTTCCGTATGGGGAGTGTATGTACGCCTTCCTGTACCCTCGGGTTTAAGGCATTGTACCAGAGGGAACCTAAACTTATAAGAGCTCATATGTTCCAGACCATATGATGGAATTGTGATGATATATAGGTCAAAAGGTTTATTCAGCAATACACTGGCCCTTATCTATGACTTCTTTAAATGCTGAAATTATTTAAGAGCTCATATTTTTTAAATCATATAATGGATATGGTTCATATGTGGTACGATGATAGATACACATTTGAAGTTAAATCAGCATACCCGCAACAATTCCCAGGACCTCAAAGTCAATGTCACGGACTCAGATTTATTTAAATGTCAACATTTTTTACATGTAATAAGAGCTCGCATTTCCCAACCAATTTAATGGATTTAATTCGTACTTGGTATGACGAAAGATACAGGTAGTTTCTCCGGCTACTCCGTTTTGTTTTCGTCCACATCTGATAAATGATCGACTCGAAATAAAAGAAATAATCTTGAAAGGGCCGTAAAACCAAAACTCAAGGTCAATGTCAAAGACTTAGTAATTTATTTTTTTATGGATTTGATGCATATCTGGATGATGATACACACTTGTTCCAAGATTTAAACGGCATTAATCCACACCCACGCCGATGTTCTCAAGGAAAGATTTCCAGCCAAGCAATGCGGTCTTTTTTTCTTTTTTTTTTCTTTTTGGCAACATACTTTTTTGGTGAGGGTGGTCCCTGGGCGGGGGCATCTGTGTCCATTCACATTTCTAGTTTTTGTGTCGATTTGAGGTACACTGAGTCTCCATTTTAATCAAAAGTCTGATCGCAGATTGTGGGTAATCGTCAGAACTACCTGAATGCGTTGGTTCTTTTGTTTGCGCCCCGCCAACCGTTGGTACAATGTACATATACTTAGGTCATTTTGGAGACGCTGCTTTCGATTTTCTAGGACTTTTACCCTACCTTGAGGTGAAGTGACATTATAAACCATACAGACCAAAGCCGCTAGGGTTTAAGGAGCGGTCCCTCTCGTACCATGCACTTTTCTTGGGTAGGCTTTTACAATCTAAGCGGTTAACAAGTAATCAAGTCTGGACGGTTTTAGCTCTGCGCGGAAGCACTATGTCTCCAAGCCCCGATGGTGGAAACCCAGCGTCGGATGAAATATAGATTGTGGGTACTCGTAAGTACAACCACAAAGAGGCGCTTCTAACGAGTACCCTCAGTCTCTATTAAGAAAACAAGAAAAACGCCAAATGGCATTATGGACGGGTTTTTCAGGGTTAACCAAAAGATAAACCGGGACGAGGACGCCCGGCCGGCCGGACGTCGCTATTCTAAAGGACGGACGTTTTCCTTGAAAAAAAAAAACGTCCAAAAATAAGAAAACCCCCAACCCAGACCCAAACTGAAGATTATATAAGGGGTCTTCATTGCATGGGTTGTATAAGTAATGGGCGTGGTCTGCGAAGGTAAGCGAAATGGCATGTTACGTATCACACTTTCAACAACGAGCGTAGGTTTCTATAACCTACTCATATGCTGCGCGTTTTCTTCTTCCGTTATGGCCGTGACATATCCAAGGTTTAAGACGAAAATTTCAATGTGCGATGTCTAAATATTCATCTCAGAAATAAGACAAAATGTGCGAACATCGCAGATCTCGAGCATTTGAAAAACAGGATTTTTGTCGTAAAACTTCGTACACTCTTTCTAAGACGAAAACCGGCCCCGATAGCTCAGTTGGTTGAGTGTCCGCTCCGGGGAACGGGAGGTCTCGGGTTCGATCCCGGGCCGCGACATACCAAAGTCGTTCAAAATGGTACTAGCTGCTCCTCGTTTGGCACTCAGATTTACGGGGTAGAGCTAGGACTGGTCGATCCAGTGTCAGGATAATGTGACTGGGTGTGGTATCATGTAATGTGTCTGGGACATGATACTTCAGTGAGGCAGCACTATAAACGTGAGCATTGAGCTCCCTGTCACAACCAGACACCGTCGTGATATGACTGAAAAACTGTTGAAAGCGACGTTAAACCCGAATTCACACACACAATTCTAAGACGAAAATACGTCGCAAATGCTTTGATGAAACTGCTAAATCGATACGAGCCAGCGCACAACAAAACCTACAATAAGACATGTGCGCCCAACGAAGACTCAGATCAGCTTGCGCATCCGCGCAGTCTGATCAGAGTCTTCATTGTGCGCTTTAAGGATAGCAAAGGGCCCACTGCTCCTTCATGGAGCAAGAGAAGTCTCTGGTTAGACTATATGGATGCGCAAGTTGATCTGAGTCTTCGCTGGGCGCACATGTCTTATTGTAGGTTTTGTCGTGGGCTGGCTCATATGCGACATTGTAACAAAGCTAATCAAAGCACCGATAGCACTTTTGGGTCGATTGCTACCGAGTGTAGGCTAGGAAAATTGTCCTCAACGGGATCTTAAGACTGTTTTGTTTAAACGACCAGGAACTGATACAACCCTTAATTACCGTATTTTAAGCAAGCAGTGTACAGCCTAATCAGACAGCGCGTTCTTTGCGTCTGATTTGGATCTATACTGTTTGCCAATGGCCCAGCACAGGAGCCGAGTCAGTATTACAACAACATAACGAGGTCAATACAGCAAACAGATGCATGGCTTGTGAAGACATGTTCTGGCAAGCAGAAGTGCTGTGTAATTGGAGATCGACGTTGTTTGTTCTACAATTGGTGTCGCATTGACGAGTAGACTGTCTGAGATTGGGTTATCATTTTGCAGGTTTGGCATGAGGGTTCGCATGCGTTCAAAAGCTCATCATCGATGAGATCTATATACTTTAAATACATGGTTAAGCCATAGATCAGTCATAGCATTCTTCACTTCTGAATACAATGAAATCGGAAAAAAAAAACAGTAGGTATGCAGTGACTGTCAACACTTTTTGTACCAAATAGAATCTTCATCTTTATATATAGCAGGAGTCCACTTCAAAATTGAGGGGTGTCAGGTTGTGTTTTCTTCAAAATATATTTGAAAAATGGCTGAACCGATAGCAAACAGTGGAGACCCTGATCGCGGAGTCTGATCTGGGCCTGCACTGTTTGCCAGTGTACCCGTTTTGGGGTTTCTGGAACTAAATAGATTAAGTGTGCAAAATGTTTAACATGATGAAAGTTCTTTTCAGCAAAGCTTGTTTTTGTCCAGGGCCTAGGATGAGGCTGAAAAGATTGTGGGCTAGCCGAAAAAAATAAATGAATAATAATAAATAAATAAAGTGGAAAACCTTGGCGGAAAGTGTCACCAAAGCAACACCAAGAACGTCATTTTTAGGAAAACTTGTACTGTAACAAGGCGGTTGAACGAGTACCCACAATCAACGTCACAGAGCAGAGTTAATCACTGTCTGCTATTGTACTCGACTATTTCTGACCATGTAAAAAAATAAATAAAAACAGGTACTGTCCGTCGAGGAATAGTTGACAGTGACGTCACGACTTGTTTTTGTTTTGAACAATGCAAAGCTTATGGGGCTATCGGTAAAATAGCTTAAATAGTCAGCTACTGTCCGTCGAGGAATAGTTGACAGTGACGACACGACTTGTTTTTGTTCGGAACAATGCAAAGCTTATGGGGCTAACGGTAAAATAGCTCAAATAGTCAGCTACGTCACTGCCATCTTTTTGTTGGCGAACTAAACGTCACTGCCAGCTATTTGTTGGCGAACTATACCAGTTATTTAGAGCGCCGTAAGTCTTTTCCCTGTGACCCAACAGTAAATTCTATTCCGACACTAGTAAAACGCTTAGAGGATCTTAGCCTGCCTCGGCAAAGCGGTGCGAGTCGGACTGTCCATTTTTATAAACCCTATTGGTTTTATTGGACATAAAAGCTTGAGAGGTCATTTCATCTCAATGTCAGGTTAAAGTCCCACAAAATTCAAAATGACCTACATGTATACAGTGTTGACGGGGACGTCAGCAAACATACTGTTCTCTACGAGGGAACGGGAGGTCACGGGTTCGATCCCGGGCCGCGACATACCAAAGTCGTTAACAATGGTACTAGCTGCTCCTCGCTTGGCACTCAGATTTACGGGGTAAAGCTAGGACTGGTCGACCCAGTGTCAGAATAATGTGACTGGGTGTGGTATCATGTAATTTGTCTGGGACATGGTACTTCAGTGAAGCAGCAGTATAAAAGTGAGCACACACACACACACACACACACACACACACACACACAAACACACACACACACACACCACACACACACACACACACACACACACACACACACACTGTTCTCTACGGAACCCTGGAAAGGACACGCACTCTTTTTAATATGTTGTGCGAGCAAGATATTATCTTGTGTGTGTTTGTGGAGCGCTGTGGTGCAGTGGTAAAGCGTCGGATTTGAGATCGAGAGGTACCCCGTTCGATCCTCGCAAGCGCCAAGTGTTGTTTCCTTGAGCAAGAGACTTTATTCACATTGCTTAGTATTGGTTCCGACCCAGGAAAAGAGGGCCACATGGAAGATTAGAACTAGTACTAAATGTGTTACCCTCTATAAATAAGGTCGATTATTATTATTAGTATTATTATTATTATTATTTTTATTGTGCGCACAAGATATATGTTGTGCGCACAAGATATTATATTGTGAGGACAACTTAATATATCTTGTGCGGACAACATAATATCTTGTGCGCACTAGATATTATCTTGTGTGCGCACAAGATATTACCTTGTGAGCCAAAGATACTATCTTGTTCGCACAGCATAGATTTTGTGCGGACAACGTTATATCTTATGCGTCTGATTAAATTGTGCTAACAAGATAACATGTTGTCCACACAAGATATTAAGTTGTACGTACAATATAAAAATCTTGTGCACACAAGATATTAGGTTGCTTGCACAAGATCTATGTTGTGCAAACAAGATAAAATGTTGTTTGAACAGGATTATCTTGTGCGCTCAAGATAATAAGTTATGCGCACAAGATATTATGTTGTCCGCACAAGATCTATGTTGTGCAAACAAGATCATATCTCGTGCGCACAAGATATTAAAGTGTGCGAACAAAATATTATCTGAGCGAACAAGATATTATCTTGTTTGGACATGTAATATCTTGTGCGCACAAGATATTATCTTGTTCGCACAACGTATTAAAAAACAATCGCATGTCCCTTGCAGGGTTCCGTAGTTCTCTAATTATGTCAGGTGCATTGCCTTAGTAATCGACCCAAAGAACCTTCCCGTCTGTCATTGCCCATGTGGTTATCGCTGACCATGTTCAAAATCCTGGTACCGGTTATATAAAGCAGCCTCTCCCTGTGACGTCAGAGCGTTGTGTAAAATTTCTGGACTTGGCTAATTTACTTGGACACGGGCATACCCTATAGACCCAGGTCAGACGCTGCAAAAAGCTGAATCTAATCAGGTCTACACTCTCCCTGTGACGTCAAGCGCTGTGTAAAATTTCTGGACTTGGCTAAATTACTTGGACACGGGCATACCCTATAGACCCAGGTCAGACGCTGCAAAAAGCTGAATCTAATCAGGTCTACACTGTTTGGTTAAAATACTGGAATCTATGGACTAAACGAAACGGTTTAAATCTCAGTTCAGGACTATTGTCCCAGCCTACACACCCCAGCAGACACACGTCGCTATGGCAACGTCAAATCAACGTCGGTGCAACGTCATGACGTTGCACCGACGTTGATGTGACGACGCATAAAGGCCATGACGTTGTACCGACGTTGATGTGACGTCACAATTACGTCATGTGCCTGCTGGGTCAACACCAGTCCTCTCTGTGCTTTTATCTATAACATAGTCAGACCGGCTGACACCAAAAATGATGTATTTTCTACGGAAGCCTATGTGCATCCCCCGACTGCGGCTCATGTTAACAAGTGCGTATAATGACCACTCCTGTTAACCCCACGTTATATAGAGAAAACTGGGATTTTGAGGGCTGTTCATTGATTTTATTGATTTTTGTTTGTTTGATTTGAGGTTTAACGTCCCCGTCAACACTGTAAATGTCATTTTGGAGACATTGCTTCCAATTTTGTTGGACTTTTAACCGAAATTGAGATAAAATGACAACTCAAGCCCTGTTGTCGAATGAAACCAATAGGGTTTATAAGCATGGAAGGTCCGACTCGCACCGATTTGCCTGGGCAGGCGTAGATCCTCTAAGCGGGTTACCCGTACTCGTGTGCGATCGGTTTCAGCTCTGCGTGGAAGCATACTTATTGCATACTAAACGACTCGAATGAATCATTTCAGCCTGCTGCAAGATCAGAATGAAACTTTGAGTGCACAGTTTGTTATCACGTAAGTCATCAGTAGATCTTTAAAATGATACGTCCTTATATAGTCAAACATCAATAGCTTAACGAAATACCAGCTGGTAACAATCTATGTTTGCCTGGAAAATAAGGCTTGTCTTCGTATAAGACTATCTCCTCTCAAATCGCCCATCCTTCGAAAATATACTAATCCGTGGAAAAGAAGTGGAATATATCCTAGTATTTCTAAGTGCAATGCCAAGAGGTGAAGATGTTGTTCGCATTTAAGCACTGCGTCTACCGTTACTTCATCTGTAAACGGTAGACGCTTCTCTGTAGTTAACATGTCTGATATGACATGACAGTCTACAGATTTAATTTATCTAATTACATGACGTGCTGCAAACTGTAATATGCAGTATGTCGGTCAAACGAACCGCATGCTTAAAACTAGATTGAACGAACATTATCGTAGAATGCGTAAGCCTAAGAAAACTGACACTTTCTTGTACCGTCACTTTCGACGTACAGGTCATTCTGTAAATAACATTGTTATACAACCAGAGGAAAAACTTTACTACGATGCAAATTCTACATCTAGATTCAAAATTATCAAAAGACATGAGGCTGAACTGAAATGGATTAAATCTTTACAGACCCCTTTTCCACTGGGATTTAATGACAACATATATCATGAGGATAATATTTCCAGAATGCCGGACTTTGATATTTTCTCGCTCCTGGAATGTCAAAAACGCAGACCTAGATCTCACGGCACCAGGAAAAATGGTAACTTTAAACGTATATTACGTGCTTTCAAACGAAACAATACTAGACTGAAGTGACTGCCAATTATATTAGTAAATTATAGACGCCACTCAATGCTTTCATTTCTAAGTTCATTACCCGTTTCTATTTACGTCTTCTGGACACCGAGGCGAATGAATTCTACGATAGTTCTAATCAGTTATATGATGCGGCTCTCTTAACTAGAGGCTATACTCAGCATACTCTCCGTCCTTACATTGATCCTGAAATTAGTCATAAACGCCATTTCTTCAACATATACTTCATTACTAAGGGTATGGATTTTATTGATTTGCCCAGTATTTTCCCTGAGAGCTCGGTGCTTTCTTCCATTCCTGCTTATTTTCAAAATACTGAAACACCTATAACTTGCTATGAATATAACAAACCTGTTAGATCTATCATTTTTAATTTTAATAAACTTGTTTCAGATCTTGATATTGACACTAATACTCCTGATTCATGTGATTGTAAAAACTCAGTGTATTACTATCCTGGTCATGTAATTACCGGCAATTTGAAAATTATTCCTGATTCTAGGATAAGGAATATAACTTTTAAAGGACCGAAATATTGGTTTCCTTCTAAAATTGATTTCAGTAAATGTAGAGATGAAATCGCTGCTGCCTTGAATGATTTCGGTAATCGATGGTGTAGGCGAGAGTATGTTGAGCATGAAGCCCTTAACGACTGGAAACTTAGCATTTTAAAACTAGTGAATAAACGCATTTCTTTCTATTCTCAAAATACTAACTTATTACCTCCTAAGCCTAAGACGTCTTTACGTCATCTTGAATTAGGTATTCAAGAATTTCATAAGAAGTTTGTTTTGGCCCCTGCAGACAAGGCCGCTAACAACGTCGTCGTTGTGTGACGGCTCCACTATGTTAACAGGCTTAAGCAGGAGCTTGGTGGTACTAAGGCCTATGAACTCCAGCCTTTAGCTGAAATGAGAGCTATAGAAGATGAACATATTTTTCATTCAGCCACCAAGTTAACTGTGTGTGTTACCGAAGGCCAAAACAAGCTTCCTACGCTATACTGGTTACAAAAACTTAATAAAAGACCTTACAAAGCACGGTTTATTGCAAATTCTGGCTCTTGCACTACCACTGAACTTTCTAAATTATTAACCTCCTGTCTTACTGCTATTAAAACGCATGTGATTAGATATTGTGATCAAGTCTTTGAAAGATCAGGAAGAAATCATAAAATCGTAAAATCATTCTTCGATATAAAAAGATTCGGTACAACATGGATGTTATTCGACAGACTGCATGCATGGTAGTTAACCCAATCACGGTTGGCAACTTTGCTTCCCTGTTTAATTGCACGCCGGTTGGTCAGGCCTCAGATTCTATGACGGTTCCAACGTAAAGGCTTATTGAGAATTAGAGAGATCTAATTAAAGGTAATGTTGGTTAGTGCCTGATCTCTGTCTCTGGTCGGGCCCATCGGAGTCTAACTGTTGGTTTTCTTTTGCCTCAGCATTTCAGTGTTTCTTGCTGTCGAGTCCTCACCGTTGTCTCACCTCTGTGGTTCTTTGATTATTTGTGATGACGGAGATGTTACACTGATGAGTTAGGAGGCCTTCATGCGGACTGAACCAATTATTTGTCTAAATCGCGACGGAAGTATGGGCGAGGATTCTGGCCACGTACAATCGATTTAAGCCCCCCAGTGGAAATCTTTCCACTGACCGTTCCAAGGCGGTTCTTCTGTGGCGGTTTATTTATGTTGTTGTTGATTACTTACTGGGTGTATCACTTGTGTCTTTTTAATTTGGATGGCCATTTGGCCATTTTTGGGGAAAGTTAAAGTCCTTAGGGCCTTCCTTTGTTTAGGTTTCCATTATGATCTGGTCGCATGTTTGTGTATCTTTCCCTGTGGTGTCTTTGATGGGTGGAGTAAGTTAATTGTATCGATTCCTGATCTTTGTTTTACTTCTACTTTTTATATGAATATGGTTTGTGATTCGTCTGTAAAAATGAATCTGTTACCTGTTTTACGTCGTATCCAATTCTGTTTTGCGTCGGACTTAAAGTTTTAACTGAGATAAATAGCGCCTCTGCAGTGTGGGGCTTTCAGAAATAGATTTGGTTGCATGGTTGGTGCTTCTGCGTAGAGCTGATACCGATCGAACTTGAGTAACGGTAAACCGCTTAGAAGGTCTAAACCTGCCCAGGAAAAGTAGTGCTAGTCGGACCGCTCCTAAAACCTAGCAGTTTTTTGTTTATTTTGGACGATTGGGCTTGTGATGACATTGCATCTCAATGTCGTGTAAGTCCCACAACATCGGAAGCAATTGCTCTACAGTCAATAAAGTTGACGGGGACTTCAACACCAACAAACAAAAAACTGAAATTAGTAGAATAGAAGTGGGGGCAATGATCAGGAATCGATACAATCAACCCACAGCTCCCATCAGAGACACCAAAGGGAAAGACACACAAACATGAAACAACAGACCCTAATGGAAACACCAATCAAAAGGACAGTTACTTTCCCACACAATGGCCAATAGGCTATCCAAAATAAAATCACATAAGCGACACAAACACCCAAAGACAAACCATAACAAAAATAAACCGCGACAGAAGAACCGCCTTGGAACGGTCAGCGGAAACGAATTCCACTGGGGGGGGGGGGCTTAAATCGATTTTACGTGGCCACAATCCTCGCCCTTACTTCCGTCGCGATTCAGACAAATAATTTGTTCAGTCCGCATGAAGGCCTCCTCACTCATCAGTGAAACATCTCCATGAACACAAATAATCAAACAACCTCAGAGGTAAGACAACGGTGAGGACTCGACAGCAAGAAACCACTGAAAAGCTGGAGCAAAAGAAAACCAACAGTTAGACTCCGATGGGCCCGACCAGAGACAGAGGATCAGGCACCAAACAACATTACATTGAATTAGATCTCTCTAATTCTCAATAAGCCTTTACGTTGGAACCGTCATAGAATCCGAGGCCTGACCCACCGGCGTGCAATTAAAGAGGGAAGCAAAGTTGTCAACCGTGATTGGGTTTACTACCATGTATGCAGTCTGTCGTATAACATTAATGTTGTACCCAATCTTTTTATATCGAAGAATGATTTTACCAAATTGGGTGCTGAAGTCATTGCGGTTATATATTTTCTGAATTTATATACTATGTCACCATAAAATTCGGGTTCCAACAGACCTTGTTGCAGAAGAGATTTAAGTCCAATATTGAATTTTGAAATTAAATCAGAAGACTACATATGCGATAACCTCTTCATCTTGTTTGTCTTTCACTGTCATCCAAAACTCGTACAAAAAAGATAAGCATTATCCCTTCCCGAGCGAGACGCATAAAATGCATGGTAACGGAACGAGATATTCTAGAAGAAAGATTATCCTTTCTGGTTCTTTGGGATCATTGAGTTCACTTAGAATCATTTGAACAGATTATATTTTCTGGTTCTTTGGGATCATTGAGTTTATTTAGAATTGTTTTGAAAATAGAGTTCTGCTTGAGCCGGTGCTGGGGGCGTGGCTGGTGATGCACTTTTCACAAGTGGTCATGAACGTACTCAATACAACCGAGTCTGCTATTTTCGTTTAGTTGGTGTTTTTTTGCTTCCAAAGGATCAAACTATTCAGAATTCAATAATGAAATAAAACCCCTGTTGACAAAAAAAAAACAAACAACAACAACAGAAATACCCAGAAACATTACTGGTGGTATAGACAAAGCACGTGCGATGGACCTCAGCAGTTTATGAGCAGTGAAAGACAAACAAGATGAAGTGGTTATCGCATATGTCAGTACTTTCAATCCGAGAAATACAGGGGCTTATGGACATACAAGGGAGAACCTTAAAGTACTTCAAAGAGACACTGTTGGTCGTTTCGTGATTGTGTTACTTTCCTTTTGTGTCACTGCTGGGAGCTGTGGGTTGATTGTCATTGCCTTCACTTCTATTTTTCGCTCACCTGACCGAAAGTCATGGTGAGCTTTTGTGACTGTGAGATGTCCGGCGTCGTCGTTCGTCGTGCGGTGTTCCTCGTGCGTCGTGCGGTGTCCGTCGTGCGTCGTGCGTGCGTAAACTTTTCTTGTTAACACTCTAAAGGCCACAGTTTTGATCCAATCATCATCAAATTTGGTCAGAATGATCATCCTGACAATATCTCGGTCAAGTTCGAATATGGGTCACCAGGTCAAATCAAAGGAAAACGTTGTTAACACTCTAGAGGCCACAGTTTTGGTCCAATCATCCTCAAACTTGCTCAGAATGATCGTCCGACAATATCTCGGTCAAGTTCGAATATGGGTCATGTCGGATCAAAAAGTAGGTCACCAGGTCAAATCAAAGGAAAACATTGTTAACACTCTAGAGGCCACAGTTTTGGTCTAATCATCCTCAAACTTGCTCAGAATGATCATCCTGACAATATCTCGGCCAGGTTCGAATATGGGTCATGTCGGGTCAAAAAGTAGGTCACCAGGTCAAATCAAAGGAAAACCTTGTTAACACTCTAGATGCCACAGTTTTGGTCCAATCATCCTCAAACTTGCTCAGAATGATTATCCTGACAGTATCTCGGTCAAGTTTGAATATGGGTCATGTCGGGCCAAAAGTAGGCCAGAAGGTCAAATCATAGAAAAACCTTGTTAACACTCTGGAGGCCACAGATTGGGTCCAATCGTCTTAAAACTTGCTCAGAATGATCTTCCTAACAATATCTCGGTCGAGTTCAAATATGGGTCATGTCGGGTCAAAAAGTAGGTCAGTAGGGCAATTCATAGAAAAACCTTGTTAACACTCTAGCGGCCACAGATTTGGTCCAATCGTCCTTAAACTTGCTTAGAATGATCATCCTGACAATATCTCGATCAAGTTCGAATATGGGTCATGTTGGGTCAAAAAGTAGGTCACCAGTTTAAATCAAAACAAAACCTTGTTAACACTCTAGAGGCAACAGTTTTGGTCCAATCATCCTCAAACTTGCTCAGGATGATCATCCTGACAGTATCTCGGTCAAGTTTGAATAAGGGTCATGTGTGGTCAAAAGTAGTTCAGTAGGTCAAACCATAGAAAAACCATGTTAACACTCCGGAGGCCACAGTTTGGGTCCAATCATCTTCAAACTTGCTCAGAATGATCATCTTGATGATATCTCGGTCGAATTCAAATATGGGTCATGTCAGGTCAAAACGTAGGGCAAATCATAGAAGAACCTTGTTAACACTCTGGAGGCCACAGATGTGGTCAAATCATCCTTAAACGTGCTCAGAATGATCATCCTGGCGATATCTCGGTCAAGTTTGAATATGGGTCATGTCGGATCAAAAAGTAGGTCAGTATGTGAAATCATAAAATAACATTGTTAACACTCTAGAGGCCCCAGTTTGGTTCAATCTTCCTCAAACTTGCTCAGAATGATCATCCTAACAATATATTCGTCAGGTTCGAATATGGGTCATGTGGGGTAAAAAAGTAGGTCAGTTGGTCAAACCGTAGAAGAACCTTGTTAACACGCTAGAGGCCACAGTTTTGGTCGAATCATCATCAAACTTGCTCAGAATGATAAGCTTGACAATATGTAGGTCAAGTTCGAATACGAGTCATGTCGGGTCAGAAAGTACGTCAAATCGTAAGAAACCTTGTGAACACACTAGAGATCAGAGTTTTCGTCTGATCATCATCAAACTTGCTCAGAATGATCATCTTGGCAATATCTCGGTCAAGTTTGAATACAGGTCTTGTCGGGTCAAAAAGTAGGTCAGTAGGTCAAATCATAGAAAAACGTTGTGAACACTCTAGAGGCCACAGTTTTCGTCTGTTCGTAATCAAACTTGCATAGAATGATAATTTGACAATATCTCGGTTAATTTCGAATATGGGTCATGTCCGGTCAATAAGTAGGTCAGTAGGTCAGATCATAGAAAAACCTTGCAAACACACTTGAAGCCCCAGTTTTTGTCCGATCATCATCAAACTTGCTCAGAATGATCATCCTGACAATATCTTCATCAAGTTTGAATATGGATCATGTTGGTTCAAAAAGTAGGTCAGCAGGTCAAATCAGAGAAAAACGTTGTGAACACTCCTAGAGGCCAGAGTTTTAGTCCAATCATCTTAAACTTGCCCAGAATGGTCATCTGGACAATATCTCTGTTAAGTTCAAATATGGGTCATGTCAAATCAAAAAGTAGATCATTAGGTTATTTTGTTATAACTGTTTAACCCTTTGAGATAGAGCCTTCATATTTGGCATGTTGGTTCCTTGTGACAAGGGCTTCCCACTCATATAAAATATTTAACCTGTGACCTTGACCTGTGACCTACTTTATCATAACTTTTGAGCCATATGAGATAGAGCCTTCATATTTGGCATGTATGTTCGTTGTGACAAGGCTTTCCCAGCAATTCAAAAATTTTGACCCATCACCTAGACCTTTGACCTACTTTTTCATATTTTTTAAGCATTTGAGATACAGCCTTCATATTTGGCATGTAGATTCCTTGCGACAAGGGTTTCCTATTCATACATAAAATGTGACCTTTACCTTGACATTTGACCTACTTTATCATAACTTTTGAACCATATGAGATTGTGCCTTCATATTTGGCATGTATGTTCCTTGTGAAAAGGTCTTTCCAGCAATACAAAAATGTTGTCTTAAGACCTTGACCTTTGATCTACTTTGACCATTTGAGATAGAGCCTTCATATTTGGCATGCAGTTTCCTTGTGTCATACAGAAATGGCTTGTTGCCTTGACCTTGACATGTGACCTACTTTATCATACTTTTTGAACCATTTGAGGTGGAGCCTTCGTCTTTGTCATGTATGTTCCTTGTGGCAACGACTTTCACCCACACAAAAATTTTGACCTGTGACGTTGACCTTTGACCTTCTTTCTCATAACTTTTGAACCATTTAAGATAGAGCCTTCATGTTTTGCATGTAGGGTCCTTGTGACAAGGGCTTCTCAACCATGCAAAAATTTTGACCTTGACCTTTGATCATTTTTATCTTAACTTTTGTATCATTTAAGGTAGAGCCTTCATATTTGGCATGTATGTTCCTTGTGATAAGGTCTCCCCACCAATGCAAAAAATTTTATCTGTGACCTTGACCTTGATCTGTGACCTACTTAATCATAACTTTGGAACCGTTTGAGAAAGAGCCTTCATATTTGGCATGTATATTCCTTGTGACAATGGCTTCACACGCATACAAAAAGTTTGATCTGTGACCTTGATCTTTGACACACTTTATCGTAACTTTTGAACCATTTGAGGTAGAGCATTCATATTTGGCTTGTAATTTCCTTCTGATAAGGCACCTTACTGTATCACCACCATTTCATTGCTACAGTGTGGATCAGGTGAGCGATCCAGGGCCATCATGGCCCTCTTGTTAGTATATACTACAGATAAATACATAATTGCAATGACTTCAGCACCCAATTTCGTAAAATCTTTTTCGATATATAAAGATTGGGTACAATATAGATGTAATACGACAGACTACATGCATGGTAGTTAACCCAATAACGGTTGACAACTTTGCTTCCCTCTTTAGTTGCCCGCCGGTGGGTCAAGCTTCAGATTCTATGGCGATTCCAGCGTAAAGGCTGACTGAGAATTAGAGATAATTTAATGTTGGTGTCTGACGCTCTGACTCTGGTCGGGCCCATTGGAGTGTAACTGGTGGTTTTCTTTTGCTCCTGCATTTCATTGGTTTCTTGCTGTCGACTCCTCACTGTTGATTCACCTTTTTGGTTGTTTGATATTTGTGTTCTCGGTGATGTTGTACCCATGGGTTAGGAGGCCTTCATGCGCACTGAACAAATTATATGTCTAAATCGCGAGGGGAGAAAGGGCGAAGATTGCGGCCGCGTAAAATCGATTTAAGCGCTCCTATCCCCACCAGTGGAATTCGTTTCACTTACCGTTTAAGGCAGTTCTTCTGTCGCGATTTTAATTTTGTAATGGTTTGTCTTTAAAGTAGAAGTAAAACAAAGATCAGGAATCGATACAATTAACTTACTCCACCCATCAAAGGCACCAAAGGGAAAGAAAGAAACATAAAGCGACCAGGCCATAAAGGAAACCTAAACAAAGGAAGGCCATAAGGACAGTTACTTTCCCACAAAATGGCCAAATGGCCATCCAAAATAAAAAGACACAAGTGATACACACAGTAAGTAACAAACAACAACATAAATAAACCGCCACAGAAGAACCGCCTTGGTACGGTCAGTGGAAAGAATTCCACTGGGGGGGGGGGGGGCTTAAATCGATTTTACATGGCCATAATCTTCGCCCTTACCTCTGTCGCGGTATACACTAATTTTGTTCAGTCTGCATGAAGGCTTCCTAACTCATCAGTGTAACATCTCCGAGAACATAGAAATCAAGAAACTACAGAGATGAAACAAGGTTCAGGACTCGACAGCATACAGCAACAGAATTGCTGGAGCAAAAGAAAACGAACAGTTAGACTCCGAGGGGCCCGACCAAAGACGGAGCATCAGGCGCCAGCCCGACCCACCGGTGTGCAATCAAAGAGGGAAGCAAAGTTGCCAACCGTGATTGGGTTAACCACCATGCATGCAGTCTGTTTTATAACATTTATGTTGTACCTAATCTTTATAAATCGACGAACGATTTTACGATAATGGGTACTAAAGTCATTACAGGCATGTATTTTTCTAAATTTATATACTAAGTCACCATAGATTTCAGATAGGCCTTGTTGCAGAAGTGTTTTAAGTCCAACATTGAATTTTGAAACCAAATCAGAAAGACGTCTATAAAACTTAGAAAAGGCTTTACGTTGTTTATGATACCGATACCCCTGATTAAGAAGTTTAGCGGTTAATAATTTATTACGAGTGTTGAAGTCGGATACATGACTAGACACTCTAGTGAATCGAATAAACTGCGAAATATAAACCCCGTACGATGGCGCACGAAGAACATCACCGTCAAAAAATGGAAAATTTACAATCTCGGAATCAAAATCTTCAGGTTTATCATAAATTTTGCAAGAAACAAATCCATCTACAATAGATAAATGTAAATCCAAAAAGGGGGCCTCAGTATCAGAGGAATTTGCCTTGTTTAACTGAAGTTCTAGGGGATAAATCTGACTGATCAAACCATCAAAGTGAGTATTGTCAATATTTAATAAATCATCTACATATCTAGAAGTAGAACTAAAAGCTTCAATAATTTCAATTTCAGATTGGTTATCAATGGAAAGCGACAACATGAAGTCTTTTTCATAACAATACAAGAACAGATCAGCCACAAGAGGGGCGCAATTCGTACCCATTACTCGTGTCAAAGTTTGTGTATCGCTTATACTTTTTTGTTTTGGATAGCCAATCGGCCATTTTGTGGGAAAGTGACTGCCCTTTTGGCTTTCCGTTATTTATATTTCCATTAGGGTCTAGTCAAGTCATTGTTGTGTTTCTTTCCATTTGGTGTCTCTGATGGGAGCTGTGGCTTAATTGTATCGATTCCTGATCAATGTCTTACGCCCGCGGTAACCCCTCGGTAAGATAAATAACTCTGTATTGACCAAACTCGAATACACAAAAGAATGAGCCCAAAATATGGATCAAAGCAAAGGCAATCAAACTTTATCAGTAAAAAGAAACAGTTGAAAGTGCATTTAAGACTTACTACACCCACAACCCTTTCCAATCTCCATTTGCAATAAGGCTGCAGTTAGTGCATCGAAAGATTCAACCTTAGGTGCTCATTTAAACTGGACTAGATCTTGTCAGAATAGTTCCCTTTGGAAAAGGACACGATTTTCAAATACACTTAACCATTGAGCTGAGCCTCAGTAGGGACCCATGCAATGAAGAATTTAATACTTGCCACTAGTCCCAACATTTGAGAAGACAGATTCCGAACTCGTCTTTTAAAGGTTGAATTTTAATATCTCTTCAAAGTTGAAAGAGTGCATGTGATCTTTCGGTGTATTTTTTGTAAAACTTCACCTTTAATTCTTCACAATAAATCACATAACTTTCAGGCCACTGTACAAGGTCTCAGTTCACTGTACAATGACAATACAAGTAAGTTTACAGTTATTTATTCAAGTAGAGACATTTTAAAAACTGGATATAGAAGACTGGAGTCACTCCACAGAATCACAGGTCACATTCAATCATCCCAAACACAGTACATTCCCGGTCCTACACCGTTAGGATGCCACACATGGTTTTGTTTGTTTGATTTGAGGTTTAACATCCCCGTCAACAATGTAAAGGTCATTTTGGAGACGTTGCTTCCAATTTTGTGGGACTTTTACCCGACATTGAGATGAATGACATCTCAAGCCCGGTCGCCCATAAAACCAATAGGGTTTATTAGCATGGACGGTCCCTCTCGCACCACAGTTCCTGGACAGGCTCAGATCCTCTAAATGGTTTACCAGTACTAGTGTGCGGGCCGGATTCAGCTCTGCGTGGAAGCATCATGCAGCCCATATATTTCTTCAAGCCCCTATGGGCGGGGGCCGATGCCACACATGGAACATCACCATCCAAGAAAGGAAACTTTAAAATATCAAACTCGAAATTATTGCCACATTGTCGTCACGACTCGTCAGCCACTCACCTCCAGCTCAAAATCATTGCATTTATCATATTTTTTCAGGAAACAAACCCATCTGCAATAGATAGATGTAAATCGAAAAACGGGGCCTCGGTATCAGAAGAATGTGCTTTATTTAACTGGAGTGGGGTGTGGGTTGGTGGGGGTTGTAAATTTCACCGATCAAACCATCGAAATGGGTAAATTGTCAATATTTAATAAATCATCCAGATATCCAAAAGTCGAGCTAAAGGCTTCAATGATTTCAGATTGGTTTTCAACGGAAAGGGACATATTCAAGTCTCTGTCATAACAAAATAATGACAGATCAGCCACGAGGAGTGCGCGATGCGTATCCATCGGAATACCCACAATTTGTCTAAATAACTTAGTGCCAAATCTTATATAAATATTGTCAAGTAGAAAGGTGAAACCTTCTAAACTTTCTGACATGACCCTAAAGTCTAATATTATGCTCTTCTGAAGTGAACAAAGCATTTCTTACATTACATGCAAGATAGAGGGAAACTTCCCTATGAAAAGTCCATTCATTAAGTTTTTCCTTTATAAGATTATGAGGATGTGTAATGTAAAGGGTGGAAAATCATATTGTAGACAGACTTGAAGCACGAAAATATCTTGATTCCAATTTATTTAAAACAAACATATTTGGGTGATGGCAAAGGTGTTGCAGTTACTGGGGCTTCTAATTTGCAAATGTTTGTTTTTGTTTGTTTGATTTGAGGTTTAACATCCCCGTCAACACTGTATAGGTCATTTTGGAGACGTTGCTTCCAATTTTGTGGGACTTTAACCCGACATTGAGATGAAATGATATCTCAAGCCCTGTCGTCCAGTGAAACCAATAGGGTTTATAAGCATGGATGGTCCGACTCATACCGCTTTACCTGGGCAGGCTTAGATCCTCTAAACGGTTTAACAGTACTCGTGTGCGGTCGGATTTTAGCTCTGCCTGGAAGTCTCATGCAGCCCATCTGTTTCTTAAGCCCGATGTTGACTTACTGTTGAAAAACGCCTGCTGTTCTTGCAGCAGGTAAACTTAGAGGGGGGATGTTGCGTTTATTTTTCTGTCTCTACACTTCCATTCATTTTCCTCATTCTTCACTGTCCCTCGCTTTAATCACCTCTACTATCTATTTTATCTCTTTTCTACGGTCGTTCTCCCACTTCCGCTGATTCAAGAAGGGCAGTTGTCAGTTTCTGGCGAAAGAATATGCACTGTTCTGGTTATCCGCTTACGTATAAGCCTGCCCAGGAATAGTATGGATATGTAAATTGACCGGCTCAAAATTGATCTAAATAGTGTTGACTGGGCCGTTAAACTCCCATACAAACAAACAATATTATTTATGTTGCCAATATTTCTTCAGGCATAAGGCATAGGCCTAGTTCCTGTTTATTTAAAAAAATTAAGACCATGCGATTTTACCACAGTTGAGAGAAGAGAAGATGAACTTGAAACAAGTATTGTATTTAGAAAGCTATAAAATTACTGCTCACATTGGTTTATGTAGTTTTTGCCCTTGTAAGAAGTGTCAAGCCTTTGTTAAACGTACAATTTTTATCTATGAAAACATGGTTGATTTATAAATTAATTGTCATAAAATGCTGCAATGATATGTTAAATTCAGTATTTAGTTATCTTATATAGCTTACATGTATAGCGTTTACTGACCAGTTTGGTTTGAAATTAATAAAATTCGAAACTAGTGTCTGAAAGTGCGGCCGGTGACAGAGAAGGTATATTATATACTGTCATTTTAAATGTCTTTGGTTAATAAATTGCAGAGATTTTAAATACTCTCAGTGGTATTTGTTCCACCCCTTTTGACCATCAGGCCTCAACTCAAGTCCAGTGATATGAAACTTGGTTGTTCAATGCAGGCTGTCTGTCAATGTACAATAACTAAAACACAACGCGAGGTTAGACTGGAGTGGGATAGCTTAGTCCCTATCCCAGTCTAGTACACTGTACAAAATTAAAAGCTTGTCTTTAATGCTTTACTTCATCGCATCTATTTTATTAGATAATGGATATTTTTCCATTGTTTAACATCTGCATTGCCGTACTGTACAACTTTAAATAGATAAATAGCATACTTAAGTGATTATCCAGCCACAAATATATTTGTCAAACATCGGTAAACGCCATACTCACCGCTACTTTTTTGCAGAAGTTTACACATTTTTAACCAATCGCAAATTACAATTTATTTAATCGAGACTAATATCAATAAGTAGGTCAAAAGCCAATTTATACAGCTACGCCGAAAAAATATAAGCAGTAAATAACAATATGCATATATGCATAAGTGCCTGAATGCATGTATGCATGCCTGAGTGTGTGCATGTATGGATGTGTGTGTGCATGCATTCATAAGTGTGTCAGTGCATGCACGAATGTTTGTGCATGCATGGGTATGCGTATGCATGCCTGTGAGAAATTGTTTGGACATGCATGCATGCATGTGAATGCACGCATGTGTGCATTCAAGCATTAATGTATGTGTGTGTGCGTGCATGCATGCATGTGTGGTTGCATGCGTGCATTCATGTTTGTATGTGTGTGCGTGCATGCATGCATGTAATGAAGATGTGTATGTATGAGTCTGTGTTTGCATGTGTGAGTGCATGTGTGCATGCAAGTATGCATGTGTGTGGGCTCGCCTGCATGCGTGAGTGGTGCACGTGTGCATGCATGCATACATGAGTGTGTGTGTGTGTGCATCTATGCATGCATGGTTGAGTGTGTGTGCATGCATGCATGCGTTCATGTGTGTGTGCATGCACGCGTGAGTACATGCGTGCATTCATGCTTGTCTGTGTGCATGCATGTATGCATGTATGTATGTATGTACGTATGTATGTATGTATGTATGTATGTATGTATGTATGTATGTATGTATGTATGTATGTTTGTATGTATGTGCGTGCGTGCGT
The DNA here is from genome assembly GCA_963580285.1 of Lucinisca nassula. NCBI lineage: Eukaryota > Metazoa > Mollusca > Bivalvia > Lucinida > Lucinidae > Lucinisca > Lucinisca nassula. The sequence continues at coordinate 130,858,752 of OY757011.1, read as the reverse complement.
GCGTGCATGTACTCATATGTTTGTGCATGCATGTCTGTGTGAAATTGTGAGTGTATGTGTGTATGCATATGTGACCACGCGTGCGTATGTGCATGCATATACATGCATGCATGTCTTTGCATTCAAGCATGCATGCATTCGTGTGGTGTGTGCATGAGTGGGTGCACACATGCATGAGTGTGCCCATGCATGTGTGTGTGCTTGCATGCATGAGTGCGTGATGCACATCGGTGTGTGTGTGCATGCATGCATGAGTGTTTGAATGCATTTGTGCACGCATCATGTGTGTGTGATGTATGTACAGAACAAAAACAATATCCCCACCACTAAACGGGGGTATGAATTGTTTATGCATTTTAAAACGAACAAAAAAAAAAAAACAATTAAAAAGGCAACAAAATGTTACTCAATTGGGATTTGAACTCCTAACCCTTTGAACCAGTGTTTTAAGCTCTATCCATTATACTAAAGAGGTTGAAAGTAAACTGATCATTGTTTTCCTTCTATTTTTAAACAGGGAAATAAGGGAGGTAATACAGAGGAAATACTTAGCAAGGGCCTCTAGAGTGTTAACAAGGTTTTTCTATGATTTGACCTACTGACCTATTTTTGATCTGACATGACCCATATTAAAACTTGACCAAGATATTGTCAAGATGATCATTCTGAGCAAGTTTGATGATGATCGGACAAAAACTGTGGCCTCTAGTGAGTTCACAAGATTTTTCTATGATTTGAACTACTGACCTACTTTTTGACCCGACATGACCCATATTCAAAACTGGCCGAGATATTGTCATGATGATCATGCTGACCAGGATTGGCTTAAAACTTGCCAATGGAGTGTTTACAAGAATAGTTTACGCACGCAAAACGGACGAGGAACGCATGTCCCCGCCCATAGGGGCTTGAAGAAATATATGGGCTGCATGATGCTTCCACGCAGAGCTGCATCCAGCCCGCACACTATTACTGGTAAACCGCTTAGAGGAACTAAGCCTCACCAGGAACCGCGGTGCGAGGCGGACCGTCCATGCTAATAAACCTTATTGGTTTCATTGGGCGACAGGGCTTGAGATATCATTTCATCTCAATGTCGGGTAAAAGTCCCACAAAATTGGAAGCAACGTTCTCAAAATGACCCTTACAGTGTTGACGGGGACGTTAAACCTCAAATCAAACAAACAAACAAACGGACGACGAACGACGACGCCGGACATTTCACGGTCACAAAATCCACTGTTTTGCCTTTTATGCCTAAGTGATTAAATCATGTTAGATCGGTCAAGGTCACACAAAGGTCATTATTTAAACAAACATCATAGGACCAAAGTCCTCAAAGTTACATATCAAGTTTCACGGTCATCGGCCGTTTGGTTCCAGAGAAGACAATTTTAAAAAGGTTTATCATATATGGGCAAAGCCGTCGTCGTGGTCATGTGACATCAATTCCACGAGCAAACTTTATTTGCCCTATCCCAGAGAAGCTCAACATGTAAATTGGTTTCAAGCAGTAATAGTGAAAAAGAAAAAGAAAAGAATCTGAGCCATCCAGGACTAAGGTAAAGACCTTGACTATTGATAAACTTTCGCGTAACTGATTGCAAATTCTGATAGCACATGCTGCAACAGAATGAGAAAAATCCTCTGTTTTGCCTTCTTCCATACTAATGCCTGAATTACCAAATTTAATCTTGGCGAAAAATAGATTTAGGTCAACCAAAGATCATTATTTGAACAAACGTGTTAGGGCGCAAGTCTTTTATGCTGAATATGAAGTTATAACGTCATGTGTCATTTGGTTCCTTAGACGATCATTTTTAATGTGGTTGAACAAGGATATACAGTGGAACTTCGATGGCTCGAACACCGATGGCTCGTTTACCATGGATGTGTCGAACCCATTCTTGAGCCCCTAGCGAAATCCTCTACATTAGAAATAGTGGGGGATAATTAAGGAGATTTTAGTCTTTTATCTTGCAAATGTATGCTGTGTGTACTCATTAGAATCGCCTCAATGAGGCGATTCTAATGAGTACCCACAGCATACATTTTCATTATAGAACATCAAAAAGATGTCTAAAAGTATATTGTTATGCCTCCTGGCAGTAAACTCAGTGGCTCGAACTACCCCCGTCTCGAACAGATTTTCGGGGTCCCAAAGGTGTTCGAGCCATTGAAGTTCTACTGTACAAATTGTTCATGCTACCAGCAAAGACTCTGGTCAGAAAAGCGAATCTTCCATGGGCGCGAGGAGTGGATAGAAAAAAAATCCGTCCCGAGGGTCAAGTCCGGCATCACCAAGCTTGCCGAGTTAAGTCATGCAAGACGTATGCAACCAGATCTTGCACACCAGATAAGGAAATCCATAGCTTTAGCTTGGGATAGAACACTGTTCTAACCCTGGTGTTCTTACCCAAAATCTTATATTCTCGCGTGTTTGATAAATGCACTGGTTGAATACGACCCCATATGAGCTGTCGTTAAGGTTGATGTCACAGCACATGCGTGACGTCACTAAACATTTCTGTAGTGTCATCACAATATGGCAGATATCGGCAACCGAAGTGACTGTAGTATTAAAAATCCACGCTCAGAAATGGAAGGTATGCAAGAAAAAGAATCATATATTTATGTGAGGGGCGGATAGAAAAATCCGTCCCTCGGGATCACTATCCGGCATCACTCGGCAAGCCTTGTGATGCCAGACAGTGACCCTCGGGACGGATTTTTCAGTCCATCCCTCACACCAAAAATCAAAGATTCTAATAATCTACCCCTCACCCACATGTAAGGATATTTTATCATATGACGTCGCGTCTGAGAATGTAACAACGCCTTGTATAAAATTCCATAATCCACTAGTGGATTGAATATGCAAATTAGCTAGATACGACCCGTAACGTTACATGTACGACGTCCTTAACGACGTCGCGTTTACTAATGACGGAATATTGACATTTTTGTTAAACAATCGTGATTAAAATGAGTTTTAAATGACATATGATAAATAGAATCTTGCATTCGTGCTCATGTATTTTTGAAAACAATACGCCTTTTCCGCTGTTTAAACTGGGCCTTAATTTCACCGTTACTCGATAAACCGTTACTCTTTACGGCATCAGCGTATGACCTCTCCAGTTCAACGATTTTCAACTTTAACCCATCAATCTCTGAACTATATTCACGTCGCAGCTCATCAATCTCAGCCCGCACCGTGGTAGTAATGAGCTCATGTATCCTGTTGTAGAGCTTGCCCTCTAACTCAGACTCCAAAGCATCTATCCGAGTCGTAAGCTTTTTTTTTTCAGAAGAAACAATGTTAGTGTTAATCTGTTGCATCAAAGATTTCAAGTCATTCAAGTTTGTCTCACCTGACTCCACATCTGCTGTTGATAGATTTTCATTTTCATCCGCCGCGCTCTCACTATGAATGTCCGCCATGACACCTAATTTCACTTTCTTGTCTGCCGTATATTTTAAGTTTTCAACGATTTCTCCCAACTTCCTCTTTCCGGAATGTTTTTTCATCACACATACTTTTCGCACAATAAAAGTCAGACAGTCCACTTATAAAATATCCGGAAAAAGTCTTTAAACAGAGTTTTTAAAACACAAAATACACCCTTCGATATAAACACGACCTCACTCCGGTTATAGTAAAACTATCACCGCATCAGTGAATGTCATTTGACGTGTCACTAGTAACAGTTCTGATTCTGATTCTGACTTCCGACATCACAGGTCCCGGTGCATGAATGTCATTTGACGTGTCACCAGTAAAAATTCTGATCAGTGGACAACGGACAGCAAAACGTTTCTTGCACACAAGACAAGGAAATCCGTGATTTTACTCTGGGATAGAAATTTATGTTCTGACCCTGGTGTTCCGACCCCAAATCGAATATAATCGCGCTGTTGATAAATGCACTTGATGATTACAACCTCAGGCGCTGCGACGTCATGCGTGACGTCACTAAACATTCCTTCGTGTCATCACAAAATGGCCGACGTCGGTAACCGAAGTGACAGCAGCATTAAAAATTCGCAATAGAAATGGAAGGTATGCAAGAAAAAGAATCCTATATGGGTGTGAGGGGTGGATAGAAAACTCCGTCCCTTGGGATCACTGTCCGGCATCACTCGGCAAGCCTCGTGATGCCGGACAGTGACCCACGGGACGGATTTTTCCATCCACCCCTCACACCCATATAAGATTCTTATATTCCCACCAGGGGTGATGCTCAAACCGATTTTATATGGCCAAAATTCTCGCACTTGGTTCTGTCTAGTTTCGAATACAATTTTTTCAGTCAGCATGAAGGATTTTCAACTCATCAGCATTACGAAAACACGCCTATACAAATACATTGCCACCTTTATCGCCGAAAAAATGAAAATTTTATGATGAAAAATTGTGATATTTTTCTTATTTCTGCTCAAAATATAGACTGTGGGCTCTCGTTAGAACCGCCTCATCGAGGCGATTCTAACGAGTACCCACAATCTATAGTTTAGAGCAGAAATACGAAAAATAAGGTATACCCCCGGAAACCCCAGGTTTACTATATAAAAGTGGGTTACAAGGGGGTCAAAGTTATATATGCGAGTTTTCGTGATGAGTGCAACATATCTCCGAGACCATTAAAGTCGAACGACTAAAGAGATGAAACAACGATGATGACTCGATAGCATGAAATAACAGAAATACTGAAGCAAACAAAAAACAACATTGGACTCCGGCTGGAACGACCGGAGACCCTAATAAAAACGACTAAAGCCAAAGAAGTATGCGTATACCACGCGGATCGATGTTTGAGTGTTACTGGCTTAAACTTAGCTACTTAAAACTCAATAGCCACACTGTAGTCGTATTTCTGTAATTCAAGCTGTTCAAAGCGTGACACATTTTCAACTACAGAAGGTTGGTTTGGAAGGATATATCAAAATTTAATGATGTTTTGTAGACACAAAATCAGGGTTCTTTTTGCACTGTGTGTGACAATTGTGATAACTCACCTTATTATTTCAGCATTACACTCGTTTAAAACTCAATCCATTATTAAAAAAAGTAAAGAATTGGGATTAAATTGGAAGGAAATAGTTAACCATGGGATTGAATTTCCGCATAATTCATCGATACACGGGGTAAAATCTCGCATTGAATTGGTGCTACCCTCTCCAGCTGAAAATGTGACATTGCAAGAAGAAAACATTCCAAATGAATTTATGCTGTTATCAACACAACATGTTGCAGAACCTGAGTATCATGGAATTGACCTTATGGCTTTGGTAAGTGGTCGTCTATATTATGAAATAAGTCATAATAGAAAAATTACATGGTACAAATCAGTAGAATGTAAGTGGGCATTGTTCCAGTTATAATTACTTGTGATATATATATAAACAAATGAATTAGCGTACAAAAATCGGTCGCACCGCAACCGGGACTCGAACCACGGATCTCCTGCCGTGTATCGTGCTAAAGTATCGTGCTTTACTTTGTTTCTCATATATTTACTCGATACAGTAGAACATTTGTAAATCTAACAATAAATAAAATAAATAGAATAAAAATGGCCGCCGTCCGTAGGTTAGAAAAGAACCGAAAATGATAGGGTCGCCTATGGCGGTAAATGAAAGGTCTCTAAATAGCGCTAATGACGTTAAAAGGTTTATAAATGTTAAAATTGGCGTACAATGTCGGAAGGCCGCGGTGGTGTAATGGTTAGCACGTCTGCCCGGAAAGCAGGAGATCCGTGGTTCGAGTCCCGGTTGCGGTGCGACCGATTTTTGTACGCTAATTCATTTGTTTATTTCATTGCCTGTATCGTGCTTTACTTTGTTTCTCATATATATATATATATATATATATATATATACTCAGTCAAAAAAGTTCCTTTACGTAAAATTGCTTCTTTTACTATAGCTTCTACAGAAAAAACTACATGAAGTTTGTTATGTTTTGGTAAGAAGACGATTTGTCCGTGTAAAAGCCCAATTCGTTTTTGTTTTCGTAAACACATCACTGTAGACTATTGTTTTAAACACCCAAGGGGTCACTGTGTAATTTTCACAGAGAAAATCATTTAAACCTGCTATGATTTAACATCACAAAATTTCCCTGTACCCTACATTTCTAAAGTTGATACATACCATTTGCGTCTATTCACAAAAGACTTGGAATTTTAGTTGCATCAGCAACGAGAAACAGGCTATCACATACTGACCTCCAATTCTTAGAAGTTGTGTGCAAATGCTGCTTTCAATGGGAACTCCATAGAAACAAGATGTGTTTGTGAAACACGAACATGTCCTCGGGCATGGTCATTTTTTATTCAAAGTTGCTCACAGTTCAAGATGTTTGTGTGGGAAGCCCTTGACACAAGAAACTCACATGCCAAATATGAAAGCTCTATCTTAAACGGTTCAAAAGCTATGAACAATAATATTTTTTCTTTAAAGTAGGTAAGGTCACAGGTAAAACAAAATTGCATGAATGTAAAGTTCTTGTCACAAGGAACCTACATGCCAAATATTAAGGCTCTATCTTAAAGGGTTCCAAAGTTATGGACAATTTTATTTTTTCTTTTAAGTAGGTCAAATGTCAAGGTCATGGTCCAAACATTTTGCATAAATGAAAAACCTTAATCACATGGAACCTACATGCCAAATATGAAAGCTCTATCCCAAACGGTTCGAAAGTTATGACCAAAAATGTTTATTTTTTTAAGTAGGTAAAAGGTCAAGGTCACAGATCAAAATTTTTGCATGACTGTAAAGCGTTGGTCACAAGGAACCTACATGCTAAATATGAAGGCTGTATCTCAAACGGTTCAAAAGTTATGACCAATGTTAAATTTTTCTTTTATGTAGGTCAAAGGTCAAGGTCACAGGTCAAAATTTTTTATGTGAATGTAAAGCTCTTGTCAAGAGGAACCTACGTGCAAAATATGAAGGCTCTGTCTCAAACCATTCAAAAGTTATGACCAAAATGTTATTTTTATATTTTAAGTAGGTCAAAGGTCAAGGTCACAGGTCAAATTTTTTGCATGGATGTAAAGCTTTTGTCACAAGGAACATACATGCTAAATATGAAGGCTGTATCTCAAACGGTTCAAAAGTTATGACCAATGTTAACATTTTCTTTTATGTAGGTCAAAGGTCAAGGTCAAGGTCACAGGTCTAAATTAGTTGTGTGAATGTAAAGCTCTTGTCACAAGGAACCTACATGCAAAATATGAAGGCTCTATCTCAAACCGTTCAAAAGTTATGACCAAAATGTGATTTTTTTTTATTTTAAGTAGGTCAAAGGTCACGGTCAAGGTCACAGGTCAAAATTTTTTGCATGAATGTAAAGCTTATGTCACAAGGAACATACATGCTAAATATGAAGGCTGTATCTCAAGTGGTTCAAAAGTTATGACCAATGTTATTTTTTCTTTTAAGTAGGTCAAAGGTCAAGGTCACAGGTCTAATTTTTTTGCATGAATGTGAAGGTCTTGTCACAAGAAACCTTCAGGCCAAATATGAAAGCTCTATCTCAAACGGTTCAAAAGTTACGGCCAACGTTAAAGTTGTCCACGTACAAACCAACAAACAAACAAACAAACAAACAGACAGGGCAAGAACAATATGTCCCCGCTATCGCTACCGGGGACATAAAAATCGTAATCGATAGTGCTACATGATTTTTCTGTATTTTTTACCATTATGTTGAACGGCAATAGTGGAAACAAAGCGTTTGTTTGAAAAATGGCAAACATTGATTGACAGGAATAAAAATTACAGCAGTTCGAAAATTGCTATACTCTTAATTGCAAGGGAGATAATTAGAGAATTTTACCAATTAAAACCTCGCTTATTATGCGAGATCATGAGATATTGCAAACGTAAGGTGTTATCCGATGTTCAGACGACATTTTCTTCCATCTTAGAAAAGAAAGAGATTTCTGCGCATGCACAATGTCCATTTTCTACCAAAATCTTTCTAGACAGATATTGCAAGACAACTCTGGAGCAGAAAGGTATGAGCAAATGCAAGTTTGGGCATACTCTAGCTAAACGTTCGATTTACATGTCTACAGCCAAATTTAGCTCAATAGCTGCCAGATATCTAGTGAGTTTCACCCGGAAGTTGGTATAATTACTTTTTTGACTAAGTATATATATGAGTGAGTGAGTGAGTTTTAGTTTTACGTCCCACCAACAGCTAAGGTCATACGGAGACGGGACCTCGGTTTAAAGACTCATCAGAAAGTCTGGAGAAGCCCGGGATCGATCCTGCGATCCCTGGTTTACAAGGCGAGTAGCGTAACCCCTGCGCCACGGAGGCTTCTAAGTATATATATGAACAAAGTGTTAAGCAACATTAATAAATTTCACTTCAAACGACTACCACAGTAAGATTCGGTCCAGTATATGATTTTTGCGAAGAAAACTGGCCGTTTCCTCAATGCCATCGCGACCGCGTCATATACTTCGAGACAAAATTGAAACATTATATTGCTCATTATTTTCCCGGCACTATTTCCCCAGTCACTAAAACGACCCTTTGGCTTTCCATTAAGAAAACACACCTATATAAATACTTTGTAAACATTACCGCCACAAAAACAAAATTATAGGTCGAAAATTCCGGATATTGTTCTTATTTCTACTCCAAATATAGATTGTGGGTACTCGTTAGAACCGCCTCATCGAGGCGGTCCTAACGGGTGCCCATAATCTATATTTTGGAGCAGAAATTAGAAAAATAAAGTTTACCCCTGTAAACCCCAGTTTTACTATATAAAAGTGGGGTTCAAGGAGGTCAGAATTATATAGGCGTGTTTTCGTGATGTCCACCCAAAATGCAGAAACAATAATGTCAGAAATACATAAATACTTGTCTTGGACGTGCATACAACGAAACGTATCGTTCGAGTAATGACGGTATGAAGGCCATCACGAAAACAGGCCTATATAATTTTGACCCCCTCGAACCCCTCTTTTATATTGTAAAACTGGGGTTTACAGGAGTAAATCTTATTTTTCTTATTTCTGCTCTAAAATATATATTGTGGGTACTCGTTTGAACCGCCTCATTGACGCGGTTCTAATGAGTGCCAACAATCTATATTTTGAGCAGGAAAAAGAAAAGTATCATAATTTTTCATCATACAATATTCTTTTTTTTTTTTTTGGGCGATAAAAGTTACATTGTATTTGTATAGGCGTGTTTTCGTAATGGCGGTAGTGGATCGCGCACGATTGTAAGACAAAGAACCGGAGGAAACATCCACCATACTATTGGTATATTTCAAACAAGCTACTCCTATCAAGGCGGCTTACTAGTATCATTGACAGTACATGAAAGGTAATCGAACTGGAACCAGTTATTCAAAACTACTGATGGTCGTTAAAATTGCTAATTTAATATGGCCAGAATGCTAATACCTTTGTTGGAAAAAAAAAATACATCACATGAACTAGTCCGTGAAATGAAGACCCCTCTATACCCCACTTTATATAGAGAAAATGGGGGTTTACGGGGGTAAAAAGTATTTTTCTTATTTTTACTCCAAGACATAGGTTGTGGGTACTCGTTAGAACCGCCTCAATGAGGCGGTTCTAACGAGCACAAACAACTTATGTTTACAGTATTCATAAGAAAAATATCAGGAATTATCATCAGAAAAGTAGCCATTTTGGAGATCAGAAAAATGCACTATGTCGCACGGGTGTGTTATCGTAATGAGTATTTTTTTTTTAATTTACAAGCGCCGACCCTCCTCCTCCCCCCCCCCCCCCCACTCCCCCACCCCCATCCCCGAATTAAAAACTTCTTACACCCAATAACGATAACACACCCCTGCGTATAGTGCATGTTTCACATCTACAAATGGCTACTTTTCTGATGACAATCCGTGATATTTTTCTTATTTCTATTGCAAACCAGTGCTTCAGCTGAAGTGCACGACCCGCCGGATACTTTTAGCTTTATGAGTGTTACCATATATGGGTATGGCGGCCATTTTGGTCATGTGACCTGGACCTAAAACGGTTCCCCCAATAAATGCGCCTTATCGTAAGGAGCAAAAATATATCTCATACTTTAATACTGTATTCTGAATCGTTTGCAGGATAAAATGCATTCTTACTTTTCCAATACAAAAGCATATGTGTCAAAGTTTGACCTAGGCACAAAGAATGTCAAGGTCAACCCAGGGTCACCATTTTAGCACTTTATGATGGGCCTACGTCCCAGATGCTATTTATCAAGTTTCGTGGAAATCTGCCCAGTGGTTCTGGAGAAGAGTATTTTTGAAGGGTTTTTACCATATATGGCTTGGCGGCCATTTTGGTCATGTGACCTGGACCCGATGAGCAAATTTTTGGTTTTACCCATCCCATAGAGGCTCCATATGAAATTTGACTTAAATCGGCCCAGCGGTTTCCGAGGAGAAGCAGTTCGAAAATTTTCACATTTTTCGCCTCGGCGAGGCTATACTAACTGGAATGTAATATTTGGCAAGTTTATTGGTTAGATCTTATTGATATCTTTCAGTATGCCAAAAAATATTTAAATATTCCAATCGTTAAGTCACTACCACCAATTTTCACAAACGGGTTACGGACGGACAGACAGACTGACAGAATGACACGGTGATTTTAGTGCACTCTTAGAAAATCAACCGATTTCAGTCGGTCGCTTTTTCTGCGGGTCGTGCAATATAGGTTGTGGGTGCTCGAGTACCCACAACCTATATCTTGGAACGGAAAAAAAGAACAATAATATATACCTCCGTAAACCCCAGTTTTCTCTATATAAAGTGGGGCTTAGAGGGGTCTTCATTTCAACGACTTGTTCAGGTGATGCTTTCCAAGTGGGTTCTTCTGTCGCGGTTTATTATTGTGCATGCATGTATTGCTTAGATCGTTTTTATTCTGGACTGCCGTTTGGCCATTTTGTGGGAGCGTAACTATACTTATGGCTTTCTGTGACGTTTTCATTATAGTGAAGTTATTTTATGCTCCTATTTCTCTCCCTTTGCTGTCTTGGCGGCCTTCATGCGGACTGAACATATTATTTGTCTAAATCGCGACGGAAGTAAGGGCGAGGATTGTGGCCGCGTAAAATCGATTTAAGCCCCCCAGTGGAAATCTTCCACTGACCGTTCCAAGGCGGCTCTTCTGTGGCGATTTATTTATGTTGTTGTTTGTTACTTACTGTGTGTATCACTTGTGTCTTTTAATTTCGGATGGCCATATGGCCATTTTGTGGGAAAGTAACTGTCCTTATGGCCTTCCTTTGTTTAGGTTTCAATTATGGTCTGGTCGCTTAATGTTTGTATTTCTTTCCCTTTTGGTGTCTTTTATGGGTGGAGTAAGTTAATTGTATCAATTCCTGATCTTTGTTTTACTTCTACTTTGGATGGGAGGTATAGGGTAACTGAATCGTTTCCTGATCATTGCCATCATTACTCTATTCCACAAGTTTCATCTAAATCTCACAGTATAAAATATTGCACTTGGTAGACCTGGCCTCGAGGTTATAAAACTTTTTTCATGCTCAACTCATGCTCAACTCAGCTGAGCATGAAACTTGTGTTGCTTATAAAAATTAAAAGTTGAGCGATTTTTTTTTCTCAGATAGCAGAGAATGTTATTTGTCCTGCTCACAAATTTTAAAATGCCAACAATTGTTGGCATTTTAAAATTTGTGAGCAGGACAAATTTCATGCTCAAGTGAGTTGAGCATGGAAAAAGTTTTATAACCTCGGGGCCTGTTTACACTTTCATCACGAAAACACGCCTATATAAGTTTGACTCCCTTGAACCACGCTTTTATATAGTAAAACTGAGGTTTACAGGGGTAAAACTTATTTTTTGATTTCTGCTCTAAAAATAGATTGTGGGTACTCCTTAGAACCGCCTTGATAAGGCGGTTCTAGCGAGTACAAACAGTTTATATTTTGAGCAGAAATAACAAAAATATGACAAATCTACATCTTAAAATTTTCATTTTTTTTTTTCGGAGATAAAGGTTACAATGTATTTGTATAGGTGTGTTTTCGTAATGTGTCAGCCATGAGGACGTCAGATGACGATGCGTTGAACAGCTAGGCCGTGTTAAGTATACTGTAACTGCAAACATGAAATTTCATGCTCCTGGCCGCCAATTTTCTTGGTGGTCATACACCAACGATTATAGCGGGGTCATGCGTTTTCATTCACCTCTGAGTAACGATCGGCTCGAAATAAGTGAAATAATCTTGAACACAAAAAAATCTTACGCCCAGGTTTTGTGCTCATTATTTAATGTTCATGCTTAAGACTGTAAGGCCCAACTTTATAACTTAGTCGGATGCGTCTGACTGGTGAACAGGAGGTCGCGTGTTCGATACCTGTTAGGGTCAACAACGGTCTTCCGTGGACAGTGATCATAAATTATTTTCTACGGCCATTCGACCCCTTCTAGGGCAGTTGTCCGTTACTAACAAAAGACTTTGCACTGTACTGGTTAACCGCTCTTGTATAATCCTGCCCAGGAACTGTCCAGAGAATATTTTCTCAGCAGCATCAAAATACAGCATGCATATCACATTACGAGAATACGCTTATTTAATTTTGACCCCCTTATACCCCACTTTTATATAGTAAAACTGGGGTTTAAGGGGCTATGCATTATTTTTCTTATTTCTGCTCAAAAACATAGCTTGTGGGTACTCGATAGAACCGCCTCGTCGAGGCGGTTCTATCAAGTCCCCGCAATCTATTTTTGAGACGAGGCGGTTCTATCGCGTACCCTCAATCTATGTTTTTGAGCAGAAATATGCAAAATTTCACAAATTTTCATCTTAAAATTTCCATTTTTTTGCCAAAAAATTGGCAATATATTTGTATAGGCGTGTTTTCGTAATGAAAGATGAAAGATCTTCTATCAACATAAATTCGAGTAATCACTGTCCGCCGTCGTCGTCGTCGCCGTCTGCGTCGTCGTCGTATGCCGTGTGACGTCAACACTTTCAAACGACATCTCATCTAAAGCCACTGGGCGGATTGGGCCCAAATTTCATCTGTAGCACCCTTTGTTTGGGGGATATTAAATTTGTGTTTTTCATGAATTTCGGCTCATTAGTTTGGTTGCTATGGCAACTTAGATTTTCCATAGACTTATAGTGGGAAATTTGGAAAATGACATTTACTGTCAAGCCTTTGCAGATATTTTTACAAAACTTTCTTAGAAATGTTCCTTAAGCAATCTACCATCTATCATATGAATTTAGGCCTATAGCTCGTTTTTACTGGTTTGCATGGAAACCAAAATGAAAAAAAAAGTTAAAACTCATCTACTCAGAAACTGGTTGCTCTATATGGCTGAGCGTTTATGGAAATATTCATCATATTTGCCTTGACAGGTTTTGTGTTTTTATGAAAATCACTTCTTTAGCTTGGTTGCTATGGCAACATAGAATTTCCATAGACTTATAATGGGGAAAATTGAAAAATGGCATTAACAAGGCCAGCGGGCTTATGTTATAGTCCTGTGTCCGTCGTGCGTCCTTGCGTTAACATTTTTCTTAAAACATCTTCTCCTAAACTCCTGGCCGATTGTAACCAACTTCACAGGACTGTTCCTCACATTGTCCTCTTCTAAACTCGTTCAAAGATTTTTGTTACATGCAGAACTCTGGTTGCTATGGCAACAAAACAAAACAAAAAGTTTTGATTTCCATTTCCTTGTTCCTTAAAGCTTTCCTATGATATCTGATTACAGATGGACCAGTGCTTTCTGACAAAAGCATTTTTTTTCTATTTACTTATCTACATGATCTAGACCTTGAATACCCATGTAGTTTCATTTTCTCTTTTGGCTACCTTTATCTGTAAATTCTGCGAAAGTGTTTTTTTTTTTTTTTTTTTTTTCACTTTTTCCCATATAAAAGCCTATGTGACCAAATTTGACCTTGGCCTAAAATAGGTCAAGGTCATCCATGGATTGGCTCGAGTTCATAATTTTACGTATCAAGTTTCAGGAAAATCAACCAATTAGTTCTGGAGAAATTGATTTATGAAGGTCTTTTTACCTTATATGGGCATGGTGGCCATATTGTTCATGTGACCACAATCGTATTTATTAATTTTCCCTTGCTACTCAAGACTTCCGTATGAAATTTGATTAAACATGGCCCGGTTGTTCCTGTGGACAATAAGTTTAAATTTTCATATCTCAATGACCTTTGGCTAAGGTCAGTCAATGACCTTGACCATGAATACTCATGTAGTTTCATTTACTCCTTTAGCTAACTGCATCTACCAATTTCCAAATCACAGGCTGCAATATGTTCTTAACAATTCATGGTTTTGACTTTTACCCATACAGAAGCCTATGTGATCAAATTTGACCTTGTCGTAAAAATAGGTCAATGCCATCCAGGGGCCATCATTTGAGCAAACTATGACTGCCTCGAATCCTCAATTCTACATACCAAGTTCCGTGATAATCGGATCCAGAGAAGAAGATTTTACCTTATAGGGGCACGGCGACCAGACAAACTCATAATATTTATTTTTCACTTTATTGTGCATTGGACAGTCCGACTCACATTACTCGTACTTTTCCTGGGCAGCGTTAGTCCTTCTTAGCGGTTTACCAGCACTCACGTGTGGTCATTTTAAGCTCTACGTGGATTTGTTTGTTTGTTAGATTTGAGGTTTAACGTCCCCGTCAACACTGTAAATATCATTTTGGAGACGTTGCTTCCAATTTTGTCGGACTTTTACCCGACATTGAGATGAAATGACATCTCAAGCCCTGCCGCCCAATGAAACACATAGGGTTTATAAGCATGAACGGTCCGACTGGCACCGCTTTACCTGGGCAGGCTTAGATCCACTAAGCGGTTTACCAGTACTTAGGGGGGGGGGGCCAAATTCAGCTCTGCGTGGAAGCATCATGCAGCCCATATATTTTTTCAAGCCCCGATGGGCGGGGCCGTAGCTCTGCGTGGAAGAACAATGAATAAGAAAAGAATTTTTTATTTCTGCTATAAAATATAGATTGTGGATACTCATTAGAACCGCCTCGATGAGGCGATTCTAACGAGTACCTTAATCTATATTTTGAACAGGAATCAGAACGGTATGTTCTAACGAGTACCCACAATCTATATTTTGAGCACAAATAAGAAAAGTGTCACAATTTTTCCTCTCAAAATTTTATATTTTCGGTGATAAAATTTACAATGTATATGTATGGGCGTGTTCTCGTAATACAACGGCTATTCAAATTTATCGAACACTTTACCACTAAAAATGAAAGTTTTCAGATAAAAATTGCAATATTTGATTAAATGTTTGCTCCAAAACATGGATTGTGGGAACTCGTTAGACCCAACCTATGTTTTAGCAAATATATGAGAAAAATGTATATACCCATGTAAATCCCGGTGCTGTCTTGAATGAATTTGGTAATCGATGGTGTAAACGAGAGTATGTCGAGCATACGATCTCAAAGAATGGAAACTACAACTAGTGAACAAACGCATTTCTTTCTACTCTCAGAACTTATTACCTCCTGAACCTAAGACGTCTTTACGTCACCTTAAACCAGGTATTCAAGAATTTCATAACACGTTTGTTTTGACTGCAGTAGAAAAGGCTGTTAACAATGTGGTTGTTGTTTGACGGCTCTACTGTGTTAATACTCTTCAGCAAGAACTTGGTGGTACTAAGGCCTATGAACTGCAGCCTTTGGCTATAGAGCGGGATTGAGTTGATGACCACATTTGTCATTCAACCACCAAGTTTGCTGTATGTGTTACAGAAGGCAGGCCCAAAGCTTCATACGTTATATTGGTTACCTAAACTTCATTAAAGACCATACAAAAGCACGATTTAATTGCCAATTCAAGCTCTTATGCCACCAGTGAACTCTACAAATTAGTAGCTTCATGTTATACTGCCATAAATACATGTGATTAAATATTGCGACAAAGTAGAAGTAAAACAAAGATCAGGAATCGATACAATTAACTTTCTCCATCCATAAAAGACACCAAAGGGAAAGAAATACAAACATTAAGCGACCAGACCATAATGGAAACCTAAACATAGGAAGGCCATATGGACAGTTACTTTCCCACAAAATGGCCATATGGCCATCCAAAATAAAAAGACACAAGTGATACACACAGTAAGTAACAAACAACAACATAAATAAATCGCCACAGAAGAGCCGCCTCGGAACGGTCAGTGGAAGATTTCCACTTGGGGGCTTAAATCGATTTTACGTGGCCACAATCCTCGCCCTTACTTCCGTCGCGATTTAGACAAATAATTTGTTCAGTCCGCATGAAGGCCTCCTAACTCATCAGTGCAACATCTCAGTGAACACAGAAATCAAAGAACCACAGAGGTGAGACAACGGTCTTTGAAAGATCGGAGGAAAAGCTACAAAATTTCTAATGAAGTTTTAAATAAACTGAAATCCAGACGTTTTCGTGATTCAAGTATGTCTTCTCATGATTTTTCCATCCTTTACACTATACGTCCTTAACATTTTATAAAAGAAAAACTTTTAACAATTTAACTGAATTGTCATTTTATAGGGAAGACTCGTTCTATCTTGCATGTAATGTAAGAAATGCTTTTTTCACTTCTGAAGTGCATAAAAATTATACTTTGGTCATGTCAGAAAGTGTGTGAAGCTCTCACCTTTCTACTTGATACTATTTACATACGATTTGATTTTTTGTTATTCAGACAAGTTGCGGGTATTCCGATGGGTACAAATTGCGCACCACTTGTGGCTGATCTGCTCTTGTTTTGATATGAAAGAGATTTCATGATGTCCCTTTCCGTTGAAAACCAATCTGAAATCATTTAAGCCTTTAGTTCGACTAAAAGATAATTTATTTAATATTGACAATATCTATTTCGATGGTTTGATCAGTCATTTTACCCCTCAGGACTTCAGTTAAATAAAGCAAATTCTTCTGATATCGAGGCTCCGTTTTTGGATTTCATCTATCTGTTGTAGTTGGATTTGCTTGTTGCAAAATTTATCATAAATGAGATAATTTTGAGATTGTACCCGATGGGTACAAATTGCGCACCGCTTGTGGCTGATCTGTTCTTGTTTTTATATGAAAGAGATTTCATGAAGTCCCTTTCCGTTGAAAACCAATCTGAAATCATTGAAGCCTTTAGTTCGACTTCTAGATATTTGGATAATTTATTTAATATTGCCAATATCTATTTCGATGGTTTGATCAGTCACTTTACCCCTCAGGGCTTCAGTTAAATAAAACAAATTCTTCTGATATCGAGGCCCCATTTTTGGATTTCATCTATCTTTTGGAGTTGGATTTGTTTCTTGCAAAATTTATCATAAATGCGATGATTTTGAGATTGTAAATTTTCCTTTCTTGGACGGTGCTGTTTTTCATGCGGCGTACTATGGCGTGTATAGTTCGTAATTAATTCGATTTGCCAGAGTGTCTAGTCATGTAAATGACTTCAACACTGGTAATAAATTGTTAACTGCTAAACTTCTTAATCAGGGTCATCGGTATCATAAACTACGCAAAGCCTTTCAAACTTTCATAGACGTCATTCCGATTTAATTTCAAAATTCTATGTTGGATTTAAATCCAACAAGGTCTTTCGGAATCCGAATTTTATGGTGACTTAGTGCAGTATATAAAATCAGCAAAATATATAATTGCAATGACTTCAGCACCCAATTTCGTTAAATCATTCTTCGATATAGAATGCTCGGGTACTACATAAATGTTTAACGACAGACTGCATGCATGGTAGTTAACCCAATCACGGTTGACAACTTTGCTTACCTCTTTAATTTTGTTTCACGGAGATGTTGCACTGATGAGTTAGGAGGCATGCGTGCGGACTGAACAAATTATTTGTCTAAATCGCGACGGAAGTAAGGGCGAGGATTGTGGCCACGAAAAAACCGATTAAAGCCCCCAACCCCACTAGATACACACACCCCAGTGGAACTCGTTTCACTGACCGTTCCAGGGCTGCTCTTCTGTGTCGGTTTATTTTTATGGCTTGTCTTTGGGTGTGTGTACCGCTTATATTAACTGTTTAATTTGTTTTGGATAGCCAATTGGCCTTTTTGTGGGAAAGTGACTGTCCTTTTGGCTTTCCACTATTGATATTACAATTAGGGCGTTTGTGTTTCTTTATAGCGGTAAAGGTATTGTTTGTGCTAAATGTGTCTCTGATGGGAGCTGTCGGTTAATTGTATCGATTCCTGATCATCGCTTTCACTTCTATTTCACCTTTGATATATCAATTTCAGCCTCCTTATGACTTCGCTCCTGCCTACAAGAACCCTTGCTGGAAAGATGGCGGTGTGTTACATTGTTTGCCGTACTTTTATGTCATTGGAGTGAAAAAGAGTGGAACATCTGAGTTATGGTACCAAATATGTCAACATCGAGATATTGTTCAACCTCTGTTTGGGAAAGAAGCACAGTGGTTTGCAAGGAAACGCTTCCGTAAGACACTATACATTAATTGCCCTAGTGTGAGGAGAATATGACGAAGCTCTCAGGCAATATTAGCTGTTTGGATGAACAAATCGTCATATAGCCCTCACACAAGGGCAACAAATGATTCGTTATACCGAATTCTGACTGGGTTGTTTGATTTTTGTGTTCACGGAGATGTTGCGCTGATGATTTAGGAGGCCTTCATGCGGACTGAACAAAGTATTTGTCTTAATCGCGATGGAAGTAAAGGCGAGGATTTAAGCCCCCCCCCCCCCCCCTCCCCCCAATGGAATTCGTTTCCGCTGACCGTTCCATGGCGGTTCTTCTGTCGCGGTTTATTTTCATTATGGTTTGTCTTTGGGTGTTTGTGTCGCTTATATTATTTTATTTTGGATAGCCTATTGGCCATTTTGTGGGAAAGTAACTGTCCTTTTGGCTTTCCGCTATTGATGTTTCCATTAGGATCTGTTGTATCATGTTTGTGTTACTTTCCCTTTGTTGTCTCTGATGGGAGCTGTTGGTTAATTATATAGACACCTGATCATTGCCCCCACTTTTGTATTCTAGAGATTCTTTCACTGTATGCTCTTGTACTTTTGAGCAATGACGTCAGAGGGAAATCTTGCTGGGGAATATGATAATTCATTGGCTTGCGCGTGACTTCTGGATATTCTTTCAGTAAATGCACTTGTACTTTCAATCAGTGACCTCAGAGGGGAATATTGCAGGGGAATATGATAATTTATGACCTTGCGCGTGGCATTCTCTCGATCAATCAGAATTCTAGCACAGCTTATGAATATTAATGAGGTATAATTATGCCCGATAAAATGTTGACCCATCTCACGCGCAGTTGTGTCCTTTGATATATGCGCTTAGCCATATTCACACTAAGGGACATAAGCAATCAAGTAAAGTACCCTCGTATTTAGACTCATGCTACAAACGGGCGTCCGTGGTTTAGTTGGTAAGAGTACTGACAATTAATAATTATGTCTCACCACTGTGGTCCGAGCCTCCTTCGGATCACATTTGAGACGCCAAGATCTTCAACGGAAGATCAGGTAGTTCTCCTTCGAGTTAGTCTTTTGTTGCCCGCCTCTGATTAACGATTGACTCGAAATAAGTGAACTCATTTTGAAAGAGTAAAAAAACAACAAAACATGTCATGCTGCGTAAAAGGATTAACTTAAGATTTTAAACACTCAGTGTATCACAACAGGCAATATAATTACTGGGAATTTAAAAATAATATCTGATATTAGAATACGAAATATATTTTCTAAAGGACCAAAATACCGTGTATGGAAGACATCACTGCTGTCTTAAATGAATTCGATAACTGATGGTGTCAGCGATTTTTTTTATCACAGAGCCATTAAATATTTGGAAAATTGTTGCACAACTAACGCCTCTCTTTCTGAGCTGATGCTCTGCCTCTGATGGGGCTTACAGGAGTCCAACGTTTTTGTTTTTTTTTTTTTTTTTTTTTTGTTGTTTTGTTTTTGTTTGTCTTTGAAGAGTCTAGTGACAGACGTCTGTCAATAGCACAAAATAGAAGTGGGGGCAATGATCAGTAATCGATACAATCAATCCACAGCTCCCATCAGGGACATCAATGGAAAGAAACACAAACATGAAAGAACAGACCCTAATTGAAACATCAATAGCAGAAAGCCAAAATGACAGTTACTTTCCCACAACAGGGCCAATAGAATATCCAAAATAAAATAATTTAAGCGACACAAACACCCAAAGACAAACCATAAAAAAAAATAAACCGTGACAGAAGAACCGCCTTGGAACGGTCAGCGGAAACGAATTCCACCGGGGGCCAAAATCAATTTTACGTGGCCACAATCCTCGCCCTTACTTCCGTCGCGATTCAGACAAATAATGTGTTCAGTCTGCATGACGGCCTTCTTACTCATCAGTGCAACATCTCCGTGAACACAAATAATCAAACAACCACAGAGATGAAATAACGGTGAGGATTCGACAGCAAAAAAACCCTGAAATGCTGGAGCAAAAGAAAAAAAAAACAGTTAGACTCCGATGGGCCCGACCAGAGACGGAGGCAAAGGCGGTTCTAAACGCGCTGTTCTATTAGTGCCTCTATCATGCGGGGATACCGAATGTTGCTTGTGGCTCTAGGAATTCTTTAACTATTTCAAGAGTCGGCTGCTAAAATGTCAAATCGAATGACACGGTATAAGCCAGCCAACACCCGGATTAGCCTGCGCATCATCGCTTTCTGGTGACGGTATTAGCTGGGTGTTTGAGAAATACCCAAAGTTCTTTTTCAGCGGAGACTAGTGCGGTGGATGATTAAAGTATCCGCTGCCTTCACATATGAACAGAACCGGTGTCTGTGTTTTTTTTTTTTTTTTTTTTTTTTTGTTTTTTTTTTGTTGTTTTTTTTGTAAAGGGGTTTTGTTTGTTTGTTTGATTTGAGGTTTTACGGCCTCGTCATTTTGGAGACGATGCTTCCAATTTTGTGGGACTTTTACCCGACGTTGCGGTGAAATGATTTCTCAAGCCCTGCCAACCAATGAAACCAATAGTGTTTATATGCATTTGCGGTTTTCCCTGGGCAGGCTTAGAGCCTCAAAGTGATTTACCAGTAATCGAGTGCAGTCGGTGTCAGCTCTGAGTGGAAGCAGTATGCAGCCCAATATATTTCTTCAATCCCCGATGGGAGAGGACCATTAAGTCAAGAGGTTTATCAGAAAATCGGTCTCATCAGCCATTGGGTGCTGAAGTTATTGCAATTATATATTTTGCTGAATGTTTATACTAAGTCTCCATAAACAGTAATATTTCTCAAATACGATTAGAATTAGTCATTGTAAGAAATGACAGACGAACTACATGTATTATTATATCAGAAAATAATAATGCTGGTCGGATGTGCGGAGCTCTAAGGTTCGATACCTGGCGGGCTTGGCAACATTCTTTCGTTTGGGTTGATCATGGAATCTTTTCTTCGGTCATCCCCTACCCCATTTCCGCTGATTCAAGGAGGACAGTTGTCAGTTTGACGAAAGACTGTGCCCTGTCCTGGTTAACCGCTCACGGATAAGTCTGCCTAGGAAAACTGTGTATAGGTAAACAGACAGGCTCTATATCACCTAACTAGTCTTGACTTGGTTGCTAAACTCCAATGCAAACAAAACAGCAAATAAGAGCAGGGTAGATTTATTCTTGTATTTACATAGCATACCACCCCGCCCATCAGAGCTTGGAGAGATTGTGCTGCATGATACTTCCAGGCAGAGCAAAAACAATAGAAGTGGGGGCGATGATCAGGAATCGATACAATTAACCTAAGCTCCCATCAGAGACACCAATGGAAAGAAACACAAACATAAAACAACTAGACCCTAATGGTAACATCAACAGCCGAAAGCCAAAAGGACAGTTACTTTCCCACAAAATGGCCAATTGGCTATCCGAAGCAAAATAATATAAGCGATATACACTATCAAAGACATGCCATAACAAAAATAAATCACGACAGAAGAACCGCCTTGGAAAGGTCGGTAAAACGAATTCAACTGGGGGGCTTAAATGGATTTTACATGGCAACAATCCTCGCCCTTACTTTCGTCGCGGTTTACACAAATAAATTGTTCAGTCCGCATGAAGGCCTCCAACATCTCCATGAACACACAAATCAATCAACCACACAGATTTTGTTTCGGTCTATAAAAATTCTAATGAAGTTTTAAATACTCTCGTTATCTCGACCTCGCCTATCTCGACCCTATCACTTATGTCGAACCGATTTCTTAGTCCCGAATATTTCCGCTATATATTTATTGTATTTCAACTTCGCATGTGTCGAACTACTTTTATTTCGACGCTTCGGCTATCTCGCCCATCATTTTCAGTCCCTAGATATATTTTTCACTGTTTTTACTGCTGTGTATCTCGAACCGAAATTCATGAGGTAAAGAAGGAAAAACAAAAAAAAAAAAAAACGATGCCGCCGTTCTTTTAGTTAAAGACAATCATCATATATATTTCCGCTATATATTTATTGTATTTCAACTTCGCATGTGTCGAACTACTTTTATTTCGACGCTTCGGCTATCTCGCCCATCATTTTCAGTCCCTAGATATATTTTTCACTGTTTTTACTGCTGTGTATCTCGAACCGAAATGCATGAGGTAAAGAAGGAAAAACAAAACAAAAAAAAAAACGATGCCGCCGTTCTTTTAGTTAAAGAAAATAATCATAGACCTTTACAAAACAGTTCATCAATACTAACAATGTATTTAATTTTCCAAGCACAAACAATACCTTTACCGCTATAACGAAAATCACGTGCGTGTAATACAGACGGACATGCGGTGCTCAACCTTTGATCTTAACGCCTTCTCGTTTCAATGATTTCCTAGATTCCGTGATAAAAGGCGGCTCGGATTTGAATTAATGTACAATTAGGTATGACCGGTTGTTTTACGTACACATCATTAAAGTCAAAATTGAGTATTGCCCCTTGTCCCGATGCACATACAAACAGTGTAGATCCTAAAAGGATGGCTCATGACCAGCTATCTTGGCAGGACCTAAACTGTTTAAATCAATACGAGGGACTACCGTATGACGTTTAGCACGTACTGCTCAGCATTGCATTCACAAGCGGGGAACCATCCCATTTAAGTACATATCTTTTTTTAGCTTATTTGGATACCCAAATTTGCAGGAATTTTAAAGACAACAAAACTCATAAGAAATCTTTTATAATCGCTTTACTTCGACAAGCTCCATTACTTTCATAAACGAATTTTAAAAAAGTCAATAGGCTGTGCATGTTAGTGCTATTACTCTAGAATACCCAAGAATACCAAGAATATCACGGCAAATAATAATGGGCTCCGACAAGCATGTGACGTCACACTTTGGTTATCTCATACTACGGATAACTCGAACTTTTTTATCCAGTCCCGTGATGTTCGAGATCACGAGCGTCGACTGTAAATTGAAATGTAGACGTGTTCGTGCTTCAAGTCTATCTACTCATGATTTTTTCCACCTTTTTTAATACACTTCCCAATAATCTTATTAAAGAAAAAACTTAACGATTTAATTGAATGAACCTTTCATAGTGAAGACTCCCTCTATCTTGCATGTAATGTAAGAAATGCTTTATTTTACTACTGAAGAGCATAAACATTATACTTTATGGTCATTTCAGAAAGTGTGTGAAGCTCTCACCTTACTACCTGACAATATTTACATAAGAGTTAGTACTAAGTTATTTAGACAAAGTGTGGGTATTCCGATGGGGACTAATTGCGCACCCTTTGTGACTAAATTCTGTTTTTGTTTTGTTATGAGAGAGTCTTCATAAGTCCCTTTCTGATGAAAACCAATATGAAATCTTTGAAGCTTTTAGCTCGACTTCTAGATATTAGGATGATTTTTATGCTCCCCAAAGAATTTCGGGGGAGCATATAGTCGCCGCTTCGTCCATGCGTCCGTGAGTCCGTGCGTCCGTGCGTCCATTCCGCTCTTGTCTACGCGAATTCTCAGAAACTACTGGGCGGATTTCAATGAAACTTCATGGGACTATTTAGTATCGAACGTGGATGCGCATATCACCTGCGTGTTTTGGTTCTATGATTTTCCAACAGTTATGGCCCTTTGATGAATTTTGCATGAATACATAGGGTACTGTTCGTGTCTAAGCAAATTCTCAACTACTTGTAGAAATTCAACAAAACTTCAATGGAACCTTAAGCAGCAATAGGGGATGTGCATATTATCCGTGCTATCTGGTTAGATGATTCGTCACAGAGTTATGGTACTTTGTTTAAAGCTGCAGTGTAAGGTCACTGTGGCTATTTTTAGAAAAACTTTGTCATCACCCTGGTGCCTTCATTTATTGATGGATTTTAATATAACGTCATACAAATGTTGGATATGATAATATCTTTAGCATGTTTGACTTTCAGGGTCCTGGGCTCAATGTCAAGGTCACTGTGGGTTTTTTTTAGAAAAAACTTTTTTTCGCTCTAGTGCCTACAATTATTCATGGATTTTAATATAATTTCACACAAATGTTGAGTATGATAATATATCGAACAAGTTAAACTTTCAGGGTCCTTGGCTCAAGGTCAAGGTCACTGTAGCTATTTTTAGAAAAAAAACTTTGTCATCGCTCTAGCGTCGTCATTTGCTGACGGATTTTAATATAACTTCACACAAATGTTGGGTATAATAATAGCTCGAGCAAATTCAACTTTCAGGATTCTGGGGTCAAGGTCAAGGTCACTGTTTTTATTTTTAGAAAAAAAAACTTTGTCATCGCTATAGTGCCTACATTTATTCATGGATTTTAATATAATTTCACACAAATGTTGAGTATGATACTATCTCGAGCAAGTTCAACTTTCAGGGTCCTGGGCTCAAGGTCAAGGTCACTGTGGCTATTTTTACAAAAAACTTTGTCATCGCTCTAGCGTCGGCATTTGCTGATGGATTTTAATATAACTTCACACAAATGTTGGGTATAATAATATCTCGAGCAAGTTCAACTTTCAGGATCCTGGGGTCAAGGTCAAGGTCACTGTGGTTATTTTTTAGAAAAAAACTTTGTCATTGCTCTAGTTCTACATTTATTGATGGATTTTAATATAATTTCACACAAATGTTGGGTATGATAATATCTCGAGCAAGTTTGACTTTCAGGGTCCTGGGCTCGAGGTCAAGGTCACTGCGGCTATTTTTAGAAAAAACTTGGTCATCGCTCTAGTATCTACATTTGCTGATGGATTTTAACATAATTTTCGAACCCGTCTGATATTTTA
The DNA here is from genome assembly GCA_963580285.1 of Lucinisca nassula. Lineage (NCBI taxonomy): Eukaryota > Metazoa > Mollusca > Bivalvia > Lucinida > Lucinidae > Lucinisca > Lucinisca nassula. Next base: position 130,833,424 of record OY757011.1, on the reverse strand, counting down.
TATGCATGTAAAGGCACCCAATACGGAACGATACCTGGAGACAGTTCTATGAGGATTGCCTCTGTGTATGAGAGTAAGTTTCCATTAATTTGTATTAAACAGTTTTACCCAATTAATATAGCTAAACTACCACCCATGATCTTGGGGTATTTTATCGTACCTGAAGACACTTCCTTTCATTTATTCCGACTTTTGTGTTGCGGATGTTTGTATGACAGTGCCATCATGCAAGCTAATCTGTCCACCGACAGGTTTTGTTATACTCCATTTGAAGTACAGTGAGTATACACAGTATACTGCTCTTTAACTGGGATAATGTTTCCTGTTTCGACTATTGCACGTTCGGGAAGCATCCATCGGTTTCACCGATATTCTTGTTTAAATATTGACAATACCTATTTCGAGAGTTTGATCAGTCAAATTTACTCTTCCCCCCCCCCCCCCCCCCAACTTCAGTGAAATAAAGCAAATTCTTCTGATACCGAGGCCACGTTTTTGGATTTACATCTATCTATTGTAGATGGGTTTGTTTGTTGCAAAATTTATGATGAACGCGATGATTTTGATTTTTAGATTGCAAATTTTCCGTTTTTTTTTTATGGTGATGTTCCTCGTGCGCCACCGTACGACGTTTATATTTCGCAATTAATTCGATTCGCCAGAGTGTGTAGTCATGTACATGTATCTGACTTCAACACTTTAAATAAATTTTCAACGGCTAAACACCATACATGTTTCAAGAAATATGAATAGATATCCATCTTATGCCTCCTGACCTAGTCCTAAGATCAACCTTCGATGGTACGCCCCCGCTCATTGGGGCTTGAAGAAATAGATTGGACTGCACGGTTGCACCACGCAGAAGTGAAACCGACCGCGCACATGAGTACTGGTGAACCGCTTAGAAGGTCAAAGCCTGCCCAGGCAAAGTTGTGCCTGCCGGAACACCCATACATATAAACCCTTTTGGTTTTATTTGGCGGCAGGGCTTGAGATGTCATTTCATCTGAATGTCGGGTAAAAGGCCTATAACAATGGCAGCAGCGTCTCCAAAATGACCTTAATAGTGTTGACGGGGACGTTAGACACCAAATCAAACAAACAAACAAACAAACAATCTTCGATGGCTTGAACTAACGAATTTTCATGGTCCAAAAGGTATTCGAAGGTTCAGTGTCAATTATCCTAATAATTTACACATTATGTGGAGACGAAGTTCTTTTTCCCTTTTGTGTACTTTACTGTCGCCCCCGCCCACCGGGGCTTGAAGAAATAGACGGGCTGCATGATGCTTTCACGCAGAGCTGAAATCGACCGCACATGAGTACTAGTAAACCGGTTAGAGGATCTAAGCCTGCCCAGGCAAAGCGGTACGAGTTGGACCGGCCATGCTTATAAACCCTATTGGTTTATTGGGTGACAGGGCTTGAGATGTCATTTCATCTCAGTGTCGGGTGAAAGTCCCACAAATTTGGAAACAATGTCTCCAAAATGGTATATACAGTGTGACGGTTACGTTAAACCTCAAGTCAGTCAAATCTGCTTTACAGTCCGTTTGTCGATAGAGCGGTGGTGAAGCCACCCAAGCATTGAACCATTACGCTGTCATACAGCCCGATACGTTTTCCTTGATATAAGTTTTTTTTTATTTTTATCCAATTTGTATCAATATTGAATGGGAAATTGCATTTGTTTTATTTTCGAGACATTTAATAGCATGGCTGCGCATTTGTCTTTAACGAAAATGGGTTTCAATTACGAACACACACCTACTCTAATTCACTGTAGATGTTATCTCCGAAAAAATAAAAATTTTCTTATTTCTGCTCAAAATATAGATAACTGGTACACGTGACATCACGTGAACACGTCCGTGAAATGAACACCCCCTAAACCCCACTTTATGTAGAGAAAACTGGGGTTTACGGGGGTAGACATTATTTTTCTTATTTCTGCTCCAACACATAGGTTGCGGGTAGTCGTAAGAACCGTCTCAATGAGGCGGTTCTTACGAGCACCCACAACTTATGTTTGAAGTAAAAATAACAACAATATCACAGATTGTCATAAGAAAAGTAGCCATTTTGGAGATGTGGAAAAATGCACTATGTGGCACGGGTGTGTTATCGTAATGGAAGCGGTTCTAACGAGTACCCGTAATCCTTTAAGATCAGAACTAAGAAAAATTAGGTTTACCCTTGTAAACTCCAGTTTTCCTGTATTGAAGTGGGATTCAAATATGTTTTCGTGATGCGACGGATTCATCCAAACAATTGCGACAGCAAAAGCAATCGCAAATAACCCCTTCCTGATATTGTACCGGACATTTCAGAAAATGTATTTGTTGTCCTTCTGGTTTCATTATGGCGCAAATTTGTCTTTTAGTGCCAACATCTAAATCGGTGAACAAACTGTCAAACAAATTAACCTGTCCATCTTTATAATCTATTGTTAAAACTGTGAGCTAATGTCCTTGGAGATAATTTTTCCCTTAATTGTTTCTATACAACATTTAGCCAAAAAAAAAAATAGTCTGCTGAAAGGTACGGAACCCGGGAAGAGACAGTCATTTTTATATGGGTATGGACAAAGTTGCCGAAGGCAACGTTGACGCCGGCGAAGCCAGCGTGTAGCTTTGGCCTGCCCGCCTATAATTAACACGCGTGTGAAATTCACCATTTAGCCCAGCCCATGTCTCTCAACGGATCCGTGCCAAAATATGAGATCAAAATGAAAACTGGCGAGAAACAGTCAAATTCTTGTTCGGATTTTTTCTCTTTTCCTAAATCTTTAAAGATCTTTTCAAATGGTAAGAGCTATTACAAATTCTTTTTAATGAATAAATGCGATTTAAAAAGAAATCCCGGCGTCGTTCGAAAAGCGTAACCGGTTCTTAATTACTGATCATTGTTATTCAGGCGCTTATCAAAATTATAAAGGCGTTAACGTTTAAAGAAAAAAAAAGTCTTTTATTTATTTTCCGTCTGCGCGTTACCATTATTGATATTGTTTTGACAGTTTATTTGGCGCCTTTGCCGCTATGGATACTTTGAGAGGAAGATATTGAAAGGCTAGTTTGTAAAATCGGACACACACAAACACACACGTATTTGTATTTCCTAAACTGATTCTGGTTAAGGCTTTTCATCATAACAAATCATTGGCTGGCAAGTTCATATCCGATCTGAGCCTAAGTTAGGCATATCTATCTATCTATCTATCTATCTATCTATCTATCTATCTATCTATCTATCTATCTATCTATCTATCTATCTATCTATCTATCTTATCTATCTATCTATCTATCTATCTATCTATCTATCTATCTATCTATCTATCTTTTACTTGTTTCAGTTCAGGTATTACGTGCCAGTCAACACTTATTAGGTTATGTTTTGAGATATTGCTTCTGATTTTGGGTGACTTTACCTGTACCCTGCTCAGAGTAAAGCCCAAAGAAACCTCAAACATTTAAAGAGCTGTCTGAATCGCACCACTTTTCCTTTGGCAGGCATAGACCTAAGCGGTTTACCAGTACTTAAGTTCTGACAGTCTGTTTGATCTCTGCACCGGAAGCACCGCGCAGCTCAGTCTATTTCTCCCTGCCCAGATCGGCAGGAATGCTATCTACCTATACTGAGCCAGTCACATTTGACCATTTCCTCGGTTTGCCAAAGGCCCGGGGTCTGACCCCAGCAAACACTAAGAGATGACTTAATTATGGCGTTGAGTATCTGCAAGTTACCAACCAGTTATATCTCATTGGCAATTGGCATCATTTGCAATGATGACTTCTGTAAAGGGCAATGCATTCTGCACAACAGGACAGTATTTAAAGGTCCCTACATTAGACTTTCATCCTGTACATGTATATGGTGTTAGCAGAGACTTTAAAGAAGTTATGCCATAGATAGATAGGTGGATATATAGGGAGATCTTTGGTGTGCCTCAGAAACCTGATGGGTGCTGATCAGTAGACACTAGACAAAAAATGGTAGTGTAAAATCACAACATGGTTGAAAGAATATTTTTATGCTTATCTCAGGAGCCCTTAATATTTTAAAACTAAACTTTGTCATTCTATCACAATCGCTCACAAGATCCACATCAGTTAAACATTTTTATGCTTCCAAACATAAATTGTGGGTACTCGTCGGAAGTGTCTCCTTCATCACGAAAACACGCTGATATAATTCTGACCCCATTGAACCCCACTTTTATATAGTAAAACTGGGGTTTACAGGGGTTAACCTTATTTTTTTTATTTCTGCTCTATAGTAGAGACTGTGGGTACTCGTTAGAACCGCCTCGTTGAGGCGGTTCTAACGAGTACCCACAATTTATATTTTGAGCAGAAATAAGGAAAATATCACAATTTTTCATCGTAAAATGTTCGTTTTTGCGGTGGTAAAGTGTCCAGTGTATTTGTATAGGCGTGTTTTCGAAATGGGTGCAGTTGAAATAATTACCCACAATCACTACAAAAACAACACGCCTATTCAAATATAATGGAAATTATACAACCGGAAATTCCACAAAAAAACTTTGATATTTTTATATTTCTGCACAAAACAGGTTGTGTGTACTTGTGGTACCAGGTACCAGGTTAGAACCATTTTAACCGGTATCCACAATCTCTGTTTTTAAGGTTAAATACGAAGAATAAAATATACCCTTGTAAACCCCAGTTTCACTATATATTAAAAAGTGGGTTTTTAGGGGGTAAAAATATGTAGTTGTGTATTCGGGATGATAAGTTTTTGCCCATTAGGAAGGACACAACATGTTTACCCCTTTAAAGTTGATCAAGTTCGGCAATCAGGGTTATTCATTATTGTGATGCAGAAAAGGGCCCCGAAGTCCATTCTCGCTGTATCAAGGCTTAAACGTTTATGAAAAAACAAGGTTTGTAAAGGTTGTTAAAATAAAGTTCTGATTTAATATTTACATGTGTAAATGATAAAACAAAATGTAAATGAAACAACATATGTCCCCAAAATGACCTATACAGTGTTGACGGGGCCGTTAAACGTCAAAACAAAAACATGCAAAAAACCTATTCAATATTCTGAAAAGGCCTTGTCATACCTTCACGAGGAACCAGCTGGAAACTGTTGATGACAATCACATTAACCCTTTTGTACTGACTTATAATTGGCGAGGGTCAATTTCAAAATTTAGGAGTGTCAGGTTGCCTTATCTTTGAAATTTATTTGGTAATTTGCTTAAAAGTTGAAACAAACAGTGAAGGCCCTGATAAGACCTGCATTCTGCGACATCTTAATAGGGACTTCATGCACTGTTTGCCAATTTGATATTCTTTTTGGTGATTTTCTGTACAGAAGCACAGTCTAACATGACTGGTCGACTTTGTTGAAACACGGTTAAATTTTTAGAGGTTGGATATGCAATGTATCCCCCATATCTTGAAAGCAAATTGATGTTTTTAAAACAAATTCTATATTTCATTAGTTTGCTTATTTGTAGATCCAAAGCAAAGAGTGCATTATAATAACTCAGCCGTGCGACATAGTGCATTTTTCACATCTCCAAAATGGCTACTGATGAAAATACTTCATTTTTTCTTATGAATGCTCAAAGCACAGGATGCGGGTGCTCGTTAGAACCGCCTCATTGAGGCGGTTCTAACGAGTACCCACAGCCTTTGTCTTTGAGCAGAAATAAGAAAAATAATGAATACCCCCGTAAAACCCAGTTTTCTCTGTATAAAGTGGGGTTAAGGGGGGTCTTCATTTCACGGACTTCTTCACGTGATGGTAGATCCTGATTAGACGGCTCTTTATACCGTCTGATCTCGATCTACACTAGTTGGAAGCCAGGCTCGAAATACAGCGGTCAGAGACCTTAACATTATGAAAACACACCTATACAAACACATTGCAAATTTTACCGCCCAAAAAAATGAAGTTTTCAGACGAAAAATTAGGATATTTTTCTTATTTCGGCTCAATCTATATTTTAGAGCAGAAATAAGAAACATAAGGTTTACCCCTGCAAACCCCAGTTTTACTATATAAAAGTGGGGTTGAAGGGACTCAAAATTATATAGGCGTGTTTTCCTGATGCGAGTCAGCGTTCTTTTCCATTAGGACTAGTAAGAAAAGTTCACTCAGGAAAGGCCACAATACAAGAACGCAGCCATCTCAAGTCACCTATATTAAGTAACATTGAGGCACACGCAAAAACAGACGAAACATGAACCAACCGCACAAAGCCATATAACAGTTAAGACACTGCAAAAGTACGACAGCCTTGGGACGATCAGTAGTTAAACTACTGTGGGCTTCAACTCCGGAGTTTATGGACTTTCAACCCTCGCCCTCAGTTCCAGCACAGTATCAAACAAAATAACATTAACAAATTGATCCGCATGGAGGCTTTCTAGCTCAACAGTGAGTAATGATAAACGACATGGTAAAATGGTTATGTATAGAATAATATTATCATGAATCAGGATTGATGACTCAACCCCAATCCGACGTCAGAGCAGACTCAAGCCACCAGTTAGATCACGGAGGGTCGAACCCAGGAAATATCTGGTTCCACCTTTCCCGAATTCAGAGGATTTAGGGTGGGACCGTCACCAAAGAGTCCGGAGTCTGGTCCACCGCCGTACAATCAAAGAGCGAAGGAAAGTTGTCCAATGTAAAAGGGTCGACAACCAAACACGCGGTCTGTCGCATAACATCCATGATGTAACCACTTCTCTTGTAGTTAGCAAAAAATCTGAACTGACCAGAAAAATAAAGGACTCGGAGGCCTTTTATGGCACTCATAATGGCAGCTTATATTATCAATTCTTAAACTCGGGCAGTATATAAAAATAGAAGTGAAGGCAACGATCAGGAATCGCTACAATTAACCCACAGCTCCCATCAGAGACACCAAAGGGAAAGAAACACAAATATGAAACAACAGACCCTAATGGAAATATAAATAACGGAAAGCCAATAGGACAGTTACTTTCACAAAATGGCCAATTGGCTATCCAAAACAAAATAATATAAGCGATACAAACACCAAAAGACAAACAAAATTAATCGCGAAAGAAGAACCATCTCGTTTAGCCCCTTCCCACATGGGGACTTACTGAATTTTGCAGAATTGCACAGTGTTGCCTAGAACAGCAACTTCATATTGCCATTATTCCATAACGAATGCTCCTTTTTACACCAAACTTAGCATTAATTTTCACTAGCAATAGCCTTTCAAATGTAGGCTAAATCATTGCTGCCATGGTAACGAAGGGACATCTCAAGTTGTCAAAATATGTGATTTCACATGTATTTCTGACCGAATCTTAATCTTCACACTGCTGTCAAGGCAACAATTAAGAAGTTTTTAGTGTCTGTAGCATGTTTTAACAGCGTCAGCTCTGAGGCTTTTTTGACCCCAGACACCCACAGATTGCATATTAGCGGCCGCTGGGCCATACTCCCCGTTTTTTTTTTTTTTTTTTTTTTTTTTTTTTTTTAATTTTGGCCACCTCCTTCAAACACCCATAGGTATATTGTTACTGTGGAGCCGCGCGAAAAAACAGGTCAGTTTTTAGGACAACTTATTCAAACCCAAACGTAGCTAACCCAAACATACAATGTAGCTATCCAGGGATGGGAAACACAGATTTTAGGTGGTTCTGAGGCTCAAAAAAGGGTTGATGGGGTTTCAGACACGTAAAAATGCGTTTCTGAATTTGAAAGGGTTAAGCCTTGGTCCTATAAATGGGACAAATGCAATCAGTGCAGACCCGTTTGCGTCGTCGTCTCATCAGGGGCTACACTAGTTTCTTGCACGAAACACCAACTCACGACCCCCACATGAGTACTGGTAAACCGCTTAGAGAATCTAAACCTGCCCAGGCAAAGTGGTGTGCACGAGTCGGACCGTCCATGCTTATAAACCCTATTGGTTTCATTGGGCGACAGGGCTTGAGATGTCATTTCATCTCAATGTCGGGTAAAAGTCCCACAAAATTGGAAGCAACGTCTCCAAAATAACTTTTACAGTGTTGACGGGGACGTTAAACCTCAAATCAAACAAACAAAACGAAAAAGTCATTAAGCTGTGTAAATCAGCCTAACACCCCTTACACCAGATAGACATTTATAAGTTTAAATTAAAATAAGCTAAATATATGATAAATGTCTTCAAATAAGTAGTCAGTCAGTCAACACATCACGTTAACAAGTCCGTAAAATGAAAAACCCCTTAAACCAAACATTATATAGAGAAAACTGGGGTTTACCGGGATATACATTATTTTTCTTATTTCTGTTCCAAGACATAAAGTCTGATAAAAGCGGCAGTTCTAACGAACACCAACAACCCATTTTGGGGGCAAAAATAAGAAATTGTCACAAATATACAAACAACCGTAGGGGAAAAGACATAACGACACAGAGTAATATGACATATGAAAACAATGTCAAACGGAATCTAATATCTTCGGTTTCTGCGAAAAAAGGACACACAGAAAACATGGTTACGTGAAAAACAACAAAAACATCACCCACTGTCGAATTTCAACTATGAAAAACGCAATATAAACCAGCGACATTTACATATTCTTTCGTCATTTTCGTATTTTGTCCCCACAGATCACCCCATACGAAAAAACTCAGGCATCCGTCAATAGCATTTTAACCGAGTTTCGGCAATAGCATATTTACCGAGTTTCTACTATTGCTAGACGTCTGTCAGTAGCATTTTTACCGAGTTTCGGCTATTGCCAGACGTCTGTCAGAAGCATTTTTACCGAAATTCTGCCATTGCCAGACGTCTGGCAATAGACACTCCGACAAGATAAAGACGATAAAAATGGCATATTAGCCGCGACAAATTCACAATTATATCACATTACCAAGTTCGTGGAATGAACAGCCATGTAAACCCCACTTTATATAGACAAAAGTTGGGTTTACATGTGTTAGTTATTTTGCTCAGACACATAGATTATGGATACTCGTTAGAACAGCCTCCTTTTTTGGACGGGTTTTTAAAAACAAATCCGTCCTTTAAAATAGCGATGTCCGGGCGGGCGGGCGGGCGGGCGTCCTGCGGGCGGGCGGGCGGGCGGGCGGGCGTCGTCCCAGGTTTACCTTTTGGTTAACCTTTTTTCAAAGTGATATTTTACATCTATTCTGTAGCAGATTGTTTTAATATCAGGACTGATGCATAAGTGGAGGTACCGCTTTCATGTATTATCCATAAATGGTGCAAAAGACTAAAATTTTGGCGGAAATTGTCATTTTTCAAACTTGTGTTTTTCAGGTTTACCTTTTGGTTAACCTTTTTTCAAATGCCAGTGTAGTGGATAGAGTGCTGGACTACGAATCCTATTGTTGACTATGAATCTGAGGGGCGTGAGTTCAAACCCTGATGGAGACATTTTTCTTTTTTTTTGTTCTTTATTTTTTCTTTCTTTTTCATTCTTTTTTTTTCATTATTTTTCTTTTCTTCTCAATAAACACATATATGAACAATTATTATCTTCCTCCCCTGATAGTTGCTAGTAATAATACATACATGCATGCACAGGCATGGAATTTTCTTTTTTTTTTTTTTTTTTTCGTTCTTTTTTAGCTCACCTGAGCACGAAGTGCTCAAGGTGAGTTGATGTCCGTCGTCCGTCAACAATTTCTTTAAAAGACATCGCCTCCTGGGATAATGGCCCGATTTCAAAATTATTTTACAGAAATGTTCATTAGGTGACCCTTTTTTCAAAATTGCTAAAATCAGTGGCCACTAGAGCTAAAAATCGTAAAACACATACCCCCCCCCCCCCCCCCTCACAAAAAATTGTTACTGGGTTAGGATATTGCATTTGTTCTGTGCATACATAGTTTTACATACATACAGAAATGTTCATTAGGTGACCCTTTTTCAAAATCGCTAAAATCAGTGTCCACCAGAGCTAAAAATATAAAAAAAAAACAAATCATACCCCACCCCCCCCCCTCCACAAAAAATTGTTACTGGGTTAGGATATTGCATTTGTTCTGTACGTACATGCATACTTAGTTTTACATACATACATACCCTACCCACCCCACCCTACCCTAACATACCCTACCCCACCCCACCCCCATCCCAAAACAACCTCAATCCACCCCCAACCTCACCCCATCCCACCCACCCAAGCCCAACCCACCCAACAACCACACCACACCCCATCCCATCCCACCCGCCACTCCATCCCCCCACAAATTCCACCCCGTCTTACCCGACTCCTAACCCATCCCACCCCACCCTACCCCACACCAGCACACCCACCCTACCCCACCCATGCCACCACCATCCTAACCGTACTGAAAAAAAAAACGTCCATAATGCCATTAGGCATTTTTCTTGTTTTGGTTTTGGTTTGGTTTTAGGGCCCTTTACAGTTTATTTCAAATATTGAGCCGATCGATAATCAGAGATGGGCGAAAACCGGGGTACCCGGGGAAAAACCACCTGACCTTCAATTGCAGAACATGGCGTCTCGCATATTTTGAGCCGGGCTCGATCCACAGCGGTGAGACACCTCATGATTAAGACTCAGCGCTCTTATCCACTAGGCCACGGAGACCCGTTACCGCCTCCATGAGGCAGTTCTATCGAGTACCCACAATCTATGTTTGACTTGAAATAAGATAGATGTACCACATATTTTCATCTGAAAATGCTAGTTCCGACAATATGGTATAAACTATGTTATCGTAAGGAGTCGTTTTTGATGTTTGACTAGTGCTAGTACATCACGAAAACAAGCCTGTATAATTTTTACCCCCTTCAACCCCACTTTTATATAGTAAAACTTGGGTTTAAGGAGGTATACATTATTTTCCTTATTCCTGCTCTAAGACATAGGCTGTGGATACTCGTCAGAACCGCCTCACCGTTGCGGTTCTGAAGAGTGCCCACAATCTATGTTTGCAGCAGAAATAAGAAAAATATTGCAATTTTTCTTCTGTCAGTAAATTTTCATTTTTGGAGGAAAAATTTTAAATACGTTTTGTATAGGCGTGTTTTCGTAATGTTTAGTTTAAACCTGAAAACTGTCAGTCGTTGGTAATCCCATGTGCTTGCAATATTTAAATCGGTTGCTCTTTGCAAGAAAGACGCTTAAAATGTGGCGCAAACGAGAAATAATTGTACAACAACGTTTGAAAAACTTATCTATTAAATAAAGGTTGGCTTTCCGCGGCTTCAACTTCTGAAAACCCCAAGTTTATATATGTTGCACTCATGCAGATCATAGGTATCCAGAATATACAACTTCACAATTTAGTCATCACGTTATCAAGTCCGTGTAATGAAAACCCGCGTAAGCTCCACTTTTTATATAAACAAGACAACCGCATGCGGGTGCCAACGCTCGGCTGCAAAAATTCTAAGTCGAAAAAGGGGCATAACTGTGCCAAAATATTTTGAGAGTTACCTCACCTATTGGTATGAGTTGCCCTTTTCATAACGAACAACTAGTCCGAGTTTCAAGTAAATATGTTCAGTAATGACAGAGATATTACAAAATGTCCAAGTTTTGCACGACGACGCAGACAACGCCAGACCTATAACAATACCTCGTCGTATTCTTCGAAAACAGCCGAGCTAAAAAAAAAAAGGTTTACATGGGTAGGTATACATGTACATACTTATTTCCTATTTCTGCTGAAAGATATGTTGTGGGTGAACAACCGCCACTAACGAGCGCCCACAACCTATGTTTTTAGTATATAAAAAAAACAATTTCCATCACGCAAACACGCCTATATAGTTCTGACCTCCCACTTTAATATAGTAAAACTGGGGTTTACAGGGGTAAACCTTATTTTTTTATTTCTGCTCCAAATGTAGGTACACGTTAGAACCGCCTCATCAAATCTATATTTAGAGCAGAAATAAGAAAAAAATTACAATTTTTCATCTTATTTTTTATTTTTATTTTTTTTTTTTTTTTTTCATTTTTAGGGTGGTAAAATTTACAGTGATTTTGTATAGGCGTGTTTTCGTGATGGTTAGAAAATTTACCGTATGGGAAATCGCATGTATATGTTATCTATATGATTAACCCTTTACATGTAGCTGTCAAGAAAAACTGCATCTGAAAATGATCTCTGTTATCTTGTTTGCTGCATTTCCCACCTATTTTTGCGCACATGCATATAATATGAACCCAGGTCAGGCTGCTGCTGCTGCTGGAGGAACTGTCTCATTACAATACCACACCCCTGCGACATAGTGCATGTTTGTCACATCTCCAAAATGGCTACTTTTCGGATGAAAATCCATGATATTTTTTATTTATACTGCAAACAGAGGTTATGTGTGCTCGTTAGAACCGCCTCATTGAGGCGGTTCTAACGAGTACCCACAACACATGCCTTGGAGTAAAAATAAGAAAAATAATGTTTACCCCCGTAAACCCCAGTTTTCTCTATACAAAATGGGGTGTAAGGGGGTGTTCATTTCACAGACTTGTTCACGTAATGTGATTACGCGACATACCAAAGTCGTTAAAAATGGTACTAGCTGCTCCTCGCTTGGCACTCAGATTTACGGGGTAGAGCTAGGACTGGTCGATCCAGTGTCAGGATAATGTGACTGGGTGTGGTATCATGTAATGTGTCTGGGACATGATACTTCAGTGAGGCAGCACTATAAACGTGAGCATTGAGCTCCCTGTCGCAACCAGACACCGTCGTGATATGACTGAAAAATTGTTGAAAGCGACGTTAAACCCGAATTCACACACACACACACGTGATGTGATTTAGGTCCCCTCTGTTTAGAACAGTTACTTTTAAAGCGACCAGTGGACATCAAAGTAGACGGCAGGTGTTGAGACTGGCAAGCTTAGAGTTAAATTTGTCCGCTCGAGTGAAGTTGGTTATTATTTTTTTTATTTATTTATTTAAGGGGAATGGGAACACCTTCAGGGGAGGCAACTCCTGCAAAAATATTTTAGTCTCCCATGTCAATAGGGATCAACTCTTAAAGGAAAGAATTTACTCGGGAGCAAATGCTTTCCTTTAAGAATAGACCCCTTTTCCAGTGGGACAGGGCTTATAGAAAAGCGAACAGGAAGTGTCGAAAGCTGTCTCCCTTTGCAAAGATGGTGGAAAATCTACTGTGTGTTCCCATTCCCCTTAAGCCGTATGTCTTTGACAGAGTTGTGATTATCACATAGTTATCAACAAAGTTTTTTTATAATGCATTGCAAATATACTCGCTTTAAATAATTTAAAACAATTAATACAATCAAACATAGATATGAGAATTATGTCAACTATTTTGTTTTTGGTTTTACGACGCTTAGTGAGGCTTGAACCCATAACTCAATAGAAAAAATTAATAAAAGCAATCTAAACGAGAGAGAGAGAGAGAGAGAGAGAGAGAGAGGGTTATCTGACAAAAAGCCGATATCTGCAACGGTCATCGTTGAAATATGTTCACGGCATGGCCGAGTTAAAATCAGTCGGTCCATCAATCAATCAGTTATTTATCGGAGTGATTCGCCTTCAACGTTAGCGGTTTTTTTCATTGTTTTTTTTTTTTGTTGTTGTTGTTTTTTGGTGTTGTTTTTGGTTTTGAGCGCTCATTTTTATTAATATACGTTTGTCAAATAATAATTATCGGGCGGTTCAAAAACTAAGTCATATTTTAAGACAAAGTTCGAAAAGAACAATAGTATTTATTTAGGTCAGGCACATTCTGTCGTAATTTATTGGCAATTGGCCATTGTGTTACTGTCCTTTTGGCTTTTTGCTACTGATGTAGTCATTTCATGTTCGTGTTTCTTTCCCTGCGGTGTCTATGATGCATATGGGAGGTGTGGGGTAATTGTACTAATTCCTGGTCATTGCCTTCACTTCTATTTTGAGGCAACAAACAAGTGTGCCCTGAGCTTATTAGACATTTTTCACTAGGACGGAGAAAGGACGTAGGAGATGGAAATGAACTTTATCAGCTGGGATTATCTCAACGTTATATGTTCCTATATCTAAAATGCGTATCTAGCTGAATAAAAGTCACTGACGAATTGTTTTTATTATTATTATTTCTACGGCCCTTTCAAGATTATTTTCCAAATAAAGAGCCGATGGTCAACCTGAGAAGTAACCAACGTAAGACAGAGCATATGACAGTTGTTGTGACTGGCATCTTAAGGGTTAATGTTTAGACCTAACCCCTACAAACAAGTGTCATCAATGACCCTCAAATATGTTCAAAACTCAGCAATGAAATAAATGATCCCAGGTAACAAGAAAATATAAACTGTGGATTTACGTGAGTAAACCTTCTTTTTCTTTTCTTTTTTCTTTTGGTGAAGGTACACGTGAGAACCGCTTAATCGAGGCGGTTTAAAAAAGTACTCAAAGTTTGTGTTTTGCGCCCAAATAGGGAAACCATTGAAATTTTGCATCTGAACACGTTCGGGTTTGGGTGTTAAAATTTACGTTATATTTGCATATATGTATTTCGTAATGGTGACCTGTCCGGTCGACAAGATGAAAGATCAGTATACTAATCATCATAATATGTGCAAAATCTTCGCTGTCAGCACTTTTACTGTGATTTGTATGGCTGTTTGTTTTCTAGGATCGTAATCATAAAGGAGAGAAAATGCTTCCTTTCATAGTGAATCAAAGTCAGCCGGCGACCGAAGAATGTTAGTAAAACACAGCAAATAATAATGGTATTTTGTAACATGCTTCACTGGTTTATTGCACGATAGAAAATGGATTTTTCCACCGCCGTGTAAAAACATGTATTCATTCGACTTCTTCATTCCATTTTGGCCCCCGCCCATCGGGGCTTGAAGAAAATGATGCTGCCACGCAGAGCTGAAATCGACCGTACATGGACACTAGTAAACTGCTAAGAGGTTCTTAGCCTGCCCGGGAAAAGAGGTGCGAGTCGGACCTGTGATGCATACCACCCTATTGGTTCAATTAGGTGGCAGGGCTTGAGAAGTCATTTCATCTCAGTGTCGGGTAAAAATCCGACAAAATTGGAATCAACGTCTCCAAAGTGACCTTTATAGTGTTTACAAACAAACAAACAAAACTCCATTCCATTCCTTCTATTTTTTTTTTATTTTTTTTCTCTCCCTTTTTTATTGATTTTATTGTCACAGAGTGGATTAATTGTTGAGTCAGCATAACTGAAACAAACGAACAATAGGTCAAAGAGACCCAGGTTCATTTTTGTTTGTTTTCGAATCAGGTGAGTTCCATTGTAAAACGTTCAGGCGAGTTCTCTTCAGATTCTACCTCATTTCAGTTCCCTGGCGAATTCAAGTGAGATAAATTACCTACTTATTAAAGAACAGTCTGAAAAAATGAGTCACAGACTGATTTCAGTTGGAAAATAACTTGTTGACAAGAGAAAAGAGTATGGTATCATCCAGAAAGTTCTGGTTTACATTATTTTTTAGAATATTAATTAATCTTATTCCACAGCCCTCTGGAATGTTCCACAGAATTCTGCGAGTGTATAAAAAGAACTGGACTTTTTTTTTCCAAAAGGCTTGTTTGCTTTATCTTTCAGCTACACCTGGCTCGTAACAGAAATTGGGGGCTGCCTGGCTCGTAACAAGATGCGTAACCTTGAGATTATACTTAGGTGAATTCGGCCCCGCTCATCGGGGCTTGGAGAAAAAGATGGGCTGCATGCGGCTTCCACGCAGAGCTGAATCCGACCAACACACGAGTACTGGTAAGCCGCTTAGAGGATCTAAGCCTGTCCAGGCAAAACGGTGCGAGTCGGGCCCGTCTATGCTTATTAACACTATCCGTTTCATTGGGCGACAGGGCTTGAGAAGTCACTTCATCTCAATGTCGCGTAAAAGTCACACAAAATTGGAAGCAACGTCTCCAAAAATGACCTTTACAGTGTTGACGGGGACGTTAAACCTCAAATCAAACAAACAAACAGACAAACAAACAATACTTAGGTGAATTCCAAAGCAACTTCCTTTCACGTATCTTCCGATACTGATGCTACTTTTTCTCAGCTGGATTCACAGGAGACCTTGCAAAATAAAAGTACCCTATACATACCTCGCTCATTTGAGGTCCCTAGAGACTTCGTCCCAGATAAGATGCCTGCAGGTTTTGCTTGCTGTTAGTTTTATCATTAGGCCTCTCACCGCTGTTGATTCGAACCTCGCTAAGGTCACATGTCTGCAGCTAACGGAAGGTCAGGTTGTTTCCCCCCCCCCCCCGAGTACTTCGGGTTTCTTTAAACTTAAACGATCGGCTCGACCTGAGTGAAATAATCTTGTAAGGGACGTAAAAATGAAACAAAAAGATAGATAAATAAATATATTTTCTTATGTGTTTGCTTTCAGACCTTGCTTATGCGTGTTCCGGAGATACATTTGTCTTATATCGAGACTTCACCTTATGTGAGTTCCCTGGAGAATAGGTCCCGCCCGTCGGAAATAGATTCGGCTGCATGGTGCTTCCGCGCAGACGTGAAACTGACGGCAAATGAATACTGGTAAACCGCTTAGCACACAGCTTCTGCAGACAAAGTGGTGCGAGTCGGACCGCTCAATTCATATAAGCCCTTCGACAGGTCTTGGGATGTCATTTCATCTCAATGTCGGATAAAAGTTCCAAAAAAAAAAAAGAAAAAAAAGAGGATGTTAAATCTCAAAATGAATGAAATAGTGTGAACGGGGACATTAAATCTAAATTTAAACAAAATTCCATGGAACCCTCGCCTATGTGACATCACGAAAACACGGCTGTATAAATTTGAACCCATTGAACACCACTATTATAAAGTAAAGCTAGGGTTTACAGGGGTAAACCGGTTCTAACGTTTACCCACAATCTATATTTTGAGCAGAAATAAGAAAATTAAAACAATTTTTCATCGGTGGTAACATTTGCAGTGTATTTAAATAGGCGTGTTTTCGAAATGGAGTCCCCAAGAGACTTCGCCTGAGGTGAGTTCCCTCGCGGACTACGTCTCATAATACTTCCCTGCAAACCCCGCTTTTTGTCACTTCCCTGGAGACTTCTACTCGCTTGGGAGTCTGGATATTCACCTCAGGACTAGTTGGTGAGGCTTAAGTTGAGTCCAGTGGAAACTTTGCCTCTGGTCAGTTCTCTGGAGACTGCGCCTAAGGCAAGTATCTGGAGACTTCGTCTCATGTGAATTCAAAACTGCCAGTTTGGACAAAATTCGTTGCTTCCTTCGTTTTGCTAGATACGCCTTTTATTACAGATAACTTATACTTAAAGGTGTTGTTGAGAACATCCCAGCGTGTAAACTCCGTTCTCGATCTTCGAAGTCCTAATTCGGTCTTCGTGAAAAATGTCTATTAGAAGTACATGTAAATGGAATGCCATACATGTCGAACAATAAACCTCACCTGTATAATGCAGTTTCGGTGAAGGAATTCGGAAAATCCCGAGCCGTCACGAAATGGAAAATGATTTCATAAATTAAAAGACGATTTTCCTCAGATGTGTTTGAAATCAAAATTAGATTATCAAACTTTTTTTGCGTTAGAAACCGTTTGCACAGCAAAACTGACATGTTCTCTTTTAAACCAAATAATAATAATAAGCGTGAAATTGCTTTATTTCGTCCACAAATTCCTGGGATTATTATGTACTTATTATATTTCAATGGTCCTTCTATATTTCCATAAAAATAACATTTTAATTTAAGATAGATTTTTTTTACTTATATCACAACAAACTGAGGTATTGAAATTTACCATTACGAAAACACGCCTATACAAATACATTGTACCCTATATCACCGAAAAAATGAAAATTTTAAGATGAAAAATTCTGATATTTTTTCTTATTTCTGCTCAAAATATAAATTGTTGGTACTCGTTAGAACCGCCTCATCGAGACGGTTCTAACGAGTATCCACAATCTATATTTTGGAGCATAAACAAGAAAAATAAGGTTTACCCCTGTAAACCCCAGTTTTGCTCTATAAAAGTGGGTTTCAATGGGGTCAGTATTATATAGGCGTGTTTTCGTGATGAGAACCGTTCGCACAATAGAAGTAAAACAAAGATCAAGAATTGATACAATTAACATACTCCACCTATAAAAGACACCAAAGGGAAAGAAATACAAACATTAAGCGACCAGACCATAATGGAAACCTAAACAAAGGAAGGCCATAAGAACAGTTACTTTCCCACAAAATGGCCATATGGCCATCCAAAATAAAAGACACAAGTGATACACACAGCAAGTAACAAACAACAACATAAATAAATCGCCACAGAAGAGCCGCCTTGGAACGGTCAGTGGAAGATTTCCACTGGGGGGCTTAAATCGATTTTACGTGGCCACAATCCTCGCCCTTACTTCCGTCGCGATTTAGACAAATAATATGTTCAGTCCGCATGAAGGTCCTACTGTTAAATCTGTTAAATCTTTAATTTTTACTAAAAATGATACACTATTTTTAATTGGATGAGGTTTTTAGCTCACCTGTCACGTAGTGACAGGGTGAGCTTTTATGATCACATTTCGTCCGTCGTCCGTCCGTGCGTGCGTGCGTGCGTATACAATTTTTCAAACGATATCTCCTCCTAAACCACTGATCGGATTTTGACCAAACTTCACAGATGGTCCCCTTTCAAAGTGGTTCAAATGGTTCTGGTCCATTGCATATCTAGGTCACAGGAGCTAAAGGTAGATTTTTTAAATGAACACTGCAAGGCCCAGGTATTCGACATTTGGTATGAAGCTTCATCAAATGCCCCCCGTCCCCCACCCCCTCCCGCCGAGGCCCACCAGTTTTGCATAGACTTTTATAGGGAAAACATTTAAATCCTGTCTGAAACCAGAAAGCCCAGGTGTTTGGGTGTGAAGCTTCATCTAGTGGACCTCTATCAAGATTTTTCAAATTATAGCCCAGGGGCCAATAATGCCCCCACCCCGGGACCCTTTGGTTTTACATAGGCTTATATAGTGAAAATCTTTAAAATCTTCTTTTCTGAAACTGTAAGGCCCAGATCTTTGATATTTGGTATGAAGCTTCGTGGACCTCTACCTAGATGTGTTCAAATTATAGCCCCAGGGCCACAAATACCCCAGCCCCGGGGCCCTTTGTTTTTAATGACCCCGTGTTTGCATGGGGTTTGGTGCTAGGCTATTTGGACAGGTTGTCTGTGGGTGTTCCTATGGGTGTGTTACGAGATGGAATAGGAAACCTCTCTGGTGCTTATGCACATCTAAATTATTTTAGTAGATATATGGTAGGGCGGTGCGAGTGAAATATTTTAGGTGAAATATGGTACGCAAACTATGCTGCTCCATGAACAAGTCATGCACATATCATACGATGTATGCATGAGTGGTTTATAGAGAGCTGTTTTTACAATACAGGGGGCCGCTAAAAGGCCGAGTCCTATAGAATTTGCCTAAAAATCGCCAACCGCCAAATTGTGCCATATATGATTTTTATTCCCGTCACGTGTTGTGAGGGTGTTCGTTTTAACAGGAGTCATGGCATTGATTTATAGGGTCGTTTCATCAATTTTTCCTATGGGAAATATACTATTTGAACGCAAATCCATTATCTACTCGATTTTTGCTATCTAGCTTTGTTTGTGGCCGGTATCTCCACTTCGCCACGAACAAAGCAAGGTAATATGAGTAGGCATGATTTTCTGGTAGTATTCATAGATATATAAACCCTGAAAAAAGCGAACACTTTAGCAGCAGGTCAAGTGGTAACGTGTACCCACAACATCGTGTCGGGAAATAGAAAGTATATTGAAAGGTATGTTAAATCTATGTTTAGTATTATTTTTGTATGAACATGCTTGTAGGTTTTGGAGGGGTTTACTTCTAGTATACCCCGACTTTCTGAAGCCTATTCTGAATTCACTGTTGTGGCCTGTAGTGATTAGGCTACTAGCTTTGCCAGCTAGACGTCGCAGGATTGATCCCAGGCTTCTCCAGTAGTAGAATGAGTCTTTCTAAGTGAGGTCCTGTCTCATGCTGACCCTAGATGTTGGTGAGACGTAAAGTTTGGACACCCGCTCATTCTGGATTCATTTAGGCTTTTACACCCCATTTGTAGAATGTAATTAATAAACGCCGGGTCACTTGTTTGATCCATGACTTTTGACTAGCTGTGGTTAGAAAACCGTGGTTCCGTCCCAATATGATATTAGGTGTAGAGGGGACGTAAACTTAAGACGGGTTTAACCATATCTTCATCATCAGGGCAAACTCTTACAAGAGCCTGTTGGGTTATCCGTGATGATGAACCGTAATGAATTTTATTTTACAAGCATGTTCACGTTGATTAGAAATAATTTTGTTCAAGAAGAATTACGAGTTCATTTTGTAATGATGCCGTTTTTGTCTGATAACTCAGTTTGTGCATGTATGTACATATAAAGAACGTGATGATGATAAGTGGGAGTATTTGGTCGCCACACGTCATAACGGCCTGAGCGGCGGGGATGACGTCAGCTGCGTCATCGGCGTCGCGAGGACGGTTGTGACGGGGTGCCTACCAAATAGAGAGAATTTACGGCAAACAGTGTTGGCCCTTATGAGACACTAACAAATGTTGTGGATTATAGATGAAAATCTTCTGTTGTAGTTTCTATCTGTTATTAATGTATTGAATTTGTGAATAGCTATATTTGTGAGCCGTGTCGCGGAGAAGGATATGAAATAGAGATTGTTATGTTTCCTGTAATTGGCAGCTGGCCAGGTAGCGCAAAGGCGTGGTCTGTTCAATTGCCTCTTACTTATGATAATGTAGTGAGCACAAATTTGATGAGTATTATGCTCAGTAGTAGTGAGCATTAATTGATTTCTGTAGTGCTCAGTAAGGAAACATGAACTTTGAGTATTATTGTGTCAAGCGCTGGGTGCTGATAATTTGATGCACAGTCAAGTTGAGTTCTGCTGTACGGTTATTTGTCGCATGCACTAATCAGCCTGTATGTCTGGTCGGCGCATGCGCAATAACGGTATATGCATGAACATATTCTTACTTCTCCGGGAGGGGGATCATGATATAGCATGTATGTTTTGTGACTCGTTTCTAGTCCAGTTATCGTAATTTACAGGCACAACAATGTGTGACCTGCTGCTCCCTGCTTCATAGCAGCAGGTACTGGTACGACGCTAGGCGTTAGGGTCCAGCAAGGGCGGACAGACCGCCGTAATCAGCGCCTACCAGGGTAGAAGCAGAATATAAATCATTGTTCGTTGTAAACAAATGTGAGACCATGGAAGAGGTCAACTTACCTGCAGGTTATTTTGACGATCGCTAAACCCCTGATCGGATAACGTGATCGCTAAACCTAGGATTATCAACTATGTTGATAGACTAGTTCTGCTAGTTCGCGAGAGGAAGTTTCACGCGAGTGGGGGATTCACCCTAAGTTATAAACTGGCCAGTCGCGTCTTGTGTTGTTTCTTTTTTTGTTTTTGTTGTTGTTTTTGTTGTTTGCTTCTGTAGGTATTCACGTCACCCGTTCCGAGCACAGAACATTGTTTTGCCTTCGGAACGGACGTCGTGAGTTGGCTACAGAAGCAACAAATTGTGATGTTTTGTGTTAGTAAGTGTTGTATGTAGATACTGTAAATAATTCATGTCATTCATTTAACATCTTTCTTGTGCCTTACCCCACAGCTGCCCGTACACATGTCAGAGATCACGCTCGGTTGTCTTGTCAGCATGGGGGTTTGCGGGACGGCGTAAACCCACATGTAACAGGGTGCTGGTTGCGCACCACTTGTGGCTGGTCTGTTTTTGTTTTGTTATGAGAGAGACTTAATGATGTCCCTTTCTGCTGAAAACCAGTCTAAAATCATTGAAGCTTTTAGCTCCACTTCTAGATATTTGGATGATTTCTTGAATATTAATAATACCTTTTCCGATAGTTTGATCAGTCAAATTTACCCCCAAGACCTTCAACTAAATAAAGCAAATTCTTCTGATACCTAGGCTCCGTTTTTGGATTTACATCTATCTATTGTAGATGGGTTTGTTTCTTGCAAAATTTATGATAAACGCGATGATTTTGAGATTGTAAATTTTCCTTTTTTGGATGGTGATGTTCCTCGTGCGCCATCCTTTGGCGTTTATATTTCGCAATTAATTCGAGTTGCTAGAGTGTGAAGTCATGTAACTGACTTCAACACTCGTAATAAATTGTTAACTGCTAAACTTCTGAATCAGAGTTATCGGTACCATAAACTACGCAAAGCCTTTTCAAACTTTTATAGACGTCATTCTGATTTAATTTCAAAATTCAATATTGGACTTAAATCTCTTCTGCAACAAGGTCTATCGGAACCCGAATTTTATGGTGACTTAGTATATAAATTCAGAAAAATATATAACCGCAATGATTTCTGCACCCAATTTCGTAAAATCATTATTCGATATAAAAAGATTTGGTACAACATAAATGTAATAAGACACACTGCATGCATAGTAGTTAACTCAAGCATGGTTGACAACTTTGCTTCCCTCTTTAATTGCACGCCGGTGGGTCAGTCCTTAGATTCTACGACGGTTACCTGATGCTCTGTCTCTGGTCGGGCCCATCGGAGTCTAACTGTTGGTTTTCTTTTGCTCCAGCATTTCAGTGGTTTCTTGCTGTCGAGTCCCAACCGTTGTTTCATCTCAATGGTTGTTTGATTTTTAATGTTCACTGAGCTTTTGCACTGATACGTTAGGAGGCCTTCATGCGGACTGAACAAATTATATTTGCCTTAATCGCGACGGAAGTAAGGGCGAGGATTGGGGCCAAGTAAAATCGATTTAAGCACCCCCCCTCCCCGGAATTCGTTTCCGCTGATCGTTCCAAGGCTGTTCTTCTGTCGCGGTTTATTTTTGTTATGGTTTGTCTTTGGTGTTTGTGTCGCTTATATTATTTTATTTTGGATAGCTTATTGGCCTTTTTGTGGGAAAGTAACTGTCCTTTTGGCTTTCCGTTGTTGGTGTTTCCATTAGGGTCTGTTGTTTCGTGTTTGTGTTTCTTTGTCTTGTGGATTCTAAGATTGTTCAAATTATAACCCTGGGGCCAAAATTGGCCGCGATCCGTGGTCTGCAGGTTTTATATATACTTATAAAAGGAAAACCTTTTAAAAAATCTTCTTGTCTGAAACTAGAAGGATCCGGTCTTTGATAACTGGTATGAAGCTTCTCCTTTTAGACCACTACCAAGATTATGCAATTATAGCGCTGGTGCCAATAATGGCTCTCCCCTGGGTCCACTTGTTACCCTGTGGAACACGTGAATGACCCAGGGCCATCATGGCTCTCTTGTTAATGAAATTAATTTCTCGGCTATACAAATATAGTAAAAAGGGCGAATAATATACATGTATCAAAAAAAGGGCTTCATTATGGACGAAAACCATCAACTTTCAATAGACATGTCAATATGTGTCAGTTACTTTATTGAATTTATTTCAGCTGTCATTTAAAAACAAATCTTATTGTGTTGTATATACAATGTAAGTGGGGTAATAAGTACCAATGCTTACGACCGGAAATCATGTCACAGGTTAGAGAGACAATACATGAACAAAACATCTGACGCCCAATAGTGGTTAAAAATTTACCGATGGCAGTAACTTTTTCAATGGATTAATTTGTGTAGAATATCTTCCTATTCTAATGACCTACCACAGAAAAAAGAAGTGGAGGCAATGAGCTGGAATCGATACAATTAACCCACAGCTCCCACCAGAGACACCAACGTGAAAGAAACACAAACATGAAAGAACAGACCCCAGTGGAAACATCAATAGCGGAAAGCCAAAAGGACAGTTACTTTCCCACAAAATGACCAATAGGCTATCCAAAACAAAATAATATAAGCGACACAAACACCCAAAGACTATAAACCGCGAAAGTAGAACCGCCTTGGAACGGTCAGCGGAAACGAATTCTACTGGGGCGGGGGCGGGGTGGGAGCTTAAATCGATTTTACGTGGCCTACTTCGTTCATTATCTTTTTGCGACTTCGAGCTTTACTTCTGAACTAAGAAATCGCATTTTCGACTGCATTAGAGGTTCTGATGTCAACGTCCTTCAAGATTATGCTAAGCCTTGTGGTCTCGTAACTCCAAAATTAAGTAAGAACTTTTCCGTATGTTTCAGGTAAAAACAAAGGAAATTTCCAAGAGTACATAGACATGTTCGCAGATGGATTTATTTCAGCTGTCATTTAAAAACAAATCTTATTGTGTTGTATATACAATGTAAGTGGGGTAATAAGTACCAATGCTTACGACCGGAAATCATGTCACAGGTTAGAGAGACAATACATGAACAAAACATCTGACGCCCAATAGTGGTTAAAAATTTACCGATGGCAGTAACTTTTTCAATGGATTAATTTGTGTAGAATATCTTCCTATTCTAATGACCTACCACAGAAAAAAGAAGTGGAGGCAATGATGTGGAATCGATACAATTAACCCACAGCTCCCATCAGAGACACCAACGTGAAAGAAACACAAACATGAAAGAACAGACCCCAGTGGAAACATCAATAGCGGAAAGCCAAAAGGACAGTTACTTTCCCATAAAATGACCAATAGGCTATCCAAAACAAAATAATATAAGCGACACAAACACCCAAAGACTATAAACCGCGAAAGTAGAACCGCCTTGGAACGGTCAGCCGAAACGAATTCCACTGGGGCGGGGGCGGGGTGGGAGCTTAAATCGATTTTACGTGGCCTACTTCGTTCATTATCTTTTTGCGACTTCGAGCTTTACTTCTGGACTAAGAAATCGCATTTTCGACTGCATTAGAGGTTCTGATGTCAACTTCCTTCAAGATTATGCTAAGCCTTGTGGTCTCGTAACTCCAAAATTAAGTAAGAACTTTTCCGTATGTTTCAGGTAAAAACAAAGGAAATTTCCAAGAGTACATAGACATGTTCGCAGATGGAACCTTGGAGATAGAACGTCAATTTGAAGTTGACGAATCCTCAGGACAGCGTGTCTATCCTTTAGTTACAGGTACATAATTATAACAAAAAAAAAAAAAAACAGGTAAACTTACAGGACAGATATGTTGTAAAACATGGCCATTGCACGTTCCCACTTTTTTAGGAAAGCAGTCCCTTCAAACCTGCAGGCAGATTATTCAGGTGTCGGTTCCTGATAATTGCCTTCACATCTTTTTTGTTGCCATATGAAACAGTTAGACTCAGGTAACAGTATACCTATTCTAGGCTGTGTTCTAAGCTGTACGATGGAATCTAAAATCGCCGATAAAGCGATGAATATGCAGTCTGTTCAGTAGTTTTATAGATCAACCGTGTGCTTTTGTTTGTTTGTTTCTTTCTTTGTTTGATTTGAGGTTTAATGTCCACGTCAACACTGTAAAGGTCATTTTGGAGACGTTGCTTCCAATTTTGTGGGACTTTTACCTGACATTGAGATAAAATGACATCTCAAGCCCTGCCGCCCAATGAAACCAATAGGGTTTATAAGCATGGACGGGCCGACTCGCACCGGCTTGCCTGGGCAGGCTTAGATCCTCTAATCGGTTTATCAGTACTCGTGTGCGGTGTGATATATTAACATATATATTTCCTTTGAAAGTCTGCAGTAGATTAAGTTGAAGTTAATATAAACATTCCCACGCCATAGTAAACAGTACTGCTACCTTATCTGACCATATGATCACAATAACAAATTTCTAATTGGTTGGTCAGTGTGAGAAAATATTTTGACAGAAGCGTGGTTCCACATGTTAGGCTGGATTGGAGAGAAAACTTCAGTTTAATTCTTTCGGCCTGTTTGATAACATGCTTTTAGACCTTTGCCATCCTAAATTATTCTAAAACTGTAAAATGGAAAATTAACTGTTATTGGAAATTATATTTGAAATTATGTATAACTCTATTATATAATGTGTAAAAGAAATTAAAAAGGAACTTGTGAAATATAAGAACTGATTTGAATTGTCGTTATTTATTATAATAATTCCCCGGAAGAACAAAAAGGGTATATAATTACTACATGGTGGAAAATCTAAACTGGAATTTTAACAAAAATGTGGTCATTTTCACGGAACCCAGTGTTGTCAAGTGACAATGAAAGCTTGAACTTACGAGCAGTAAATCCTGACCAGGCGTGTGGAATTCCACCTAGAGGTGACACAGTGATGGACACAGGTAGAAAAACCTTAAGGAAATTTTCTGGATATCCATCAGAGGATCCTGATCAGTTCTTGTCGGACTTTTCTGCTTATTGTACCTTCTCAAGAATAACGGACACAGACAGCCGGAAAGTAGCAGCTTTCCATCTCCATTTACAGGGTCCGGCACAGACTTGGTTCTGCTGCCTCGATGAGGATGAGAAAGGTGACTGGGAAACACAAAAGGATGCCTTTGAATTAAAATATTGTGTCGCTAATAACCCATCTGTACTCCTGGTTGTGACAGAACAGTTTAATAACCTCAAGCTACTACCACACCATCAAATCGATGACTGTTTCAGTAAAGTAATAGAAAAAGGAAATAAAATACATAAATCTGAACAGGAAATTCTACTGAAGTTCATTCAGGGCCTTCCGGATCAGTGAGCCTTCTTTGTTAGGGCTGGGAACCCGTCGGACGTTCAAGCAGCTCTGACATCCGCCAAGATGGGAGAAGCATTTGGGTACCGCTTCTCCCCTGGGCTCACATGCAATGAAAATACCCCCAACATCTAGTGTGGCAGCCGCTGCGCGTGCAGATGATAAAATAACATCGCTGGAACGCACGGTGAATAAATTGGGGGAGACAAGTGAGCGACTTTTGGTGTCACAAAAGCAGGACAAACTGGATTCATCAAATAACGATGGACGGAATACTACTAGTGCAAACAGTGTTCGTGTGTGTTATAACTGGTCGTGCACAGGGCACATAAGAAGGCGGTGCAACCTTATATCAGAACCGGCAGACCCAAACTCTATGTGTCAGTTGTGTTTGCAGCGTGGTCATGCTGCGACAAAGTGCAAACTGTTTTTGAACAATCAAAGTGCTAATTCGGGAAACTCCAGCAACCCAAGGAACACAAGGCGCGGTCCCTTGGGCGAACAACAATAGACAGTCAACGCGCGAAATCGAGGCCACCGGAAAGAAAGCAACAGGAAAGTGTTAGTGACATTCAATGTACTGTTCCAATTCTATAGTCAGTGGCTATCAAAGTGAGTCTGGTTTCATGTTTTTACCTGTAACATTTTCATCAAAACAAATTTCCGTTTTACTCGATACAGGTAGTTCAATAAATTTGATGTCACAAGAATTATTTGACACTATTAGTCACAGAAATAAGCTACAGGTAGATCACTGTAATGAGTCTAATGTACTTTCCAACAATAAAAAAGTAAGTATTAATTGTGTTGCAAAGGTATCTGCTGTAATCAGTGGTCAGCAGCAATCATTTACTGTTTATGTCTGACAGGGTACATCCCATCCATTGATCTTAGGGACTGAGTACATGCAAACTCATGATGTCACATTAAATTTTGATAAAACGTCTGTTCATACAACCAGCACAACTGTCCGCGCCAAGACAAAGATCACATTCAAACCCAATTCCGAAACAGTAATCTGGGGTAAAACGCCAAAATGTATGTTTCCAGGGCTTGACGGTATTTGCTCGGGTAGCACCCATATTTCCAAAAAATGCTTATTTGTGGCCAGATCTGTATCTGTCATATCTTCAGATCAAATGGTCCCATTCAAAATATTAAATCCCACAACAGAGCCAGTTACCATTCACAAAAACAAACCCCTGGGATCATTTCAGGTCATAGACAAAACTTTCAATGTAATACCAGCTGGTAGGTTAGGTCATGAAAGTTCAACACTGCAGGGAAATGTTAGAAATTCAAATACCAATACCAGTAGCCGTGCCACCAATCATGCATGTATGAATATCAATGCAAAATCAGAGCAGTGCCATACTACTGCTGGTGCAACTGAATATCCAGACAGGGAAGGATTTTTATCATACTTTCATCATAGTTCAACAGCATCGGCGTTGTCCTCTGATGAGAGCCGTAGGTGGAATGATTGCTTAGTTTCGAACCATGACTTGTTTGTTACGGAGGAAAATCCTTCTCTTGGTCTGACTTCAGTTGTAGAACACCATATTCATTTGATTCCCAATGCCCAATCTAAACATCAAAGTAGAAGTAAAACAAAGATCAGGAATTGATACAATTAACTTACTCCATCCATAAAAGACACCAAAGGGAAAGAAATACAAACATTAAGCGACCAGACCATAATGGAAACCTAAACAAAGGAAGGCCATATGGACAGTTACTTTCCCACAAAATGGCCATATGGCCATCCAAAATTAAAAGACACAAGTGATACACACAGTAAGTAACAAACAACAACATAAATAAATCGCCACAGAAGAATTATCAAAGACCTTATCGTTTGTCGCCAGACAAAAAGGGAAGTGTTGCGTCATCAGCTTGATGAATTATTACAGCAAGGTATTATAACGCCTGTGAGTGAGAAGAAAGATATTCCTATCTCAAGTCCAATAGTTTTGGTTTCCAAACGTAATAAACCGAAACCGGGAGTCAAAAAGGGTTCCAGAGAAGCAAGCCTTTCTATGTACCGCTTTTGTGTCTCAATTCCCAGACACAAGACTTTCGATATGCTTCCTGATGTACAGGGACTTACAGAGTCATTTAGTCAGAGACCACCCAATTACATTTCGTCTATCGACTTGAGTTCTGGGTTTTTCCAGATGAAAATTGCCAGTGGCGCGTCGAAGTACACTGCATTCAATACATGTTTTGGCACCTACAAATTTCAGAGGCTACCCCAAGGCTTGAAAACAAGTCCGAACAGTTTTCAAATGCTCATGGACAAGATTATCTCTGGGCTTTCTTTTCGGTCAACCCTGTGCTACTTGGATGATGTATTGATATTCTCGGAAACTTTTGATCAACATTTGTCCGATTTGGAAGAGGTCTTTGACAGATTCCGTGCAGCTGGTTTGAAACTTTCACCGGCAAAATGCAGATTTGCACAGAGCCACTGCATTTTTCTTGGTCACCAGATTTCGCGACATGGGGTCAGTCCGCCTTCTAACCGGCTCAAAGCAGTTTCTGAGTATCCTGTCCCAACAAACACAAAACAACTGAAACGATATCTTGGGCTCATGAACTGGTTTAAAAAGTATATACCTGGATACAGTGCAAAAGCACACTGTTTGTACCAACTTCTAAGAAAGGGTGTGAAATTTATTTGGACTGCAGCACACAATGTTGCCTTTGAATCTCTTAAGGCTTCGCTGCTTAATTCTGAAGCTTTGGCATTCCCTCGGTATGATTTGCCATTTTATTTGGGTGTTGAGTAGAAGTAAAACAAAGATCAGGAATTGATACAATTAACTTACTCCACCCATAAAAGACACTAAAGAGAAAGAAATACAAACATTAAGCGACAAGACCATAATGGAAACCTAAACAAAGGAAGGCCATAAGGACAGTTACTTTCCCACAAAATGGCCATATGGCCATCCAAAATAAAAAGACAAAAGTGATACACACAGTAAGTAACAAACAACAACATAAATAAATCGCCACAGAAGAGCCGCCTTGGAACGGTCAGTGGAAGATTTCCACTGGGGGGCTTAAATCGATTTTACGTGGCCACAATCCTCGCCCTTACTTCCGTCGCGATTTAGACAAATAATTTGTTCAGTCCGCATGAAGGCCTCCTAACTCATCAGTGCAACATCTCCATGAACACAAAAATCAAAGAACCACAGAGGTGAGACAACGGTGAGGACTCGACAGCAAGAAACCACTGAAATGCTGGAGCAAAAGAAAACCAACAGTTAGACTCCGATGGGCCCGACCAGAGACAGAGCATCAGGCACCAACCAACATTACCTTGAATTAGATCTCTCTAATTCGCAATAAGCCTTTACGTTGGAGCCGTCATAGAATCTGAGGCCTGACCCACCGGCGTGCAATTAAAGAGGGAAGCAAAGTTGCCAACCGTGATTGGGTTAACTACCATGCATGCAGTCTGTCGTATAATATCCATGTTGTACCCAATCTTTTTATATCGAAGAATGATTTTACGAAATTGGGTGCTGAAGTCATTGCGGTTATATATTTTTCTGAATTTATATACTAAGTCACCATAAAATTCGGGTTCCGATAGACCTTGTTCCAGTAATGTTATTGGATACATGCTTTATCTAAAACATTCTACTGACAGTGGGGATGAAAGTGTTCGTGTTGTCCGCTTTGGGTCAAAGTTACTTTCCAACTATCAGACATCATACGGACCCACAAATCTTGAGTTATTTGGTGTAGTAACTAGCATATTAGATTGTGCTTCCTATTTGCGAGGTAGGAAATTCTTTGTTGAGTGTGATTACCAGGCACTACAACCTCTTTTCCAAAAGAGTTTGAAAGGAGCAATATATGAAAGGTGGCTTGCTATATTACAAGAGTTTAATTTTGAGATTTTGTATAAACCTGCAGAAGCTATGGTTGTTTGTGATAGCTTATCAAGAGCTAAACCCCTTCATTCTTTGGACTCCGCTGAGTCAAGTCCCAATGAAAATGACCCTTATTTCCCTTATGTGCCAGAACCAGACAACAAAATCCTTTTTCGCAATGGGTCTACATTAAAAGACAATATTGGCGCTGAACAGTCAAATCAGCAGAAGTCTGTTAATCATGTTTTGATCCCTCCCACATCTCTAAACATGGAGCTGGATAGTGACTCAGCCTATGAAGGGGATACTGACCTTCCACAGGTCAAGTATCAAACAAAAATATGCAACCCGTGGAAAAACTCAGAGAAAATTTCTCAAGGTTTCTGGCAAGGTAAATAAAAATAAAAAATGAGTTCCTTTAAGAGCAATGAAAACATTCATAAGAAAGAAGATGTGCCATACTACGTAGAACCTCCTAGACTTGCGACAGAGCCCCAATCACCACGAAAATTACCCAGCTGTGACAATGAGCAAGAAAAGCAATATTCACCAGGTGATTCTCAAAATACCAATTACACACAATGCAAAGCTACCCATGTTAAAGGGAATAATGTGTCACTCTCTTCTGTACAAGCAACTATACATTCCGACTCTCAAACAAATAAATATGATGGTCAGTCAAGGGATTCAGAACTGACAACTTCTTCCCTTTCTGAAAGTCAGTCATCAGCACACGAACCACATGGCTATAACAGGTCAGTAGAAAATGTTGATTTATTCAAGACGTTTGATTTTAGTCCAGATAAAATAAGTGCTTTGCAATGCGACGATTATGAATTGCGTTACCTTATTCAGTATTTAGAAAGCAAGGAACTTCCAAAAAGTCAAAAGCGAGCTCGCAAACTCTTGCTGCAATCAGCTGATTATTGCCTTATTGACGGTTTACTTCTTCATTGTCGTGTACCGAAATCACAGCGTAGCAGTAATATAAGTCAGTATCAATTAGTGGTACCTGAAATAATGATCAAAACCGTCCTTGGTTTATACCATGACTCACCAATGGGAGGTCATTCTCAGATTCAAGACACACTAGATAGAGTGAAATAGCATTACTTCTTCTCGCGTATGAGTCAGCTTATTGCCGATTATGTGCATTCTTGTCCAGAGTGTCAAAAGAGAAAACAAACAAAAGTGCATACAAAGTCTGGGATAACAGCATAAAGAACACCAAGTGGGCCATTTCAGGTCTGGCAAATAGACCTATATGGAAATCTGCCCATTACTCCGCAAGGATACATATATATTTTAACTGCGACAGATCTGTTCAGCAAGTATTTAGTGACAATTCCACTTGCAAATAAAGACACTTTGTCGGTTGCATCTGGGCTTACACAACTTTTCACAAAATACGGTGTTTGTGACACGCTACTCAGTGACAGGAGAGTTGAGAATGTATCAAAAGTAATGGCAGAGGTGTGCAGACAACTCTGCATCCCGCAAGAGTTCAGTCCTGCATTTGTTCATAAATGTCTAGGTGCAGTGGAACGCGTACATCGTACAATGGCTGAGCGTTTGACACCGTACATGAATAGCAGGCTGAATAGTTGGATAGACATTTTGCCATGCATCACATTTTCAATGAACCAGTCTGTTCATTCGGGCAGCAAATACTCGCCACATGAAATTATTTATGGCCAGCGCCCAAAGTTTCCTCTGTCTCCGCCGACACCACCAGATTTCGATACAATACCACCAGATATGCGCTCCTATGTACTTAAACATGCAGACAAACTGAATATCATTCGCAGCGAAGTGAAGAACAATATATTGTCCTCGCAGCAAAAGATGCTCGAGCGTGCAAACAAGGACACTGATCCACTTCACATCAAAGAAGGGGATTATGTGTTCTTGTTGGCTGAAAGAACAGGTGGTGGACAGAAAACAGAAAATACAGAACAAGTTAACAGGACCATTCATTATTCACCGTTGCATCAGTCCTCATATGTTTCTGTTACGGAACCCTGATAATGGAACTATACATAAGTCAGAGGTCCACAGTGACCGCTTGAAAATGGCTTATGATCGAGAACCAGACCCAACTCCCTATTTGCTTAGTAAGGTTGTTACAGCCGAGACTGTAAGACCCGAAAAGGTCACAGAGGCCATGCCTAGCACTGTGCACACTAAGGTAATTAGGGAACAGCCCTATGACAGGCAGCCGTCAGCCCTCCCAGATGACAACCCAATAAATAACCATTCAGTTCGCAGGTCATCCAGAGCACGTAAACCTCCTGACCGGTTCGGGGTTTACATTGATGTTGGCACTGCTTTAAGTGAAGAGGGGTTTTACACTGAAAGAAATAAATATCACAAAATTAAACGTGTTCTCGGTCAGAGACTGGTTAAGGGAAACAAAGAGTATCTCATACAATTCGCCGGAGAATCAGCTGACAATTCCCTTTGGGTACCATTTGACCATCTCAATGAGAAATTGAAGAAGTCCATCCAGGAAAAAAAACCCTCCGGTTATTGTTCAAATGGAATGAAACTATTTCAGAACATCCGTTTGTGTTTCTGACTGAAGCAGGACACATGTAAGTGTTGATGTTTTGACACGGCATAGTTACATGTAATAAGCCAAAGAATACCCTTTAAATGTTATTCAAAAAAAGCCTTAAGTTGAAATACAGCTAATGGTCTGCTGACTGCCACTAAATACTTACCTGGTATAAAAATTAATATCATGTTAAATGATTTTATCATGAAGGGTCATTTCATATTGCATTGCTTTTTGCTGGTATGCAAAATGATTTCTGTTATGCTTTAGGCTATTATGTTTTTGATGTGAAGAGATTTAGATTTGTTTTGTATGTATGTACACACTGTGTTATTTACATGTACCGGTATGACTTTGAAGATATTTTCATTGGTTTGTTTCAATTTGTTACTTTATACACCTGCTTTAGTATATTGACTAGTATACTGACTACATATTTGCTGGTGTAATGTGGAAATGTATTTGTGTATGCATTTTATAATTTATTTGTGTTTTTTTTCGCCTTCCAGATTTTTCATCATTACTTTTAGGTGCATATGTGCCTTTTGTTATATGTTTTGCCCATTGGGGCATGGAAAAATAGATTTGGTTGCATGGTGCTTCCACACACAGCTGAAACTGGCCAGACATGGGTACTGTTAAACCGCTTAGGACAAAGCCTGCCATGGTAGAGTGGTGTGAGTCAGACAGTTCAGTGCATATAAGCCTTTGATTTCATTTGGTGGCAGGACTTGAGATGTCATTTCATCTCAATCCGGTTAAAAAAATCCCACACAATTGGAAACAACGTCTCCAAACTGACCTTTACAGTGTTGACGGGGACGTTAAATATGTTCTATAAAAGGGTTATCCTTTGGAAGCAAGGAATGTACGACAGAAGTGAAAAATATGGAGTGTACATGTTTTCTGGGCCAGACTAGCTAGTTTCGGCGAATTAGGCCTCATCAGTGACCCTCAGATATTTTCAAAATTCCACAATGGAATCAATGATCCCAAAGAACAAGAAAATATAATCTACACTATGAAACCTCAAATCAAACAAACAAACAAACAAAGCCTCACTCTCTAGTTTGTTTCGCTAATGGCATTTATACCAACACACAAATTCTGGCTTATTTTCCATTCAGCCCAAGACTGTTTGGACTTCAATTAATTTTATGGACTTTCCCAGGCTTTTTCAGCCATTTATCAATTCAGTATTGACTTTCTACATTGATTATCTATAATCCCCAGGTAATCACTACCTAT
This sequence comes from Lucinisca nassula, assembly GCA_963580285.1. NCBI lineage: Eukaryota > Metazoa > Mollusca > Bivalvia > Lucinida > Lucinidae > Lucinisca > Lucinisca nassula. The sequence continues at coordinate 130,799,151 of OY757011.1, read as the reverse complement.
ATCTTGGTTCTGCCAAATAATGATAATGAGGAGGCTATTGCTAAGCAATTAATCTGGAAAAGATGCATTAGTTTTATACTATGATAGTTAGAAATAATGTTTTAACATAATGTTTTGAATATGTATTGGCATTGTTTTTTGTATCAGATACTGTTGTATGTCTATGCAATTACTGTTACATTTGTCGCTTTTGTTAATTTTATTTACACATTTGATTTCATATTTGGGCCACCTTTGAAAACAAACATTTGCCTAACTTGAACTTCTGATTTTGGACTTTTAGTGGCTTATATTAATATTAATTATTCCTTATTCAATGCTTTTCAGTCAATAATTATTAATAGTACACACTGTTCTTGTCCAAATGAAGCTGTTGTTCTTTATTTTCAATATGCTAAATTGCATTTTCAGTACATGGATACAGAAATTTCAAAGAACTCGTTTAAAGACCAAATTATCACTGAGACTATTATTGCCATGCTGTCAGAATGATATTTTTTTTTATTGGTTTTATGTTTACATGTCATTTTTGTTTTGGATTCTATTATTGTCACAAACAATTTATTCTAGTATATTTGTTCATTTAGTACACATTATTTGTGTGTGGCAGACTATTTGTTGAAGTCATGGTAGTCTTTTAAGTTATAATAAATGTTACATGCATAAATTCACAATGATGTCAATATGTTGACCCATGCTTCTGTTTATTTACTTGATCCTGCATCTTTATGTAGACTGGGTGATATATTTTCTGTAGGGGGATGTGATATATTAACATATATATTTCCTTTGAAAGTCTGCAGTAGTTTAAGTTGAAGTTAATATAAACATTCCCACGCCATGGTAAACATTACTGCTACCTTATCTGACCATATGATCACATTAACAAATTTCTAATTGGTTGGTCAGTGTGAGAAAATATTTTGACAGAAGCGTGGTTCCACATGTTAGGCTGGATTGGAGAGAAAACTTCAGTTTAATTTTTTCGGCCTGTTTGATAACATGTTTTTAGACCTTTGCCATTCTAAATTATTCTAAAACTGTAAAATGGAAAATTAACTGTTATTGGAAATTATATTTGAAATTATGTACAACTCTATTATATAATGTGTAAAAGAAATTAAAAAGGAACTTGTGAAATAAAAGAACTGATTTGAATTGTCGTTATTTATTATAATAATTCCCCAGAAGAACAAAAATGGTATATAACTAGAGCTGTCAGTGAAACTGACTAGGGCCCCGGCAGCGCTATCAGAGGTGTAGGAAAATGTTGAAAATTTGTGGACGGACAGACGGACAGACAGACGGACGGACAGAGTGATTACTAAAGGGCACCCACACTTTCAGTGCGGGCCCTAATTACTACAGCGGTTTGGTTTCAGCTCTACGTGGAAGCATCATGCAGCCCATCTATTTCTTCAAGCCCAAATGGGCGGGGGCGAAAATCAACCGTGTGACCATGAGAATGACTTTTACGTCCCGAATATTGCACTTAACATGTCTTGGAATCGTGACTCTCAGAGAAAGGGGATATTGGAGATATAAAAATACAAACTGTCATATCAAAGCATGAAGCAAACGTTCTACAGTTATCATTTTATAGAAAATCTAAAACACCGCACTGAATTGATATGTAAGAAATTATGCACTTTTATAATTTTTGCTAAGGCTAACTGTCAGGGTAGCAGTGTTGAACTGCTACTCAGTAGAACATGTTTTGGTTAAAAGTATTATTTGAGCCGGGGCACAGCATTTCCTACAATTTACATGTGCGCCCAGCGAAGAATCAGATCAGCCTGTGCATCATTGTAGTCTGATCAGAGACTTCTCTTGCTGCACGAAGGAGCATTGGGCCCTTAGCTATCCTTAGAGCGCACAGCGAAGACTCTGATCACATGTCTTATACATGTATAAATTTTGTCATGCCCTGGCTCATTTGATTTTACGGCATGATGAATTCGGTAACGCTATTGAAGCGTTAGACTTGCTTACGAGTGGCATTAAATCGACGTAAACACGGAATTTCCGGAAACAATGACCTCGGTTGGGAACGCCATCAACAGAGATGATTTGCGGGAACATGGAGATCCAACAGGGCCAGACGACGATTTCACAGACTTTGGCCTTCCGCTATTGGTGTTTCCAGTAAGATCCTGTTGTTGCATGTTTGTTTTTCTCTCCCCTTGGTGTCTCTGGTTTAATTGTATCGATTCCTGATCATTGCCTTCACTTCTAGTTTGGAAGCGGAATCAAAAAAGGAAAAGTTCCGCGCAAAATCAAACTTCACACGGATTAAAAACAAGTTACTGTTTTTGATGGATCAGCCGGAAAAGCCGGGAGATTCAGGAGGCATGTAACAAAATGGACAGTCCTACGGACAGGGCCGTGGACGTGATAACAATCCTGTCCGAACTTTAAGCGAAAAATAAGGAAAAAACAGCTAAACAATGAAGTAATGCCCGAGATGTAGCAGCTGGATGTTGAATTTTCGACAATGTACGCGGCGGAGCGCGCCATAGGAACAGTCAAGTGAAACTTCCAAAATACTTTCAATTGACTTGCTGGGCCGAATGAATATTTTTGACCAATCGGAAACCTACAGAAAATGCTGATACAACGTTTCACATGAGGTAGGAACTGTGGATTCTTACAGTAATGTCTGCAGTTCGGTGCCATTAAAAAGCAGTGAAAAACAAGCAAACAGTACCACCGAATACCAGAAAAATGCCACAATTTAAAAACCGTGGAAATACACAACGGCTTAGGAGGCCTTTATGTGGAAGGAACAAATTGTTTGTCTAAATCGCGACGGAAGTAAGGGCGAGGAGTGTGGCCACGTAAAATCGATTTAATCCCCCGATGGAATTCATTTCACTGACCGTTCCATGCGGTCCTTCCGTCACAGTTTATTTTTGTCATGGTCTGTCTTTGAGTGTGTATATCTCTTGTATTTTTTTTCTTTTGGATAGTCAGCATTTCAATGGTTTCTTTCTGTCGAGCCCTCGACGCTGTTTCATCTCTCTGTGGTTGTTTGATTTTTTGTGTTCTCTGAGATGTTGCACTGATACTTTAGGAGGCCTTCGTGCGGACTGAACACATCATTTGTCTAAATTGCGACGAAGGATTGCGGACGCGTAAAATCGATTTATGCCCCCACACCCCAATGATTTTTTTTTTCGTTTTTCGCTGACTTTACCAAGGCGGTCCTTCTGTCGCGATTTATTTTTGTTATGGATTTGTGTGTGTATATCGCTTATATATTTTTGTTTTGGATAGCCAATTGGCCATTTTGTGGGGAAATAACTATCTTCTGGCTTTTCGCTATTGATGTTTCCATTAGGGTCTAGTTCTTTCATGCGTGTGCTTATTTCCCTTTGGTGTCTCTGATAGTAGCTGAGGGTTAATTGTATCGAATCCTGATCTTTGCCTTCATTTCTACTTAGCATATCAGGGTTGTTTTGTTTGTGCCGTGTGGTGGCTGTAAAAGGTCTCACCACACATGCATTTATTTGTCCAATCCTCAGAGATTGCATTTGCTTGTTTGATATCTATGGACTTTTAAAGCTGTTTTTTTTTGGGGGGGGGAGGGGGGGGTGCGGGGAGGTTTGTTATACCCTACTTCTATTTGAAGGATTTACCTTCCGTTCTGTCGTATACTGTATAACTTAATGCCCGATATGAATGGTATCGCGACACTACACACACATGAGTATCAAAGAAAATTTAAACTTACAATATCTCCCCTTAGGTTATATTCTCCTACTTCTGTATGGATTCCCCATTCTTTTTATAAATTTAGAGAGAAGTTGCCGTCGGTATTGGTCAAACCCATCAATTTGTTTTTATGCCGCTTCCGTTAATTTCAGTGGAGCAGGCAAAACTAATATGTTTTAAAATTATCTTAGAGTTACACTATCTCCTATCAAATCGCCTATCCTTCGAAAATATACCGATCCGTTAAAAAGTGGCATGGCGAAGTGCAATGCTAAGAGGTGTAGGTGCTGTTCGCATTTATGCACTGCGTCTACCGTTTCTTCATCTGTAAACGGTAGACGCTGTTCTGTAGTTAACATGTCCGATTTCACGTGTAAGTCTAAAGATTTACAAGAATAGCTTTTAAAAAAGCTGAAACGGCCCGCCTACCATTTGATTCCCATGTATTATCAATAAACGTAACAGCTGTGAATGAATATTTCAACTTTTTCTTCAACTTGTTTTCATGGAACTTTTTGTATGAAAAATGCGGTTCGTTGAATGTAGAATAACAAACAAAAAACAAGATAATTCGTGGCACATTTATTAATCGGGTGGTAATGTTAATTAGGTGGGACTGCTGGTGATTTTTTTTTTGTATTAAAGTGCCTTTAGAAACGGGGAAGTAACAGACACAGATTTTATAAAGACTCTTAAAAAGGATCACTTTACGTCGTAGGACTGCTTACGCTCTAAGATGATTATTTGAGCAGTATTTCATATATTTTTAAAGACATCAAAATTGGCTCAGTGATTTCATTTGCAATAGAAATTTAATCTATACTATAATGAATCACTGGGAAACGTTCGATCGCTACCACACGCCACTTAATACTAGCTCCAATTAAGTGAAAATGAAACTGCGTGTCTTGGTATTGTTTTTGGAAAAGCAACTTGGGGGAAAATTCACTGTTTTGCCACTTTTCCATTCAAATACAGTTGATCTTGACGTAAAATTAGGCAAGGTAAACCAAGTTAATAAATCCGGTAGGGCTACAGTCTCCCAGTGCAGCATACCAAGCTTCAAGCTTCCTAAAAGAAGATTTGTAAATTTTTACTGGGCATGAGCATGGTAACCGTCTTAATCATGAGACCCAGATCTTATGAACAACTTTCATTTTCCAATCCCCGGGGCTCCATGTGTAATTTCGTTCATTCAGCCCAATAGTTTCAGAAGCGGAGAAAATGAAATAACTAAATCGGTAGTATTCAGGACAAAGATCTAGAAAATACCTTAATTTTTCGTATTTATAAAAGGTAAATCACCTGATTACACAATTCTAATTTCATGTCATAGGCTACGATAGAATAAGAAAATTGATTGTCTTGCCTTTTTCAGTGGTAAGGAATACTTATATGTATACTTGCCAGTATGAATTTGACGAAATGTCGTAGAATTACAGTACTTTGAAATCCTATGAGTACGAGACTGGACATAATCAAGAAGGGACTCAGCCACAAGGCCGGTCACTATCTTGTAGAAAAGACAAAGACGTGTCAAATGGCCAATTTATTGGAGAACCATTTGCATAACGACATCGTTTCTAAGTACAAAATTGCTAGTTTAGTTTATATATAAAACTGGAATCACCTTTTGGAATCTTTGGCTATTAATAAGTTTCCATATTTACAAGCACACTAATAATGCATACTCATGAACAGCATTGTTATTTGACTATGCAATCCCATGACTACATAAACTAATATGTGCTGAGCGTTTTGTATAGGACGGCCCATCGAATTGCCCCAAGTAAACCTTACAGCTGCCACCTAGGCCACGATGTTTTTTAACCTTTTATTTCCTGGCAAGGTGTGTGAAAGAATGTATTATGTATTATGTTTCCTTTCGATATACAATCAGTGTTTTTCTTTCCGCCGTCCTTACCTTTGACCTTTTAAACATGAACATCGAATCAATAGCAGGCGTTACCAGTAGTTAAAACGGCACGACGGACCTAAGTCGCTACCTGTCGGTAGGAGAAAAGAAATTTGTATCATGATATGATGATCCATTCAAAGGTGGATAAGCGCATCATTCTTTCCTCGCTCGCAACAATGAACCTGTGCTAAATGGCCATGCGTAAGCTATTTAAAGTATCATTCATTGTTTTGTCGGGTGTACCTGAAGGGTGGATTCTTGAACCGGTCCTTTACTTGGTGATCTCAATGATTCTATCAAGTCATCTATCCGTTGTTGCTGATGACTGTGTCCTATATATTTTATGACTGCCTCATTCTACAAGACAACCTTGATAGGCTGACAGATGAATGCCACGTAGTGCACCGTCCTTCGGATCGCGACGTTAACTCGAGGTCCCCTGTGCAGGGAGAATCATCCCCTGTGCAGGTAAAAGATCCCTACCGTAGTAACATGATTACACTGTAGGTTTTCATCCTGCAAATCTGGAGTATATGTACTGTACACCTGCCGAAAATGCCCTTTTTGGCGTAGGCAGTATACGAAGAAAGAAAGAAAGAAAGAAGGAAAGAAAGAAAGAAAGAAAGATGAAGTTCAGTTTCGCTAAATATCCAACGAGGTTGTCAAAGCACCTCTCAAAACATTTGTTACATGTGGGTTTACGGCGTCCCGCTAACCCCCATGCTGACAAGACAACCGAGCGTGATCTCTGACAGGTGTACGGGCAGCTGTGGGGAAAGGCACAAGAAAGATATTAAATGAATGACATGAATTATTTACAGTATCTACATTTAAACTTACTAACACAAAACATCACAATTTGTTGCTTCTGTAGCCAACTCACGACGTCCGCTCCGAAGGCAAAACAATGTTCTGTGCTCGGAACGGGTGACGTGAATACCTACAGAAGCAAACAACAAAACAACAACAAAACAAAACAAAAAAAAAAAACAACACAAGACGCGACTGGCCAGTTTATAATTTAGGGTGTATCCCCCTCTCGCGTGAAACTTCCTCTCGCGAACTAGTGCAAACTAGTCTATCGACATAGTTGCCGATCACAGGTTTAGCGATCACAGGTTTGTCGATCACAGGTTTAGCGATCACAGGTTTAGCGATCGTCCAAATCACCTGCAGGTTATTTAGTTGACCTCTTCCATGGTCTCACATTTGTTGACAATAGACAATGATTCTGATTCTGATTCTGGTATGCGCTGATTACGGCGGTCTGTCCGCCCTTGCTGGACCCTAACCCCCAGCGTCGTACCAGTATCTGCTGCTATGAAGCAGGGAGCAGCAGGTCACCACACATTGTTGTGCCTGCAAATTACGATAACTGGACTAAGACACAAGTCACAAAACATACATGCTATATCATGATCCCCCTCCCGGAGAAGTAAGAATATGTTCAGGCATATACCGTTATTGCGCATGCGCCGACCAGACATACAGGCTGATTAGTGCATGCGACAAATAACCGTACAGCAGAACTCAACTTGACTGTGCATCAAATTATCAGCACCCAGCGCTTGTCACAATAATACTCAAAGTTCATGTTTCCTTACTGAGCACTACAGAAATCAATTAATGCTCACTACTACTGAGCATAATACTCATCAAATTTGTGCTCACTACATTATCACAAGTAAGAGGCAATTGAACAGACCACGCCTTTGCGCTACCTGGTCAGCCGCCAATTACAGGAAACATAACAATCTCTATTTCATATCCTTCTCCGCGACACGGCTCACAAATATCACTATTCACAAATTCATTACATTAATAACAGATAGAAAATACAACAGAAGATTTTCATCTATATACCACAACATTTGTTAGTGTCTCATAAGGGCCAACACTGTTTGCCGTAAATTCTCTCTGTATTTGGTAGGCACCCCGTCACAACCGTCCTCGCGACGCCGATGACGCAGCTGACGTCATCCCCGCCGCTCAGGCCGTTATGACGTGTGGCGACCAAATACTCCAACCTATCATCATCACGATCTTTATATGTACATACATGCCCAAACTGAGTTATCAGACAAAAACGGCATCATTACAAAATGAACTCGTAATTCTTCTTGAACAAAATTATTTCTAATCAACGTGAACATGCTTGTAAAATAAAATTCATTACGGTTCATCATTACGGATAACCCGACAGGCTCTTGTAAGAGTTTGCCCTGATGATGAAGATATGGTTAAACCCGTCTTAAGTTTACGTCCCCTCTACACCTAATATCATATTGGGACGGAACCACGGTTTTCTAACCACAGCTAGTCAAAAGTCATGGGTCAAACAAGTGACCCGGTGTTTATTAATTACATTCTACAAAAGGGGTCTAAAAGCCTAAATGAATCTAGAATGAGCAGGTGTCCAAACTTTACGTCTCACCAACATCTAGGGTCAGCATGAGACAGGACCTCACTTAGAAAGACTCATTCTACTACTGGAGAAGCCTGGGATTAATCCTGCGACGTCCAGCTGGCAAAGCTAGTAGCCTAATCACTACAGGCTTCAACAGTGAATTCAGAATAGGCTTCAGAAAGTTGGGGTATACTACAAGTAAACCCCTCCAAAACCTACAAGCGTGTTCATACAAAAATAATACTAAACATAGATTTAACATACCTTTCAATATACTTTCTATTTCCCGACACAATGTTGTAGGTACACGTTACAACTTGACCTGCTGCTAAAGTGTTCGTTTTTCTCAGGGTTTATATATCTATGAATACTACCAGAAAATCATGCCTACTCATATTACCTTGCTTAAATCGTGGCGAGGTGGAGATACCGGCCACAAATGAAGCCAGATAGCAAAACTCGAGTAGATAATGGATTTGCGTTCAAATAGTATATTTCCCATTGGACAAATTGATGAAACGACCCTATAAATCAATGCCATGACTCCTGTCAAAACGAACACCCACACAACACGTGACGGGAATGAAAATCATATATGGCACAATTTGGCGGTTGGCGATTTTTAGGCAAATTTTATAGAACTCAGCCTTATAGCGGTCCCCTGTATTGTAAAAACAGATCTCTATAAACCACTCATGCATACATCGTATGATATGTGCATGACTTGTTCATGGAGCAGCACAGTTTGCGTAACATATTTCACCCAAAATATTTCACTCGCACCGCCCTACCATATATCTACTAAAATAATTTAGATGTGCATAAGCACCAGAGAGGTTTCCTATTCCATCTTGTAACAACATTCACTTCACCAGCGAAAGCAAGGTCAGATTAAATCCGCATTTTTGGCATCACCATTGCTGACAAGCTTGACTTCTTGACCTTCTCAACCTGTTTAATCTGAAATAACATTGGGAAGCCAAACCGCCAATACATACTTTAGCCGAGGGAGAACCAGTGTTTTGTATGTATTATCATTTGTCTGCCTTGATGCAACAGCCACATTAAGTCTAAGAAATACTAATTCCTAGTTGTTCTGAATGTGATACTAGCCCCGGCTCAATGGACACACAAGTGGACACATTTATTCCGGACTTTGAGAAGGCGTTTGACACCACACCCTCATGAGCACCTAAAATCCAAATAATTTGGCTACGGCATTAGGGGGAAGACTCTCAAATGCATACATTACTTTATTTGCTAAAGAAAACAGCGAGTTTTTGCTTATGGTGAATCTTCGGAGTGGGCGCTAGTTTTGTCTGGGGTCTCATGAGGGACTGTTTTTGGTCCACTGTTATTCTCCCTGCACATTAGAGATATTACCACTGACATTGACTCAGAAATAAGACGACTGTGTTTTCTACCGGGAAATTAGAGATACAGAGGACTCTGTGAAACTTCAGGATGATATAGGTAGACAAGGATGCTAGACCCAATGCAGAAATTAAAAAAAAGTTCATAATAGAGTTACTAGATAAGCAATTACTGCTTCGAAACTGAGAGTATGACTGTAATACTAGGAAAATTAAGATGGGAGTCTCTCAAGAAAAGTAGAAGCGACAGTAGGCGAATACTGTTATACAAAGGTCTAAAGGGTGCTGCCAGCATTTCAACAGATGACCTTGTCCCCACCCCCACCTAGCTATGCGCAGTAGAAATCAACATTCACTGGCGTTTCAGAACTGACATTTGCAAAGAATATTTCATACCGCAGCCCATTAGAGATTGGAATTCCCTTCCCGATTCAATCATTTCCCCAGCTGAAGGTGCTGAGGATAGTGTAGCTAAGTTTATCTCTTCGCAAGAGATCGGGATCACATTCCAATATCTAAGTCTTGGTGTATGAATGTTGATGATGGCGGAATAAATTAGCATCTGTTACATGCTGGACGATTTAGAGAGGCCATCCTATGAGGCCTGTCGTGTACAGTTCTCCTGAAACATTCTTTAAAACATACGTTATTACTGATACATTGTCTCAGCCTTATAAAGATGCCTGTTTTATTTGTTTATGCTTAGGTTTGACGTCCCCATCAACTCTATTAAGGTCATTTTGAACATAAAACTTCATTAAAATATTATATAGACCAAAACATAATGCTCCCTGATCTTTAAAAGACTTTGTCGCATTATTTACTCACATGCTTTTTGATGGCAGTAAAACGTGAAGTTAATAGTTTTGAAAGTTCCGTGGTGGTTTAAGATCCTGAATTTGCAATAAACCATGGTATCAGGAGTGTTAATGTCACTAGCAAGATCAAAAACAAGTTTATTGAAAGTAAAAATTATAAATCTAACAGGTTTATTGACACTTTATGGATAAAGTCTGTATGTTTAACTTCAACAGATAAAAATAGCATTATAAACAGCGGTAAGCTTAATTCACAAATAGTAGAAGCAGTTAATGTAAAAAGAAAGCAATTTCCGATTATATAAAGCCTACAGCTCCAAGAAAAGGTTCCAGAATATCTCCCGAATGAAAGACGTTGGCATGTCAAAAAATAAACAGTTGTGAATTCTCTTCCGAATGGCAAACGTTTAGAGTGCCCAATTCATCACACTGGTAGAGATCACTGGGTAATCTCATTTAGGGATGAGAACCAGTATTAAATTTTGTATGTTCGACAGTCTTGGCTTCGACAGACAAGCCCGCTTCATAATGGCACCGAGCTAGTGAACTCAGTTAGGTTTATTGTATGGAGAACACACCGTTCGTGATTTTGAAATGATATCAATTGAGACCCAAAAACAGAAAATGATGTGGATTGCGGTGTTTTCGCAATTGCTGACTTAGTAGACTCTTGCACAGTCTTTTCTTTAAGCAGAAATTTGCAAAATATCAGATTATTATCCTATTTTTTCTTCTTGTGCTAGAATGTTAAATATATTTGACTGGGCATGTTTTCTTAATCGTAAACGAGAAACATATTGCATGAATATGTTACGGCATTTTGGTGGTGTTGGTCTGTTTTGTTTCTATATTTCTTTTATTTCTACTTATGTTGTACATAAACGCATACTTGTGTTTTACATAAACGCATTCCAGTCTTTTTTTCATTTAACATTTTAAGCTGACAAATATCAAGTTAAATGATAACCCTCTGAACCCGTGTAATAAAAAAATCTGTTTTTTTTAGGGGTTAGCATTATTTCTCTTTTTCTGTTCTGAAACACAGCTTCTGGTATTCGTTATAACACATACAAAGAGCAAGTTCTAAAGAGTGTCCATAATATATGATTTGGTTCTTACATGATTTTGGCAACTTTACCTAGAAGCCTCCGTGTTGTAGTGCTTAAGCCACTCGCCTCATAAATCAAGGGCTTGTGGGTTTGATTCCGGGCTTCTCAAGGCTTTCGGATGAGTCTTTAATGCGAGGTACCATCTCCGCATGTCCTTAGTTGTTGGTGGGACGTAAAGCTAAAAATACACACACACACTACAACGTGTCCGTAATCTCGATTTGTTTGATTTGATGTTTAACGTCCCCATCTACACTATTTAGGTCAATTTGAAACCGTTACTTACAAATTTGTCGGACTTTTACCCGACAATGAGATGAAATAACATCGAAGCCAAATAGGATTGATCTGTAGGGACGGTCCGATGGGTAACACTTTGGCCAAGCAGGCTTAGACCCTCTAACCGGTTGTTTACTTTTTCCCATATTGCAGCCCAAACTGTTTCTCCATACCCTGATGAGCGATGGCTACCCTTAATCTTGAGGTATATTAGTCGCAGATACGATTGACTAGGCAGGGCTATTCGGATGTTGTCAATACATGTTAAATTCGCTGAGTCCACCAGAAGATTTCCCATGCTTTCTGCAAGCGGACGAAATTGCCATTTACGCCACAGCTTTGTGTTACAGCTGAATTCACACAGTCGGGTGACTTGGTTTACCTTTTTGTACATAGAGCATTCCAAAGGCAGGTACAAACGATAGCTCCACCTAGTCAATCTTGTCTGCGACTACTATATCAGCTACATACTTCAGGTCAAAATGCTTCATTTTCCATAAAATCCATAACCCACGCAGATCTGTACAGACAGTGCTCTGTAGGTGTCTTGTGAAATGTGAAAGAACAAAAAATCAGCAATTTCAGATGAATGTACCATATACATACAACACTGTCAACTGGGCCATTCATAAATAAATAAATAAATAAATAAATAAACTATGAAACATACACAAATATTCAGCATTTCAGCAGATCAGCGTTTTAGTCACTTTCTGCTGATCCGCAACCTGCTGATTTCACTTGATCCGCAACCCGCAGAATTCTCCTTGAACCCCACTTTTATATACTAGTTAAACTGGGGTTTACAGGGTAAGCCTTGTTGTTCTTATTTCTGCTCTAAACTATGGATTGTGGGTACTGAGGCGGTTCTATTGTGTACCCACAATATATACAGTCGAACTTCAATGGCTCGAACACCTTTGGGACCTCGAAAATCTGTTCGAGACAGGGGGAGTTCGAGCCACTGAGGTTACTGTCAGGAGGCATAACGAGATACTTTAACACATCTTTTTGGTGTTGTATAATGAATATGTATGCTGTGTGCACTCATTAGAATCGCCTCATCGAGGCGATTCTAATGAGTACACACAGCATACATTTGCAAGATAAAAGACTAAAATTTCCTTAATTATCCCCCACTATTTCTTATGCAGAGGATTTCCCTAGGGACTCAAGAATGGGATCGACACATCCATGGTAAACGAGCCATCGGTGTTCGAGCCATCGAAGTTCGGCTGTATTTTAGCAGAAATAAAAACAAATCACAATTTTCATCTAAATTTTCGTTATTTAGGCGGAAAAAATCACAATGTATTTGTTTAGGCGTGTTTTCGTAAAGAGCTAAAATGTATCAGGTTAACAAAGTAGACATTACCATAACTTACCCGTGCGACATAGTGCATTTTTCTCATCTCCAAAATTGCTACTTTTCTAATGAAAATCCTTGATATTTTTCTTAAAAATACTGCAAACATAGGTCGTGGGTGCTCGTTAGAACAGCCTCATTGAGGCGGTTCTAACGAGTACCCACAACCTATGTCTTGGAGCAAAAATAAGAAAAATAATGTTTACCCCCGTAAACCCCAGTTTTCTCTATATAAAGTGGGGTATAGGGGGGTCTTCATTTCACGGACTAGTTCACGTGATGAAGTGGAGGCAATGATCAGGAATCGATACAATTAACCCACAGCTCCCATCAGAGACGCCAAAGGGAAAGAAACACAAACATGAAACAACAGACCCTAATGGAAACATCAATAGAGGAAATGCAAAAGGACAGTTACTTTCCAAATGGCCAATAGGCTATCCAAAATAAAATAATATAAGCGACACAAACACCCAAAGACAAACCATAACAAAAATAAACAGCAACAGAAGTCCCTTTTCCTCCTACTAAAGGCAAAAATGGAGGTTACCGTGGTATTCATTATTTTCCTTATTGTCACTCAAAATCAGTTTTTTTGTGTCCAAATCAAATATTTTTGGTACTTGTTGTGAGCACCAACCATATATGCCTCGAGTAGAAATAAGAAAAGTGCAAATCAGAAAAGTGCAAATCTGTAAAAGGCCCATATTTTGAAATGTGAAAGACGTCATTGTTTGTTTGTTTGAATTGAGGTTTAACGTCCCCAGCAACACTGCAAAGGTCATTTTGGAGACGTTGCTTCCAAGTCTGAGGATTTTACCCGATATTGAGATGGATTGACATCGCAAGCCCTGCCTCCCAATGAAACCAATAGGGTTTATAAGCATGGAAGGTCCGACACTTGCACCGCTTTATCTGGGCAGGCTTAGATCCTCTAAGCGGTTTACCAGTACTCGTGTGCGGGGCGGTTTCAGCTCTGCGTGGAAGCACCATGCAGCCCATCTATTTCTTCAAGCCCCGATGGGCGGGGGCCGTACGTCATTGTAGGACACGGATGTGTTATCGTAATGGTTTTCAGGAGAAGCCAGTCCGTCTAATCTTCACCTCAATCTCCACTGGCGATATCTTCCCGGAAATGAATACTTGGACGAACCTAGATATGTCATTCTGGATTATATTCAACATTTCCTACCGAAGGCCAAACTCATCATCGTATTTAGAGATCCGGTTGAAAGGTATGTGAAGTCTCACAGGTTCATTGTGTTACTTATTGCAGAAACGTTTGTGGGGTAAGGAGACTAGCCTTTGAAAGAAAACAGTTAGTCAGGAAATGTAATGAAAAAAGAAGGGAAGGGCAGTGATCAGGAATCGGTTAAATTAACCCACAGCTCCCATCAGAGACACCAAAGGGAAAAACACAGACATGAAATAACTAGAGCCTAATGAAAACATCAAGAGCGGAAAGTCAAAAGGCCAGTTACTTTCCCACAAAATGGCCAATTGGCTATCAAAAAAAAAAAGACTCGACGGCAAGAAACCACTGAAATGCTGGAGCAAATGAAAACCAGCAGTTAGACTCTGATAGGCCCGACCAGAGACAGAGCATCAGGCACCAACCTGCATTACATAAATTTAAATTCTCTCTAATTCTCAGGAAGCCTTTAATGCTGGAACCGTCATGTAATCTGAGGCCTGACGCATCGGCGTGCAATTAAACAGGGAAGCAAATTTGTCAACCGTGATTGGGTTAACTACCATGCATGCATTCTGTTGCATAACATTTATTTTTATATCGAAATAGAAGTGAAGGCAATGATCAGGAATCGATAAAATTAACCTACAGCTCCCGACAGAGACATCAAAGGGAAACAAAACACAAACACGAAACTAGGTAGTAATGGAAACATCAACAACGGTAAGCCCAAAGGACAGAAGAATGATTTTATGAAATTGGGTGCTGATGTCATTACAAGTATCTATTTTTCTGAATTTATATTTTGAGTCACCAAAAAATTCGGGTCCCGATAGACCTTGTTGCAGAAGAGATTTAAGTCCAACATTGAATTTTGAAACTACGAGCTAAATCAGAATGACGTATAACATTTTTTGAAAAGGCAAACTTTTAGCTTTATATTGTACCTCACTTCAGCTGGTGTTAAGTGCCGTATGGCGGCTGTAAAAAGTCTCTCTGTGCTTCATCATAGTGAAGATAATATTTTCTTTTCCTTTAGGATCATTGAGCCCATCCTGGTTACAATGAAAATCGAATTCCGCTCAAGCCGTCGCTAGGGGGCATATGCAGCCTTGCAAACTACATTTGTGTATATGAAGAGACTCAATAAAACCGAGTCCTGATTTTCGTTCTTGTATGTGTTCTTTGTTTCCAAAGGCAACCTTTTAGCCTTTTATTTTACGTAAGAAGTAAGGGCGAGGATTGCGGCTGTGTAATATCGATTTAAGCCCCCATCCTTCAGTGGAATTCGTTTCAGGGTCAATTTCAAGGCGGTTCTCTTGTCGCGTTTTATTTTTGTTATGGTTTGTCTTTGAGTGTGTGTATCGCTTATATTTTTGTTTTGGATAACCAATTGGTCATTTTATGGAAAAGTAAATGTCATTTTGGCTTTCCGCTATTGATGTTTTCATTGGGGTCTAGTTATTTCACGTTTGTGTTTCTGTCCCTTTTGTGTCTCTGATGGGAGCTGTGGGTTAACTGTATCGATTCCTGATCATGCCTTCACTTCTATTTTTTATGATAACGATAACCCTGGTTAAGACGTTTACCAGCCAACAATTTATTGCAAGTGTTGAAGTCAGTTACATGACTAGACACTCTGGCAAATCGAATCAATTGCGAAATATTAACGCAATAGGATTCCGCACGAGGAACATCACCATCCAGGAAAGGAACAATTACAATCTCAAAACCAAACTCATCGCTTTTATCATAAAGTTTGCAGGAAACACACCCATCTACAATAGATAGATGTTAATCCAAAAGACAGGACCTCAGTATCACAAGAATTTACTTTATTTAACTGTAGTTAATGGGGGAGTACATTTGACATGATCAAATCATCGAAATAGGTATTCAAAATCCAATGTTGGGCTTAAATCTTTTCTGCAACAAGGTCTATCGGAACCCGAATTTTATGGTGACTTAGTATATAAATTCAGTAGAATAAATAATTGCAATGCCTTCAGCACCCAATTTCCTAAAATCTTTCTTCGATGAAAAATCTATAATTGCAAGGACTTCTGCATTCGATTTCGTATAATCATTCTTCGATATAAAACGATTGTGCACAACATAAATATTATACGACAGACTGCATGCGTGGTAGTTAACCCATTCACGGTTGACAACTTTGCTTCCCTATTTAATTGCACGCCGGTAGGTCAGGCATCAGATTCTGTCCAGTTGACCTGTCTCATGGGCTACGTCGGTCGGTGTGTGCTCGGAGGGGATGTGCTGTGTTTGCCGGGTCTTGTCCACAATCCGTTACGGTTTCAAAACTTTTGGGTGAGACACGCTGATGAAGATTAAATGTCAGAAAGGTCTCTGTGTCACTTCATGTGGTATAGCTTCACCTAAATTCTATGACGGTTCCAACGTTTAGGTTTACTTCTCTTGTTGGGTCCATCCGAGTCTAACTGTTGGTTTTCTTTTGATCCAGTATTTCAGAGGTTTCTTGCTGTCGAGTTCTCACCGTTGTTTCTTCTCTGTGGTTGATTGATTTTTGTGTTCACGGAGATGTTACACTGATGAGTTAGGAGGCCTTCATGGGGACTGAACAAATTGTTTAATCGCGACGGAAGGTAGGGCGAGGATTGTGGCTACGTAAACTCGATTTAAGCACCCCCCCCCCCCATCCCAGTAGAATTCGTTTCATTGGCCGTTCCAAGGCGGTTCTTCTGCCGTGCTTTATTTTTGCTATGGTTTGTCTTTGAGTATGTGTATTGCTTATATTATTTTGTTTTGGATAGCCAATTGGCCATTTTGTGGAAAAGTAACTGTCCCTTTGGCTTTCCGCTATTGATGTTTTCATTGGGGTCTAGTTATTTCACGTTTGTGTTTCTATCCCTTTGGTGTCTCTGATTGGAGCTGTGGGTTAATTGTATCGATTCCTGATCATGCCTTCACTTCTATTTTTTATGATAACGATAACCCTGGTTAAGACGTTTACCAGCCAACAATTTATTGCGAGTGTTGAAGTCAGTTACATGACTAGAGACTCTGGCAAATCGAATCAATTGCGAAATATTAACGCAATAGGATTCCGAACGAGGAACATCACCATCCAGGAAAGGAACAATTACAATCTCAAAACCAAACTCATCGCTTTTATCATAAAGTTTGCAGGAAACACACCCATCTACAATTGATAGATGTTAATCCAAAAGACAGGACCTCAGTATCACAAGAATTTGCTTTATTTAACTGTAGTTAATGGGGGAGTACATTTGACATGATCAAATCATCGAAATAGGTATTCAAAATCCAATATTGGGCTTAAATCTTTTCTGCAACAAGGTCTATCGGAACCCGAATTTTATGTGACTTAGTATATAAATTCAGTAAAATAAATAATTGCAATGCCTTCAGCACCCAATTTCCTAAAATCTTTCTTCGATGAAAAATCTATAATTGCAAGGACTTCTGCATTCGATTTCATAAAATCATTCTTCGATATAAAACGATTGTGCACAACATAAATATTATACGACAGACTGCATGCGTGGTAGTTAACCCATTCACGGTTGACAACTTTGCTTCCCTATTTAATTGCACGCCGGTAGGTCAGGCCTCAGATTCTGTCCAGTTGACCTGTCTCATGGGCTACGTCGGTCGGTGTGTGCTCGGAGGGGATGTGCTGTGTTTGCCGGGTCTTGTCCACAATCCGTTACGGTTTCAAAACTTTTGGGTGAGACACGCTGATGAAGATTAAATATCAGAAAGGTCTCTGTGTGTCACTTCATGTGGTATAGCTTCACCTTAATTCTATGACGGTTCCAACGTATAGGTTTACTGTCTCTTGTTGGGTCCATCCGAGTCTAACTGTTGGTTTTTTTTTATCCAGTATTTCAGAGGTTTCTTGCTGTCGAGTTCTCACCGTTGTTTCTTCTCTATGGTTGATTGATTTTTGTGTTCACGGAGATGTTACACTGATGAGTTAGGAGGCCTTCATGGGGACTGAACAAATTGTTTAATCGCGACGGAAGGTAGGGCGAGGATTGTGGCTACGTAAACTCGATTTAAGCCACCCCCCCCCCCAGTAGAATTCGTTTCATTGGCCGTTCCAAGGCGTTTCTTCTGCCGTGCTTTATTTTTGCTATGGCTTGTCTTTGAGTATGTGTATTGCTTATATTATTTTGTTTTGGATAGCCAATTGGCCATTTTGTGGAAAAGTAACTGTCATTTTGGCTTTCCGCTATTGATGTTTTCATTGGGGTCTAGTTATTTCACGTTTGTGTTTCTATCCCTTTGGTGTCTCTGATGGGAGCTGTGGGTTTGTATCGATTCCTGATCATGCCTTCACTTCTATTTTTAGCTCACCGTCACGTAGTGACGAGGTGAGCTTTTGGGATCACTTTTCGTCCGTCGTCCGTCGTGCGTCCGTCCGTGCGTGCGTCTGTGCGTCCGTCCGTGCGTCCGTAAACAATTCTTAAAAAGGCATCTCCTCCTAAACCACTGATCGGATTTTGACCAAACTTCACAGGAATGATCCTTAGGTGGTCCCCTTTCAAAGTTGTTCAAATGGCTCCGGTCCGTTGCACATCTAGGTCATAGGAGCCAAAAACAGATTTTTTTCACCAAAAACTTAAAAAATCTTCTTCTCTGAAACCACAAGGCCCAGGTCTTTGATATTTGGTATGAAGCTTCATCTGGTGGACCCCTACCAAGATTGTTCAAATTATAGTGCTGGGGCCAAAAATGCCCCCGCTCCGGGCCCTTTGGTTTTACATGGGCTTATATAGGGAAAATCTTTAAAAATCTTCTCTGAAACCGTAAGGCCCAGGTGTCTGATATTTGGTATGAAGCTTCATCTAGTGGACCCCTACCAAGATTGTTCAAATTATAGTGCTGGAGCCAAAAATGCCCCCGCTCCGGGGCCCTTTGGTTTTACATAGACTTATATAGAGATATTCCTTAAAAATCTTCTTCTGAAACAGCAAGGCCATGGTCTTTGATATTTGGTGTGAAGCTTCCTCTAGTGGACCTCTATCAAGATGGTTTAAATTATAGCCCTGAGGCCGAAAATGCCCCTGCCCTGGAGCCATTTGGTTTTATATGGGCTTATGTAGGTAATATCTTTAATAAAAATCTTCTTCTCTGAAACAGCAAGGCCCAGGTCTTTGATATTTGTTATGTAGCATATCTAGTGGACCTTTGCCAAGATTGTTCAAATTATAGCCTTTGTTGATATTTGGTATGAAGCTTCACCTTTTTAGACGTCTCTGAACATTATGCACATTATAGCCCTGGGGTTAATAATGGCCCTCCCCGGGTCCCACTTGTTACTCTATGGATCAGGTGAGCGATCCAGGGCCAACATGGCCCTCTTGTTTATGATAACGTTTACCAGCCAACAATTTATTGCGAGTGTTGAAGTCAGTTACATGACTAGACACTCTGGCAAATCGAATCAATTGCGAAATATTAACGCAATAGGATTCCGCACGAGGAACATCACCATCCAGGAAAGGAACAATTACAATCTCAAAACCAAACTCATCGCTTTTATCATAAAGTTTGCAGGAAACACACCCATCTACAATAGATAGATGTTAATCCAAAAGACAGGACCTCAGTATCACAAGAATTTGCTTTATTTAACTGTAGTTAATGGGGGAGTACATTTGACATGATCAAATCATCGAAATAGGTATTCAAAATCCAATGTTGGGCTTAAATCTTTTCTGCAACAAGGTCTATCGGAACCCGAATTTTATGGTGACTTAGTATATAAATTCAGTAAAATAAATAATTGCAATGCCTTCAGCACCCAATTTCCTAAAATCTTTCTTCGATGAAAAATCTATAATTGCAAGGACTTTAAAAATCTTCTTCTCTGAAACCGTAAGGCCCAGGTGTCTGATATTTGGTATGAAGCTTCATCTAGTGGACCCCTACCAAGATTGTTCAAATTATAGTGGTGGGGCCAAAAATGCCCCCGCTCCAGGGCCCTTTGGTTTTACATGGGCTTATATAGGGAAGAGCTTAAAAAAAATCTTCTACTCTGAAACCGTAAGGCCCAGGTCTTTGATATTTGGTATGAAGCTTCATCTAGGGGACCCCTACCAAGATTGTTCAAATTATAGTGCTTGGGTCAAATATGCCCCCGCTCCGGGGCCCTTTGGTCTTACATGGGCTTATATAGGGAAAATCTTTAAAAATTTTCTTCTCTGGAACCGTAAGGCCCATGTCTTTGATATTTTGTATGAAGCTTCATCCCACACGGCCATGGTCCTTCTTCCCTTCTCCCCCCCCCCCAACTCCGGGGCCCTTTGGTTTTAAATGGGCTTATATAGGGAAAATCTTCTTCTCTGAAACCACAAGGCCCAGGTCTTTGATATTTGGTATGAAGCTTCATCTGGTGGACCCCTACCAAGATTGTTCAAATTATAGTGCTGGGGCCAAAAATGCCCCCGCTCCGGGTCCCTTTGGTTTTACATGGGCTTATATAGGGAAAATCTTTAAAAATCTTCTTCTCTGAAACCGTAAGGCCCAGGTCTTTGATATTTGGTATGAAGCTTCATCTAGTGGACCCCTACCAAGATTGTTCAAATTATAGTGCTGGAGCCAAAAATGCCCCCGCTCCGGGGCCCTTTGGTTTTACATGGGCTTATATAGGGAAAATCTTTAAAAATCTTCTTCTCTGAAACCGCAAGGCCCAGGTCTTTGATATTTGGTATGAAGCTTCATCTAGTGGACCCCTACCAAGATTGTTCAAATTATAGTGCTGGAGCCAAAAATGCCCCCGCTCCGGGGCCCTTTGGTTTTACATGGGCTTATATAGGGAAAATCTTTAAAAATCTTCTTCTCTGAAACCGCAAGGCCCAGGTCTTTGATATTTGGTATGAAGCTTCATCTAGTGGACCCCTACCAAGATTGTTCAAATTATAGTGGTTGGGCCAAAAATGGCCCCGCTCCAGGGCCCTTTGATTTTACATGGGCTTATATAGGGAAGAGCTTTAAAAATCTTCTTCTCTGAAACCGTAAGTCCCAGGTCTTTTTATTTGGTATGAAGCTTGATCTAGGGGACCCCTACCAAGATTGTTCAAATTATAGGGCTGGGGTCAAATATGCCCCCGCCGGGGCCCTTTGGTTTTACATGGGCTCATATAGGGAAAACCTTTTAAAAATTTTCTTCTCTGAAACCGTAAGGCCCATGTCTTAGATATTTGGTATGAAGCTTCATCCCACACGGCCATGATTCTTCTCTCCCCCCCATAACCCCCCCCCCCCCCCACTCCGGGGCCCTTTGGTTTTACATGGGCTTATATAGGGAAAATCTTTAAAAATCTTCTTCTCTGAAAGCGCAAGGCCCAGGTCTTTGCTATTTGGTATGAAGCTTCATCTAGTGGACCCCTACCAAGATTGTTCAAATTATAGTGCTAGAGCCAAAACTGCCCCCGACCTGGGGCCCTTTGGTTTTACATAGACTTATATAGAGATATTCCTTAAAAATCTTCTTCTGAAACAGCAAGGCCATGGTCTTTGATATTTGGTGTGAAGCTTCCTCTAGTGGACCTCTATCAAGATGGTTTAAATTATAGCCCTGAGGCCGAAAATGCCCCTGCCCTGGAGCCATTTGGTTTTATATGGGCTTATGTAGGTAATATCTTTAATAAAAATCTTCTTCTCTGAAACAGCAAGGCCCAGGTCTTTGATATTTGTTATGTAGCATATCTAGTGGACCTTTGCCAAGATTGTTCAAATTATAGCCTTTGTTGATATTTGGTATGAAGCTTCACCTTTTTAGACGTCTCTGAACATTATGCACATTATAGCCCTGGGGTTAATAATGGCCCTCCCCGGGTCCCACTTGTTACTCTATGGATCAGGTGAGCGATCCAGGGCCATCATGGCCCTCTTGTTTATGATAACGTTTACCAGCCAACAATTTATTGCGAGTGTTGAAGTCAGTTACATGACTAGACACTCTGGCAAATCGAATCAATTGCGAAATATTAACGCAATAGGATTCCGCACGAGGAACATCACCATCCAGGAAAGGAAAAATTACAATCTCAAAACCAAACTCATCGCTTTTATCATAAAGTTTGCAGGAAACACACCCATCTACAATAGATAGATGTTAATCCAAAAGACAGGACCTCAGTATCACAAGAATTTGCTTTATTTAACTGTAGTTAATGGGGGAGTACATTTGACATGATCAAATCATCGAAATAGGTATTCAAAATCCAATGTTGGGCTTAAATCTTTTCTGCAACAAGGTCTATCGGAACCCGAATTTTATGGTGACTTAGTATATAAATTCAGTAAAATAAATAATTGCAATGCCTTCAGCACCCAATTTCCTAAAATCTTTCTTCGATGAAAAATCTATAATTGCAAGGACTTCTGCATTCGATTTCGTAAAATCATTCTTCGATATAAAACGATTGTGCACAACATAAATATTATACGACAGACTGCATGCGTGGTAGTTAACCCATTCACGGTTGACAACTTTGCTTTCCTATTTAATTGCACGCCGGTAGGTCAGGCCTCAGATTCTGTCCAGATGACCTGTCTCATGGGCTACGTCGGTCGGTGTGTGCTCGGAGGGGATGTGCTGTGTTTGCCGGGTCTTGTCCACAATCCGTTACGGTTTCAAAACTTTTGGGTGAGACACGCTGATGAAGATTAAATATCAGAAAGGTCTCTGTGTCACTTCATGTGGTATAGCTTCACCTAAATTCTATGACGGTTCCAACGTATAGGTTTACTGTCTCTTGTTGGGTCCATCCGAGTCTAACTGTTGGTTTTCTTTTGATCCAGTATTTCAGAGGTTTCTTGCTGTCGAGTTCTCACCGTTGTTTCTTCTCTGTGGTTGATTGATTTTTGTGTTCACGGAGATGTTACACTGATGAGTTAGGAGGCCTTCATGGGGACTGAACAAATTGTTTAATCACGACGGAAGGTAAGGCGAGGATTGTGGCTGCGTAAACTCGATTTAAGCCCCCTCCCCCCCCCCCCCCCCCAGTAGAATTCGTTTCATTGGCCGTTCCAAGGCGGTTCTTCTGCCGTGCTTTATTTTTGCTATGGTTTGTCTTTGAGTATGTGTATTGCTTATATTATTTTGTTTTGGATAGCAAATTGGCCATTTTGTGGAACAGTAACTGTCCTTTTGGTTTTTCGCTACTGATGTTTCCATTAGGGTCTAGTTGTTTCATGTTTGTGTTTCATTCCCTTTGGTGTCTCTGATGGGAGCTGTGGTTGATTGTGTCGATTCTTGATCATTGTCTTCACTTCCATTTTATTTAGCCATTTCACTTTCGACAAATAAACATATTTTTCTGAAAGTGTTTCCAATGGAAACAGCAATTAGATTGCAATGGTCTTGGCGCAGCCATTACTCTCCACTTGAAGAAAGTTTAGAGTCAATATAAGGTACCTGTACGTGTACTTGTTGACGAAAAGAGCGGCTGGTCTCACCTGAGCTGGGTTCACTTATCAAAATCGAAACAGTTTATTCAAGCTGTGAAAAAGACAACACTACAAATGACATGCGCTATTAGCAATATACTTGAATCATTGACACAGTCTGACGAAAACGTTTTCGCTAATACCAGTAGGCATACCTATGCCGAAGAGACAATGGGGATGGTAAAAAATTAAATAGTTCAAATGCACAAGCTAATCTAAGCTATACGATTCACACACATCAACTTGTATGATTCTATGCCGGGCACTCCTCAATATCGTGCAGTGGTCTGAAAATACAAGATTACCACTTCTGGTCACCACCACTGCCAATAATTATTTATCTGCACTCGTAATTGACTTGGCATTGGTAAGCTTTATTCAATCGTCAATTCTCTAATAGTTTCCTTTTTAAACCATTTTCTTCTAAGTTTAAGAATGCTTTTGACCTTTCAGAGTCATAGTTTGACTATGCAACCTAGTGGCTAATTTCGTCGGTTAAAAATAGCTGTGATGTGTGCTTCATCATTTTTCAGGCTGTACTCTGAGTATTACCATGAAGCGGGACTTGGGAGGTTTAACAATGCTTCTTCACCGCAGCACTTCCATGAGGTAGTTGAGAATGGCTTAGAACTATATGAAACATGTTTTCAAAGTCGAAGTTTAAGAAGCTGTGTTTATGACGAGAGAATTTATATAAAGGTTGGGGTAGGTGCTGATTAACGCTTACACTGATAAAAATCATTTATTTTCACTCCAACACTAATTTAATAAATGTCATATACTATACACATTGTACTCTATATTGTTGCTACGTATAATACACCAAGTGAGACGTTTCCCTGGTTCGTATGTGGCGTCATGATATCCTGCTATCTCGTAGAAAATTTAATAGGTTGAAACTTAATAGGTTGAACTCGGTGGCTTCGTGTTTTGTCAAAGAGTCCACTAGTGGGTTTTTTCCGAATACCGTTAGATTTTACTCACTTCGTTCCTCGCCAGGGATTAACGATTAACTAATAGCAACAATGCCTACCCTGAGCTGATTGTCATCAACTAGCTTTGTCGAGTGCGGCTTCTAAAACACTCATATTGTCAACAGTTGCATTAATTGGAATCTTTCTGTAGTACTAACTACCCTCTTATCTTTCTTGTAAGCTTATTGCTCCAGCGCAATGCCAAGACATTGGTATCGTTTTCCGTGGCAATCAGGCACTATGTCCGTTTCACTGTTAATAATAGATAAGGATGCATCTGTGAAGATCACAATGTTCCAGTCACTTACATTGTTCCCTCAGTTTGGGATGACACCACAAAATAGAAGTGGAGACAATGATCAGGAATCGATACCATCAACCCCATCAGAGAAACCAAAGGGAACGAAACACAAACATGAAACAACAGACCTAATGGAAACATCAATAGCGGAAAGCCAAAAGGACAGTCACTTTCCCACAAAATGGCCAATAGGCTATCCAAAACAAAATAACATAAGCGACACAAACACCCAAAGGCAAACCATAACAAAAATAAACCGCGAAGGAAGAACCGCCTAGGAACGGTCAGCGGAAACGAATTCCACTTGGGGGCTTAAATCGATTTTACGTGGCCACAATCCTCGCCCTTATTTCCGTAGCGATTTAGACAAATAATGTGTTCAGTCCGCATGAAGGCCTCCTAAATCATCAGTGCAACATCTCCGTGAACACAAATAATCCAACAACCACAGAGAAGAAACAACGGTGAGGACTCGACAGCAAGAAACCACTGAAATACTGGAGAAAAAGAAAACCAACAGTTAGACTCCGATGGGCCCGACCAGAGATAGAGCATCAGGCACCAACCAACATTACCTTGAATTAGATCTCTCAAATTCTTAATAAGCCTTTACGTTGGAACTGTCATAGAATCTGAGGCCTGACCCACCGGCGTGCAATTAAAGAGGGAAGTAAAGTTGTCTACCGTGATTGGGTTAACTACCATGCATGTAGTCTGCCGTATAAACTTTATGTTGTACCCAATATTTCCATATTGAAGAATGATTTTACGAAATTGGGTGCTGAAGTCATTGCGGTTATATATTTTTCTGAATTTATAAACTAGGTCAGCATAAAATTCGGGTTCCGATAGACCTCGTTACAGATGAGATTTAAGTCCAATATTAAATTTTGAAATTAAATCAGAATGACGTCTATGAAAATGCTCTTACTTTTCCAATCCTCAGGGATTGCTTATGCAATTGTTTTTCACTGTTCCATCAATTGACATCCTTTAGATACCTGTTGAAGGTCATTATTAAACCTATGTTCGTTCCTCGTTGTATAACAATTGCTTGTTTGACACCCCTGGATTTTTAGTAGACAAAGATGTTTGTGGGCTTTTGTTGTATCTTCCATCTATTCGA
This sequence comes from Lucinisca nassula, assembly GCA_963580285.1. Classification (NCBI taxonomy): domain Eukaryota; kingdom Metazoa; phylum Mollusca; class Bivalvia; order Lucinida; family Lucinidae; genus Lucinisca; species Lucinisca nassula. The sequence goes on along the minus strand of OY757011.1, from coordinate 130,773,109 downwards.
AGGAATTATCTTCAGTAATTTTATATGCTGTTTTACGTAATGACCGGTATGAAGATCGCTTTAGTTTTGACGGTATCAACACCTTATAAACCCACATGAGTATCACAAATTCATTTAAACTATCAATATCACCCCTTAGTTTACACTCTGCTTCTTCTGTACGAATTCTCCATTCTATTAAGAACTTTGATACTATGTTGCCTTCGGTATTGGTCAAACCCTTAAATTTGTCTTCTGTAACTTCAGTTAATCTCAATGGAGCAGGCAATACCAATATATATAAAAATAATCTTCGTATAAGACTATCTCTCAAGTCACCCATCCTTCGAAAATATACTAATCCGTGGAAAAGAAGTGGAATGTATCCTAGTATTTCTAAGTGCAATGCCAAGAGGTGCAGATGTTGTTCGCATTTTAGAACTGCGTCTACCGTTACTTCATCTGTAAACGGTAGACGCTTCTCTGTAGTGAACATGTCTGATTTGACATGACAGTCTACACATTTAATTTATCTAATTACATGACCAGCTACAAACTGTAATATGCAGTACGTCGGTCAAACTAACCGCGTGCTTAAAACTAGATTGAACGAGCATTATCGTAGAATAAGTATGATTTTATAGATTTTCCAAGTATTTGTTGTGAGAGCTCGGTGCTTTCTTCCATTCCTGCTTATTTTCAAAATACTGAAACACCTATAATTTGCTATAAATATAACAAACCTGTTTGATCTATCATTTTTAATCTTAATAAACTTGTTTCAGATCTTGATATTGATACTAATACTCCTGATTCATGTGATTGTAAAAACTCAGTGTCTTGCTATCCTGCTGCTGGTAATGTAATTACTGGCAATTTGAAAATTATTCCTGATTCTAGGATGAGGAAAATAATTTCAAAAGGGCCGAAATATCGGTTTCCTTCTAAAATTGATTTCAGTAAATGTAGAGATGAAATCGCTGCTGCCATTAATGAATTCGGTAATCGATGGTGTAAGCGAGAGTGTTACATGTGGGTTTACGGCGTCCCACAAACCCCAATGCTGACAAGACAACCGAGCGTGATCTCTGACAGGTGTACAGGCAGCTGTGGGGTAAGGCACAAGAAAGATATCAAATGAATGGCATGAATTATTTACAGTATCTATATACAACAATACTAACACAAAACATCACATTCACTTGCTTCTGTAGCCCACTCACGACGTCCGCCCCGAAGGCAAAACAATGTTCTGTGCTCGGAACGGGGTGACGTGAGTGTCTACAGAAACAAATAACAAACACAACAACAAAATAAAAAAAAAACAACACAAAAACATGACTGGCCAGATTAAACGTTCACATAGGGTGAACCACAGGGTGAACCAATTCTTGCGCACTGCTGAAAACTAGTTTGTTGACCTCATTGTCGACCACCAGTTGATTTATATCATTTATCGAATCGTATCCGTCCGAAATTGAAGTCCCGGTAACTTCTTGTTTCCGGATCGTTTTCCACGACATGTTTCTAATGGTCTCGATGGTCCGTTATTGGTTTAGTCCGCCCTTGCAGGATTCGAAACCGATGGCGTCGTACCAGTACCTGCTCCTATGTTGCAGGGAGCAGCAGGTCACCACACATTGTTGTGCCTGCAAATCACGATAATTCGACTAAGATACAGTTCACAAAACATATATGCTATATCATGATTCCCCTCCCGGAGAAGTAAGAATATGTTCATGCATATACCACTATTGCGCATGCGCCGACCAGACACACAGGCTGATTAGTGCATGTGACAAATAACTGCACAGCAGAACTCAACTTGACTGTGCATCAAATTATCAGCACCCAACGCTTGACACAAGAATACTCAAAGTTTGTTACCTTACTGAACACTACAGAAATAATTTAATGCTCACTTCTACTGAGCATAATACTCATTAACTTCATGCTCACTACATTATCACGGGTAAGAGGCAATTGAACACACCACGCCTTAGCGTTACCTGGTCACCCGCCAATTACAGGAAGCATAACAAACTATTTCATACCCTTCTCCGCGATACGGCTCACAAATATAACTATTCACAACTTCATTACATTAACAACAGCTAGAAACTAAAAACAGGAAGATTTTCATCGATTCTCCACAACATTTGTTTGTGTCTCATAAGAACCAACACTGTTTGCCGTAAATGCTTTCTGTATTTGGTAGGCACCACGTCACAACCGTCCTCGCTCAGGCCGTTATAAAGTGCGGCGACCAAACACTCTCACTTATCATCATCACGTTCTTTTTATGTACATACACGTACAAACCGAGACCTCAAACAAAAAAACACGGCAACATTACAAAATGAACTCGTAATTCTTCTTGAACAAAATTATTTCTACTCAACATGAATATGCCTGTAAAATCAAATTCATCACGGTTCATCATCACGGATAACCCGACAGGCTCTTGTACGAGTTTGCCCTGATGATGAAGATATGGTTAAACCCGTGTTAATTTTACGTCCCCTCTACACCTAATATCATATAGAGACGGGACCACGGCTTTCTAACCACTGCTAGTCAAAAGTTATGGATCAAACAAGTGACCCGGCGTTTATTAATTATATTCTACAAAAGGGGTCTATAAAAGCCTAAATGAATCTAGAATGAGCGGGTGTCCAAACTTTACGTCTCACCAACATCTAGGGTCAGAATGAGACAGGACCTCGCTTAAAAGACTCATTCTACTTCTTGAGAAGCCATGGATCGATCCTGCGACCTCTAGCTGGCAAAGCTAGTAGCCTAATCACTACACCACAGAGGCTTCAGAAGTGAATCCAGAATAGGCTTGAGAAAGTTGGGTTATACTAGAAGTAAACCCCTCCAAAACCTACAAGCATGTTCATACAAAAAATTACTAAACATAGATTTAACAAACCTTTCAATATACTTTCATTGTCCCGCCACGATGTTGTGTTCAATCGTTAGAACTTGACCTGCTGCTGAATAGTGTTCGTTTTTCAGGGGTTTTATATCTATGAATACTACCGGAAAATCATGCCTACACATATTAGCTTGCTAAAATCGTGGCGAGGTGAAGATACCGTCCACAATCATAGCCAAATAGCAAAATTCGAGTAGATAATGGATTTGCGTTCAAATAGTATTTCCCCTAGGGAAAAAATGATGAAACGTCCGTACAAATCAATGGTATGACTCCCGTCAAAAAGAACACTCACAATACCATGACCGGACTGAAAATTCTATATGGCACAATTTTGCGGTTGGCGATTTTTAGGCAAATTTTATAGAAATCCGCCTTATAGCGGCCAACTGTATGGTAAAAATATCTCCACAAACCACTCATGCATACATCGTATGAAATGTGCATGACTTGTGCATGGAGCAGCACATTTTGCCTACCGTATTTCACCAAAATTATTTCACTCGCACCGCCTTGCCATATACCTACTAAAATAATTTAGATGTGCATAAGCACCAGAGAGGTTTCCTATTCCATCGCGTAACAGAGAGTATGTTGAGCATAAAGCCCTTAAGGACAAGAAACTTATCATTTTAAAACAAGTGAATAAACGCATTTCTTTCTATTCTTAAAATACTAACTTATTACCCCCTAAGCCTAAGACGTCTTTTCGTCATCTTAAACTAGGTATTCAAGAATTTCAAGAAAAGTTTGTTTTGGCTCCTGCAGACAAGACCGCTAACAACGTCGTCGTTGTGTGACAGCTCCACTATGTTAACACGCTTAAGCAGGCCTATGAACTTCAGCCTTTAGCTGAAGAAAGAGCTATAGTAGATGGACATGTTTGTCATTCAGCCACCAAAAGTGCTGTGTGTGTTTCAGAATGCCAAGACAAGCTTCCTACGCTATACTGGATACCAAAACGTCATAAAAGACCTTACAAAGCACGGTTTATTGCAAATTCTAGCTCTTGCACTACCACTGAACTTTCTAAATTATTAACTTCCTGTCTTTTTGCTATTAAAACACATGTGATTAAATATTGTGATAAAGTCTTTGAAAGATCAGGAAGAAATCTGTTTTGGTCTATAAAAATTCGAATGCCGTTTTAAATAAATTGAAATCCAAACGTTTTCGTGCTTCAAGTCTGTCTACTTACGATTTTTCCACTCATTTCACTACACTTCCTCATAATCTTATAAAAGAAAAGCTTACTGGTTTAATTGAATGGGCTTTTCACAGAGAAGATTCTCTCTATCTTGCATGTAATGTCAGAAATGCATTTTTCACTTCTAAAGAGCATACGAATTATACACTTTGGTCATGTCAGAAAGTGTGTGATGCCCTCACCTTTCTACTTGACAATATTTATATTAGATTCGGTACCTAGTTATTTAGTCAAATTGTGGGTATTCCGATGGGTACGAATTGTGGCTGATCTGTTCTTGTATTGTTATGAAAGAGACTTCATGTTGTCGCTTGCCATTGATAACCAATCTGATATTATAGAAGCTTTTATTTCTACTTCTAGATATTTAGATGATTCTAAATCAGAGTCTAACTGTTGGTTTTCTTTTGCTCCAGCATTTCAGTGGTTTATTGCTGTCGAGTCCTCACCATTGTCTCACCTCTGTGGTTCTTTGATTATTTGTGTTCACGGAGATTTTGCACTGATGAGTTAGGAGGCCTTCATGCGGACTGGACAAAATATTTGTGTAAATCGCGACGGAAGTAAGGGCGAGAATTGGGGCCACGTAAAATCGATTTCAGCCCCCCCCCCCCCCCCCCAGTGGAAGTCTTTCCACTGACCGTTCCAAGGCGGTTCTTCTGTGGCGATTTATTTATGTTGTTGTTTATTACTTACTGTGTGTATCACTTGTGTCTTTTTATTTTGGATGGCCATATGGCCATTTTGTGGGAAAGTAACTGTCCTTATGGCCTTCCTTTGTTTAGGTTTCCATTATGGTCTGGTCGCTTAATGTTTGTGTTTCTTTCCCTATGGTGTCTTTGATGGGTGGAGTAAGTTAATTGTATCGATTCCTGATCTTTGTTTTACTTCTACTTATTAAATATTGTCAATACTTACTGTGATGGTTTGATCAGTCAGATTTACCCCCTAGAACTTCATTTAAACAAGGCAAATTCCTCTAATACCGAGGACCATTTTGGATTTACATTTATCTATTGTCGATGGATTTGTTTCTTGCAAAATTTTTGATAAACGAGATGATTTTGATTTTGAGATTGTAAATTCTCCTTTTTTGGACGGTGATGTTCCTCGTGCGATATCGTACGGGGTTTATATTTCGCAGTTAATTCGATTCGCTAGAGTGCATAGTCATGTATCCGACTTCAACACTCGAAATAAATTATTAACCGCTAAACTTCTTAATCAGGTGTATCGGTAGCATAAACTACGTAAAGCCTTTTCTAAGTTTTATAGATGTCATTCTGACTTTGTTTTGTAATTCAATGTTGGACTTAAAACACTTCTGCAACAAGGCCTTTCGGAACCCGAATTCTATGATGACTTCCTATATAAATTTAGAAAAATACATGCCTATTGACTTCAGTACCCAATTTCGTAAACTCGTTCGTCGATATATAAAGATTGGGTACAACATACATGTTATAAAACAGACTGCATGCACGGTTGGCAACTTTGCTTACCTCTTTGATTGCACACCGGTGGGTCGGGTTTAAGATTATATGACGGTTCCAGCTTAAAAACATAAATGGAATTTTATTTTATTTTAGTATTCTTTATGTTGGTTGGCGCCTGATGCTCCGTCTTTTGTCGGGCCCCTCGGAGTCTAACTGTTGGTTTTCTTTTGCTCCAGCAATGTTGTATGCTGTCGAGTCCTCAACCTTGTTTCATCTTTGTAGTGTTTTTATTTGTATGCTCTCGGAGATGTTACACTGATGAGTTAGGAAACCTTCTTGTGGACTAAACAAAGTTAGTGTATACCGCGACAGAGGTAAGGGCGAGGATTATGGCCATGTAAAGTAGAAGTAAAACAAAGATCAGGAATTGATACAATTAACTTACTCCACCCATAAAAGACACCAAAGGGAAAGAAATACAAACAATAAGCGACCAGACCATAATGGAAACCCAAACAAAGGAAGGCCATAAGGACAGTTACTTTCCCACAAAATGGCCATATGGCCATCCAAAACCAAAAGACACAAGTGATACACACAGTAAGTAACAAACAACAACATAAGTAAATCGCCACAGAAGAGCCGCCTTGGAACGGTCAGTGGAAGATTTCCACTGGGGGGCTTAAATCGATTTTACGTGGCCACAATCCTCGCCCTTACTTCCGTCGCGATTTAGACAAATAATTTGTTCAGTCCGCATGAAGGCCTCCTAACTCATCAGTGCAACATCTCCGTGAACACAAAAATCAAAGAACCACAGAGGTGAGACAACGGTGAGGACTCGACAGCAAGAAACCACTGAAATGCTGGAGCAAAAGAAAACCAACAGTTAGACTCCGATGAGCCCGACCAGAGACAGAGCATCAGGCACCAACCAACATTACCTTGAATTAGATCTCTCTAATTCTCAATAAGCCTTTACGTTGGAGCCGTCATAGAATCTGAGGCCTGACCCACCGGCGTGCAATTAAAGAGGGAAGCAAAGTTGCCAACCGTGATTGGGTTAACTACCATGCATGCAGTCTGTCGTATAATATCCATGTTGTACCCAATCTTTTTATATCGAAGAATGATTTTACGAAATTGGGTGCTGAAGTCATTGCTTAAAACAGAGCATAAATCGATTTAAGCCCCCCCCCCCCACCCCCATGGAATTATTTCCACTGACCGTTCCAAGGCGGTTTATTTATGTTGGTGTTTGTTACTTATTATGTGTATCACTTGTGTGTCTTTTTATTTTGGATGGCCATTTGGCCATTTTGTGGGAAAGTAACTGTCCTTATGGCTTTCCTTTGTTTTGGTTTCCATTATGGTCTGGTCGCTTCATGTTTGTGTTTCTTTCCCTTTGGTGTCTTTGATTGGTGGAGTAAGTTAATTGTATCGATTCCTGATCTTTGTTTTACTTCTACTTGGCGTAGTGTTTGGTACCGATAACCCTAATTAAGAAGTTTAGCCGCTAACAATTTTTTACAAGTGTTGAAGTCAGTTACATGACTATACACTCTGGGAAATCGAATTAATTGCGAAATATAAACGCCATAGGATGGAGCATGAGGAACATCACCATCCAAAAAAGGAAAATTTACAATCTCAAAATCAAAATCATCGAGTTTCATAAATTTTGCACGAAACAAACCCATCTACAATAGATAGATGTAAATCCAAAAACGGGGCCTCAGTATTAGAAGAATTTGCTTTATTTAACTGAAGTTCGGGGGGGGGGGTTAAATTTGACTGATCAAACCATCGAAATATGTATTATCAATATTTAATAAATCGTCCAAATATCTAGAAGTGGAGCTAAAAGATTCAATGATTTAAGACTGGTTTTCAGCAGAAAGGGTCATCATGAAGTCTCTCTCATAACAAAACAAAAACAAATCAGCCACAAGTGATGCGCAATTAGTACCCATCGGAATACCCACAACTTGTCTAAATACCTTGGTACCAAATCTTAAGTAAATATTGTCAAGAAGAAAGGTGAGAGCTTCACACACTTTCTGACATGACCATAAACTAAAATTTTTATCCTCTTCAGAAGTGTAAAAAGCATTTCTTACATCACATGCAAGATAGAGGGAGTCTTTCCCTATGAAATGTCCATTCAATTAAAGTATTAAATTTTTCTTTTATATGATTATGAGGAAGCGTAGTGTAAAGGGTGGAAAAATCATAAATAGACAGACTTGAATCACGAAAACGCCTGGATTTCAATTTATTTAAAACTTCATTAGAATTTTTAAAAGACCAAAACAGATTTCTACCTGATCTTTCGAAGACTTTGTCGCAATATTTTATCATATGTTTTTTGATGGCAGTCAAACATGAAGTTAAGTGATTTTCTACCTTAATACCCCGGGAAACTCCACCTACTGTTCCCTCCAACTGGAGAATTTGGCTAAGATATATCAACGCAAACGCAATGCCTAGTTCCTTGAACAACCAGTTGATTTGATTAATAAGCTGTCAACATTCCTTTGACGATAATGTACTTCGTTTTGGCTCGATTTTTATGCTCTGTTTTAAATTTCTGACATTGCTGGATTGATCCAAGTTTATTGCCCATTTTTGTTGAGCAACTTTAAACCATATGTAGTTAAAGTTTCCCTCTTGAACTTTACCTGTCACAAATCGTTTGCACAAGCTGACCTTTATTCATTTAAAATATTCATAACCGGCATGAGTTCTGCTGCATGCAGCATATGACACCGCCCTGGTTTCGGCATTTGTGAAGAAGACACTGCTGGATCAATTTCACTCATTTTACATCCCAGCCGCAATACTTCATATTTCACGCTCATGAAGAACTACCTGGCTCCATCTTGTAGTAGATAAAGTCCAAATTTTAACTTCTAAACAGTAATTTTCACGCTCCTTTCGGGGATATATGAACAAAGGGTGAAGGCTGGGCCGATATGTATGGATTTGAACTCCCCAGTGGTTCTCGCTACTGACCGTCAGTCGGTGGTTCTAATGTTGTTTATTTTAAATGTAGCTTTGTCTGATTTTCCGACGGCGCTCTTCATGTTGAGTGTGCTTATGGTTGAGTTTTATTATTATTTATTTTATTTTGCCCATTGCACATTGCACCTTGGGAAGAGGGGGCCGTTTTTGTGCTGTTTGTGAATCTTTTTTTTTCTTCCTATTTTATTGCAATATGTGATTGTCGCTTTTCGTCGGCATCTTCGAGGGTAGGCTGAAAAGTTCTGAGCCTGACCAACATCCGATGGTTTGTCCATGCTGAAAGTGCCTTATTTTTCAACATAGTCTCCCTTCCTGCAAACACACTTCCTCCAGCGATGCTGGAGTCCTTGGATCCCAGTGATATAGAAGGTCTCATCTTGGTCCCTGAAAATCTCCTCCACAGCAGCTATCACCTCCTCGTCTGACCGATAATGCTGCCCAGCCAAGTGCTTTTACATGTTTGGAAACAGGAAATAATCTAATGGAGCTAGATCAGGTGAATACGGAGGGTGATCGACAAGTGTGAAGCCACAGTCATGCACAGCAGCCATTGCGACAACCGATTTATGAGCAGGCGCATTGTCCTGGTGGAACCAGACCCCTTTTGTCAATTCCTGGTCGTTTACCCTTAACTGTTTTTCGCAATTGTTTTAGCAGATCTGCATAATACTCCTCATTAATTGTTCTGCCCTTTTGAAGGTAATCTATGAATATTATACCCTTGGCATCCCAGAACACTGGTGCCATTACCTTCCCTTCAGAGGAGACGACCTTTGCCTTCTTTGGAGGGGGTGAGCCAGGGTGCTTCAACTGCATGGATTGACTTTGGTCTCTGGTTCAAAGTGATGAACCCCATACTCATCCTGAGTGACAAAACGGTCAAGAAAACCATCTTGGTCTGCTTCAAAAATAGCCAAGCTGGCTTGTGACAGGTTCAGTCTGGTCAACTTTTGGTCAGGCATCAAAAGCCGTGGCACCCATCTGGCGGAAACCTTCGACATTCCTAACTCACTGTGTAGAATGTTCTCTACTCGTTCACGGGAGATGCCAACAGTGTTAGCTAACTGAGTCACAGTTAAACGCCTGTCATCCATTACGGCCCTGTGCACTTGGCTGATGGTTTCCTCAGTTGTTGCCGTTGTGGGGCGTCCACACCGGGCATCGTCTTCAAGGCTGTCCTTGCCCATCTTACAGTTTGCTGCCCACCTTTTCACGGTTGCATACAAAGGAGCATCATCCCCTAATGTAGCAACCATATCGGCATGAATGTCCTTAGGAGCTAACCCCTTTTTATGGAGGTATTTGATGACACCAAAATGCCAAATTTTGTCCATTTTCTCCAAAACGTGCTAGTATCAATTTTCAAAGTCTAGAATTTCTATGTTATTCCAGGTAAACTTGAACTCATTTTAGTCAAATCAAGCAATAAAGGTTTGGATTTAAGGAATTCAAAATTTCATGGCTGTTCGATGCCTGCTTCTTGGTCAGGCTCAGAACTTTTCAGCCTACCCTCGTATTTTGATGAATACTTCGGGCCATCTTCTCCGCAGATTTAGGCTTTGTTGGTTGAGCTGTCCATGATCATGATCGATGAAATAGCCGAATTATTCTCATTGTCCATTTTCCTACTGTGGCATTGTACCTAGGCAAACTGCATTTTTCCCCAAACCCGCGTATCACAAATTTTGCTGTTGTGTGTCCTTTTTGGTTTGTCCTGTGCTTGTCCTTCTTTGGTCCCTTTTCCCTCATGACAGTCTATTTGCCAGTGTCTGTTGCCGCAGCATATCACTTCTTTGTAACCGTTACGCAGAATTGACTCAGTTTCTGTGACTCTGCTTATTTTGCTGCTGTAGCTTTACCGCTAGTGTTGTTTTGTTTCATGGCTACGTTAACATAATATTACAGACCGTGTTGCCTCTTTTCAATTATCTACCTTAGTAGATTATATGCATAGCTTAAATGTTTATTATAACTCTCCGACAACTGCGTCAGAGAGTCCATTCTTTGGCTCAGTGGTTAGAGCATTGGACTTTAACCCGAGCGGTTCGGGTTTGAATTTCCATCATAGGCGTTTTTTGTCCCAGCTATGCTTCTTTCGTTTGTTGCGCGGCTTTCACGCTGTAAGAATAAGGTCCGTGATCTCATGCGCAAACGTACATGCACATATTCGATTACATAATATCATAATGACCGTGTGAGTCAAGGTGTGGCATTTGGAACCAAAACAGGTGGCACCAGATAGGGGAAATCAGAATTATGGAGAATTGTGGTGTTAACCGGGAAATACTTTATTTAAACATGTGATTAAATATTGCGAGAAAGTCTTTGAAAAATCAGGGAAAAATCTGTTTAGTTCTGTGAAAATCTAAAGAGGTTTGTCTTGAATGAATTTGGTAATCAATGCTGTAAACGAGAATATGTTGAGCATAGAACCCTTAAAGATTGGAAAATAAACATTCTGAAACTAGTTAAAAAAAAAGCATTACTTTCTACTCTCAAAATGCTAACTTATTACCTTCTAAACGTAAGACGTCCTTGCGTTATCTTAAACTTGGTATTTAATAATTTCATAAGAAGTATATTTTTGATCCAGCAGCAAAGCCGCTAATAATGTCGTCGTTTTTGACGGCTCAACCTTGTTAACACTCTTCAACAAGATCTTGGTGGTACTAAGGCCTATGAACTAAGGCTGTAGACACGGCTGTGATTGACGACCACATCTGTCATTCAGCCACTAAAATAGAAGTCAATGATCAGGAATCGATACAATTTACCCTTTTGGTACCAAATGGAATCTTCCTCCTTATTTATAGCAGGGGTACATGTCAAAATTTAGGGGTGTCAGGTTGCTTTTTCATTCTTTTAAATTTTTTTGGAAAATAACTGAACTTTTAGCAAACAGAGGAGGCCCTGGCCAGACGCCGCACTGTTTGCCAGAGTTTCCGGTACCAAATGGGTTAACCAACAGTTCCAATCAGAGACACCAAAGGGAAAGAAACACAAGCATTAAATAACTAAACACCAATTTGGTCAGTCTGCATGAAGAATAGAAGTGAAGGCATTGATCAGGAATCTATGCAATTAACCAACAGCTACCATCAGAGACAACATAGGGAAAGAAACACAATCATGAAACAACTAGACCCTAATGGAAACTTCAATTATAGCGGAAAACCAAAAGGACATTTACTTTCCCATAAACTGGTCAATTGCATATCCAAAACAAAATAATGTGCCTTCTAACTCAACAGTCCTCGGTCAGCCAAGTTTGCTGTTTATGTTACAGAAGGCCAAGATAGGTTTCACCCGAATTTTATGGTGACTTAGTATATAAATTCAGAAAAATATATAACCGCAATGACTTCAGCACCCAATTTCGTAAAATCATTCTTCGATATAAAGAGATTGGGTACAACATGGATGTTATACGACAGACTGCATGCATGGTAGTTAACCCAATCACGGTTGGCAACTTTGCTTCCCTCTTTAATTGCACGCCGGTGGGTCAGGCCTCAGATTCTATGACGACTCCAACGTAAAGGCTTATTGAGAATTAGAGAGATCTAATTCAAGGTAATGTTGGTTGGTGCCTGATGCTCTGTCTCTGGTCGGGCCCATCGGAGTCTAACTGTTGGTTTTCTTTTGCTCCAGCATTTCAGGGGTTTCTTGCTGTCGAGTCCTCACCGTTGTCTCACCTCTGTGGTTCTTTGATTTTTGTGTTCACGGAGATGTTGCACTGATGAGTTAGGAGGCCTTCATGCGGACTGAACAAATTATTTGTCTAAATCGCGGCTGTAGTAAGGGCGAGGATTGTGGCCACGTAAAATCGATTTAAGCCCCCCAGTGGAAATCATTCCACTGACCGTTCCAAGGCGGTTCTTCTGTGGCGGTTTATTTATGGTGCTGTTTGTTACTTACTGTGTGTATCACTTGTGTCTTTTTATTTTGGATGGCCATATGGCCATTTTGTGGAAAAGTAACTGCCCTTATAGCCTTCCTTTGTTTAGGTTTCTATTATGGTCTGGTCGCTTAATGTTTGTGTTTCTTTCCCTTTGGTGTCTTTGATGGGTGGAGTAAGTTAATTGTATCGATTCCTGATCTTTGTTTTACTTCTACTTTTCATACGTTATATTGGTTACCTAAATTTCAAAGCACGGTACATGTATATTGCAAATTCAAGCTCTTTTTCCGCCACGGATCATTCCAACTTTTACATTTATGTCTATCTTCCATCAAAAATTATGTGATTAAATATTGTGAGAGTCTTTGAAGGATCAGTGAGAAAGCTGTTTTGGTCTGAAAAATCTAATGAGGTTTCAAATTCACTGAAATCCAAACGTTTTTGTGCTTCGAAATTGTCTACTTATGATTGGGCCACACTTTACACTACACTTCTATCTAATCTTATAAAAGGAAACCTTAATGATTTAATTTAACGGCCATTTCATAGGGAAGATTCTCTCCATCCTACATTTAATGTAAGACATATTTTTTCACTCCTGAAGAGCATACAATTTATACATTATGGTCATGTCAGAAAGTGTGTGAAATTCTCACCTTTCTACTTGACAGTATTTACATACGATTAGGTACTAAATTATTGTTCATGTTCCGATGGGTACGAATTGTGCATCCCTTGTGGCTGGTCTGTTCTTGTTTGGTTATACAAGAGACTTCATGATGTCCCTTTCAGTTGAAAACCAATCTGAAATCATTGTAGCATTTAGCTTTACTTCTAAATATCTGCGTGATTTTTTAATATTAACAAAACTTTTTTCGATGTTTTTATCAGTCAAATTTCCTCCTGGAACTTCAGTTATATAAATAAAATTCTTCTGATACGGGGGCCCCGTTTTTTTTTTTATTTACATCTATCTATTGCATGGTTTGTTTGTTCAAGAACTATAGCCGACCAACGGCAATCGTAAAAGCTTCATATTCACAAACAATGGTCATTTAAACTACTACGGGAAATAACTTTTACGGCATACTTTTTTCAAACTCTGAGGTGCTAACTGAATAAAATATGTCCTATAAGTCAGTTCTAATATCAAACTCACCAACTCTGTATTTTGTCACGCTTTTCTTACTTCCATGGACGTTTGGCGTAATTCTACTCAGTTCACGCCATGCACGTGCATAAGCCCTGTACGTGCAGTCAATATCGATGATACTCACTTCATTTTTTTGGTCCATGTCCATAACCGAATAAACCGTCGAAAAATCATAAAAGTTCTAAGATGGTGCGTCCTTCTGGACTGACCTTAGACCAGCGTAATATGGCTGTTGGAATACTTACTGGCGGCATGAAAGTTAAGGAGGTTGCAAAACATTTTCGTGTTAGTGAAAGTGCCATGTCAAGACTCAGGTCAAAATTCCGCCACACTGGCACCGTCAAAGGCAGACCGCGTAAAACAACACGACATGAGGACAATTATATCGTGACGTCATCCGGACGGTAATCGGTTTCTTAGCAGTACCAGAATCGCCGGTATGGTTCGCCGGAATGAAACTGGAACACGAATTAGCGGAAGGACTGTGAGGAATAGACGAGCTGCGCGGTTACGTGGACGTCGACCGCACGTAGAAGTCTCACTGACGCAGGGCCACAGACTGGCTACACTCAATTTGGCAAGGGCACATCGTCGGTGGACAAGGCGTCAGTAGAATCAAGTTGTGTTCACGAACGAATCCAGTTTCAATTTGAAAGGCGAAGTATTACCCTATTATAGTAAATTTACATAGGACACTGTTCACGCACAGAATCTAACAATATTATGCAAAGTTGTAGCCTAGGATAGGTCATTTGTACTAAGGATGCATTTCCTCCTTTATTTGTTCCTTTGCTTAAATAGGGGTTTTTCGATAAAATAGACCTCAAGGTATGGGTACCCCAGAAAAAAGCCATTTTAAATCTATCTAAAATGGATATTCTGGATGTGACATTTCCTGATAGCAACAGTCAATCATAGTTACAAAATGTGTTTATACACATTTATTTATTTGCTTCTTATGAGGACTTGTATCTTTAAATTTGTTTCACGTTACTCCCAAATTTCTACTCCATATTTATTTTTTGGCACATTTGAACTTTCTCAGTTGCAGTTCTTGTCAATCTATCATTTTAATATAAACATAGGTCACACATAAGCAATTTATTGTCGTAAAATTTCATAAAAGATTGAAACCGGTAACAACTTGGTTTTGGGCATTAAATCAGACAAGCCATATTTGGGAAAATATTCAAAATGGGCAAAAATCTTGATTACGTACTAACTAATGCTCTTAATGTATTTTGGCATATTATGGGTTCATAAATAGCTATATAGAATTTAATTTGCATAGCATTAACTTTCTGGATTATTACAACCGTTAGAGAGCCAAAAGACTTTAAATTTTCACCCTGTGGTACATCTATGGAAGTGGAAATCTCAATCTACTTTCAAAGATAAATTTATTCTTTTATCGTTTTTACCTATTCACTTACAACTAATACACTCTTTTCTTAATTCATTTAAATGGATTTCTATCCTACTGTTTGTAAGGTGGAGTTGTCTACCTGTTTCAAGCCCACAACATAATCTAAAGTATCTTTTTAAATATGGATGATTTGAGCTTCTTTGCTTTTAGAAGTGGATCTATTGTAGTCTGATGCGCCATGTGTCCCAAGTAATAAAGGATACTGGCTGTGTGTGCACACATGCCGGTTATTCTTTTTCCAGCTGCACATACATAGTAGTAATCCTCTAAAGGATTACTTTTGTCAGTTGCATCATACTCTATCCTAAATTGAAAAGAGCTAAATGTGTAATCACTCTAAGCAAGAGGTGGAACTATGATAGCACTAGTTGCTCTTCCATTCAGAAGTGCAAAATGACAACAGTTGAATATCTGAATACAACAGCTGAGCTATGGTTCTAAACAGTTACAACTAGATGATTGACTGTAAAGTTTCATTATTAAATTGACTGCTAATTCCAACATGTGATTAGTTCTCTTTAAAGAAATGACACATATAAAGGTTGTAAACCTTCTACATATGAGTGAAACATCAACATTAAAATTTTATTCGTAAACATAACTGCCTTCATACAGCAAACATTCACTTGTCATTCCAAAATATTTAACAGCTTTACAGAAAAGAAAGCCTTAAGCTTGTTTACTAAAAACAAAACTGAATAAGCGAATAGTGAATGAATGAAGTCAAAGTAGAAGTTAAACAAAGATCAGAAATCGATACAATTAACTTACAGCACCCATCAAAGACACCAAAAGGAAAGAAACACAAACATGAAGCGACCAGAACATAATGGAAACCTAAACAAAGGAAGGACATAAGGACAGTTACTTTCCCACAAAACGACCAAATGACCATCCAAAATGAAAAGACACAAGTGATACACACAGTTAGTAACAAACACTAACATAAATAAACCGCCAAAAAGAACCGCCTTGGAACGGTCAGTTGTAAGAATTCCACTGGAGGGCTTAAATCGATTTTACATGGCCATAATCCTTGCCCCTATCTCTGTCGCGGTATAAACTATACAACAACAGAATTGCTAGAGCAAATGAAAACAAACAGTTAGACTCCGAGAGGCCCAACCAAAGACGGAGCACCGGGCGCCAACCAACATAAAGAATACTAAAATATAATAAAATTCCATTTATGCTTTTACGCTTGAACCGTCATATAATCTTAAGCCCGACTCACCGGTGTGCAATCAAAGAGGGAAGCAAAGTTGTCAACCGTGATTGGGTTTACCACCATGCATGCAGACTGTTCCTAACATTTATGTTGTACCCAATCTTTATATATCGACGGAACGATTTTACAAAATTGGGTACAAAAGTCATTACAGGCATGTATTTTTCTAAATTTATATACTAAGTCACCATAGAATTCGGGTTCCGATAGGCCATGTAGCAGAAGTGTTTTAAGTCCAACATTGATTTTTGAAACCAAATCAGAATGACGTCTATAAAACTTAGAAAAGGCTTTACGTAGTTTATGATACCGATACCCCTGATTAAGAAGTTTAGCGGTTAATAATGTATTACGAGTGTTGAAGTCGGATTCATGAGTAGACACTCTAGCCAATCGAATTAACTACGAAATTTAAAACCCGTTTGTTGTCGCACGATGAACATCACCGTCCAAAAAAGGAAAATTTACAATCTCAAAATCAAAATCATCACGTTTATCAAAAATTTTGCAAGAAACAAATCCATCTACAATAGATAAATGTAAATCCAAAAAGGGGGCCTCGGTATCAGAGGAATTTTCCTTGTTTAACTGAAATTCTAGGGGATAAATCTGACTGATCAAACCATCAAAGTAAGTATTGTCAATATTTAATAAATCATCTAAATATCTAGAAGTAGACCTAAAAGCTTCAATAATTTCAGATTGGTTATCAATGGCAAGCGACAACATGAAGTCTCTTTCATAACAATACAAGAACAGATCATCCACAAGAGGTGCGCATTTCGTACCCATCGGAATACCCACAATTTGTCTAAATAACTTAGTACCGAATCTAAAATAAATATTGTCAAGTAGAAAGATGAGAGCATCACACACTTTCTGACATGACCAAAGTGTATAATTCTTATACTCTTTAGAAGTTAAAAATGCATTTCTGACATTACATGCAAGATAGAGAGAATCTTCTCTGTGAAAAGCCCATTTTGTGGGAAATCATTAAGCTTTTCTTTTATAAGATTATGAGGAAGTGTAGTGTAAAGAGTGGAAAAATCGTAAGTAAACAGACTTGAAGCACGAAAACGTCTGGATTCAAATTTATTTAAAACGGCATTCGAATTTTTAATAGACCAAAACAGAATTCTTCCTGATATTTCATAGACTTTATCACAATATTTAATCACATGCGTTTTAATAGCAGTAAGACAAGAAGTTAATAATTTAGAAAGTTCAGTGGTAGTGCAAGAGCTAGAATTTGCAATAAACCGTGTTTTGTAAGGTCTTTTATGAAGTTTCGGTAACCAGTGTAGCTTAGGAAGCTTGTCTTGGCCTTCTGTAACACACACAGCAAACTTGGTGGCTGAATGACAAATATGTTCATCTACTATAGCTCTCTCTTCAGCTAAAGGCTGAAGTTCATAGGCCTTAGTACCACCAAGCTCCTGCTTAAGCGTGTTAACATAGTGAAGCCGTCACACAACGACGACGTTGTTAGCGGCCTAGTCTGCAGGGGCTAAAATACATGTCTTATGAAATTATTGAATACCTAGTTTAAGATGACGTAAAGACGTCTTATGCTTAGGATAAAATAAGTTAGTATTTTGAGGATAGAAAGAAATGCGTTTATTCACTAGTTTTAAAGTTTCCAGTCCTTAAGGGCTTTATGCTCCACATACTCTCGCTTACACCATCGATTACCGAATTCATTCAAGGCAGCAGCGATTTCATCTCTACATTTACTGAATCAATTTTAGAAGGAAATCGATATTTCGGTCCTTTAGAAATTACATTCCTTATCCTAGAATCAGGAAACTGTGTGCTACAAGAACAAAAGGCTGATAGAATTTATAGCTTTATCTTCAATGTTCTACGTACCTATCCAGAACAGTGAAAAATTAACCACTGAACTAAGAAAATCTAAAGCAATATTTTTAACACAATAATGAAGTGCATTCAAGATAATGCATTCAAATGCAAGACAAGCTTCCTACGTTATATTGGTTACAAAAACTTCATAAAAGACCATAAAAAACAAGGTTTATTGCAAATTCAAACTCTTGTACCATCATTGAACTCTTCAAATTATTAACTTTATGTTTTACTGCCATCATAAAGCATGTGATTAAATATTGCGACAAAGTCTTTGAAAGATCAGGCAGAACTCTATTTTGGTCTATAAATAGGTCCAATGAAGTTTTGAATAAATTGAAATCCAGATGTTTTAGTGCTTCAAGTCTGTCTACTTATGACTTTTCCACCCTTTACACTACACTTCCCCATAATCTTATAAACGAAAAACTGAATGATTTTACTGAATGAACATGTCATAGGGAAGACTCCTTCTATCTTGCATGTAATATAAGAAATGCTTTTTTCACTTCTGAACAGCATAAATTATACTATATGGTTATGTCAGAAAGTATGTGATGCTCTAACCTTTCTACTTGACATAATTTACATTAGATTTGGTTTTGTTTTTTGTTTGATTTGAGGTTTAACGTCCCCGTCAACACTGTAAAAGTCATTTTGTAGACGTTGCTTCCAGGGACTTTTACCCGACATTGAGATGGAATGATATCTCAAGCCCTGTCACCTAATGAAACCAAATGGGAGCTCTGGGTTAGTTGTATCGACTCCTGATCATTGCCTCCACTTCTATTTATAACGGTCCGACTCTCGCACCGCTTTGCCTGGGCATGCCAATCGGAGTCTAACTGTTTGTTTTCTTTTGCTCCAGCATTTCAGTGGTTTCTTGCTGTTGAGTCCTCACCGTTGTTTCATCTCTGTGGCTGTTTGATTTTTCTATTCACGGAGATGTTGCATTGATGAGTTAGGAGGCCTTCATGCGGACTGAACAAATTATTTGTCTTAATCGCGACGGAAGTAAGAGCGAGGATTGTGGCCACGTAAAATCGATTTAAGCCCCCCCCCCCCCCAACACCCCAGTGGAATTCGTTTCCGCTGACCATTCCAAGGCGGTGCTTCTGTCGCGGTTATTTTTTGTTATGGTTTGTCTTTGCATGTTTGTGTCGCTTGCATTGTTTTATTTTTTATAGCCTATTGGCCATTTTGTGGGAAAGTAACGGTCATTTGGCTTTCCGCTTTTTGTGTTTCCATTAGCACACTGGTAAAGGCAAGCGCGCAGGGTAAGGAACAAACACACCGGATAAGGATTTTTTTCCGCTCAGGATAAAAACGAAAATGGCGGAATGGGTATCACATGTGCAGGTTTGTTGTTGTTCTAGATCTTGTGTTATGGTTACTAATCAATACGGCTGCTCACATTAGCTTCACGGAAGACACATATTATTCACAAATTTATATTCGATGGTCCGAATTCGACAGTTACATTTAGTCAAACGGAGAACCGGACACAGTGGAGCTACTCCATCGCGAAATCTCATTATTTTACATGAAACGCTCTTCTGGGAAGATGGCATGCACTTTTTTGTTGGTTGTAGACATGCACATGATAAATCGGACTGTTGCAAATACGATTTAAGGAAAATTCAAAATTAGGAGGCCCACAGTGAGAAACCCTAGTTCAATTTTCAATACAACGCCCACGGGCAAGGAGATGGGTAAAACGCATATGATAAGACACAAAGTTTTCCGGGGAAAATGGTTGTTATATGGTTGTAGCACTAGTAAATTTCCATCTCAGATTAGGTTTTCCTATATTAATAATTAGTCCTATAGTTTAAAGCACCAATTGTTACCTATAGGAAACGTCCAAAGTTTGTGTGCATTGTCTTGGCATGCGCATTGCTGTGGTTCTAGCAATATAATCATCCCCTATGGGGGATAGATGGATTGGGTTAATCACGATCATGAATTAGAGAAATCATGTATTTGTCCATGCAGTATTTCTGGTAGAAAATTGTATGCTTGTTCTTTTGGCTGAAAAAAGGGTAGATAAATTCGCCAAATTCGTGAATCATACCTATTACGAGGACTGTTCAAATATGAATGCAAGTAGAACGTTTTCTCATGCACTAATGCGAAAATCACCTGGATATATATATCACAGCGCAGAAAAACATTTATCCTATTCATTGATACCAAACCTGTTAAAATTCGTGCACTTTAGCCATGTATATCGTTCGATAAACACTGTCTACTCTTGTATACTAATACAAAACATGGTTGGAAGAAGGTCAGAGTACGCCGTTGAAATACGGTCCTATATTAAGAAGCGTTGTATTCTTGGTATACGGTGCAAAGACATTTTTGATGAAATATGTTCCGTTTATGGGCATAATAAAATGTCTTTTTCGACAGTTTTTCATTTGTGTAAGAAATTAAGCTGTAGGCTAGGCTCAACAGAAGATGCACCACATGATCGTCGGCCGAAAAGAGCAACATCTGCCAAGATGGTTGCTAGAGTGAAAGAAATAGTTGCTACCGATGCTCGATACACCACTAGGCAAATAGCTAGTATGGTTGGCATCTCATTAGGAGCAGCTCATACAATTCTGAAACGGGATTTGAAAATGAGAAAGTTCTGTGCTAGAATTGCTGTTGACAGATGAGCAGAAAAAGACACGCGTTCATTGCGCCAAGAAGTTGCTTAAAAAGTTTCCAAATTATAATGCACGGTCTTTCGCTAATGTCGTCACAGGTGACGAGACATGGGTTCACTTTTTTTGAGCCAAAACGAAAGATTCAGAACAAAAATGGGCAACAAAGTATTGCAAAAGACCATGCATTGCAAAGCGGACCATGAGCGTCAAGAAGGTAATGTATGCCATATTCTTTTCAAATCAGGGCCCTGCTATTCAGGTTGCTGTGGCTAAAGGCAAATCTGAAAATGCGAAGATTTACAAGAATAAAGTTCTTCGAAAATTGAAGAAACATTCCAAAGAACGAAAGACCCGCAACTGGTTTGGCCAATGTCAGATTGCTACATGACAATGCGTCATCGCACAAGGCGTTCATTGTGCAAGACTATCTGAAGCAGGAAAAGGTTGTTGAACTCCCTCACCCCCCCCCCCCCCCCCTATTCCCCTGACCTTGCCCCGTGTGACTTTTTTTGTTCCCGCGGCTGAAAAAATACCTTTTTGGTCGAAAATTTGTACAGCGCAAACACCTCGGTTCTGCAATATTCCAGTGCCTTCATAGTATACCTCGAAAAAAACTACCAAAATGCATTCAATTTTTGGATCAGAAGACTAAAAGTTTGTATATCTGTTAAAGGGGAATACTTTGAGGGGACAAAATAAATTTTTCATCGAAATCTATCACGGAATCATTTTTATGTGCTTAGTTGCATTCATATTTGCACAGCCCTCGTACATGGTCATTAAAGGGACTGATATGATTTGGCTTCTTTTTGACCCTCACTCAAATCCTCTTCATTGTTCGACGTTTCACTTGCTAACAGGCGTCGTTAATGGAAACATACACAGAAACGAGTTGTGTTGTCTTCAAGTATTTTCAGAATAACTTGACGTTTGATGTGTCTGTATTCAGTTAATAAATTGTGACAAAATAGTAAGAAAACTGTGATAAAAGTATATCCCTTCGAAAGAAAAAGACAATAGAAAGTGCCCTTAGAAACCCGGTTTCAATTGGCGCATTAATATATCAGGTAGCACTGCTCATCGTTTGTACACTAAGTGAGTCGTATCTTGTTACCCCACCTACTTGCGTTATCATGGAGATATACGAAAAATGAAAAATTACAGGATCAAAATGAAACAGGTATCAAATTATTCCTTGGTTTCTAACTAAGAAAATGAGTAATAATAACATATATTTAGCTTTACTATGAACGGAGTTATGGCAATTTTATGTTGACATTTCTGATAATGACCAAAAATTAATTTATGAAAAAATTAAACACAGAGTTCACAGTTCATTTTTTATATATTTTCACCACATGTTAACATATCAAAACTGTATCTGTATACAAAATATAAAATAATGTACAGGAAAGGCTGGGCTATTATATTTTGAAAGCCATAAAGGTGACAAATTTTGCAATTTTAGTCAAAATCAGCTGAATGACCAAACATTTTATTGATTTGTTTTTCTTTGAAGCTGTATCTTTTCATACAACTTCCTTTGGCTATCAATCACCATACAACATTTATGAAACAAATATTCCGCAAGGGGGGGGGGGGGGGGTGCAGATATAATTGGAGATCTTAACAGGCCCTTTGTACGATTGTTTGTTTGATTTGAGGTTTAACGTCCCCGTCAACACTGTAAAGGTCATTTTGGAGACGTTGTTTCAAATTTTGTGGGAATTTTACCCAAACTGAGATGAAACGACATCGCAAGCCCTGTCGGCTAATGAAAACAATAGGGTTTATAAGCATGGGCGGGTCGACTCGCACCGCTTTGCCTGGGCAGGCTTAGATCCCCTAAGCAGTTTACCAGTACTCGTGTGTGGGTCGGTTTCAGCTCTGCGTGGAAGCATCATGCAGCCCATCTATTTCTGAAGCCCCGTTGGGCAAGGCAAATATTAAAGTATGTACATGTATTGGTAACTGAATAATTATGCCGGCTCAGTCGGATTCGCGTCTGCTGGTGATCAGGAGGGCACGGATTCGACACCTGCCGGGGTCGGCAACATTCTTTCGTGGAGATTGATCATGAAACCTTTACTACGGCCGTTCTCTCCCTTCCGCTGATTCAAGAAGGGCAGTTGTCAGTTTCTGGCGAAAGAATGTCCAGTGTACTGGTTAACCGCTTACGTATAAGCCTGCCCAGGGAAAGTTTGGATAGGTAAACTGACCGGCTCAAAAATGACCAAAATAGTGTTGACAGTGCCGTTAAAATCTAAAACAAACAAACCAACCAAGAGGCATTACTGAAAACAAACCCAAAACATTTAAATGTCAATTTGCACAGGACATTATATTAGCCTTGCCAAGTTGTCCTACCCAATATATTTTTACAGACCACATTCTCCTTGGCCGAATTCTCCTAGGTCAAATTGTCCGGACCAAATCGTCCTAGATTCATAGTGTATGTGTTTGTGTGTGTGTGGGGGGGGGGGGTCGGAGAGGTAAATTGCTAGAACCAGAGCAATCCACATGCCAAGACAATGCACACAAAGTTTGAACGTTTCTTAAAGATCACAATTGGTGCTTTAAACTATGTAGGACTAATTATTAATATCGGAAAACCTAATCTGAGATGGAAATTTCCTAGTGCTACGACCATACAACAACCATTTTCCCCGTAAAATTTTGTGTCTTATCATATGCGTTGTACCCATTTCCTTGCCCGTGGGCGTTGTATTGAAAATTGAACTAGGATTTCTCACTGCGTGCTTTCAAATTTCCTTATATCGTATTTGCAACAGTCCGATTTATCATGTGTATGTCTACAACCAAAAAAAAAGTGCATGCCGTCTTCCCAGAAGAGCGTTTCATGTAAAATAATGAGATTTCGCGGTGGAGTAGCTCCACTGTGTCCGGTTCTCCGTTTGACTGAATGTCACTGTCGAATTCGGACCATCGAATATAAATTTGTGAATAATATGTGTCTTCCGTGAAGCTAATGTGAGCAGCCGTATTGATTAGTAACCATAACACGAGATCTAGAACAACAACAAACCTGCACATGTGATACCCATTCCGCCATTTTCCTTTTTATCCTGATCGATAAAAATTCCTTATCCGGTGTTTGTTCCTTACCCTGCGCGCATACCTTTACCAGTGTGATTAGGGTCTGTTGTTTCATGTTTGTGTTTCTTTCCCTTTGGTGTCTCTGATGGGAGCTGTGGGTTAATTGTATCGATTCCTGATCATTGCCTCCGCTTCTATTTAGATGCTCTAAGCGGTTTACCAGTACTGGTGTGCGGGTCGGTTTCAGCTCTGTTTGTTTCTTGAAAAAAATATGATAATCGCGATGATTTTGATTTTGAGATTGTAAATATTTCTTTCTTGGATGTTGGTGAGGTTCCTCGTGCGCCATCCTATGGCGTTTATTCGATTTATCAGCGTGCCTAGTCATGTAACTGACTTCAACACTCGTAATAAATTGTTAATTTCTAAACTTATCAACCAGAGTTTTTGGTATCATAAACTACTCAAAGCCTTTTCAAAATTTTATAAACGTCATTCCGATTTAATTTCAAAATTCAATGTTGGACTTAAATCTCTTCTGCAACAAGGTCTATCGTTACCCGAATTTTATGGTGACTTAGTATATAAGTTAAGAAAAATATATAAGTGCAATGACTTCAGTACCCCATTTCATAAAATCATTCTTCGATATAAAAATATTGGATACAACATAAATGTTATGCGACAGACTGCATGCATGGCAGTTAACCCAATCACGATTGACAGCTTTGCTTCCCTCTTTAATTGCACGCCGTTGGGTCAGGCCTCAGATTCTATGACGGTTCAAGCGTAAAGGCTTACTGAAAATTAGAGAGAATCTAATTTTATGTAATGTTGGTCGGTGCCTGATGCTCTGCCCATCGGAGTCTAACTGTTTTTTTTCCTCTGCTCCAGTATTTCAGTGGTTTCTTGCTATCGAGTCCTCACCGTCGTTTCATCTCTGTGGTTGAATGATTTTTGTGTTCAAGGAGGTGTTGCACTGGTGAGTTAGTAGGCTTTCATGCGGACTTAACAAATTATTTAGCTAAAAATAGAAAAAAAATCTTTAAACGAAAACTCCTCCAGTACCCTTGGGCCAATTCCATTCAAACTTCAAACTGTTGGTGCCTGATGCTCTGTCTCTGGTCGGGCTCATCGGAGTCTAACTGTTGGTTTTCTTTTGCTCCAGCATTTCAGTGGTTTCTTGCTGTCGAGTCCTCACCGTTGTCTCACCTCTGTGGTTCTTTGATTTTTGTGTTCTCGGAGATGTTGCACTGATGAGTTAGGAGGCCTTCATGCGGACTGAACAAATTATTTGTCTAAATCGCGACGGAAGTAAGGGCGAGGATTGTGGCCACGTAAAATCGATTTAAGCCCCCCGGTGGAAATCTTCCACTGACCGTTCCAAGGCGGCTCTTCTGTGGCGATTTATTTATGTTGTTGTTTGTTGCTTACTGTGTGTATCACTTGTGTCTTTTAATTTTGGATGGCCATATGGCCATTTTGTGGGAAAGTAACTGTCCTTATGGCATTCCTTTGTTTAGGTTTCCATTATGGTCTGGTCGCTTAATGTTTGTATTTCTTTCCCTTTGGTGTCTTTTATGGGTGGAGTAAGTTAAGTGTATCAATTCCTGATCTTTGTTTTACTTCTTCTTTTCATGGTAATGATGCTTAGGTGACCCTCTAACGAAATGGCTAAAAGGGTTTTACACCGATGAGCAAAATGGCCACCACAGAGCTGAAAATAGAAAAAAACATCGTAAGTGTGCTTCAAATGTGAACTCCTCGTAAACCCTTGGGCCAATTTGCTTCAGCCCATCGGAGTCTAACTGTTGGTTTTCTTTTGCTCCAGCATTTCATTGGTTTCTTGCTGTCGAGTCCTCACCGTTGTCTAACCTCTGTGGTTCTTTGATTTTTTTGTTTTCACGGAGATGTTGCACTGATGAGTTAGGAAGCCTTCATGCGGACTGAACAAATTATTTGTCTAAATTGCGACGGAAGTAAGGGCGAGGATTGTGGCCACGTAAAATCGATTTAAGCCCCCCAGTGGAAATCATTCCACTGACCGTTCCAAGGCGGTTCTTCTGTGGCGGTTTATTTATGGTGTTGTTTGTTACTTTACTGCGTGTATCACTTGTGTCTTTTTATTTTGGATGGCCATATGGCCATTTTCTGGGAAAGTAACTGTCCGTATGGCCTTCCTTTGTTTAGGTTTCAATTATGGTCTGGTCGCTTAATGTTTGTGTTTCTTTCCCTTAGGTGTCTTTGATGGGTGGAGTAAGTTAATTGTATCGATTCCTGATCTTTGTTTTACTTCTACTTTTCATAGGAATGTTGCTATTTGGCTATCTACCAAAGTAGCTAAACCATTTCTGCTCTGACGAACAAGATGTCCACCAGAGCTAAAAGATGGAAAAATCTTCCAACATCAACTCCTAACCCTTAGGCCAATTCGATTCAAATTTACAAGAATGTTGCCGAGGTGACGCACTACCAAACTACAGTCGACTCATTATCCCCAGGGGACTGGAATATTTTTTATTCTCCCCGTAACATGATGTGCAGAGCGTCATGAAGAACCACCGCTCCACACACCGTACAATAATACGATGCAGTGTATGGAGTATAATAACCTTTCTCTCGCAACTCTCTTCCATATTTCTTTAACATCATGTGAAAAGGGATATGGCTATTTTCTGCAAACTTAAGAATCTTGTACTGGGAGAAATCAGAGAGTAAAGATAGCCAGAATAGCCTGAAATAGGTACGGGATGAGTAAAGATAGCCAGAGTAGCTTGAAATAGGTACGGGATGAGAGTTTGTCACGGATTTGAACTCTGCAGAGTATTTTTAAAGTTGTTAGCTTTATGGTCTGCTGTTACCGAGTAGGTCATGATAATTTTACGATTTTGTTTGAAATGTGTCATGTTTTCCTTCAAAAACGGATGCTTCTTTGTATGTTTTATACAGGAGCTTCAGCCTCTGTTTTAGCACTGTAAGATTCAAGTTGTTTTTGCTGCATCTTGAGTAGTATGTGTAATATCTTATTTCCATCAAAACTAATTTATCAACATCTTTCTTTCTATCTTTGTATAAACTGAATAGGAAGTATTTTTCATTGAGAGCAATTTTTAGATTCTGCTGACTCAACCAAGAAATAGCTGCCTTTAGAAATAAATTGACATATTCATACTGGAATATTTGGTTTGAGATAACAGTAGTTTGTTGTTTGAGATAAAAGGAGTTGAAATATAAGGAACATATATCAAAACTAACATAACTGCACAAAATGTAGTTTGACTTAAGCCAATGTGGCCGCCATAGCTAAAAGTAGAACAATCTTCAAACGTCAACTTCGCCTATACACTTAGGCCAATTTCATTCAAATTTTGTAGGAATGTTGCATAGGTGAACTTTTAGAAAATTACCTAATACGGTTCCGCTTCGTTGAGCAAAATGGCTGTCATAGCTAAACATAGAAAATGTCAACAATTTGCTTTAAATGCGAACTCCTCCTAAACCCTTGGGTCAGTTTGATTCAACATTCACAAGAATGTTGCTTAGAAGACCCTCTACCAAAATAGCTATTCGGTTCTGCTCTGGTGAGCAAAATGGCCACCAGAGATAAAAATAGAAAAACGTAAATTTGCTTCAAATGTGAACTCCTAAATAATTCAAACTTCACAGGAGGCTGTTGCCAAGGTGGATGCCTAACAAAAAAGCTATAGTCGTTCAGCTCCGATGACAAATATGGCCATCAGAGATAAAAAGGTGATCGTCTCTCTAAGTGCAGCAGTTATGCTACATGGAATGGCTGTCGCCCACATGACTTTCAGAAGCTGTGTGACATCTTGAAATCAGGTGAGCGATTCAGGGCCATTTTATATATGCAGGGTCTCACATAAATTAAATTCAAACTTAGAAGAGAATCCGTGCGTGGGCAGATTTGCTGGCCGAAGAGTGCGTGTTTGGAGGCGAGATGGAGAGAGGGTGGACCCTGCTAACGTCATTCAGCATGACCGTTTTGGAGGCGGCAGTTTATGGTTTGGGGCGGAATTTTGCATCGGTCTAAAACAGACTTAGTTCAGGGAAACTTGAATACCGCCCGATACTGTGATGAAATTGTTCGGTCTGTGTTATCTCCTTTCTTACGTAAAGGACACCCCACGATTGTTCAGCAGGATAACGCACGCCCCCATGTTGCAAGTCATACAATGGACTCTCTGCAGGCAAATAATATGGATGTGTTAGTCTGACCAGCAAGATCACCAAATCTTTCGCCTTTTGAGCACCTCTGGGACCATCTGGGAAGATGTATCAGAACGAGAAATGACGTCAACAACGTAAGAGACCTTGAACGTGTGCTTCATGAGGAATGGAATCGCATACCCATGGACGTGGTTCGGAGGCTTATTTCGAGCATGAGAAGACGGTGTGGTGCTGTTGTAGACTCAGATGTTGAGCATACCAGATACTGATAATTGGTGTGAGTTTTGTGTGACACCCCGATATTGATTGGCGAAATGCAGCGGGTGTATCTTGTGCATTTTTTCAAACCAAATTTAAAACTTTACATAGCCAATACATTAAATATTGTTGCATAAAAATTTGGTTCTGTTTTGGATCCAGACAAGAGCGAAATTAGCGGCACTATACAAAATGCTAATTAACTTATTTCTCTTAAGAAAAGGTCACTCAGGAAAGGCCATAATGTAAGAACGCAGCTGTCTCAAGTCACCTATACAAAGTGACACGGAGGCATACACAAAAACAGACGATACAAAAGACAGTGCAGACGGTCAGTAGTAACACTACTGGGGTGGGGGCCCCAGTACAGTATCAAACAAAATAACAATAACAAATTAATCCACCGCTTTACATTACATAGTAATTTTAAGTTTTTTGGAGTTTATCTACGTAGAAAATAGTCTCGATTTATAGTACACCAGGCTCAAAATACCAAACTAGCGTAATGGTTGCTGCATACAGAGGCTGGTAACAGTGCATCACGAAAACACGCCTATATAATTTTGACCCCTTGAACCTCACATTTATATAGTAAAACTGGGGTTTGCAAGGGTATACATTATTTTTCTTCTTTCTGGCCAAAAACATAGATTGTGGGTACTCGTTAGAAGCGCCTCGCCGAGGCCTTGCGGAGGCGGTCCTTACGAGTATCCACAGCCTATGGTTTGAGCAGAAATAAGAAAAATATCACATTTTTTGCATCTGAATATTTTCATTTTTCGTTGGTAAAATTTACAACGTATTTCAATAGGATTTTTGTAATGGTAGGAAATTATTAAAAGACAATATGTTACAATCTGTACCGTTATCTATCTGTTGTAAATACTAGTTCATTTGCGATTAAACGTCACATTCAACTATAAAAAATCAAGTAACCTACAGCTCCCATCAGAGACACCAAAAGGTGCGAAAAGCAAACATGAAATAACTAGACCCTAGTCAGGAAACATCAATAACGGAAAGCCAAAATGAGAGTTACTTTCCCATAAAATGGCAAATTGGCTTTCCAAAAGATAAAATATAAGCGATACACACCCTCAAAGACAAACCATAACAAACACAAACCGCGACAGAAGAACCGCTTTGGAACGATCAGTGAAACGAATTCCACTGGGAGGGATTAAATCGATTTTACGCGGCCGCAATCTTCGCCCTTACTTTCGTTGGGATTATTAAGGGGGCTTGAGTGCCGATCAGTCGAACTGTGAACCCTTGCATTTGCATGCTGATCGGCCAGTTTTGATCGATTAGGGAGAAATGATTCACATTCGTGTAAAACAAAAAAAAAACTCGATTGATATCGCTTACTAGTTTTTTACTCGGAAGCCTTAGAACACACGTGAATTATTTATCCGTAATTATCCGTTATCGATCAAACAAACAAATTCTATGTTATTGGCATGATAAGCATGATAAGGTAGATTCAAAAACGTTATGACTTATCATTAACATACGCTGATAAATGCTGACAAATAAGATCCGCGATGACCCCTTGCTTAATCCTTTTTTAAAGCAAGGACTATATCGTTGCAGCGGTATATTGTATGGCACTAACAGGCCCTTGTTTATTCCGTATTCTAGTAAATGTATGTTCATGTTTAAAACAGTATTTTTGTTAAAAACAGTTATTTTCTTTTCCAGTTCCATACATGGTATAATTTATATTTCACTGGAAAACGCATACTGACAATCTAAACCGTGACTTTGCATTGCCATTATAATTTCAGTTTATGGTCCTTCACAACCTCCTTAATTAACGAGAAGAAAATGTGTACTAAAGTTTTCTTACCATATTAAAACCCAAAAGATTATGAAATACATATGTAATATTCCTCCAATTTACGGATTAATTTGAGTAAATTAAAGAGCGTAAATAACGGAACCTGTTGATAAAAGCAATTATCATTAAGCATTGCCTACGGTCTACATAGTTTCATGATTCTTACTTCTGGTTGCCATTTCCGCCCCCGCCCATCGGTGCTGGAAGAAATAGATTGGCTGCATGATGCTTCCACGCAGAGCTGTAACCGACCGCACACGAGTGCTGGTAAACCGCTTTGTGGATCTCAGCCTGCCCAGGCAAAGCGGTGCGAGTCGGCCCGTCCATGCTTATAAACCCTATTGGTTTCATTGGGCGACAGGGCTTCAGGTGTCATTTCATCTCAATGTCGGGTAAACGTCCCACAAAATTGGAAGCAACATCTCCAAAATGACCTATAAAGTGTTGACGGGGACGTTAAACGTCAAATCAATCAATCAATAAAATCCGTTTGCCATTTTTCCTACAACTTACATACCTTCCTTAAGAATATGTGGTTAATAATCTATGAAATACTTTTTGTCGTAGTTGGTCAGAGTGTTGACATATCTCTAGCTAAGGCGATTTTTCATCCGAAATGTACTGATATTTGGCTTATTTCTGCACGAAAACATACGTTCTGTGTGTGCCAGAAATGTACTGATGTTTGGCTTATTTGTGCACGAAAACATACGTTCTGGGTGTGTATACTCACCTGAAGAGCCTCGATGAGACGCTTCTAATGAATAACCACATAATATATACGTTTTCATGCAGAAATAAAACAAATACTATGTAGATACCCCTTCCTATCTGGGGATATGGTATAGGATTCGTAACAGAACATGGTCACCACTTTTCTGTGTGGTTATTGTCATGTTTTCGGGAATCATAGTTATTGACCTCATACGCCTTAATGCCCCAAAGGCCTGGTTTGGGCTGAACACCTGCAATTTTCTGAATCCCTATACATACATCTTAAATTATCTTAATTAAATTACTGTTATACGGGAGGTAAAACGAACGTAATTTTATCCACTTTCTAAAAAACGGCTTCTTTACTACAACCATGCTGCAAACATGGCAAGACCGTCAACTAGCGTTTATCAAGTGTTACGGTATTTTCAATCTTTGTGCCAAAATTACGTGTCATTGCGTAAGTAATTCTTAAATTTCGAGTATTATATTGTTCGGTTTCTATAATACTATCTCATCTGCTGCAAACATGGCAAGACCGTCAACTAGCGTTTAGCAAGTGTTACGGTATTTTCAATTTTTGTGCCAAAATTAAGTGTCATTGTGTTAGTAATTCTTAAAGTTCGATTTTTTTATATTTGTTATTGTTCGACTTTGAATGTGTGTATCGCTTATATCGTTTTGATTTGGATAGCAAATTGGCCATTTTGTGGGAAAGCAAATATTTGATGTTTCCATTAGGGTCCAGTAAGTTCATGTTTGTGTTTCCTTTATCATTAAGAAAAACACCTTCTTATTTACAGAAAAAGATATGTTAAAGTAAACACTGAACGTTTTCTCTTTTTTTTTTTTTTTGAATTACAGATCAACATACAGTTGGGAATTTTCCATGTGTACTGGAAGGAGCTGCTCAGACTTTTCCCAACAGATCAGCTGTTAATTATCCACAATAAAGATCTCAAAAACAAAGAATTCATAGGAAATAAAGTATTCAATTTTCTTAATTTGAGTAAGTACGTTAGAGGAACATATTTTAATTAACGATACCGGATCTGACATGAGTGTTTTATTCATATGATATTTATTACACATCAAGGCTCGCATAAGATTGGAACCACTTGACACATTTTATGAATATCCCATGGCAGGAACACATCTATATGATTCTGCTTTACATGAAAGCAAAACATTGAATTTCACGTTTCATTTTCTACCCTCAAAATCACACTAGCAATTTGGTAGGTCGACCGACATCGCTTCATCTGATTAAAAGAGTTTATTTGTGTGATTTTAGGTTTAATGTCCCCGTCAACACTGTTTATTTTGAATACGCTGCGTCCACGTTTTTGGGACGTTTACCAAATATTGATTTGAAATGGCGTCTCACTCCCTGCCGCCGTATGAAACCGAAAGGTTGAGCTAACTCACTTCACTTTGCCTGTGCTTATACCTTCTAAGCGGTTTCTAACTGTTGGTTTTCTTTTGCTCTAGCATTTCAGTGGTTTCTTGCTGTCGAGTCCTCGCCGTTGTTTCGTCCTTGTGGTTGTTTGATTTTTGTATTCTCGGAAATGTTGCGCTGATGATTTAGGGGGCCTTCATGCGGACTGAACAAATTATTTGTCTAAATCGCGACAGAAGTAAGGGCGAGGATTGCGGCCACGTTAAATCGATTAAACCACCGCACCCCCAGCGGAATTCGTTTCACTGACCGTTCCAAGGCGGTTCTATCGTCGCGGTTTATTCTGTTGTGGTTTGTCTTTGAGTGTGCATCGCTGTTTTTTTTTTTTTTCTTCTTTTTGATAGCCAATTGGCCATTTTGTGGGAAAGTAA
Source organism: Lucinisca nassula (assembly GCA_963580285.1). Classification (NCBI taxonomy): domain Eukaryota; kingdom Metazoa; phylum Mollusca; class Bivalvia; order Lucinida; family Lucinidae; genus Lucinisca; species Lucinisca nassula. The sequence goes on along the minus strand of OY757011.1, from coordinate 130,740,407 downwards.
CTTCTTTTCTTTTGGATTTCCGGTATTGATGTTTCCATTAGGGTCTAGTTGTTTTATGTTTGTGTTTCTTTCCCTTTGGTGTCTCTGATGGGAACTGTGGGTTAATGGTATGGCTTCCTGGTCATTATCTTCAATTCTATTTTATATATATCTATCTTCATATACTGAGTCGGTCATATTTGGCCATTATCTCAGTTAGGTGGGTGGCTAAATTTAGAATTTAGCTTAAACAAGAAATATTTTTTATAAAGATAAACGGCGTAAGAGATACTGGAAATGAATATTGAAACTATTTTGTGGTTCAATATGAAAAGAAGACCGTTTTTAAAATATAAACTTTGCTACGAATTCAAACAGTATCAAACGTATAGAAAGTTCCATGCCAATCAGGCACCTTTTTTGATAAAGGGTAAGCAACGTGTAAAAAAGGGCCCGGAACTTAAACGCAGCCAATAACTTTCTTATTTCTGGTAGGATTTTGAAATTACTTTGTAGAAATGTTAACCCTCATGAGACGATGTGTCATGTGCAAAACCCAGATCCATACCTCCAAGGTTAAGGTCATACTTAGAGGTCAAAGGTAAAAATGGTCCGAAACTTAAACGCAGTCAATAACTTTCTTATCACTTGGCAGAAATGTTGGCCATCATGAGACAATCTGCCTCACATAAAACCAAGGTCCTTACCTCCAAGGTCAAGATCATACTTAGAGGTCAAATGTGAAAAAAGGGTCCAAAGTAGAAGTAAAACAAAGATCAGGAATTGATACAATTAACTTACTCCATCCATAAAAGACACCAAAGGGAAAGAAATACAAACATTAAGCGAACAGACCATAATGGAAACCTAAACAAAGGAAGGCCATATGGACAGTTACTTTCCCACAAAATGGCCATATGGCCATCCAAAATTAAAAGACACAAGTGATACACACAGTAAGTAACAAACAACAACATAAATAAATCGCCACAGAAGAGCCGCCTTGGAACGGTCAGTGGAAGATTTCCACTGGGGGGCTTAAATCGATTTTACGTGGCCACAATCCTCGCCCTTACTTCCGTCGCGATTTAGACAAATAATTTGTTCAGTCCGCATGAAGGCCTCCTAACTCATCAGTGCAACATCTCCGTGAACACAGAAATCAAAGAACCACAGAGGTGAGACAACGGTGACAACTTAAACACAGTCAATAACTTTCTATGGATGAATACGAACATAAATTTTTTTCAGGCGGGGGCATCCGTGTCCTATGGACGCATTTCTAGTCTTTATAACTTACAAACCTCCAAACGCATCATTTAAACGTAAGATCGCAACAACATTAAACAGTTTCATGGCAAGATACTTAGCTCTAGCCATAATACTGTGAGAGTTATTGCCTTTTGAAAAACAAAAAATCAGCTTTTTTCGTCTTTTGTTTTCATCTAAATTTCAAAACCAATATAGATATCCAAATGAAAATGAAGCTGAAGTTATTGACAGTTGACATATAGTAATACCCTTTCGTTTTTTATTCATAACCATAAACCGTCAAATGCATCAACTTCTAACTTTAGGTACGGGGTCACAATATGATTACACAATTACATGGCAAGTAACGTAACTCTAGCTACAATACTCTAAGAGTTATGGCCCTTTGAAAAAAATCCAACTCCTCTGATGGCACTGCCGGGACCCTAGTCAGTTTCACAGACAGATCTGGTTTGATTTGTGGTTTAACGTCCCCGTCAACACTGTAAATGTCATTTTGGAGACGTCGCTTCCAATTTTGTGGGACATTTACCCGACATTGAGATGAAATGACATCTCAAGCCCTGCCGCCGAATGAAACCAATAGGGTTTGTTAGCATGGACGGGCCGACTCGCACCGCTTTGCCTGAGCAGGCCTAGATCCTCTAAGCGGTTTACCAGTACTCGTGTGCGGGGCGGTTTCAGCTCTGCGTGGAAGCATCATGCAGCCCATCTATTTCTTCAAGCCCCGATGTGCGGGGGGTGCTCTTGACACATCTGTAAATAAGAAGTATATATTTAAACAGTAAAGTATAACATGTTTTCCTATAATGTGTGGTATCTTGAAAGATGTGGAATTTGAAAGAAATGAGGACACTCTGTAAAGTCGCACTTATTGAATGCATCTTTGTAACGTGCATTTTAAAGAACATTTAGGAATTTTTTTTTCTATTTATGAAAGTATGAACGCAATGGGTCGCGTGCAAAGTAATTGAACCCCGGAGGGGGTTCATTTAAACTCTGCTAGAGATTCGCTGTTGTTCATACTTTCATGAAAAGCAGAAAAATTAAGTATATTTTCTATATTTACATTCTTTGCCTATCATCACTGTGCGAAAAATGCTCATCGGGCAAACTCTTAAAGCTGAAAAACATTAACAAGCTGTTTTTCCACAAAGAGAGGAACAGCGTTGACGTCACCAACGCCCGTAGGGAATCATGGTTTAGAATGACGTCACTTGACGTCACTGAAAATCACCGAACTCAATGCGTTCATAGAAGTATGAACTACGTTGTTTTCTATAGGTTTACGAGTACATTAGACTTTACAGTGGAAATGTAAATATTCTGTATCGTGGTGATCAAGCAAACAGTATAGGTCATCATCAGACGCCGCGTTCTGTGGCATCTAATCTGGACCAACACATGCATGGTTCAAGCCCAGATTGTACAGCTCACCATATTACGCAACACTCTGACCTCACTGCGAAACCAACAAATCAGTGAAAGTCATGTGGACTTTAGCGCTGAAAAAGATCTTGTGCTTGGTAGCATGGTCGACTGCCCCCGCCCAATGGGTCTTGAAGAAATGGTTGGGCTGCATGATCCTTCGACGCAGAGCTAAAACCGACTGCACATGAGTACTGGTAAACTACATAGAGGTTCTTAGCCTACCCAGGAAAAGTGGTGCTGTTCCATGTATATAAACCCTAAATTGGTGTCATTTGGCAGCAGGGCTTGAGGAGTCATTTCATCTTAATGTCGGGTAAAATGTCCCATGATATTGGGAACAACGACTCCAAATGACCTTTACGCTGCTGACGAGGACGTTAAACCTACAATTAATAAAAAAATGGGTTGACAATCGACCTTAAAAATTATCGTTAAGAATGTGAATGAAAATCTTTACTAAAGCTGTTACTTGTCAACTAAAAATATCATTTCTAAGGGAAGACACTCATACTGCAAGCTAATTATTGGCTATATAGCAAATTATCAGATTAGTGTTAAATGAATGATATCGTCACATCAATTTAATGTGTGTGTGTATTCGGGTTTAGCGTGGCTTTCAACAATTTTTCAGTCATATCACGACGGTGTCTGGTTGTGACAGGGTGTGTGTGTGTGTGTGTGTGTGTGTGTGTGTGTGTGTGTGAATTCAGGTTTAACGTCGCTTTCAACAATTTTTCAGTCATTTCACGACGGTGTCTGGTTGCGACAGGGAGCTCAATGCTCACGTTTATAGTGCTGCCTCACTGAAGTATCATGTCCCAGACACATTACATGACACCACACCCAGTCACATTATCCTGACACTGGGTCGACCAGTACTATCTCTACCTCGTAAATCTGAGTGCCAAGCGAGGAGCAGCTAGTACCATTTTTAACCACTTTGGTATGTCGCGGCCCGGGATCGAACCCGTGACCTCCCGTTCCCCGGAGCGGACACTCTACCAACTGAGCTATCGGGGCCGGTACACATCAATTTAATATAAATATATTCGAATTCAACTATTAGTAGCATAGTTTTAATCCAACATTTACTCTTTAAACCACTAGGAAATATGTTTAAACTTTAATGCATTTTTAAACCACGCCCACTAAATAACATTCGGATCCACTGGGTAATTATGTAAAATTGATTGACAGAAAGGGATCTAGGAGGTATATTTTTCATTGTTAGTATAAATGTACCTCTATATATCTACGAATAAAATTCGCCCAAGAAAAGAAAGACGACCTAGTGATAAGTCGATTATTATTCTAAACAACAAAAATTGATCTTGGGTAAGGATTCCGATTTATCAGTCGAATACAAAAAAGTGCTTCACGTTTCGAATTTCTCCCAAGTCGAATACCGCCAGTCATACGCTGAGTTAAATGGATTAGTTTGAGTAAACACTGTAATATCATGTATACAATTACTAGAAACAGCCATACTAATGACGTCAGTTGCTAAGTAACGTCAATTGTCTTAAACTCTGCTACTGTTATCTTGCTAATAAACATAATATTACAAGAATCTTAAAGTTATTACATTGGCGACGAGGATAAACGGAAAGTAGAAGAGAAGAAATGATAGCAGAGATATACTAGAGCAGAAGATAAACCATCAGATATGAGAATACCTTACTGAAGAAGACAAGACAAGAAAAAGAACAATATTTTGAGATCAGTGAAGATACTTGAGAGAACATCAAGACTGGATAAGTATAATTTTTGATTATCCTTGATAAAGAATAATGAGACTTCGGAGCTAAATGACAAGATACGGTCTAGATATGGCGGATGGTACAGTAACAATAATATCTGAAGGAAGAAATATTCGAGTGTTACCATTCAGACCTACAGAAGAACAACTGTCAACAGGGAAACTCTGGGAGGACTGGTTAGAGTCCATAGAGAGAGAAATTAGATATTTCAGAGTAGCTAACCCTTTAGATAGAAAAGATGCGTTGATCATATATGGTGGATCTGAGATAGCAAGACTAGAGAAACGCTTGCCAGATCCTGAAGACCCTAATCGAGAATTAGATGATTATCAGAAATTAAGAAGCAAGCTCAGTGCCTATTTCTTGCCAAAGAAAAACAAACATTATGCCAGATTTATGCTTCTGAAAACGAGACCCGAAGCAGGAGAAGCAACAGTGGCATACGCAACACGACTTAGAGAGAAAGCGCATGAATGCGAGTTTGGCGATAATCACGACGAAAGAATATTATAGCATCTCTTTCAAACCATAGAGAACCAACAGCTGATACAAAAATGCATATAGAAAAGCTGGACTCTACAACAATTTCTGATATTTCGATACAAGTTCATGATATGAAGGCGGATCCAGGCTACCGGGAAATAGGCAAGGTAATGACACGAAGAAGAAACTAGACATCAATACATCAAGAATACAATGAGAGAGATGGAAACGCAGAATATTGCACATACTGTGGTTTAACAAGAGCACACCCAAGAGGGAGACAATGTCCTGAATATGGAACGCAATGTAACATATGTAAAGTAGAAGTAAAACAAAGATCATGAATTGATACAATTAACTTACTCCACCCATAAAAGACACCAAAGGGAAAGAAATACAAACATTAAGCGACCAGACCATAATTGAAACCTAAACAAAGGAAGGCCATAAGGACAGTTACTTTCCCACAAAATGGCCATATGGCCATCCAAAATTAACAGACACAAGTGATACACACAATAAGTATCAAACAACAACATAAATAAATCGCCACAGAAGAGCCGCCTTGGAACGGTCAGTGGAAGATTTCCACTGGGGAGCTTAAATCGATTTTACGTGGCCACAATCCTCGCCCTTACTTCCGTCGCGATTTAGACAAATAATTTGTTCAGTCCGCATGAAGGCCTCCTAACTCATCAGTGCAACATCTCCGTGAACACAAAAAATCAAGGAACCACAGAGGTGAGACAACGGTGAGGACTCGACAGCAAGAAACCACTGAAATGCTGGAGCAAAAGAAAACCAACAGTTAGACTCCGATGGGTCCGACCAGAGACAGAGCATCAGGCACCAACCAACATTACCTTGAATTAGATCTCTCTAATTCTCAATAAACCTTTACGTTGGAGCCGTCATAGAATCTGAGGCCTGACCCACCCAATCTTTTTATATCGAAGAATGATTTTACGAAATTGGGTGCTGAAGTCATTGCGGTTATATATTTTTCTGAATTTATATACTAAGTCACCATAAAATTCGGGTTCCGATAGACCTTGATGCAGAAGAGATTTAAGTCCAATATTGAATTTTGTAATTAAATCAGAATGGCGTCTATAAAATTTTGAAAAGGCTTTGCGTAGTTTATGGTACCGATAACCCTGATTAAGGAGTTTAGCCGTTAATAATTTATAACGAGTGTTGCAGTCAGTTACATGACAACACACTCTAGCAAATCGAATTAATTGCGAAATATAAACGCCATAGGATGGCGCACGAGGAACATCACCATCCAAAAAAGGAAAATTTACAATCTCAAAATCAAAGTCATCGCGTTTATCATAAATTTTGCACGAAACAAATCCATCTACAATAGATAGATGTAAATCCAAAAACGGGGCCTCAGTATCAGAAGAATTTGCTTTATTTAACTGAAGTTCTAGGGGGTAAATCTGACTCATCAAACCATCAAAATAGGTATTATCAATATTTAATAAATCATCTAAATATCTAGAAGTGGAGCTAAAAGCTTCAATAATTTCAGATTGGTTATCAATGGAAAGCGACAACATGAAGTCTCTTTCACAAAAATACAAGAACAGATCAGCCACAAGAGGTGCGCAATTAGTACCCATCGGAATACCCACAATTTGTCTAAATAACTAATACCGAATCTAATATAAATATTGTCAAGTAGAAAGGTGAGGGCATCACACACTTTCTGACATGACCAAAGTGTATAATTCTTATGCTCTTTAGAAGTGAAAAATGCATTTCTGACATTACATGCAAGATAGAGAGAATATTCTCTGTGAAAAGTCCATTCAATTAAATCATTAAGCTTTTCTTTTATAAGATTATGAGGAATTGTAGTGTAAAGAAGTATAACCATTTTTCGTCCGTGTGCAGAGCAAATACCATTCAAGAAGAAGCAATGTTTTAGTGTAAGAATAGTCCCATACAGAGTAAGCGGAAGAAGAAATCCAGCTTAGAGGGCAGACGAGGTATATTCTAACAGTGACACAAGTTCTGATGACGACTTCATCGAAAAATCTCTGATGCATATGAGAATTAAAATAGTGACAGAATCAATAGGAATGAACAAACTTTCATTCAAAGATATAGAACTTTTACAGGAAAAAATCAGCCGACTTGAGAATGAAATAAGTTTAACAAAACACCTTATTCAGAGTTTATTAACACAGCAACAAACTGAAGAACATAGTCTTAAGGAGACACAAGAACAAATTGGAACATGTTTGGCGGAAACTAAAAGGAATGAGGGGTTCTCTTGTGAGATGCCAGACAATGATCAGAGCGAACAGAGGTGTCAAATGGTTTTAACGACGAACAGCGGGCCCCTATATCCAGAAGAATGTGATGAAAAGGAGGAGCACGTAGGTCATAAGGAAATGCAGACTAGACAAAGGAAGAAACAAAGAAAGAAGAAAGTGCCAAAGACTCTTCAAACTGAAGCTTTCTTCTGAAGTTATATTTACTCCAGCTTTTGTCCATACAGTTAACTTAGATTGTAGCCTATGAATATGTTCAAAATATTTAGAATTTTGATTATAGTGACTTACAGAGAAAATATACAGATAGAGCCTATTCATTATGAATTTCACAGATCACTTCTTCATTAAGCAAGACTTTAAGTTTACAATACACATGAATTCTTTCTTTTAAAAATGGGGAGAAATGTAATATCCTGTATGAAATTACTAGAATCAGCCAACATTATGACGTGACACTAATGACGTCAGTTGCTAAGTAACGTCAATTGTCTTAAACTCTGCTACTGTTATCATGCTAATAAACATAATATTACAAGAATCTTAAAGTTATTACAAATACTTTTTTCAATTTTGCCCCCCCCCCCCCCCCAAAAAAAAAAATGTGTTTCTGACGATTGATAAAACGATTCAGCTGACATATAAAACTCTACATGAATTTGATGCAAAAAAATACACGATTAAGGAAGCAAAACCTTTTGAAAAATAAAAAAACTGGAACACGTCTGTGGAAGAATAAGACACATGAATACGAGATTTCAACATCGTAGGCCCAGTTGTTTCTGAGACATTCGTGACACAAATTTCAGTGTTTGCAAGTTAGAGAAAAATAAAACAAACAAATGGAAGAATAAGCACAAGCAGGCTGATTCTAATAAACGTCAGGATCAATTTGTGTACTATGCACCGACGTAGATGTGACGTTGCACAAACACCATGACGTCGCGCCGACGTTGATGTGGCGTCACAATTACATCATATGCCAGCTTGGAAGGTTCAACAAGAGGACCTCTATAAAACATGCGATTTTACATTACATCATTAAAAGGCACATGGTAATTCCGTATATTATCGACTTTAATAGTTGAGAGCAACCCGTTGAACTTGTTGAACGCCCCTTGTTCACTTAGCCTTTGGGCATTGACTTACACTGTACAGAATTACAAAGTAGAAGTAAAACAAAGATCAGGAATCAATACAATTAACTTACTCTATCCATCAAAGACACCAAAGGGAAAGCAACACAAACATTAAGCGACCAGACCTAATGGAAACCTAAACAAAGGAAGGCCATAAGGACAGTTACTTTCCCACAAAATGGCCATATGGCCATCCTAAATAAAAAGACACAAGTGATACACACAGTAAGTAACAAACAACAACATAAATAAACCGCCACAGAAGAACCGCCTTGGAACGGTCAGTGGAAAGATTTCCACTGGGGTGCTTAAATCGATTTTACGTGGCCACAATCCTCGCCCTTACTTCCGACGCGATTTAGACAAATAATTTGTTCAGTCCGCATGAAGGCCTCCTAACTCATCAGTGTAACATCTCCGTGAACACAAAAAATCAAAGAACCACAGAGGTGAGACAACGGTGAGGACTCGACAGCAAGAAACCACTAAAATGCTGGAGCAAAAGAAAACCAACAATTAGATTCCGATGGGCCCGACCAGAGACAGAGCATCAGGCACCAACCAACATTACCTTGAATAAGATCTCTCTAATTCTCAATAAGCCTTTACGTTGGAGCCGTCATAGAATCTGAGGCCTGACCCACCGGCGTGCAATTAAAGAGGGAAGCAAAGTTGCCAACCGTGATTGGGTTAACTACCATGCATGCAGTGTGTCGTATAACATCCATGTTGTACCCAATCTTTTTATATCGAAGAATGATTTTACGAAATTGGGTGCTGCAGTCATTGCAGTTATAAATTATTCTTAATTTATATACTAAGTCACCATAAAATTCGCGTTCCGATAGACCTTGTTGCAGAAGAGATTTAAGTCCAATATTGAATTTTGAAATTAAATCAGAATGGCGTCTATAAAATTTTGAAAAGGCTTTGCGTAGTTTATGGTACCGATAACCCTGATTAAGGAGATTAGCCATTAATAATTTATTACGAGTTCTGAAGTCAGTTACATGACTACACACTCTAGCAAATCGAATTAATTGCGAAATAAAAACGCCACGAGGAACATCACCATCCAAAAAAGGAAAATTTACAATCTCAAAATCAAAGTCATCGCGTTTATCATAAATTTTGAACGAAACAAACCCATCTACAATAGACAGATGTAAATCTTAAAACGGGGCCTCGGTATCAGAAGAATTTGCTTTATTTAACTGAAGTTCGGGGGGGGGGGGTAAATCTGGCTGATCAAACCATCGAAATACGTATTATTAATAGAAATGGAGCCAAAAGCTTCAATAATTTCAGATTGGTTTTCAATGGAAAGCGACAACATGAAGTCTCTTTCATAACAATACAAGAACAGATCAGCCACAAGAGGTGCGCAATTCGTACCCATCGGAATACCCACAATTTGTCTAAATAACTTAGTACCGAATCTAATATAAATATTGTCAAGTAGAAAGGTGAGGGCATCTCACACTTTCTGACATGACCAAAGTGTATAATTCTTATGCTCTTTAGAAGTGAAAAATTCAATTTCTGACATTACATGCAAGAAAGAGATAATCTTCTCTGTGAAAAGCCCATTCAATTAAATCATTAAGCTTTTCTTTTATAAGATTATGAGGAAGTGTAGTGTAAAGAGTGGAAAAATCGTAAGTAGACAGACTTGAAGCACGAAAGTGTCTGGATTTCAGTTTATTTCAAACCTCATTCGAATTTTTTATAGACCAAAACAGATTTCTTCCTGATCTTTCAAACACTTTATCACAATATTTAATCACATGCGTTTTAATAGCAGTAAGACAGGAAGTTAATAGTTGAGAAAGTTCAGTGGTAGTGCAAGAGCTAGAATTTGCAATAAACCGCGATTTGTAAGGTCTTTTATGAAGTTTTGGTAACAAGTATAGCGTAGGAAGCTTGTCTTGGCCTTCGGTAACACACACAGCAAACTTGGTGGCTAAATGACAAACATGTTTATCTACTATAGCTCTCTCTTCAGCTAAAGGCTGAAGTTCATAGGCCTTAGTACCACCAAGCTCCTGCTTAAGCGTGTTAACATAGTGGAGCCGTCACACAACGACGACGTTGTTAGCGGCCTTGTCTGCAGGGGCCAAAACAAACTTATGAAATTCTTGAATTCATAAGCTTTTTTGTTTGTTTGTTTGATTTGAGGTTGAACGTCCCCGCCAACACTGTGTAGGTCATTTTGGAGACGTGGCTTCCAATTTTGTGAGACTTTTACCCGACATTGAGGTGAAATATGACATCTCAAGCCCTTTCGCCCAAATGAAACCGATAGGCTTTATAAGGATGGACGGACCGACTCGCACCGCTTTGCTTTGGCAGGCTTAGATTCTCTAAGCGGTTTTCCAGTACACGTGTGCGGTCAGTTTCTGCTTTGCGTGGAAGCATCATGCAGCCCATCTCTATCTCTTCAAGTTCCGATTGGTGGGGGCTGTCAAACTTGTCTGTAATGATTTATTTCTTTGCAACTGTTTTACTGGTATTGGTTTGTGTGTGTGTGTGTGTTTGTGTGTATGTTTGTGTGTATGCTTGTTTGTTTTGTTTTTGCTTTTAAAGCTCTAACTTGCCTATTTTTTGGTTATTATTACCTTTCTTGGATACTTTATGTGCACTTTTATGACTCAGTGGCATTATTGTAATAAACAAGGCTTACTTGAGTCATTGCATTCACATCAGTCTTACCTAATTTCTTTCAAATGAAACAAGCTTTATAATATTGTAGCGCAAGGAATAATTTGTGGTGAAACATGACATATTAAGTCATATAATTTATGACACCATTTTGAGTTTAAATTGACTAGGTTGTAATGTTAAGTGAAAAATTGCAGTAGTTATGTAGTTGTTACTTTTTTGCAGCAGTATACACATTTTAAACCAATCGCAAATTACAATTTATTCAATCGAGACTAATATCAATAAGTAGGTCAAAAGCCAGCTTATACAGCTACGCCGAAAAAGAGGACACTGGATGAGTCCTTAAAACTATTTACAATCTGTTTAACAGAGGTATACTCAAACGCATACCATTGAGTCCCAATCTATACTGTATGGGCTTTGAACTCCACTGCGGACTTGGCGTTTACCGCAGACGAGGTAATACTTTTTCACCAAGGAATAGTTCTTGGAAAAAAGAATGCTTTAGGGCATCACTATAGGCCAGGTACCTACGTTACTGTGCGTCATTTACTTTTGATGCTCTTGTTTGAGTTGAAGCTGTCACAGAGGTCAAGTATTTATCTGTATCCAGAGACACTATACCAGAGTGTATCCTACAGAAGAAGGTTAAAGAGGACTGCTCACGATGGGCATCAAGGGACGGCCTCTCCAACTCGCTAAGCATGTCACCGACGCAACTCTCATTTCGCCATCGCCGACATGTCCATCGAGCTGCTGTCCTCTGAACCTTCTCAACCTGCTGAATCTGAGTTTTAACATAGGGATGTCAAATGGGTGATGCATATTCAATTTGAGGGCGAACCAATGTTTTATATGCAACATCCTTTGTCTGCCTAGGTGCAAAAGCCAAACTTCATCTTAGAAATCCCTAAGTCCTAGTTGCTTTTGATGTAATCTCGGAAATATGATGACTCTAATCAAGATCGTCAGAGCTGGTGATAAAAAGATATTTGGCGGATTGAACCTGCTCCAGAGTTCGGTGGTGTAGTGAATAATCAAACTTAATCTGATTGTCAGGAAGAACCCATTACACTCTCATCAAATAACATTTGGCCACATTGAACTTGATCTGCCAATCGGCCTCCCACTGTGCTAGTCGGTCCAGGCCATCTTGTAAAATAAGACAGTCAGAAGGAGAGTATATATTCCTTTACAGTACACAATCATAAGCAAACACACGGACAGGTGTCCTGATTTTATCGTGGAGATCATTTATGAATACTCAAAACGGACGGATCCAAGTACCTTGTGGGACATCAGATAAAACAGGGACTGGATCGGACGCTAGGCCATCAACTTTTTGTGTGCACCCCAGGAGCCACAAACTAATCTGCCTATGTGTGAATCCTCTTATCCCATAATATTCCAGTTTGTACAATAGCCTTCTGTGTGTTACTTAACAAAAGCCTTTGCAAAGTCCATGACAAAACTCTTGGGGATAATCACAGTTTTGTCATTAAATAAGCACAGAGAAAGTGGCCTTTTTGTGCCTGTATTTATTCTCTACCTTAGTGTATGAAACCAAAATGACAATATAACACGTTCTTCACTGTTCTGTTGGTTATGTGTTTCAAAAGCAAAATTATCATTATCGGGCCAGTCGTCATTTACGTACAATGTATATGACAAAAGCGATACATTTACATTTGCCTGGTCGACGACACAGCGTTGCTGATGATATACATGCTTTAAAACAAGTTATGTCAAGAACAAATATTGTTTCACTTTTTTACTGTCTAGAACCTTTACTGATTTAGTCTACTTAAGGTACACACATTCATTTCAAACATTGTATACCAGCATATGCTGCTGTCACGCAAAGGGCTTTGTTAGCGCCATCACTACGTAAAATAGGTTAAAATGAAATTCATTCAATATTCTTCATTTCTTATCTCAAATGGTATATATTTAAATGTTTCAAAATTATTGATCTCTTAGCATTGCATTTGATTTCATGTCTTGCGGCCAGCTGGTTTGAAGGAGAAAGAGTACTTGTCATTTGAAATTTGGCGCGATTCAACATTATGATAACACATCCGTGTGATAAAGTGCATTTTTCATACCTCAAAAGAGGTATTGTTCATGATGAAAATGTGCGATATTTTTCTTATTTATAGGTTTTGGGTGCTCGATAGAACCGCCTCTATGAGGCGGTTCTAACGAGTACCCACAACCTATGTCTTGGAGCAGAAATAAGGAAAACAATGTTTACCTCCGTAAACCCCAGATTTCTCTATATAAAATGGGGTTTACGGGGTGTTCATTTCACGGACTTGTTCACGTGATGATACTTGACTACTTGGAATGATGAATCCTGCAATAAGTCAATGACTGAACTGAATTATAAGTGTCTGGTTATGCTAAAGATAAACATTTAGAAGGACAGGAGTTTCATTTGTTTAATATATTATGCAGGTTTGATCCAAAATTAGCTGTAAATAGCATATCTTAAATTCATTCAGCAGTGACGTTCTAGACACATAGGTATACACCTTTCAGTCGTTACAATTTTATAACAATTAAATACATTCATCATATGACGTCGCGTCTGAGAGTGTAATAACGCCATGTAATAAATTCGATAATCCACTAGTGGGTTTAATATGCAAATTAGTTAGATACGCCCCGTAACGTTGCATGTACGACGTCCTTAATGACGTCGCGTTTACTAATGCCTGAATAGTGACATTTTTGTTAAACAATCGTGAATAAAAATGCGTTTAAAATGTCATATAATAAATAAATCTTTTATTCGTGCTCATGTATTATTAAATTTATGAAACTCGTTGAGGAAAAGGGATAAAATGCTCGGAAAACGCCTCGCCTCGCATTTTATCCTTTTTCCTCATCTCGAATAATAATTTTAATAATACATGCACACTCATGTAAGATCCTCTATGTATATCGGTAGGCTGCTCCTATTTTACAGCTGTTTATATCAGTCGTTTTATTTCATGATAGGAAATAATTCAAAATTGTCTAAATAAAGATGATGAGGTTATTGATTATTTAAGTTCTCTTTATTATGAGATATTTCAGAGAGTTCTGTTTTCATAGTTGAAATAAAGCATAACCGTAATATATGAAATGAAATAACACGAACTCCGCAAGCGAGGCATTATACGCCCTTGGCAAATAGTCAGCTGTAACCCATACCTCGGTAGCTCAGTCGGATGCGCGTCTGACTTGTAATCAAGGGGACGTGGGTCAGATACCTGCCGGGGTCGACAACATTCTTTCGTGGATATTGATCACGATTTTTTTTTCTACGGTCGATCTTTCCCTTCCGCTGATTCAAGAAGGGCAGTTGTCAGTTTCTGACGAAAGAATGTGCACTGTACTGGTTAACCGATGACATATAAGCCTGCCCAGGAAAAGTGAATAATGTATACCTGCGTACCCCCGAGTTTTCTCTATATAAAGTTGGGTGTGGGGGTGTTCATTTCACGGACTTGTTCACGTGATGGAGGGGTTAGCCTGTAACGATCAGTTTAAATTTACACCAAGTTTCAAATGGTCGTTTCTCTGCTGATATTTGGTGGACAGTAACCTAAAATAATATGTCCTGCTCTACTATCATGATGTCACTATTTTACCGACTGATGCATATTATAGGAGAAGTTAGCTAGAAACAAAAAGGTAACAAACATTTTCAAATGGACATAACTGCTAATACTTGGTGGACCTTAATCTCAAAACAATGTGCTGCTCTATACTATGGTCCAACTATATATCAATTTTCAGTTCGATCAAATTATAATTGTAGGAGGAGGTAGCCGAAAACCAAATATTTGCATAAATTTTTAAAAGAGCGTAAGTCTGTTAATATTTGGTGGACCACAAACGAAAACCAATAAGCACTTCTCCACATAATGGTCTATCTAGATTTCCAGATTCAGTTGATCGGACCTACATTTTAGGAGGACTTAGCCAAAAACTGAATGTTAACATAAATTTTCAAAGAGGAATAACTCTATAAATGATAGGTGGACCGTAACCACGAAAACGTATGCGCTGCTCAACATCATGGACTTAATATATTGATCGATTGTAAACTGTAGGAGGAGTAAGACAGAAACAAAACGTTTACAGAAATTTTTTAAAGGGGCATAACTCTGGTTGACCGTAACCGAGAAACAATATCCGCTGCTTCAAATCACGTTTCAACAATATCAATTTTGAGCTTGATCGGATCTAAATTATAGGAGGAGTTAGCCATAAACGAAACGTTTAAAGAAACTTTTAAAGGTACATAATTCTGTTAATAATTAATCAACCGTAACCTCAAAAAAAAGATGAACTGCTCCACACCATGGTCTAACTACACATTTTCAGCTTGATGCGGTGTAAAATGAAAAGATATCCTTAAATTAAAAGTTAACAGACATTTTCAGAGGGGCATAACTCCATTAATATTTGGTCGACTTCAACAATATGTGCTGCTCCACATCAATGTCTTTCTATATATATCAAGTTTCAGAAGCCTCCGTGGTGTAGCGGTTACGCTACTCGCTTTGTAAATCAGGGATCGCAGGAACGACCCTGGGCTTCTTCAGACTTTCGGATGAGTCTTTAAACCGAGGTCCAGTCTCCGTACGACCATAGCTGTTGGTTGGACGTAAAACTCAAACACTCACTCATATATATCAAGTTACGACGTGATCGAATGCTAATTGTAGGAGGGAAATGTTAACAGAATTTTTTAAAAGGGACATATCACTCTTAGTATTCGGAGAATCCTAACCTCGAAGCAATATGCGCTGCTCCACATCATGGTTTAACTATAATATCAAGTTTCATCTTGATCGGATGCAAATGTTTAAGAAGTTTTCCGGAAACGAAATGTTTACAGACATTTTCAAAGGAACACAACTATATTAATATTTAGTGGACTGTAACCACGGAACAATATCCGCTGCTCCTCATCCTGGTCTAAGAAGGAGTTATCCGGAAACGAAAGTTTACAGACGGACGGACAGACGGACAGACGGACACAGTGGGACATAACATAAAACGGCCTTTTTCAAAAGTTTGTAAAAATGGACAACACTGCGGAAGGGCAATTCGACATTTTGAAACAATATGTTATCGGTTAACAACTTTCATGAAACTTTGTGTAAATAATTTGCATATACAATATACATGACTCTTCAGGAAACTGTTATCCAGTAGAAAATAGGCCAAACTTGTCAGAGAAACGGTCATTACACCAAATCTGTAATACCTTGTTCACCGCCCCCCCCCCACCCCCCCCCCCCCCCTATAGAGACATGTACAGGTTTGATTCAATTTTCGTGAAACTTTACCAGAACAATTGTCTTGATTATATTTCCGCCTGCTTTGAATATTGGTTATATGGCGAGTGTTGCGCCTGTGTAAAATTAATTTTACCCCCACAGTGAAATTATTTTTACAGACAGTTCCCAGGCGGTTCTTCTGTCGCGGTTAATTTTTGTTATGATTTGTCTTTGTGTGTCGCTGGTGTCTTTCTGTTTTTGATAGCTATTTGGCCATTGTGTGGGAAAGTAACCGTCCTTTTGGTTTTCCGCTGTTGGTGTTTCATTATGGTCTGGTTGTTTCATGTTTAGTGTTTCTTTCCCTTTGGTGTCTCTGACTGGAGCTGTGGGTTAATTGTATTGATTTCTTATCATTGCCTTCACTTCTATTTTTATATTGGATAAAAACAAATAGGTTACTAGGTCGAATTTCTTTAAAACCTTATTCCTTCTCTAGAGGCCACCGTTTTGCTTCAGTCTTCACAAAACTTTACAAGATTGTTTGTTTTGATGATACGTTGGTCAAGTTCGAATATGGATCTTATCGGTAAGAAATAGGTCACTACGTTAAATTGCTTTGAAACCTTTTCCGCTTTCTAGCGGCAATTATTTTGCATAAATCTTCATGAACCTTGATTTTTTTATCATGGTGGTATATCGTTCGCGTTTTACCATATGTCATTTATGAAAAATACCCACTTGGTTAGCTTTCTTTAAAACGCCGAAATGTGCTTCAATGTCGTGAAACTTTACTTGACTGTTTATCTTGATAAGGCCAAAGAAGAGTTTGAATCGGTTTCAGAACTTTGGGGTTGAGGCACACTGATGAAAATTAAATATCAGAAAGACCTCTGTTTCACTAAATTTGGAATAGTTACGCCTTAATTGCAACCATTTGGTCGGTATCCCTGCTGGTGGATGATTCGTTCGTCCTCGAGGGTATCATCAGCTCAGTATCAGTTCCTCAGTGCTGAGGTTGATACTGCGGTGTTCACGTCAGTACTCAGCTACTGTTTCAAATAACTATATTATATCTTTAATTTTTGAAGCATAAAATTCTAATTTTTCTAAAAGTAAGACTTACTTGTCAGGTGAGACATGTATCTTAGCGGATTTGGTTGCCACTTTTTGTTTTACATGTATTTTAATTTTTGCAAGTCTCGCTACTTTAGACATCTCCTTACTGATGCCCGGGGCTTCAGTGGAGTGTGGGTCATGTTTGCTGATGTTGGCTCGGTGGGGGAAGCCTATTAGACCTGATGTAGGCGTATCTTGTCTGATGTCTCCAGTTGACCTGTCTCATGAGCTGCGTCGGTCGGTGTGTGCTCGAAGGAGGATGTGCTGTGTTTGCCGGGACTTGTCCACCATCCGTTTGGGTTTCAGAACTTTGGGGTTGAGGCACACTGATGAAGATTAAATATCAGAAAGGCCTCTGTGTTACTACATTTGGTATAGTTACGCCTTAATTGCAACCACTGGGCCGATATCTCTGCTGGTGGATATTTCGTTCGTCCCCGATGGTATCATCAGCTCAGTACCAGTTCCTCAGTGCTGAGGTTGATTCTGCGGTGTTGACGTCAGTACTCAGCTACTGATTTGAATAACTATATTATACCTTTAATTTTTGCAGCATAAAATACTAAGTCAGGTGAGACATGTATCGTAGCGGATTCGGTTGCCACTTTTAGTTATATTTTAAATTTTGCAAAGCTGGCTACTATGGGCATCTCCTTCCTGATTCCCGGGGCTTCCGTGGCGTGTGGGTCATGTTTGCTGATGTTGGTTCGGTGGGGGATGCCTATTAGTCCTGATGTAGGCGTCTCTTGCCTGATGCCTCCAGTTGACCTGTCTCATGAGCTGCGTCGGTCGGTGTGTGCTCGGAGGAGGATGTGCTGTATTTGCCGGGACTTGTCCATCATCCGTTTGGGTTTCAGAACTTTGGGGTTAAGACACAGTGATGAAGATTAAATATCAGAAAGGCCTCTATGTCACTAACTTTGGTATAGTTACACCTTAATTGCAACCACTGGGTCGATATCTCTGCTGGTGGATGATTCGTTCGTCCCCGAGGGTATCATCAGTTCAGTATCAGTTCCTCAGAGCTGAGGTTGATACTGCGGTGTTGACGTCAGTACTCAGCTACTGATATAAATAACTATATTATATCTTTTTGCAGCATAAAATTCTAATTTTTCTAAACCTAAGACTGACTTGTCAGGTGAGACATGTATCTTAGCGGATTTTTTGCCACTTTTTGTTATATTTTAAATTATGCAAGTCTCGCTACTTTGGACATCTCTTTCCTGATTCCCGGGGCTTCCGTGGAGTGTGGGCCATGTTTGCTGATGTTGGCTCGATGGGGGACGCCTATTAGTCCTGATGTAGGCTTCTCTTGCCTGATGCCTCCAGTTGACCTGTCTCATGAGCTGCGTCGGTCGGTGTGTACTCGGAGGAGGATGTGCTGTGTTTGCCGGGACTTGTCCATCATCTATTTGGGTTTCAGTACTTTGGGGTTGAGACACACTGATGAAGATTAAATATCAGAAAGGCCTCTTGTCACTAAATTTGGTATAGTTACGCCTTAATTATCTGTTTGTGAACTCCAGATGTTACAAATGACACAGGTGATAGATTACTTGCAATCTTTGCCCTCTTAACGGCATGTTGTTGTGCATGAAGAGCATGACAAGGGAATAAATAAGTCATTGGCATCCGCTTTAAGTTGTCTACATGTTTCTAATGAGTTGGCTCGTTCGTGTCATGGTTTGTTTTCTGCATCCTCATCACAAACCGTTTAAGACAATATTCGATGGTTTGCATTTTCTTTTTGGATGTTGTGGGAGTGATGATAGGAAATGGTTGTATTTTTAAGATTCTTACATCGCTGTAAGGTGTGAAAGGATAAATCCTTTTCGATGGTCACATTCAGGCCCAAGAGAAACTTAATCTCGGATAATTTTAGTTAAACCCCACTATGGACGGTTTATTATTATGAGTAGTAGAAGTAGGTCAGGTCAGGTTCATAGCTACTACTGGTAACATGTAAGCCAGTACAACCTGCTGCTGTGGGAATCGACAGCTCGGGAGGGCAACCCATCTAGGAGTTAGACTTCAATAATCGTAATAAATTGTTAACTGCTAAACTTATTAATCAGGGTTATCGGTGTTATAAACAACGCAAAGCCTTTCCAAAATTTTATAGACGTCATTCCGATTTCATTTAAAAATTCAATATGGAACTAAAATCTCTTCTGCAACAAGGTCTATGTGGAACCCGAATTTAATGGTGACTAAGTATATAATTCAGAAAAATATATAAATGCAAAGACTTCAGCACCCCATTCGTAAAATCATTCTTCGATATAAAAAGATAGGGTATAACATAAATGTTATACGACAGACTGCATGCATGGTAGTTAACCTAATCACGATTGACAACTTTTCTTCCCTCTTAAATGCACGCCGGTGGGTAAGGCCTCAGATTCTATGGCGGTTCCAGCCTACAGGCTTTTCGAGAATTAGAGAGTATCTAATTTTATGTAATGTTGGTTGGTGCCTTATGCTCTGTCTCTGGTCGGGCCCATCAAGTCTAACTATCGGTCTTCTTTTGCTCCAGCATTTCAGTGGTTTTTTGCTGCCGAGTCATTACCGTTGTTTCATCTCTGTGTTTGTTTGATTTTTATGTTCACAGAGATTTTGCACTGATGAGCTAGGAGGCCTTCATGCGGACAGAACAAATTATTTGTCTATATCGCGACGGAAATAAAGGCAAGGCCACATAAAATCGAATTAGGCCCGTTCAAAGGCGGTTCTTCTGTCCGGGTTTATTTTTGTTATGGTTTGTCTTTGAATGTGTGTATCGCTTATATTATTTTGTTTTGGATAGCCAATTTGCCATTCTGTGGGAAAGTAACTGTCCTTTTGGCTTTCCGCTATTGATGTTTTCATTAGTGTCTGGTTGTTTTTAATGTTTGTGCTTCTTTCCCTTTTGTGTCTCTGATGGGAGCTGTTGGTTAATTGTATCGATTCCTTATCATTGCCTTCACTTCTATTTTGCTAGACCTCTAAACAAAACAAGAGTGGGTAGGTGGAACCCGTAAACTAGCTTGTCAATCCATCTAGGAGTTTCAGGTCCCTAGCCAGTGGCAGGGGGACTAACTTTTGTCCTTAAATGAATACTGACTCCGCCTATTGGCCGGACTGGCTTCGCGTTTTTTATTTGTACACAGCTGTGGTCGTCCAACGAAACCCTGTGTCGTGCTTGGTCACTGTGGCTGTGCACATAGAAGACATGGAACTCATGGTGGTTCCTCTGCCACTGCAAGGGGTAGATGGAGCTCTCAAGCCCTGGTCGGCAATCCATCTCCAAACAAAAATCTACATATCTGGATTTGCCTGTTCCAGCTATGTAAAGTTTGCTTCGGCAGCTGGGGCGGAAGAAATCGTTTCTCTGATTCAACGGTCCAAACGGCGATGCAGCATCATGTCGTGGTACATGAAGAGCATTACATGGTACTAAAAAGGTCATGGTCATCCACTGCATCCGGGCTTAGCTCCAGTTGTCTCGACACTGTCTTGCCTCTGGGTCCAGCTAGGTCAGGACGAGAGAATGAGGTTGACTCTTCGCGCCTCTCACTCACTACAATCCAATTCACAGCGCACGTCATCTTAATCATACACACAATGTCACTGCAGGCACAAACATGCATGAAAAACAAAACATGTGGTGATGGGCGAGCGGCGAAGCAGCAGGTGGAGATGTACTGGAAGCTGTAGTTGCGGACCTGCGCACAGGCGGCTTTGTTTTATATGACCGTTTTCCATAAGAATGAAGCAGTACGGGGAATTCGGCAGCCGAACTAAGTTACTGAGCAGACTTTTTAGGATCGCACTGCTCACAAGTTTAGCATGGAGAAGGGGCTAGAAAAGGTGCCCTATACAGTTGCCTGCTTCAAAAACCCTTGACTGCTTAACCGCAATCAGCTATGATCCCATATAGCGGTCGAACATAAAAGAAGAAGATAAAAGTGATACCTTTAAAAATCGGCACAGGGAATGTGCGCATCTTAATGGATTGTGCTGGTTCAGACAGACCACAGCGTAGAACAGCTCTAGTTTATCATTTCAAAGTCGAGATTGCAGCTCTGAGCGAGACCCGCCTTGCAGAGGAAGAGCCAAAAAATCGTTGGTGCTGGCTACACTTTCTTCTGACGCAAAAAGAAGAGCGGCAGGAAGCAGGAGTAGCTTCGCCATCAAATCACACATTGTTAGCAAGCTCCCAGGAATTCCAAAAGGTATAAATTAACGCCTTACCCTTATCTGGTAAGAGGCAAGCAACTAATTTAAGTGCCTATGCACCCACAAATACCAACACGGATGATGTCAAAGACGAGTTCTATGATCATTAGGACTCTGTGATTTCTGCTACACCTCGGGGAGACAAACTCATCATCTTGGGAGACTTCAATGCTAGAGTGGGCACAGACCACCAAACCTGGAAAGGAGTGATAGGAAATGAAGGAGAAGGAAAGTGCAAAAACAATGTACTCCTTCTTTTAAGGAAGTGTACAGAGCATGAACTGCTGATCACCAACATAGTCTTCCGTCTGCCAACTCGCAACAAGACATCATGGATGCATTCTCGCTCCAAACACGGGAATCTCCTTGATTATGTCATAGTCATAAGGAATGACAGACAGGATGTCAGAGTGACAAAGACTGTGTGTGGTGCAGACTACTGGACAGATCACAGGCTTGTCGTTAGCAAACTCAACCTGCGTATTCAGCCTTTACGGCGAACACAAGGTAAGGAAGTGCCCAAGAGACTGGGTATCTCTTAGCTAAAACAAAACAGCAAGCGGCAAGCCTTCACCCATGACATCTGCAGCAGTCTAGATACAATAGAATTCGGTTCAGATGATCCTGAAGACAACTGGAAAGTCTTCAGACACACTGTTCTCTCTTCAGCAATGGATTGCCTGGGCCCTGTTTCTCGCAAACAACAAGACTGGTTTGACGAGAATGATGAATAAATCCAGGGACTCTCCGAAATGAAGCACCATAAACACAGGGCATACCTCAGTGATACCAGCTCAGTATCTAACACGGCGGCCTATTATATGCAAGACAGTCCAAACAAGACTCATAGACATGCAAGACTCCTGGCTAAGCAACACGGCTGATGAAATCCAGTCCTTTGAAGACAGAAAGGATATGTAGAAGTTCTTTGATGCACTAAGGACAGTTTATGGTTCTCAGAGCTCAGGAGGAACCACTCCTCTCATCCGTATAGATGGAACTAGTCTTCTGGCTGTGAAAGTGGCTATCTTGAAAAGATGGACTGAGAACTTTGATAGTGTTCTTAATCGGCCATCCTCTATCAATGATGATGCTATCAACAGACTACCACGGATTGAATGTTCGCCCCCGCCCATCGGAGCTTGAAGAAATAGCTGAGTTGCACGAAGCTTCCACGCAGAGCTGAAACCGACCCGCACACGAGTACTGGTAAACGGCTTAGAGGATCTAAGCCTGTCCTGGCAAAGCGGTGCGAGTCGGACCGTCCAGTGCTTACAAACCCTATTGGTTTCAAAGGGCAGCAGGGCTTGAGATATTTCATCATAATGTCGGGTAAAAGTCCATTAAAATTGGAAGCAACGTCTCCAAAATGACCTATACTGTGTTGACGGGGACGTTAAACCTCAGATCAAACAAACAAACAGATTGAATGTAAATAAAAATCAAAAATGAGTTCCTTTAAGAGCAATGAAAACATTCATAAGAAAGAAGATGGGTCATACTGCGTAGTTTCGGCTAATAAAGCCTCATCAGTGACCCTGTAATGATCCGGCAAAGAAAGCCAGAGGAAACATACTGCAATTTTGCGAATTTCGAATAGGCAGTCGATTCAAAGACTGATATAAATCAAAATGGGGTCCAAATAATTAAAAACATGTCTAGAATATGAGTCTAAACTAACAATTTATTTCCGATTTCTCAGAATATTTACGCTGATCTCAAAGGACCAAAAGTAAAATATAAACTGCACTATGGTTGATGTACGGGGAGACGTTTTACGGCCGCCACACGGCACAACACCAGCTGCAGTGAAGGCAAATAAAAATCAAAAATGAGTTCCTTTAAGAGCAATGAAAACATTCATAAGAAAGAAGATGGGTCATACTGCGTAGTTTCGGCTAATAAAGCCTCATCAGTGACCCTGTAATGATCCGGCAAAGAAAGCCAGAGGAAACATACTGCAATTTTGCGAATTTCGAATAGGCAGTCGATTCAAAGACTGATATAAATCAAAATGGGGTCCAAATAATTAAAAACATGTCTAGAATATGAGTCTAAACTAACAATTTATTTCCGATTTCTCAGAATATTTACGCTGATCTCAAAGATCTTTAATCTGCTTCTTGACAAGTTCCCAGCCGTCACTGAAACAGTGAAAGCAATAAAACCTCTGGCATCCGGCAAGGCCCAAGGACCAGCTGCAATACCTGCTGAGATTTACCGTTGCAAAAGGTTATTTCCGCTATTGGTGTTTCCATTAGGCTCTAGTTATTTCACGGTTGTGTTTCTTTCACATCGGTGTCTCTGATGTTGGTGTGGGTTGACTTATCGATTCCGGTTTATTGTCTTTACTCCTTGTTTTACTTAGAATTAAAATTTAATTTTGTGTAATGTTGGTTTGTATCTGATACTCTGTCTCTGGTCGGGCCATCTGAGCCTTTTCTTATGCTCCAATACTTTAGTTATTTCTTGCTGTCGAGTCCTTACCGTTGTTTCATCTCTGTAGTTGTTTGATTTTACTGTTCTCGTAGATGATGCACTTATCAGTTTGGAAGCCTTCGTGCAGACTGAACAAAATATTTGGCTAAATCGCGACGGAAGTAAGGGCTAGGATTGCTGCCGCGTTAAGTCGATTTAAGCCCCTCGGTGAAATATTTGTACTGACCATTCCAAGGAAGTTCTACTGTCGAAGTTTATTTTATAGTTCGTCTTTGAATGTGCGGATCGCTCATATTTTTTTTTTTTTTTTTTTTTGTTTTGGATAGCCAACTTGCCATTTTGTGGGAAAGTAATTGTCCTTTTGGCTTTCCCCTATGTGTGTTTCCATTAGGTTCATGTTTGTGTTACTTTTTGGGTGTATCTGATGGGAGGTGTGGGTAAATTTTATCGATTCCTGATCATTGCCTTCAGTTCTATTTTGCATGTGAAATTTGATTACAATTGGCCTAGTCATACCTGGGAAGATCGTGTTTTTTTATTTATTTTTTTTATATCTTAGTGACCTTGGGACAAAGGACAAGGTCAAGGTATGGCTCTGATCTTAAATACTCTTTACTTTCATTTACTCATTTTGCTAACTGCTTCTACCAAATCTTGCAAAATTAAATGCCTTGACAGTTTCGACCAACACATGTGGTCTTCCTCAGAACTTTTTCTGCGAATGACGTTTGAGGAAGACCACACAGCTGTTGGTCAAAAATGTCACAATATTTAATTTTTCAAGATCGTCATTAAAGAAATATGTAAATTTCAAGATTATTACCAACCTAATGAACAGTATCAAGCATATGTATCTACCAATTTTCAAATCAGGGGTTGCAATACTTTATGAAAAATGCAAGGTGTTGACGTTTCTCGATACAAGAGCCTATGCGAACAAAGTTGACCTTGGCCTAAAATAGGTCAATGTCACCTAGGATCATCATTTAACCCAACTATGATTGACTATTACTGCATACCAAGTTTCATGTGAATCGGCCCACTGGTTATGGCGTAGAAGGTTTCTGAAGGGGTTTTACCTCAAATGGGCATGTTGGTATTATTGGTCATGAGACAAACGTCATATTAATTTGTTTTTATTTCCCTGTTCTCTAAAGCTTTCAGTAAAATTTGGTTTCTGAGTTAATTAAGTCTTGATTCTAATATCTGAATGACCTTTGACCTAGGTCAGTTAATGACCTTGACCTTGAATACTCATGTAGTTTCATTTACTCAGTTAACTACATCTACCAATTTTCTGAGCACTGGCTGCAAAAGTCTCCGAAAAATAAAATGTTTTATATTTTCCCATACAAGTGTCTGTGCGACCAAATTTGACCATGACCTTATTTAAGTCAAGCACATTTAAATTTAATTGTAATCGTTTGACAAACTATGATTGGCCTGTGTCTCGTATTCTACTTACCAAGTTACACTATAATCGACCTGGTTGTTCTGGAAAAAATTTTTTTGACGGGTTTTTATTTTATATGGCCATGGCGACCATCTTGTTGGTTATGTGACCTTAAAATCAGACACAGACTTTCTTTCCCCTATCCCCGGATGCCCCGTATGTAATATGACTTCAATCGGCCCGGAACAGTACATTGCCATGCTATATGCTCACTACTGATCCTTTGGCTGAGGTGAGCTAATGACGTGGTGCCAATGCATTAGAACTGTAAACTGTACTTTCTGCTTATAAGATGGGTTTCTTATTTCGTGTTTTAATTATACACGTCAAATTATGTTTATTTTTCAGGTGCATTTTCTCCGTCTTTCAACACAACGAGCCACAGATTTCAGAGGAGGTACAAAAACGTTTTGAAAGGCGACATGCTCAATGAAACCAGAAAGCTATTGGAAGAATTTTACCGACCCCATAATGTGGAAATGTATAAACTCACAGACGATGTCACGTTTTTGTATAAACCAAAGTTCGCGTAAGGTTTTGAAGCCCAGGAGCTTTAGAATAGTTTTATTTTCATCCAGTCGTATAGAAAAAACATTTCGTCATAATGCATGTTCCACAAACCTGGCATTTTCAGGGCTCCTGTTTTCTTAGCATTAATAAAAATATCTCCCTTTTCAGCTTTACGGACTTTCAGTAGTGATCCTGTAAGACTAGCCTCAAATTGATCAATAAATAGTGATACGTTTGGGACAGTATATCGGAAGGAGTGTCAATTGCCTTGAACACCCATGTACAACCCTGATAATAAATCTCCATGTAAGTCCTTGTTTCTGAAGCTTTAATTGGGTAATTATCAGAATGCATTCACATAACTGTTTGAGATTTGAAGGTTTGCCTATTCCTTTTGATAGGTCTAGATTTACGACCCATGGCTCTGATTATCTACCGTTTGTCGTTTTGCCATTTTAAAGTCTAAGCACACTTACTTGAACGATGTTGAATCGGTCAAGATCAAACAAGAATTATCATTATAAGTAATTTGGTATTCCCAATTGACGTGCCAATGCTGTATTCTACGTTTCTGGTGGTCACCGGCTATTTGGTTTCTGAGTTGATTATTAAACGTTTACCATCGGCATGGCGGCTATGGTAGTCATTCGGGACATAGTTTCAGTTCTACAGCCAATGGAGGCTTAAAGTGTAATTTCATGACGAAATCACGCCTATACAAATACAATGTAAATTTTACCGCCAACAAAAAGTAAATTTTCAGATGAAAAAATGTGAGATTTTTATAATTTCTGTTGTTTACCCATGTAAACCCCAGTTTTACTATATAAAAGTGTGGTTCGAGGGGTCAGAATTATAAAGGCGTGTTTTCGTAATATGGTTTCAACTGGCATAAAGATTTTAGAGATGTCTTTTTAGCTCACCGTCACGTAGTGACGAGATGAGCTTTTGGGATCACTTTTTGTCCGTCGTCCGTCGTGCGTGCGTCCGTGCGTGCGTAAACAATTTCTTTAAACGACATCTCCTCCTAAACCACTGATCGGATTTTGACCAAACTTCACAGGAATGATCCTTAGGTGGTCCCCTTTCAAAGTTGTTCAAATGGTTCCGGTCCGTTGCACATCTAGGTCACAGGACCCAAAAATAGATTTTTTCACCAAAAATTTAAAAAATCTTCTTCTCTGAAACCACAAAGCCCAGGTCTTTGATATTTGGTATGAAGCTTCATCTAGTGGACCCCTACCAATATTGTTCAAATTATAGTGCTGGGGCCAAAAATGCCCCGGCCCCGGGGCCCTTTGATTTTACATAGACTTATATAGGGAAAATCTTGAAAAATCTTCTTCTCTGAAACCACAAGGCCCAGGTCTTTGATATCTGGTATGAAGCTTCATCTGGTGGACCCCTACCAAGATTGTTCAAATTATAGTGCTGGGAAAAAAAATGCCCCCGCCTCGGGGCTCTTTGGTTTTACATAGGTGTTACGAGATGGAATAGGAAACCTCTCTGGTGCTTATGCACATCTAAATTATTTTAGTAGATATATGGTAGGGCGGTGCGAGTGAAATATTTTAGGTGAAATATGGTACGCAAACTGTGCGGCTCCATGAACAAGTCATGCACATATCATACGATGTATGCATGAGTGGTTTATAGAGAGCTGTTTTTACAATACAGGGGGGCGCTAAAAGGCCGAGTCCTATAGAATTTGCCTAAAAATCGCCAACCGCCAAATTGTGCCATATATGATTTTTATTCCCGTCACGTGTTGTGTGGGTGTTCGTTTTGACAGGAGTCATGTCATTGATTATAGGGTCGTTTCATCAATTTTTCCTATGGGAAATATACTATTTGAACGCAAATCCATTATCTACTCGATTTTTGCTATCTGGCTTTGTTTGTGGCCGGTATCTCCACCTCGCCACGAATTGAGCAAGATAATATGGGTAGGCATGATTTTCCGGTAGTATTCATAGATATATAAACCCTGAAAAAAGCGGACACTTTAGCAGCAGGTCAAGTTGTAAAGAGCGAACACAACATTGTGACGGGGAAATAGAAAGTATATTGAAAGGTATGTTAAATCTATGTTTAGTATTATTTTTGTATGAACATGCTTGTAGGTTTTGGAGGGGTTTACTTCTAGTATACCCCAACTTTCTGAAGCCTATTCTGAATTCACTGTTGTGGCCTGTAGTGATTAGGCTACTAGCTTTGCCAGCTAGACGTCGCAGAATTGATCCCAGGCTTCTCCAGTAGTAGAATGAGTCTTTCTAAGTGAGGTCCTGTCTCATGCTGACCCTAGATGTTGGTGAGACGTAAAGTTTGGACACCCGCTCATTCTGGATTCATTTGGTCTTTTAGACCCCTTTTGTAGAATGTAATTAATAAACGCCGGGTCACTTGTTTGATCCATGACTTTTGACTAGCTGTGGTTAGAAAACCGTGGTTCCGTCCCAATATGATATTAGGTGTAGAGGGGACGTAAACTTAAGACGGGTTTAACCATATCTTCATCATCAGGGCAAACTCTTACAAGAGCCTGTTGGGTTATCCGTGATGATGAACCGTAATGAATTTTATTTTACAAGCATGTTCACGTTGATTAGAAATAATTTTGTTCAAGAAGAATTACGAGTTCATTTTGTAATGATGCCGTTTTTGTCTGATAACTCAGTTTGTGCATGTATGTACATATAAAGAACGTGATGATGATAAGTGGGAGTATTTGGTCGCCACACGTCATAACGGCCTGAGCGGCGGGGATGACGTCAGCTGCGTCATCGGCGTCGCGAGGACGGTTGTGACGGGGTGC
Organism: Lucinisca nassula; assembly: GCA_963580285.1. Lineage (NCBI taxonomy): Eukaryota > Metazoa > Mollusca > Bivalvia > Lucinida > Lucinidae > Lucinisca > Lucinisca nassula. Next base: position 130,711,558 of record OY757011.1, on the reverse strand, counting down.
CTACCAAATAGAGAGAATTTACGGCAAACAGTGTTGGCCCTTATGAGACACTAACAAATGTTGTCGATTATAGATGAAAATCTTCTGTTGTAGTTTCTATCTGTTATTAATGTATTGAATTTGTGAATAGCTATATTTGTGAGCCGTGTTGCGGAGAAGGATATGAAATAGAGATTGTTATGTTTCCTGTAATTGGCGGCTGACCAGGTAGCGCAAAGGCGTGGTCTGTTCAATTGCCTCTTACTTGTGATAATGTAGTGAGCACAAATTTGATGAGTATTATGCTCAGTAGTAGTGAGCATTAATTGATTTCTGTAGTGCTCAGTAAGGAAACATGAACTTTGAGTATTATTGTGTCAAGCGCTGGGTGCTGATAATTTGATGCACAGTCAAGTTGAGTTCTGCTGTACGGTTATTTGTCGCATGCACTAATCAGCCTGTATGTCTGGTCGGCGCATGCGCAATAACGGTATATGCATGAACATATTCTTACTTCTCCGGGAGGGGGATCATGATATAGCATGTATGTTTTGTGACTCGTTTCTAGTCCCGTTATCGTAATTTGCAGGCATAACAATGTGTGACCTGCTGCTCCCTGCTTCATAGCAGCAGGTACTGGTACGACGCTAGGCGTTAGGGTCCAGCAAGGGCGGACAGACCGCCGTAATCAGCGCCTACCAGGATAGAAGCAGATTCTTCTAAATCATTGTTCGTTGTAAACAAATGTGATCATGGAAGAAGTCAACTTACCTTATTTGGACGATCACTAAACGTCTGATCAGCAAACGTGATCGCTAATCCTAGGATTATCAACTATGTTGATAGACTAGTTTTACTAGTTCGCGAGAGGAAGTGTCACGCGAGTGGGGGATTCACCCTAAGTTATAAACTGGCCAGTCGCGTCTTGTGTTGTTTCTTTTTTTGTTTTTGTTGTTGTTTTGTTGTTTGCTTCTGTAGATATTCACGTCACCCGTTCCGAGCACAGAACAGTGTTTTGCCTTCGGAGCGGACGTCGTGAGTTGGCTACAGAAGCAACAAATTGTGATGTTTTGTGTTAGTGAGTGTTGTATGTAGATACTGTAAATAATTCATGTCATTCATTTAACATCTTTCTTGTGCCTTACCCCACAGCTGCCCGTACACCTGTCAGAGATCACGCTCGGTTGTCTTGTCAGCATGGGGGTTTGCGGGACGCCGTAAACCCACATGTAACATTTGGTGTCAGTGAAGTGAGGATTTGATCTCTGGCTGGTGTTCCCGGCTGTGGAACAGCACATTGATACTCTGAATCATCAATTTAAAAACAAAAAAAAAAAATGTATTGACAGCCACATTTAGAAATTAACTTGAATCTTCCTTCCTGCGTTGATGAAGTGCGAAACCCATGTATTCAACTGAATGGATACTGACAAGTCGATAATTTCTGAGCAGGAAGGCAAGGCAAACCCCACTTTTTCTTGGTAACGAAAAATTTAAGTAGACCCCACTTAATTGTGTTACCTGACATTCTACTAAGTTAAATTGGAGCTACTAATTGATCTTACCCACACATGGTTCTGACGTAGTGACGTTAACAATTTATTGACGTTGACATAACGGTAGCGTTAATATTTACGCAGTGGCTTGAGGTTAGGTATGACGTAATAGAAACATTAATGGTGACTTGTTATGATCGGAGTTTTGTAATGTGATGAAACTTCGGATTGTAGCATTTTACTGTAAACGTCGTCAGTTTATGACGTCATATTAGACTACCAGTACGCAACGTCATACTTTGCTGAAAGCATTTGACATTTCAAATCGCGTGTGCTTTAATAACTAACGTTTTAGTTAGATTAACGCGTATAACACATATCTTAACGTTTTAGTTAAGCCCATTCAATCATCACTGATCATAACTGATCAGTTTATAGTGGTTTTGATAGTAACGTGAGATTTACGTTATCAATAATGGAGCGTTTAATGCAAATGGGAAAGGACTTAGGTTATGAGGGGAAGGAGTTACAAGGTTTTGTTAAAGAGCAGCAAGATATTGAGCGGGCAGAAAAGCAAGAGCAAAGGGATTTAGAAAGGTTAAGGTCTGATGAAAAAGAAAAGGAAAGGGCACATGAACTAGCTATGTTGAATGTTAATAAGGAACTTGAAATGGCACGCATTAAGACTGAAAGGGAGGCAAAAGAGATTAGTGAGGCCCATTTAGAAAAAATAAAACATGGGTTTGAGCTACAGCACCAAGAATTAAGGAATCAGTTAGAAATGCAGAGAGCGAAGCTCGAGCTAGAATTTGAAAAGCAAAAAGCTGAGAAGGTGGCTCATGCCCGGGATCCTAAGTTACCTTATTTTGAAGAGGGTAAGGATAAAATGGATAGTTATTTATCTAGATTTGAGAAATATGCTACGGCTAATAAATGGGATAAGAGTGTTTGGGCCGCGTATTTAAGTGCATTGCTCAAAGGGCGCGCACTTGATGTATATGACCGGTTGTCAAATGAGGATGCGGCGGATTATGAAAAGTTAAAGGACGCTTTATTAAAGAATTTTGACATGACAGAGCGCGGATTTAGGAAGCAGTTTCGTTATAGTAGGCCCGAGAAATCAGAAACGTTCATACAGTTCAGTAGTAGACTGAGAAGTTATTTAGAAAAATGGCTTAATATGGCAAAGATAGAAAAATCTTTTCCGGCTGTCTGTGATTTCATGGCACGGGATCAGTTCCTGGAGTCATGTAATAGAGAACTGTATGTACATCTGAAGCCAAAACAGTTTGGTAATTTAGATGAAATGGCTAGGGAGGCAGATTTGTTTGCAGAAGCGCGCGGGGGCGTATATAGTTGCATTAATAAGGGGCAACGCGATAATAGAGGCGCAGCGCAGGGTAAACAGGACAAAGTTGACTCAAACAAACCGAGTGGTAGACCGGATATCAAGTGTAGCATATGCGGTAAGGGCCATTTAACAATTAAATGTTTTAAGAACCCCGACAGGAAACAATTGTATAGCGCAGAGGTAGGAGCAACTGGAGTTGGGGATAGCGGTGTTAAGGAAAATTTTAACACGCGCGTAGAGGCTCAAGGTTCTCAGGTTAAGAATGAGAATACGCAGAATGTAGGTCGTGGTTATACACGTGGTCGTGGTAATTTTAGAGGGTCTTTTCGCGGACGCGGTAAAAATAATAGCACACCACGTGGCGCAGCACACCAAGTTAGTTTTTGTCAAACGGAAGTAACTAGGAAAGGTGATGAGATTGGAAGTATTTTTGAAAATAAGGTTGGTGATCCTTTGATTTCGGATAGGGAGGAGTGTAGTAAGGAAACTAGGGAAGGTGTCTGTTACTTCTTAAAGGCAAGGTTACCGACGGCACAAGGTTTGGTTAATAATAAAAAGGTGGTTGTATTAAGAGATACTGGGTGTACAGGCTGTGTCGTTCGGAGAAGTTTGGTTTCGGATAGTCAGTTAATAGGGAAGGAATCAAATGTTACGTTGATTGATGAATCCACACAAAGGTATCCTTTGGCAATGATTGACATTGATTGTCCTTTTTTCACTGGGAAAACTGAAGCTTTGTGTATGGATGATACGTTGTACGATTTGGTTATCGGTAACATTGATGGATCAAAACTTCCTGATATGTCTCATTTCTCAGCTGCGGCTGTAACTAGGTCTCAAACTAGGCAGGATGAGAAGCCTTACAGAAAACTTAAGGTTCCCGATCAGATCATTAACGATGACAAGGAGGCTTTCAAGCAAGCTCAGGTTGATGATCCAACTTTGGAAAACATCAGGAAAAGGGTTGTATCTGGGAACAAGACTGTGAGTCGTGGTTTAAACCGAGGTGAAACTAGGTTTATTGAGAGAAAAGGGTTGGCATATAGGGAGTTCACCAAGGGTAACAAAGTCTCTTTCCAACTTGTGGTCCCTCAAAGTTTCCGAGGAAAGGTGTTGAAACTGGCTCATGAAACGCTTATGTCTGGACATATGGGTATTAGGAAGACATTGGATAGAGTTGTAACTGAGTTTTACTGGCCCGGTATTTGCGGTGATGTCGCTAGATTTTGTAAATCTTGTGATATTTGTCAGAGAACTATTCAGAAAGGTCGGGTCACTAAAGTACCTCTAGGAAAAATGCCATTGATTGATACGCCATTTAAGAGGGTGGCAGTGGACATAGTTGGTCCAATTGAGCCTCGATCTGATAGGAAATCTCGGTATATTTTAACCATGATAGATTATGCGACAAGGTATCCAGAGGCGATAGCTTTACCGAGTATTGAGACGGAACGTGTCGCGGAAGCGCTTATTGAAATGTTTAGTAGGGTTGGCATTCCTGATGAAATGTTGACTGATTGTGGATCACAGTTTACTGCTGAGGTAATGAAGGAAGTCAGCAGACTTCTTTCTCTTCAACAGTTAACGTGTAGTCCGAGACACCCAATTTGCAACGGACTGATAGAGCGTTTCCACGCTACGTTAAAGCAGATGTTACGTCGCATGTGTGCTGAACGTCCAAAAGATTGGGATAAATATCTTCCAGCCTTATTATTTGCGGTAAGGGAAGTCCCACAAGAGTCTTTAGGATACTCCCCTTTTGAGTTGTTATATGGACGTAACGTCAGAGGTCCAATGGCAATATTAAGAGAATTATGGGCTGAGGAGGTACGCGATGAGCAAGTTCTTTCGACGTATCAATACGTTATTGAGCTTAGGGAACGGTTAGAGCAGACATGCAAATTAGCGCGTGATAATTTAAAGAAGGTTCAGATTAAGCAGAAAGCTTATTATGATAAAGGCGCGAGGTCGCGTAAATTTGACGTCGGCGACAAAGTACTGTTGTTACTACCGACAGACAGTAATAAATTATTGCTTCAATGGAAAGGTCCTTATGAAGTGGTTGAGGTAGTAAACAGAATGGATTATAAAATTGACGTCAATGGAAATGTTAACACATATCACGCTAACATTCTGAAACAGTATGTTGAGCGTCAGACTGTGACGTCTCATTGTCTGATCTCTAAACCTATTATGTCGACAGACAGTCATGACAGAAATGACGTCGACGAGTCTTCATTTGAAGACAGCAGTTTTGAAACTGCAGAGCAACCGGAAAGTGACGGCGACGTTAGCGTCCCACACACACTAACGTCAGAGGATAGTGAGGAGACAGAAGGGCTGAGAGAACAGCGCCTTGCAGGACTGACATGTCAGACAGACCAAATTATATGTACCACATTTATGTCAGAACCTGTGAAATCAATCAAATCTGTTAAGCCAGAAAGGCCACCTCCAGTAAGATTAAAACGATATCCGTTTTCTAACAAACAACAGAGTGTCAGGGGAACAGGAAAATTCTGGGGCAAACCACCTTGGCTTACTAGCTAAATTTTACTTAAGAAAATTTGGGGGCAGACTACCTTAGTAGGTAATTCTTCGCACGGTTGTTGTGTAAATAGCTGTCTTGTTTAGATAGGTTCATCCTATTCCATCTCTATACACAAAGAAAAAACACTTCTGATTGTTTTTTCTCCAAAAGGGGAAACCTTTGTTACGAGATGGAATAGGAAACCTCTCTGGTGCTTATGCACATCTAAATTATTTTAGTAGATATATGGTAGGGCGGTGCGAGTGAAATATTTTAGGTGAAATATGGTACGCAAACTGTGCGGCTCCATGAACAAGTCATGCACATATCATACGATGTATGCATGAGTGGTTTATAGAGAGCTGTTTTTACAATACAGGGGGGCGCTAAAAGGCCGAGTCCTATAGAATTTGCCTAAAAATCGCCAACCGCCAAATTGTGCCATATATGATTTTTATTCCCGTCACGTGTTGTGTGGGTGTTCGTTTTGACAGGAGTCATGTCATTGATTATAGGGTCGTTTCATCAATTTTTCCTATGGGAAATATACTATTTGAACGCAAATCCATTATCTACTCGATTTTTGCTATCTGGCTTTGTTTGTGGCCGGTATCTCCACCTCGCCACGAATTGAGCAAGATAATATGGGTAGGCATGATTTTCCGGTAGTATTCATAGATATATAAACCCTGAAAAAAGCGGACACTTTAGCAGCAGGTCAAGTTGTAAAGAGCGAACACAACATTGTGACGGGGAAATAGAAAGTATATTGAAAGGTATGTTAAATCTATGTTTAGTATTATTTTTGTATGAACATGCTTGTAGGTTTTGGAGGGGTTTACTTCTAGTATACCCCAACTTTCTGAAGCCTATTCTGAATTCACTGTTGTGGCCTGTAGTGATTAGGCTACTAGCTTTGCCAGCTAGACGTCGCAGAATTGATCCCAGGCTTCTCCAGTAGTAGAATGAGTCTTTCTAAGTGAGGTCCTGTCTCATGCTGACCCTAGATGTTGGTGAGACGTAAAGTTTGGACACCCGCTCATTCTGGATTCATTTGGTCTTTTAGACCCCTTTTGTAGAATGTAATTAATAAACGCCGGGTCACTTGTTTGATCCATGACTTTTGACTAGCTGTGGTTAGAAAACCGTGGTTCCGTCCCAATATGATATTAGGTGTAGAGGGGACGTAAACTTAAGACGGGTTTAACCATATCTTCATCATCAGGGCAAACTCTTACAAGAGCCTGTTGGGTTATCCGTGATGATGAACCGTAATGAATTTTATTTTACAAGCATGTTCACGTTGATTAGAAATAATTTTGTTCAAGAAGAATTACGAGTTCATTTTGTAATGATGCCGTTTTTGTCTGATAACTCAGTTTGTGCATGTATGTACATATAAAGAACGTGATGATGATAAGTGGGAGTATTTGGTCGCCACACGTCATAACGGCCTGGGCGGCGGGGATGACGTCAGCTGCGTCATCGGCGTCGCGAGGACGGTTGTGACGGGGTGCCTACCAAATAGAGAGAATTTACGGCAAACAGTGTTGGCCCTTATGAGACACTAACAAATGTTGTCGATTATAGATGAAAATCTTCTGTTGTAGTTTCTATCTGTTATTAATGTATTGAATTTGTGAATAGCTATATTTGTGAGCCGTGTTGCGGAGAAGGATATGAAATAGAGATTGTTATGTTTCCTGTAATTGGCGGCTGACCAGGTAGCGCAAAGGCGTGGTCTGTTCAATTGCCTCTTACTTGTGATAATGTAGTGAGCACAAATTTGATGAGTATTATGCTCAGTAGTAGTGAGCATTAATTGATTTCTGTAGTGCTCAGTAAGGAAACATGAACTTTGAGTATTATTGTGTCAAGCGCTGGGTGCTGATAATTTGATGCACAGTCAAGTTGAGTTCTGCTGTACGGTTATTTGTCGCATGCACTAATCAGCCTGTATGTCTGGTCGGCGCATGCGCAATAACGGTATATGCATGAACATATTCTTACTTCTCCGGGAGGGGGATCATGATATAGCATGTATGTTTTGTGACTCGTTTCTAGTCCCGTTATCGTAATTTGCAGGCATAACAATGTGTGACCTGCTGCTCCCTGCTTCATAGCAGCAGGTACTGGTACGACGCTAGGCGTTAGGGTCCAGCAAGGGCGGACAGACCGCCGTAATCAGCGCCTACCAGGATAGAAGCAGATTCTTCTAAATCATTGTTCGTTGTAAACAAATGTGATCATGGAAGAAGTCAACTTACCTTATTTGGACGATCACTAAACGTCTGATCAGCAAACGTGATCGCTAATCCTAGGATTATCAACTATGTTGATAGACTAGTTTTACTAGTTCGCGAGAGGAAGTGTCACGCGAGTGGGGGATTCACCCTAAGTTATAAACTGGCCAGTCGCGTCTTGTGTTGTTTCTTTTTTTGTTTTTGTTGTTGTTTTGTTGTTTGCTTCTGTAGATATTCACGTCACCCGTTCCGAGCACAGAACAGTGTTTTGCCTTCGGAGCGGACGTCGTGAGTTGGCTACAGAAGCAACAAATTGTGATGTTTTGTGTTAGTGAGTGTTGTATGTAGATACTGTAAATAATTCATGTCATTCATTTAACATCTTTCTTGTGCCTTACCCCACAGCTGCCCGTACACCTGTCAGAGATCACGCTCGGTTGTCTTGTCAGCATGGGGGTTTGCGGGACGCCGTAAACCCACATGTAACAATAGGCTTATATAGGGAAAATCTTTAAAAATCTTCTTCTCTGAAACCAGAAGGCCCAGGACTTTGATATTTGGCATGAAGCTTCATCTAGTGGACCCCTACCAAGATTGTTCAAATAATAGTGCTAGGGCGAAAAATGCCCCCGCCCCGGGGCCCTTTGGTTTTACATAGGCTTATATAGGGAAAATCTTTAAAAATCTTCTTCTCTGAAACCGCAAGGCCCAGGACATTGATATTTAGAATGAAGCTTCATCTAATGGACCTCTACCAAGAAGGTCAAATTATAGCCCTTGGGCCAAAAATGCCCCCACCCCGGGGCCCTTTGGTTTTACATAGACTTATATAGGGAAAATCTTGAAAAATCTTCTTCTCTGAAACCACAAGGCCTAGGTCTTTTATATTTGGTATGAAGCTTCATCTAAAGGACCCCTAATGAGATTATTCAAATTATAGTGCTGAGGCCAAAAATGTCCCCGCCCCGGGGCCCTTTGGTTTTACATAGGCATAAATATAGGGAAAATCTTTTAAAATCTTCTTCTCTGAAACCGCAAGGCCCTGGACTTTGATATTTGGTATGAAGCATCATCTAGTGGACCCCTACCAAGATTGTTCAAATTATAGTGCTGGGGCAAAAAATGCCCCCGCCCCGGGGCCCTTTGGTTTTACATAGGCTTATATAGGGAAAATCTTTAAAAATCTTCTTCTCTGAAACCGCAAGGCCCAGGACTTTGATGTTTGGTATGAAGCTTCATCTAGTGGACCCCTCCCAAGATTGTTCAAATTATAGCCCTTGGGCCAAAAATGCCCCCGCTCTGGGTCCCTTTGGTTTTACATAGACTTATATAGGGAAAATCTTTAAAAATCTTCTTCTCTGAAACCGCAAGGCCTAGGTCTTTTATATTTGGTATGAAGCTTCTTCTATAGGACCCCTACCAAGATGATTCAAATTATAGTGCTGGGGCAAAAAGTGGCCCCGCCTGGGGCCATTTGGTTTTACATAGGCTTATATAGGGATAATCTTCTTCTCTGAAACCACAAGGCCCAGGACTTTGATATTTGGTATGAAGCTTCATCTAATGGACCTCTACCAAGATTGTTCAAATTATAGCCCTGGGGCCAAAATGCCCCCGCTCTGGGGCCCTATGGTTTTACATAGACTAATTTAGGGAAAATCTTTAAAAATCTTCTTCTCAGAAACCACAAGGCCTGGGTCTTTGATATTTGGTATGAAGCTGCATCTAGTGGACCTCTGTCAAGATTATTCAAATTATAGCTCTGATACCAAAAATGTCCCCGCTCCGGGGCCCTTTGGTTTTACATAGAGTTATATAGGGAAATCTTTAAAAATCTTCTCTGAAACTGCAAGGCCAAGGCCTTTGATATTGAGTAAGGAGCTTTATCTAGTGGACCTCTACCACGATTGTTCAAATTATAGCCCTGGGGCCACAAATGCCCCCTCCCCGGGGCCCTTTGGTTTTACATAGATTTATATAGCACCGGTGCCATTTGGTTTTGCATAGGCTTATGTAGGGAATATCTTTAAAAAAATCTTCTTCTGTGAAACCGCAAGGCCAAGGTCTTTGATATTTGATGTGTAGCTTCATCTAGTGGACCTTTGCCAAGATTGTTCAAATTATAGCCTTTGTTGATGTTTGGTATGAAGCTTCATCTTTAAGACCTCCCTCAACATTATGCACATTAAAGACCTGGGGCCAATAATGGCCCTCTCTGGGGCCCACTTGTTACACTATGGATCAGGTGAGCGATCCAGGGCCATCATGGCCCTCTTGTTTAATGTTGAGGACGATGCCGGTACCGACGGCGCGTCACTGTCTATCCCTTATCTGCCAGGTGTTTTTTGGGTCTTGTAAGTCTAAACAGATACACACGTTCATTTCATTTCCAAGACATCTGTTTCACTTTAACGGAGCAGAGAAAATTTGAAATTTGAGAAGATTTCACAAACTATTCAGTGTCTATGCATTATGGTAAAAGTTCAGGTTAAATGCTTAAGTTCACAAACCGAAATGTGAGACGAAATGATTATAAATAGTCTCAAAAAGAAATATGCTCTTACTCATTCCAAAAACAATATTGGGAAACAGCTGTAAACAAACTACTGTGTTTATGAATTATAACAACTCTTCTGGCAAACCATGCCGTCAAAGATGAAAAAGAAGTGGTGAATGATTATGAAAATATTATATGAAAAGCTATAAATATCTCCATTCCAAGTACAAAACATCTTCATAGATTCAAAATAATCCTTTTTCCATGCTACATGCACGAGTACAAAAAAAACAATAAAGAAAACTAACAATTTTTTATATATTTCTACAACGGTTATAATTATTACACTTATAAAAACACAAAGCGCTGTACATCGAAAACATCCACATGCACACAAACAGGCTCGTCTAATCTGGAAAAAAAAAGAATCATGTATATAAGACAACCCTCTATATGCCGATATCTTAATTAAACAACGGCAATTTCGATTGCTCGAATCCTTCGTTCAAGATGGAAACACTAAAAAGAGATATTCAATTATACAGTATCACTTATTCCAGAAAACAACAATTGTAGATAACTTTTAAGATTGCATCGACGAGGCCTTTACACAAACTTCATTTCTTCGAGTAACTGATGGTAAAAGGTCCGTTATTACCTGTACTCCACCTTATTGTGATTCTTTCGAGCGACAAATTCCTTGTTATTACGAAAACACGCCTATACAAAGCAAATTTTGCCACCGAAAGAATGCAAATTTTAGGACGAAAAATTGTGATAATTTTCATATTTCTGCTCTAAAATATAGATTGTGGGTACTCGTTAGCACCGCCTCGATTTTGGAGCAGAAATAATAAAATAAAGTATACCCCGTAAACCCCAGTTTTACTATATAAACGTGGGGTTCGATGGGGTCAAAATTATATAGGCGTGTTTTCGTGATGTATGGTAAAATGTCAGATACCCAATACTTTTGATTAAACGAGAGTCCTCTGTATTGCTTAAAAATAAATATGTTTAAACCAAACAAATATAATACTTTCACCTAACAAATAGAACACACTTCGCGTAAGTATAGTTTATCAACGACCTTTGAGAGTTCAACGTTCAAGCGTGCCAAGACTATTCCAAGTTTAAGGGGAAGCAGGTTTCGAGTTTCTTTTTCCATTGGATTTTAAAGTTACAAATGTGGTTTTTTGGTGATGCCATTATGCAGAAGTCGTGGCCAAGTGGTTAATATGATGCAGTACGAATCTCAGTCAAACTATATCGCCAAATGTAAAATCCGAACTGAAGGCGATTTACATAAAACACGGACTAGTCCAAAATTAAAAGTCCAGTCACGTCTCACTTTGTTTTGAAAGACTATAGTACAGGGGTCTAGTTTTTTCAAAACAGCCTTAAGGAGCTTGTTGGTGGTTTAAGAAATAGATCAGCTCTAACTGTGATTTGTTGAGTAATAAATCACAGTTTGGAGGTCAGTTGTAAAGTAGATCACATCACGAGCGCGTAGCGCGCGTGATTTGTCTACTTACAACTGACCGACAAACTGTGATTTATAACTCAACAAATCACAGACTAGAGCTGATCTATTTCGATTCTAACACGCTGAAAATCGCTAATAATGTTGTTGTTTCCTTCAAAATCTCACAACCTTTCGCCATTGTTAGAAGAAATCCCGCTAAAAATATCGACTGAAACACAGGCATTTATATCCTTTTCTAACGTTTTCGATGCGAGAAAATGACGTTACACCGTCTAACGTCAAGGAAATCGACTAGTGACGTCATAAATTAGCAGTTTTTAATGACGTCACCCGTCACGCTCTTCCGAACTGTAATTTGTTGCAGAATAAAACACAGCCGTTTTCCATTGCCTATATAGGCGCGCTGTGTTAGAATAGAATATTAAGTGTTGTAGTAAAGATATTGCATGTATATAACACAGTCCCTGATGTATTGTGCTAAAATAATGTTATACTTAATGAACTCACATGTATCATTACGATAACATACCCGTGCGGCATAGTGCATATTTCTCATCTCCAAAATGGCTACTTTTCTGATGAAAATCTCTGATATTTTTCTTATAAATACTGTAAACATAGGTCGTGTGTGCTCGTTAGAACCGGATCATTGGGGCGTTTCTAACGAGTACCCACAACCTATATCTTTGAGTAAAAATAAGAAAAATAATGTATACCCCTGTAAACCCCCGTTTTCTCTATATAAAGTGGGGTATAGGGGGTCTTCATTTCACGGACTAGTTCGCGTGATGTTCAGCAAAACCAGCATATTTACCATATTAATTCAGATGATCAAAACTTTAACAAAGTTAACGTACAAAATTGTTAATTTTCAGTTTTCAACCCATCACGACAACACGCCTATATAATTTTTACCCCTCAAATCCCACTTTTATACAGTAAAACTGGAATTTACAGGGGTATACATTATTTCCTTATATCTGCTCTTAAACATAGATTGCAGGTACCCAATAGAGCCGCCTCGCCGTAGAGATTCTAACGGGTACACACAATCTATGTTATGAGCAGAGCTATGAAATATCAGATTTTTTATCTGAATATTTTCATTTTCTGGTGGTAAAATTTTAATATATTTGAATAAACGTGTTTTCGTAATGAACGGGTCCCGGAACTAACCATAAGTTAGCTAAAGCAAGCAAAGGTGTCTGGCGTTCCTGTTCAGCTGAAAGTATCTTTTGACCAAAGCTAATTTTGTAGGGCAGAGCAAAACCTATCGGTCTGTGTGCAAGTCATCACGAAAACACGCCTATATAATTTGACCCCCTCAAACCCAACATTTATTTAGTGAAAATAGGGTTTGCAGGGGTATATATTATTTTTCGTATTTCGGATCTAAAACATAGATTGTGGGAACTCGATAGAACCGCCTCAATGAGGCGGTTCTATCGAGCACGCACAACCTATGTTTTGAGTAAAAATAAAGGAAAATATCACAATTTTTCATCTTAAAATTGACTTTTTGGCGTTAAAATTTGCGATGTATTTGTATAGGCGTGTTTTCGTAATGTGCTGGTTTGTCTTCACCTTCGTTACGCATAAATCCGAGAATACGTTTAACTCTTAAGATGCCAAGAAAACTGTTCCTTGAAATGTAGCCTGTTAATGTCGTCTGCTGCGTATTCTTGAAAACATATTTTTGCATATACATGTAGGAACACAGTGTGGACTCTGATCAGACTGCTACAAAAGGAACAGTCTGATCTGGGCCAACACTGTTTGCAACACTCATTTTTATTTTGTAATTACTCCCGAGCTACCAGGTTTTATAGTCTGGTGACATTTTGCATTTAATAGAAGGAAAGACGTTTAATTTGAAGACATTGCAATTAAAACATTACATTTAGACGACCAACAGGTCAGTATTTTTCAATCAAAATAGCGTAACGGCTATCCAAAATAAGAATTTGTCAGAAGAACATGCACGAAAAGACATCCAAGGACAAAAATAAACAAGGACGGAAACACTGCATTGACCCGGTCAGTAAACGCGTGTGTGTGTGTGTGTGTGTGTGTGTGTGTGTGTGTGTGTGTATGTGTGTGTGTGTGTGTGTGTGTGTGTGTGTGTGTGTGTGTGTGTGTGTTGAGGCAAGTCCCTGAAATAAATATCCCTGCAAAACTTCCGCTGCGATTTAGACAAATAGTTTGTTCAGTCCGCATGAAGGCCTCCTAACTCATCAGTGCAACATCTCCGTGAACACAAATAATCAAAGAACCATAGAGGTGAGACAACGGTGAGGACTCGACAGCAAGAAACCACTGAAATGCTGGAGCAAAAGAAAACCAACAGTTAGACTCCGATGGGCCCAACCAGAGACAGAGCATCAGGCACCAACCAACATTACCTTGAGTTAGATCTCTCTAATTCTCAATAAGCCTTTACGTTGGTACTGTCATAGAATCTGAGGCCTGACCCACCGGCGTGCAATTAAAGAGGAAAGCAAAGTTGCCAACCGTGATTGGGTTAACTACCATGCATGCAGTCTGTCGTATAATATCCATATTGTACCCAATCTTTTTATATCGAAGAATGATTTTACGAAATTGGGTGCTAAACCTTATGTTGTGTCAAATGAATTTGAGCCAGCGCACGACAAAACCTACAATAAGACATGTGCGCGCATCGAAGACTCAGATCAGCCTGCGCATCCATATAGTCTAACCAGAGACCTTTCCTGCTGCATGAAGTAGCATTGGGCCCTTAAATATCCATAGAGCGCACAACGAAGACTCTGATCAGACTGCGCGGATGGGATGTGCAGGCTGATCTGAGTATTCGTTGGGCGCACATGTCTTTTTGTAGGTTTTGCAATGCGCTGGCTCATATTATTTTCAAGGTAAGAATTAAAGAAAAAAACTTGTTGAACATATTTCTAGAAATATTCTATGCATAACCTTCAAGGTATGTGTATTTTTTATTTCTTTTTCTGAATAGGGGTTCACACCGCATCACAAAAATAATTGTGGATGTCAGGGTAATACATTTTGCATTTTCATTCATTGGTTCTTGCAAAAACTATATGGGCAAGGAAGTGTTTTGATCTTTGTCAAGAAACAAATTTGAAAACTTAGAGAAAGAGACAAGAGTAAAATCAGCGTTGCATGCCGTTTTTAAAGAACGATCACAATGGAATTTACTTCCATAACAGATTGTGCAAGTTCTTTTTTGAATAAAATTTTCTGCGGGTACAACTAGATATATTTATTCATAGGTCATAGTAATAATAATATCTTGACAATCTTGAACTATTTAAACCACACTCCTTATCACCAATGTTTTGCCTCCAGCCCACAGCAGTCACATGTACTTGTAGGTGATCTGCTGTTTTCAAAAGCCCAGAATATCGTCTATTATGTAAATGAACATATCGTCTATTATATACAGGGGATATACGTATTCGTCGCTGTCAGTTTACATATATGTATACAAATCCTTTGGAAAAACATCTAAAGGCACGATGATATCCCCTTGGATATTATACAGTGGAAAGCATACTTAAACTTCAACACTCGTACTAAATTATGAACTCCTAAACGTTTTAATCAGGGTAATCGGTATCATAAACTCCGAAAAGACTTTTCTAAGTATTATAAAGCCATTTCTATTTAGTTTCAAAATTCAATGTTGAAGTTAAATCTCTTCTGTAACAAGGCCTATCGGAACCTGAATTTCATGGTAACTCTGATTTCAGTTCCCAGTTTCGTAAAATATATTTTCGATATAAAGAGAGTGGGTAGAATATAAATGTTATTCGGCAGACTGCAAGCATTGCAGACAACCCAAACACGGTCTTTGCTCCCCTCTTTAATTGCACACCGACGGGTCAGACCTCAGACTTTATGACGGCTCCAGCCTAAATTCTTACATTTTAAGTGATGTCGGTAGGTGCTCATGGTTTGTCGGTGGTCGGGCCCACCGGAGTTCAGTTGTATGTTTTCGTTTGCTGTAGCATCACAGTTATTTCATGTTGTCGAGTCTTCATCGTTGTTATCTCTGTAGTCGTTTGATTTGTATGTTCTCGGAGATGATGCACTGTTGAGTTAGAAATCCTTCATGCGGAATGAGCTAATTATTTGTCTCGGCCACGACAGAACCAAGGGCTAGGATTGTGGCCACGTAAAATACATTTGTTTTCCCAGTAAAAACTTTTATACTGACCGTTTCAAGGCAATCCGTCTGTTGTAGTTTTTAATTGTTATAGTTCGTATTGCTAATATCATTTTATTTTGGATAGCCGTTGAGAAAGTAACCGTCCTTTTGCGCTTTCCGCTTATGACGTTTTCATTGCTGTGAAGTTGTTTTCTGTTTATGTTTCTTTCTTATTTGGTGTCGTGGTTGGGATGTGAGGTAATTGTACATATTCATCATCATTGCATTGACTTCTATTTTTATGTGAGGATTAATATATTTGCAAAATAATGTTCATTTTAATTTTCAAATTCTACTGCTTTACTGACCATTCCAAATTACAGTTCGGTTTTTCTGTTGCGGTAATTTTTGTTATAGTTCGTTTTTGTATGTACGTTTCGCTAACTTTTTTTTTTTTTTTTTTTGGAAAGACGTTTGACCATTTTGTGGGACGGTAACTGTCCTTTTGGCTTTCCGCTTGTGGCGTTTTCATTATGGTGGCATTGCTTTATGTTTGTGTTTCTTTCAATCTTATGTCTGGGATGGGAGGTGTGAATTGATTTTATCAATTCCTGATCATTTCCTTCACGTCTGTTTTCTAAACCAATATAATTACAGTTTACGCTCCTAATCTAAAACATTGACATCTTAATTTACTGCTTTAGTAAAACTACATTTTACGGGCCTCCGTGACCTAGTGGATACGAGCGCTGACTCTTAATCATTAGGTCTCTCACCGCTGTGGATTCGTGCTTGGCTCGGGTCGTATGTGAGACACCAAGTCCTGTGACGGATGGTCAGGTGGTTTGTCTCCGGGTACGTCGGTTTTCGTCCACCACTGATTAACGATCGGCCCGATATGAGTAGGGTGGTCAAACCAAAATAAAAACAAATCAAACTAAATTTTTGGCCATCTAGTTTTCATTTCGTTATACGTTAATTATTTCAACTTCTTGTATCACAAACTACTTTTATCTCAAACTGAGTTTTCCAGTTTCCTTAACTTTGAGATAACGATCTGTATTTTGTTATTTTGACGCTGTCGCCACTGACATAAATGGGAAAAACAATTCATAAAATAAACAATGAAAGCCTGTGCTAATTTTGCATGGACCTCACGTACCAAATTTCATATATTTTATATATTTTTCAGTTAGCATTTACTTTCATTAATTTGATTAAAGATTTCTGCCAGGAAGAGAAACACAATTAACATATCGTTCAGTACATGAAGGTCAACGGCAAGAGTACATAGTAAGATTGTTTTTTGTTTTGTCATTTTTCTCAGTTTTTGTTGTTTTTTAAACGTAAAAAATAAACTTGTGAGCTTTTGGGTCACGTTCTTTCCTCGGGAGTCCTACAGTCATAAAAGGAAGCACATTATTATTTTTTTTTTGTTCAAGTGTAAATTATCGCTTATCAGGCCCAAATGGTCAAAACTGACGACACCGATAGCTACCTTTGATTATCTTATATAATGACAAATGCCATGGGGCCAGTTGTTCAAAACTAACGACGTTGTTAGTTAACATATCGTTAAAATTTTGATCATTAAATATGGCAAATATGCTAATATTTTTGCTGAAAAAAAAACGTGAGCAGCTTTTGCTTAAATCGATTTTACGTGGCCACAATCCTCGCCCTTACTTCCGTCGCCATTTAGACAAATAATTTGTTCAGTCCGCATGAAGGCCTCCTAACTCATCAGTGCAACATCTCCGTGAACACAAAAATCAAAGAACCACAGAGGTGAGACAATGGTGAGGACTCGACAGCAAGAAACCACTGAAATGCTGGAGCAAAAGAAAACCAACAGTTAGACTCCGATGAGCCCGACCAGAGACAGAGCATCAGGCACCAACCAGCATTATCTCTCTAATTCTCAATAAGCCTTTACGTTGGAGCCGTCATAGAATCTGAGGCCTGACCCACCGGCGTGCAACCAAAGAGGGAAGCAAAGTTGCCAACCGCGACCGGGCCAACCACCATGCATGCAGTCTGCCACACAACATCCATGTTGTACCCAACCCTCCCGCATCGAAGAACGACCTCACGAAACTGGGTGCCGAAGCCTGCGCGGCCACGTATCCCCCGAACCCACACACCAAGCCACCATAAAATTCGAGTTCCGATAGACCTTGTTGCAGAAGAGATCTAAGTCCAATATTGAATTTTGAAATTAAAACAGAATGGCGCCCATAAAATCCCGAAAAGGCTTTACGTAGTTTATGGTACCGATAACCCCGACTAAGGAGCCCAGCCGTTAATAATTTACCACGAGTGCCGAAGCCAGCCACACGACCACACACTCCAGCAAACCGAACCAACCGCGAAATACAAACGCCACAGGATGGCGCACGAGGAACATCACCATCCAAAAAAGGAAAATTTACAATCTCAAAATCAAAGTCATCGCGTTTATCATAAATTTTGCACGAAACAAATCCATCTACAATAGGTAGATGTAAATCCAAAAACGGGGCCTCGGCATCAGAAGAATTTGCTCTATTTAACCGAAGCTCTAGGGGGCAAATCCGACCGACCAAACCACCAAAATAGGCACCACCAATATCTAATAAATCATCTAAATATCCAGAAGCAGAGCTAAAAGCTTCAATAATTTCAGATTGGTTACCAATGGAAAGCGACAAAATGAAGTCTCTTTCATAACAATACAAGAACAGATCAGCCACAAGAGGTGCGCAACCAGCACCCATCGGAACATCCACAACCTGCCCAAATAACCAGCACCGAATCCAACACAAACATTGTCAAGTAGAAAGGCGAGGGCATCACACACCCCCCGACACGACCAAAGTGCACAATTCTTATGCTCTTTAGAAGTGAAAAATGCATCTCCGACATTACATGCAAGATAGAGAGAATCTTCTCTGTGAAAAGCCCATTCAATCAAATCATCAAGCCCTCCCTCCACAAGACCATGAGGAAGTGCAGTGTAAAGAGTGGAAAAAACCGCAGGCAGACAGACCAGAAGCACGAAAATGTCCAGATCTCAATCCATCCAAAACCCCACTCGAACTTTTCATAGACCAAAACAGACCTCCTCCCGATGTAAAAGCTACTTACATCTCTTCCAGCAAAATGAGCCGGGGCACAGCATTTCCTACAACTTACATGTGCGACCAGCGAAGAATCAGATCAGCCTGCGCATCGATATAGTCTAAACAGAAACTTCTATTGCTGCATGAAGGAGCTATCCTTAGAGCGCACAATGCGCAGGCTGATCTGAGTCTACGTTAGGCGCACATGTCTTATCGTATATTTTGTCGTGCGCTGGCTCAAATTACCAAGATATTATGTATTCTTCTTGCTAGCACAGCTAATAATTTTACTATTAACCCTTTTTTACCAAATGGAATCTTCCTTCTTAATTATAACAGGAGTCCATTTCGGAATTTAGGATCGACAGGCTGTGTTATTTTTAAAATCTATTAGGAAACTGGCTAAATGTTTTGGAAGCAGTGTCGACCCTGATCAGACGCCGCGTTCTCGGAGACGTTGTACTGATGAGTTAGGAAGCCTCCATGCGGACTTAATAATTTATTTTTCTAAATCGGGACGGAATTAAGGGCGAGGATTGTGGTCGCGTAAAATCGATTAAAGACCTCCAGTGAAATTCTTTTCACTGACCGTTTAAAGGCGGCTTTTCTGTCGTGGTTTATTTCAGTTAGGGTATGTCTTTGAGTGTGTGTATTGCCTATACCTTTTTGTTTTGGATAGCCAATTGGCCATTTTGTGGGAAAGTAACTCTCCTTTTGGCTTTCCGCTATTGACGTTTCCATAAGGGTCTAGTTATCTCATGTTTGTGTTTCTTTCCCTTTGGTGTCTCTGAAGGGAGGTGTGGGTTAATAGTATTGCTTTCAATTCTGTTCAGCACTGTTTGCCAGGGTTTTCCGAAACAAAATTGGTTAAGACACGCGATAAGGTAAGGATGCTTTGAACAACTAGGTCCAGTTATTTAAGCAGTACTTACGGGCCGCATAAGTTAGTTTGAATCCCGTTGCAGTATCACTGTTGTCACTGTTGAACTCTATCACAGCGTGACGGCCTGGTATGGTGAATTGCGATGGTGCCGTCGTCCCACAGAAAGGACCTGGTAATTTAAATGTAGAACTACTAAATGTTACCATGGTTATACTTTGATACTCTCATAGTCACAGCGTCATTTACGTAGTTAAGAGAGATAGTTAAAAAACCATGGGAATGGAATTTTCATCACGTGAACAAGTCCGTGAAATGAAGACCCCTTCCCCCTAAACCTCGCTTTATATATAGAAAACTGGGGTTTAAGGGGGTAAACATCGGTTTTCTTATTACTGATCCAACACATAGGTTGTGGGTACTCGTTAGAACCGCCTCAACGAGGCGGTTCTAACGAGCACTAAAACCTATGTTTGCAGTGTGAATAAGAAAAATATCACGGATTTTCATTACAAAAGTAGCCATTTTGGAGATATGAATAAATGCATTATGTCTTACGGATGTGTTATCGTAATGTCAAACATTATTCTCGTCTGAGGTGTTGCTAGTGATGGGTATTGATATCAAGTAATCAGAAGTTAACCTTGTAATCGTTATGAATATGGGACTAAACCGATTAGAAAGATTTTTTGGGGGAAAAACAAACAAACTTTTACCCGCTTGATACAGACCACAAAAGGAAGTAAACCTTTTGTGGTCTGTATCAAGTGGGTAAATGTTGTTTTTTATTTGTTTTTGTTTTTTTTTGTTTAGAAAAATTGTTTTTCCTGAACACATCTTACTTAAAAGACATACTAGTTGCTTCCTGTAATTTAACAGGAAGCAAACACTATGTCTTTTAAGTAAGATGTATTATACTAAACCAGAGAACAAATGGTCTTGAAGCGCTCACCGGAGTACTGAATGTATATGGAGTATTGGTTGTTTGGTGTTTAACGACACTTCAACCTTTGTGGGTTAATTGTCGTCTCCCAGAGAAAGGGAGAAAAGAGACAGAAGAAACAAAACAGGAGATGAAAGTGAGACACAAAGAGAAAAATGAACGGAAGTGTATAAAAAGAAGAAATAACAACACCCCTCCACGTTTCCTGGTGCAAGGACAACAGGCTTTGCCCAACTGCATGTCAATATCAGTTCGACGCCCCAGTGACGCAAGATACACGTCACCTTTACTCACAAAACCACCCCGAATGTATGTGGAGCTATTTAATTTCTTAGAAGAATTTTGAAGGGATTTTACCATGACAGCCGTCTTGGTCATGTGACTTAAACCATTTGAACAAACTTTCTTTCCTGCATAAAGGCCTCATATAAAATTTGGCTGAAATTTGACAGGTGTTTTTTTTTTTTTTTTTTTTTTTTCTAATAAAAAAATCTGGAGTGATCCTGGATCAAGGTCAATGACTGACCTTGGCCTTGGTATTCAGGCAGCATCATTAACTCGTTTTGCTGACTGCATATACCATTTAAGTTCACAGGCAATAACAGTTTTCGAAAAATCAATGATCTCCACTTTTTGCCATACAAAAGCATATATGACAAATGTGGAGTAAAACGGGTCAGTGTCAACTCAGATTCATTGCTTGAACAAATTATGATAGGCCGAATTCCCAATATTACACTATAAAATTTAAGGCAACTGGCCAAGTGGTTCCAGAGTAGAAAATGGACGTAAAGGCATAGGAATCGATACAATTAACCCACAGCTCCCATCAGAGACACCGAAGGGAAAAAACACAAACATTAAATAACTAGACACTAATGGAAACATCAATAGCGGAAAGCCAAATGGACAGTAACTTTCCCTAAAAAATGCCCAATTGGCTATCCAAAACCAAATAATAAAAACGGTACACACACTCACAGACAAGCCAAAACAAAAATAAACCGTGACAGAAGAACCGCCTTGGAACGATCAGTGAAACGAATTCCACTGGGGGGTTTAAATCGATTTTATGCGGCTACAATCCTCGTCCTTACGTCCGTCGCGATTTAGACAATTAATGTGTTCAGTCCACATGAAGGCCTCCTAACTCATCATTGCATCATCGTCGTGAACACAAAAATCAAACAACCACAGATATGAAACAACGGTGAGGACTCGACAGCAAGAAGCCATTGAAATGCTGGAGCAAAGGAAAAACGAAGGCTTTGGAAACATTTTACAATATATGGTCTTGGTAGGCATCTTGGTAAAGTTACCTGGACCAACTGACCTTTCATCCCATAAAAGCTTGATATGACGTGCGAATCCCATTTTCCAAACGGTTTTTTATTAATATAAGTTTTAAAATTGCTATCTTCGTCCAAGATCAAGGAATGACCTTGAATTGTGTTACTCATCTAGCTTCATTTACTCATTAAGCCTAACTTGATACATTACAAACTTAACGTTCTCAGCAACAAAACATCCCAAAACATTTCAAGTGTCCACCTTTTCCCACTTTTTCCCACATAACCATATGCGACCAAGGTTGACCTTGCCGTAGATTACGTCACGGTCAAGCCAAAGTACTTATTTGAAAAATAATTTATGGGCCAGGGTCCTAATGTTTTATATAAATTTTCAAGGTATTTGTCCCTTTGGTTCCGGAGAAGAAGGTTTCTGATGTGTTTTTTTACCAGACATAAGGCAAAGAGTGCATACTGTTGATGTGATCAAACACTCTTTAAAGGATTTCATGTCGTTATTCATCAGAGCTTTCATAGGAAATTTGGTTGCAAACAGCTTAGTGGTTTCTGATAAAAACAAGTTTTAATTTTAATAACTGAATTACCTGGGCCAAGGTCAAGGCATAATCATGAAGTTTTATTTACTCATTTAGCTATCTGCGTCTACAAATTTTCATATTTTAACTTCCATATCTAAAGGACCTTGAGTTGAGGTCAAGAAATGCCCTTGAACTTGAATACTCATGCAGTTTCAATTTCTTGTTTAGCTAAATGCTTTCATTCGAAATTTGGTTACAAATGGACTAGTGGTTTCTGAGGAAAACAAGGCTTACTTTTTTGTATTTGAATGTCCTTGACCTCGAATACTCATGCAGTTTTATTTTCTTATTTATTTTAATGCATACACGATTTAGATTTTTGCCCATTCAAAGCCTCCGTGACCAGTTTTGACCTCGGTCTAAAATAGGTCAAGGTCACCAAATGTTTATTATCTGAAAAACACTATGATGGGCCCGAGTTCCCAATGATCCAGAGTAGAGCGTTTTTACCGTATATACTCATAGAAATGACAGTCATATTGGTAATGTAACCAAACTCATATTGATTACATTCCGAAAGCTTTCATATGTAATTTGGTTTAAAATGTCCTAATGGTTTCTGAAAAAAAACTTTCACATCTGAATGACATTGGGCCACGGTCAAGGAATGACCTTGACCTTTAATACTCCTGTAGTTCCATTTACTCATTTAGCAAGCTGCATCTACCAATTTTCAGATCAAAGGCAGCAATAAATTTCGAAAACACACGGTTTTGACATTTCCATAATAAAGCCCATACGACCATATTTAATCTTGGCCAAGAATAGGTCAAGGTCACCCAGGAGTCATCGTTTGAACAAATTTTGATTGAGTTAAGTCTCCAGTGCTACAGACCAAGTTTCAAGGAAATCGGCCCATTCGTTACAGAGAAGATGGTTTTGAAGTGTTTTACCGCATATGGGAATTGCAGGCATATTGGTGATGTGACCAAATTTATATTAATTATATATTTTTTTTTTAATTTTAACTGCCTTGTTCCTAAAATATTTCGTATGAAATTTGGTTACAAATGGCTGAGTGGTTTTTGAGAAAAACAAGTTTTAATTTTCATATCTGGACGATCTTGACCTTGAACACTCCTGTAGTTTTATTTGTAAATTTAGCTGACTGCATCTACCAATTTTTAGATCACTGGCTGCAATAATTTCCGAAAATACACGTATTTGACGTTTTCCCCACACAAAATCCTAAGTCGCCAAATCTGACCTTGGTCTAAAATAGGTCAAGGTCATCCAAAGGTCACCATTTGAACAAACAACGATGGGCTCCAGTCTCCAATGATACATATCAAGTTTCATGATAATCGGCCACTGTTTCCGGAGAAGAAGATTTTGAAGATTTTTGAAAGTGGAATTCGTTTTACTGACCGTTCCAAGGCGGTTCTTCTGTCGCGGTTTATTTTTTGCTATGGTTTGTCTTTGAGTGTTTGTATCACTTATATTATTTTGTTTTGGATAGCCAATTGACCATTTTGTGTGAAAGTAACTGTCCATTTGGCTTACCGCTATTGGTGTTTCCATTAGGGTCAAGTTGTTTCATGTTTGTGTTTCTGTCCCTTTGATGTCTCTTTTGGGAGCTGTTGGTTAATTGTATCGATTCCTGATCATTGCCTTCACTTCTATTTTACCTAAAATAGGCATGGCGAACAAGCGCTCGTTCCCCAATACCATGGTTACGCTATTTGTATTTTGACTTCAGTCGGCCCAGTGGTTACAGAGGACAATATGTCTGAAAATGTTAACAGATGACAGACATACTATGAGTTTGGCTCAGGTGAGCTGAAAAAAGGAAAATGCCATCTGGACAGCCATAAAAAGTGTTAGCAAGCCCATATGTAGAATGCT
This sequence comes from Lucinisca nassula, assembly GCA_963580285.1. Taxonomy (NCBI): domain Eukaryota; kingdom Metazoa; phylum Mollusca; class Bivalvia; order Lucinida; family Lucinidae; genus Lucinisca; species Lucinisca nassula. The sequence goes on along the minus strand of OY757011.1, from coordinate 130,687,172 downwards.
CTTGAAAACCCTTTTGTTATGGAGAAAATTGGGGTTGCAAAACTATACATCATCTTCTTATCACTCATAAATTCAAAGTATGCTATCGAGTACCAACAATGCATACCTGAGGCATTATTGGGAAAATAATTCAAACTATTCATATCAAACAAACAACATCCGCTCATTCTAAACAATCTTCGCTGATGCTATTTACGACCATTACGATAACATACCCGTGTGATATAGTGCAAACCTCAAAAAAGTATTTTTTTTTTTTCTGATGAAAATTTGTGATATTTTCCTTAATTTTGCTCCAAACATAGGTTTTGGGTACCCACAACCTATGTCTTGGAGCAGAAATAAGGAAAATAATGTTTACCCCCGTAAACCCAAGTTTTTTTATATATAAAGTGGGGTTCATGGGGGTCTTTATTTCACGGACTTGTTCATATGATGTATTTTCAAACTGTGTAATTTTTTTATATTAAGGTAAGTACTTCAACACAGAGCTGAAAACCGTGGCGTTTTCGGCCATATCGGTGACCCTCTAATATTTTCGAAATTCCGAATTCCGTTGCGGAATTAATGATTCCAAAGGAATTATATGAGCCCCGCCAAGCGAATTTGGGTCTTCGAGCATTCCGCCATGACAAATTTTATCTGCGCATGCCCAGCCATTCAGAGGGGCCAGGGATATGACTTTCTATCTGAAGGTTCTTCTTGATTCACTGCTTGTATGAGCGAGCAGCGAAGGTTCTGGCGTGACTGCGCGGATGTACAGGCTCGCCTGAACCTTCGCTGCTCGCATAGGCGATAAGTACCGAAATCCCTTGACGGGGCCCATATGATATAAATCACACAGTGATGAAGGGCGAGTAGTTTTGTCTTCGCTGAACGTACATGTAAGAAAACACATTTTCTCTACGTGTGGTCCAATTAACTTCGTCTATGGAGCGAGCAAATAGCATGATTGTGCGTTCAGTAATTGTTGTTTGGGTTGACTGTTTGTCATTCGACCCAAAGTTACTAAGCAAAGAGATTTTCTGTTGTTGATGTCCACGTGACTATCACAGTAGGAGAGTTGCTAAGGCCGTCGTCAAGATTTTAATTTTTTGTAAGCTTCCGCAAAAGGGAATATTTTTTATAGCAGAAATAATCACAAGATCAGAAGGCACTTCCGGCCATTTAAAAAGACGAATATGGGTTAATGAAATGACAAAATGATCACTCAAAACCATCAATGGCAAAATTAATATCACCCTGAAACAATTCGGTATTCAGTTATAGAAGCAAATGAAATGGAATGTTTGCCGAGCAGCGTTAGTGCGGTAACCCATTTTTGAAAATATTTTTCTTGTGCAACAGTACCCTCACCATTTTTTGGAATAGAAAAATGGTATGAAAAAATATCGGCTCAAAATTCCTTATTATTTCGGTAATATGTTAGTCCACCTTTTGGCTGTGTATCTACACTAAAGTAAACTCGGTATTGGAGATCTTGACCTTTGAAGTTCAATCGATTTTTGTTCAAGCGTCAACGCTCGCGCTTGCGCATTGAGCCTTTTCTAACACATGGTAAACACGGAAATGAATAAACTTTGTTAGAGTGTTTGTGGATAAATCAAGGCATACAGTGCAGGCCCAGATATGACTCCCCCAGCAGAAGCAGTCCTATCAGGAACCTCACTGCCTGTGTATAAAAGATCCAGAATTCGCAAACACTGATCACTTCTTTCAGTGCAGCCATACATGAATGCAACTTCATGACCCCAAGTTTAAGGTTCTGAGAGATCTGGATACACAGTTCACCATTCAGTAGTAAATAGTAAAACGGCGCCCCATATAAATAAGGTGGTATTTTATGACGTCACGCAAACTGAAAGTAAACGTCATAATTGATTCATTGTTTTGGTTGTTGTTGACAATATCTGAGTGGCCTTGAAAGATTTGTTTTGGTAGACTTTTTGAGGCTATTTATTGACAATAATGGATTAATAAATTAAACATCTTGTGTATAAATGAGTTCAGAAATGCTGTGGAAACAGGGTGAACGCCAAGCGAGAAAACACGTCAGTAGCTGGATAAATAATTTTGGGTTAGTTTGTGTATCCCGTCATTGTCATGTGTTTACAGCCATGTTGGATGGTTTTTGTTCCTGTTCAACGACCGGAAGTAGTTCAGTTTTTTTGGATAAAAAAATGGTAAGAATTTTTTTTTCATGAAATTTAAGTCACTTGCAGATTATTCAATTTCCGATTATGTGATTATGGTGAAAAATTTCCAGTTTATCGCTAAATATATTAATTTCCGTCTTTTCTGAACCCACTGAAACGACCCATTTTTTTCACAAGTTTACCGCGTTCTTATACACATTTTTTGCCTAAAATCGTGAATGTTTTGTATTTCATCGGAAAGAAATGCGCACAAAGTTTTAAATTCATCTACTTTTCAAACAAGGATTTTATCAGACAGGCTTGGTCAACAGAGTAAAATTTAGATTCGACAGGCATTTTCACCTTTGAATTATAGTCCCATCGAATTTTTGCTCGAGAAAAATGTTTTTAAATCTACCTACGCCGGCCTCTGAGATTCGCTACTGTCACGTTCAACGAAATTTTATAGAAAATAGTTGTGATATGCTAACCACTGCGAAGTCAATCAAAATGTTGCGTTAGCATCCGGACTGGAATTATGTTTTGGGTTTTGCAAACTTGCAGACCGAGATCAGACGCCACAAAACGCGGCGCCTGATCGGGGTTTACACTGTTTGCTTACAGTTCATGAGTGTATGTGTGTATGCTATTTTGTGGGAAAGTTCAACCGATGAGTCAGACATCCTTCATGCGGACAGAACTAATTATTTGTGAAAACCACGACAGATCTACGGGCAAAGATCGTGGCCATGCAAAACCGATTTAACCAGTATAACAAATGCTGACCTTTCCAATGCGGTTCTTCCGGTGTGGTTTATTACTGTACTATAGTTCGTCTTTGCATGTCTGCATTGCTAATCCGTTTTTATTTTGGATAGCCGTGTGGCTATTTTTGTTGGAAAGTAACTGTTCTTGTCACGTTTTCATCATAGTTAAGCTGTTATATGTATGTGTTTCTTTCCCTTTGTTGTCTTGAAAGGGAGGTGTGATGTACTAGTACCCATTCCTGACCATTGCCATCACTTTAACTTTTTAACGAAACAGTCGAAGTCCTCGTTCACTTTCCCACCCTAAACTTGGAAATCGATCCACTATACTCTCAGTGCTTTAATTTACATCATGTTAAAAAGTCCGTGTAATGATCACCCCTATATACCCCACTTTATACAACGAGAACTGGGATTTTTACAGGGGTACACATTGCGTTTATTATTTCTGCTCAAGGACATACATGTAGGTTGTGGGTACTCTGTCAAACCTCCCAAATGCGGTGGTTCTAGCGAGCACCCAAAATCTATGTTTTGAGTAGTAATAAGAAACATATCACAACTTTTCAACATAAAATTAATCGTTTTGGAGATGTGAAAAAAATGCACTTTGTCGCACACATGTTGAAAAGTATAGTAAAATTCAGCTATTAAGACCACCAAAAATGAAGACCAATTCTGTTTTAAAAAGCTTATTTAGAAGGTTACAGTTATTCTTACTTTGTGTTTTCTGCACACAGTGTCGTCTGGTCAGAGACCCCCTTTGGGACTGTTCAAAAGTGGTCTTAAAGACCACTTTTGCTCAGTTCCAAAGGTGGTCTTTAAGACCACTTTTGAACAGTTCCAAAGGTGGTCTAAATATAGGAATTTTACTGTATTGACATTTGTCAAAGTAGTTTAAATGCCTTACCGTGCATACTTGTGTTTCCGTAGGCGGAAACTTTGACATAATCATATGCACACTGTACATCATTCTCGATACTAAACGATGAAGCGAATGAGATCGCTATGTTCTGAAATGCACAAAACAAATGATAACATATGTCCAAGTCATGAGAAAACTGTACTGAATATTTGCGAAAAAACAAATGTGCCGGTGCGCATCCCCTTAGTCTGAATTACGAAAAACGTACCTATAAAGTGTACCGCTGGAAAACCGAAACGAATTTTTAAGAAAAGCGTGGTTTACCCATGTAAACCCCAGTTTTACTATACAAAATTGTGCCGGCTTCGGTAGCTCAGTCGGATGCGCGTCTGACTGGTGATCATGAGGACGCGGGTTCGATACCTGCCGTTGAGATTAATCACGAAATCTTTTCTGCGGTCATTCTTTCCCTTCAGCTGATTCAAGAAGGGCAGCTGTCTGGCGAGAGAATGTGCATTGTACTGGTTAACCGCTAACGTATAAGCCTGTCCGGGAAAAGTGTGGATAGGTAAACTGACCCGCTCAAAAATTACCTAAAATAGTGTTGACTGTGGTGTTAAACTCCAAACAAACAAACAAACAAAACAGTTTCAGAGATTGTCTTGGTGCCGTGCAAAAATGTAAAGCATAAGATAACATGTACAACACAAGAACCATTTAAACGATTTAAACTAAATCCATGGATAGTGTCTTTAAGAACATATCGTCATGCGGATCATCCATGGATTTTCATACAATAACATTTGCTGTGTCCGAGGAAGCTGTTTGAACACGAGCCGGTCAGTTGTGGTGCTGTGCATTTGCATAGCGGACACACACACAATTGGTAGAAATGGCTGTTTTGAAATTTTCAAAATTTACTATGTTCAAAAGGCTGCAACTGCTAAATTAATTTAACCCTGAGTTACAGTTCTCATGTTCTGCATGTTGTCACATGGCGCTTGGCATTTGTGAATACCTCAAACGGTTTTAACTTACAGAGTGGTAGAAATGTCTATGTTCATTGTTCAAAGGTCAATAACTCCAAAAGTAAGCATACCAGAGTTATGCTTCGTATGTTCTGCATGACATCACATGGTACTTTACATTTGTATGAAGTTTCATGAAAATATCTCTAACACTTTCAGAGTCAAGGAGAGGGCACGAGTACATGGAAGGCATTACTATGTTCAAAGTTCAGAGGGCATTAACTCCAAAAGCAGGGAAATCAGATTTACGGTTCATATGTTCTGCACGTCGTCTTATAGTGCTTTACACATTTGTTAATCTTAAACGGTATCAGGGTTATTGAGCGGACACGAAATTGTAGGGCGCTGGCAAACGGATACACGCTCAAAATTTCGTTGGGTATAACTTAATGCCACGCCAGTATTGTGGCGGAGCATAAAAAACCCACTATTCACATTGTCGCTTAAGGGGAATGGGAACACCTTCAGGGGAGGTAACTCCTGCAAAAGTATTTTTGCCTCCCATGTCAATAGGGGTCAACTCTTAAAGGAAAGAATTTGCTCCTAAGGAGCAAATTCTTTCCTTTAAGAGTTGACCCCTTTTTCCGTGGGACAGAACTTATAGAAAAGCGTACAGGAAGTCCCGAAAGTTATCTCCCTTAGAACTAGAGCCAGTGTTTATGAAACACAATGCCCCCAACTGCTTGACCCTAACACTGCTTGTCCCTAACAGTAATTGAGATATCTTGTTTTTATGTGGCTGTAATGCTGAAATTACACAAGAAAAGCTGTAGTTAATCATCTACTCATCATCCCTGACCAGTCTGTGAAGTTTCGGGGAAAAACCTAAAATAGTTTTTTAGATATCTTGCTTACAAACTTAAAACGCGAAAAATTTCAAAGGGCCATAACTCAAGAAAAAAATTTCGGATTTTTTTCAAAAGTTAATCAGTTCATCTACTCATCATCCCCAACCAGCCTGTAAAGTTTCAGGGCAATAGCTCAAACAATTTTTGAGATATCTTGCTTACAAGCTGAAAACACGAAAAAAATCAAAGGGCCATAACTCAAGAAAAAAAAATTGGATTTTTTTCAAAAGTTAATCAGTTCATCTACTCATCATACCCAACCAGTCTGTGAAGTTTTGGGGAAAAACCTCATATAGTTTTTGAGATATCTTGCTTACAAACTTAAAACGCGAAAAATTTCAAAGGGCCATAACTCAAGAAAAAAATATAGGATTTTTTTTCAACAGTTAATCAGTTCATCTACACATCATCCCAAACCAGCTTGTAAAGTTGCAGGGCAATCGCTCAAACAATTATTGAGATATCTTGCTTACAAGCTGAAAACACGAAAAAAATCTAAGGGCCATAACTCAAGAAAAAAAATCGGATTTTTTTCAAAAGTTGATCAGTTCATCTACTCATCATCCCCGACAAGTCTGTGAAGTTTCGGGGAAAAACCTCAAATAGTTTTTTAGATATCTTGCTTACAAACTTAAAACGCGAAAAATTTCAAAGGGCCATAACTCAAGAAAAAAATTTCGGATTTTTTTCAAAAGTTAATCAGTTCATCTACTCATCATCCCCAACCAGCATGTAAAGTTTCAGGGCAATAGCTCAAACAGTTTTTGAGATATCTTGCTTACAAGATTTCATAGTATTTTTTGCAAAGGGGCATAACTCAAAAAAGGGGCATAATCCTGACGAGAAAAAAAACACGGGTCAATTATTTTTTCATGAGGAATCCATATATGAAATTTCAAAAACCTAGCACCCATGGTTCTAAAGTTATGCTATGCAGTAAAAAGTGGGACGGACGTAAGGACGGAAGGACGGAAGGACGGACGGACGAACAGGGCAAAACCAATATGCCAAAACGCGAAAAATTTCAAAGGGCCATAACTCAAGAAAAAAATTTCGGATTTTTTTCAAAAGTTAATCAGTTCATCTACTCATCATCCCCAACCAGCCTGTAAAGTTTCAGGGCAATAGCTCAAACAATTTTTGAGATATCTTGCTTACAAGCTGAAAACACGAAAAAAATCAAAGGGCCATAACTCAAGAAAAAAAAATTGGATTTTTTTCAAAAGTTAATCAGTTCATCTACTCATCATACCCAACCAGTCTGTGAAGTTTTGGGGAAAAACCTCATATAGTTTTTGAGATATCTTGCTTACAAACTTAAAACGCGAAAAATTTCAAAGGGCCATAACTCAAGAAAAAAATATAGGATTTTTTTTCAACAGTTAATCAGTTCATCTACACATCATCCCAAACCAGCTTGTAAAGTTGCAGGGCAATCGCTCAAACAATTATTGAGATATCTTGCTTACAAGCTGAAAACACGAAAAAAATCTAAGGGCCATAACTCAAGAAAAAAAAATCGGATTTTTTTCAAAAGTTGATCAGTTCATCTACTCATCATCCCCGACAAGTCTGTGAAGTTTCGGGGAAAAACCTCAAATAGTTTTTTTAGATATCTTGCTTACAAACTTAAAACGCGAAAAATTTCAAAGGGCCATAACTCAAGAAAAAAATTTCGGATTTTTTTCAAAAGTTAATCAGTTCATCTACTCATCATCCCCAACCAGCATGTAAAGTTTCAGGGCAATAGCTCAAACAGTTTTTGAGATATCTTGCTTACAAGATTTCATAGTATTTTTTGCAAAGGGGCATAACTCAAAAAAGGGGCATAATCCTGACGAGAAAAAAAACACGGGTCAATTATTTTTTCATGAGGAATCCATATATGAAATTTCAAAAACCTAGCACCCATGGTTCTAAAGTTATGCTATGCAGTAAAAAGTGGGACGGACGTAAGGACGGAAGGACGGAAGGACGGAAGGACGGACGGACGAACAGGGCAAAACCAATATGCCCCCACAACTTCTTCGAAGTTGGGGGCATAAAAATGGCCGAAAAAACTGCCAGGTGTTCCCATTCACCTTAATTTCCAGTTTTCTCTTAATCAAAAGGCTGCTCCGCGCATAACATTAACAATTCCGTGGCCTATACAACCTACCACTTCATATAGACATAAGAAGGATTTACTGGAGCAAACATTATTTTCCTCAAATTGTAGACTGTGGGTAGTGCAGGTATAAAACACCCGTTAGAACCGCTTCAGTGTGCAAAAGCTTTGCGCATCGCAGATATGCATGTAAGTAGTATCGCGAAATTGTCTCAAAATGCCTATTTTAACCCATATATGACAATGGAATATTCCACCTTTTAAGTTTGGAGTGGTCCATTTTCAATTATAGGGTTGTCAGGTTTAAGCAAACGGTGTAGTCCCAGATCAGACGCCGCGTTCTGCGGCGTCTGATCTGGGTCTACACTGTTTGCCAGGGTCCCCAAATGGGGCCGCTAGGCATATGTTGGTTAAGCAAATAAAAGAAAAAAAGATACACTATTGCTGTAGTATCCAAATGTAATTCATTAAATAAGCCAGAAACAGTGTCTTGAAATTTGCAAAAAATAATATTGATAAAATTTATTCTTCACTTACATGCAGAAGCCTCCGTGGTGTAGTGGTTAAGCTTCTCGCCTTGTAAACCAGAGGTCGCAGGATCGACCCCGGGCTTCTCCAGACTTTCGGATAAGTATTTAAACCGAGGTCCCGTCTCCGTATGACCTTATCTGTTGGTGGGACGTAAAACTCAAACACTCACTCACTCTTTACTTACATGTGTTCCAGCTGGGGCATATATATGGAATTTACAGGCGAGATTAGTTGCGTATGCACTGGGGTATCCAGGGGATGTGACGATGCCTGATGATCCAGTATAATTCAGCGTCCCACAGGCTGAAACACATATGTATAATTAAAGTGGCATTTCTTGGAGCAGATTTGTATCAATGTTTTGTGTCAGTGTTTTGTACTGAATGCATGTTCTTTTGCCTGCTTATTACCCATTACTATAACAAATCCGTGTGTAAATGGGCATTCTTTCATTCTTTAATCTAACTGCAAACGGGCATTCTTTTACGTAAAAAAGGTAATTTTTCTGATGAAAATTTGTGATAACGTTTCCTCTTTATACTTAAAACATAGGCTGTAGGTGCTCGTTAGAACCACGCACTTTCAAAGTTGGAGGTCAGTTGTAAGGTAGATCAAATCACGAGGACGAAGCGCAGATCAAAGTGCGCGAAGCGAGAATGATTTGTCTGTTTGCAACGGAACAACAAACTGTGTTTAATTACTCATCAGTTCACACAATGGAGCTGATCTATTTCGATACTGACACTCCAAAAATGGACATTCATTGTATTGTTGCCTTCAATTTCTCCCAACCATTGGCCATTGTTAGAAGATATCCCGACAAAATAATGGACTGCATCATATGATGCCACAGCGTCTAACCTCAAAGAATTCTCTGAAGTTTTTCTTTCAAGTATTGAAGAATGGATCACATTTTCTTTCCATCGTCTATATAGGCGTGTTGTGTCCCAATAAGGAATATGAGCCCCGCCAAGCGAATTTGTGTCTTCGAGCATTCCGCTATGACAAATTTTAACTGCGCATGCCCAGCCATTCAGAGGGGCCAGGGATATGGCTTTCTGTCTGAAGGTGCCTCTTGATTCATTGCTTGTATGAGCGAGCAGCGAAGGTTCTGGCGAGACTGAGCGGATGCGCAGGCTCGCCTGAACCTTCGCTGCTCGCATAGGCGATTAGTACCAAAATCGCTTGACGGGGCCCATATAATGTATTAGCTAAATATTGAGAGGGCTGAAGCCCCGCAGTAGTTTGTTACTTACCGTTCTAAGACGGCGCTTTTATTGTAGTCTATTACTGTCATTGTCTTTGCATGTATGTACTGCCGATATCTTTTTATTGTTTGTTTGTTTGTTTGTTTGTTTGTTTTGGGTAGCAATTTGCCCATTTCGTTGCGTTGGAAAGTAGCTGTTCCGTGATGTTTCAACTATGGACAAATCATACGTACCGTAATTTGTCCCTCCATTACAATTTGCCGGTTTTTCGTCACTTCCGTCTGTGCAATCATTTCCACCGTCACAGAGCCAGCTTGGTCTGATACACCTCGTGCCATGTGTACAAGGGAAATAACCACGGGTTGAGCATGTTTTGGCTATAACAATTAGAAACCAGACAAATTAAGGGGAATGAGAACACCTGGCAGACTTTGGAAAGAATTTGCTCCTCAGGAGCAAATTCTTACCTTTAAGAGTTGACCCCTATTGACATTGGAGACAAATACACTTTTGTAAGAGTTGCCTCCCCTAAAGGTGTACACATTCCCCTTAAGCAAGCGGAATATGCAGTGGAGATTCAAAGGCCCGAACACCGCATTACGAAAACACCTACACACACAAATACATTGTAAAATTCACCGCCGAAAAAAAATCGAAAATTCTAAGATGAAAAATATATATCTAGTACCCACAGACTATATCTTGGAGAAAAAATAAGAAAAATAATGATTGCCCGATAAGCCCCGTCTAGGTTTAGGAGGGTGATCGTTTCACGGACATGTTCACATGATTGAACAAACTACGACACATGCTTGGCTGCAAAATACCATTATGAAAACACGCCTATACAAATACATTGTAAATTGTAATATTTTTCTCTTTTCTGCTCCGAATATAAAATATGCGTACACCTAAGAACCGCCTCATCGAGGTGGGTTTAATGAGTACACACAATCTATATTTTAGAGCAGAAATAAAAAATAAGATTTACCCCGTAAACCTCTAGTTTTCTATATACTAGTTGGGTTCGAGGGGTGGGGTCAGAATTAAATAGGTGTGTTTTCGTATGCTACGAAAAAATATCTATGTTTTTGAGCGGAATTAAAAAAAGCAATATTTACCGTTGTAAACGCCAGTTTTCGCTTTATATAGGGGTGTTTTTAAGGATGTAAATACAAGTCTCTTCTTTCTTTTTGTTTTCTTTGTTTTTTTTTTAGGGATGGGGGTGGTTTTACGGCCCTTCAAAGATTATTTCATTCATATCGACCCGATCGTTAATCAGATGTGGGCGAAAACCGGAGTAACCGGAGTAAAGCTACCTAACCTTCCGTAGCAGAACTTGGTGTCTCACATGTGACCTGAGCTAGGATCGAACCGACAGCGATGACAGACCTAATGATAAAGAGTCAGCGCTCTTATCCAATAGACCACGGGGGCCCGTTCGAGTCTTTTCTTATGCCGATGTCATATTGCGTGCTACAATCTTTCTGCTATTGTTAGTTAACATTTAAACACCACTGCCTGACCATGTGTATCAGTTTTGAAAACAAAACACCGGAAATGTTAAATGAACGCTAACGGACAAACTGAAGATTTTCAATAGAGTCGTGGTCCCTATTTCCAATTAGGATGCTCTTTGCATATAATTAAACGGCTATAAATAGGCAATTTACCAAATTGAATATGACATCGTTTCATTGGCCGGAAGAGTACAGGAACAAGAAGACCATGAGACCCTGATCGCTCTCCTGAGTATTATTAAGTTACTTTTCTCCCTATCTGAGTGACCATGATAATTGGTACTTATAAATAGGAGAAGCCTTCGTGGTGTAGTGGTTACGCTACTCGCCTTGTAAACCAGGGATCGCAGGATCGATCCTGGGCTTCTCCAGACTTTCGGATGAGTCTTTAAACCGAGGTCTCGTCTCCGTATGACCTTAGCTGTTGGTGGGACGTAAAACTCAAACACTCACTCACTTATAAATAGGCCAATGTCAATCTGTGGTTGTCATGTGAACAAAATCGGTAGTACCAAGTCGACTGATGCCGCGTTAGTTAGTTTCAAGACAATTGGCTGAACATTTCTAGAGAAGATTATTTTTCAAGTTGCTGTATCATATTTGGGTATGTACAGAGGTACTGTGAATGGTCAGGAAGTCTTAGGAAGCATAATATGCAGTGAAACATAAAATCTATAATAGGCTAAGAGAGAGAGAGAGAGAGAGAGAGAGAGAGAGAGAGAGAGAGAGAGAGAGAGAGAGAGAGAGAGAGAGAGAGAGAGACTATCCCAGCTTTCTTTTATGTTGAGTATAATTGGTTTACTTTGATCTTAACAGTGTGCAGACAAGCGCTCTCAAACTAATTCAAACAAAACTTTTTGACTTTAAAATATATTCCCGTGCGTTAAGGAATAGGCTTTCATTTTTCAAATCAGAGACGGATTCCTTGCCAAACAGTAACTCATGGGTAGAATAACTTGGTAAATAATGTTGCAGGTAGGTATTTCTAATTGCTGAATATCTAGTACACTGAGAGAAGAAATGCTATCACGTGAACAAGTCCGTGAAATAAAGATCCCCTAAACCCCAAATTATATAGAGAAAACTGGGGTTTACGGGGGTAAACGTTATTTTCCTTATTTCTGTCCCAAGACATAGGTTATGGGTACATGTTAGAATCGCCTCAATGAGGCGGTTCTAACGAGCACCCAAAACCTATGTTTGGAGTATATATCAGAAAAATATCACAAATTTTCATCAGAAAAAAATACCTTTTTGAGGTTTGAAAAATGCACTATATCACACGGATGTGTTATCGTAATGTATAGGATTTCAAAGCCACCACATTCGCACGAAAGACTTGGAACAATGTTCTTTCGGTATAATTGATAATTTAGCGAGCTACAGTCCATGCGCAAGCGGGCATGTAAAATTTCAAGTAAGTATTTCTAATTGCTGAATATCTAGTTCACTGAGTGAAGAAATGCTATTGGCTTTCAAAGCCACCACATTCGCATGAAGGACTTCAGTGGAGCAATGTTCTTTCGGTATAGGTGAAAATTTAGTGAGCTACATTCAATGCGCAAGCGGGCATGCAAAATGTTTCCTTTTCAAGAACCAGCATTATGCTAGTTTTGGGGTGGGGTTCTTGATGTTTCTATTTAAGTGGTATTTAAAAAAGCTGCAACAGAGTTTGCTGCCGTGGTATCTTCGGATAAATCATTTAAAGCTGTAACCTTAGAAGGAAAAAATGAATTGAAGAAAAGGTTCGAGTTGGATATTTCCTGCGTTCCGTATTTCCTTTGAAATGTCAATAAACCTGCAATCCAAGTGCCCTGAGGCTAAGGCTGCCAAATGACTTTTACCTTGGGCATTCATAGACATTTGTACCTACTGGTCTTATGTCACAGACCACAATATTTTTGAAAAAAAAATGCCTTGTCTTACCATTTTCCCATTCGAAAGACTTGGAAACCAAATTTGACCCAGTGGTAAAATAGTTTAAGGTCAATCTAGGATCATCATTTGAACAAACTTGGTAGTTCTCCGTTCTTTGATGCTAAGTACTAAGTTCCAAGAGAATTTGCCAAGTGGATCGGGAGAAGATTTTTTGTTTTTGTTTTTTTTACCATATCCGGGCATGGTGGCCATCGTCATGTGACCTAGAGGCTGAAGCGATAGACAAAACCTTTATTCCTCCATTGTTAGGTGGTTGCAATTGAAATTAGATTGAAATTAGCCCAGCTGATTTAGTGAAAATGTTCTTTGAAATGTTGATGACCTTTGATCAATGTCGTCGAATGACCTTGATCTTAAGCATTCATACACGTCCATTCTGTACCTACTCTCATGTCACAAATAATAAAAGTCTTTGAAAGATTTATTATTCTGCCGTGTACCCATTCAAAAGTCTTATAAACCAGAATTGACCTTGCCGTAAAATGGGTCATGGTCAACCTGTGGTCACCATTTGAAAAGAAAAACATGTATTACTTCGTCACCCGATGTTTAATACAAAGTTCAAGGCAATCGGCCTACTGGTTCTGAAGAAGAAGCTTTTTTTATATATATATATTTTACCATATTTGGGCATGGCGGCCATTTCGGCCACGTGACTTGAACAATTCAACCACGGTTTCGTTTTACCATTGTCAGAAAGTTTGTATGTGAAATCTAACTGAATTTAGCCCAGTTGTTTTACAGGAACTGTCCTTTGAAATGTCGATGGCCCTGCAATCCAAGCGACCTTATACCAAGGTCGCCGAACGCTCTTGACCCTTAACATTTATAGACATTCATTTTTTCCTACTCCCATGTCATAGACCACAATATTTTCCGACGGAACCAGTTTTGACCCTGCCGTAAAATAGGTCAAGGTCAATCTAGTGTCATCAGTTATGCAAACATGGTAGTATTTTAACACCCAATGATATATACCAAGTTTCAAGACATGTAGCCCAGTAGTTTTTGAAGAAGATTTTTTATGTTTTTATAATATTCGGGCATGGCGGCCATTTTGGTCATGTGACCTGGACCATTTGAACAAAGCTTCGTTCCCCTGTTATCAGGAGGTTGTATTTAAAATCTAATGGGATTTTGAGTTGTTTTAGGGAAAATGTCCTTTAAAATGGCTATGGACCTGCAATCCAATCCACTTTTGCCCTTAAGCATTCAAAGACATTCATTTTGTCCTTACGCTCATGTTATAGACCATTATAGTTTCCAAAACAGTCGTTGTTTTACCGCATAAAGAAACAGATTTGACATTGCCATAAAAAAGGTCAAAATCAGCGTAGGGTCACCATATTTGCAAACTTGGTAGTATTTAGTCGTCCGACGCAACACACCATGTTGCAAGACGATATGCTTTAGTGGTTCCGGTGACGATTTTTCAAGATTTTAACTCGTATGAGGACATAGCGGCCAGCTTTGTCACGCGACCTGGACTATTCGAAACAGCTTTCGTTCCCTTATTGTCGAACTGAATTTTGGCTTAGTGATTTCTGAGAAGAATGGTTGATTGACAGACGACGGGGGCCTATTATTCTATAAGCGTCCGTGGAACCTTTGGCTCAGATGAGTTAACAAGAATATCGGTGAAACCGATGGATGCTCCCCGGAACAGGAAACATTGTCCTAGTTAAAGAGCGGTATACTGTGTCTACTCACTGTACTTCAAAATGGAGTATAACAAAACCTGTTGGTGGACAGATTTGCTTGCCTGATGGCACTGTCATACAAATATCAGCTACACAAAAGTCGGAATAAATGAAAGGAAGTGTCTTCAGGTACAATACCATACCCAAGGATCCTGGGTGGTAGTTTATCTATATTAATTGGGTAAAACTGTTTAATACAATTTATTGAAAACTTACTCTCGTACACAGAGGCGATCCTCAAAGGACTGTCTCCAGGTATGGTTCCTTATTGGGTGCCTTTACATGCATATAAAATATCAGACGGGTTCGAAAATGGATCTGATCCTATCCCCTTGACTGTCAAAAAGGTCATTTTGACCATCTGCCAAGACTAGCTTCTTTCACCTTGATCCAATTTATCTGCAGCTCTAATGTAGATGGACGACTTGCTATTTTACATCCTTTTTAGCAGTATTTCAGTCATATCAGAATTATGAGAGGTTGATAATGAAAGGCTGTGTGCAATGGAACTCCGTTTACAGTTGGAAAGATTTCTGCCTCCAGCAAGTTTTACTAAAATAGCCGCAGTGACCTTGAGCCCAGGACCCTGAAAGTCAAACTTGCTCGAGATATTATCATGCCCAACATTTGTGTGAAGTAAATATTAAAATCCATCAGCAAATGACGAAGCTATAGCGATGACAATGTTTTTTTTTCTAAAAATAGCCGCTGTGACCTTGACCTTAAGCCAAGGACCCTGAAAGTCAAACTTGCTCGAGATATTATCATACCCAACATTTGTGTGAAATTATATTAAAATCCATCAATAAATGTAGGCACTAGAGCGATGACAATTTGTTTTTCTAAAAATACCCACAGTGGCCTTTACATTGAGCCCAGGATCCTGAAAGTCGAACGTGCTCGAGATATTTTTATACCCAACATTTGAGTGAAGTGATATTAAAATCCATCAGCAAATGACGACGCTAGAGCGATGACAAAGTTTTTTTTTTCTCAAAATAGCCGCAGTGACCTTGAACTTGAGCCCAGGACCCTGAAAGTCAAACTTGCTCGAGATATTATCATATCAATCATTTGTATGAAATTATATTAAAATCCATCAATAAATGCAGGCACTAGAGCGATGACAAAGTTTTTTTTTTAAAATAACCACATTGGCCTTGACCTTGACCCCAGGATCCTGGAAGTTGAACTTGCTCGAGATATTATTGCACGACCCGCAGAAAAAGCGACCGAATGAAGTCGGTTGATTTTCTAAGAGTGCCCTAAAATCACCGTGTCATTCTGTCCAGTCTGTCAGTCTGTCTGTCCGTCCGTAACCCGTTTGTGAAAATTGGTGATAGTGACTTAACCGCTTGGAATATTTAAACAATTTTTGACATACTGATAGATATCAATAAGATCTAACCAATGAACTTGCGAAATATTACATTCCATTTACTATAGCCTCGCCAAGGCGAAAAATGTGAAAATTTTCGAACTGCTTCTCCTCGGGAACCGTTGGGCCGATTGAAGTCAAATTTCATATGGAGCCTCTATGGGATGGGGGAAACCAAAATTTGCTCATGGGGTCTAGGTCACATGACCAAAATGGCCGCCAAGCCATATATGGTCTGTCTGTCCGTCCGTAACCCGTTTGTGAAAATTGGTGATAGTGACTTAACCGTTTGGAATATTTAAACAATTTTTGGCATACTGATAGATATCAATGAGATCTAACCAATGAACTTGCGAAAGATTACATTCCATTTAGTATAGCCTCGCCGAGGCGAAAAAATGTGAAAATTTTCGAACTGCTTCTCCTCAGAAACCGTTGGGCCGATTGAAGTCAAATTTCATTTGGAGCCTCTATGGGATGTGGGAAACCAAAATTTGCTCATGGGGTCCAGGTCACATGACCAAAATGGCCGCCAAGCCATATATGGTAAAAACCCTTCAAAAATAATCTTCTCCAGAACCACTGGGCAGATTTCCACGAAACTTGATAAATACCATCTGGGACGTAGGCCCATCATAAATTGCTAAAATGGTGACCTTGGGTTGACCTTGAACTTCTTTGTGCCTAGGTCAAACTTTGACACATATGCTTTTGTATTGGAAATGTGAGAATGCATTTTATCCTGCAAACGATTCAAGTATAAGATATATTTGTGCTCCTTACGCTAAGGCGCATTTATTGGGGGAACCGTCTAAGGTCCAGGTCACATGACCAAAATGGCCGCCATACCCATATATGATAACACTCATAAAGCTAAAAGCATCCGGCGGGTCGTGCACTTCAGCTGAAGCACTGGTAATACCCAATATTTGTGTGAAGTTATATTAAAATCCATCAGAAAATGACGACGCTAGAGCGATGACAAAGATTTTTTTCTAAAAATAGCCGCAGTGACCTTGACCTTGAGCCCAGGATCCTGAAAGTTGAACTTGCTTGAGATATTATCATACTAAACATGTGTATGAAATTATATTAAAATCCATCAATAAATGTAGGCACTAGAGCGAAAACAAAGTTTTTCTAAAAATAGCCACAGTGACCTTGACCTTAAGCCCAGGACCCTAAACGTCAAGCATGCTCAAGATATTATCATACCCAACATTTGTGTGAAGTTATATTAAAATCCATCAATAAATGTAGGCACCAGAGTGATGACAATGTTTTTTTTCTAAAAAATGCCACAGTGACCTTACACTGCAGCTTTAAACAAAGTACCATAGCTCTGTGACAAATCATCTAACCAGATAGCACGGATAATAAGCGCATCCCCTATTGCTGCTTAAGATTCCATTGAAGTTTCGTTGAATTTCTGCAAGTAGTTGCTGAGAATTCGCGTGGACACGAACAGTACCCTAAATATTCATGCAAAATTCATGTAAGGGCCATAACTGTTGGAAAAATCATTGAACCAAAACACGCAGGTGATATGCGCATCCACCTTCGATACTTAATATTCGCATGAAGTTTCATTGAAATCCGACCAGTAGTTTCTGAGAATTCGCGTGGACAAGAGCGGGACGGACGGACGCACGGACGAAGCAGCGACTATATGCTCCCCCGAAATTCTTCGGGAAGCATAAAAATGTCAAATTCAAAACTGAAATTGTTGCATCAGGTTAATAAGTTCGTGTAAATGAGCAGCCCTGAAACCCGACATAATATACCGAAAAGTGGGAGAAAAGGCGAATATAATATGCTCTTATTTTTCATCAAAACACGACATGTTGGTACTCGTAAGAACAGCTTCAATGAGGCGGTTCTAATGAGCACCCACGCTCTGTGTTAAAGGTCAAAGTGTGAATAATATCAGAACCAGACATCAGGAACACATCATTTTGGTGGCATGAATTAACTGGCTACGTCACAATTATGGTGTAGTGTCCAAAGTGTTGCTGCCGTCGAAAACCCATGTGACCATCACGCGAACA
Organism: Lucinisca nassula; assembly: GCA_963580285.1. Lineage (NCBI taxonomy): Eukaryota > Metazoa > Mollusca > Bivalvia > Lucinida > Lucinidae > Lucinisca > Lucinisca nassula. The sequence continues at coordinate 130,669,099 of OY757011.1, read as the reverse complement.
AGTCCGTGAAATGAAGACCCCCCTTAACCCCACTTTATGTAGAGAAATCTGGGGTTTAGGGGGGTAAACATTATTTTCCTTATTTCTGCTCCAAGACATAGGTTGTGGGTACTCGTTAGAACCGCCTCAATGAGGCGGTTCTAACGAGCACCCACAACGTATGTTTTGAACGTTTATAACAAAAATATCAAGGATATTCATCAGAAAAGTAGCCATTTTGGAGATATGAAAAATGCACTAAACCGCACGGGTGAGTTATCGTAATGCATTGTGAAATTTTTCATATCTTCAAAACGGTTATTTCCTGATGAAGCTGTGATATTTTTCTTATTTTCACGCCAAACATAGGCTGTTGGTCCGATAACCTGGCACCCAATGTCTAGGAAAAGAAATAAGAAAAATTTTGTATACCACTGTAAACCCCAGTTTTCTCTATATTAAGGGGAATGGGTACACCTTCAGGGGAGGAAACTCCTTCAAAAGTAGTTTTGTCTCCCCTATCGATAGGGGTTAACTCTTAAAGGAAAGAATTTGCTCCTGAGGAGCAAATTCTTTCATTTAAGAGTAGTCCCCTTTTTCTGCGGGGCTGTCTTTATAGAAAAGCGAACAGGAAGCCCCGAAAGTTGTCTCTCTTTGAAAATGGCGAAAAAATATGGCAGGTGTTTCAATTCTCCTAAAGAGGGGTGTTTGTTACACGGACTTGTTAACGTGATGGCAATCCAGGCCCAGTTGTTCAAAGCCTTGTTATCTTAACGTGCTCGTATTGTTAACTGTACTAGCAAGTTCAATATCTAAAATGTTGGTATTTTTGCTGAAAAAATATAAGCCTATTTGCCATAATAAATGATCAAAGTTTTAATGATACGTTAACTAACAATGTCGTTTTGAACAGGTCCAGGCCTACTTACGTGGACAGTTACGTTCGTCACTGTCATCAGCACAGTCGTCATCTCCATCACATCTACAACACAAATTGTACAACATTGTTTTATACACCTATAAATGTAAATAACGCTCAAACACAGTTGTCTGTGGAAAAATATACACAGCAAAAACGCTTTAAAACACTTATTTAGGGGAGCAAAGCAGAACCGATGTTAGTTCAACAACCGTCTTATATTTTTAAATTTATGACCTGTATTGTCATTTTAATATACGATCTATGAAGTTTGGAATCCGCGTTCAAATCATGCTATAACCGAAACCACGCTATGAATGTTTATCATCACGGTGTATTATATAGATAATGAGCGTCTCGGCTATATCGAGACTCTTTATGAGCATTAAATCATGTAAATCATGATACACGTAATCGCCATAAGGGTTTAAACATAAAACTCATGAACAGTGTGTTTGTTTGATTGTCCGTTTGTTTGTTTTGTTTTGTTTTGTTTGTTTGTTTGTTTGTTTGTTTGTTTGTTTGAACTGTAAAGTCCCCGTGAACACTATTTAGGTCATTTTGGAGACATTGCTTCCAATGCGGGACTTTTACCCGCATTTAGCTTAAATGACATCTCAAGCCCTGCCGCCGAATGAAACCAATAGAGTTTATATACATGAACGGTCCGACTCGAACCACATTGCCTGGGCAGGCTTAGACCCACCTAGCAGTTTACCAGTACCCATATGCAGTTTCAGCTCTGTGTGGAAGCATCATGCAGCCTAATCTATTTCTTCAAGCCCCGATGGGCGGGGGCCGTGAGGGAACAAAATGTACCTGTAGTTTTGCACAACACATCTGTTGTTTGTACACTTATACTCGCTGCCGGGACAGGACCCTGTAAGAAAATATCATCAGTCTTTATCGGGAACCCACGAAAACGGGACACTGGCAAACCATCACGAAAACACGCCTATATAAAAACATAGTAATCTTTACCACCGAAAAAAAGAAGAAAAATTTAGGATGAAAAATTAATATTTTTCTTATACCTGCTCTAAAATATAGATTGTGGGTACTCGTTAGAACCGCCTCGATGAGGCGGTTCTAACGAGTACCCACAATCTATATTTAATAGCAGAAATAAGAAAATAAGGTTTACCCCTACAAAATACTAAATAAAAGTGGGGTTCAAGGGGGTCAAATTATAAAGGCATGTTTTCGTGATGAGTGCCATATCGGATCCGGCGTCGCAGAAAAGACCTTCATTGTTTGCTTAAGGACACGCTATTTTCTAAGTATATTATTAATCATTTTTGTATCAGAAACCCCAAAACGGGTACTTGGCAAACAGTGCATGCCCAGATCAGACGCCGCAGAACGCGGCGTCTGATTAGGGCCTACACTGTTTGCAAAACGTTCAGCCAATTTCCGAATAAATTTTGAAGAAAACACGACCTGACACCTTTAAAGTTTGAAATAGACTCCTGCTGTATAAAAGGAGGAAGATACATTTGTACAAAAAAAGGTTAAACACTCAGCCTGACACCCTTTATTTACGTAATGGGCTCCTGCTACATGGATGCACGAGAGATGTTCATTACATTATTGAAACACGCCTATACAAATACATTGTAAATTTTATCGCCGAAAAAAAAAACACGAACAATTTAAGATGAAAGCATGCGATATTTTTCTTATTACTGCTCAAAAATATACATTGTGGGTACGTTAAAACCGCCTCAATTTCTAACGAGTACCAACACTCTATATTTTACAGCCGCATCGAAACGGTTCTAACGAGTACCCACAATCTACATTTTAGAGCTGAAACAAATAAATAAGGTTTGCACTTGAATCAGTTTGACTGAATAAAAATGGGGTTCAGGGAAAGGAGGGGCTGAATGATACGAGGGTTGTTCGAAAAAAATCGTACAATTTTGTTTTATTACACTTTCAGTAGTGATTTAATATTGTAAATGGGCCCCGCCTATGCGAGCAGCGAAGGTTCAGGCGAGCCTGCGCATCCGCACAGTCTCGCCAGAACCTTCGCTGCTCGCTCATACAAGCAGTGAATCAAGAGGAACCTTCAGACAGAAAGCCATATCCCTGGTCCCTCTGAATGGCTGGGCATGCGCAGTTAAAATTTGTCATGACGGAATGCTCGGAGACACAAATTCGCTTGGCGGGGCTCAAATGTTATAATTGGCCACGTGATGGCAGTGATTTACCATAAGGTCAAAAGCTTGGATGTATAGTTAGTAGCAACTTGAAATGTTCAACTACATAAATCAGGCCAACCATGTCCATGGGGCCCAAAGCTTAGATATTAAGTATGAAGCAACGTCAAGTGGTCACTCACATAAATACTGCCAACAATACCCATTGGGTCCAAATTGGCCACGCCCAGATGCTAATTATCTCCCATAGACTTATAATGGAATAAAAAAATCTTCTTCTCTGAAACCATAAGGCCCGGAACTTATATATTTAGTATGCAGCAACGCCTCTAGAGTCCAAATTGACCATGCCCCTGGGTTCATTAGCTTCCAAAATTGGAAAACTTATAAAATTTTCTCTCAAACCATAAGGCCCAGACCTTAGATATTTAGTGAATAACATTGTTAAGTGGTCACCTTTATAAATACCTAGGGTCCAAATTGGCCATGCCCCGAGACTTATTAGCTCCCATAGACTAATAACAGGAAAAATGGAATAAGGCCCAGAGCTTAGATATTAAATATGTTGCAATGTTAAGTGGTCACCTATTAGTACATAAATCCCGCCAACCGCGCCTCTAGGGTCCAAACTTGTCACACCGCGAGGCTCATTAGCTCTCTAGGACTTATAATGTAGCAAAATTCAAAAATCTACTTCTCTGAAAGCATAAGGCCCAGAGTTTTGATAATAAAAATGTAGAAATAATATGTGGTCACCTTCATAAATCCAGTCACCCATGCCCCTAGGTTCAAATTGGCCACACCCCTGGGATCATTATCTCCCATAGACTTATAGAAGGAAAAAACTTAAGAAATTTCTCTATCTAAAAGGAAAAATACAAGCGATACACACACCCAAAGACAAATCATAACTAAAATAAACCGCGACAGAAGAACCGTCTTGTAACGGTCAGTGAAACGATTTCTACTGGGGGGGCTTCAATCGATTTTACACGGCCGCAATCCTTGCCCTTACTTCCGTCGCGATTTAGACAAATAATTTGTTCAGTCTGCATGAAGGCCTGCTAACTCATCAGTGCAACATCTCCGAGAACACAAAAATCAAACAATCACAGAGATGAAACAACGGTGAGGACTGGGGCGGGAATAGGAGGGATGGGGTTTTAATATGTTCTAGAAAGGGTTATCCTTTGGAAGCAAAGAATACACCACAGAATTGGACAATATAGAGTGTACATGTTTTCTGGGCCAGACTAGCTAGTTTCGGCCAATTAGGCCTCATCAGTGACCCTCAAATATTTTCAAAATTCCACAATGGAATCAATGATCCCAAAGGACAAGAAAATATAAACTACACTATGATGTAGGGCAGGGAGACTTTTTACGGCCGCCACACATTCCCGGACACCAGCTGTAGTGACGTTAAAAATGTTCTAGAAAGGGTTATCCTTTGGAAGCAAAGATTACACCACAGTACTGGACAATATTGAGTGTACATGTTTTCTGGGCCAGACTAGCTAGTTTTGGCCAGTTAGGCCTCATCAGTGACCCTCAAATATTTTCAAAATTCCACATTGGAATCAATGATCCCAAAGGACAAGAAAATATAAACTACACTATGATGTAGGGCAGGGAGACTTTTTACGGCCGCCACACATTCCCAGACACAAGCAGTAGCGACGTTAAATATGTTCTAGAAAGGGTTATCCTTTGGAAGCAAAGAATACACCACAGAACTGACAATATAGAGTGTACATGTTTTCTGGGCCAGACTAGCTAGTTTCGGCCAATTAGGCCTCATCAGTGACCCTCAAATATTTTCAAAATTCCACAAATGATCCCAAAGGACAAGAAAATATAAACGACACTATGATGTAGGGCAGGGAGACTTTTTACGGCCGCCTCACATTCCCAGACACAAGCAGTAGCGACGTTAAATATGTTCTAGAAAGGGTTATCCTTTGGAAGTAAAGATTACACCACAGTACTGGACAATATTGAGTGCACATGTCTTCTGGGCCAGACTAGCTAGTTTCGACCAATTAGGACTCATCAGTGACCCTCAAATATTTTAAAAATTCCACATTTGAATCAATGATCCCAAAGGACAAGAAAATATAAACTACACTATGGTGTAGGGCAGGGAGACTTTTTACGGCCGCCACACATTCCCAGACACCAGCTGTAGTGACGTTAAATATGTTCTAGAAAGGGTTATCCTTTGGAAGCAAAGAATACACCACAGAACTGGACAATATGGACTGTACATGTTTTCTGGGCCAGACTAGCTAGTTTTGGCCAGTTAGGCCTCATCAGTGACCCTCAAATATTTTCAAAATTCCACAATGGAATCAATGATCCCAAAGGACAAGAAAATATAAACTACACTATGATGTAGGGCAGGGAGACTTTTTACGGCCGCCACACATTCCCAGACACCAGCTGTAGTGACGTTAAATATGGACCCTGGAATCCCCAGTTTTTTTTTCTATATAAGGGAGGTGTGGGGCAGCATCCCATACATACATACATACATACATACATTAGTACTTGTGGGCCGCTTATAGACCTGGGCCTGCCCATGTAGGGTGGTGTGGGTCAGAGCGTCCCTGCATATTAACCCTTTTTGTTTGTTTGGGTGGCAAGGTTTCGGGTGTCGTTTCGTCTCGGTGTCGGGTGTAGGTCCCGCAGAGATTGTAGCAATGTCTCCGTGGTGGCCTAAATAGTGTTAACGGGCCGTAAAATCCCAATTCAGACAATTACATACATACATACATACATACATACATACATACATACATACATACATACATACATACATACATATACATACATACATACATACATACATACATACATACATACATACATACATACATACATACATACATACATACATACATATTTATTACATAGCACCCGAGTCCATACGGGTGTCGCTTCGTGCTTGCCTCCGTACGTGCGTGTGTGTGGGGCGAGTGTGCGTGTACGTGCGTGCGTGCAAGCATGCGAGCGAGTGTGCATACACGTGTAAATAGTTCTAGTTTTTCGTAAATAATTTATCATTCTTTCAGTTTGATATTATTCTTTGTACGATCTGTATATGGAGTCGGAAGGGAAGGAGGAACCGACAGAAAAAGCACCCAAAGAGTTTTTAATAGAACAAACTTCAAAACTCTTCTTCTCTGAAACCATAAGGCCCAGAGCTTAGATATTTAGAGGTAGCAAAATTAAATGGTCTCCTACATAAATCCCGCCAGCCCGGCTCCTGATGCCAAATTAGCCACGTTTCAGGACTTATTAGCTCCCACAGACTTATAATATAAAATGTAGTATGTAGCAATGTCGAGTGGTCCTCTACATAAATTCTGCCAACCATACCCCTTGGGTTCAAATCAACCACGTCCCCCAGGGCTCATTAGCTACCATATACATATAACGGGAAAAACAAAACAATTACCTTCGACTCTCTAACCATAAGGCCCAGAGCTTAGATATTTAGTATGTAGCTACGATAAGTGGTCAGCTACAAAAATTCTGACAACCATGTCCCTTGGGTCCAAATTGGTTATGGCCCTGTGCTCTTTATATCCAATAGACTAATATTGGGAGAAAAAAAAATAAATCTTCTTCTCTGAAACCATAGGGACCAGACTTTAAATATTTAGCATGTAGAAATTTTAAGTTATCAAACGGAAACTCTGGTTTCCATGGCAACATATATCTCCCATAAAATTCAGTCCTTGTTTCAAGTTCTGCAGGCTGTGTGTCAATTCTTGTTTGGAAATATATTTAAAACCTTTAAGACAAAAGATAAGAAATTTCATTTTTCGTACAAAGAATTTGAACTAGGCTCTTTTATTTTGTCCTTACAGAATAGATAATGCCTGTGAGACTTTTCTGTTCGTTATTTTTCATAACAGACGGTCTCCATGGCCTTGCGGGTTGCCCATTAGGTCTCTTGCGCTTCGCTCGAGACATTTGAGACGCCAAGTTCTCTGATTACCGATCAGCTCGAAACAAGTGAAATAATATTGAAACGGCCGTAAAACAAAAAAATAAAACAAAGAAGAAAACTTTGTCAAGGGTCTCCTTCCTCCTTAAAAAGCTATTTGGACATTGGTTTGGTTCCTTCCGCCTGTAAGGACACCAACTTATCGAGAGGTGGGCCAAATTATCGAGAACAACGCGTTGAAATAGTAGCAGACACCGTTTTAACGTTTTCTTAGTTACAGTGAAATTTTAAACCCCCACATAAAAACCCGCCCAACCAAACCCGACCCCCCCCCCCAAAAAAAAAACACTAATACTAACGCAGCTTTTAAACTCAGCGTGTTTTCTAGATCCACTACCTTAAGGACCATTTTTGAACAGTTCCAAAGGCGGTCTTCTTATAGGAATTTAACATGTATATGTTTCCTGTAGAATACATACGCCACGAGAGAATAAAGCAAAAAAAATGACAGTCCGTATCAGAGTCTTTTGAAACCGAGAAGTGAAGGCAATGATCAGGAATCGATACAATTCACCCACACCTCCCATCAGAGACACCGGAGGGAAAGAAACACAAACACGAAGTAACTAGACCGTAATGGTAACACCAACAGCGGAAGGCCAAATCGACAGTTACTTTCCCACAAAATTGGCCAATTTGGCTGTCTAAAACAAAAAGATACAAGAGATACACACATTCAAATTCGAACTATGATAACACAGAAGAACTGCCATGGAAAAAGCATTTCACTGGGGGACTTAAATCGATTTTACGCGGCCCCAATCCTCGGCCTTTCCCTTCCGTCGCGATTTAGACAAATAATTTGTTCAGCCCGCATGAAGGCTTCCTAACTCATCAGTACAGCATCTCCGAGAACACAAAAATCAAACAACCACAGAGATGTTAAAACGGCGAGGACTCGAAAGCAAGAAAACTCTGAAATGCCTGAGCAAAAGAAAAAAGAACCCTTAGACTCCGTTGGACCCAACCAGAGAAAGAGCATCAGATACCAACCAACATAACATAAAATTACACTATAATTCCATTATTAAGACTACCTTTGAGACTGTTCAAAAGTGGTCTTATGACCACTTTTTGACGTAAGACTACCTTTGAGACTGTTCAAAAGTGGTCTTTAAGACCACTTTTGGACGGTCTCAAAGGTGGTCTCTTAATAGGAGATACTAGGTGTAAAGCATAAAGAAGAATAACTGGAACCTTCTCAATAAGCTTTTAAAAGCAGATTTAGTCTGAATTTTAGGAGGTCTTAATTGCGGAATTTCACTGTAGCTTGAACCTTCTTGTTACTTACTGATTGTGGCATGCGTCCAATTAAAGCGTAGTGAAAACCCGGCGCCCTGTGTACCATAATTAGTGATAAACTGAAGCGTCAAGTACTTTCCTGAAGATGAAACCGGGTTAAACGTAGAACCACAGTATTTTCCGAGTAATGTACTGTTGACATTGGGACCATCGTAAAGTGCCAGGTAATCATAATAACAACTGAAATAGCAATGAGTAAAGTTTTGTTTGATTTGAGGTTTTACGTCACCGTCAACACTGTAAAGGTCATTTTGGGGACGTTGCTTCCAATTTTGTGGGACTTCTACCCGACATTGTGATGCTATGACATCTCAAGCCCTGTAGTCCAATGAAACCAATAGGGTTTATTTGCATGGACGTTCCGCCTCGCACCGCGGTTCCTGGACAGGCTTAGATCCTCTAAGCGGTTTACCAGTACTAGTGTGCGGGCCGGATTCTGCTCTGCGTGTAATCATCATGCAGCCCATATATTTCTTCAAGCCCCTATGGGCGGGGACCTCCATGGGTAAAGAAATATTTTCACTGATGCTTATGATAAATAAAACCATCACTTGAACAAGTCCGTGAAATGATCACCCCTTAAAAACCATTTAATGGTTTACCGGGTTTACACTATTTTCTTTCTTATTTTGCTTCAAAACATAGGTTGTGGATACTAGTTAGAACCATCTTAATGAGGCGGTTCTAACAAGCACCCACAACCTATGTTGAGGCAGTTCTATCGAGTACCTACATCTTATGTCTTGCAGCAGAAATAACAAAAATATCACGGATTTGCCATCAAAAACTAGCCAGTTTGGAGATGTGAAAAAAAAATGCAGTATGTCGCACGGGTGTGTTATTTAAGAAATGGAATTTATTTTTCTGCAGTTCAAGGAAGTATGAACGCAGTGGGTCGCGTGCAAAGTAAATGAACCTCGAAGGAGTTCATGTAAACTTTGCTAGCGTCCCACTGTCGTTCATACTTTCATGAAAAGCAGAAAAATTAAGTTTATTTTTTATATTTACATTATTTGCCCCTCATCACTGGGCGAAAAAATGCTTGCAGGGCAAACTTGTAAAGCTAAAGAACATTTACACGCTGTTTTTACAAAGAACGGAACAGCGTTGACGTCATCAACGCCCGTAGAGAACAATGGTTTAGAATCACGTCACTTAACGTCATTGAAAATCATGTGATTCGATGCGTTCATGGAATTATGAACGCAATAGTTTTCTATAGGTTTACATTAGACTTTACAATGGGAATGTAAATATATCGTAATGGACTCCGAAAAAAACACGATTTCACGTTCATGAACATATACATTTACTCCCATATATAAAGAATGTAGGCGGTCCCCGCCCATTGGGGCTTGAAGAAATAAATGGGCTGCATGATGCTTCCACGCAGAGCTGAATCCGACTGCACACGAGTAATGGTAAACCGCTTAAAGGATATAAGCCTGCCCAGGCAAAGCGGTGCGAGTCGGACCGTCCATGCTTATAAACCCTATTGGTTTCATTTGGCGACAGGGCTTGAGATGTCATTTCATCTCAATGTCGGGTAAAAGTCTCACAAAGTTGGAAGCAACATCTCCAAAATGACCTATATAGTGTTGACGGGGACGTTAAACATTAAATCAAACAAAGACATATAAAGAGTGTAGTATCGAGGCATTAAATCACTCTTCTTTATTGAAACAAAACAGGAAAAAAATGATCTAGAAATGTGTACAAGGAACGCGGTCTGCCCCCGCCTTATTGTTGTGATGCTGACTAAAAATTCAAACGCAAATGGCAACCGCCATTTTGTACAAAAAATAAACGCAAATTGCTGCCGCCATCCCAGAAGCGGACGGACGGATGGACGGACAGGAATTACATTATATGGTCTTTCCACCATTGTTCGAATGGCGGAGGCATGCGATATGAAGTGTATTTGACTGTTGCACATACAACTGTCAGGGTAAGTGATGCTTGTCTGTGTTTATATACCTATTTACCTGCAGGTAATTCCTCTCTCTCTCTCTCTCTCTCTCTCTCTCTCTCTCTCTCTCTCTCTCTCTCTCTCTCGTTAATTACAGTGAGTCTAAATGACTCGAACACCAATGACGTATTTTCCATATTTGTTATGAGCTTGTTATTGAGTAACATGAAAAAGGTGTTGTGTGTATTCATTTAAATCGCCTCGGTGATGCGATTTTATTGAGTACACGCAGCATACCTTTTTTTGTTTAGAAGCATTATGCCTACTGGTTTGGTGCTTCAGTCCTTTCCTTGTGGAGTCGTAGCGTGCTGTGTAGATTGGTTCCAAGAAAAAACTACGGTAAATAACTTGTAAAATTCTATCTATCCACGGAGTCTGTCACATTTGGCCATTACCTCAATTTTCCCTGTATTGCCGAATCCTTGTACTCGATGCTACACAATGTACCTAACCATCCACCAGAGACGCGTCAAGGAAAACGATGATACTTGACGAAGTCAGCAAATCCGACTATGCATGAATAACGTCAGAATTCAAGGTCAACCTTCCGTATCTGCATGATTTTATGCCCCCAACGTCGATGAAGTTGGACGAGTATATTTTTCTTGGACGTTCTGTGCGTCCGCTCGTTACGGCTTTTGATGCACAGCATAAATTTTCTACCATGCATGTTAGGGTTACAATAGCTGACATAACTTTTATTCCGTCAGGATTATGTCCCTTTCCTGAGTCATGGCTATTTAACCCTTGTCCTGCTGAATATTCATATATGCCACACCCACTACTGATTATCAACCAATCAGATTACTTGATGCAAATCATGATGCAACAAATTCATAAACTGAATGGCAAACAATGAAGATCCTGATCAGATGGCTTCTTTAGAAGCCATCTGATCTGGATCTGCATTGTTTGAAAGGCAAGGCATATTCGGGATCAGCAGAACAAGGGTTAAAAACAAATAGTGATGAAATATTGACAGCAAAAATATCTCAGAAACTATAAAAGTTAGAGCCGTGAAACCTGGTGTATAGCTTGGTATCGGTAAGCAGATGTCCGGTTTTCAGTTTTGGCCCTTTGTAACTTTGGTCAGTTTATATTACATGTTTTATTATGTATAACCGAAAGTCTGAACCGTGCATTCTATGGTTTTGAAAATAATGTACGGATTCCTCATAGAAAAATAGCTGAGGTGTATTTTTTTTCCGTCAGGACTATGCCCTTTTCCCAAGTATTTTGAAAAATATGGATGAAATTTTATCAGATAAATTTCTCAAAAGATACTAAAGCTGGAGCCTTGAAACCTAGTGAATAGCTTAGTATTGATACGTTGATGACCTGATTAACTTTTGAGTAAATGCTGAAAAAATAGTGCATGAGTTATGCCCTTTGTAACTTTGGAATTTTTAAAGTGCATGCTTTATGATGCAAAATATAACTTTTGGACCGTGCATACAAGGATTTTCAAATTTTATATATTGATTTCTCATGAAAAAAAAGCTGACGGGTACTTTTTCTCATCGGGACAACATTTCTCAAAAACTATAGAAGCTAGAGCCTTGAACGTTGATGAGTGGATTAGTAGTGATAAGTAGATGGCCTGATTAACTTTTACATAAATAAACAAATACGACCTTGTTTAGAATATTTTACTTATTTTGAGCCGGTCGATATTCAGAGGTGGACGAAAACTGGAGTCACCACCTGACCTTGGCGTCTCACGTGTAACCCGAGCGAGGCTCGAATCCAACGCTGTAAGAGACCTAATGATCAAGAGTAACCAATATATGAAGTATATACTCACTTTGAAGAAGTTTGTAAATCAAAAGAATCTGCTATCAGTTCGACATGCCATCCTTGTTGCGCTTCAATTGTCCAGGTACACCTCATGTTCTTGCCGTAGTTATGCCCAATATCAAAGCCTCCGTGAGATTTTATTGACCCATTTTGGGCTCTGTAGTACGGCGCAGATCCACAAGAGTAGTCACGTCTTACTGAAGTTTTAATCAAGACACGTTACTCATTGGACACTAACATAAAAGCTGACAGTTTTTATTTCAAAATGTGCTTGCATAACATCACGAAAACACACCTATATAATTTTGACCCCCTTGAACCCCACTTTTATATAGAAAAACTGGGGTTTCCGGGGGGTATACCTTATTTTTCCTATTTCTGCTCTAAAATATAGATTGTGGGTACTCGTTAGAACCGCCTCGATGAGGCGGTTCTAACGAGTGCCCACAATCTATATTTTGAGCAGAAATAAGAAAAATATCACAATTTTTTCATCTTAAAATTTTCATTTTTTCGGCGATGGCAATGTATTTGTATAGGCGTGTTTGCGTAATGATCTTTATGCTTAGCATTGAGATATTGATTCTCAGTTAAATAAGATTGCTATTTCACTGTTTCAAACAGTTAAAGCATGATTATTATTTCTCGTTGTTTGTAAAGTCGACCGTATACATGTAGTTCCATCTGTTTATTCAATGTCATTTAGCTTGACGTAATTTATTAGAATCAATATGTATGGCACGCACGTTCATATGTAATCACGGTGTTTATATCTACATTCTCGATAAATTTACAGAAAACCCATTTATCATATGACGTCGCGTCTGAGAATATAATAACCTCTATTTATTACATATCTACTATAGGAAATTTACATAAAAACCTTTCAATACATGCTCATTTTTCGCTATTTTGGTGGCACAGTCACGTGACGGGGCCCAAAATCCATTTAATATGGATTTTTGGCACTGCCTTTCCATATTGGCACTGCTCCAATCTGTTACTATAGCAATAGAACGTTAATGCCGTACACCATAGGTTTCAAAATGGCCGCAGAAAAATCACATCAAGCCATGCCAACCCGACTTCAGGACCTAGACAGAGCGATAGAAGACAGTGATAACAATAGATTTTGAGAAAAGTCTGATATTTCGTGGCAAGCATGAAAAATGAAAAACAACATACTTTTTAAAAGAAGTTCACTCGCGATTGGGAAGCATTGTGGAGGACTATGCCTTCAAGCACAGCACTGTCAGCAGGGACGTCCCAGCATTTTAAACAATAAGGTCTTGCCAACAACCTTAAACGAACAGATCCCTTCACTTATGAAGAGCTGGAAATTGTGCGGAAGAAATCTGTAGGAGGAAATAGTTTCTAGGGAAATATGTCCCCCAAAATTGTCTTGTATCTTAACGTAAACAACCACCGCGACCGACTGCTACACACGGAATCGATTATGCAGTAGCATGATGAATAACACTAAAAGCCTTTAAAATTAAAATGGTCTTCAAATAAGCACAAAACATTCTGTAAAATACCTTAAAGCGCATTCTTTGAACTGCAGAAATCTCTGTATATAAAATGGTGTGCCTCTAAGTCTTAGAGGCACACCTTGGCAATAAAATAACCTCTATGTAATAAAATCCATTATCCACTAGTGGAATAAATATGCAAATTAGTTAGATACACCCCGTAATGTTACATGAACGACGTTCTTAACGACGTTGCGTTTAATAAAGACGGAATATTGAAATTTTTGTTAAACAATCATGCATAAAATGCGTTTTAAATGTCATATGATAAATAGAATGTTGTATTTGTGCTCATGCATTACTGAATTTAATAAACTCGTTGAAGAAAAAGGGACAAAATGGTCGGCAAAGCCCCGCATTTTATCCATTTTCCTCAACTCGTTTAATAAATTCAGTAATACATGAGCACTCATGTAAGATCCTCTACATAGTTACTACTGGGAAGCAATGTTGTTCACATTGACTCACGCGACGCATGACGACGAAATAAACAATGGTTCTCTTCAGTATGATTGGACGACGGCGACGTTAGGCGTGGCGACGTTAGGCGTAAAAAAGAAATAGCTGTGTTTCTACTAACGTGCTGAAAAAAAAATGTTGGTCGGTAGGTAGGAGAAACATTTTTTGAATTATTTTATTTTTTTCTACCGAAAAAAAAAAACAGGGTCGGGCCTGTATTGTTTATGGATTTTGTTTTTGTACACGTTTTTGTTAAAAAATGTCATGTTGAGACTTGTATTGCATATTATAATTCATTTTAGATGCTCAAAAAAGTCATCTCTGTATTTTGGAAGGTACAAAATGACAAAAACTACAAAATTGTACTTAAAACGCGCAATTACTATGGGAAAATACACAGACGACACTGGGTTGGGTTGGAAATTGAAATTGTAGGGTCGGTGTTTTAATTTTTATTTTGTTCTTTTATTGATAAAAGAGGTAGGGTCTTAAGCTGGGTCGGTAGGTTAGTGGAATAATGGCTATATGTTTAGGCATTATTGCGCCAACGACGCTGTTCCGCTGTCAGAAGGAAAACTGTGTGCAACTTTTCTTCTTTCGTTTTTGTCCTTAAACAAGATTTTTGATCATATGATGGATGGGAAATAATGTAAATATAAGTAATAATTGTAATTCATTCAACGTTCATAATTATGAATAGCATCGGGTCACGAGCAAAGTTTAAATGAACCCCTTCGGGGATCACTTTGCTCATGACCCGACGCTGTTCATAATTCCATGAACGTCAAATAAAGCACATTCATTTCTTAAATGAGCCCCGTCAAGCGATTTTGGTACTTATCGCCAATGCGAGCAGCGAAGGTTCAGGCGAGCCTGCGCATCCGCGCAGTCTCGCCAGAACCTTCGCTGCTCGCTCATACAAGCAGTGAATCAAGAGGAACCTTCAGACAGAAAGCCATATCCCTGGCTCCTCTGAATGGCTGGGCATGCGCAGTTAAAATTTGTCATGACGGAATGCTCGAAGACACAAATTCGCTTGGCGGGGCTCAAATGATGCCACTACTAGCACCAACGTAACGCAATCAATGCACACAATGCTAGGCCAGCTTAGCAACTATAATTGTTCGTCTGTCATTACTGACAATGACCAATCTTAATCATATTTGAGAAATGTTACTATTTGCAACTATAGGCATTATTTGATTGCACATTTCAAGTGAACCATTTGCTAATTTAATGTTCGGTGCTATTTTCCAGGTGCAAACTTTCAGCAAACGCCCAGTATTACACCCAGAAAACACGCTGAGACACTCTAATACGACGCGAAATCGCCATTGAAAAATGGAGAAAAAAAATGTCCTTTGTGGTGACGGCTGACGATTTAAGATTTCATTAACGTATAAAAAAAGAAACGGATTTTTGTTTGTTTGTATGTTGTTTTTTTTTTTTTTTTTTTTTTTTTTGTTATTTTCAGTGTAAGATCAATTTCATCTCACTGATGGGAACATCAAAATAGAAGTAGAGGCAATGATCAGGAATCGATACAATTAACCCACAAC
This sequence comes from Lucinisca nassula, assembly GCA_963580285.1. Classification (NCBI taxonomy): domain Eukaryota; kingdom Metazoa; phylum Mollusca; class Bivalvia; order Lucinida; family Lucinidae; genus Lucinisca; species Lucinisca nassula. Next base: position 130,653,406 of record OY757011.1, on the reverse strand, counting down.
TCCCATCAGAGACAACAAAGGGAAAACACAAACATGAAACAATAGACTCTAATGGAAACATGAATAGTCAAAAGGACAGTTACTTTCTCACAAAATGGCCAATAGGCTAGCCAAAATAAAATAATATATGCGACACAAACACCCAAAGACAAACCATAACAAAAATAAACCGCGACAGAAGAACCGCCTTGTAACGGTCAGCAGAAACGAATTCCACTGGGGGGCTTAAATCGATTTTACGTGGCCACAATCCTCGACCTTACTTCCGTCGCGATTTAGATAAATAATTTGTTCAGTCCGCATGAAGGCCTCCTCACTCATCAGTGCAAAGTCGTAATTTCGCCACTTAAAAAATGTTCCTTAAGCTGACATTCGGTGAAAAATAAACTCTATCTCACGCTGTAAGAAAACAAATATGCTGTATTTAACTTTTGCCGTTTCCCAGATGATATACTTGCAGTTGCTATGATTTTGTTTGTTTGTATTTGAGTTTTACGGCCCAGTCAACACTATTTAGGTCATTTTTGAGCCGGTCAGTTTACCTATCAACACTTTCCTGGGCAGGCTTATACGTAAGCGGTTAACCAGTACAGTGTACATTCTTTCGCCAGAAACTGACAACTGCCCTTCTTGAATCAGCGGAAGGGAGAGAATGACCGTAGAAAAGATTTCATGATCAATCTCCACGAAAGAATGTTGCCGACCCCGGCGGGAGTCGAACCCGCGTCCTCCTGATCACCAGTCAGACGCGCATCCGACTGAGCCACTGAGGCCGGCAGTTGCTAAGATTGTTACTTGCTAGGAAGAGGGTTTTTACGATGGTCAAATTTTCAATATACAGTAAAATTCCAATATTAAGACCACCTTTGGGACTGTTCAAACGTGGTCTTTAAGACCACTTTTGAACAGTCCCAAAGGTGGTCCATGACCAGAGGACACTGTGGGTAGAAATCACAAAGAAAAATTAAGTGAAGCCTTCAAAATAAGCTTATTAAAGCAGAATTAATCTTATTTTCTGGTGGTCTTAATAGCAAAATTTTACTGTATTTGAATTGGCGCGTTTTCGAAATGTAAATATTCGGCCCTGGCACTTTTCCAATACTGAGACAGACATAATACGATTAACCTGATGCATTTTGAGGAAACCTTGCTCAGCAGTCAGACATGAAACTCATGACAGCATCATACGAATATAGTAAATTAATAATTCATGGATTAAAACTACCATGAATCAGGGTTGAGTACTCACTCCACTATAATTTGACGCAGGCTAAATTGTTCAAAATATCGGTTGCTGAACGGGATCGTTAGTGGTCAAAATGTTAATTTTTCTAGCTAATTCAATTTCTAATTCTCTGGTATTTTACAGAAAACTAGACATGTGTCCAAAGTACACAGATGCCCCCGCCATATATCTTTGTCGATATGGCTTGTACCCATTCTCTAGAATGGCACGGGGGTGTCCGGAGGGACCCGGAGCTGTCCACAGGGACCCAAGGTCTGTGTCAGTGAATGCATCTTATCATAAGGAACAATAATATATATGGTTAAGTGGTGGGGATATGAATTGTTTCTGAGATATAAGGCCTTTTATGAATTGAAGGGGGCGGGGCATGGTCCGGGGTTGACCAGAGAGAGACAAAGTCTGTGTCTTAGAATGAGTCATATCATAAGGAACAATAATATGTATGGTTTAGGTGTTCGAATCTGATTAAGTCTGTGTCAGTCAATGCATCTTATCATAAGGAACAATAATATATATGGTTTAGGGGTGGTGACATGGATAGTTTCTGAGATATAACGAAGGGGCGGTGCATGGCCCAGGGGACCAGAAGTCTGCGTCTTGGAATGTGTCATATCATAAGGAACGATAATATATATGGTTTAGGTGTTCGAATCTGATTACTTTTCAAGATAATCAGGCGGGGCATGGGCCGGGGGTGACCGGAGGGACCCAAAATCTTTGTCTTGGAATGTGTCATATCATAAGCAACAATAATATATATGGTTTAGGTGGGGGGGGGGGGGGGGTCGGGATGGACCCAATGTCTGTATCAGTCAATGCATCTTATCATAAGGAACAATAAGATATATGGTTAAGGGGTGGGGATATGGATTGTTTCTGAGATATGAAGACTTTAATGAAGTAAAGGGGGCGGGGCATGGCCCAGGGGTGACTGTAGGGACCCAAAGTCTGTGTCATGGAATGTGTAATATCATAAGGAACAATAATATATATGGTTTAGGTGTTCGAATCTGATTAATTTTCAAGATAATTAGGCATTTTGACAGTTTTGCACACAAATTTCTATATAAATGGGAGGGGGGGGGGGGCAGTCGGGATGGACCCAATGTCTGTATCAGTCAATGCATCTTATCATAAAGAACAATAATATATATGGTTAAGGGGTTGGGATATGGATAGTTTCTGAGATATAAAGACTTTAATGGAGCAAAGGGGGCGGGGCATGGCCCAGGGGTGACTGTAGGGACCCAAAGTCTGTGTCATGGAATGTGTCATATCATAAGGAACAATAATATATATGGTTTAGGTGTTCGAATCTGATTAATTTTCAAGATAATTAGACATTTTGACAGTTTTGCATACAAATTCCTACATGACAATTTTGACCTGTTACGCAATCTGACCCCTGGGCCCACCCAGGGGCATGACCCTGGGTCATCTTGAACATGAACTGATAGGTCTTGGTCTGAGTAGATGTCATACCAAATTTCAACTTTTAATATGGATAGTTTCTGAGATATAAAGACTTTAATGAAGCAAAGGGGGCGGGGCATGGCCCAGGGGTGACCGTAGGGATCCAAAGTCTGTGTCATGGAATGTGTCATATCATAAGGAACAATAATAAATATGGTTGAGGGGTTCGACGAATCCGATTAATTTTCAAGACAGTTAGACATTTTGACAGTTTTGCATACAAATTTCTATACAACGGGGGTGGGGGTCGGGATGGACCCAATGTCTGTATCAGTCAATGCAGCTTATCATAAGGAACAATAATATATATGGTTAAGGGGTGGGGATATGGATAGTTTCTAAGATATAAAGACTTTAATGAAGTAAAGAGGGCGGGGCATGGCCCAGGGGTGACTGTAGGGACCAAAAGTCTGTGTCATGGAATGTGTCATATCATAAGGAACAATAATATATATGGTTTAGGTGTTCGAATCTGATAAATTTTCAATATAATTAGACATTTTGACAGTTTTGCATGCAAATTCCTATATGACATTTTTGACCTGTTACGCAATCTGACCCCTAGGCCCACCCAGGGGCACGACTTTGGGTCAACTTGAACATGAACTGATAGGTCTTGGTCTGAGTAGATGTCATACCAAATTTCAACTTTGTAGCACAACAGGTAAAACAATTATGAGCTCTAATGCGAGTCCGAGGTTTCAGCTCGACATTTCAGCCCGAGGTGGTTACGAACGTGACATACGCACGAACGCACGTACGCACGTACGGACGTAACATCACGGCGAAACGCTATATGCCCCACTCCTGCCAAGGCAGTCGGGGGCATAAAAATGTTAGCATATTAGCTGTCCTCCTGTTTTCTGCGACAAAATATTAGTAAACTGCATTTGCTATATTAAGTTTTGAACAACTTGTTACTGATATCAGTGCGGATTATCACGGAGTTTCGAACTCAGGGCATAAAGCGTTGGCTCCACCCCTAAGATAAAGGCTACCTGAGTCTGAAATAAAGCTAAAAACGTTGCCTCTTATAGCAAATAACATACACAGACGGATGGGAAGAAATAATCATTACGATAACTCGATAACTCTCGTGTGACAAAAGCCATTTTTCACATGTCTTAAATGGCTGCCTATCTGGCGAATATCCGTGATATTTTTCTTGCTTATACTGCAAACATCGGTTGTGGGTGCTCGTTAGAAGCGCCTCATTGAGGCGCTTCTAACGAGTATCCACAGCCTATGTCTTGGAGCAGAAATAAGAAAAAATAAAGTATGCCCCAGAAAACCCCAGTTTCCTCAATATAACGTATTGTTTAGAGGGGTGTTCACTTCAAGTAATTGTTCATGTGATGTAAGGTTTCTGTACAAGCCGTTTTCAGCCATTTAGGCATCACCAATGACCTTAGCAGAACCCGAGGCCCAGAATAGGCTCGATGACCACCAACGGAAAAAGATACAAAAAATATAATTGCAGCATGATAATGCACACGAGTCACAACACGACACTTAATGTGAGCATCAGTAAAGTGCATTAGATCTATAAAGGTTGTCTTCGGAAACACCCCCACCCTCCTCACACAAGACTGAAAAACAACAATCAAGTTTACACACACACGCGCGCGGGTACGATTGAAATAACGATCAAGATGTCTTAGTCAGACAAGTTGTCTTCGGCAAATAAGGACTCATTAATTTGTTTGATTTGAGGTTTCAACGTCCCCGTCAAGACTATTTAGGTCCTTTTGGAGACTTTGCATAAAATTTATGGGACTTTTACCCGACATTGGGATCGAATAACATCTGAATCTCTGCCGTCCAATGCAATCAATAGGCTTTACATGCACGTACGGTCCGACTCGCACCACTTTTGCTGGGTAGGCTTAGACCTTCTTAGTGGTTAACCAGTCCTCATGTGCGGTCGGTTTCAGCTATACGTGGAAGCATCAAGCATCCCAATCAATTTCTCCAAGCCCCGAGAGGCGGGGCCAAATGCCTCAGTAAGTTTCAAGACGCAGATTGGGCTCAGTGATCCCAACGGGAATAAATCAAGGACTCGGTGATCCCAACGGGAATAAATCAAAACACTTCTAGCACTTTTGGGCCGACTGTTTCGAGCCCTAGAAGTGGTACTGAACGCAAATTGGGCTGTTTTATCTCTTTAAGTCCTCGTACTTCAAGCAAACATTGTAGAACCTGATCAGATGCCGCGCACTGCGGCGTCTGATCAGGGTCTAAATTTTTTTTAATGTCCTAGCAACAATAAGCTATCTTTCAACACCGATGCCGCAAAGACAAGAATATCGAGGTTTTTTTCTGTAAGCAAACAGTGTAGACTCTGATCAGACGCCACAATACGCGGCTTCTGATCAGGGTCTACACTGTTTGCCAATGACCAATATAACGAGCCCACTGTAGATTCTATACTTTTTTACACAGCGCTCTGGCGTCACAGGGAGAAGACAAGCGCTGTATAAATGGCCGATACATGGTTTGCAATAGTCACGTGGACAATAACAGACGGGAAGCTTCTGTAGTTAGTAACTGTGGGTCTCGACCCAAAAAGTTCAGCCACTTATAATTTTTCTAAAAATAATCGTTACCTGTATTTCCTTCAAATCAGTGATAACCACGTGGACATCAGCGCTAAACAACTTATGTGCTAGGTTAATATGGCTGACTGACAAACAATAGACCTTACTATAATGAAGTCCAGTGAGATGTCCTACCGCACTGTTTTTCACTTCGGGCTCATTTAAGTGCAATATGAAGCTCGGACGCCTGATGCATGTATATCAACACATCTTGCCATTTATTGAACCATTAAAACAAGCATTATCTATATTGAGCAGATCAGTCCAATTCGTTATACCGGGCTATCTTTCATGACTTTGTGGTGAATGCGTTTTTAAGCTATTGACATTTTTTCTTACTTTTCTTTGACACATTGATATTGGTTTTAACCCTTCTCTTGCTGAATATTCATTTAAGCCACACCCATTTCTGTCTATCAACCAATCAAATTACTTCATGTAATTTATTGCTACAAGTTCATAAATTGAATGCCAAACAGTGTAGATCCTGATCAGATGGCTTCTTCAGAAGCCATCTGATCTGGATCTACATTGTTTCCAAAGATAGGGGTTGTCGTGAACAGCAAGATAAGGGTTAATACGGATGCTCGTTAGAGCCGCTTAAACCAGGCACTAATGAACTCAAATATTGGCCGACAGACCCCCCCCCCTCCCCACCCTCACACACACACACACACACACACACACACACACACACACACACACACAAAAATAGAGGATAAAAGACAAAACAATGGAAAAGAAAATATTGTGCTATTGTTTACTTTGTTGGATGAGGCAAACCAGCATACATATTTTAAAATAAGAAGTAGAGTAAATAAATTAGACAGAAAACAATACCTCTAATGGAAAGGCAAATTGAAACGAAAAGTGTTACAGATAGCAAACAATACAATTTTTCCATGTTCTAAAATTTTGATCCCAGACAGAATATTCACACGAGTATATTCGCCAATTCATACTGGGCAATTTATATTGTTTTTGTTGTGGGAATTCTGCCAGAGATACCTTGTGAGGGTTGTTCTAGCATTGCAAAGACTACGCTCTGGAAACGGTATTTGCAACTGTTTGTCGGTCGGTGTGTGCTCGGAGTGGGATGTGTTGTGTTTGCTGGGTCTTGTGCATCATCCGTTTCGGTTTCATAACATTAGGGTTGAGGCACACTGATGAAGATTAAATATCAGAAAGGCCTCTGTGTCACTAAATTTGGTATAGTTACGCATTAAATACAAAGACGTTAAGTTTTGGGGCAACCTATGTAATATACTATTGTCGCACACGAGAACTGATAAAGCGCTTAGGGGATCTAAGCCTGCCCAGGCAACGCGGTGCGAGTTAAATCGCCCATGCCTATTGATTTCACTGGAGGATAGGGCTTGAGAAGTTTTTCATCCCAATGCAAGGTAAAAGTCCCATAAAATTGAAAGCAACGTCTCGAAAATGACCAACACAGTATTGACGGGGACGTTAAACCTAAAATCAAACAAACAAAATGCTCCAAACCTTTCTCGCTGGATGTGTTGGTAAAAAAATCAAAAGCAAAAATGTGTTCGCCAAAACGCGGCAAAAAAGATAAAAAAACTGCCTTTAGTACAGTATTCGCAGATAAGACTCACGAGGCAGAGCTATCTTTTGCACCGGCCTTTGGAATGTTCATTTTACAAAAAGGTAAACCAAGTCATCCAATTGTGTGAAGTCAACTGTAACACAAACAAAGCTGTGGCGAATATGGCAATTTGGTCCGCTGGCAGAAAGCATGCGAAAGGCGTTCAGCGAATTTGGCATATATAGACAAAACCTGAATAGCTCCACCTAGTCAATTTTATCTGCAACTACTATACTCACATAAAAGACTGTCACAATTAATGAAATAATCGATTAATCGATCTTTAATTTCCACCAAAAATTATCGTTACTGTTTCGCTTGTATTCGATTATTTGATAAGCATAATTTTTACCCAAATGTAGTGTCTTAATAGTAGTGAAGGCAATGATCAGGGATCGATATAATTAACCCATACCTCCCGCCAGAGACAACAAAGGGACAGAAACACAAACATTTAATAACTAGACTCTAATTGAAACATCAACAGCGGTAAACCTAAATGCCAGTTACTTTCCCACAAAAGGGTCAATTGGCTATCCAAAACAAAAAGATATAAAGCGATACACAGCACTCAAAGACAAACCATAAGAAAAATAAACCACTACAGAAGAACCGCCTTGGCACGGCCAGTGAAAAGAATTTCACTGGGTGCTTTAATAAATTTTACCCGGCTGCATGATAAGTAGCTGGATGAGTGGCAAAGAGAAAGAAGATTCTGGTCATCTTGTTCAGGCTCTTCTGTCCGAATAAATATGAGCCCCGCTAAGCGAATTTTTGTCTTCGAGCATTCCGTCATGACAAATTTTAACTGCGCATGCCCAGCCATTCAGAGGGACCAGGGATATGGTTTTCTGTCAGAATGTTCCTCTTGATTCACTGCTTGTATGAGCGAGTAGTGAAGGTTCTTGCGAGACTGCGCGGATGCGCAGGCTCGCCTGAACCTTCGCTGCTCGCATAGGCGATAAGTACCAAAATCGCTTGACGGGTCCCATATGGTAGAGTATAACATATGATAAGAATCAAGCTCAGACAGAAAGCCAGAAAGATAAAATTATGACCAACTCTTAAGTTATAACTAATCGATTATCGATCACAAAAGCATGGCTGATAATCGGTTTTCGGATCTGATTACTCTGTCCTACTACTGTGCACAGAAGAGGAAGTAAACAGTCTCGAAAATTACGAAGCAGAGCTGCAGTTGTATGAATCAAGAATGTCATACATAATGTATATGAAGTCCTTAATGTTCACTAGCATTAATGGAGCTTGCACCCACAGTCTGGACATTTATTTCAGGCACGCAAGGGAATTTCTTCAAAATATGAAATCGGAATTTAAAAACTATATGTTGCTGGAAGATTATACCGACACTGTATGTACTTTTTGTTGTTGTTGTAGTTGTTGTTATATGCAATAATAGTCGTTCAAGTAACTTTCTCTGTACTCAATTTGAAAACAATCACGTGAACAAGTCCGTGAAAAAAGGCTCACATATATCCAACTTTATATAGAGAAAACTGGGGTTTTCGGTGGTATATAATATTTTTTTTATTATTTTTGCTTCAAGACATAGGTTGTGGGTACTCGTTAGAACCGCCTCAATAAGGCGGTTCTAACGAGCACCCACAACCTATGTTTGCAGTATTTTTAAGAAAAATATCACAAACCAGTGCTTCAGCTGAAGTGCACGACCCGTCGGATGCTTTTAGCTTTATGAGTGTTACCATATATGGGTATGGCGGCCATTTTGGACATGTGACCTGGACCTAAAACGGTTCCCCCAATAAATGCGCCTTATCGTAAGGAGCAAAAATATATCTTATACTTTAGTACTGTATTCTTAATCGTTTGCAGGATAAAATGCATTCTCACTTTTCCAATACAAAAGCATATGTGTCAAAGTTTGACCTAGGCACAAAGAAGGTCAAGGTCAACCCAGGGTCACCATTTTAGCAATTTATGATGGGCCTACGTCCCAGATGCTATTTATCAAGTTTCGTGGAAATCTGCCCAGTGGTTCTGGAGAAGACTATTTTTGAAGGGTTTTTACCATATATGGTTTGGCGGCCATTTTGGTCATGTGACCTAGACCCCATGAGCAAATTTTGGTTTCCAAATCCCATAGAGGCTCCATATGAAATTTGACTTCAATCGGCCCAACAGTTTCCGAGGAGAAGCAGTTCGAAAATTTTCACATTTTTCGCCTCGGTGAGGCTATACTAAATGGAATGTAATATTTCGCAAGTTCATTGGTTAGATCTCATTGATATCTATCAGTATGCCAAAAATTGTTTAAATATTCCAAGCGGTTAAGTCACTATCACCAATTTTCACAAACGGGTTACGGACGGACAGACAGACAGACCATGTATGGCTTGGCGGCCATTTTGGTCATGTGACCTGGACCCCATGAGCAAATTTTGGTTCCCCCCATCCCATAGAGGCTCCATATGAAATTTGATTTCAATCGGCCCAACGGTTTCCGAGGAGAAGCAGTTCGAAAATTTTCACATTTTTCGCCTCGGCGAGGCTATACTAATGGAATGTAATATTTCGCAAGTTCATTGGTTAGATCTCATTGATATCTATCAGTATGCCAAAAATTGTTTAAATATTCCAAGCGGTTAAGTCACTATCACCAATTTTCACAAACGGGTTACGGACGGACAGACAGACTGACAGAATGACAGACTGACAGAATGACACGGTGATTTTAGGGCACTGTTAGAAATCAATCGACTTCAGTCGGTCGCTTTTTCTGCGGGTCGTGCAATTTTCATCAGAAAAGTAGCCATTTTTGGAGATGTGAAAAGATGCACTATGTCGCACGGGTGTGTTATCGTAAAACAAAGTTTTATGCCTAACGACATCGTTAACTTTGAATAAGTTGGCCCAGAACTGCATATGAAATTAACACGTCATTGTAATGAACACTCCCATACACCCCACTTTATATAGAGGAAACTGGGGACTTCATTTGTCTTATTTCTGCTCCAAAACATAGGTTGTTGGTATACAAATAAAGATAATATCTCAAATTTTCATCAGAAAAATGACTAGTTTGGAGATATTTATTTGCAGTGCTTTGCGATGTTTGTCAATAAAACAATTATGTGTGATGCTTGTTTTTTTATCATGGTTTCATAATTCATCCATTAATCTGTTCTCATCTTGGCATGATTAGCATTACCAACGAACAAATTGTCAGCAATCGAGAATTTTGGCATGAATGCCAGAGACTGACTTTTGTTCTGGTTTGTCTTTGACTGTGTGTATCGCTTATATATTTTATGTTTTGGATAGCTAATTGGCCATTTTGTGGGAATTTTTTCCGCTATTGATGTTCCGTTGGGGTCTGGTTGTGTCATGTTTGTGTTTCTTTCCCTTTTCCCGATGGGAGCTGTGGGTTATTTGTATCGATACCTTATCATTGCGTTCACTTCTATTTTGCAAGTGAATCCGTTAGTACCGCACCTCTTTAGGGTATTATTCGTGCTGCGTTAACATATGTTGTTGGTTATACTGCCACCTGTTAATGAAATGTAAGGGGCATATAGGGGAATCACCATGTTCATCGGTCTCTACATCTATTGGTCAGTCTATATATTTGTTTCTTCTTCCCACTCAGTATCTGGAGTAAAACTCACTAATTGATCCAAAATGCTCGTACTTTTCACGACGCCAAGGTCACACTTAATGCTTGATTCAGTCTGACACTTTCAGCCATTTGATGCCAGGATCTCATACTTTGCACAAAGGTTGTCAACAGCTAAAGAGTTTTACGACAGCTGGTGTTGTGCCGTGTGGTGGCCGTAAAACGTCTCCGCGTACATCAACCATAGTGTAGTTTATATAATACTTTTGGTCCTTTGAGATCAGCGTGAATATTCTGAGAAATCAGAAATAATTTTTTGGTTTAGACTCATATTCTAGACAGGTTTTTTAATTTTTTGGACCCCAATTTGATTTATATCAGTCTTTGTATCGACTGCCTATTCGAAATTTGTAAAATTGCAGTATGTTTCCTCTGGCTTTCTTTGCCGGATCATTACAGGGTCACTGATGAGGCTTTATTAGCCGAAACTACGTAGTATGACCCATCTTCTTTCTTATGAATGTTTTCATTGCTCTTAAAGGAACTCATTTTGATTTTTATTTGCCTTCACTGCAGCTGGTGTTGTGCCGTGTGGTGGCCGTAAAGTGTCTCCCCGTACATCAACCATAGTGTAGTTTATATTTTACTTTTGGTCCTTTGAGATCAGCGTGAATATTCTGAGAAATCAGAAATAATTTTTTGGTTAAGACTCATATTCTAGACAGGTTTTTAATTTTTTGGACCCCAATTTGATTTATATCAGTCTTTTTATCGACTGCCTATTCGAAATTTGTAAAATTGCAGTATGTTTCCTCTGGCTTTCTTTGCCGGATCATTACAGGGTCACTGATGAGGCTTTATTAGCCGAAACTACGTAGTATGACCCATCTTCTTTCTTATGAATGTTTTCATTGCTCTTAAAGGAACTCATTTTGATTTTTATTTGCCTTCACTGCAGCTGGTGTTGTGCCGTGTGGTGGCCGTAAAACGTGTCCCCGTACACCAACCATAGTGTAGTTTATATTTTACTTTGGTCCTTTGAGATCAGCGTGAATATTCTGAGAAATCAGAAATAATTTTTTGGTTTAGACTCATATTCTAGACAGGTTTTTAATTTTTTGGACCCCAATTTGATTTATATCAGTCTTTTTATCGACTGCCTATTCGAAATTTGTAAAATTGCAGTATGTTTCCTCTGGCTTTCTTTGCCGGATCATTACAGGGTCACTGATGAGGCTTTATTAGCCGAAATTACGTAGTATGACCCATCTTCTTTCTTACGAATGTTTTCAGTGCTCTTAAAGGAACTCGTTTTGATTTTTATTTGACTTAAGGTCCTTTCATCGAGATTTAGTTTAATCTTTTCAAAACTGAATAAAATTTCACAGAACCAAATTCGTGTCTTGTGTAAAGCTTTTAAACACATAGATCCAGGAACTCAAACTTTTCATGAAATCATTGACATTGACCTTTACTTAAATTCATGTCATCAAGGTCAAGTGCAATAGCTGAAATACTTTGAAAATTAAAACATTGTAAATGTTCTATTTGCAACTTCTTAAGCATTTGGCAGCAGACACATAGAGATTGCAAAGAGGTTTACCTATGACGTTTATATTAATTCGATTTGCTAGAGTGTGTAGTCATGTAACTGACTTCAACACTCGTAATAAATTATTAACGGCTAAACTCCTTAGTCAGGGTTATCGGTACCATAAACTACGCAAAGCCTTTTCAAAATTTTATAGACGCCATTCTGATTTAATTTCAAAACTCAATATTGGACTTAAATCTCTTCTGCAACAAGGTCTATCGGAACCCGAATTTTATGGTGACTTAGTATATAAATTCAGAAAAATATATAACCGCAATGACTTCAGCACCCAATTTCGTGAAATCATTCTGCGATATAAAAAGATTGGGTACAACATGGATGTTATGCGACAGACTGCATGCATGGTAGTTAACCCAATCACGGTTGGCAACTTTGCTTCCCTCTTTAATTGCACGCCGGTGGGTCAGGCCTCAGATTCTATGACGGCTCCAAAGTAAAGGGTTATTGAGAATTAGAGAGATCTAATTCAAGGTAATGTTGGTTGGTGCCTGATGCTCTGTCTCTTGTCGGGCCCATCGGAGTCTAACTGTTGGTTTTCTTTTGCTCCAGCATTTCAGTGGTTTCTTGCTGTTGAGTCCTCACCGTTGTCTCACCTCTGTGGTTCTTTGATTTTTTTGTGTTCACGGAGATGTTGCACTGATGAGTTAGGAGGACTTCATGCGGACTGAACAATTTTTTTTGTCTAAATCGCGACTGAATTAAGGGCGAGGATTGTGGCCACGTAAAATCGATTTAAGCCCCCCAGTGGAAATCTTTCCAATGTCCGTTCCAAGGCGGTTCTTCTGTGGTGGTTTATTTATGGTGTTGTTTGTTACTTACTGTGTGTGTCACTTGTGTCTTTTTATTTTGGATGGCCATATGGCCATTTTGTGGGAAAGTAACTGTCCTTATGGCCTTCCTTTGTTTAGGTTTCCATTATGGTCTGGTCGCTAAATGTTTGTGTTTCTTTCCCTTTGGTGTCTTTGATGGGTGGAGTAAGTTAATTGTATCGATTCCTGATCTTTGTTTTACTTCTACTTTACAACCTAATGGTGATTCATGACCTTGAATTAACCTTGAACCAAAGTCATAGATAAAAAAAAGTTCAGTGCTTTATAACTTAAACACGTACAGCAATTCATGTCCTTAATCTGCATTGTTACATGGATGCATGACCTTAACCTAAGATCGCGTCTTAAAGATCTAGGTCAGTGTCTTGAAAACCATTGAACATTGAAATATGTACATGAACATTCATGTCTGGTGAATTACTCAGCAACCCACTGAGTCATGAAGCCACGTGCAATAAAAGTGAAGGTATGTATCAGGAATCGATAGAAATACCTTACACTTTTCAATCAAGACAAAAAAAGGAAGAGGCACAAATGCCAAGCACCGACTTGTATTCAAGGTCACCATAGTATTAAACTCATGTCTGCACTTATATTTATCTTCCTGGTTAGCATCAAAGACCAATATTTTGCACAGTTACTTACGTTTTTAGACTTTTGCCAAGCTGTTTTCAATTCCATCAACAAAAAAAACAAATATTATAGTGCATGGAAAGTTCATTCTAATGCACTTGCATATATAACGCGACGTCTGATTGGATAACGTCAAAAATTTGCGACAGTATATTCTGCGATATACTGTCGGAAACCCGACGTCATTATGTAACGTCTCTTTCCATTGGCTGGTATTTGGTTTTACGCAGCTCCCATCGCTTGCCGCTTTGAGCAAAATAGCACACTTTTTTAAGAAAACAACCAAATAAATGCATTAGAATAGGGATAACTGTATTGAAAATTGTCATTTGGGGAGGTAAATCGTCGGTTTTACGGTCGCAAATTCCGTTTTACGGCTCCGCTGACGCGTCGCCGTAAAACGAAATTTCCGACCGTATAACCGCCGATTTACCTCCCCAAATGACAATTTTCAGTACAGTTATCACCTAATTATGGTACAGTTTTCCAAGTAATCGTGCTTGTAATGGCAATGACTTCAGCACCCAATTTCGTAAAATCATTCTTCGATATTAAAAGATTGGTACAAGATAAATGTTATATGACAGATTAAAATGCATGGTAGTTAACTCAATCACGGTTGACAACCTTGCTTCTTTAATTGCCCGCCGGATGGGCAGGCCTCAGATTCTATGACGGTTCCAGCGTAAAGGCTTACTGAGAACTTAAATTTAACTTATGTATTGTTGGTTGGTGCTTGATGCTCTGTCTCTGGTCGGGCCCATCGGCGTCTAACTGTTGTTTTTCTTTTGCTCCAGCATGCTGTAGACTACTCACCGTTGTTTCATCTCTGTTCGGAGACCTTCATGCAGACTGAACAAAGTCTCTAAATCGCGACGGAAGTAATGGGCGAGGATTGTGGCCGCGTAAAATAGATTAAAGCCTCCCCCCCACACCACCACCAGTGAAATTCTTTTCACCGACCGTTCCAAGGCGGCTCTTCTGTCGGGGTTTATTTTTTTTATTGTTTGTCTTTGAGTGTATGTATCGCTTACATTTGTTTTTATTTTGGATAACCAATTTGGCCATTTTGTGGAAAAGTAACTGTCCTTTTGGCTTTCCCGCTATTGTTGTTTTCATTAGGGTCTAGTTATTGCAAGTTTGTGTTGCTTTCCCTTTGGTGTCTCTGATTGGAGATAGATTCCTGAAAACAGGACCAGACCTGCTGTTACCCTTTATTAGCAAGAGAGCAGATCATAGTGTAATCTGTGTACCTAACCCATATATGACAATGGAATATTCTCCCTAATGAGTTCGGATTGGTCCATTCCTAATTATAGGGGTGACAGTTTTGTTTTGTGTGAAGTAAGTTTTACAAAAAATGTACATACTTTAAGCAAACACAGTAGACTCAGATCAGACGCCGCGACATGCCGCATCTGATGAGAGTCTGTACTGTTTGCCAATGTCCCAAAACGAACCGCAAGGCATATATGGGGTAACCAACCGAAAAAGCATTGCCGAACCTTTCACAACTTGTTATCATGTCACGTTTTGTTTATTGACGCATCAGATAAACAACAATAGCCTGACAAAATGTACGTCGGAATTCTCAAAGATAAGCTCTCTTCTGAAAGATAGCCTCTTACGAAATTGAAGGAACCTTGTCCCAATTTGAACAAAGGGTTATCTGATAGTATGGCGCAATATGATTATTATGGTGGGAGTGGGCACACAATCAGAGAAGACAAAACTTTCAAACATAAGTGACACACTTTATTAACCCTTTTTGTACCAAATGGAATCTTCCGCCTTATATATAGCATTAGTCCATTTCAAATTTTAGGGGTAGTCAGGTTGTGTTTTCTTCAAAATTTATTTGGAAAATGGCTGAACTTTTTGCAAAAAGTGTAGGCCCTGATCAGACACCGCGTTCTGCGGCGTCTGATCTGGGCCTGCACTGTTTGCCACGGTACCCATTTAGGGGGTTCCAGTCTGAAATGGATTAATATGCGTCTGGTACATATGCATATGACACGTGTATCAATTCTACGCAATTGGGGATAATTTGTTCTAGCGGCCATGGTTCGAATCCCGCCGGAGGCAGAAATATTTTCAGTTTTATGCTTCCTTTCTTTGTTATGTCTTTCTAAAGTTTTTGTAAAAAATATTGACGTTCGTAAAACACCGCCTGACTATGGCGGTTGACATAAACAATGCTCTAATCACCATCACGTCAACAAGTCCATGAAATGAACACCCCTTTAAATCCCACTTTATATAGAGAAACTGGGGTTTACGGGGGTATTAATTATTTTCTTATTTCTGCTCCGAGACATAGCTTGTGGGTACTCGTTAGAACCGCCTCAATGAAGCGGTTCTAACGAGCACTCACAACCTATGTTTGCCTGTTCCAAGTATCAGGACTTTATGGAACGTGGGAAGGTGCTCACTACCAGGTTGTTATGCCAGGAGAATCAAAAAACCAAACTGGTATCAACAAAAAAGTTCTATGGGAGGCACCATGATCTTGTTGATCCGTACAATGTGGCCATTTCCAACATTATTTCTGATATGTTTGCCAATGGACAGCCATAGGAAGACTTCCAAAATCTCGGACATACCCGTCTCGCCATTTACACCTCTTCTTACGTCGGGTCGATGGGCATGGTGGGCGAAGCTTGCTTACCAAGTAATGCTTGCTATCCGCGGACGCCTGATTACACTCTTCTGGAGTCCATGTCTGTTGATCTGAACATTGATATTTGCCATTTTGTCTATGGACTAATGATTTTGGATTAACGCTTTGGTACTACGACCTAAACTACTTTGCAGTATAAATAAGAAAATATCACGGATTTTCACCAGAAAAGTAGCCATTTTGGAGATCAGGAAAAATGCACTATGTCACACGGGTGTGTTATCGTAATGACTGAGCCAAAGAATCAGGGTGACTTTACGACTTCCACACATTCCTTTTACACTAGTTGTAGGTTGTAGCGAAGTCCAATTTGTTCCACAATGGTTAGTTTTTGGAAGCATGGTATACACTACACATTTGAACAGTCTGAGGCTATACACGTTTTTCTGGGCCAACGCCTACTTTACAGTACACCAAAAAGGGAAAGCTTCTGGTTTTCATAATGCGCCTTTTCTCTAGAGCAACATCGCAGAAATTCTTAACCCTTTTTGTACCAAATGGAATCTTCCTCCTTATATATAGCAGGAGTCCATTTCAAGTTTTAGGGATATCAGGTTATGTTTTCTTCAAAATTGATTTGGAAAATGGCTGAACTTTTTGCAAACACTGTAGACCCTGATCAGACGCCGCGTTCTGCGGCGTCTGATCTTGGTCTGCACTGTTTGCCACGGTACCCGTTTAGGGGTTTCCAGTCTGAAATGGATTAAGAGCTTACCAGTCCTTTGTCTGGCTCACCACATAATGAAAACACGCCTACATAATTCTGACCCCCTTGAATCCCACTTTTATGTCGTAAAACTTGGGTTTACAGGTGTTAACCTTATTTTCCTTATTTCTGCTCTAAACTATAGATAGTGAGCACTCGTTAAAACCGCCGTTCTAACGTGTATCCACATCTATATTTTTATATAGATTGTGGCTACCCGTTAGAACCGCCTCGGTGAGGCGTTTCAAATGTGTACCTACAAACTATATTTTGAGCAGAAATTAGAAAAATATCTCATTTTTCATATAAATCTTTCGTGTGTTTTTTCGACGGTAAAATTTATAATGTATTCAAATAGGCATGTTTTCGTAATGGCTAAAATTTGATTTCATTAGGAAACACGCATATACAAATACATTGTAAATTTTACCGCTGAAAAAGTGCAAGTCTTAAGATGAAAACTTGTAATATTTTTCTTATTTCTGCTCTAACGAGTACCCACAATCTATATTTTAGAGCAGAAATAAGAAATATGATGTTTACCCCTGTAAACCCCCATCGGGGATTGAAGAAATATATGGGCCGCATGGTGCTTCCACGCAGAGCTGTAACCGACCCGCACAAGAGTACTGGTAAACAGCTTAGAGGATCTAAACCTGCCCAGGCGAAGCAGTGCGAGTCGGTCCATGCTTATAAACCTTATTGGTTTCATTGGGCGGCAGATGTCATTTCATCTCAATGTCGGGTAAATATCCCACAAATGGAAGCATCGTCTCCAAAATGACCTTTACAGTGTTGACGGGGACGTTAAACCTCAAATCAAACAAACAAACAAAACAAACCCCAGTTTTACTATATAAAAGTGGGGTTAAAGGGGGTCAAAATTATGATTATTTTCATTGAGTTCGGAAACAGCTATTTGAGTCAAAATTATATATACTATAAGAACGAAAAACACAGGGTAGATTTTCATTCTAAAATGATTTGTAAATAATTTACAAATGGTTGAAAGCACATCATGCATAGAAAAGAAATCCTCACACTTCATTAATTCGTGACTAACAACTCATTAACCCTTATCTTGCTGTTCACGACAACCCCTATCTTTGCAAACATTGTAGATCCAGATCAGATGGCTTCTTCAGAAGCCATCTGATCATGATCTTCACTGTTTGGCATTCAGTTTATGAATTTGCAGCAATAAATTACATCAAGTAATTTGATTGGTTGATATACAGAAATGGGTGTGGCTTAAATGAATATTAAGCAAGATAACGGTTAAGTACTTCAGGATCCCGCGCAATTGTCAATGAAAATTGATTGCAGTAAAATCCGCATCTAATGTTGCCACTCAAGTTCCCGCTCGTGTTGCTGCCCTTAATTAGACAAGTACTGTTTGTTTTCCTGAACACAACCGTCAAGTAATCGGTTGTTCACAGTTTTTGCGGCGATGTGAAAGCAATGCTTATATTAGCATAGGCAATGTTTTTGTGGTTGTCAGATGGCAGTTTCGCAAATTCGCGACGTCACCTGTGGACCTCATGACCGCGGTCGGAGCCAACACGCCATGGTTTCTCTAACCGTCTATCAAGGCGTTCAATAGTTGCTATATTAACTCTAAAAGGATTGCCGATTATTTTAATTCAGCATAAATGTTAAAAACCCCTGTTTCAATTGTCTTTAAGTTTTGAACAATATTTAAATCCCGGGGAAAAGATCTGGACCCTTTAACCACCGACACCCTCACCCCTCACAATCGTTGCAGTTGCTGATCGTTCTAAGGCTGGCGATTCTATATGAGCCAGCGCATGACAAAACCTATAATAAGACGTGCGCCCAACGAAGACTCAGTTCAGACTGCGCATCCGCGCAGTCTGATCAGAGTCTCCGTTTTGCGCTCTAAGGATATCTAAAGGGCCCAATGCACCATCATGCAGCAAGAGAAGTCTCTGGTCAGTCTATGTGGATGCGCAGGCTGATCAAATTCTTCGCTGTGCTTACATGAAAGTTGTAGGAAATGCTGTGCCCCGGCTCATATGTAGTCACGAATATAGAGGATCTTACATGAGTGCTCATGTATTATTGAATTTATTAAACGAGTTGAGGAAAAGGGATAAAATGCGAGGCTTTGCCGAGCATTTTATCCCTTTTTCTCAACGAGTTTAATAAATTTAATAATACATGAGCACGAATGCAAGATTCTATTTATCATATGACATTAAAAGCGTATTTTATTCACGATTGTTTACAAAAATGTCAACATTCCGCTATAGTAAACGCGACGTCATTAAGGACATCGTACATGTAACGTTAAGGAACGTATCTAGCTAATTTGCATATTTAATCCACTAGTGGATTATCGAAAATAATACATGACGTTATTACACTCTCAGACGCGACGTCATATGATAATTTTTTTTTTTTTTTTTTTTTTGGTTTGGGTTTTACGGCCCTTTCAAGATTATTTCACTCATATCGAGCCGATCGTTAATCAGAGGTGGGCGAAAACCGGAGTACCCGGAGAAAAACCACCTGACCTTCCGTTGCAGAACTTGGCGTCTCACACGTGGCCCGAGCGAGGCTCGAACCTACGGCGGTGAGAGACCTAATGACTAAGAGTCAGCGCTCTTATCCACTAGGCCACGGAGGCCCGTCGACGTCATATGATAAATCTTCATATTACCTCCTCTCTGACGCATTGTTATTATTATTATCATTATTATTATTATTATTATTATTATTTTTATTATTTAATCGGAAAAAGCGCCCGGCCAAGTTGTCCGAAACTAATGAGATCGTTACTGAGCGTATCATTAAAACTTAAATTATTAATATGCAAATATACTACAATTTTTGAAAGAAAAGATGTGAGCAACTGTTGCAAATTTTCACCGTTTTCAGCAAATATATAACAGTGTAGGAGTGTATCAGAACTCTACTCACTCTAACAATTAACAGCATAACCACTTACGAGCGAGGTTGTTAAGTTATCTATCTGCCTCGGTAGCTCAGTTGAAACGGTCAGCTCAGTTGAAACAATCAGTGAAACGAATTCAACTGGGGAACTTAAATCGATTTTACGTGGAAGCCTGCCTAGGAAAAGTATGGATAGGTAAACTGGCTGGCTCAAAAATGACCTAAAATAGTGTTTACTGGGCCGTTAAACTAAACTTCAAACAAACAAACAAATCTATCCATCACATCACCCCATGCGAGTATTATGTGCAGTTAAGCGAACAATGCTTAGAACAACTTAGCCCTTGCTGTGTATGGTCAAAATTGTATTGCTGTATTAGCTCTTCCTCTAGTTGTTATTACTTAATTTGTTCTCTAATTGAGGCATTTCCGGGCAGCCTCGTTCCACCTCAACATCACACTTGACTCGTCTCGGGCGTAATGAAAAGTCATGTGAGACAGTAACGACAGAAGCAGGTCTATGTGACGTTAGCAAAGGACTGATACGAACCAGTGCTTCAGCTGAAGTGCACGACCCGCCGGATGCTTAAGCTTTATGAGTGTTACCATATATGGGTATGGCGGCCATTTTGGTCATGTGACCTGGACCAAAACGGTTCCCCCAATAAATGCCCCTTATGGTAAGGAGCAAAAATATATATTATACTTTAGTACTGTATTCTGAACCGTTTGCAGGATAAAATGCATTCTCACTTTTCCAATACAAAAGCATATGTGTCAAAGTTTGACCTAGGCACAAAGAAGGTCAAGGTCAACCCAGGGTCACCATTTTAGCAATTTATGATGGGCCTACGTCCCAGATGCTATTTATCAAGTTTCGTGGAAATCTGCCCAGTGGTTCTGGAGAAGACTATTTTTGAAGGGTTTTTACCATATATGGCTTGGCGGCCATTTTGGTCATGTGACCTGGACTCCATGAGCAAATTTTGGTTTCCCCCATCCCATAGAGGCTCCATATGAAATTTGACTTCAATCGACCCAACGGTTTCCGAGTAGAAGCAGTTCGAAAATTTTCACATTTTTCGCCTCGGCGAGGCTATACTAAATGGAATGTAATATTTCGCAAGTTCATTGGTTAGATCTCATTGATATCTATCAGTATGCCAAAAATTGTTTAAATATTCCAAGCGGTAAAGTCACTATCACCAATTTTCACAAACGGGTTACGGACGGCCAGACAGACAGACCATATATGGCTTTGCGGCCATTTTGGCCATGTGACCTGGACCCCATGAGCAAATTTTGGTTTCCCCATCCCATAGAGGCTCCATATGGAATTTGACTTCAATCGGCCCAACGGTTTCCAAGGAGAAGCAGTTCGAAAATTTTCACATTTTTCGCCTCGGCGAGGCTATACTAAATGGAATGTAATATTTTGCAAGTTCATTGGTTAGATCTCATTGATATCTATCAGTATGCCAAAAATTGTTTAAATATTCCAAGCGGTTAAGTCACTATCACCAATTTCCACAAATGGGTTAAGGACGGACAGAATGACAGAATGACACGGTGATTTTAGGGCACTCTTAGAAAATCAACCGACTTCAGTCGGTCGCTTTTTCTGCGGGTTGTGCAATAACACAAATAATATCAAGAACAACGTTCAAGCTTTGAGACAAAGGCTATGCCATCATCAATGAGAGTGGTGTCTATACTAATTATCAAAACGACAGATGTCAGCGTAACCTCGATATGTGACACTGGATAATAGAAAAGAAATATACTTACTAATACATAGACTGTCCCCACCTCAGTATGGCGGTATTGAGACGGTTCTAAGAACTTGATAAGGAAACTATTTAAAAATACAAGTCCGGGAAATGAATAGCCTTATAAGCACCAATTTAGATAGGCAAATATGGGTAAATTGTGTAAAGATTTTCTCCTTTATTTATTTTTTTTTATATTTTGCTCTGAAACATCGATTGTAGGTGCTCATAAGAGGCTCATTAGAACCTCCAGAGTCGGTCTATTGAGCACCTATAATCTGTGTTTGGGAAAATGATTTCGAAAAAAAAAACCTAAAAAAAAAATGAAGAGACCTTTGGGCCACACGCTCACCAGAGGTCATATGTGAGAAACTCGCCCCAGCCTCTAGCACCATGTCTTTCAACAACCCTTTCAGTTCCCGCAATGTAACGTTCCCAGCCCTTCTATCATTTTGGTCATAGCAATAAACTTCCATCTACATGAGGAAAACACACCTATACAAATACTTTGTAAATTTACCGCGGAAAAAATGAAAATTTTGAGATGAAAAATTGTGATATTTTTCTTGTTTCTGCTCAAAATATAGGCGGTTCTAACGAGTACCCACAATCTATGTTTAGAGCAGAAATAAGAAAAATAGGGTTTACCCCTGTAAACCCCAGTTTTACTATATAAAAGTGGGGTTCAAGGGGGTCAGAATTATATAGACGTGTTTTCGTGATGAGCTGACAGCAAATATCAGAAAAAATCCAACGTTTTGCCTTTTGCCATTAGAAATGCTCAAATAATCAAATACGACTTTGATTAATTCTTATGTTCTTTGGCTAATTGTATTGATTCCTGATCATTGCCTCCACTTCTTCTTTGACATAAAATATGTCATGGTAAACCAAAGGTCACCGTTTGAACAAACTTGCTAGGAATATTAATACTGATGCCACAGGCTACGACAGAAAAAGAAAAAAAAAAATACTGTTTTGCCTCTTTACCATACAAAGGTTTGAGCGAGCAAAGTTGATCTTGACTTAAAATATGTCAAAGTCATTCAAGGTCATCATTTGAACAAATTTGGTTAAGACCCGAATCCCCAATGCTACACACCAAATTTCATGATCATTTATCATTTGGATCCTGAGAAGATTCCCAAATTGTTTTACCATATATGGGCATGGCAGCGATATTGATTATGCAACTCCAATCCCTCGAATAGATTTCCATTACCTTATCTCATAGGGGCTCCACATTTAATTTGTTTCCGATCAACGCAGCAGTTTTGTGGAAAAATGAATCTAAGCCATCTAAGATAAAGGTTGGTAAATAAACTTAACTTTTGGAAGTAATAAATTTCAATTCAGCTGACTCTAAATATCAATTCTGATGCCACAGGCAACAAATGAATCAGAGAAAACACTACTTTGCTTCCATTCACATATCAAAGTACCACAAGTTAACCTTAATGTAAAATCGCTCACAGTCAACCAAACGTCGTCGTTTGAACAGACTTGGATATTTGGTTGATCTATTAAATATTTACAATACCTATTTCGATGGTTTGATCAGTCAAATTTACCCACAGAACTTCAGTTAAATAAAGCAAATTCGTCTGTTACCGAGGCCCCGTTTTTGGATTTACAGCAACCTATTGTAGATGGGCGTGTGTCCTGCGAAATTTATGATAATAAATGCGATTATTTTGATTTTGAGGTTGTACATTTTCCTTTCTTGGATGGTGATGTTCCTCGTGCGTCATCCTATGGCATTTAAATTCCACAATTAATTCGTTTTGCCAGAATGTCTAGTCATGTAACTGCGTTCAACACTCGTAATAAATTGTTAACTACTAAACTTCTTAATCAGGGTTGTAGGTATCAAAACCTACGCAAAATTTTTCAAAATTTTAAAGACGTCATTACGATTTCATTTCAAAATTCAATGTTGGACTTAAATCTCTTCTGCAACAAGGTCTATCGGAACCCGAATTTTATGGCTGCCTGTTCGGAGTTCGCAAAATTGCAGTATGTTTCCTCTGGCTTTCTTTGCCGGATCATTACAGGGTCACTGACGAGGCTTTATTAGCCGAAACTACGTAGTATGACCCATCTTTCTTTTGAGTGTTTTCGTTGCTCTTAAAGGAACTCATTTTTGATTTTTATTAGTATATAAATTTGGAAAAATGTATAATTGCAATGACTCCAGCACCCGATTTCGTAAAATCGTTTTTCGATTAAATAGGTAGGGCACAGCATAGATGTTATACGACGGACTGCATGCATGGTAGTTAACGCAATCACGGTTGACACCTTTGCTTCTCTCTTTAATTGCACGCCGGTGGGTCAGGCCTCAGATTCTATGACGCTTCCAGCGTAAGGGCTGACTGAGAACTAGAGAGTATTTTATTTTAGGTAATCTTGGTTGGTACCTGATACTCTGAATCTGGTCGGGCCCATCGGAGTCTAACTGTTTTTATTTCTTTCGCTCTAGCATTTCAGTGGTTTCTTGCTGTCGAGTCCTAACCGTTGTTTCATCGCTGTGGTTGTTTGATTTTTGTGTTCTCGGAGGTGTTACACTGATGAGTTAGAAGGCCTTCATACGGACTGAACAAAATATTTGTCTAAATCGCAAAGGAAGTAAGGGCGAGCATTGTGGCCGCGAAAAATCGATTTAAGCCCCCAGTGGAATTCGTTTCACTGACCGTTCCAAGGCGGTTCTTCTGCCGCTGTTTATCTTGTTATGGTTTGTCTTTTGAGTGTGTGTATCGCTTAGACGTTTTTGTTTTGGATAGCCAATTGGCCATTTTGTTGGAAAGTTACTGTTCTTTTGGCTTTCCGCTATTGTTGTTTCCATTAGGGTCTAGTTAATTCATGTTTGTGATTCTTTCCTTTGGTGTTTCTGATGGGAGCTATGGGTTAATTGTATCGATTCCTGATTAATACCTTCACTTCTAGTTTGGAAGGGCCAAAGTCAATAATGTTGCATAAGAAGTCTGAAGGTCATTTGCCGTTTGGCTCCTGAGAAGATTTTTAGAAGTTTTTACCATATATGGGTATGGCAGCCATCATGGTTCTATGACTCAACTCCAACGAATAAAATTCCATTGCCTCACCACATCGGGTCTCCACGTGTAATTCGGTTTAAGTACGTCCAGCAGTTTTAGTTGAGAAGAAGGTAAAATACCGAATCAGAACCATCCATAATAAAGGTCAGTGAATGATCTTGATCTCTGAAATTGATTCAGGTGACTCGAAATATCAAATCTGATGCCATAGCCGACAAAAACGTAAAGAAAACCCCAATGTTCTGCCTTTTCCATACATATGTCTTAAGTGACCAAACTTAGCCTTGGCGTAAAATCGGTCAAGGACAAGCAAAGGTTTCATTTAAAACACGTGCTATGGTCTAAGTTCCTTATAATGTATACACAGTTTGCAGATAATTGGCGGTTTGGTTCCTGAGAAGAGATATTTTAAAGGTTCTGTCATATATGGGCACAACGGTCATCTTGGTCATGTGACAAAGATCCCAGACTATAACCTATGGAGGCTCCACATGTAATTTTGTTTTAATTCGCAACACATTCTGAGATGCCATTTTAAAATGTTGACGACGAACACGACCGACGACGGATGCCGGACCAAAGCCTGTCCAAGCCTTCGGCTCTGGTGAGCTAAACAGAAGTGAAGGCAATGATCAGGAATCCATACAATTAACCCACACCACCATCAGAGACACCAAAGGGAAGAAACACAAATAACTAGACCCTAATGGAATCATCAACAGCGGAAAGCCAAAAGGACAGTTTCATTCCCCAAAAAAGACAAATTGGCTATCCAAAACAAAAAAATATAAGCGATACACACACTCAAAGACAAATCATATAAAATAAATCACGACAGAAGAACCGCATTGGTACAGTTAGCGGAAACAATCGGAAACAAATGTCATACCAGAGATATAGGCAATGATTAGCGTATTGTTTAAGCTCATCAAAGCCAAAGGTCCCGTGGGATGTGGGGAGGGTTATGGGATCGGCCGCGGTCCGTCTTGAATGTCTGCGTCTGTATCTGCGTCTGTGTCTGCATCTACGTCGTCAACATTTGCAACTGACATCTCAAGATTGGATTGCCCATGGGTTGGAGGAAAGAAAATAGTTTTTATTCGTGGGATCTTGGTCACATGACCAAGATAGCCGCCATGCCCTTATTTTATAAAAACATTTAAAAAGCTTCTTTTCAGTAAAAAAAATTGGCCAATGACCCTCAGACTTGATATACAGCATAAGAGACTTGGGTTCTACCAAATTTGTGGACGGCCCCGCCCATCGGGGCTTGCAGAAATATATGGGCCGCATGATGCTTCCACGCAAACCTGAAACCTTACCGCACACGAGTACTGGTAAACCGCTTAGACGATATAAGCCTGCCTTGGCAAAGCGGTGCGAGTCGGCCCGTCCATGCTTATAAACCCATTTGGTTTAATTGGGCGACAGGGCTTGAGATGTCATTTCATCTCAATGTCTGGTAAAAATCCCACAAAATTGGAAGCAACGTGTCCAAAATGACCTCTACAGTGTTGACGGGGACGTTAAACCTCAAATCAAACAAACCAAATATGTGGAAATTATGACATTTGGTTGACCCTGACGTATTGTGCGTCGTTTCTTCTGATTCTTTTGTAGCCTTTGACATTTGAATTGATAGTTGCATTCAGCTGAATGGAAGACATTTGCAATCAGATGAATGTACGTTTATCAATTCAAAAGGTCGAGTTAATTTACTGACCTTTATCCTGGATGACTTAGATTCAGTATTTTCATCTTCTCTACCGAACCTGATTGGCTCATTGAAGCCACATTACTTGTGGAATCTCGATGGAATGAGGCGATGAAATTTATTGGTGGGATAGGAGTCACATTACCAAGATAGCTGCCATGTCCATATATGGTACAAACCCCTTCGGAAAGCTTCTTCACAGCCTATGGAATATATATGCTATATTCTTTCTTATTTATACTCATTAGAACCGTCTTATTGAGGGGTTCAAATGAGTACCCACACCTTATTTCTTGGAGCAGAAATGAGAAAAATAATGTATACCCACGTGAACCCCAGTTTTCTCTGTATTAAGTGGGGTTTTGGGGGTGTTAATTTCACAAACTTGTTCACGCGATGACTTCTATTTATCACAAAAATGCAAAACGGCTACATGCACCCAAAATACACAGTAGTGCCAGGAAACGCCATTACGAAAACACGCCTATACAAATGCAATGTAAACTTAACCGCCGTAAAAGCGAATCTTTTAAGATGCTGAATTGAGATATTTTTCTTGTTTCTGCTCAAAATATAGATTGTTTGTACCCACTAGAACCGCCTCATCGAGACGGTTCTAACGAGTACCCACAATCTCTATTTTAAAGCAGAAATAAGTAGAATAAGGTTTACCCCTGCAAACCCCAGTTTTTCTGTATAAACTGTGGTTCAAGGGGGTCAAAACTATGTTTTCCTGATGGGTAAAAAGACAAAAAATGACAATAATACACCACATCTTTTAGCACAATGGTGGGTTGGCGTTATGAATAACAAAAAGTGATTATTTCAGTTTTATTCTATACACAATAAGAATATATTATTCGTATATTCACAAAAACATACATCGCTTGTTCCACCACTATCCTTGGCTTTATACTGAAAAACATAATAAAATAAACCTGTAAGCATTCATTTGGATAAGCATGTTATTTAATGCGCTGTAAAAATTGCATTTCCGCGTGAAATGTCGGGATAATTGTCTAATCAAGTTGTTTGAACGGTCTCGATACCTTTCTGACCAGTTGCCACAATCTCTGTTTTTCCCAGCGGTATGGCAAATATGCATACACAACCAAAACTCTGTTGCTGTGTCAAACAAAGGTTTTGTTTGTTTAAATTAAGGTTTTACTTCCCTTTTATAGAACATATTTAACTTCACTACAGCTGGTGTGTGGGAATGTGTGGCGGTGGTAAAACGTCTCCCTGCCCTACATCATAGTGTAGATTATATTTTCTTGTCCTTTGGGATCATTGATTCCACTGTGGAATTTTGAAAATATCTGAGGTCACTGATGAGGCCTAATTGGCCGAAACTGGCTGGTCTGGCCCGGAAGGCATGTGCACTCCATGGTTTGTGGTTCTGTGGTGTATTCCTTGCTTCCAAAGGATGGCCCTTTTATAGAACATATTTACGTTCCCTCCAACGCTATTATGCCATTTTAGAGACATTGCTTCTATTTTTTACTTTAAACGTTTACCCGACATGAAGATGAAATAACATCACAAGCCCTACCATCTATACAAACCGATACTGTTTATATGCTGGGAGATCCGAATCGCACCACTTTGCCTGGTTAAAATTTTATAGAAGACATTCCGATTTAATTTCGAAATTCAATATTGGATGTAAATCTTTTCTGCAACAAGGTCTATGGGAACCTCAAATTTATGGCGACTTAGTATATAAATTTAGAAAAATATATACTTGTAATGACTTCAGCCCCAATTTCGTAAAATCATTCTTCGATATAAAAAGATTGGGCACAGCATAAATGTTCTACGACATTACGACCTACTGCATGCATGGTAGTTAACCCAATCACGGTTGATAACTTTGCTTCCCTCTTTATTTTCCCGCCGGTGAGTGAGGACGGTTCCAGCGTAAAGGCTGACTGAGAATTAGAGAGTATCTGATTTTAGGTAATGTTGGTTGGTGTCTGATACTCTAACGTTGGTCGGGCCTATCGGAGTCTATCTGTTGGTTTTCTTTTGCTCCAGCATTTCTGTGGTTTTTTGCTGTCGAATCCTCACCGTTGTTTCATCGCTGTGGTTGTTTGATTTTTGTGTTCTCGGAGACGTTGCACTGATGAGTGAGGAGGCTATCATGTAGACTGAACAAATCATTTGTCTAAATCGCGACGTGGGTAAGGGCGAGGAATGTGGCGGCGTATAAACGATTTAAGCTCCCCTCACACCCCCCCCCCCCAACCCCCGAGTGGAATTTGTTTTACAGACCATTCCAAGGCGGTTCTTCTACCGCGGTTTATTTTTGTTATAGGTTGTCTTTGACAGTGTGCATCGCTTATGTGGTTTTATTTTGGATAGCCAATTGGCTATTTTGTGGGAAGGTAACTGTCCTTTTGGCTTTCCGCTGTTGATGTTTCCATCAGGGTCTAGTTATTTATGTGTGTGGTTCTTTCCCTTTTGTGTCTCTGACGGGAGCTGTGGGTTAATTGTATCGAGTTCTGATCACTGCCATGTCTATTTTCGATCATCTAAGCGCTTTAGCGGTACTCATGGGCGCTCGGCCTTTATTCTTGGGCATCGATTTCTATAATTTTACAACTCTGCGTTGACGCACCATGTAGCCCAGTCTGTTTTTCCAAACCCCTATGGGCAGGGGCGCGTCAACTAAGTGTATCTTTCAATTATGCTCCGAGTCTGCGCAGACTGAGCTGAAAATTCTTTGTGCGGTGCATCGATGCTTGAGGGTCACTGATGAGGCTTTATTAGCCGAAACTACGTAGTATGACTCATCTTCTTTCTTATGAATGTTTTCATTGCTCTTAAAGGAACTCATTTTTGATTTTTATTTGACTTCACTGCAGCTGGTGTTGTGCCGTGTGGCGGCCGTAAAACGTCTCCCCGTACATCAACCATAGTGCAGTTTATATTTTACTTTTGGTCCTTTGAGATCAGCGTGAATATTCTGAGAAATCAGAATTAAGTTATTGGTTTAGACTCATATTCTAGACATGTTTTTAATTATTTGGACCCCATTTTGATTTATATCAGTCTTTGAATCGACTGCCTAATCGAAATTCGCAAAATTGCAGTATGTTTCCTCTGGCTTTCTTTGCCGGATCATTACAGGGTCACTGATGAGGCTTTATTAGCCGAAACTACGTAGTATGACTCATCTTCTTTCTTATGAATGTTTTCATTGCTCTTAAAGGAACTCATTTTTGATTTTTATTACAATATTCGTACAGAACCATGTAGCGACAACTATTTTCGGCCTGCATCAACACGCAGGCGAATTTGTCTTTGCCGAGCGCACATGTGCGAAGACGCGTTAATACTATTCGCGGAATAATTAGGGGATGACTTCATTCAAAATTGTCATTTGGGGAGGTAAATCGGTGGTTTTCCGGTAGGAAATTTCGTTTTTCGGTAAAGCATCACCGAAGTCATGAAACGGAATAGGACCATTTTCCTGCCCAAATGACAATTATGCAATACAGTTATCCACATTCTAATGAAGCTGTTCAGTTGCCATTTTAAAAAAAGGTTCTATTTTGCCCAAAATGGCAAACGCTGTGCGCTGCGTAAAACCAAATGCTACCCAATGAAAAGCAACGTCACATTATGCCGTCGAGATTCCGACAGTATATCGCAGGATATACTGTCGCAATTTTTAGACATTCAATCAAACGTCCCGTTTCAAACGCACGTGCATTAGAATGGTGTTTATACACGGTTTAGTTATACACGTGTTATCAAGCGTTTAAGAAAGATTTTTTTTACTCAACAAATAGTGCACAATCTTTACTCTGTAACTAAAAACTGCCCTTCTGCCACCTGCAAATGAGAGACAATGATCATAGAGAACAGAAGGACGCGCTTCAGATCATTTAGACTAACGGGATGAGCATTTAAAACTCATTTAAGGGGAATGGGTACACCTTCAGTGGAGGCAACTCCTGCAAAAGTATTTTGTTTCTCATGTCAATAGAGGTCAACTCTTAAAGAAAAGAATTTGCTCCTGAGTAGCAAATTATTTCCTTTAAGAGTAGATCCCTTTTTCAGTGCGAAAAGCTTATAGAAAAGCGAATAGTGAGTCCCCAAAGTTATCTCCCTTTCAAAAATGGCAAATCTGCCAGGTGTTCCCATTCCCCTTAAGCGCCCAAGTGGTGCATTTCAAATAACCATCAGCTATTTGTTTTATCGTAGGACGTCGTTGTTATTCGGTGTCGTAACGCTAATACATAGTTTCCGGATATAGCGTCTATTCTAATGCATGTGCTTATGTAACGCGACGTCTAATTGAATAACGTCAAACATTGCGACAATATATTCTGCGCTTAGAGTCGGAAACCAAAACTTATCACTTGACGTCTGTTTTTATTGGCTAGCCTTTGATTTTATTAAGCTCTCAGGGCTTAGGTCATTTGGGGAGGTAAATCGTCGGTTTTACGGCCACAAATTACGGTTTATGGCTAACTGACAGCTGAACCCAGTTGGACAAAGCAAGAGACACAAAAGTTCCGGCAATGGTCAGGAATCGAACTAATTCAGTCCGTTCTAAGTTTTATACACGTCATTTCGTTTCAGCTTCTAAACTCAATGTTGGACTTAAATCTCTTCTGCAACAAGGCCTATCGGAACCCGAATTTATGTTGACGTAGTATAGACATTCAGAAAAAAATATATGCTTGATAGTAAGATCATTCTTCGATATAAAAAGGTTGGGTACGACATAAATGACTGCATAAATGTTAGTTATCCCAGTCATGGTTGATAACTATACTCCTCTCTTTAATTGCACGCCGGCGGTTCAGGCCTCAGATTCTATGATCGTTCCAAAGTTAAGGCTTACTAAAATTATAATTTTAGGTAATGTTGGTGATACCTGATGATGTGTCTCTGTTGGGTTCGCATGAATCTAATTGTTGGTTTTCTATTGCTCCGGCATTTCAGTCATTTAGTCCTCACCGTTGTTTCATCTCTGTAATCGTTTCATTTTTATGTTCTTAGAGATGTAGCACTGATCAGTTAGGAACATAGAAGTGGCGGAAATGATCAGGAATCGATTCAATTAACCCACATCTCCCTTCAGAGACAACAAAGGGAAAGAAACACAAACATGAAACAACAGACCCTAACGGAAACATCAATAGCGGAAAGCCAAAATGACAATTACCTTACCACAAAACGGCCCATAGGCTATCCAAAATAAAATAATAAAAGCGAAACAAACACCCAAAGACAAACCATAACAAAAATAAACCGCGACAGAAGTACCGCCTTGGAACGGTCAGTAAAACCAATTCCGACTCGGGGGAGGGGAGCTTAAATCGATTTTACGTGGCCACAATCCTCGCCCCTACTTCCGTCGCGATTAAGATAAATAATTTGTTCAGTCCGCATGAAGGCCTCCTAACTCATCAGTGCAACATCTCCGTGAACAAAAAAATCAAACAACCACAGAGATGAAACAACGTGAGGACTCGACAGCAGGAAACCACTGAAATGCTGGAGCAAAAGAAAACCAACAGTTAGACTCCGATGGGCCCGACCAGAGAGAGAGAGAGCATCAGGTACCAACCATATAAGCCTTGACGCTTGAACCGTCACAGAGGCCTGACCCAACGGCGTGCAATTAAAGAGGGAAGCAAAGTTGTCAACCGTGATTGGGTTAACGACCATGCATGCAGTCTGTCGAATAATATTTATGTTGTACCCTATCTTTTTATATCGAAATACAGGTGGCGGCAATGATCAGGAATCGATACAATTAACCCACAGCTCCCATCAGAGACAACAAAGGGAAAAAAACACAAACATGAAACAACAGATCCTAATGGAAACATCAAAAGCGGAAAGCCAAAGGGGCAGTTACTTTCCCACAAAATGGCCGATAGGCTATCCAAAATAAAAAAATATAAGCACACAAACACCCAAAGACACACCATAACAAAAATAAACCAGGACATAAGAACGGCCTTGGAACGGTCGGCGGAAACGAATTCCACTGGGGAGCTTAAATCGATTTTACGTGGCCACAATCCTCGTCCTTACTTCCGTCGCGATTTAGACAAATTATTTGTTCAGTCCGCATGAAGGCCTCATAACTTATCAGTGCAACATCTCCGTGAACACTTAATATCAAACAACCACAGAGATGAAACAACGGTGAGGACTCGACAGCAAGAAACTACTGAAATGCCGGAGCAAAAGAAAACCAACAGTTAGACCCTGAAGAATGATTTTACGAAATTGGGTGCTGAAGTTATTGCGTTTATATATTTTTTCTGAATTTATATACTAAGTCACCATTAAAATTCGGGTTCTGATAGACCTCGTTGCAGATAAGATTTAAGTCCAATATTGAATTTTGAAAATAAATCAGAATGACGTCTATAACATTTTGAAAAGGCTTTGCGTCGTTAATGGTACCGATAACTCTGATTAAGAAGTTCAGCCTTTTACAATTTATTACGAGTGTTGAAGTCAGTTACATGACTACACACTCTGACCTTCATGCGGACTGAGCACGTAAATTTGATTATATATTTGTGACCCGTCACGCGAAAAGGGACCTTCTGGGAATTTTTGGCGAAAATGAGTTACAACTGATTTCAGATATATTGGTATTTGAGAAACAATTTGACACCAAATTGAATAAAATACTCCTAAAGGTTTATGATTTACAGTATTTTAAACATAGGTACCCAAAACGTAATTATGTCACAGAAAACCGATTCGACGTCATGGGTTATTCGACGTCATGGGTTAACAAACTGTTAAAGGTAAAGTTGCAGATAATAAACATCTGAAAGGCATTTTAAAACACAAAAACATTTATTTCCTAAAGACTCTTTAATTAAGCATTTCTTTGAGAAATATGACATATTGTCGTCGGTGAATCTGTGTAGTTTTAGCGATAGTCATGGGAAGATCAAAAACATTTTTACACGTTATAGGAGCAAAAAATGCTATTTGCAGCCTGCGCATCAGCATAGACTGATCAGCGCATATGATGCCAGTTTTTGTGATCGTGTTAAGACTTAGGCGGTTCTATGCCAAAATTCAGGTCACCGCTGTGGGTTTAAACCTGGCTCGGGTCACTTGTGAGACGCCAAGTTCTGCAACGGAAGGTCATGTGTGTTTTTACGGTTACTCCGGTTTTCACCCACCTATGGTCAACGATCGGCTCGATATGAGTGAAATAATCTTGAAAGGGCCGTAAAACCAAACCAAATGTCACCTAAGGCTTCTGAGACTGAGCAGACTGGTATGTTAGCTCATCTGGTTGGAAATACCAAAGACCGATTTCCTCATGACATACCGAAAAAATGAACTCAATATTCACCGCTATGGTTCGAGCCTTGCTCGAGTCAAAAGTAAGATACCATGTTCTGCAACGGAAGGTCAAGTTTTTCTCGGTACTCTGGTGTTCGCCCACATCTGATTAGCGATCGGCTTGAAATAAGTGAAAAAAATATTGAAAACAAATCCCTTATACTCGTCTATCTATCTATCTATCTATCTATCTATCTATCTATCTATCTATCTATCTATCTATCTATCTATATATCTATCTATCTATCTATCTATCTATCTATCTATCTATCTATCTCTGGCTGCATGATGCTTCCACACAGAGCTGAAACCGACCGCACACGAGTGCTGGCTAACCGCTTTGAGGATCTAAGCCTGCCCAGACAAAGCGGTGCGAGTCGGTCCGCCCATGCTTACAAACCCTATTGGTTTCATTTGGCAACAGGGCTTGCGGTGTCATTTCATCTCAATGTCCGGTAAAACTCCCACAAAATTGGAAGCAACGTCTCCAAAATGACTTATACAGTGTTGACGGGGACGTTAAACCTCAAATCAAACCACTGAAACATGCCCCCGCCCATCGGGGCTTGGAGAAATAGATTGGGCTGCATGATGCTTCCACGCAGAGCAGAAACGGATCGCACTAGCACTGGTAAACCGCTTAGAAGGTCTAAGACTGCCTAGGCAAAGTGGTGCGAGTCGGTCCGTCCATGCATTTAAACCCTATTGGTTTCATTTGGCGACAAGCTTCGAGATGTCGTTTCATCTCAGTGGAAGCAACGTCTCCAAAATGACCTTAATAGTGTTGACGGGACGTTAAAACCTCAAATCAAACAAACTATCGGTCAAATTTGACATTTCTCCACTTTTGTGCGATGAACGCCTACACGATATTCATGTTATTTCGTAGGCAGAGGAGATTATTCTCTATGCACATCGGGTCTACAGTTAAAGTCCCGATTGAAAGGACGGTGTACTTAGATGCTTCATCTCTGCAAATGATGCCAGTTGAGCATGTTCCGACACCGCAAATTTATTACCGCTGCCACGAATTGAACCGGAGGCCTCTTACATCAGAGGCACCTAACCACTCACCTACCTCGCACCGGGACAGCACCTGCCCATTGGGGCTTGAAGAAATAGATGGTCTGCATGATGCTTCCACGCATTGCTGAAAGACGACCGCTTAGAGGATCTTAGCCTGCTCAGGCAAAGCGGTGCGAGTCGGACCATGCTTATAAACCCTATTGGTTTCATTGGGCGACAGGGCTTGAGATGTCATTTCATCTCAATGTCGGGTAAAAGTCCCACAAAATTGGAAGCAACGTCTCCAAAATGACCTTTACAGTGTTGACGGGGGACCTTAAAACTCAAATCAAACAAACAAAACCTCGCACTAGGAAAATTGGTACCGTCTGACGTAAACCACACCGGCAGGTTCTGATGCTGCCAAATTATAAATTTTCGTGAAATTCTTCTGTAAAATCTTCCATTTTTCAACAAGTTTCCCAAGCTGGTGTGTTATTTGTTAAGAAAATAAAATAAACTCCGCTAACTGACAAATAGAACTATAAAATATAGCTATGTTTGTATTTCAATTCGACGCCAAAATTTCAATACACCAAAATAGACCTCATCTCCAGATTTTTGATGACTCTTTAAACCGAGATCCTCCGTCGCAGTATGACCTTAGATGTTGTTTGGACGTGACCCTCTACCACACACACATACACACAAGCACCTAAATGCTAAATGGACCTCATCTCCAAATTTTTGGTGAGCCTTTAGACCGGTATCCCGTCGCCGTATGACCTTAGATGTTGGTGGTACGTTAACGCCCCCACCAGCATTTTTTTTTTTTTTGCCTCGTCAGTTATCACAGTGGAGATTCGAATCATTAAATTTTACTGAGTTGTCAGAATTGATTACTCAGTTTCATTCGCCGGTACGCTCAGCCTCATCAATTCGGTACATGTATATAACTTGGTTGGGTAATTGTTGGGAGCCGGTCCCCGCCCATCGGGGCTTGAAGAAATAGATTGGGCTGAATGATGCTTCCACGCAGAGCTGAAACCGACCACACTAGGTTCTAAGCCTGCCCAGGGAAATTGGTGCAAGTCGGACCGTCAATGCATAAAAACGCTATTGGTTTCATTGGTTGGCAGGACTTGAGATGTCATTTCATCTCAATGTTTGATAAAAAATCCCACAAAATAGGAAGCGAAGTCTCCGAAATGGCCTATACGGTGTTGACGGGGACGTTAAACCTCAAATCCAACAAATAATTGTTGGGAGCGAATTTCAAACATATGACATTATGAGGGGAGTTACTGTAATGCCTGTTCTAATAATAGATTGATTAACTTATGACGTAGCGGTTAGACGTCACCAATACCCACTGTCTGTGAACTGGTTGACCTTATCACCCTGACTGGATATCGAAGATTATCCCTCATGGGCCTGGCATTAGGCTGACCTTACACAAGTGAAAAATATCCATTGCCCGGATCAGGCATGTAACCTGAAACGCTGTTAAATTCATTATCGCCAGAGAACAATTTTCAGGTGGTGCGGATGTCAACTTTTATCTTTATTTACTAAAACAAGGGATGAAACTCGAACAGTCAAAAAATCAAATGCCATTTCGCCATATGTGCGGGGAATTTGTCCGTCCAATTAAGACACGGCGTAATCAAATTATCAGAATCAGATATGACGTTAACGTGCACATAATTTTCAAACGTCATTTACGCTAAATGACGTAACTTCCCAGAAGGTCCCTTTTCGCGTGACGGGTCACATTTGTATTTTGGCTAGCTGTTTGGCCATTTTGTTGGAAATGACAGTCCTTTTGGCTTTTCGCTAGTGATATTTCAATTAGGATTTAGTTATTTCATTGTTGTGTATCTTTCTCTTTGGCGTCTCTGATGGGAGTTGTGGTGTAATTGATCGATTCCTGACCATTGCCTACACTGCTATTTCATTTAAAATAATGCAAAATTATTCTTTCAATCTTTGTTAGAATAAAATGTAGTTTAATAATATTTTATTGCAAGACAAACAATGGGGTTGGGCCACAAGTTCTCTCACCATTAGTTACGACCCTTCCCCTACATGGTCACAACTGATGCAATAACATAACATGAAAATGGTTAGACAAACTACATGTGTTTTAAAAGTTAGATAAATAAATAAATAAATAAAGTGTTGTCATCGAGATTGCTGGCGAAGTTAAGCAACCATGAACTTGTGACATACATATAAGATAGGTTTGTTATGGGCTGATATTGGTAAATCTTCTCGTGCCTTTTATATGTATCTCTGAACTGCATCAAAAACTACGGTATTGTCGCTATCGACTAAGTTTTCATCACCATACAATAACTTGTTAAGATTCAGAGGATGAAAATTTCGGGTAGACTGAAATAAAAGTAAACGTTCTCTATTGTATGTGTGGCATGTAAAGAAGTAGTGCTCTGCGTCTTCAAGGCTGACTCCACAATCACATGAAGGACTAGGAATAAGATGATTTCGATAAAGGTCGTTTTTAAGGTTGCTGCAGCTGTTGCGTATTCTAGCGTGCAATACCGAAAGATATCTGCCACCAAAATGATAGTATGACGGGACTTTATTGACAGGAGATTTCGATCTTTTAATATGGTGTTTTAATGTAGATAAAGTATTAGTTTCACGAAAACTAATGTCAGTTGAATTTCATAGTGCTATTGACGAAGAAATACACGATTTACAGACCAGCTACCGGTAATAACCCTTTTTTGTCGTCTTTTTACGGAGAAACCGCCTAACGCGAAATCGGCTATTTTCTCCGAAAAACAGCGACAAAAGATAAAATGAGCGAGAAATTTTCTCCCGGTTTCACGAACAAATTCTCGGAGATTCTCGGCGAAAATTTGACCAATTGCTTCCATTGAAAATGAAATTACCGGCGTTTCGCGGAGAAAAGAATACAACTGGTCTTACGTGAAATTTTCGGCTCATTATTATTTCTTTGTTTGTTTGGCGTTGTTTTTGTAAACGAAGGCAAATTGTAGTCATTGTTAAATCATAATCAAATATTCTTTCATGTTACTAAAAATTTCTTTTAGTAATTTATTTTTTGAAAGTCTCGTGCCAACTTTTATTCACATCACGAAAATACGCCTATTTATTACAGGGGTATACATTATTTATCTAATTTCTGCTCACATAGATTGTGGGCAGAAATATTTAAAAATGCCAGAATTTTTTTCCGAAAATTTTCCGTTTTTAGTGGTAAAATTTTACAATATATATGAATAGGCGAGTTCTCATAATGAGTCGTACATGTAGGTTATTAGCACCATAATGATGTGTGACATTTACGAAAAGCTCAGCTTTATGAAATAGATGGGCTGCATGAAACTTCCACGCAGAGCTGAAACCGACCCGCATGCGAGTACTGGTAAACCGCTTACAGGATCTAAGCCTGCCCAGGCAAAGTGGTGCGAGTCGGGCCGTCAATGCTTATAAACCCTGTTGGTTTCATGGGGTGGCAGGGCTTGAGATGTCATTTCATCTCAATGTCGGGTAAAGTCCCACAAACTTGGAAGCGACGTCTCCAAAATGACCTTTACTGTGTTGACAGGGACGTAAAACCTCAAACAAACAAAACCAAAAGCTCAGATTCGCCTCATTTATTTATGATTACAAACTGTCAAATTGGTACAGCAAGCGGTGCTTTGAATGCAAAGTTAGTGAACAGTTAACGAGGAACACATGAATTCCACCGCAGGCTAGGTCTATGTAGTGAACGAACGGACGAAAAACCAGACACCTATATCGGGCCATGTTTCATGCAGGCGCGTGAAAAAGGATATGCTACTTTGCATTCGCACGCATTATTTGCGCTACCAGGTCTACTTCCCGACTCCTCACCCACCCCTAACTTATAAATACTCTCAGTTGGAGCAAACAGGTGGTGCATCAACATGTTAATAAAGCCCGTGTAATGAACGAGCCACTATTTCCCATTTTACATGCACACATACATGTAAAGAGAGAACTGGAGTTGACAAGGTATACATTTTCCTTAATCTGTTCATAGACGTCCAATGTAGGATGTGGGTACTCGTTACCAACTACATGTATGTGGCCCGAGCGAGGCGCAAACCACAGCGGAGAGACCTAATGACCCGGTGATTAACCCTTTTTGTACCAAATGGAATCTTCCTCCTTATATATACAGGAGTCCATTTTGAAACTTAGGGGTGTCAGGTTGTTTTTCCTTATAAATTTAGTTCGGGAAATGGCTTATCGTTTTGCAAACAGTGTAGGCCCTGATCAGACGCCGCGTTCTGTGGTGTCTGATCTGGGCCTGCACTGTTTGTCAAGGTACCCCTTTAGGGGTTTCTGGTACTGAAAGGGTTAAGAGTAAGCGCTCTTACCCATTAGGACACGGGGGCCAGTTACCTTTGGGGTGAACAGTAGACTTAACAAGATACCAAGGTTGCATGCCTGTACAAACTTAGCTGATTATCTTGGAGAATTTTGTAGTTCTGCTCCAAGTTTGAGATCAGACTTATATGCAGCCTTGGAATGCTTCCCGCGCAATTTCCCCATAATAACCCTTTTTGTACCAAATGGAATCTTCCTCCTTATATATAGCATGCGTCCATTTCAAAATTTAGGGATTTCAGGTTGTGTTTTCTTCAAAATTAGGAAAATGGCCGAACTTTTTGCAAACAGTGTTGGCCCTGATCAGACGCCGCGTTCTGCGGCGTCTAATCTGGGCCTGCACTGTTTGCCACGGTACCCGTTTAGGGGTTTCCAGTCTGAAATGGGTTAATGTACATGTATGAGCAAAAT
Source organism: Lucinisca nassula (assembly GCA_963580285.1). Taxonomy (NCBI): domain Eukaryota; kingdom Metazoa; phylum Mollusca; class Bivalvia; order Lucinida; family Lucinidae; genus Lucinisca; species Lucinisca nassula. Next base: position 130,613,803 of record OY757011.1, on the reverse strand, counting down.
TGAATTGTAAAGGCAAGAAACACAAGCGGGCCTCCGTGGCCTACTCTTAAAAATTAGATCTCTCACTCGGGCTACATGTGAGCTTAAGTGTAAGCATCAGTGATGTTCAATTACTCGCAGTTTAAGAAAAAGATCAACCAAAATGTAGAGTGGGATCACACATACATGTACAAGCAGGATCCCCGTTATTATATACATTGAGTTTGATTTTTCTAAAGTATTTACTTGAGACAAAAATTAAGTACTCCCAATATGGTGAACCGATAGAAAATCAACAGTTTTCAATTTGTGAAGCGTTTACACAACAGTAAAAAAAAAGGAACACAGAAATCATTCATCATGTTCATACTGCGTTGTAAAGTGCATAAGATGCAAATCATTATGATTCCAACCGGATCAAAATCATACTTTACGATGAATTTCGTCATATGCTTCAAACTTTGTGTACCAAATTTTAATGCATAAAAAAATACATGCACATGAACAAATATACATGTAGGTATAGGCAGATTTCGCGGAGAAACACCGTGAACGACTTCACCTGTACTGATTGGCTTCCTCCGAGAAAAAGCGATGTTCGCGGAAAAATTTCGCAGCGTTTTGCGGTGAAATTAACCGCTTTGAAACGCGATTTTTTTTTTCTTCTCGGAGACATTTCTCGCTTGTTCTCCGAGAAAAAAAGCATATCACCGCGGAGAAAAAAATATGGGTTATTACCAGTAGCTGGTCTGTATGTGAGATTTCTGTACGGGTGAAGGGAACCGAAATATTATTACTATTTCTGAGAGGGTAATTTGAAGTTTCTTTGACAAAAGGATGTATAAAGTCCGAAATGTATGATGGTACTGTGGCATTCACAGTTTTATACATAAATACACGTGTTTGTTGGTTTCTTTCCGCTTGTGGTATCAAACCACATTCTGTGTACAAGTTTTCCAAAGAGACTGATCTTGTAAGTCCTGTCACAATTCGTGCAGCTTCATTTTGGAGCCTTTCTAGTGTCTGGCAGTCTTGGGTTATTACCAGTAGCTGGTCTGTATGTGAGATTTCTGTACGGGTGCAGGGAACCGAAATATTATTACTATTTCTGAGAGGGTAATTTGAAGTTTCTTTGACAAAAGGATGTATAAAGTCCGAAATGTATGATGGTACTGTGGCATTCACAGTTTTATACATAAATACACGTGTTTGTTGGTTTCTTTCCGCTTGTGGTATCAAACCACATTCTGTGTACAAGTTTTCCAAAGAGACTGATCTTGTAAGTCCTGTCACAATTCGTGCAGCTTTATTTTGGAGCCTTTCTAGTGTCTGGCAGTCTTGTGCAGAACAACCATCTCAGACTAAAGAGGAATGCTCTAGTATTTGTAAAATATATGATATATATATATATATCTGATTTAAAGCTACCCTATGAAAGATATATTTTAGTTTACGCATGATTCCGATAACTTTAAGCTACGTTGGTGGTTATAAGTTCTTTATGTTTCTTCCACTGGCCATTGCAACTTAAGGTTAATCCTAAATGTTCATGATGTGATACAAAATTAATCGGAGTTCCATCGAAGGCTAAATTGGGGTTATTTTCATACGGTTTGAGTGTGAACAGAACAGCTTCTGTCTTTGAGGAATTGAAGGTTACTAACAATTATTTTGCCCAAATTTTAAGTGCTGCCAGGTCGTGATTGATAATTCCTTTGATATCACTGATTGATGAAACAGAATAAAAAAGTGAACTGCCATCTGCAAAGAGGCTAGTTAAACTAAGAAGTGAATCAGAAATGTCGTTAACATAAACCAGAAATAGATGTGGTCCCAAAACAGAACCTTGGGGAACACGAGCACTTACTTTCCTTGCAGATGACGAACACGATCGTATAACTACTTTCTGCGAAATATTGCTCAAATAATCGTCAATCCATTGAAGTAACTGACCCTGAGTACCATGCTGTTCTAGTTTAAAAATAAGACCCTTATAAAATATACACGTTTGCAACATCTTATTTTTAAACCTCACTGTGATCCTAAGTTTACATGAGAACAAAACGAAAGGCCAAATGTTACCTAGCGGATCAAACATCCAAGATAATATGTAACCCATACATCCTTTGGTCACAGAAGAAATCTAAAAACAAATCAGATGATTCCTAGGAAATGCAAGGAGATGCAAACATGTGCTGTTCGAATGCAAATTCTTACATCTAAAAGGGCCATAACTCTTTCTAAATTTTGTAGCATACGCACACTTTTATATCAAAGCAATAAAAACTTGCAAATTTTGAAACGAATCTGAAGAAACGTGTTCCATGGGTTGTGGAGAAAATATTTGAAAACCACACGCTTTGAAAAATGGAAATTGTAACTAGAAACAAGCAAAACATATGTCGAAAATAGCCTGACAAAAAACAAAACAACAAAAAACGACAAAAAAACACAATGCACATTGCACCACAATGCAAAATAGAAGTGAATGCAAAGAACAGGAATCAATACAAATACCTCACACCTCCCACCCAAGACATCAAAGGGAAAGAAAAACAACGTAAAACGACTATTCGTATGACTGACCGTTCCAAGGCGGTTCTTTTGTCGCGGTTTATTATACCCCCGCAAACGAAGTTTGAAGGGGGTATATAGGAGTCAGCTTGTCGTCTGTCGTCGTCGTCGTCTGTCGTCGGTCCGTTACAAAAAAACTTTAACATTGCTCATAACTTCCTTATTCTTTGACCGATTTCTTTAATATTCACACACCACACACCTTGCCACTAGTACTTAAGATTGATATACACAAACCTGACCTTGACCTTTACGTTGACCTTCCTCAAGGTCAAATACTTTTAAAAATTTGTCGTCGTCTGTCGTCGGTCCGTTACAAAAAACTTTAATATTGCTCATAACTTCCTTATTCTTTGACCGATTTCTTTAATATTCACACACCACACACCTTGCCACTAGTACTTAAGATTGATATACACAAACCTGACCTTGACCTTTACGTTGGTCCGTTACAAAAAACTTAAACATTGCTCATAACTTCCTTATTCTTTGACCGATTTCTTTAATATTCACACACCACACACCTTGCCACTAGTACTTAAGATTGATATACACAAACCTGACCTTGACCTTTACGTTGACCTTCCTCAAGGTCAAATACTTTTAAAAATTTGTCGGGACAAAAAAACTTTAACATTGCACATAACTTCCTCATTCTTTGACCGATTTCTTTAATATTCACACACCACACACCTTGCTACTAGTACTTAAGATTGATATACACAAACCTGACCTTGACCTTCACGTTGACCTGTCGTCGGTCCGTTACAAAAAACTTTAACATTGCTCATAACTTCCTTATTCTTTGACCGATTTCTTTAATATTCACACACCACACACCTTGCCACTAGTACTTAAGATTGATATACACAAACCTGACCTTGACCTTTACGTTGACCTTCCTCAAGGTCAAATACTTGTAAAAATTTGTCGGTAGCGGGGGTTTAATTGGCGTCCGTTAGGCGGCAGCTCTAGTTCTGTTGTGGCTTGTCTTTGAGTGTGTGTAACGCTTATATTGTTTTGTTTTTGATAGCCAATTGGCCATTTTTTGGGAAAGTAATTGTTCTTTAGGCTTTCTGCTATATGTTTCCATTAGGGTCTAGTTGTTTCATGTTTGTGTTTCTTTTCCTTTGGTGTCTCTGATGGGAGCTGCGGGTTGATTGTATCGATTCCTGATCAATACCTTCACTTCTGTTTTACCATGATGACAACAAGCGGAAAGTCAAAAGGACGGTACTTTTCACTCAAAATGGCAAAACGGCTATCCAAATATTAGCAATACATACATGCAAAGGCGAACTATAACGAGAATAAACCACAACAGAAGATCCGCCTTCGATCGATTATTTGATATTTTATTTGGCTAATCGACACTTCAACCCCTGTGTGTCCATTTTGTGTCGTCTCCGAGAGAACAGTAGAAAAGTGAAAGAAGAGATAGTAGAGAAAATGAAAGTAAAAGACAGGGGAGAAACAGGAAAATGTATGGAATTGTAGAAAATGAAGAGGAAAAATACCCCCTCTAACCTTACCTGGTGCAAGGAGAGCAGGCCTTGCCCAACTGAAAACAAATATCCGTTGGACGCTCCAGTGGCGCAAGATACACGACTCCTTAGCAACACCCAACCACTCCAGATCCGCCTTGAAACGGTGAGTAAAATGTTAACTAGGTTTTATCATTCTTCGATATAAAAGGATTGGGCAAAACATAAATGGTATACGACAGACTGCATGCACGGTAGTTAACCTAATCACGATTGACAACTTTGCTTCCTTCTTTAATTGCACGTCGGTGGGTCAGGCCCCAGGTTCCATGGTGGTTCCAGCGTGAAGGCTTACTGGGAGTTAGAGAGAATTTAATTTTATGTAATGTTGATTGGTGTCTAATGCTCTAATTCTAATCGGGCCCATCGACGTACAACTGTTCGTTTCCTTTTGCTCCAGCATTACAGTGGTTACTTGCTGTCGACTACTCACCATTGTTTCATCTCTGTGGTGGTTTGATTTTTGTGTTCTCGGTGGTGAGGTAGGAGGCCTTCATGCGGACTGAACAAGTTATTTGTCTTAATCGCGACGGAATAAAGGGCGAGGATTGCGGTCGCGTGAAATCGATTTATGCCACACCCCCACATCCAGTGAAATTCGTTACACTGACCGTTCCAAAGTGGTTCTTCTGTCGCGGTTTATGTTTGGTATGGTTTGTCTTTAAGTGTGTGTATCGATTATATATTTTGTTTTGGATAGCCTTATGGCCATTTTTGGAGGAAATTAACTGTCCTTTTGGCTTTCCGCTATTGATGTTACCATTAGCGTAAGTAAGTTCATGTTTGTGTTTTTCTTTCCGTTTTGTGTCTCTGGTGGGAGCTGTGATCATTGCCCTCACTTGTATTTTAAAGTGTAACGATTCCTGATAATTGCTTTCCCTTCAATTTTTATGCTTCGAGTTTTATGGAAAATGCAGGTGGGGTTGTTAACAGAATTTTGAAAATGGAAATTTCAAGTTGAAAAGGACCATAAAAATGGCTGAATAAAAATCTAAAACTTTCACATGTTCATATCACAGCTAGAAAACCTGAGAAAAGATGTACCAGGCATTTGAAATACATAGACAAAATTTTGAGATAAAGTTATTCAGGAAAAACAAAAATAAAAATAAAAGACGACAACCATCCCTAGCCACAAATGAAAGCTTTGAAAATGAAATCTAAGTTTTAAAATTCCATATCTCTGTTAAAAATTATCGAATGTGAAATCTAAAACCATAAGTATAGTTCATATCATAGTGAGAAAAGCTGCTCAGTGCCCCAAACATGTGGTAGATTATGTAAAGGTTGCAGACACAAGCTATGAAATGGTTATTCTCGGTCAGAACGGGTCACAACTTTGTCCAAAATGAATAGATCATACACTCATCCTTATATCATAGCAAGAAAACCTGATACATTTCGAATGATTCCAACACAAAATGTAATGGGAACTGCGGAAACAATCTTGAAAAGGGAATTCTGAATTAAAATTAAGGCGTATCTATATTAAATTTAGTGACACAGAAGAGGCTTTTCTGATATTTAATCTTCATCAGTGTGTCTCAACCCCAAAGTTCTGAAACCGAAACGGATGATGCACAAGACCCGGCAACCACAGCGCATCCCCCTTCGAGCAGACACAGACCGACGTAGCTCATGAGACAGGTCAACTGGAGGCATCAGGTAAGAGACGCCTACCCTAGGACTTATAGGCGTCCCCCACCGAGCCAACATCAGCACCTATGGCCCACACTCCACGGAAGTCCCGGGCATCAAGAAGGATCCTAACTATGACAAAAATGATCAAAAAAAATATCCAAAGCAACATGCATAGCTTCATATTACAAGAAGAAAATTTGCAAATTTATTATCTGACAGTTGCAGATATAATATTTTTAAAAGACAGACAGATGAAAGAGTCCTGCTCCTCCTACACCAGGTGACAAAAATTAAGGGTTAATCATCTTTGAAAAATTCAGGCAGGGTACTTATATTTATTTTGAGTTCCTTTGGCAGCAAAATCTCACTGAAGCATTAGAGAAGTTTAAAAAAATAATTAATTAATGCTTAAGTGTATAATATGATGCAATTGCTTTGAGTCTCTACTGTATAAATTAAGACGGTAATGTCATGGCTGCCGTAATTGTACATCCAAAGACAAAATGGAAAACATTTTGCACTTAAAACAGTGCGTGAAAACTAACCCTTCAAAACAAACAACAATGTCCCATCTCCTTTTTTGTTTTCCACTTTTTCATTAGTGAGATATCAAAAGTTGGCTTTATTACATTCAACATGTAAAATACTCACTTCTCCAAATGAAAAATTAAGAATCAGAGTGGCTAGAACATAGCCATTGGTTCTGAAGAAATAGGTTGGTGCACATATGCATCTTCCGAACCTTTTCCATTTAGCAGATATGTCTATTTGCGAAACTGCGTGGTATTACCTTGCAGTTACATTATATGTTAAAAGTTCAGAGAGAATTACAGCTTATATTCTTTGTTGAATGACAGTTTGAATTCGTTCATGGTTTAGTGAGTTTGTTATGCAAGGCAACAATTGAAAACATGGTTTCCAAAAGAGGAATAAATAAAGGTAGTCTTCGGGGTGATATTCTCTAAGTCTGCATGAAAATGTAGTCAACCCAATCGCGGTTGAAAACTGTTCATTTGCTCCGGAATTTTCGTGGTTTCTTGCTGTCGAGTCTTCACCGTTATTTTATCTCTGTGATTGTTTATTTTGTGTCCTCGGAGTTCATCTCTGTGGTTGTTTTTTTTTTGTGTCCTCGGAGTTGTTGCACTGATGAGTTAGGAGGCCTCCATGCGGACTGAATAAGTTATTTGTCTAAATGGCGGCGGAAGTAACGACGAGGACTGCGGTCGCGTATAATCGATTTAAGCAGCTTCTTTTCACTGATTGTTCCAATGCGGTTCTTCTGTCGTGGTTTATTTTTGTTGTTGTTTTTCTTTGCGTGTGTGTATCGCTTAGTAGCTGTCCTTTCGGCTTTCCGCTAACGATGCTTCCATGAGGCTCTAGTTATTCCATGTTTTTGTCTTTTGCCCTTGGGTGTCTCTGGTGGAAACCTTGTGTAAATTTTGTCGATTCCTGATCATTGCCTTCACTTCGATTTTATTAAAATAATAAAGGACTCTAACCAAATGCATTCGATCATTGTTGATTTTAAAGTTTTAATGTGAATTGTTTAGGGTTTATCATATTTGCAAATGACAAACAAGAGTTTTTGGCGATAATGCAAGGATAGTACTTATTTATCCATAAAAACGTAAGTTGTGAGCTTCTGTTAGAACCTTCTCATCAAAAGTACCAACAGCATATCATACCTGAAGTCTGTCGTATAACATTCATGCTGTACACTATCGTTTTATATCGAAGAATGATTTTACGAAATTGGGTGCGGAAGTCATTGCAAGTATATTTTGTCTGAATTTATATACTAAGACCGATAAGGATATCAATGACTGTAGACTTATAATGGGCCGTCGCATATTAATCTTAACTCTTTGCCGTCCTATTATTGATTCTGACTAGACAACAACAACAAATAGTCATTTTAAACAATCGTTCGACTGTAGAATTTTGAAAATATCCGAGGGTCACTGAGGAAGCCTAACTCGCCGAAACTAGCGAGTCTGGCCGAGAAATTATGTTCAATTGTGTGGTTATTCCTTGCACCCTAAGTATATTCTTTCCATAGAACGTTTAACTTCACTACATTTGGTGTAAAAGGGAATATATGACTTGTCTAACAAACATCATTCTAATATAGATTACATTTTCTAGTTCTTTGGAATCACTGAATACAGTGTTGAGTTTTGAAAGAACTTAGGGATAACCTTTTAAAACATTTAAAAAAGGTTTCGTGCATCCTATCAGATGTAAAAGTAAAAGGTTGTCGAACAGCAGAAATGTGTTGCTCAATGCGATGGTTTAAATGTTTTCATACCTTAATTTATGACTTTCCAATCTAGTTTGAATCCTTGATAGTCGTCGCTATCGTCACTTACAAACTCTACTATAGCGTGAGGACTAGGCAACGTGAACTGTCCAGGTGATGTACTCCCGCAAAACGGACCTGTAAAAAACAAATAGATATTCACAAACTAAATAAAGGCCTGAAGCCAGAAAGTCAATGAAAATGAGTGCCTATTTAAGTGTGTACATTTCGGCGTCGACTTGTAGTATACAAACTTGTACTCAGCAACAGTCAAAATTATCCAAGTTTCTGTGTCAAATGTATCGTTTCTTTCCTTTTGGTGTCTTGAATGGGAGGTGTGAGGTGATTGTATTGATGCCTGATCATTGCCAAAACTTCTATGTTGCGTTCGTCCATCGTCCTGATGTTAAAACACATTCCAAAATGTTTGTAGCGCTTAAATTCCGTCTTTACATGTGGTTGTTACTGTGTGAAATTAGTCGGATTTAAAGAATTATTATAATAATTAGCCACATTCCATCTTTCCACTTGCGAAAACAAAACGAAATGCCATGTATATAGCTCGACTGTTCTGTTAAAGCAATTTCTAATATCTTGTGTTTAAGCACACAACTAAAGCTTTTTTTCAGCAGTACACCGCGTTTAAATGACCAACGTATGCAGGTCATATGTATGTTAAACACGTTGGCCAAACTTAAAGTGCAGTAAGCCAAGTCTTTGGTAACGGTTGCACAAAGAGGACTTTTCAGCAGTTGGCCTATACTGTCCGGTAGACTGATAGTCATCGCAGGGGTAGCTATCATGTCACCATGGCACGAAAAGATCAATATACGACGTTAACACACTTGCGTCAACGCTCCTACCAGCCACTGTCACAGGGAGGTGGTGTGGAATTTTCAGATAGTTCCAAACAGGTTTAGGGTCTGGCCAGTGCGTTCTAACAGGCCTAACTACAAGCCAATTTTGACAAGGGCCCATAGCCGCATAAATGGACTGGTGCCGGTGTCATTGCCGATCCTACGCGCCGAGGGGAACACTGTTTTGCCCGGGGACGAATCTATGTTTAATTTAAGTCACGCGGATGATCGTTTAAGGGTCTGCCATAGGATTTGATTGATTGTGATGGGCTTTAACGACAAGCTAGCATTGATGGGTCATTTTGGGTCGTCTCCCAGAGAAAGGTAGAAAAGAGATAGAAAAGGCAGTAGCGGAGATGAAAGTGAGGGACAGCAGAGGAGAAAAATGAACGAAGTGTAGAAATTGAAGAAATAACAACATTTACACTCTTCCAGTACCTGCTGCAAGGACAACTGTAAGCCAATATCAGCTGGACACCCAAATGACGCAAAATACATGACAATCTGCCTCACCCTACCACCCCAACAACCCAAACTGACACATCTGCCTCACCCTACCACCACAACAACCCAAACTGACACATCTGCCTCACCCTACCACCACAACAACCCAAACTGACACATCTGCCTCACCCTACCACCACAACAACCCAAACTGACACATCTGCCTCGCCCTACCAACCCAACAATCCAACCTGACACATCTGCCACACCCTACCACCACAACAACCCAAACTGACACATCTGCCTCACCCTACCACCACAACAACCCACACTGACACATCTGCCACACCCTACCACCACAACAACCCAAACTGACACATCTGCCTCACCCTACCACCACAACAACCCAAACTGACACATCTGCCACACCCTACCACAACAACCCAAACTGACACATCTGCCTCACCCTACCAACCCAACATTCCAAAGTGACACATCTGCCACACCCTACCACCACAACAACCCAAACTGACACATCTGCCTCACCCTACCACCACAACAACCCAAACTGACACATTTGCCTCACCCTACCACCACAACAACCCAAACTACCGTAGGGTTGGAGAAAGAATTGCTGATCAGTGCGTGCTTCAATCGCTTTGGCGGCGGCAGCATTATGGTCAACGGGGGTACAATTGGGGTGAGGACTGGAAAACGCGTCTTATTATTGAATGGCAGGTATATCTGTCAGGTTCTAGCACCAAAAGCAGTGTCATCCATTCAAAGATGAAATAAAAGTGAAGGCAATGATCAGGAAACAATTACCTCATACCTCCCAACAAGTCGCCCTCCAGCAAAATGTTAGACCCATACTTAAAGATTAGCCAAGCTTTTTTCTGCAGTATCACAACATGAATGTTCTCCAATGTCCAATCAAAAACCTAGATATTAACCCAGTCGAACATATTTGGGTATACAAATGCACCGGCAGAACCTGACGAAACTTCAGAACTTCATGCGACTGAACAAATTATTAGTCTAAATCGCGACGGAAATAAGGTCGAGGATTGTGGCCACGTAAAATCGATTTAAGCCACCCCACCCCCAGTGTAATTCGTTTCACTGACCGTTCTAAGGCGGTTCTTCTTTCGTGGTTAATTTTGGTTATGTTTTATCTTTGAGAGCGTGTATCGCATATATTAATTTGCTTTGGATAGTCAATTGGCTATTTTGTGGGAAAGTAACTGTCTTTTTTGCTTTCCGCTAGTGATGTTTCCATTAGGGTCTGGATGTGTCTTGTTTGTGTTTCTTTCCCTTGGTGTCTCTGATTGGAGCTGTGGGTTAATTGTATTGATTCCTGATCATTGCCTCCACTTCTATTTTGCAAAATTTACTCCAAGCTGCATGGAATAATTGGACCCATTACATCATTAGACGTTAAGTGAATAGTATACAGTGGAGGTTCCGGGCCGTTCTTGCACGTCAAGTTGCCCTTATATGATATTATGCAATTTGACAACCATATCATATGTCAGCTAGATATACATGTATGCAGGGTATATTAAGGCGTAACTATACCAAATTTAGTGACAAAGAGGCCTTTCTGATATTTAATCTTCATCAGTGTGTCTCAACCCCAAAGTTCTGAAACCGAAACGGATGCATGGCAAGACCCGACAAACACAGCACATATATAGAGCAGACACGTCAAACAGAGGCGATTTAAACGTATATTTTTTTTCGAATGCATTTAAGACATGCGTTCTGAATAGTTCGTGTCCAAAGTGGACACTTTAAGATTAAACGCTTTAATTCTGTATAGTGCAAAGTGAAACAAAGGTCTAGACGTTACAGTCCTGTCCATACTGTAACTCCGTTCTTTGTATGTGTGTGTGTGTGTGTGTGTGTGTGTGTGTGTGTGTGTGTGTGTGTGTGTGTGTGTGTGTGTGAATTCGGGTTTAACGTCGCTTTCAACAATTTTTCAGTCATATCACGACGGTGTCTGGTTGCGACAGGGAGCTCAATGCTCACGTTTATAGTGCTGCCTCACTGAAGTATCATGTCCCAGACACATTACATGATACCACACCCAGTCACATTATCCTGACACTGGATCGACCAGTCCTAGCTCTACCCCGTAAATCTGAGTGCCAAACGAGGAGCAACTAGTACCATTTTTAACGACTTTGGTATGTCGCGGCCCGGGATCGAACCCGAGACCTCCCGTTCCCCGGAGCGGACACTCTACCAACTGAGCTATCGGGGCCGGTCCCGTTCTTTGTAAGAGGGTTGCAAACAAAGAACATTGGTGGCACTGAATTAAACTTTAGCGTAAGTTTACTACATAGAAGTGAATACCGTGATCAGGAATCGATACAATTAACCCACAGCTCCCATCACCGACACCAAAGGGAATAAAACACAAACATGACATAACTAGACCCCAATGGAAACATCAAAAGCGGAAAGCCAAAAGAACAGTTAATTCCTACAAAATGGCCAATTGGCTATCCCAAAAAAAAAATACAAGCGATACACACACCACTCACAGATAAAACTATAACAAAAACAAACCGCGACAGAAGAACCGCCTTGGAACCGTCAGTGAAAACAATTCCACTGGGGGGGGGGGCTTAAATGTTAAATGGATTTTACGAGGCCGCAATACTCGCCCTTACTTCCGTCGCGATTTAGACAAATAATTTGTTCAGTCCGCATGAAGGCCTCCTAACTCATCAGTGCAACATCTCCGAGAAGGCAAATATCAAACAACCAGAGAGATGAAACAACATTGAGGACTCGACAGCAAGAAACCACTGACATACTGGACCACAAGAAAACCAACAATTAGAATCCGATGGGTACATCCTGTCACCAACCAACATTAGATAAAATTAAATTCTCTCTAATTCTCAGCAAGCTTTTATGCTGGAACCGTCATAGAACCTGAGGCCTGACCCACCGGCATGCAATTAAAGAGGGAAGCAAATTCTCAACCGTGTTGGGTTAACTACCATGCACACAGTCTGTCGTATAACATTTATGTTGTACCCAATCATTTATATCGAAGAATGATTTTACGAAATTGTGTGATGAGGTCATTGCAAGTATATGTTTTTATGAATTTATATACTAATAAAAATCAAAAATGAGTTCCTTTAAGAGTAATGAAAACATTCATAAGAAAGAGGATGGGTCATACTACGTAGTTTCGGCTAATAAAGCCTCATCAGTGACCCTGTAATGATCCCTCAAAGAAAGCCAGAGGAAACATACTGCAATTTTGCGAATTTCGAATAGGCAGTCGATACAAAGTAGAAGTAAAACAAAGATCAGGAATTGATACAATTAACTTACTCCATCCATAAAAGACACCAAAGGGAAAGAAATACAAACATTAAGCGACCAGACCATAATGGAAACCTAAACAAAGGAAGGCCATAAGGACAGTTACTTTCCCACAAAATGGCCATATGGCCATCCAAAACCAAAAGACACAAGTGATACACACAGTAAGTAACAAACAACAACATAAATAAATCGCCACAGAAGAGCCGCCTTGGAACGGTCAGTGGAAGATTTCCACTGGGGGGCTTAAATCGATTTTACGTGGCCACAATCCTCGCCCTCACTTCCGTCGCGATCCAGACAAATAATTTGTTCAGTCCACATGAAGGCCTCCTAACTCATCAGTGCAACATCTCCGTGAACACAAAAATCAAAGAACCACAGAGGTGAGACAACGGTGAGGACTCGACAGCAAGAAACCACTGAAATGCTGGAGCAAAAGAAAACCAACAGTTAGACTCCGATGAGCCCGACCAGAGACAGAGCATCAGGCACCAACCGACATTATCTCTCTAATTTTCAATAAGCCTTTACGTTGGAGCCGTCATAGAATCTGAGGCCTGACCCACCGGCGTGCAATTAAAGAGGGAAGCAAAGTTGCCAACCGTGATTGGGTTAACTACCATGCATGCAGTCTGTCGTATAATATCCATGTTGTACCCAATCTTTTTATATCGAAGAATGATTTTACGAAATTGGGTGCTGAAGTCATTGCGGTTATATATTTTTCTGAATTTATATGCCAAGTCACCATAAAATTCGGGTTCCGATAGACCTTGTTGCAGAAGAGATTTAAGTCCAATATTGAATTTTGAAATTAAATCAGAATGGCGTCTATAAAATTTTGAAAAGGCTTTGCGTAGTTTATGGTACCGATAACCCTGATTAAGGAGTTTAGCCGTTAATAATTTATTACGAGTGTTGAAGTCAGTTACATGACTACACACTCTAGCAAATCGAATTAATTGCGAAATATAAACGCCATAGGATGGCGCACGAGGAACATCACCATCCAAAAAAGGAAAATTTACAATCTCAAAATCAAAGTCATCGCGTTTATCATAAATTTTGCACGAAACAAATCCATCTACAATAGATAGATGTAAATCCAAAAACGGGGCCTCGGTATCAGAAGAATTTGCTTTATTTAACTGAAGTTCTAGGGGGTAAATCTGACTGATCAAACCATCAAAATAGGTATTATCAATATTTAATAAATCATCTAAATATCTAGAAGTAGAGCTAAAAGCTTCAATAATTTCAGATTGGTTATCAATGGAAAGCGACAAAATGAAGTCTCTTTCATAACAATACAAGAACAGATCAGCCACAAGAGGTGCGCAATTAGTACCCATCGGAATACCCACAATTTGTCTAAATAACTTAGTACCGAATCTAATATAAATATTGTCAAGTAGAAAGGTGAGGGCATCACACACTTTCTGACATGACCAAAGTGTATAATTCTTATGCTCTTTAGAAGTGAAAAATGCATTTCTGACATTACATGCAAGATAGAGAGAATCTTCTCTGTGAAAAGTCCATTCAATTAAATCATTAAGCTTTTCTTTTATAAGATTATGAGGAAGTGTAGTGTAAAGAGTGGAAAAATCGTAGGTAGACAGACTAGAAGCACGAAAATGTCTAGATTTCAATTTATTTAAAACCTCATTCGAATTTTTTATAGACCAAAACAGATTTCTTCCTGATCTTTCAAAGACTTTATCACAATATTTAATTACATGTGTTTTAATAGCAGTAAGACAGGAAGTTAATAATTTAGAAAGTTCAGTGGTAGTGCAAGAGCTAGAATTTGCAATAAACCGTGCTTTGTAAGGTCAAAGACTGATATAAATCAAAACGGGGTCCAAATAATTAAAAACCTGTCTAGAATATGAGTCTAAACCAATAATAAATTCTGATTTCTCAGAAAATTCACGCTGATCTCAAAGGACCAAAAGTAAAATATAAACTGCACTATGGTTGATGTACGGGGAGACGTTTTACGGCCGCCACACGGCACAACACCAGCTGCAGTAAAGGCAAATAAAAATCAAAAATGAGTTCCTTTAAGAGCAATGAAAACATTCATAAGAAAGAAGATGGGTCATACTACGTAGTTTCGGCTAATAAAGCCTCATCAGTGACCCTGTAATGATCCGACAAAGAAAGCCAGAGGAAACATACTGCAATTTTGCGAATTTCGAATAGGCAGTCGATACAAAGACTGATATAAGTCACCATAAAATTCGGGTTCCGAACTTCCGATAGACCTTGTTGCAGAATAGATTCAAGCCCAGCATTGAATTTTGAAGTTAAATCGGAATGACGTCTATAAAAGTTTGCAAAAAATGGTTTTGCGTAGTTTATGATACCGATAACCCGGATTAAGAAGTTTAGCAGTTAACAATTTATTTCGAGTCTGGAAGTCAGTTACATGACTAGACACTCTGACAAATCGAATTAATTGCGACATATAAACACCATAGGATGCCGCACGAGGAACATCACCATCCAAAAAAGGAGCATTTACAAAGTCAAAATCAAAAGCTTCGCGTTTATCATAAATTTTGCTGGAAACAAACCCATCTATAACAGATATATGTATATCCAAAAAAGGAGTCTCGGTATCAGGAAAATTTGCTATATTCAACAAGTTCTGAGGGGTAAACTTGACCGATCAGTCCATCAAAATAGTTATTGTCAATATTTGATAAATCATCTAAATATCTAGAAATCGAGCAAAGGCTCCAATGATTTCAGATTGGTTTTCGACGGAAAGGGACATCATGAAAAGTAGAAGTAAAACAAAGATCAGGAATTGATACAATTAACTTACTCCACCCATAAAAGACACCAAAGGGAAAGAAATACAAACATTAAGTGACCAGACCATAATGGAAACCTAAACAAAGGAAGGCCATAAGGACAGTTACTTTCCCACAAAATGGCCATATGGCCATCCAAAAATAAAAAGACACAAGTGATACACACAGTAAGTAACAAACAACAACATAAATAAATCGCCACAGAAGAGCCGCCTTGGAACGGTCAGTGGAAGATTTCCACTGGGGGGCTTAAATCGATTTTACGTGGCCACAATCCTCGCCCTTACTTCCGTCGCGATTTAGACAAATAATTTGTTCAGTCCGCATGAAGGCCTCCTAACTCATCAGTGCAACATCTCCGTGAACACAGAAATCAAAGAACCACAGAGGTGAGACAACGGTCTCTTTCATAACAAAACAAGAACAGATCAGCCCGAAGGGGTGCGCAATTCGTACCCATCGGAATACATATACATTGTCTAAATAGCTTAGTACCAAATCTTATGTAAATATTGTCAAGTAGAAAGGTGAGAGCTTCACACACTTTCTGGCATGACCATAAGTATATTTTTATGCTCTTCAAACGTGAAAAGAGCATTTTTTACATTACATGCAAGATTGAGGGAATCTTCTCTGTTAAGGTTTCCATTATGGTCTGGTCGCTTAATGTTTGTATTTCTTTCCCTTTGGTGTCTTTTATGGATGGAGTAAGTTAATTGTATCAATTCCTGATCTTTGTTTTACTTCTACTTTTAATTAAACCATTTCGTTTTTCTTTTATAAGATTATGAGGAAGTATAGTGTACAGGGTAAAAAAATCATAAGTAGACGGATTTGAAGCGCGAAAACGTCAGATTTCAATTTATCTAAAACTTCATTAGAATTTTTTATCGACCAAAACAGATTTCTCCCTGGAATTTCAAAGACTTTGTCACAATATTTAATCATATGTTTTATGGCATTAAAACATAAAATTAATAATTTGGAAAGTTCTATGGTGGAACAAGAGTTTGAATTTGCAATAAACCGTGCTAAATGGTGGTTCTTCTGTCGCAGTTTATTATTGTTATGGTTTGTCTTTGGGTGTTTGTGTCGCTTATTGTATTTTATTTTGGATAGCATATTGGCCATTTTGTGGGAAAGTAACTGTCATTTTGGCTTTCCGGTATTGATGTTTCCATTAGGGTCTGTTGTTTCATGTTTGTTTCTTTCTCTTTGGTGTCTCTGATGGGAACTGAGGGTTAATTGTATCGATTCCGGATCTTTGCCTCCACTTCTATTTTGTATGGTCTTTTATGAAGCTTGGGTAACCCATATAGAGTATGAAGAGTGTCTCAGCCCTCTTTACAGCCAACGGCTGCAGTTCATAGGCGTTGGTACAGGCAAGCTCTTGCTAAAGAGTGGAGCCGTCAAACAACAACCACATTGTTAGCGGCCATGTCTGCTGGAGCCAAAACAAACTTCTAATGAAATTTTAAGGTGACGTGAAGACGTCTTAAGTTTAGGAGGTAAGTTGCCTGCTTATCGTAAAATTAAAAAAGGAACTACATGTAAAACATTGCTTTTGGTGAGTCATTTGTTTGAATGATGCAATTTATGCCAATAGGCTCCATAGTAAAATATAAAGTAATAGATGTAGCTGTCAGTAGCTGCCAGTGAAATTTGCAATGCATATTCATTAGATAATTATGCTATATTCCATGACTCCAGTAGGACACTGTGATACATTTTTCAGTAAGAACATGTGATAGTGTTTTCTTATTATCGTATGTACAGCCAGAGATTAATAAATTTTATGTAATTATAAAAGCATCTTCAGCTTTCCTCATGTTCAACATCCTGTAATGCAAGGAGCTATATACTGACTCTTCAACAGGTTTTGAAAGATTAACATACTCATTATTACACACCTATTTAAAAACAGGCCTCTTTCAATGCGCCAAATTTTTCTCTTCTTTTTTTCTAGTTTTCCTTAGAGCTGCTGCAAACAAAGTACCACTCAACTGTGATTTCACCTGATCTGTGTTTATGAAAGTAAGATAAAAGAATATATGGCCATATAAGCTTAAAATGTCTGCTAAAATCTGGTACCCTCTACACCTTTTAGTTCTGTGAGCGGTTCTCTTCCAAAGGATATTTCTACAGAACTACAGCTGGTTTGTGTTAAAAGGAATGTTTGGCAGACGCGAAACGTCTCTAGTCTTCATCATAGTGCATATTATCTTTTCTAGACCTTTGTGATCAATGGTTCCATTGGGATATTTTAAAACATTTAAGTGGCACTGATGAGGCCTTATATTCCAAACCTAGCTAGACTAGAGTTTTAGTTTTGCGATGTATTTCATGCTGTAAACAGTATACATTTTATAAAACAAATTTAACTGACGTCTTGCTTACCGTGTGTAAAAGAATGTCCGTCTGAATAGACTGTAACATAATCATAGGTGCAGCTGTCTACTGCTTCTAAACTGAATATGTCAGCGAATTTAAAACCTAAGTTCTGAAAAAAGTAAACATACATTTTATAAAAAGAAATACATGAAACATAATTCATAGACTGATATTATTTCAACTCGAAACTCGAAGTTTTCAACTCGAACTCGAATATTGCAACTCGAAACTCGAAGTTTTCAACTCAAACTCGAATATTTCAACTCGAAACTCGAAGTTTTCAACTCGAAACTCGAATATTTCAACTCGAAACTCGAAGTTTTCAAATCGAACTCGAATATTTCAACTCGAAGTTTTCAACTCGAACTCGAATATTTCAACGCGAAACTCGAAGTTTTCAACTCGAAACTCGAATATTTCAACTCGAAACTCGAAGTTTTCAACTCGAAATTCAAATATTTGAACTCGAAACTCGATACTCGAAAAAAAGAAACCCTCCACCAAACGTTGTTCAATCACTATTCTGTTCACTGCTTTGCATATCGCACTGCAACCATAACTTAAGAAATCAAAGTAAGGTAACGTGTTGAAACTGTAAGTTTTGCTTTGAACATCGCTTTACTATACGAACAGATAGTTATAAGAATCTCAACTGCTTTTTGCACTGGTCTAAATCAAATTCGTACTTTCCTACAAGCAATAGTTTGTTTCCGTGCATAATATCCAAAATTATAGAATATGCAATAAAGCACCTTTTGGGAATTAAAATTTGTGTAGTTTATCCGAGTCGGTTAATTCAAAGGCAGAGTAATTAAAAGGCATCGGAGTCTAACTGTTTGTTTTCTTTTGCTCCAGCATTTCAGTGGTTTCTTGCTGTCGCGTCCTCACCGTTGTCTCACCTCTGTGGTTCTTTGATTCTTTGTGTTCACGGAGATGTTGCACTGATGAGTTAGGAGGCCTTCATGCGGACTGAACAAATTATTTGTCTAAATCGCGACGGAAGTAAGGGCGAGGATTGTGGCCACGTCAAATCGATTTAAGCCCCCCCCCCCCCCCAAGTGGAAATCTTTCCACTGACCGTGCCAAGGCGGTTCTTCTGTGGCGGTTTATTTATGTTGTTGTTTGTTACTTAATGTGTGTATCACTTGTGTCTTTTTATTTTGGATGGCCATATGGCCATTTTGTGGGAAAGTGACTGTCCTTGTGGCCTTCCTTTGTTTGGGTTTCCATTATGGTCTGGTCGCTTTATGTTTGTGTTTCTTTCCCTTTGGTGTCTTTGATGGGTGGAGTAAGTTAATTGTATCGATTCCTGAGCTTTCCCTTTGGTGTCTTTTATGGGTGGAGTAAGTTAATTGTATCAATTCCTGATCTTTGTTTTACTTCTACTTTGTTTTACTTCTACTTTATTATATCCATAAAAGAAAATACAATAAGAAAATATCAACATTTTTGAGATACTAGTTCAAAACTGTAGAAATTAATACACAATACCATGCACTTTCTGCATCTCGTTAGCATGCACTCGGGTGTATTAAGAGTTGTCCAATAGTAACAAACAATGCGGGTTAACATAAAAGTGAAGACAATAATCAGGAATCGATACAATTAACCCACACCTCCAACCTGAGACACCAAAGGGAAAGAAACGCACACATGAATAACTAGACACCAATGGAAACATCAATAGCAGAACCGAAATTACAGTTACTTTCCCACAAAATGGCCGATTGGCTATCCAAATCAGATATAAGCGATACACATATTTAAAGACGAACTATAACAAAATAAACTGCGACAGAAGAACCGCCTTGAAGTGGTCAGTGACAAGGATTTCTCGGGCGTGGGGGGGGGGGGGGGACTTCAGTTAATTTTACGCGGCCTCAATCCTCTCACTTACTTCCGTAATGATGTAATCAAACAATTCGTACAGTCCGTATGAAGGCTTCCTAACTCATCAGTGCATCAACTCCGTGACCACGAAAATCAAACAACCACAGAGATGAAATCGATAGCAAGAAAAACTGAAATGCTAGAGCAAAAGGAATACTAACAGTTAGACTCCGATGTGCCCGACCAGAGACAGAGCTACAGGTAGTAACCAAAATCACATAAAATAAAATTTTAATTCTAAGTAAGCCTTGACGCTGGAATAGAATCTGAGGCCCCACCCACCGGAGTGGAATTAAAGAGTGAAGCAAAGTTATGAACTTAAAGCTGCACCATCTATAATAAACCCATCACAGGCAGAAAGCAAAATAACTTTTTCTTACCATAAAATGGTCAAAACAGCAGGGGCTCTAAGACTGTTACTGTTTGGTTAGTCGCACTTTTAATTAAAGGGTACTTCTGAGGTAATATTTTTACCGAAGTTGTCGATGGAGCGAATATTTCGTATCCGTAGTATTTGTTCTCATCAAACATGTTAGGGATTCCGTTTAAAAATATTACCTCGGTTTATGCAGTAGATAATCATATGTGCAATGTGTTGTGTGGATATTGGCACATTAGGGTAATTGTTACCTTAGTTCCTGCTGGTGCGAAGATTTCAAATTTACAGTTTGTTCTGTCAGGATACATGTTACCGAAGTTGTCGATGGAGCGAATATTTCGTATCTGTAGTATTTGATCTCATCAAACATGTTAGGGATTCCGTTTAAAAAATATTACCTCGGTTTATGCAGTAAATAATCATATGTACAATATATTGTATGGATATTGGCACATTAGGGTAATTCGATTGTAACTGTGTTACCTTAGTTCCTGCTGGTGCGAAGATTTCAAATTTACATTTTGTTCTGTCAGGATACATGTTAGGGTAGTTCGGGCTTTCAATTGTTCCAGAAGTACCAGTTAAGTTGAGCTGTCCACAAACTGCCGCTGAAAACATCGGATACAAGCGTATAGAAAATTTAGAAGTGAAGACAATGATCAGGATTCGATACAATTAACCCACAGCTCCCATCAGAGACATATATTTTGCTACCGAAAACATAGATAGCTCAAAAGTTATTAGAGAGCAAATGTTCTAGAAAGTTTAATATCTAATACACTGGTATTTTTGCTGCTCCTATTTATTCAGCAAAACTATTAGCATATTTGCCGAAATAAATGATTAAAGTTTTAATGATAGGTCAACTAACAACATCTTAGTTTTAAACAACTGTACCCGACCGTTTGATTCTGTGCTAATATACTGACCGTTTCAAGACGACGCTTCTGTTGTGATTTGTTTAGTCACCGTAGGCATTTGTATTAATGTTCTCAATGGCATTTTTGTCCTTTGGTATTATTGATATTCCGTTGTGGAATATCGAAAATATTTGAGGGTCACTGATGAGGCCTAATTGACCGCAACCACCTGGTCTGTCCCAGAAAATATGTACATGCCATACTTTTTCAGTTCTGTGGTGTATTCCTTGCTTCAAAAGGATACCCCTTTTATAGAACATATTCGTGTACATGACGTGTTTTGGTCACATTCTTGCTACCGAATCTTATTCCTAAACGCGGAAACACGGATCAATTTACAATAGGTAATCAGTTCTCAAGTAAATTTTGAGCTAAATGAACAAAAAATATGCACTCGCCTTCCATACTACAACATCACGTGAGCACGTCAGTGAAATGAAAACCCCATAAACCCTACTTTGTATAGAGAAAACTTGGATTTACGGGGCTATACAATCTTTTTTCTTATTTCTGCTCCAAGACATAGACTCGTTAGAACCGCCACAACGAGACGGTTCTAACAAGCACCCACATACTATGTTTGGAGTATAAAGAAAACAATAAAACAATATCACTGATTTTCTTCATAGAAGTAGTCATTTTGGAGATATGAAAAATGTCGCACGGGTGGATTCCAGTTTGAACATTTTATCTTTTTAAAAAAATGATAAACTCAAAACCATGAAAAGCACGACGGATTACATCGGTTTAAAGAGTTTAATGTGGTCTTCGTTTGCGATTTCTTGTTACGAACAAGGCCTGATCTACTAAAACTATCTAGTCTGGTCCAGAAATAAAAACTGTTTATTACAAAGTTATCGGTTCTGTATTGTAATCATTGCTTTCAAAGAATTACCCTTTTTACAACATTTTATTGGTATGGTTGTTGCTGAACGCATTTTTTATTTTCGGCGTAGCTGTATAAGGTGGCTTTTGCGCCCGAGTGAAATTTGTTTCCGCTGTCCGTTCCAAGGCGGCTCTTCTGTCGCGATTTATTTTTGTTATGGTTTGTCTTTAGGCGTTTGTGTCGCTTGTGTTATTTTATTTTGGATAGTCTATTGGCCATTTTGTGGGGAAGTAACTGTCCTTTTGGCTTCCCGCTGTTGGTGTTTCCATAAGGTCTGTTGTTGCATGATTGTGTTTCTTTCCCTTTGGTGTCTCTGATGGCAGCTATGGGTTGATTGTATCGATTCCTGATCATTGCCTATACTTCTATTTTGACATTCTTATTGATATTAGTCTCGATTGAATAAATTGTAATTTGCGATTAGTCGAAAAGTGTATACTTCTGCAAAAAAGTAACCACTGCGCAATAACAGCAATGTTTCATTTTATATTAGAACAAAGTCAATTAAAACTCAAAACAGTGTCATAAACTATACGATTTCATAATCCATGTTTCACCAAGATTTATTTTTACGCTACAATATTGCAAAGCTTGTTTCAGGCAATGATCAAGTAAAGTAGAAGTAAAACAAAGATCAGGAATTGATACAATTAACTTACTCCACCCATAAAAGACACCAAAGGGAAAGAAATAAAACATTAAGCGACCAGACCATAATGGAAACCTAAACAAAAGAAGGCCATAAGGACAGTTACTTTCCCTCCACCCATAAAAGACACCAAAGGGAAAGAAATAAGTCTTGTTTATTGGAATAATGTCACTGAGTCTTTAAGTGCACAAATAGAATTATGTTTTCGAAGGGAGGTAAAATAGACAAGTGACAACTTTAAAAAATAAAATAAAAAAAAAACATCACTAAAGTAATTGACTATTATCGATCCTTTAAGAAGAAACATAAGATGGTTTCCAGATAAGCTAGTAATAATCTGATAAGAAATGAAACAATTCTGAAACACTTTTTATTGGCGATACATACACTCAAAGACAACCCATAACAAGAATAAACCACTATAGTTTGTTTGTTTGTATTATAGTTTAACGGCATAGTCAACAATTTTAGGTCATTTTTGAGCCGGTCAGTTTACCTATCCACACGTTTCCGGGACAGGCTTATACGTAAGCGGTTCACCAGTACAGTGCATATTCTTTCTCCAGAAACTGACAACTGCCCTTCTTGAATCAGCGGAAGGGAGAGAATAAAAGATTTCACGACCAATCTCTACGTTAGAATCTTGCCGACACAGGCAGGTACCGAACCCGCAAACCGCGACAGAAGAACCGCATTGGAACGGTCAGTAAATCGATTTTAAGTGGACACAAGTCTCACCATATAATTTGTTCTGTTCTATCTCCTAATTTTGAATAGTAATGAAAACCTAAAATAACTTATTTTATTTCGTTAATGTCAAACTAAACTGGTACACATGATAACTAAATACTGAAATTGACATATCATTGTGGTACTTTTTTACAATTAATTTATCAATCAACTATGTTTTCACAGATGAATAAAAATCTACGATTAATAAAGGTTTGACACATGAGGCTATTCAGACCATAATTTACAAGTTAAAGCTTTCTAAATACAATTATATTAGTTTGGGCTCTCAACTGTAAAGTCGCATGTTTTTACAGGCCTCAGATTATATGACGGTTCCAGCGTAAAGGCTTATTGAGAATAAGATAGATCTAATTCAAGGCAATGTTGGTTGGTGCCTGGTGCTCTATCTCTGGTCGGGTCCATCAGCGTCTAACCGTTGGTTTTCTTTTACTCAAGCATTTCAGTGGTTTCTTGCTGTCGAGTCAACACCGTTGTTTCATCCCTGTGGTTGTTTGATTATTTGTGTTCACGGAGATGTTGCACTGATGAGTTAGGAGGCCTTCATGCGGACTGAACAAATTATTTGTTTAAATCGCGATGGAAGTAAGAGCTCGGATTGTGGCCGCGTTAAATCGATTAAAGCCCCCCCCCAGTAGAATTCGTTTCCGCTGACCGTTCCAAAGCGGTTCTTCTGTCGCGGTTTCTTCTTGTTGTGGTTTGTCTTTGGGTGTCTGTGTCGCTTATATTATTTTATTTTGCATAGCCTATTAGCCATTTTGTGGGAGAGTAACTGTCCTTTTGGCTTTCAGCTATTGGTGTTTCCATTATGGTCTGTTGTTTCTTGTTTGTGTTTCTTTCCCTTTGGTGTCTCTGATGGAAGCTATGGGTTAATTGTATCGATTCCTGATTATTGCCTCCACTCCTATTTTTAATTTCATATAAACAGGAACTAGGCCTATAACTTAAGCTTTGTAAAATATTGGAAACATTAATAATAATGTTCATTCTTAACTGGAAAATAGATTGATTGATTGTTTTGAGTTCAACGATACGTCAACCCGTATGGGTCATTTTGTGTCATCTCCCAGAGAATGGAAGAAAAGAGTAAGAAGAGATAGTAGAGGTGATATAAGTGAGGGACAGTGAAGAACGAAGAAAATGAATGGAAGTCTAGAGACAGAACAAATAGCACCATTCCGCCTCTACCTTTTCCTGCTGCAAGAACAGCAAGCCTTGTCCAACTGTAAGCCAACTGTAAGTTGGACGCCTAATTTTACCCATTGAAACTAGAGCTGCCGCCTAACGGGCGCCAATTATACCCCCGCTTGCGTTGTCAGACAAATTTTTACAAGTATTTGACCTTGAGGAAGGTCAACGTAAAGGTCAAGGTCAGGTTTGTGTATATCAATTTTAAGTACTAGTGGCAAGGTGTGTGGTGTGTGAATACTAAAGAAATCGGTCAAAGAATAAGGAAGTTATGAGCAATGTTAAAGTTTTTTGTAACGGACCGACGACGACGACAAATTTTTACAAGTATTTGACCTTGAGGAAGGTCAACGTAAAGGTTAAGGTCAGGTTTGTGTATATCAATCTTAAGTACTAGTGGCAAGGTGTGTGGTGTGTGAATATTAAAGAAATCGGTCAAAGAATAAGGGAGTTATGAGCAATGTTAAAGTTTTTTGTAACGGACCGACGACGACGACAAATTTTTACAAGTATTTGACCTTGAGGAAGGTCAACGTAAAGGTCAAGGTCAGGTTTGTGTATATCAATCTTAAGTACTAGTGGCAAGGTGTGTGGTGTGTGAATATTAAAGAAATCGGTCAAAGAATAAGGAAGTTATGAGCAATGTTAAAGTTTTTTGTAACGGACCGACGACGACAGACGACAAGCTGACTCCTATATACCCCCTTCAAACTTCGTTTGCGGGGGTATAATTATGTGTCCCAATTTTCTCAGGAAATATATATCGGCTTCAAAGTTGAAACTTGTTACACAAATTAATCATGCCGTATACCAAAATCAGCCTACTTGTGCTTATGTTTCATTTGTTGCTATAGCAACCAAATCTTTAAGATCTCCTCAATGAGGTTACTTGATTTTTTTTTTGTTGTTGTTTTTTTCACAGGAATGTTTATTCAATCGGAGGTGTTCAAATTTTGTTAAAATAATTCTGTTGTGCGGGCCTGAAGAAATAGGCTGGCCTGCACAGTGTTGCACTTTGAACTCTTTATCAAAAAGGTGCCCTATTGGCATGGGGTTTTCGAATACTTTTTATACTGTTTTTGAATTCGTAATAAAGTAGAAGTAAAAAAAAGATCACGAATCGATACAATTAACTTACTCCACCCACCAAAGACACCAAAGGGAAAAGAAACACAAACATTAAGCGACCAGACCATAATGGAAACCTAAACAAAGGAAGGCCATAAGGACAGTTACTTTCCCACCAAATGGCCATATGGCCATCCAAAATAAAAAGACACAAGTGATACACACAGTAAGTAACAAACAACAACATAAATAAACCGCCACAGAAGAACCGCCATGGAACGGTCAGTGGAAAGATTTCCACTGGGGGGGGGGGGCCTAAATCGATTTTACGTGGCCACAATCCTCGCCCTTACTTCCGTCGCGATTTAGAAGTTTATATTTCAAAATATTTGTTCTTTTCATATTGAACCACAAAATAGTTTCAATATTCATATTCCAATATCTCTTACGCCATTTATCTTTTTTATTAAATATATTTCTTGTTGATTTTTCTGTGCGTTTCATATTCCTATTACGTTTTTTATTTTTCATTTTTCTATGTTATTGTTGCTTTTTGTGTACATTCTTTTCTAATTTAGGCGCATCAAACAAAGTATGATGGTCTATCACCCTAATCTTCGACCTTATTGCTCTAACAGTCTAACCAATAAGTCTTGTTTTATTGCGGCACCATTGCCTCAGATTCTATGACGGTTCCAGCGTAAAGGCTTGCTGAGAATTAGAATTAATTCTATGTGAAGCTGGTTGGTGCCTGATGCTCTGCCTCTGGTTGGGCCTATCGGAGTCTAAATGTTGGTTTTCTTTTGCTCAAGCATTTCAGCGGTTTCTTGCTGTCGAGACCTTGCCGTTGTTTCGTCTCTGTGGTTGTTTGATTTTTTGTTCTCGGAGATGTTGCACTGATGAGTTAGGAGGCCTTCATGCGAAATGAACAAATTATTTGTCTAAATAGCGACGGAAGTAAGGGCGAGGATTGCGGCTGCGTGGAATTCGTTTCACTCACCGTTCCAGGGCAGTTCTTCTGCCGCAGTTTGTTTTTGTTATGGTTTGTCTTTCAATGTGTGAATCGCTTACGTTTTATGTTGTTGTTTTGGATGGCCAAGTGTCCATTTTCTGCGTGAGTAGCTGTCCTTTTGGCTTTCCGCTGTTGATCTTTCTATTAGGGTCTAGTTATTTCATTTCTGTGTTTCTTTCCATTTGGTGTCTCTGATGGGAGCTGTGTGTTAATTGTATCGATTCCTGATCATTGCCTTCACTTTGGTCTAGTTTAACGAGTTTGTTTGCGGTTGAAATTATCTACTGTTCTAGCAATGACAGTGCATGGTGTCCTGGTATTTAAGTTGACAAATGTGATTATCTTTTGCATGTACCTACATTTTAGCAAAATATATTAGCATAAATACCATTTTATATGATAAAACTTTAACGGACTGTCAACTACTAGTATGTGATCAATAGTTTAAAATAACCGGACCGCGAACATCTCTTGGTATGATGGTCGCCGTTGTTTGATAGTTGCACAAAGCCATCGAATCACTTGCAACGAAATCCTACTCAAATAACGAAATACTTACAACTGGTCGGGGCAACTCCAGGAATTCCAGGAATGAGGGTTGCAGTCCCAACCCCACCGAGACAGTTGGTTGTCAGTTCATCACTTCCATCACCACAATCATCATCACCATCACACACAAAGTTTCGTGGCACACACATTTTGTTTGTACAACTGAACTCATTAAGTGTACAGGATGTTGAAATGCCTGTAACATAAATATATCCGGTTTGCTGAGATACATACTTTGAGAAATACCATAAAGAACAGTCCAACCGTTACAGCAAATAACAGGACAAAAATAGTGTTTCCAGTCATGGGTGAATTTGTTTTATCTCACATGTTATCATGCACTATTGTAAACACCAATTTACCGGGGAAAGGTTGGTTTGCGAAGTAAAGCTGAATGTGTGTCTGAGTCACTAGATAAATAATTCCCATAACTGCTTATTGTTAGACAAATATCTGACAATATGTTCTATGGAAGGTTTATCCTTTGGAAGCAAGGAATACTCCACAGAACCAAAAAATATGGAGTGAACATGTTTTCTGGGCCAGACTAGCTACTTTCGGTCAATTAGGCCTCATCAGTGACCCTCAGATATTTTCAAATTTCCACTATGGAATCAATGATCCAAAAGGACAAAAAATATAATCTACACTATGATGTAGGGCAGGGAGACGTTTTACCGCCGCCACACATTCCCACACACCAGCTGTAGTGAAGTTAAATATGTTCTATGAAAGGGTTATCCTTTGGAAGCAAGGAATACACCACAGAACCAAAAACAATGGAGTGCACATGTTTTCTGGGCCAGACTAGCTAGTTTCGGCCAATTAGGACTCATCAGTGACCCTCAGATATTTTCAAAATTCCACTATGAAATCAATGATCCCAAAGGACAAGAAAATATAATCTACACTATGATGTAGGGCAGGGAGACGTTTTACCGCCGCCACACATTCCCACACACCAGCTGTAGTGAAGTTAAATATGTTCTATGAAAAGGTTATCCTTTGGAAGCAAGGACTACACCACAGAACCAAAACATATGGAGTGTACATGTTTTCTTGGCCAGACTAGCTAGGTTCGGCCAGTTAGGCCTCATCAGTGACCCTCAGATATTTTCAAAATTCCGCTATGGAATCAATGATCCCAAAGGACAAGAAAATATAATCTACCCTATGATGTAGGGCAGGGAGAGGTATTACCGCCGCCACACATTCCCACACACTAGCTGTTGTGAAGTTAAATATGTTCTATGAAAGGGTTATCCTTTGGAAGCAAGGAATACACCGCAGAACCAAAACATATGGAGTTTACACTCATACTGTTTAGAATTCCACACAGAAATCAGTTGCCCATCGATTCAATCCAAAAACAAACTGTTTGCTACAAAATATAGACAAACAACGTATATACTAGAAATATCGCGAAAATAACACAATGATGATACTTCTGCCAATAGGGTTGAATGCTTTGCTTTCTTTCCAGATCAGTACGATGATTTTTCTAAAATACTTCAATTTAATTACATCGATTCATGGAAATTGACTTCCCTTCCACTTTATATAGCAGACAAATGTGAATTCCAAGCAACTTCAAAAAGACGTCGATGCCTAAAAGTGGCTGACTAATTTTGGGCATATCCGATGACCAGACACAGATGATACAATCTGTAGATATTTTGACCATGAGCTGTAATGTTAGTTCCCCTGAGCACGAATTACTCAAGGTGAGCTATTGCGATCGGCCTTCGTCCGTCGGCTGTCGTCCGTGCCTCCCTCCTTGCACCAGTCGTCAACTTTTGCTTAAAACAACTGCTCTAAATCCGTTGGACAGGTTATGAAATAATTTCACAGGAATATTCATTAGCCGATACTCTAACAAACGTGCTCAAACCGTTCTGCTCGTATTCACAGGATGGCTGCCAGAGCTAAAATTGAAAATACTTTTAAACAACTTCTCCTCTTTATCACGTGGGTGGATTATGATGAAGTAATTTCACATGTATGTTCCTTTGACGACACTCTACCAAAACTGTTTAAACCGTTCCACTCAGATGAACAAGATGGACCACAGAGTTAAACATAGAAAAACTTGTCAACGACTTCTTATCCTCCTCAACTAGTAGATAAATTATGAAATAATTTCACAGGAATGTTCCCTTGGTGACCCTCTACCATAATTGCTAAAACGATTCCGCTTGGATAAAAACATGGCCACCAGTGATAAAAAAGAACTACTTTAAACGAACTATCTTCCTTAACGAATGGAAAGATTGAAATGATTTCACATGACTGTTCCTTGGGCGATTCTTTAACAAAATTGCTCAAACCGTTCTGCTCTAATGAAAGTTGGCCACAAGAGATAAAATAGAAAAAAAATCTTTAAACAACTTCTCCGCCATAACATGAGGATGGATTTCGAAACAATGTTTCTTGAATGGCCCTTTACCAAAATTGCTCAAACCGTTTTTCTCGGATAAAAAAGATGGCCACCAGAGCTAAGAATAGAAAAACGCTTAAACGACGCCCTTCTTAACTGGTGGATGGATTTTAAAATTATTTCACAGGAATGTTATTGGGTGATCATTTACCAATATTGCTACCATTCTGTATGGCAAACCAGAGCTAAAAATTAAGAAGAGAAGAAAACATTTAAACCACCTCTGTTCCTAAACTAGTGGGTGGGTTTTGAAATGATTTCATGGAAATATTTCTTGGGTGACTCGTTACTGAATTTGACCAAAGTGTTCTGCTCTAATGGACAAGATGACCGCTAGAGATAAAAAAGAAATTATTTAAACATCTGTTCCGAAACCGGTGGATGGATTTTAAAATAATTTCACAGGAATGTCCCTTGGTTGATCCTCTTCTAAACTTCCTATAACCGTTAAGCATCTATGAGCAAGCTCTTCTAAATTTGCTCAAACAGTTCGACTCTACTAAACATGGAGGACGCCAGTGCTTAAAACAATAATAATAATAATAATAATAATAATAATAATAAAACATTTAAATGTATTCTCCTCCTAAACAAGGGTTTTTTCTTTATAAATGATGACAAAGAAATGTTTTGGGGGTAACCATTAGTCAAAATTGCTGAAATAATTCCACTCTGCTGAACATGATGGTCGCAAGAAATTTAAAAAGAAAACCTTTAAAAGACTTTTTTCTCCCAAAGGAAACAATTTCTTAGCAATTTTCCATGAGTGACCCTCTAACAAAATTGTTCAAAATACATTTGCTCCACTGGGCATGATGGCAACCAGAACTAGAAATATATTATCTTTAAAATGATTTCTACTGTTTTTTATTTGATTTTGATTGATTTGGGGTTTAACGTCCCCGTCAACACTGTATAGGTCATTTTGGATACGTTGCTTCCAATTTTGTGGGACTTTTACCTGATATTGAGATGAAATGACATCTCAAGCCCTGCCGCCTAATGAAACCAATAGGTTTATAAGCATGGGCGAACAGACTCGCACCGCTTTCCCTGGTCAGACTTAGTGTCTTTTATGGGTGGAGTAAGTTAATTGTATCAATTCCTGATCTTTGTTTTACTTCTACTTTAGATCCTCTAAGCGCTTTACCAGTAGTCGTGTGCGGTCGGTTTCAGCTCTTTGTGGAAGCGTCATGCAGACCATCTATTTCTTCAAACCCCGATGGGCGGGAGCCGTACTTCTACTGCTTAACAGATTAAAATGTAGTTGATATTTTCTTGTCCTTTCGGATCATTGATTCCATTGTGGAAGTTTGAAAATATTTGAGGGTCACTGATGATGCATAATCGGCGAAACCAGCTAGTCTGGCCCAAACTGTACACTCCATACTTTTCAGTCCTGTGGTGTGTTCTTTGCTTCCACAGAATAGCCCTTTCATAGAACATATTCTACTGCTAGCTACTGCAAGACGGGTATGATTTTGAAATAATTTCACAGAAATTTTGGACATCGTTAACCAGAATATATTATTTATTTAATTTTCATTAATTTCTCCTGTTGCACCTTGATCACTTCTTATTGGGAAGAGGGACTTGGCTGTTGTGCTGTTAGTGATTGTTTTTTGTTTCCTCATTGTTAATTACTCTTCCTCTTGAAGTCATTGGTAGGCTATAATCTTTGATTATGGATTTTCCTGGGCATCTATCTATACATTACGAAAACACGCCTATACAAATACATTGTGATATTTAGCGCCGAAAACAAAAAAGGAAATTTTAAGATTGTAATCTTTGATTGTGGATTTTCCTGGGCAT
The DNA here is from genome assembly GCA_963580285.1 of Lucinisca nassula. Taxonomy (NCBI): domain Eukaryota; kingdom Metazoa; phylum Mollusca; class Bivalvia; order Lucinida; family Lucinidae; genus Lucinisca; species Lucinisca nassula. Next base: position 130,582,355 of record OY757011.1, on the reverse strand, counting down.
CTATTTCTATACTTTTGCTGAAATCCTCTACTACACTTTATATTACCTACCTTTCATTTGTACAATATGGATCAGGGGAGCGATCCAGGACTATCACGGCCCTCTTGTTTTTGTTAGATTTCTATAAATATCACGTGCCAAAAGCAACACTTTTATATGTAATATTGCTTGATTTGTATGTTCTTGGATATGATGCGCTAATTCACTATTCACGAGTACATTTACTAAATTACATTTGTACACATGTGGACCAATAGTCGAGATTTTTGGCACGTAAAATCGATTTAAGCCCCGCTCCCATTAGACCCAGTTAGAACTTGTGACCGACCATTTCAAGGCGGGTTTAATGCCATCTTCTGCCTTTGTGTTCATGTCCTGGTAATATTTTGGATACCATTTTGGCATTTTGTTGGCGTCCCAGTTGTAATATTTTAAATATTATGCCGTTGTTTATGCCTTTGTTTCCTTTTCATGTCTTGGACGGAAAGTGAAAGGTATGTGTATCAATTTCTGACCATTGCCTTTCCTGAGTGACCTTTTCTTACTAGTTTGTTTGAATTTCCAACGAAAATAAATGCAGAAGCATCACGTGGACAAGTCCTTGAAATGAATACCCCCTAAACCCCACTTTATATAGAGAAAACTGGGGTTTACTATGGTATACATACTTTTTTGTCTTATTTCTGCTCCCAGACATAGGTTGTGGGTTCTCCTTAGAACCGCCACCCGCAATCTTATTTGCAGTATAAGTAAGAAAAATACCACGGATTATCCTCAGAAAAGTAGCAATTTCGGAGATGTGAAAAATGCACTATGTCGCACGGGACGTCGATTTCCGAAAGACACAATGGTCTGTTCCTGTTTTATAAATGAGAGTAAATTCTATCATCAAAGATAGCCCATAATTGTATTCGTGGTTGTATATTTATTTGTCTTAATACCAACCTGGACAGTTCTGTTCATCTGACCCATCGAAGCAGTCATCATCACTGTCGCATCTGTAACAGCAAAGTACACACATGGCGAATAAATGAAATATTTAGGTTCCATTTATGCCTGTCCAATATATGGTGTAAAGTAGGAAATTCTTTCAAAAAGAAATATATTGAACTCTCTTGTGTCAACATTCTTACAAGCACTGTCGCATTGCATGGATTTCAGCGAATGGGGCATCCTATTGTGACGTAAAAGGAAAGTGTTCATAGCAACCTAAAACATATATAGAAAAAACAACTTTCATAAGAAGTTTGTTTTGGCTTCAGCAGACAAAACCGCACACAATTCGTCGTTATTTGACGGCTACACTATGTTAGTACTCTTCAGCAAGAGCTTGGTGGTACTAAGGCCTATGAACTGCAGCCTTTGGTTGTAAAGAGGTATGTAGTCGTCGACCACATTTGTCATTCAGCCACAAAGATTGGTGTTTATGTTACGAGAGGCCAAGACAAGCTTCCTACGTTATATTGGTTACCTAAACTTCATAAAAGCACGGTTTATTGCAAGTTCAACTTTTGTACCACCACTGAACTTTCCAAATTATTTACTAATGTTTTACTGCCATAAAAACATGTCATTTAATATTGCGACAAAATCTTTGAAAAATCAGAAAGAAATCTGTTTTGGTCTATAAAAACTTCAACTGAAAGGACGGTTCTCCCTAAGGGGGTTTTTTGGCCTCCTAACGATTTTGTTTATTTCCGGCTTATTGTTAGCATACATATGCCTAATTATTTGGAACATATGTGGTTTTGGTATTTAAGCAGTTTTTTCTGAGGGACAGGCTCTTTAAAGTGGGTGGGGTAACTCCACACAGTTTTGACATGAATTTTGTGTCTCATTTAAAGGTAGAAAAATAGTACCATACATGACACGTTATTATATAAAATGACAGGGGAAGGTCTAACTCTATGTTTTGTCACAAGTTTATTCGCCAAAATTCACTTTTTGGGTGAAAAATATGGTTTAAGGAACCTTGGGTCATTTTTCTGATTTTTTAACAATAAAGTTCTTTTTTTTCTTTCTTATATCTTCGGTATACATTAACCTACAGTGGTGAAACTCCTACCATGCAAGCATACTGATGAGGCAATATAACTCAGATGATTATTTGAGATGTTGACCTATATTTCACGGTTGAATGAACATTCTTATTTCATGTTAATGGGTTAGATTTTTGTTTCCATCAGTTCATGAGTTAAGATAATTCTGGCATTTGGATAAACAGGCGATGGGTTTAAACATATTTAAATAAAACGAAAAAAAACAAAAAACAATAGAAATGTGTAAAAAGTACCCAGATGCCCCCGCCTTTTTGGCTTAGCTAATATGCCTGCATGACCCCTGGGGACACATTGTTCATGTATGTGTCATTGAATATGTATTAGCATCAGATATATATGATCGTGGGTGGGTATCTCAATATTTTGGATGTTGATGATATGAACTTGGCAGGGTAGGGGGCTGGGGCATGATTGTGTGGGTCTCAAGATATATGTCATTGAATGTGTCTAACCATAAACAACAGCAAATAAAAAATGTTGAAATCTAAAAAATCAACATATTTGATTATTGAATAAAGTTAATCAATTGAAGAATCGCTTTCATCGTCACCTGAACTTGAGCTGCCCAGTCTTTTTGTGCAGCATCTGTGAGACTGTTCATATACTGTGACTTGAATGACTGTTCTTGCTCTGACTTCGGCTGATGGCGGTAAAAACCTAGATACCACAACAGGGAAGCGATATGGGCACAGCAGCCAACTACCCTGGCACCATTCTTCCACTCGCAGTACCATCCTTTTATGGGTTCGAGACCAGGACCATACTCAATCCATAGATAGTATGATCCAGACGAAGTGTGGCTTGATTTTATTTGGGCTTTCAAAATTCCATCCTCCTCCTTGTGAATCATTATCTTATACTGACCGGCTTCCGTAGTGTGTTCGTCTGTATACGAATCGGCCTGTTTTAACTGGTATATGCCCATGATCATGTCTCTCAGCTCTGCTTGCGTTAATTGTGGGAAGTCTTCGAGGTTGGCATCATCAATAGCTTTCCAAGGAGCTTTTGCACGACTGTCCCAACCCTTTTTCTCTACCTTGTTTTTAAGTTTGTTTGGTAACTTGGCAAGTTGTAGCATACGCTTTGCAAGAACCTCATCAGATTCAGAATTCTTAACAAGAACAGGCCTAAATGCATTTAACAAAGAACATGTTCTTCTTCTACTTATTGTCTTCTATTTATTATTATTATTATTATTATTATTATTATTATTATTATTATTATTATTCTAAAGAAAAAGAGAGAATGAGAGAACTAAACATTACTCTCAATATTACTGTTCCTGTAAATAATCATAGATCAGTCAGTTTGTTAGTCAAACTAACAATTCAATTGCCCAGAATGTTTTTCTATATTGCAGCATCATTCATTGTATTATGTTAAGTACAACAGCAGCATTATCATTAGATGTAACTTCAAAGTAAGGTAACATCTTTAATGAATAGTGGAAACATATAAGCAGATAAAGGGTCTCCTTGTCTAATACCTGAAATACAGATATAGAGAGGGAGACGGGGAATACAATCTAAGGATTAAGGAAGGCCCTGGACTAGAGTCCATAATAGGGTGGCAGTGCAAATGAAAAAAATGGTGAAGAGGTATTTGATTGCTGTGTTCATATCGCTTCTGTGTTAAAGAACCTCGGTTTTAAGGCCATCAGCCAAAGTCAGTAAAAAATCGATGAAGTCACCGTATATGAACAGTGTAACAGATGCTGTTCAAAAAGAGGCAACAGCTCAAGTTCAGGTGACGATGAAAGCTATTCTTCTGTAGATTAATTTGATTCAATATGCGCAGAGCATGTCAGAATACAGTTGTGAACAACCATTTTCAAATGTATATACCTGTGTCTTCACGTAGGTGTACCACATTCTTTTTAGATGTGCGCTTGAAGTGGGATTATTAAAGATATTCAAGCAGACCTTTCTTATATCTCTGCATGCCAAAGGAAGGAGTGAGTGAGGCATATATATTTTTCGATGTGATGTTATGTTCGTATGTGCGTACTATGTCACACATTATTACGTTCATAACCAGGTTCATGTTTAGGTGCACATTTATGTCTGCATTTCTCCTGCAGCTCATAACTGTTTAGCATGTTCACTGATTCTGTCTGAGGTGGGGTTATTTGATTGGACCAAAGAAAATGTAAAAAAAATATGTATCTCAGAAACTGTTCAGATTCCAACCTTTTTCATTTGATGTTGTTTATGGTCAGATGCATTCAATGAGACACACAATAATGCCCCAGCCCCCTGCCCTGCGCATTTCATATCATCAAAATCCAAATATCTTAGAAAATATTGAGATACCCATCCTGAACATATATATCTGATGCTAGTGTGTCTTTCAGGGGTCATGCAGCTATATTGGCAAAGTCAAACAGGCGGGGGCATCTGTGTACTTTGGACACATTTCTATCGCTTTTTTCGTTTGATTTAAATATGTTTAAACTCATCGCCTGTTTATCCAAATGCCAGAAATATCTAAACTCTTGAACTGATGGAAACAATTATCTAACCTATAAACAAGAAATAAGAATGTTCATTCAACCGTGAAATATTGGTCAACATCTCAAATGATCATTTGAGTTATACTGCCTCATCATTATGCTTGCATGGTAGGAGTTTCACCACTATAGGTTAATGTATACCGAAGATATAAGAAAAAAAAAAGAACTTTACTGTTAAAAAATCTCAAAAATGACCCAAGGTTCCTTAAACCATATTTTCACCCAAAAAGTGAATTTTGGTGAATAAACTTGTGACAAAACATAGAGTTAGATCTTCCCCTGTCATTTTATATAATAACGTGTCATGTATGGTACTATTTTTCTACCTTCAAATGAGACACAAAATACATGTCAAAACTGTGTGGAGTTACCCCACCCACTTTAAAGAGCCTGTAACTCAGAAAAAACTGCTTAAATACCAAAACCACATATGTTCCAAATAATTAGGCATATGTATGCTAACAATAAGCCAGAAATAAACAAAATCGTTAGGAGGCCAAAAAAAATCCCTTAGGGAGACCCGTCCTTTGAAATAAATTGAAATCCAGATATTTTCGTGCCTCAAGTCTGTCTACTTATGAGTTTTCCATCCTTCACACTACACAAAAAATCTGATAAAAAGAAAAACTTAATGATTTAACTGAATGAACATTTCATAGGGAAGATTCCCTTTTTCTTGCATGTAATATAAGAAATGTTTTTTTTTTCACTTCTGAAGAGCATACAAATTACACTTTACGGTCATGTCAGAAAGTGTGTGAAGCTCTCACCTTTCAACTTGACAATACTGACATAAGATTTCGTACTAAGTTATTTATACAAATTGTGGGTATTGCCTTAGCAATAACACGCCCGTGCGACACAGGGCATTTTTTCACATCTCCTAAATGGCTACTATTCTGATGAAAACATGTGGTGTTTTTCTTATATATACTGCAAGCATAGGTTGCGGCTGCTCGTTAGAACCGCCTCATTGAGGCGTTTCTAACGAGTACCCACAAAAGTTACATGCCCATAAGTAGGTATCTTGGAAATTTGTGCAGCCCCAATCAGGGTTATCGGAATCATAAACTACACAAAATTTTGTAGACGTCATTCCGATTTAATTTCAAAATTCAGTGTTGGACTTGAATCTCTTCTGCAACAAGGTCTATGACTCTATCGGAACCCGAATTTTTTGGGCACTTAGTATTTAAATTCAGAAAAATATATACTTAGAATGACGTCATTCTGATTTAATTTCAAAATTTAATATTGGACTTAAATCTCTTCTGCAACAAGGTCTATCGGAACTCGAATTTTATGGTGTCTTAGTACATAAATTCAGAAACATATATTACCGCAATGACTTCAGCACCCAATTTCGTAAAATCATTCTTCGGTATAAAATGATTGGGTACAACATAAATGTTATACGACAGACTGCAGCCAGGGTAGTTAACCCAATCACGGCTGAAAACTTTGCTTCCCTCTTTAATTGCACGCCGGTGGGTCATGCCTCAGATTCTATGATGGTTCCAGCGTAAAGGCAGTTCTTCTGTCGCGGTTTATTTTTGTTATGGTTAGTTTTGGGGTGTTTGTGTCGCTTATACTATTTTATTTTGGATAGCCTTTTGGCCATTTTGTGGGAAAGTAACTGTCCTTTTGGCTTTCCGCTGTTGGTGTTTCCTTTGGGGTCTGTTGTCCCATGTTTGTATTTCTTTTTCCTTTGGTGTCTCTGATGGGAGCTTTGGGTTAATTGTATCGATTCATGATCATTGCCTTTACTTCTATTTTACTGACAATTAGAGACATCTAATTCAATGTAATGTTGGTTGGTGCCTTATGCTCTGTCTCTCGTCGGAGTCATCGGAGTCATACTGTTGGTTTTGTTTTGCTGTCGAGTCCTCACCGTTGTTTCAATGTTTTTTTTATTTTGTTTGTGTTTACGGAGATGTTGCACTGATGAGTTAGGAGGTCTTCATGCGGACTGAACAAAGTGTTTGTCTAACTCGCGACGGAAGTTAGGGCGAGGATTGTGGTGGTTTGTCTTTGGGTGTTTATGTCACTTATATTATTTTGTTTTGGATAGAACATTGGTCATTTTGTGGGAAAGTAACTGTTCTTTTGGCTTTCCGCTATTGATGTTTCGATTAGGGTCTGTCGTTTCATGTTTGTGTTTCTTTCCCTTTGGTGTCTCTGTTTGGAGCTGTGAGTTAATTGTATTCGATTCCTGATCATTGCCTCCACTTCTATTAAGCACCAAATTTTGTAAAATGATTCTTCGATATGAAAGATTGGGTACAACATAAATATTATACGACACACTGCAAGCATGGTAGTTAACCAATTCACGGTTGACAGCTTTGTTTACTCGTTGGTGGGTCAGGCCTCGGAAGCTCAGTCGGATGTGCGTCTGACTGTTGATCAGAAGGTCGCGGGTTCGATACCTGCCGGTATCGGCCGGCAACATGTTCTTGTGGACATTGATCATAAAATAATTTCTACGGTCATCCCTTCCGCTGATTCAAGAAGGGCAGTTGTCAGTTTCCGATGAAAGAATGTGCACTGTACTGGTTAACCGCTAACGTATAAGCCTGCCCAGAAAAAGTGTGAATAGGTAAACTGACCGGCTCAGAAATGACCTAAATAGTGTTGACTGGGCCGTTAAACTCCAATACAAACAAACAAAAAATCATTAAAGACAAGGAATTCTCATCTTCAATTACACCAGAATTAAGATTTGCATTATCAGAATCGTCTGGTTGACTACAAAAACAAATGACCAACTGCCAACGTAGCGATATTTTGACCCCCCCCCCCCCACACACACACACACACAAACACATAACCGATCAGAACAATACTTCTATGATAGTTTACAGTAGACATCATAGTGTAGTTTACAGTTGACACTATAGTGTAGTTTACAGTAGACATCATAGTGTAGTTTACAGTCGACATCATTGTGTAGTTTACAGTAGACACCATAGTGTAGTTTACAGTAGACACCATAGTGTAGTTTACAGTAGACATCATAGTGTAGTTTACAGTAGACACCATAGTGTAGTTTACAGTAGGCATCATAGTGTAGTTTACAGCAGATACCATAGTGTAGTTTACAGTAGACATCATAGTGTAGTTTACAGTCGACATCATAGCGTAGTTTGCCGTAGACATCATAGTGTAGTTTACAGTAGACCTCATAGTGTAGTTTAAATGTTCTTGTCCTTCGGGATCATTGATTCCATTATGGAATGTTGAAAATATTTGAGGGCCACTGATGAGGCTTAGTTGGCCGAAACTAGCTAGTCTGGTCCAGAAAATATGTACACACCATACTTTCAGCTCTGCGGTGTATTCTTTGTTTCCAAAGGATAATCCCTCGTAGATCATATTCACCAGACTTTCAGGCCCAGGAAAATTTTGCAGGATTTACCGGGGTAAACAATACTTTTCATATTTCTGTTCAAAAACATAGATTGTTGGTACTCGTCGAGGAGGTTTTAACGAGTATCCGCAAACTCAGTATTTAGCAAAAATTTGAAAATATCAGAATTTGTATCTGAAAATTTTCATTTTCTGAATAGAAAAAATCTCAATATACAGTAAAATTCGGCTATTAAGACCACCTAAAATTGAGACTAATTCTGCTATAAAAAGCTTATTTAGTAGGATGCAGTTATTGTTTCTTCTAGTTTTCTGTATTTGAATAGGCGTGTTTTCGTGATGCCGTGGTGCATCCACGACAACATTTAGGAGATTTTAATTGCTAAAACAGTCAAGAGAAACCGAGCTGAAATATATGGGCCCGTCCAGCGATTTTGGTACTTATCGCCTAAGGGAGCAGCATCCGCGCAGTCTCGTCAGAACCTTCGCTGCTCGCTCATACAAGCAGTGAATCAAGAGGAACCTTCAGACAGAAAGCCATATCCCTGGCCCCTCTGAATGGCTGGGCATGCGCAGTTAAAATTTGTCATGACGGAATGCTCGAAGACACAAATTCGCTTGGCGGGGCTCATATAAGTCAATCACTTTTGTATCTTGTGTTTACACTGCTGAAGACATTTCCTATAAGACGTGCAAATCCCATTTACAAATTCATGATACGCCCTCGTTTGTTTATCGGTCGGGAAATATTTCCCACACATTTAAACAGAAGGTAGATTAACCTCTATATAATTAACATGTATTCTAAGCCACTTGGGACCAGTTGTTCAAGACTAACGATGTCGTTAGTTAACGTATTGTTAACTTTTTGATCATATGGTCTAATATTTTTGCTGAAAATTGAGAGTAATTTTTTGCATTTGCAAAAGCTACTACTCACATTATATATATATATATATATATATATATATATATATATATATATATATATATATATATATATATATATATATATATATATATATATATATATATATATATATATATATATTTGCAGAAAAAAATACCAGAGAATTAGACAATGAACTTGTGAATCAGTTAACAATATGACCTTTAAAGAGCTCCTTAAGCTAACAATGCTCTGACCAAATGAACCGAGAGCTCTAAAGGTCTATGTTACGAGATGGAATAGGAAACCTCTCTGGTGCTTATGCACATCTAAATTATTTTAGCAGATATATGGTAGGGCGGTGCGAGTGAAATATTTTAGGTGAAATATGGTACGCAAACTATGCGGCTCCATGAACAAGTCATGCACATATCATACGATGTATGCATGAGTGGTTTATAGAGAGCTGTTTTTACAATACAGGGGGCCGCTAAAAGGCCGAGTCCTATAGAATTTGCCTAAAAATCGCCAACCGCCAAATTGTGCCATATATGATTTTTATTCCCGTCACGTGTTGTGTAGGTGTTCGTTTTGACAGGAGTCATGTCATTGATTATAGGGTCGTTTCATCAATTTTTCCTATGGGAAATATACTATTTGAACGCAAATCCATTATCTGCTCGATTTTTGCTATCTGGCTTTGTTTGTGGCCGGTATCTCCACCTCGCCACGAATTGAGCAAGGTAATAAGAGTAGGCATGATTTTCCGGTAGTATTCATAGATATATAAACCCTGAAAAAAGCGGACACTTTAGCAGCAGGTCAAGTTGTAAGAGTGAACACAACATTGTGACGGGGAAATAGAAAGTATATTGAAAGGTATGTTAAATCTATGTTTAGTATTATTTTTGTATGAACATGCTTGTAGGTTTTGGAGGGGTTTACTTCTAGTATACCCCAACTTTCTGAAGCCTATTCTGAATTCACTGTTGTGGCCTGTAGTGATTAGGCTACTAGCTTTGCCAGCTAGACGTCGCAGAATTGATCCCAGGCTTCTCCAGTAGTAGAATGAGTCTTTCTAAGTGAGGTCCTGTCTCATGCTGACCCTAGATGTTGGTGAGACGTAAAGTTTGGACACCCGCTCATTCTAGATTCATTTAGGCTTTTAGACCCCTTTTGTAGAATGTAATTAATAAACGCCGGGTCACTTGTTTGATCCATGACTTTTGACTAGCTGTGGTTAGAAAACCGTGGTTCCGTCCCAATATGATATTAGGTGTAGAGGGGACGTAAACTTAAGACGGGTTTAACCATATCTTCATCATCAGGGCAAACTCTTACAAGAGCCTGTTGGGTTATCCGTGATGATGAACCGTAATGAATTTTATTTTACAAGCATGTTCACGTTGATTAGAAATAATTTTGTTCAAGAAGATTTACGAGTTCATTTTGTAATGATGCCGTTTTTGTCTGATAACTCAATTTGTGCATGTATGTACATATAAAGAACGTGATGATGCTAAGTGGGAGTATTTGGTCGCCACACGTCATAACGGCCTGAGCGGCGGGGACGACGTCAGCTGCGTCATCGGCGTCGCGAGGACGGTTGTGACGGGGTGCCTACCAAATAGAGAGAATTTACGGCAAACAGTGTTGGCCCTTATGAGACACTAACAAATGTGGTGGATTATAGATGAAAATCTTTTGTTGTAGTTTCTATCTGTTATTAATGTATTGAATTTGTGAATAGCTATATTTGTGAGCCGTGTCGCGGAGAAGGATATGAAATAGAGATTGTTATGTTTCCTGTAATTGGCGGCTGACCAGGTAGCGCAAAGGCGTGGTCTGTTCAATTGCCTCTTACTTGTGATAATGTAGTGAGCACAAATTTGATGAGTATTATGCTCAGTAGTAGTGAGCATTAATTGATTTCTGTAGTGCTCAGTAAGGAAACATGAACTTTGAGTATTATTGTGTCAAGCGCTGGGTGCTGATAATTTGATGCACAGTCAAGTTGAGTTCTGCTGTACGGTTATTTGTCGCATGCACTAATCGGCCTGTATGTCTGGTCGGCGCATGCGCAATAACGGTATATGCATGAACATATTCTTACTTCTCCGGGAGGGGGATCATGATATAGCATGTATGTTTTGTGACTCGTTTCTAGTCCCGTTATCGTAATTTGCAGGCATAACAATGTGTGACCTGCTGCTCCCTGCTTCATAGCAGCAGGTACTGGTACGACGCTAGGCGTTAGGGTCCAGCAAGGGCGGACAGACCGCCGTAATCAGCGCCTACCAGGATAGAAGCAGAATCTTCTAAATCATTGATCGTTGTAAACAAATGTGATCATGGAAGAGGTCAACTTACCTTATTTGGACGATCACTAAACGTCTGATCAGCAAACGTGATCGCTAATCCTAGGATTATCAACTATGTTGATAGACTAGTTTTACTAGTTCGCGAGAGGAAGTGTCACGCGAGTGGGGGATTCACCCTAAGTTATAAACTGGCCAGTCGCGTCTTGTGTTGATTCTTTTTTTTTTTGTTTTGTTTTTGTTGTTGTTTTTGTTGTTTGCTTCTGTAGGTATTCACGTCACCCGTTCCGAGCACAGAACAGTGTTTTGCCTTCGGAGCGGACGTCGTGAGTTGGCTACAGAAGCAACAAATTGTGATGTTTTGTGTTAGTAAGTGTTGTATGTAGATACTGTAAATAATTCATGTCATTCATTTAACATCTTTCTTGTGCCTTACCCCACAGCTGCCCGTACACCTGTCAGAGATCACGCTCGGTTGTCTTGTCAGCATGGGGGTTTGCGGGACGCCGTAAACCCACATGTAACATTTGGTGTCAGAAGTGGGATTTGATCTCTGGCTGGTGTTCCCGGCTGTGGAACAGCACATTGATACTCTGAATCATCAACTTTAGAAAAAAAAAATAATAATGCATTGACAGCCACATTTAGAAATTAACTTTAATCTTCCTTCCTGCGTTGATGAAGTGCGAAACCCATGTATTCAACTGAATGGATACTGTCAAGTCGATAATTTCTGAGCAGGAAGGCAAGGCAAACCCCACTTTTTCTTGGTAACGAAAAATTTAAGTAGACCCCACTTAATTGTGTTACCTGACATTCTACTAAGTTAAACTGGAGTTACTAATTGATCTTACCCACACATGGTTCTGACGTAGTGACGTTAACAATTTACTGACGTTGACATAACGGTAGCGTTAATATTTACGCAGTGGCTTGAGGTTAGGTATGACGTAATAGAAACATTAATGGTGACTTGTTATGATCGGAGTTTTGTAATGTGATGAAACTTCGGATTGTAGCATTTTACTGTAAACGTCGTCAGTTTATGACGTCATATTAGACTACCAGTACGCAACGTCATACTTTGCTGAAAGCATTTGACATTTCAAATCGCGTGTGCTTTAATAACTAACGTTTTAGTTAGATTAACGCGTATAACACATATCTTAACGTTTTAGTTAAGCCCATTCAATCATCACTGATCATAACTGATCAGTTTATAGTGGTTTTGATAGTAACGTGAGATTTACGTTATCAATAATGGAGCGTTTAATGCAAATGGGAAAGGACTTAGGTTATGAGGGGAAGGAGTTACAAGGTTTTGTTAAAGAGCAGCAAGATGTTGAGCGGGCAGAAAGGCAAGAGCAAAGGGATTTAGAAAGGTTAAGGTCTGAAGAAAAGGAAAAGGAAAGGGCACATGAACTAGCTAAGTTAGAGGAAAAGGAAAAGGAAAGGGCTGAAAAAGAAAAGGAAAGGGCACATGAACTAGCTATGTTGAATGTTAATAAGGAACTTGAAATGGCACGCATTAAGACTGAAAGGGAGGCAAAAGAGATTAGTGAGGCCCATTTAGAAAAAATAAAACATGGGTTTGAGCTACAGCACCAAGAATTAAGGAATCAGTTAGAAATGCAGAGAGCGAAGCTCGAGCTAGAATTTGAAAAGCAAAAAGCTGAGAAGGTGGCGCATGCCCGAGATCCTAAGTTACCTTATTTTGAAGAGGGTAAAGATAAAATGGATAGTTATTTATCTAGATTTGAGAAATATGCTACGGCTAATAAATGGGATAAGAGTGTTTGGGCCGCGTATTTAAGTGCATTGCTCAAAGGGCGCGCACTTGATGTATATGACCGGTTGTCAAATGAGGATGCGGCGGATTATGAAAAGTTAAAGGACGCTTTATTAAAGAATTTTGACATGACAGAGCGCGGATTTAGGAAGCAGTTTCGTTATAGTAGGCCCGAGAAATCAGAAACGTTCATACAGTTCAGTAGTAGACTGAGAAGTTATTTAGAAAAATGGCTTAATATGGCAAAGATAGAAAAATCTTTTCCGGCTGTCTGTGATTTCATGGCAAGGGATCAGTTCCTGGAGTCATGTAATAGAGAACTGTATGTACATCTGAAGCCAAAACAGTTTGGTAATTTAGATGAAATGGCTAGGGAGGCAGATTTGTTTGCAGAAGCGCGCGGGGGCGTATATAGTTGCATTAATAAGGGGCAACGCGATAATAGAGGCGCAGCGCAGGGGAAACAGGACAAAGTTGACTCGAACAAACCGAGTGGTAGACCGGATATCAAGTGTAGCATATGCGGTAAGGGGCATTTAACAATTAAATGTTTTAAGAACCCCGACAGGAAACAATTGTATAGCGCAGAGGTAGGAGCAACTGGAGTTGGGGATAGCGGTGTTAAAGAAAATTTTAACACGCGCGTAGAGACTCAAGGTTCTCAGGTTAAGAATGAGAATACGCAGAATGTAGGTCGTGGTTATACACGTGGTCGTGGTAATTTTAGAGGGTCTTTTCGCGGACGCGGTAAAAATAATAGCACACCACGTGGCGCAGCACACCAGGTTAGTTTTTGTCAAACGGAAGTAACTAGGAAAGGTGATGAGATTGGAAGTATCTTTGAAAATAAGGTTGGTGATCCTTTGATTTCGGATAGGGAGGAGTGTAGTAAGGAAACTAGGGAAGGTGTCTGTTACTTCTTAAAGGCAAGGTTACCGACGGCACAAGGTTTGGTTAATAATAAAAAGGTGATTGTATTAAGAGATACTGGGTGTACAGGCTGTGTCGTTCGGAGAAGTTTGGTTTCGGATAGTCGGTTAATAGGAAAGGAATCAAATGTTACGTTGATTGATGAATCCACACAAAGGTATCCTTTGGCAATGATTGACATTGGATGTCCTTTTTTCACTGGGAAAACTGAAGCTTTGTGTATGGATGATACGTTGTACGATTTGGTTATCGGTAACATTGATGGATCAAAACTTCCTGATATGTCTCATTTCTCAGCTGCGGCTGTAACTAGGTCTCAAACTAGGCAGGATGAGAAGCCTTACAGAAAACTTAAGGTTCCCGATCAGATCATTAACGATGACAAGGAGGCTTTCAAGCAAGCTCAGGTTGATGATCCAACTTTGGAAAACATCAGGAAAAGGGTTGTATCTGGGAACAAGACTGTGAGTCGTGGTTTAAACCGAGGTGAAACTAGGTTTATTGAGAAAAAAGGGTTGGCATATAGGGAGTTCACCAAGGGTAACAAAGTCTCTTTCCAACTTGTGGTCCCTCAAAGTTTCCGAGGAAAGGTGTTGAAACTGGCTCATGAAACGCTTATGTCTGGACATATGGGTATTAGGAAGACATTGGATAGAGTTGTAACTGAGTTTTACTGGCCCGGTATTTGCGGTGATGTCGCTAGATTTTGTAAATCTTGTGATATTTGTCAGAGAACTATTCAGAAAGGTCGGGTCACTAAAGTACCTCTAGGAAAAATGCCATTGATTGATACGCCATTTAAGAAGGTGGCAGTGGACATAGTTGGTCCAATTGAGCCTCGATCTGATAGGAAATCTCGGTATATTTTAACCATGATAGATTATGCGACAAGGTATCCAGAGGCGATAGCTTTACCGAGTATTGAGACGGAACGTGTCGCGGAAGCGCTTATTGAAATGTTTAGTAGGGTTGGCATTCCTGATGAAATGTTGTCTGATTGTGGATCACAGTTTACTGCTGAGGTAATGAAGGAAGTCAGCAGACTTCTTTCTCTTCAACAGTTAACGTGTAGTCCGAGACACCCAATTTGCAACGGACTGATAGAGCGTTTCCACGCTACGTTAAAGCAGATGTTACGTCGCATGTGTGCTGAACGTCCAAAAGATTGGGATAAATATCTTCCAGCCTTATTATTTGCGGTAAGGGAAGTCCCACAAGAGTCTTTAGGATACTCCCCTTTTGAGTTGTTATATGGACGTAACGTCAGAGGTCCAATGGCAATATTAAGAGAATTATGGGCTGAAGAGGTACGCGATGAGCAAGTTCTTTCGACGTATCAATACGTTATTGAGCTTAGGGAACGGTTAGAGCAGACATGCAAATTAGCGCGTGATAATTTAAAGAAGGTTCAGATTAAGCAGAAAGCTTATTATGATAAAGGCGCGAGGTCGCGTAAATTTGACGTCGGCGATAAAGTGCTGTTGTTACTACCGACAGACAGTAATAAATTATTGCTTCAATGGAAAGGTCCTTATGAAGTGGTTGAGGTAGTAAGCAGAATGGATTATAAGATTGACGTCAATGGAAATGTTAACACATATCACGCTAATATACTGAAACAGTATGTTGAGCGTCAGACTGTGACGTCTCATTGTCTGATCTCTAAACCTATGATGTCGACAGACAGTCATGACAGAAATGACGTCGACGAGTCTTCATTTGAAGACAGCAGTTTTCAAACTGCAGAGCAACCCGAAAGTGACGGTGACGTTAGCGTCCCACACACACTAACGTCGGAGAGTGAGGAGACAGAAGGGCTGAGAGAACAGCGCCTTGCAGGACTGACATGTCAGACAGACCAAATTATATGTACCACATTTATGTCAGAACCTGTGAAATCAATCAAATCTGTTAAGCCAGAAAGGCCACCTCCAGTAAGATTAAAACGATATTCGTTTTCTAATAAACAACAGAGTGTCAGGGGAACAGGAAAATTCTGGGGCAAACCACCATAGCTTATTAGCTAATTTTACTTAAGAAAATTTGGGGGCAGACTACCTTAGTAGGTAATTCTTCGCACGGTTGTTGTGTAAATAGCTGTCTTGTTTAGATAGGTTCATCCTATTCCATCTCTATACACAAAGAAAAAACATTTCTGATTGTTTTTTCTCCAAAAGGGGAAACCTTTGTTACGAGATGGAATAGGAAACCTCTCTGGTGCTTATGCACATCTAAATTATTTTAGCAGATATATGGTAGGGCGGTGCGAGTGAAATATTTTAGGTGAAATATGGTACGCAAACTATGCGGCTCCATGAACAAGTCATGCACATATCATACGATGTATGCATGAGTGGTTTATAGAGAGCTGTTTTACAATACAGGGGGCCGCTAAAAGGCCGAGTCCTATAGAATTTGCCTAAAAATCGCCAACCGCCAAATTGTGCCATATATGATTTTTATTCCCGTCACGTGTTGTGTAGGTGTTCGTTTTGACAGGAGTCATGTCATTGATTATAGGGTCGTTTCATCAATTTTTCCTATGGGAAATATACTATTTGAACGCAAATCCATTATCTGCTCGATTTTTGCTATCTGGCTTTGTTTGTGGCCGGTATCTCCACCTCGCCACGAATTGAGCAAGGTAATAAGAGTAGGCATGATTTTCCGGTAGTATTCATAGATATATAAACCCTGAAAAAAGCGGACACTTTAGCAGCAGGTCAAGTTGTAAGAGTGAACACAACATTGTGACGGGGAAATAGAAAGTATATTGAAAGGTATGTTAAATCTATGTTTAGTATTATTTTTGTATGAACATGCTTGTAGGTTTTGGAGGGGTTTACTTCTAGTATACCCCAACTTTCTGAAGCCTATTCTGAATTCACTGTTGTGGCCTGTAGTGATTAGGCTACTAGCTTTGCCAGCTAGACGTCGCAGAATTGATCCCAGGCTTCTCCAGTAGTAGAATGAGTCTTTCTAAGTGAGGTCCTGTCTCATGCTGACCCTAGATGTTGGTGAGACGTAAAGTTTGGACACCCGCTCATTCTAGATTCATTTAGGCTTTTAGACCCCTTTTGTAGAATGTAATTAATAAACGCCGGGTCACTTGTTTGATCCATGACTTTTGACTAGCTGTGGTTAGAAAACCGTGGTTCCGTCCCAATATGATATTAGGTGTAGAGGGGACGTAAACTTAAGACGGGTTTAACCATATCTTCATCATCAGGGCAAACTCTTACAAGAGCCTGTTGGGTTATCCGTGATGATGAACCGTAATGAATTTTATTTTACAAGCATGTTCACGTTGATTAGAAATAATTTTGTTCAAGAAGAATTACGAGTTCATTTTGTAATGATGCCGTTTTTGTCTGATAACTCAATTTGTGCATGTATGTACATATAAAGAACGTGATGATGCTAAGTGGGAGTATTTGGTCGCCACACGTCATAACGGCCTGAGCGGCAGGGACGACGTCAGCTGCGTCATCGGCGTCGCGAGGACGGTTGTGACGGGGTGCCTACCAAATAGAGAGAATTTACGGCAAACAGTGTTGGCCCTTATGAGACACTAACAAATGTGGTGGATTATAGATGAAAATCTTTTGTTGTAGTTTCTATCTGTTATTAATGTATTGAATTTGTGAATAGCTATATTTGTGAGCCGTGTCGCGGAGAAGGATATGAAATAGAGATTGTTATGTTTCCTGTAATTGGCGGCTGACCAGGTAGCGCAAAGGCGTGGTCTGTTCAATTGCCTCTTACTTGTGATAATGTAGTGAGCACAAATTTGATGAGTATTATGCTCAGTAGTAGTGAGCATTAATTGATTTCTGTAGTGCTCAGTAAGGAAACATGAACTTTGAGTATTATTGTGTCAAGCGCTGGGTGCTGATAATTTGATGCACAGTCAAGTTGAGTTCTGCTGTACGGTTATTTGTCGCATGCACTAATCGGCCTGTATGTCTGGTCGGCGCATGCGCAATAACGGTATATGCATGAACATATTCTTACTTCTCCGGGAGGGGGATCATGATATAGCATGTATGTTTTGTGACTCGTTTCTAGTCCCGTTATCGTAATTTGCAGGCATAACAATGTGTGACCTGCTGCTCCCTGCTTCATAGCAGCAGGTACTGGTACGACGCTAGGCGTTAGGGTCCAGCAAGGGCGGACAGACCGCCGTAATCAGCGCCTACCAGGATAGAAGCAGAATCTTCTAAATCATTGATCGTTGTAAACAAATGTGATCATGGAAGAGGTCAACTTACCTTATTTGGACGATCACTAAACGTCTGATCAGCAAACGTGATCGCTAATCCTAGGATTATCAACTATGTTGATAGACTAGTTTTACTAGTTCGCGAGAGGAAGTGTCACGCGAGTGGGGGATTCACCCTAAGTTATAAACTGGCCAGTCGCGTCTTGTGTTGATTCTTTTTTTTTTTTGTTTTTGTTGTTGTTTTTGTTGTTTGCTTCTGTAGGTATTCACGTCACCCGTTCCGAGCACAGAACAGTGTTTTGCCTTCGGAGCGGACGTCGTGAGTTGGCTACAGAAGCAACAAATTGTGATGTTTTGTGTTAGTAAGTGTTGTATGTAGATACTGTAAATAATTCATGTCATTCATTTAACATCTTTCTTGTGCCTTACCCCACAGCTGCCCGTACACCTGTCAGAGATCACGCTCGGTTGTCTTGTCAGCATGGGGGTTTGCGGGACGCCGTAAACCCACATGTAACAGTCTAAGATACCTTCTTACCTGTAAGCTGGTCGAATACATCTTCCATTAGCACAGGCAAACTGGTGGCCGTGACATGAAACTGTAAAAACACGCATTCCATATTACTTACCCTCTTTAAAAATAAACAAAGCTTTGTTTGTTTGTTTGATTTGAGGTTTAACGTCCCCGTCAACACTGTAAAGGTAATTTTGGAGACGTTGCTTCCAATTTGTGGGACTTTTACCTGATATTGAGATGAAATGACATCTCAAGCCAAGTTGCACAATGAAACCAATAGGGTTTATAAGCATGGACTGTCGGACTCGCACCACTTTGCCTGGGCAGGCTCAGATCCTCTAAGCTGTTTACCAGTACTCGTGTGTTGGTCGGATTCAGCTCTGCGTGGAAGCATCATGCAGCCCATATATTTCTTCAAGCCCGGATGGGCGGGGGCTGCATAATAAACAAAGCTAAAGAAAGCTACATTGAAAACTCGTATTCTGTAATTTTGGAAGAGTATCTGTTATTATGAAAAGCAATCAAAGATTACAGCCTACCACTGCAACAAGAGGAGGAATATGAATCAGACTTAGTGCACTTTTTCACATCTCCAAAATGGCTAGTTTTCTGAAGAAAATCCGTGATATTTTGCTTATACATGTAAATACTGCAAACATAGATTGTGGGTGCTCGTTAGAACCGCCTCAAGCGGTTCTAATGAGTACCCACAATCTATGTCTTGGAGCAAAAATAAAAAAATAATGTATACCCCGTAAATCCTAGTTTTCTCTATATAAAGTGGGGTATAGGGGGGTCTTCATTTCACGGACTTCACTTGATGAATTTTCTCAGATTGTCGGAGTCACGTGATGTCACTCATGCGAATATGATTATGCAAATATGATTTTCTGCTAAAATATTGATTGTGGGTACACGTTAGAACCGCTTCATCGAGTACCCACAATCTATATTTTAGAGCAGATATAAGAAAAATAAGGTTTAAGTTTCACTATATAAAAGTGGGGTTCAAGGGGTAAAAATTATATAAGCGTGTTTTCGTTATGCTGATCATTGTCTTGACTTGCGCAGCCTCATTTAATTCACACTTTTCAATTGGCGAATGAATAAACTTGCAATCAAAAAGTCACCAAGTACAATTAGTATTGATTACAAGAAGTTTCATCTTAACACATTAAGTACCAGAAACCCCTAAACGGGTACCCTGGCAAACAGTGCAGGCCCAGATCAGACGCCGCAGAACGCGGCGTCTGATCAGGGCCTCCACTGTTTGCTAAAAGTTCATTCATTTTCCAGATAAGTTTTGATGAAAACACAACCTGACACCCCTAAATTTTGAAATGGGCTCCTGATATATATAAGGAGGAAGATTCAATTTGGTACAAAATGGTTAACCATAACGATGTAAGTAAGCTGCATATGAAAATGTCGACTGTTTATGTCGTCTGCTGCTATTCTTGCAAACTTTTTAAAGTATTTGGGCATACAGGCAAACAGTGTGACCCTGCTCAGACTGCTCCTTCAGGAACAGACTGACCATGGTCCATACCGTTTGCATCGCATTTTAAAGCAGACAACAAACCAGACGACAATTGTTGTGATTGGCATGTAAAGTGTTAACGGGTGCATATAACAGCTCCATGTAATATAATGTATTGTTTCACGAAGGTAAAAATATATTTTTTTCTGATGAAAAAAAAAAGTTGTAAGTTTTCTTCAAACATTGATTGATTATAGCTGCTCGCTGGAACCACAGCATTCAGGCGGTTATAACAGGCTTTGGGTCAACGTAGCATGGTGGAGTGCACAGATACACATACTTATTTGAGTCCTTCTATCCATACATATCCTACTTTTTCGTCGGTCATTCTCTCATTTCGGCTGATTCAAGAAGGGTAGTTGTCACTTTCTGGTGTAGAAATATGCAGTGTAGTGGTGAACCGCTTACGTATAAGCCTGCCTGTGAATTGACCGGTTCTAAATGACCTGAATCGTGTTGACCGGCTCATTAAACCCCAAAACAAAACAACACACATACATGTCCGAAAACCTATTGTCGTTTCTTGTGGCTGACGGAAAAAAATTAAACGGTTAACGGCTATACCGTAATGATCCTAAGAATTCGTACAGATAGGCCTGAGCAAACAGTGCAGAACCAGATCAGACTGCTCAGATTCCTCAAGGAGCAGTCTGATCTGGTTCTACACTGGTTGCCATTCAGTCTCCATCTTTTGGACTGGGCTGTGAAACAAAATTGTTATGATTTTTCGGAGAATTACAGCCAGTTCTCAAGGTGCCCAAGCATTTATTGAATGAATGACACGGTATTAACGGGAACTTACTGATGCGGGTTTGAGTAAAATTGTAGAATATTTTGAATCCAGAGAGTTGGGTGCTGTCATCAGTGAGAAATTCCAGTGTAATGTCACGCCCATTAGACGTCAGTGGATTGAAGCTGCTACCACAAAACTTGCCGAGGGAAGGGGCGTTCGTATTATTGCCGTCATACACTTGTAGATAATCGAAAGCGCATCTAAAAATAGGATCAGGCATTCGTGTAAACTAAGCCGAGCATGCGCATATCATTATTACGAATTTCGCCATTTTTCTGAACCCTCGTATGTTATATACAAAGATCACAACCGACGTCATAGCAGATATGTCGTACCCATTTCAGTAGCGACCATGTTGGTGTAAATAGGGTTGATAAAAGGCTTCAAACTAGATATGTACATAACGAGTCTTCAGAAAACATACATGTACTTCAGCTGGTAACGAACAATATTTGCATTCCTTCGGTGAGCTTATTTTACCTAGAAACATTGAAAGGGCTTCGATAGCTTCGCCACAAGATTTGATTCGGCACTGTAAACAATAGTAGTTCCGACATCATTGTAAAATCAGCTTGTGTCGAATTATTTAAAAGAAAGAGCCACATTTCTGAGACAGATTTCAGTATGTTTGATTCTTGTATGACCTAATGCACCGACTGCGCCTACTTGTTGTGACATATGCCTTTTGTGTAGTAAACACCGGCAAACCTACTAATGGTTACGACATCACTACTCTGACGTAGGTTGTTTTCTTGATATAGCTAGCCTATGAAACTTTGGCAGCTGATTTATCTCTTAATCAAACGCACACCGTAAAATTGATTGTTTTATTCATGGAATTTTGCGTTTTAGTTAAGAAATAGATCAGCTCTAACTGTGATTTGTTGACAATGAGTCAATGAGTTTGGAAGTCAGTTGTAAAGTAGATCAAATCGCGCATTTGTCTACTTACAACTGACCGACAAACTGTGATTTATTACTCAACAAATCACAAACTGGAGCTAGTCTGTTTCGATTCTATCAGGCCGAAAATCGGCATTTATGGTATTATTTCCTTCAAAATCTCACAACTCTTCAGCATTGTTAGAAGAAATCCCGCTAAAATTATCGACTGAAACGCATGCATTTATATCCTTTTCTAACGTTTTCGATCCGAAAAAATGACGTTACACCGTTTATTGTCAAGGAAACCGACTACT
Source organism: Lucinisca nassula (assembly GCA_963580285.1). NCBI lineage: Eukaryota > Metazoa > Mollusca > Bivalvia > Lucinida > Lucinidae > Lucinisca > Lucinisca nassula. The sequence continues at coordinate 130,560,217 of OY757011.1, read as the reverse complement.
GTCGTCATAAATTGGCAGTTTTAATGACATCACTCGTCACGCTCTTCCTTGTCGTGATTTGTTGCAGAATAAAGCATAGTTATTTTCCATTGCCTATATAGGTGCGCTGTGTTAGAATGTTTTTTTTTTAAATCTCTGCAACAAATCCTCGTAATGAATATCCCTGCAGAGATAAAGGATCTTACGTGTTCGTGTATTATTGAATTTATTAAACGAGTTGAGGACAAGGGATAAATGCCTGTTCCTCAACGAGTTTAATAAATTTAATAATACATGAGCCTGAATGAAAGATTCTATTTATCATATGACATTTTTAAGCGCATTTAACTCTTGATTTTTTTCACAAAACTGTCAATATTCTGGCATTAGTAAATGCGACGTCGTTAAGGACGTCGTACATGTATGTATAACGTTACTTATCCGCACATTTAATCAACTAGTGGATTACCGAATTCATTACGCAAACACGCCTATACATTTCCACGTTTATCGCCGAAAATATGAAATTTTTATGATGAAAAATTGTGATATTTTTCTTATTTCTGCTCAAAATATAGATTGTGTTCTAACAAGTACCCACAACCTATATTTTAGAGCAGAAATAAGAAAAATAAGGTATACCCCCGGAAACCCCAGTTTTACTGTATAAAAGTTGGGTTCAAGGGGGTCAAAATTATATAGGCGTGTTTTCGTGATGTGAAAACATGGCGACATTACATTCTCAGACGCGACGTCATAGATAAATCAATATAGGGTACACATAAGCATATTTTTTGTTTGCTACACGACATTAAACTAAGCTCCTGGCTATTTCTTACATTTACAAATCATAAATTTCAGAGGCATGAAATCCGCAGTTATCCTCCATGCTTTATTTGTCCCAGCTAAGATTTTTTTTACGGATGTCGAACCGACCAACCATAAGGCCTATAAAATTGCTGTGTTTCCGCTAACCCGACCGCCCTGATTCTGTGGTGACCATGCAATTTTTATGGCCATCCAGAAAAAAATATTCTTATCTACTGACCTTAATATTTTCTAGCACTTTTGATAAAATATCATAAAACTGTTAAAAAAGCAAAACCATTACTAGGCAATGATTAAAATCCTGTTCTTTGCTTCCTTGATGCTCTCAACCTCGTTATTTGAATGTTTTCTGGAAATATGGCTGGAATTGAGCCCCTTTAAAGATTTTTGCTCTTTTTCTATCAAATAAGAAGTTGACAAAACAAATAAAAAAGTTTAATCGACCTTCTGGCCCTCATTTTTTTTTCAGCATGTTAGCGGAAACACAGCTATTTTAGGCCTAATGCAAGCTACTTGATAATCCGAACAAAAGCCATTGAGCCACCGAGTTTATAGATGACTGTGTAAACTACTTTTTCACACGGACACTGTCTTTTGCGGCATCTGGACCTTGAATTCCTGTACTTTAAGCAAAAAGAGTAGACCCTTAGTAAGACTGATCTGGGTCTACACTGTTTGCTAAGCCAAACCCATAATTCCTGCCCAGATTCTATAGCTCATCTATTACGCAACACGCTAACAGCAACGCTACTATTTTCTACAAAAGAATTTCGCCCCTGCCTATCGGGGCTTGAAGAAATAGATGGGCTGCATGATGCTTCCATGCAGAGCTGATACCGGCCAACACACGAGTACTGGTAAACCGCTTAGAGGACCTAAGCCTACCCAGGCAAAGCGGTGTGAGTGCAATGCTCATAAACTCTATTGGTTTCATTGGGCGACAGGGCTTGAACTGTCATTTCATTTCAATGTTGGGTAAAAGTCCCACAAAATTGGAAGCAACATCTCCAAAATGACATATAGAGTGTTGATGGGGACGTTAAACCTCAAATCAATCAATCAAATCTACAAAAGAATTACCTGGATTCGCTACAAATCAGTGATAGTTGCGTGAACTTTACGAGGACTGTTCAAATATGAAAGCAACTAAGCACATAAAAATGATTCCGTGATAGATTTCGATGAAAAATTTATTCTGTCCCCTCAAAGTATTCCCCTTTAACAGATATACAAACCTTCAGTCTTCTGATCCAATCATTGAATGCATTTTGTAGTCTTTTCGAGGTATACTATGAAGGCACTGGAATATTGCAGAAGCGAGGTGTTTGCGCTGTACAAATTTTCGACCAGAAAGGTATTTTTCAGCCGCGGGAACAAAAAAAAGTCACACGGGGCAAGGTCAGGGGAATACGGGGGTGAGGGAGTTCAACAACCTTTTCCTGCTCCAGATAGTCTTGCACAATGAACGCCTTGTGCGATGACGCATTGTCATGTAGCAATCTGACATTGGCCAAACCAGTTGCGGGTCTTTGTTCTTTGAAATATTTCTTCAATTTTCGAAGAATTTTATTCTTGTAAAACTTCGCATTTACAGATTTGCCTTTAGGCACAGCAACCTGAATAGCAGGGTCCTGATTTGAAAAGAATATGGCATACATTACCTTCTTGACGCTCATGGTCCGCTTTGCAATGCATGGTCTTTTGCAATACTTTGTTGCCCATATTTTGTTCTGAATCTTTCGTTTTCGCTCAAAAAAGTGAACCCATGTCTCGTCACCTGTGACGACATTAGCGAAAGACCGTGCATTGTAATTTGGAAACTTTTTAAGCAACTTCTTGTCGCACTGAACGCGTGTCTTTTTCTGCTCATCTGTCAACAGATGGGGATTCCATCTAGCACAGATCTTTCTCATTTTCAAATCCCGTTTCAGAATTGTATGAGCTGCTCCTAATGAGATGCCAACCATACAAGCTATTTGCCTAGTGGTGTATCGTGCATTGGTAGCAACTATTTCTTTCACTCTAGCAACCATCTTGGCAGATGTTGCTCTTTTCGGCCGACGATCATGTGGTGCATCTTCTGTTGAGCCTAGCCCACAGCTGAATTTCTTACACCAACGAAAAACTGTCGGAAAAGACATTTCATTATGCCCATAAACCGAACATATTTCATCAAAAATGTCTTTGCACCGTATACCAAGAATACAACGATTCTTAATGTAGGACAGTATTTCAACGGCGTACTCTGACCGTCTTCCAACCATGTTTTGTATTAGTATACAAGAGTAGACAGTGTTTATCGATCGATATACATGGCTAAAGTGGACGGATTTTAACAGGTTTGGTATCAATGTATAGGTTAAATGTTTTTCTACGCTGTGATATTTATTTCCAGGTGATTTTCGCATTAGTGCATGAGAAAACGTTCTACTTGCATTCGTATTTGAACAGTCCTCGTAGCACTGAAGAGTTTCTATGCTTTGTAACTTTGGGTCGATTGATAATCGATCGACCCCCAAAATGGCAAAAAAGTCTTGTCATACTTGTGGATGATACAGGTTGATGCGAGTCCGCTGGTCGGCAGATGTTTTAACTCTTATCCTGCTGTTCACGACAACCGTTTTCTTTGCAAACAGTGTAGATCAAGATCAAATCTGAAGAAGCCATCTGATCAGGATCTACACTGTTTGACATTCAATCTATGAATTTGTAAGAATAAATAATATCAAGTAATCTGATTGGTTCAAAGTCAGAAATGGGTGTGGCTAAACTGAATATTCAGCTAGAGAAGGGTTAATTGTAGGCTTTGCCATGCGTTGTCTCATATGAAGTAATGTATGCAAGCTTTTGCAGTGTTGGCTGTTCATATTGTTCGAGCAACAAATAGCGCGCCGCCCATCGGGGCCTGGAGAAATAGATTTGGCTGCATGGTGCTTCCGCACAGTGCTGAAACCGACCGAACGTGAGTACTGGTAAATAGCTAAGGTCTAAGCCTGCCCAGGAAATTTGATGCGAGTCGGCCCGCTCCTTGAACCCTTGCGGTTTCTCATTCCATCTTAATGTCGGATAAAAGTCCCATAAAATCGGAAATAACTCTAATAGTGTTGAAAGGGACGTAAACCACAACTCGAAAAAAGAAGAAACAAGGGAGAATAGTAATGAAATCAAACAAACGTTTAAACTTACGGCGTAGTGTCTTCAATGTCGAAGTTCTCCGCCCGAAGTGCTACATACATGCCCGGTGGCGCTTCGATCGTCCACAAACAGTCCATATTCTTACCATAGTGGAGCCCTGAGCTGAATCCCCCATGAGACGTTATTTCACCATTGTTCTGAGTCAGAAGTACCTGTGATCCGCAGTTAAATGCCCTTTTTACTGTAAAATGAAAGTTTACCTTTTTGCATTATCTGCTGGTACCTAGTCTGAAGGTTATCAGTGTTGGAAAAACATGTAACCAGACCCCCTCCCCCCTCCCCCACGACCTTCAAAGATCAGGGGGTCTGGTTGCCTGTTTTTTTTTTTTTTTGTTGTTTTTTTTTGTTGTTGTTGTTGTTGTTTTTTTTTTTCAATATTGACAATGTGCAAGCTGGGAGCCAGCAAATAATGCAAATATGGTGAATTTAATGCAATTTCGAACGGGCCTACGTTGCCACTTCATATGCCCTCTCTGGTTCTCTAAGAATTATCGACAAATGTGCACGACTTTGTCTGAATAATATGTGCCATTACGTGGGTTACGATTGGTCAACTTACTAATCGACGAACAAACATCGAAATTCATCCAAACAGTTTTTTGCCATTTAATTGATTTATGTATCACACCGGTTACCGCAGTACAACGAACGCGACAGAGTACAACGAACGCTACAGAAATCATGACGTCACAGCAGTATTTTCGGTAAGAAAAAGGGTTATTTTAGCCCAGATCCTAATCTTTTTGGGTGTTTTTTTTTGCATAGCTGCGGAGGAATGGTATTACCATTTACTGATACAGTTGCAGAGAATTCTGTTCATTATAAACGAAAACACAAACAATTTTCTTTCGTCTTGTCTGTTTTCACCAACTCCAGCATACTTCGGTAAATGTTTTTTGATCGTAACACATCTTTTGTGCACATGGTTTTGTGATTTATATGTTATTGCGATTTCAGAGCATCCATTGATGCATTTGCTTGAGCCCCAGTTCATGTCAATACCCACTGAATCCGTGGATGGTTCAATGGTTGATTTTTTGTGAGGGTACACCTTACCACTGGTTATGATACACCATAACGCGGTTAGTCAGCATAATCTGGGTGCAACAAACACGGATTATATTCTTCATAAATTGAAATATTTGTTTGAATTGGGATTTCACGTCCCCGTAAACATTATTTAGGTCATACTGGAGACGCTGCTTACAATTCTGTGGGACTTTTAACCGACATTGAGATGAAATGACATCTCAAGCCCTGCCGCGCAATGAAACCAGAAGGCTTATATGCATTGGACGATCTGGCTCACACCGCTTTGCCTGGGCAGGCTTAGTCCTTCTAAGCGGTTTACAAGTACTCGTTTGTGGTTAGATTCAGCTCTGCGTGGAAGAACCATGCAGCCCAATTTATTTCTCAAGCCCCGATGGGCGGGGGCGAAATAAATTGAAATAAAACTCTTTAATCCGTAAGCGAAGGCATGATACATGATGCTGTTTTTAATTCAAAACAATCCATTTTACTGTTACATACTCTTTAATGCCTATTTGATTCTCATTATGATCTCCGAACTTATACACGTGCGTATTTAAAGGGTTGGGTAAAAAACTTTGACAAAGGGGACGGGTGAACACATTTATTCTGGCGTTCCAGAACGTTTTTACCACATCCCCTACTTATGAACAACTGAAACCCAACTTATTTAGTTTCGGCATTGTTGGGGAGGGGAGACTCTTGAATTTATAGATTCCTTCTTTGCTACTGAAAATAGTAAGTTTTATGCCATCCCCCACCCCCGAGAATCTTTGATTCGGGGGGGGGGGGGGGGTGGGGGGGGGGGGGGGGAGAGGGGGGACATATAGTATTTGCACATTCTGACTAAGGGCCATAACTCTGTTTCATTTTTGGCTGAATTATCTCCCCTTGAAATTTAGCAAAAACTCAGAAATTGGCTCCAACGGGGTCATTGGTCACCTATAGTTTCAGCTCTTGTTCTAAATGATAATGACCCAATATGAGTTAATGGCGAGTATATGGAGTGTGTTCCAGTTTTGTCTGGGTCCCGAATGGGACTGTTCTTAGTCCTCTGTTATACTCCCTGTATATTAATCATATTTCAACCGACATTGACTCAGGAATAAGACTGTTCGCAGACGACTGGGTATACTGCCGGGAAATTAAAGTTACAGAGGACTAACGTAAACTTCGGAACCAAATTGATAGACTAGGATGTTGGGCATGAAAATGTCATGACATCATGCGAACAAGTCAATGAAATGAACACCCCTTACTTTATTTGGAGAAAACTGTGATTTAAGGGGATAAACATACTTTTTTATTATATCTGCTATAAGACATAGGTTGTGGGTACACGTTAGAACCGCCTCCTTTAGAAGATTCTAACGAGCACCCACAACCTATGTTTGCAGTATAAATAAGAAACATATCACGGATTTTCATCAGAGACGTAGCCATTTAGGAGATGTGATAAAATACACTATGTCGCACGGGTGTGTTACCGGAGTGAGTTTTCAAGCCGTTTAATGCAATACATTAAGCAGACAACTAGGCAGAGAACCAATGAAATTGAGGGTTCGTGCATTAGAACTCCTTGAGTATCATTTCACATGATTCTCGGACTCACAATAACTCGAGGGCGAATTTCAATGTGGAGGGGGAGAATGTCACAGCGTATAGGTATATAGCACACTTGTACTTCCTCTCGGTACAAGCCGACTTTTACAGCAACGTGGTAGATTTGCTTAACAATCCGGCGGCCCGGGTTCGAACCCCGGCCGGGCCAAAGGTGTGTAGCATTTTTGTCACCTGTTACACAATGTCAGTAAATATGTCATTAATGTCCACACAGAACAAAACTGGACCGAAAACGGCACCTTGTGAGACACCAGACAAAACTTGAGCCCAATCTTAAGTTTCACTGTTAGGTTCGGCAATAGTATACATGGTGTTGGGGTCATCTGGATGACCAGCATCGCTAAACTCAAACTCAGCCATATTGTATCTTTCTGAAATAAAGAATATAAGACTCTTACTTGGGTATTCTTACAACATGAATGTCGTAACAATGGAGAGAAGCATAGTTGTAAAAAAGGGGAAATATCGCTTATGGTGAGATTTGAACCTGGGACAATCGGGTAAAATCAACTGCTCTAAGCACTAAGCCAAAGAGTCAACTGTCTTCCTCAGTTGTCTTCCGCATAATCAACCAAGGCAGGTATAATGTAGGTTAGGTGCTGCGGGCCGTCACCTCACCCCTTTTCTTCAAGTCCGTATGTTAACGCGAGGTCATTTTTGTGAAGAAAGTCAAATCCCGGGCGAGCCACCATCTTCCGACATGACAGCCATAATGAAGGAATGGAGCACAGCTGAAAAAAAATCGACTCTGTGCGAAAGAGTCGTATCCATGACGCAGTTGTCATTGTTTATAAACCTGTAGGCCAGGGAAGATAATTCAGGATTAGAAGTTGTGGGTTGTAACCGTATCAGGGGCGTAGCTGGAAGAAAATCATTTGTACGCAAACCAAAGGAAATACTAAAAATAATAACTCCGTTTAGCAAATGGGGACCACTCTTACAGGAAAGAATTTGCTCCCATCAGGGAGCAAATTCTTTCCTGTAAGTGCGGCACCGTGGCAGAGGAGGAAACTATGCTAGCTAATAAATAGCGTTGCGTATATCCTAGACAAATACAGTTTTTCTTCTTCTTCTTCTTCTTCTCGTTCTTCTTCTTCTTCTTCTTCTTCTTCTTCTTCTTCTTCTTCTTCTTCTTCTTCTTCATCTCCTTTTTCTTCTTACTTCTTCTCTCTGCTTCTTTTTTTTTCTTCCTCTTCTTTTTTTCTACTTTTTCTTCTTCTTTTTGATCTTCCTCTTCTCCTTCTTTTTCTTCTAATTTTTCTTCTTCTTCTCCTTCCTCTTCTTTTTCTTCTTCTTTTTCTTCTACGTCTATTTTTACGTTTGTAAAGTGTATAATGTGTAGTGTGTATCTGCGTACAGGTAGCTACGCCCCTGAGTACCATGGACAAACTTTCCAATCTATCGCTCACACTGATTTCTTTGGCTGGCTTGTTTCTTCGTTTGGTTGGGAGTTTAACAGCCCAGCAAGCACTATTTAGGCCACATCGAACCAGTTAGTTTACCTTGAAGGCTTATAAAACCAGCACAGTGCATATTCTTACGCCAGAATTTGACAACCACCCTTCTTGAGCCAGTGAAAGGGAGAGAATGACCGTGTGTTTATTTTGAGTTATACGTCTCAGCAACCCGCTAAGGTTATATAGAGAGGGGGCCTCATTTAACGACTCGTCAGAAAGTTTGGAGAAGCCAAAATCGAACCCAGGACCCCTGGTTTATGAGGTGAGTAAAACAGAATGATTACCAAAGAGAACATTTCATGGCAGACCCATTTCAGATTATTTTTCTTGCATTACTTAAATCTTAAAACAAAGATTTTGAATATGCGGTCACTTCGACTGCTAACGTCCATTGTGACGTTTAGTGACGTCGCATTACGGGCAGCGTCCACGACTTTCTATACAAATAGCGCACATAAGCCACCCCTCAGAATTCTCGACTTCAATGCCAGCCCTTCGTAGAAAACCCGGGTAGGATAAAAGTTTCTATCCCAGGGTAAAATCTAGGATTTCCTCGTCTGGTGTGCAAGAACTTGTAAAACGGGGCTAGTATTTCGTTGCTCGCAGAATTTGATCGCTTTCAGCGATCAGACTATGTGCATGCGCAACTTCTGTACTAACAAATTATTTTGCAGATTCTTGTGGTTGCACTGTAAGTGTTGTCTCATTGAAGTTGGTTTTGCTCAGTATAGCTCATTGTTGGCTATTTGAACGGTCCCTCTGTAGTTTTATATTGTTTACATGTTTATGTATAAGTTATTCTTGGGCCCCATCCACCGCTGCTTGTGGAAATAAATGGACTGCATGATACTTCCACACAGAGCTGAATGCCGTCGCACAGAACTACTGGTTAACCACTAAGAAGGTCTTAGTCTTCCCAGGCAAAGTGGTGCGAGCCCGACCGTCCCTTCATATACAAGTAAACCCTATTAGTCTCCTTGGGCGGTAGATTTGAGATGTTGTTAAATCTCACTGACGGATAAAAAGACTTGCAAAATTGGAAACAATTCCGAAATGACCTTAATAGTGTTGACAGGGACGTTAAAGCTCAGTTCAAACAAACAACAGGTTATTTTGTGACATTTTTGATGGCTTATAGCGACTGTTTATTGTGCATCTGTTGTAAAAAGTAGTCTCTATGTCACAAACACACCTTACAACCCAAAACCCTTTTTAGCTCACCTATCACGTAGTGACAAGGTGCGCTTTTGTGATCACATTTTGTCCGTCGTCCGTCGTGCGTCCGTGCGTCCGTCCGTCCGTGCGTCCGTAAACAATTTCAAATAAGTATATCTCTAATACCCCATGGTCAATCTTGATCAAATTTCATGAGAAGCATCATCAGGTAGGGGGAAAGGCTGCATAAGGTTTTTGGGCTGATCAGATTGGAATTCTGGTTGCCATGGCAACATATAGCTCCCATAGACTTACAATGGGAAAAAATTAAAATATCTTCTTCTCTGAAACCACAGGGCCCAGAGCTTAGATATTTAGCATGTAATAACGGCCAGTGGTCACCTACATAATTCCTGCCATTCATGCCCCTGGGGTCCAAATTGGCCACGCCCCTTCGCTCCCATAGACTCATAATGAAACAAAAAGCTTCAAAAATCTTCTTCTCGGAAACCACAGGGCCCAGAGCTTAATTATTTAGCATGTAGCAATGGCAAGTGGTCACCTACATAATTCCTGCCAATCATGCCCCTGGGGTCCAAACGGGCCACGCCCCGGGCCCTTTAGCTCCTATAGACTCATAATGGAAAAAAAGCTTCAAAAATATTCTTCTCTGAAACCACAGGGCCCAGAGCTGAGATATTTGGCATGTAGCAACGGAAAGTGGTCACCTACATAATTCCTGCCAATCCTGCCCCTGGGGTCCAAATTGGCCACACCCCGGGGCCCCTTAGCTCCCAAAGACTCATAATGGAAAAAAAGCTTCAAAAATCTTCTCTGAAACCACAGGGCCCAGAGCTTAGATATTTAGCATGTAGCAACGGCCAGTGGTCACCTACATAATTCCTGCCAATCATGCCCCTGGGTTCCAAATGGGTGACGCCCCGGGGCCCCTTCGCTCCCATAGACTCATAATGGAACAAAAAGCTTCAAAAATCTTCTTCTCGGAAACCACAGGGCCCAGAGCTTAGATATTTAGCAGGTGGCAACGGCAAGTGGTCACCTATATAATTCCTGCCAATCTTGCCCATGGGGTCAAAACCGGCCACGCCCCGGGGGCCCTTTAGCTCATATAGACTCATAATTGAAAAAAGCTTCAAAAATCTTCTTCTCTGAAACCACAGGGCCCAGAGCTGAGGTATTTGGCATGTAGCAACGGCAAGTGGTCACCTACATAAATCCTGCCAATCATGCCCCTAGGGTCCAAATGGGCCACGCCCCGGGGCCCCTTAGCTCACATAGACTCATAATGGAAAAAAAAGCTTCAAAAATCTTCTACTCAGAAACCACAGGGCCCAGAGCTTAGATATTTAGCATGTAGCAACGGCAAGTGGTCACCTACATAATTCCTGCCAATCATGCCCCTGGGGTCCAAACGGGCCACGCCCCAGGGCCCTTTAGCTCCTATAGACTCATAATGGAAAAAAGCTTCACAAATCTTCTTCTCTGAAACCACAGGGCCCAGAGCTGAGATATTTGGCATGTAGCAACAGCAAGTGGTCACCGTCATTATTCCTGCCAATCATGCCCCTGGGGTCCAAATTGGCCACGCCCCAGGGCCCCTTAGCTCCCAAAGACGCATAATGGAAAAAAAGCTTCAAAATCTTCTTCTCTGAAACCACATGGCCCAGAGCTTAGATATTTAGCATGTAGCAACAGCCAGTGGTCACCTACATAATTCCTGCCAATCATGCCCCTGGGTTTCAAATGGGCGACGCCCCGGGGCCCCTTCGCTCCCATAGACTCATAATGGAACAAAAAGCTTCAAAAATCTTCTCCTCGGAAATCACAGGGCCCAGAGCTTAGATATTTAGCATGTAGCAATGGCAAGTGGTCACCTACATAATTCCTGCCAATAATGCCCCTGGGGTCCAAACGGGCCACCCCCCGGGCCCTTTAACTCATATAGACTCATAATGCAAAAAAGCTTCAAAACTCTTCTTCTCTGAAACCACAGGGCCCAGAGCTGAGGTATTTGGCATGTAGCAACGGCAAGTGGTCACCTACATAAATCCTGCCAATCATGCCCCTTGGTTCCAAATGGGCCACGCCCCGGGGCCCCTTTGTTCACATAGACTAATAATTGAAAAAAAAAGCTTCATAAATCTTCTTCTCTGAAACCACAGGGCCCAGAGTTTAGATATTTAGCATGTAATAACGGCAAGTGGTCACCTACATAATTCCTGCCAATCATGCCCCTGGGGTCCAAATGGGCCACGCGCAGGGGCCCCTTTGCTCCCACAGACTCATATTTAAAAAAAAAGCTTAAAAAATCTTCACCTCTGAAACCACAGCACCCAGAGCTTAGATATTTAGCATGTAGCAACGGCAAGTGGTCACCTACATAATTCCTGCCAGTCATGCCCCTGGGGTCCAAAAGGGCCACGCCCCGGGGCCCCTTAGCTCCTATAGGCTCATAATGGAAAAAAATAACTTCAAAAATCTTCTTCTCTGAAACCACAGGGCCCAGAGCTGAGATATTTGGCATGTAGCAACGGCAAGTGGTCACCTACATAAATCCTGCCAATCATGTCCGTGGGGTCCAAATGGGCCACGCCCCGGGGCCCCTTAGCTCCCATAGACTCATAATGGAAAAAAGCTTCAAAATTCTTCTTCTCTGAAACCACAGGGCCCAGAGCTGAGATATTTACCATGTAGCAATGACAAGTGGTCACCTACATAAAACCTGCCAATCATGCCCCTGGGGTCCAAATGGGCCACACCCTGGGACCCCCTTAGCTCCCATAGACTCATAATGGAAAAAAAACTTAAAAATCTTCTTCTCTGAAACCACAGGGCCCAGAGCTTAGATATTTAGCATGTAGCAACGGCAAGTGGTCACCTACATATTTCCTGCTAATCATGCCCCTGGGGTCCAAATGGGCCATGCCCCGGGGCCCCTTAGCTCCCATACACTCATAATGGAAAAAAGCTTCAAAAATCTTCTTCTCAGAAACTGTGAAGCACAGTGCTTAGATATTTAGTATCTAGCAAAATAAAATAGCCAACTACATAAATCCTGCTAACCCTGCCCCTGGGGTCAAAATTGGCCACGTCCGAGCTCATCACCTCCAATAGACTTATAATGGAAAAAAACTTTAAAAATCTTCTTCTATGAAACCATAAGGCCCAGAGCTTAGATTTTTAGTATGTAGCAATGTCAAGTGGCCACCTACATAAATCCTGCCAGTTATGCCCCTTGGATCCAAATTGGCCCCACCCCAGGGTTCTTTAGCTTCCATAGACTTACAATTGGAGAAACTTCAAAAATCTTCTTCTCTGAAACCACAGGGCCCTTATAATGATAAAAAAGAAATAAAGAAAAAAAAAAAAACTTAAAATGGGGAAAAAAAATCTTCTTCTCTGAAACCATAAGTCCCAGAGCTTAGTTATTTAGCATGTAGCAATGTCGAGTGGTCGCCTACATGAATCCTGCCAATCATGCCCCTGGGGTCCAAATCCTGTGGCCCCTTAACTCCAACAAACTTATAATGGAAAAAGCTTCAAACATCTTCTTTGAAACCATGAAGTACAGACCTTAGATATTTAGTATATAGCAACACAAAATGGTCACCTACATACACCTGCCAATTGTGCCCTTTGGCTCATTAGCTTCTATAGACTTATACTGGAAAAACCTTAAAAAAATCTTTTTCTCCAAAACCATAAGGCACAGATTTTGTATGATTTTAGGTTTTACATCCCCAACAACACTGTATAGGTCATTTTGGAGATGTCTCTTCCAATTTTGTGGGACTTTTACCAGACATTGAGATGAAATTACATCTAAAGCCCTGTCGCCCAATGAAACCAGTAGGGTTTGTAAGCATGGACACCGCTTTGCCTGAGCTTAGATATTTAGTATGTAGCAATGTCAAGTGGTCTACTACACTAATGATTTTCTCGTACACAGGTGAGCGGTATAGGGCCATTGGGCCCTCTTGTTAGACCTCCCTGAACATTATGCACATTATAACCCTAGGGTCAGTAATGGCCCTCCCCGAGGCCCACTTGTTACTCTATGGGTCAGGTGAGCGATTCAGGGCCATCATGGCCCTCTTGTTTGTTTTAAGAATGACCAAGCGCATGCCGTACATATTGTGATTTTTCAACTAAAGGGCAAATATGTATCGTTCCTCTTGGCTGTTTCTTGAAAATTGACGCTCATAATGGGTAAAAACGTCAAGATTCGGTTTTTCATATCCGTGTTTGTTGTTCCATTTGTTCCGTGTTTAGTGTACTCAGACTCAACACATGATCCGTGGTAAGGTGTACCCGTGTTTCAAGGTAGTGAGCCAAGAAATATCGATACGATTCTTATTCTAAATGTTTTTATGAATTATTAAAAATAGTATACTTACTTCGATGCCTAGAGGCATGAAAAACCCAAGAATGCTCGTGTATATGTCATTTATTTCTGATTGATAGACCCTTAAAACTTGAAGTTTTGTTTTTCTACCTATTTTGGCCTAATTCATGGCTTTGATTTCCCTTCTCTGACCGTGTCATAACTTAAAATTTGGACAAAACAACAAAAACACAATCTGTTGTCATCGCAAAACCAACAGAAAAACGTAAATCGTGATGTGTTCGACAAAATAAAGGAAACATTGAACTCACACTTCTCCTGTCAAAAAAAAAAAAAGACGGTAGCGTTTGTTGTACTCAGTCGCGTCACGTTGTACCGCGGTAACCGGTGTGTGTATGAGAGTTTTTGTGTTCTAAAGGTAAAGATTAAAAAAAGTAAAAAGACCCGGCATAGAATGGCATGACATCCTCCTTTTCCCTCGAAACTCAACGTCACAGAAACAATTAACTGATACTCAGCCTAATGAATTGAGAGCCGCATGTGAACCGGAAATCCCACATAAGATCTCAACTGTCTCCGATAATGACGTTTCCCTTTTCGTTAATAAGCATGTTTTGTTGAACGGTCATCAAACACTTGTGTCAAGTAATATTTAATAATAAAATGTTTAAACCGACAGAAGCAAACCATAAAGCCCGTGTTTGAAACCCTAAAACACAAAACTCTTCAGTTTAGAAACCTATATCATAACCCCCTAAACTCCACTTTATATAGAGAAAACTGGGGTTTACGGGCTATACATTATTTGTCCTGTTTCTGCTTTAAGACATAGGTTGTGGGTACTCGCTAGAACGGCCTAATTGAGGTGGTTCTAACGAGCACCCACAACCTATGTTTGGAATACCAGTTAAGAAAATATCATAAAAACTCATCAGAAATAAATGGAAGAAAGTAGACCTAGACGCATACAGACATAACCTGGTTGAGATACTTAGTGACTTTGAACTGTTGGTTTCCTTTCTCCAGCATTTCAGTGGTTTCTTGCTGTCGAGTCCTCACAGATGTTTCATCTCTGTGGTTGTTTGATTTTGTGTTCACGGAGATGTTGCACTGATGAGTTAGGAGGCCTTCATGCGGACAGATAAAAGGATTGTCTTAATCGTGACGGAAGTAAGGGCGAGGATTGTGGCCACGAAACATCGTTCCGCCAAGTGGAATTCGATTCCGCTGACCGTTCAAAAGCGGTTCTTCTGTCGCGTTTTATTTTGTTATGGTTTGTCTTTGGGTGTTTGTATCGCTTATATTATTTTATATTGGATAGCCTATTGGCCATTTGTGGGAAAGTAACTGTCCTTTTTGGCTTTCCGCTATTGATGTTTCCATTAGGGTCTGTTGTTTCATGTTTTTGTTTCTTTCCCTTTGGTGTCTCTGATGGGAGCTGTAGGTTAATTATATCGATTCCTGATCATTGCCTCCCCTTCTGTTTTGAAGTAACTTTCACCACAGCTACTGCCCTGGACAACAGTATAGTCAAATTCAACAATATTCTACAACAGGCGGCAGATCTAGCAGATCCCACAAAAGTTAGACGTATGAGAAAGCCGAAGATGGTAGTCTGGAGTGCTGAAGTACGTATGGCACTTGCGGAGAAGTAGACAGCCTTTGCTAAATGGAAACACGGAGGACAGCCGAGCGATCGCGATCGCCCGTTGTTGATTGCAAAACGCGAAACCAGACAGGCATTGCGTAGGGTTTGCAGAAATCAGCATCACGAAAACATGCCTATATAATATTGACCCCCTTTGAACCCCAATTTTGTATATTAAAACCGGGGTTTTCAGGGGTATACCTTATTCGTTTTATTTCCGCTCTAAAATATAGATTATGGGTACTCATTAGAACCGCCTCATCGAGGCGGTTCTAACGATTACCCACAATCTATATTTTGAGCAGAAATAAGAAAACCATCACATTTTTTCAGCTTAAAATTTTCATTTTTTCGGCTATAAAGGTTACAATGTATTTGTATAGGCGTGTTTTCGTAATGAGGTTGCAAGAGGGCATCGTGAAGAGGGGCATGAGATCCTTGATGCTAAGATTCGAGATACACAATTGTTTCACAAGCTAATCCGTAAACAGAGGGGTAAACTGTCTGGATGTATGTGTCAGATACAGTCTATAAAGGAGAAAACGTGTTATCAAGCTGTTCGAGCATTTTAGGGGACTGGCATCAGAGTCTGAGAACCCATCGTTTTTTGACCAGAATAACCATCAAATAGTGTTGCAGGAGGAGGTTGAGATAGAGGACATCTGCCACGCCCAGGGTCAGCTGTCCAAAATAGAAGTGGAGGCAATGATCAGGAATCGATACAATCAACCCACAGCTCCCATCAGAGACACCAAAGGGAAAGAAACACAAACATGAAACAACAGACCCTAATGGAAACATCAATAGCGGAAAGCCAAACGGACACTTACTTACCCACAAAATGGCCAATATACTATCCAAAATAAAATAATATAAGCAACAGAAACACCTAAAGACAAACCATAACAAAAATAAACGGCGACAGAAGAACCGCCCTGGACCGGTCAAGCCTGTGACGGTGGACGTAAAAAGGCAGTCAATGGCCTTAATAGGGGGAAAGCAGCAGATGATATGGGGATCACAGCAGAGCATTTTGTGTATGCGCAGGATACCATAATTGACACCTTGTGTCTGCTCATACAGTAAACAAGTTGTTCGACATAGGTCAGGTGACAGATTCAATGAAGTTAGGTTTAGTTAACCCAGCTTTTAAGAAGAAAGGTAGCAACACTGACTCCAAATATTACAAGGGGTATTGCGATAATCCCTATCCTCACGGAAATCCTCGAGCTGGTTATCAGGAAAAGAATCAAACCTCTGATTTCAGCAAAACAGAGCAGCTTACAACATGGCTTTAGAGAAAATGCATCTCTCATTACGAAAACACGCCTATACAAATACATTGCAGACATTACCGCCGAAAAAAAACGAAAATTTTAAGAAGAAAAATTGTGATAGTTTTCTTATTTCTGTTCAAAATATAGTTTGTGGGTACTCGTTAGAACCGCCTAACGAGTACCCACAATCTATATTTTAGAACAGAAATAAGAAAAATAAGGTTTACCCCTGTAAACCCCAGTTTTACTAAATAAAAATGGGGTTCGAAGGGGTCAAAATTATATAGGCGTGTTTTTGTGATGTATGAACACAGCATTAATATTAGTGGAATATATCCGCGACAGACAGGATTCTCAAATGCTGGCTTATATTGCCTTCCTGGATGCTAAATCAGCGTTTGACGTAGTATCACATCAGAGTCTAATGCGTAAACTATTCCATTTTGGGATTGATTTGTTTGTTTGTTTGATTTGAGGTTTAACGTCCCCGTCAACACTGTAAAGGTCATTTTGGAGACGTTGCTTCCAATTTTGTGGGACTTTTACCCGGCATTGAGATGAAATGACATCTCAAGCCCTGTCGCCCAATGAAACCAATAGGGTTTATTAGCATGGACGGTCCACCTCGCACCGCGGTTCCTGGACAGGCTTAGATCCTCTAAGCGGTTTACCAGTACTGGTGTGCGGGCCGGATTCAGCTCTGCGTGGAAGCATCATGCAGCCCATATATTTCTTCAAGCCCCTATGGGCGGGGGCTTATTTTTTGGGGGGGATTGAAAGAAATTTGTGGACCCTTATCTGTAGCTTACATCAAGACGCCAAATCAGCGGCTAAATGGCAAGGCCAGATATTGGAAAAGTTTAGAATTCAACAGGGAGTCCGTCAGGGTGAAATTCTCAGCACAGACATGTATAAATATGTTCTATAACAGGATTATCCTTTGGAAGCAAGGAATACACCACAGAACTGGAAATATGAAGTGTACGTGTTTTCTGGGTCAGACTTAAGTCTACAACGACAGTCTGCCAGACCGTCTAATAATGGCAAAAATGCAACAAGGATAGGCCCAGTTATATGCGTAGTCCCAACCTGTGCTGATGATTGTGCTGTGGCTGCTGATACTCCTGAGCTACTGCAGTTGTTATTGGACATCGGGGTTGACAATAGCAAGATGGAGAGGGACATTTTACAACCATTCAAAAGCGTTGTCCTAGAAATACTCAATTAACATCGGAGAGGCAGTAAAGAAATCCGCTCTACTTGGGGCATGAGTGGTGCTTAAATGCTAAAAGTTGATAAAACTATGCATATTGGTATTTATTGTTCAGCAAATACAGATGAAAGCGCCGTTGCTGAAAATGTCAGGAAGGCAAGACGTGCAATGTACACCTTTATGTCAGCTTGACTACATAAGGAGAACGGTCTTGACGCAGAATCATCTCTACATCTGTACCAGATCTATGTCTTACCGGTGTTGCTGTATAGAATGGAGGTGGTCTTCACTCGTCCGAAATTTGTCGAGGTGCTTGAGAAGTTCAGAAAGCATAACCTTAAGCATATCATGTCACTTCCCGTCACTACGGCAGATTCTGCGATGAACATATCATCCGGAAGCCTCCCTGTGGAAGCCATGATTCCACAACGTGTGCTTAAAATCTTCGGGAATATCCGTAGATTGTCAGAGTCAACAGTTGAGAGGCAGTTAGCAGTCCGTCAATTGGCGTTAAAGAAAATAGCCAGCAACAGCTGGTTGTGGCAGTAAGGAAATTGTGTATTATGTATGGGCTTCCTGACTGTGAAAGTCTCATTACGACAACATGCCTATACAAATACATTGAAATTTTACCACCAAAAAAATGAAAATCTTCAGATGAAAACTTTCGATATTTTTCTTATTTCTGCTCAAAATATAGATTGTGGGTACGCGGTAGAACCGCCTCATGGAGGCGGTTCTAAAAAGTACCCACAATCTATATTTTAGAGCAGAAATAAGAAAAATAAGGCTTACCCCTGTTAACCCAAGTTTTACTATATAAAAGTGGGGTTCAAGGAGAACAAAATTATATAGGCGTGTTTTCGTGATGTCTGAATGGTCCCAGACCAAAGTCTCATGGAAGAAAAGCGTACAAAAGCAATATGTAACTACTGGGGTAGTTGCTTACAGTCTATTACTCCACTATACCCAAGTCTGGAGAAGCTAGTATTTAAACCGACAGAGCTGTCGAAACGTCATCCACTGATAAAATCTTCTGGAAACCTATATGAGGTGCCCCGAATTGCAGTACACTTGAAGATAGCTACTAGAACATACATATTACAAACAGACAATCCTTCAATCAGAATAAAGTGGACCCAACGTGCCTGTTATGTAAACCCAGTGATGAAACAGTGACACACTTCTTGTTGGACTGTATCACCCTTGAAAATATTAGACAACTTATGCTTAGAGACATTAAACATATACACTGGGAGGGTGCTTTAGACCTCAATGATAGAGAAACATTATTACAGTTACTAATTGATTGTACTGCTGTGATTGCTACAAAGACTGTCAGCGAAGTTATATACCATACTCGTCGATTGTGTTACACACTGCACGTTGAGAGATATAAGAGGCTTTCCCTGATGCCACGTAGAAAGAAAAATAGAAAGGCTGAATCTTGAACAGTACAAAACTTCTGACTGACATTAAATGGAAGCCGTCGTTTACCCTAGCTACTCGTGTATTTTAAGACGTTTTAAAGTGTAAAATAGGGTGATGGACATTCATCATTTAAACATTGTGTAAATATTGACTAACATCGGCCTAGTGGGAGATAACTACAACTCAAGAGGTGCGTCGACATCGGGGGAAGATATATCATCATCTACATCATCAACAACAACAACAACAACAATAATTGTTTTGGCAATATAAAAGGGTGCACTATGCCACACGGATTTGTTATCATAATATAGTTTTATGGCAACGACAACAACGGCATAACATTACGAAAACACGCCTATATAATTTTTATATAATAAAACTAGGGTTTCCGGGGTATACCTTATTTTTTCTCTAAACTATAGATTGTTGGTACTCGTTAGAACCGCCTCGATGAGTTCCCACAATCTATATTTTGAGTAGAAATAAGAAAAATATCACAATTTTCATTTTTTCGGCGATAAAGGTGGCAATGTATTTGTATAGGCGTGATTGCGTAATGATCTCGAAACATGAGAAATGGTACAGAACAGCCTGCACTGTGGGATAAGCACCTTGGTACCATGTTAACAAGTCCGTGTAATGAAAACGCCTCTAAACCCCACTTTTTTAGAGAATGCTGGGCTTTACATGGGTGTACACGTTTTTTTTTTTTTTGTTTTGTTTTGTTTTTTTTTTCTTTCTTATTAAGGTTGTCGATACTCGTTAGAACCGCCCGCTTCATTGACCGTTCCAGGGCAGTTCTTCTGTCGCGGTTTATTTTTGTGAGTGCGTGTATCGCTTATATCTTTTTGTTTTGGATAGCCAATAAAGTAACTGTCCCTTTGGCTTTCTGCTTTTAATGTTTCCATTAGGGTCAGTTATTTCATGTTTGTGTTTCTTTCCCTTTGGTGTCTCTGATGGGAGCTGTGGGTTAATTGTATCCATTCTTGAACATTGCCTTCACTTTTCTCTTACGAGCACCCACAATCTATGTTTGGAGTATAAATACGAAACAAAAAAAAACAGATTTTCATCCGAAACATAACCGTTTTGGAGATATGAATGAAAGACTCCATTACATCACGTGAACAAGTCCGTGAAAGAACGACCCCCCCCCCCCTAAACCCCACTTTATATAGAGAAAACTGGGGTTTGGGGGGGGGTAAACATTATTTTCCTTATTTCTGCTCCAAGACATAGGTTGTTGGTACTCGTTTGAACCGCCTCAATGAGGCGGTTCTTACGAGTACCCAAAACCTATGTTTGGAGTGTAAATAAGAACAAGATTGCAAATTTTCACCAGAAAAATTACCTTTTTTGAGGTTTGAAAAATGCACTTTATCACACGGATGTATTATCGTAATGATTGCAGACGGGTGTGTTATCGTAATGTAGTAAGTGAGCTCATTTGGTACTCGTAGTATAAGTAATAATATCGCCGAAAAAAGGAAAATTTTAAGACGAACAATTGTGATGTTTTTCTTATTTCTGCTCAAAATATATAATTGTGGGTACTCATTAATGAGGCGGTTCTAACGAGTACCTATACTCTATATTTGAGAGCAGAAATAAGAAAAATAAGGTTTACCCCTGTAAACCCCAGTTTTACTATATAAAAGTTCAGTTCAAGGGGGTCAGAATTATATAGGCCTGTTTTCGTGATGGTACTGAGCAGGTTGAATTGCGTCTTACCTTGTCGCAAACCCCGAGGACAGGTTCTCACATCACGTGAACAAGTCCGTGAGATGAACACCCCACTAAACCCCAGTTAATATAGAGAAAACTGGGGTGTACGGGGGTATACATTAATTTTCTTATTTCCGATCCAAGACATAGGTTGTGGGTACTCGTTAATGAGGCGGTTCTAACAAGCACCCATAACCTATGTTTGGAGTATAAATAAGAAAAATATCACAAATTTTCATCGGAAAAGTAGCCATTTTGGAGATGTGAATAATGCACTATGTCGCACGGGGGTGTTATCGTAATGAAATGATTTGAAACTGCATGACATATGGACAACTAATATGAGGTTTTATTATATCATATTATTTATTATACTGGTTTACATCTGTCCTTCCGTCCGTGATTTCGTCCGTCCCTCCAGAAGCCATTATTTATCGTCAAGGGTTTCTCAAGAAACGTAAAAGCTAGAGTACTCAAACTTGGTTTATCATATGACGTCGCGTCTGAGAGTGTAATAACGCCATGTAATTTTTTCGCTAATCCACTTGTGGAATAAATATGCAAACTAGCTAGATACGTCACGTAACGTCACATGTACGACGTCCTTAACGACGTCGCCTTTACGAATTGCGGAATATTGAAAAAAAAATTAAACAATCGAGCATAAAATGCGTTATAAATGTCATATGATAAATATAATCTTGCATTCATGCTCTTGTATTGTTGATTTTATTAAACTCGTTGAGGAAAAGGGATAAAATGCTCGGCAAAGCCTCGCATTGTAAAGCCTCGCATTTAAACCCTTTTCCTCAACTCGTTTAATAAATTCAATAATACATGAGCACTCATGTAAGATTCACTATATACTATGCAATCATGGTAATTTGTATCGGCTATCTAGGCCAGTGTTAATTGTTTTCGTCAAATATTTCGCAGGAACTGTAAAAACATGGTATACTATGCGATGATTTCATTACCAAAACACGCCTTTTCAAATATATTGGAAACATTACCGCCGAAAACAAAAAGAAAATTTTAAGATGAAAAATCGTGATATTTTTCTTATTTCTGATCAAAATACAGATTGTGGGTACTCGTTAGAACCGCCTCATCGAGGCGGTTCTAACGAGTATCCACAGTCTACATTTTAAAACAGAAATAAGAAAAATAGGGTTTACCTCTGTTAACCTCAGTTTTGCTACATAAAAGTGGGGTTCAATGGGGTCAAAATTATATAGGCGTGTTTTCGCAATGTGATGTGTAAGAGAAAATGGGCTTTCTCTGCTTATTTATTCATATGTCCTTCTTTTTTTCTTTCTCTCCGTATAGACCAATGTTAAATTTTTCGTCAAAGACGTCTCTAAAACTATAAATGCAACAAGCCCCAAACCTGGCATACAAAGCAACAATGGTGACACATCGTGTAAAAGACAATTGGCTTTCTCAGTATGCTTATTTGTTCATTTGTTCTTTAATTCACCATTCTCTCCATAACAAGTGCTTTTTATTTTTCCTACAAAAGAGGGTTTGATATTTTATGCAGATTGTCTTGGTCAAAAAAAAAAAAAAAAAAATAGAAAAATGCAAACATTTGTCGTCTGCTGGTTATAAAGTTTAAGCAAAACTTTACCTGCAAGTGAGAAACATGATGAAAACCCGAAAACTGTCAGGCATGAGAAAAGAAGAAACTTCATGATGACACTGCTTTCTGTTCTTATCAACGTGACTTTATGGAAAACTGGTCGCGGTTCCCTATGGGATAACTCGTTTATCGAATTCTGATAAGACAGAAACTGTGTCATGGAAGAACATGCCTAACACTTCTTTCGCTACAGAAAATTCTAAAGGAAACGACAATCTAATTTGTTATAAAGACTTAACTCTTATCATGCTCTTCACGACAACCCCTATCTTTGGAAACAGTGTAGATCCAGATCAGATGGCTTCTGAAGAAGCCATCTGATCAGGATCTACATTGTTTGATATTAAGTCCATGGCTTTGTAAGAATAAATAACATCATGTAATCTGATTGGTTCAAAGACAGAAATGGGTGTGGCTAAACTGAATATTCAGCAAGAGAAGGGTTAAAGCTCTCCTTGTCTCCTTGTTAAGATGTGTTTGTCCCTTGTTCCCTTTGATAATTAGTACAGGCTTTGGGTTCTGATTTGATCCCCGGGGTTTCTCAATTTACACGTTTAATTCTCATCATGCTAACAAGTCCTTGAAATGAATACCCTCTATACCCCCACTTTATATAGAGAAAACTGACGTTTACAGGCATGCAGTGGAATTCCGCCAACAAGACCACCTAAAATTAAGATTATTTCGACTTAAAAAGCTTTTTTGAAGGTTTCAGTTATTCTTCCATGTGTTTTCTG
Organism: Lucinisca nassula; assembly: GCA_963580285.1. Lineage (NCBI taxonomy): Eukaryota > Metazoa > Mollusca > Bivalvia > Lucinida > Lucinidae > Lucinisca > Lucinisca nassula. The sequence continues at coordinate 130,536,909 of OY757011.1, read as the reverse complement.
CATACAGCGTACTCTGGTCAGATACCAACTTTGGGACTGTTCAGTGGGACTGTTCAAAAGTGGTCTTAAAATTAAGACCACTTTTGAACAGTCCGTAAGGTGGTCTTAATATGGAAATTTTACTGTACATTTATTTCTCTTATTTCTGCTCAAAAAATATGTTGTGGGTACTCGTTAGAGCCGCCTAAATAAGGCAGGTCTAACGAGCACTCACAACCTATGTTTTGAGGATAAATAAGACAGATATCTCAAATTTTCGTGCAAATAGGAAATAATGGAATATGTCAGACGGGCATATTATAGTAATTTAATATTTCAAGTGAATCGTCTGCCCAGTACAGGAAACGTGTAACGCCTAGTCTTATTTCTCCGGTAAAATGCAAAAACCTTGAAACTGTCATCTGTTGCCTGTTGGTATACAGCAAGGAGCAATGCGTACCTGCTAGATGGAGTAAGTATCATTTGCAACTCGTGAACGTCGCTCAAGGTGGCAGGATCTTAACACTTTTTGTACAAAATGGAATCTTCCTCCTTATATACAGCAGTGGTCCATTCGGAAATTTAGGGGTGTCGGGTTGTGTTTTCATCAAAATTTATTTGGAAAATGACTGAACTTTTAGCAAACATTGGAGGCCCTGATCAGACGTCGCGTTCTGCGGCGTCTGATCTGGACCTGCACCGTTTGTCAACTACCCGTTTTGGGGTTTCCGGTTAACAGCACGACTTCACTGTATATCATGGAATATTCCATCCAGTAAGTTTGGAGTGGACCATTCCCAATTATAGGGGTGTCAGGTTTGTTATTGCTTGTAGGAAATTTTACAAAACTGAGTGTTCTTTAAGCAAATAGTGAAGACACAGATCAGACGCCGCGTTTTGCGGCGTCAGATCTGTGTCTGCACTGTTTGCCAATGTACCAGAAAAGGGCCGCGAGGCATATATGGGTTAAGCTTATACAAGTACATTGTAAATTTTTCCGCAGAAAATCAAAAGAAAATTTTAAGATAAACAGTTGTGATATTTTACATGTTTCTGCTCAAAATACAGATTGTGGATACACGTTAGAACCGCTACGATCAGGCGTTTCTGACGAATACCAACAGTCTATATTTTAGAGCAGAAATAAGAAACAAGAGGACCAAGATGGTCCTGTATCGCTCACCTGAGCTAACAGATTCAAAGTTTCAGGAATTGCCAACCTTTACTGAAGGATTTATTGGAGGACAGGGTGATGACATGGTAAGCATTAGAATGTAACTCTATGATAAATCGGCTGACCTCACCGGTTTTCAAACTCATTCAAGCTTTTATTCCTGACTTGCTTATATGTAACTTTCAAGAAGATCGGATATAAACTGAAGGGGCTATGGTGATGACAAGGTAAAAAAAATAAGCAATTAACTGCTGCAATCAATGGGATGTTACTCTATGAAAAATAGGCAAACCTCACCAGTTTTCAAACTCCTCCGAGCTTTTCTGCCTGACTTACTTGTTTATTAGTTTCATGAAGAGCCGATCAAAACTGAAGGGGCAGTCGTGATGACAAGGTCAAAAATAAGCATTTTCAGCAAAGGAGGGGATATAACTCCATCAATAATTGACCCACATCGCTAGTTTTTAAACTCACCCAAGCATGTAACCGGACTTATTTGTACGTAAGTTTCAAGAAGATCCGATCAAAACTGAAGGGGCTACGGTGATGACAAGGTAAAAAAATCGGCATTTTCAGCAATCAAAGGGATGTAACTCTATAAGAAATGGGCTGACTTAGCCGGTTTTCGAACTTATCAGAGCTTTTATTCCCAGCCACATTGCATATATGTTTCAGAAAGATCCGATCAAAACTGAAGGAGCTACGGTGATGACAAGGTCAAAAATAGGCATTTTTAGCAATCAAAGGGACGTTGCTCTATAAAAAATGCGCCGACTTGGCCGCTATTCGACCTCGTCCGAGGTTTTATCCCAGCCACCTTAGGTATAAGTGTCAGAAAGATCCGATCTAAACTGAAGGGGCTACCGTGACGACAAGGTCGAAAATCGGCATTTTCAGCAATCAAAGGGACGTAACTCTATGATAAATGGGCCGACTTGGCCGGTTTTCGAACTCATCCGAATTTTTATCCCCAGCCACCTTATATATAAGTGTCAGAAAAATCCTATCAAAACTGAAGGGGCTACGGTGATGACAAAGTCAAAAAACGACATTTCAGCAATCAAAGGGACGTAACTCTATGATAAATAGGCCGACTTGGCCGGTTTTCGAACTCATCCGAGGTTTTATCCCCAGCCACCTAACATATAAGTTTCAGAAAGATTCGATCAAAACTGAAAGGGGTACGGTGAAGACAAGGTCAAAAATCGACTTTATCAGCAATCAAAGGGACGTAACTCTATGATAAATTTGCCGACTTGGGCGGTTTTCGACTATCACCAGCCACCTTACATAATACGTTTCAGAAAGAATCGATCAAAACTGAAGAGCCTACGGTGATGACAAGGTCAAAAATCGGCATTTTCAGCAATCCAAGGGACGTAACTCTATGATAAATGGGCCGGCTTGGCCGGTTTTCGAACTCATTCGAGTTTTTATCCCCAGCCACCTTACATACAAGTTTCAGAAAGATCCGATCAAAACTGAAGGCGCTACGTTGATGACAAGCATTTTCCCATAGTAAGTCTATGGGGCCTTGTGGTTGCCATAACAACCGATGTTAAAGAGCGATTTCGAAAAAGATTTATGTCATCAATGTCCCACCAGAGGCATGCTACAGATGAGAAATGATTGAGATCAGCCTGCAGGCTGCAGAGATATAGCTGCTCAAAAGTGTGGACGGACGACGGACGGACGACGGAGGCCCCACTATACTATAAGCTCCCCTGGAGCCTTCGGCCCAGGTGAGCTAAAAAAAAGGTTTACCCCTGTAAACCATATAGAAGTGAGATTTCAACGGGGACCAATCACGTGAACAAGTCCGTGAAATGAACACCCCCATTCACCCTACTTTATATACAGGAAATTGGGGTTTACGGGGGTATGCATTATGTTTTCTTATTTCTGCTGCAATACATAGAAGATTTTCGGATGAGTCTTTAAACCGAGGTCCTGTCTACGTATGACCTTAGCTGTTAGTGGGACGTAAAACTCAAACACTCACTCACTCCAATACATAGGTCGTTGGTACTTGTTAGAACCGCCTCAATGAGGCGGTTCTAACGAGCTCCCACAACCTATGTTTCCAGAATAAGTAAGGAAAATGTCACTTATTTTCATCAGAAAAGTAGCCTTTTTTGGAGATGTCAACTATGTCACACGGTGTGTTAACGTAATGAGAATTATGTGGTAAGCCGGTCGTTCTTTGCACTTTCTTACGCCCAAATTGGCGGTCTGTGTTGGTTCATACGATGTTTTTTTTTTGTAAGTTCTTTGTCCTGTACTTGTCCTCGCGATGACCATGTCATTTCGAAAACACGCTATAAAAATGCATTGTAAACGTTAGCGCCGAAAAAAAACGAAACTTTTAAGATGAAAACTTGCGATATTCGTGGCGGTTTTAACGAGTACTCACAATCTATATTTTGGAGCAGAAATACGAATTTTCTTATTTCTGTTCAAAAAATAGATTGTGGCCACTCGTTAGTACCGCCTCATCGAGCCTCATCGAGGCGGTTCTAACAAGTACCCACAATCTAGGTTCATCGAGGCGGTTCTAACAAGTACCCACAATCTATATTTTAGATCAGAAATAAGAAAGATAAACCCCATTTTTACTACATAAAAGTGGAGTTCAAGAGGGGTCAAAAATATATAGGCGTGTTTTCGTGATAATCCATTACAATCACACATCATTGTGACATAGTGCATTCTTTCAAGTCATCAGAAATTTGTGATACTTTTTTTACTTAGTCTGAAAACATAGGCTGTGGGTAACCGCCCCAATTCAAACATAAGTTGGGGAGTCGGTTCTAACGAGTACCCACAACATTTGTCTTGGAGCAGAAAGAAGAAAAAATGTACAACCCTGTAAACCCTGTATTTTCTTGCACACCAGACAAGGAAATCCATGATTTTACCCTGGGATAGAAATTTATGTTCTGACCCTGGTGTTCCGAACCAGGCAACTAACATTATGCGCTTCAATTCTATTCAACTGCCAGAACTACTTCCGCACTACTTTTATTTTGTAAACAATTTACATGTGCGAGCTGTCAAAACTAACCGGAGGTGTTGTGCAAGAAAAAGAATCCAATATGGGGTTCTGTTGTAGATGGGCGTTTCCAACCCGAGGGATGACCGTGCTGAGCGGAACCGAGGCGTAGCCCGAGGGATGACCGTGCTGAGCGGAACCGAGGCGTAGCCTCGGTTCCGCTCAGCACGGTCATCCCTCGGGTTGGAAACGCTCATCTACAACAGAACCCCATATCAGATTCTTATATTCCTATACAGAGTGAAATTAACAGTATCTGGATGTTCACTTGTTACCTTGATGTGTGTACATTACTTTTCTCAGTAGCTTTGTTTTGGTGTTTTGCAAACTTTCAAATCATGTCAAAATTAACTTCTATTATAATTTCATCTAGTGGATGATTGGATAAACAAAGCTGTGCGCTCCTATAGCCCAAACATAAACACTATGTAACCCGATTGTGGTTGTGTGGTTGGCCCTCTAATAAATGGTCCTATTTATCGTTGCGGTCTTCTATTTCGCCGCCATTTTTATTTTTGTTGTCAAAACGCTATAAGCGACCTCTTTGACGTCACGCTACTCTTGATTAAATTGCAATTAGTATTTCCAGAATGCTGAAATGATTTTTTTTAAAATCATTACGAAAACACGCCTATACAATTACATTGTAAACTTAACAGCCGAAAAAAAACTAAAATTTGAAAAAGAAATATTGTGACATTTTTGTCCTTTCTGTTCAAAATATAGATTGTGGGTACTCGTTAGAAACGCCTCATTGAGGCGGTTCTAACGAGTACCTACAATCTATATTTTAGAGCAGAAATAAGAAAATAAAGTATACTCCTGTAAACCCCTGTTTTATTATATAAAAGTGAGATTCAAGGGGGGTCAAAATTATATAGGCATAATTTCGTGATGTTCAGATAATCTATTGTAAGATTATTTTCTATTTTAAAGCATTTGATACATGTTTTAGTATTTTCACTAATACTGTATCAGCCTAAATATTGCTAATACAACCTTGAGAAATTTCTGCTCTATGTCGTCTATTTCTACCGGATTTGATCAAACAGAGTGTAATATTATTTTCCACACTGTTGTAGACGCTACGCGTTATATTAAATGAAATACTTTTTTGAAAATGGTTCACACCATAAACAGTGCACCAGAGTGTGTCTCTATTATTATTGAGGTGTAGCAAATTTTGACATTGAGTCCATCTTATGCTCTGCATTAAAGTAAGAAGTGCCCTGAGGATGATAATGAGATTTCATTTCCTCACTATCGATGATGGGTCTCTTTCGCCCCCGCCCATCGGGGCTTGAAGAAATAGATGGGCTGCATGATGCTTCCACGCAGAGCTGAAACCGACCATGGTAAACCGCTTATAGGATCTAAACCTGCCCAGGCAAAGCGGTGCGAGTCGGCCCATCCATGCTTATTGGTTTAATTGGGCGGCAAGGATTGAGATGTCATTTCATCTCAATGTCGGGTAAAAGTCCCACAAAATTGGAAGCCGCAACTCCAAAATGACTTTACAGTGTTGACGGGGACGTTAAACCTCAAATCAAACAAACAAATGATGGGTGTCTTAAGGACTGATAGTTTTTCGATAAAATGTAGCTGATATAAATGCAAATACTGTCACTTCTCAGATTATTTTTAAATACCAGGACTTGTCTTCTTCCTGCCTTTGTTGTGATAATCAGTATTGATTTTCTTATGTACATGATGCATGGCAGTTAAAATACCCTAAAGCAAACAACCAACCAAAATGCGTCATTTTATATGCTTGTAAACAAACACGGATGCCTCTACCATCAGCCAACAAATATGTCAATACAGACCTATTTAAAGTTTTGAATCGGTAAAATCTGGCATGGGACGAAAAAGAACAAATAGCACTTTATGAAATATTATATATTTCAATAATAACTCAGTACAACAAATAAAACACGTGCAAAACATTCTTAAGGGCGGCGAAACTAATGAGTCTATGATAGCTGTTGGTCTCTTCCTTATTTCGCCACACCTATAAAATTAGTACGGTGTATTTGACTTTGAACTGAGTAAGAGCCTCTTTAGTAAACTCAACATTTTCATGTTTATTCACGTCTTATTTGATAAATTACTCTCAGGCGAGGGTGTTAATGGCATTATTTACTGTCACAGTGGTGTCTTTAAATTGAAGTGTGCTCATGCGGATGCAATATTCCATTTTCAAATACCAAAATTGACTCAATGATCCCAAAGGATATCCATGACGGCAACACACCAGTGCGACACATCTCCAAAATGGCTATTTTTCTGAGAAAATCCGTGATGAAAATCCGTGATATTTTTATGCCCCCGGAATCTAGATTCGGGGGGGGGGGGGCATATAGTTTTTGGTCTGTCTGTCTGTTTGTCCGTTTGGCCGTTTGTCCGTCTACAAAAACCTTAACATTGGGCATAACTTTTGAATGGTAATAGATAGAGCTTTCATATTTCATATGTGCATACCTTATAACAAGACCTTTCCAGGGGTACCATAATTTTTTATCTCGTGACCTTCAACTTGACCTTTGACCTACTTTTTTCATTTTTTTAAAAACATTAACATTGGCCATAACGTTCGATTGGTAAGTGATAGGGCTTTCATATTTCACATGTGCATTCGTTGTCACAAGACCTTTTTTAGTGGTACCATAATTTTTGAACTTGTGACCTTGACCTTGATGTTTGACCTACTTTTTAAAAACTTTAACATTGGCCATAACTTTTGATTTCATATTTCACATGTGCACTCCTTGTCACAAGACCTTTCTAGTGGTACCATAATGTTTGACCTTGTGACCATGACTTTTGACCTATTTTTGAAAAAACTTTAATGTTGGCCATAACTTTCAATTGGTAAGTGATATGGCTTTCATTTTTCACATGTGCATACTATGTCACAAGACCTTTTCAACAATCCCATAATTTTTTACCTATGACCTTGACCTACTTTTTTAAGACTTGAACATTGGCCATACATTTCGATGGCTTGGTGATACTGCTTTCATATTTAACATGCACTGTCCGGGGGCATCAGTGTTTCACAAACACATCTTGTTCTAATTTATACTGCAAACATAGGTTGCGAGTACTCAATAGAACTGTTCACGTGATGAAAATATAAATATCTACGGGGTTGCACGGGGAGGCAATCAACTGTCAACCCACGATACTCAACACCACAAGGCTGATAACAAGCAATGAAAACGAAAAGATCCAACACAAAGGTAAAAGCCAAGAGAATATCGATACGTTACATAGAGAATGATGTTAGTCGTGTTACATTCAGTATAGTTCTAAGTAAACAATTCCACGACTATCTAGACATACCATGCTAACACTCTTCTAGAGGAACTCGGTGAAGCTCTCGTACAAGAAGCGTCACAAGCAACGGATAAGCGGTCCGTCTGTTATACGGCAACAGAATTTCTCACATCTGAGAAGACACGTTTTTTCTCAACATAATCTGCTTGTCTCCCTGCCATTCATTATAGTGTGAGTCATATTTTCTAGTCCTTTGATTCCACTGCGGAATTTGAAAATATTTGAGAGTCACTGATGAGGTCTAACTGGCCGAAACTAGCTAGTTCGGTCAGCAAAAAAGTGTACTGTACGTGTCGTAGTCCTTGCTTCCAAAGGAATTCCTCTTTTTTAACATTTTGACTCTCACCGGAGTGTCAAGGGGAATGGGAGCACCTTCAGTGGAGGCAACTCCTGCCAAAGTATTTTAGTCTCCAATATCAATAGCGATCAACTCTTAAAGGAAATAATTTGCTCCTAAGAAGCAAATTCTTACTTTTAAGAATAGAACCCATTTTCAGGTGAGATAGGGCTTATAGAAAAGCGAACAGGAAGTGCCGAACACTGTCTCCATTTGAAAAATGACGAAAATTTGCCAGGTGTTCCCTTTCCAATTAAATCGGTGTTTTTTGTTGTCTGCTTCATTTTGGGTCGATAATTTGTCAATCAACCTGAAGTTACGAATCACAGCTCCTCGGTGCTGATTTCCACGTTACCATCACTGATTCGAATGAAATCCCTGTAACGGTTATTTATAGAACATAGTCTTATCGCTGTGAGGTTAGAGTGGTGCACAAAAGTTTTATGTTTAGAATCTGGCTTTTGAATCATGTGTTGGGTTTGGCAAACAATGTAGACCCAGACCAAATGCCACAGAACGCGGAGCCTGATCAGAATCTGTACAAGGAACTTAAACTTTAACGAAACGGTCCCCAGATCAGGAACATTTGTTTCTATCTGCACAAAGAAAATCGACCCACCAGTGCTTTCAGCGCTTAGATTAAATAACAACAATTAGATTGCGTTGCGTCAAGCGAAAAAAAGGTCGAGAAATGAGCGCCAGTGCAGAAGCTGATCAGACTGTTCCTTCAGAAGCAGTCTGATCTGGGCCTGCACTCTTTGCTTAGGCTTATCTATCCAAACCTAGGATCATTACGGTATATCGGCTTGTTTCCAGTGATTTCGTTGTTTGTTAAGATGTGTTTGTCCAACTCTTCCTTTGATGTTTGGGATAGACTTTGGGTTCTGATTCGACCAGTTCCTGATTTAATTTACTCTTAAGCACAGATAAGTCAAAGTTTCTTGCCACGTTTCTATTGACTAACCAATCTAAAGATAATGTCAAAGTCTTGGGGAGTTTTAGAGAATGAATAGGCCTCCATGGAATGACAAACATATTCCTTATCTGGAGCTATGTAATCCTTTCCTTTAAAGCAAATCACTTTGTAAAAGTGGCTGAATTTACATGTAAAAGAAAGGAACCAAGAAATACAAAAATGCAAAATGTGTCCCCTTACAACAGATGGCTAAAATATGCTTGGCTCATCTATTCCCTTTGAAATTATAATCTTATGCCAATTTCGGTGTAGAACACATCAATAGGACATGGTCATTTAGTGCTTCTAGCCAACAAGTATTGAGGGCACCGCGGCTGATGTGCTGTTTTCAATTGTGTTTGCTATCCATTGAATGAAATGGTGGACGTCTGTGTAGATACCCGGACGTTGCATCTGCGCACATCCATCACCCCAAATAACAACGCCTGTAACAGTCCAGTTTTTATGGCCATCACGACTACAGACTAAAGGACCTCCCGAATCTCCCTGTCGAAATAAAGAATAATGTTTGAATAAATGGCGTTTTCAGCAGAACCTAATACAAATGACCACTTATTAATTTAACAGAACAGGAAGGGGATTTCAAAATATAAAATAAAACGGATTAAAGCTAAGAATGGTGATAGGATAGCTGTAAACCACACAATATATTGGCAATATGAGGTTCATCATAGTGTAGTTTATATTTTTTCTTGTCCTTTCTGGACGATTGATTCCATCGTGGAATTTTGAAAATATTTTAGAGTCACTGATGAGGCCTAATTGGTCGGAAGTAGCTAGTCAAGCCCAGAAAAAACGTGTACACTCCATATTTTTTCTGTTCTGTGTTGTATTCTTTGCTTCCAAACGATAACCCGTTGATAGAACATATTTACAAAGGTTGTCAGTTTCTCGTTAACCTTGTTAAAACATAGATTGTAGGTGTCGTTAGAGCCTTACTAGTAAATTGGTTCTCACGAGCACCCTACAATCTCTATTTGCATACGAATAAAGAAAAACATAAAAGAAACGCAAAGACTACCACTGCAGACAAATAACATGCATTTTGAAGGTGTTTCTAAGCAGACAAACATTAAAATGGGACAGCTTGTATCCAAAAGCCTTGATACAACACGTGACATCTCCTGGTATTAACACTAGATTATACCATTTGGTACACACACCACAGGCAAAAACAAAATATTCTTAGATAAATCAAAATAGAAGTGAAGGCAGTGATCAGGAATCGACACAATCAACCCACAGCTCCCAACAGAGACACAAAAGGGAAAGAAAAACAAACATAAAATAATTAGACCCTAAATAATAGTTCGTCTGTCATTACTGACAATGACCAATCTTAATCATATTTGATAAATATTACTGGCTGTGTGTTCAAAGATGGCTGATGAAACCGATTCTAGCTCTGAACTCTCTGTTGCAGATAGAGCAAAAGATGCTAAGGGAAGACAGTTCTGTTGGTGATGCCTTAGCTCTGGCTTTGCGCTGAGCGCGTTTTTGTTCAGCTTCACTGATTCTTTCTGCCTCGTATTAACTGGCACTCCTTCTGATGAGACTCCGCCACTTTGCTCTATCCTGTGCAATTTGTTCCCACGACCCTAATGGAAATATCAATAGCGGAATGCCAAAAGGACAGTTACTTTCCCACGAAATGGCCAATTGGCCATCTAAAACAAAAAGAGTTAAGCGATACACACACTCAAACACAAGCCATAACAAAAATAAACCGCGACAGAAGCGCCCCGGAACGGTCAATGAAAAGAATTTCACTAAGCGGGGGAGGGAGGGGTATGTTAAATACATAAATCTTTAAATCGATTTTACGCGGCCACAATCATCGCCCTTATTTCCGTCGCGATTTAGAGAAATATTTTTTTCAGTCCGCACTAAGGCCTCCTAACTCACCAGGGAAACATCTTCGAGAACACAAACATCAAACAACCACAGATATGAAACAACGATGAGGACTCGACAGCAAGAAACCACTGAAATGCTGGAGCAAAAGAAAACCAACAGTAGTCAAAAATTTAACTCAAGACATTAATGTCATTTGCCACGTAAGCCATCCGTAAGTACCCTGTACATCTGTAAAGTTTTACTAAGCTGTTGCAGACAGTACAGAAAAATAGGCCATAAAGCTGTTTTTCAGACACATTATAAGGACAGATAATTTAGAATTTGTGAAGCTAGAGTAGCTGGTTTTGTCCATAATATACATGTGGCAGCTTTAGTGCTTGATATATCTATGAAATTTTACCCACCTATTCCAAAACATTTTTTTACGTATATAAGACCTAAAATGATCAGAGTAGGGTTCCTTGACCAAAATAGGCTTCCTTTAGTGCTTACCATATTTTACATATATCAAGAACCAGAATAGTGAGATTGACTGGCTTTGGCCAAATTATGCTTTCTTTGGTATTTTATACATCTGTAAAAGTTAATCAAGATATCCAATATAGCAATTTAAGGAGACACCGGCCAAAACACACTTTTCACATTTATTAAGGGTCCTTAGCCACATTATGCTTCCTGTGAGCTTTCATCTACATATTCCATTTAGTAAAGGAATAAGAGGCCAAATGCAATATATTGGGAACTGTTAACAGCCAGATAACTAATGTTGCCTAGTTCAAATCACAAAGTACAAAACTCTGATACCAATGTATATGCGAATTTTAAAGGAAATATGTGAAGAAATAAATAAGTTATCCATCTGAAACGTCCAAAAACTATTTGAAGGGAGCTGTGGGTTAATTGTATCGATTCCTGATCACTACTCACTTCTACTTACTAGAGTGTGTCAAGTGCCATAACCCTGGACCAACGATGATCAGAGCAGTGGTCCTTAATAATTATTATTATTATGCTTCCTTAAATGAGCTATTAAATTCCATTCCCACATTTCATTAAGCAGAGGAATAAGAGGTCAAAAAACACTAACTGGGAACCGTAAAAGGTCGTAACTCTATAACTCAAATTTTAACGGATTTTGTCCTTTAACAACCCCAAACCATGTACCCCCGATACCAATGTATATGGAAATTTGAAGAAATCTTTGACAAGTTACTTAAATTATCGATCGGAAACATTAAAAAAAACATTTTAGGAACTGACAAAGGCCATAACACTTGACCAGGTCGATGGTCAGAACTTTGGTCCTTGGCCATAACATGCTTCCTTTAGCGGTCACATCCACATATTCCCTTTAGTAAAAGAATAAGAGGTGAAACCCCATATTTAGAACAAAAACGGCCATAATTCTCTAAAATATTGATGGATTTCGTCCATTAACAAAATCCTAAACCTAACTTCCCTATACAAATGTATATGTAAAGTTTGAAGAAAAATCGTAAAAGTACTCAAGTTGTTCGATCGGAACCGCTAAAAACACTTAAATTAAGAACTTACAAAGGCCTTAAAATCTGTCCAAAATGACGGATTTTTCCATTAAAAATATAGAAATAGATGCCTGAACCAAACCTGAACCACACATCCTAGTGGGTAAATATATGTGTATGCAAGATTTGAAGAAAAACAATCTGTGAAAAAGTACTCAAGTCATAGATCGGAAATGGTGCAGATGGACGGACGAACGGACACCGGAGGATATATCATAATATCCCACCACTATCGTGTGGTTTGAAAACATTATCATGATTGTAGTTTCATTAGAAAATTGCCAGCCTGGGTGATGAAAAAGCTCGAAGTAGGTACACAGTGCTTACATGTTTTACTTTTTGCACAGTAGCGTATCTATACAACTGTAAACATGCAATCTATACTGGATTGGAGCACGGTATTTCACTGAAAATGCACTTGCAGCGCAATGACAGACCAAAATTTACGCCTACTTAATTAAATACGACCAGAACATATTTCAGACATGACTATTAATTATATCCGTGTACCAATGCAAAAACCAGGGTTTGGAAATATATAAGCTCTAGCAGTAAAGTGTTAGTTCAGTCATATACACTCAACTCTTGTGTATGCAGAATGAAAAACAAAACAAGCACTGAAATAAGGTCCTAAGTTTGGCAGTCTCGATTGTTCAAAGGTTAGCGCGTTCGATTTATGACCGAGATGTTGTGGGTTCGAATCCGGCCACCGTTGACGAGGTGTGTCCTTGGGCAAGACACGTAAAGTCACTGCCCCTGTCCACTCAGCTGTAAATGGGAAGCAGTGGTATAAATGTTACTGTCTCTCCCTCGCGCGCATGATAACATCCGGAATTGGCGTTCGATTCAAATAAGCTTGAACTTTCATCGCAATCGAACTAAAATAAATTAGTTTTTGTTTGTTTGATTTGAGTTTTAACGTCCCCGTCAACACTTTAAATGTCATTTTGGAAACGTTGCTTCCAATTTTGTGGAACTTTTACTCGACATTCAGATGAAATGACATCTCAAGCCCTGTCGCCCAATGAAGCCAATAGGGTTTTTAGCATGGACGGTCCGCCTCGCACCGCGGTTCCTGGACAGGCTTAGATCCTCTAAGCGGTTTACCAGTACTAGTGTGTGGGCCGGATTCAGCTCTGCATGGAAGCATCATGCAGCTCATATATTTCTTCAAGCCCCGATGGGCGGGGGCCGAATATAAATTAGTATAAACTATAATGTCCTAAATAAAAGATGTTTCAGTTTCAAAGATATATAGCGAACTCTATCAGATGTTGTCTCTAAAACGTCAATTTTCAGGTGGCAAAAAATCTAGAGGTAGTAAAACTGACATGCAAGTTAGGCTCCGTCCCGGCCAGCCAAGAAAAGCTGCTACAAAAGCTAATATTGCTGCTGGTCAGACAAGATGCAAGGTTCACGGTGAAAGAAATTGCTGATAGTCTTAGTGTTTCATCGGGAACAGTTCTTAAGATTTTGACTCAGGAGTTGAAACTTAGGGTTTTGCACGATGGGTTCCGCATTTCTTGACAAGGTGATGAAACGTCCGTTGATTATTTTGAGCCGCAGAGACGCAACAATAACACGCAGGCGACTGGGCTTGAGATGTGGTTTCATCTAGCTGTCGGGTAAAAATCTCATAAAATTAGAGGTAAAGTCTTCAAAATGGCATATACAGTGTTGACGGGGATGTTAAACCTCAAATCAAACAAACAATAAACAGTGGCTGCGAGAAGACCAAGCAGGGCCGGTCATTGGCAAAAGAATTTAAAGCGCGGCAAAAGTTTTGATGCGATATTTTTCAATTGCGATGGACCCATTCCTAAAATTCCCGTACCAAATGGCAAGACAATCAGGTATATTTTATAAAAATGGTGTGTTGTCAAAAATAAAGACACAATATAAAAACGTAGGCCTGCAACCGGTTTAATACGTCTACGTCTTGTCACGGTGTTCTTGTCAAAGAGAAAATGTACTTCAGCTCTCTTATCCACCTTATTCGCTTAACCTTTTTTTTCTTGTAGTGTAATGTACCAGTGCCTTCAGGGTATACTTAAAAAGGCATACTTCACTGCCTTTACAGAATGGATTTAGTAAGTTTCTGTCAAGGGAGAATACTTCGAAGGCTTGAAGTAAACAAAATGTGAACGGGATTATTTGTGTGTTTGTTTGAATTGATGTTTAACGTCCCCGTCAGCACTGTAAAGGTCATTTTGGAAACGTTGCTTCCAATTTTGTGGGACTTTTACTCGACATTGAGATGAAATGACAACTCAAGCCCTGTCGCCCAATGAAGCCAATAGGGTTTATTAGCATGGACGGTCCGCCTCGCACCGCGGTTCCTGGACAGGATTAGATCCTCTAAGCGGTTTACCAGTACTAGTGTGTGGGCCGGATTCAGCTCTGCGTGGAAGCATGATGCAGCACATATATTTCTTCAAGCCCCTGTGGGCGGGGGCCGGAATGGGATCAATAACACGCCCTGTAGTACCCCAATGGCAACATTAAATGAACTTCCCTCGTAGTGGTATTTTACTTATGTCAAAGCAAGCAAGAATTAGCCGACAGAGAAAAAGTGCCTTTAACATTATCCGATTTAAGTTATTCAAATGCGCAATTGTGCAAACTGCTACACCTGCTTTAACACTTTTTTGCATGAAGCTATATCAAGATCTTTTCCAAACAGACTCTGTCGAAACTGGCAAGACTGTGCTTACGATGAAAATGATAGTAGAACATTTTCCACCACCTTACCTACTGCGTGGACAGCAGGCCTTGTCCAACAGTTGTACGCACTGTGACATAAGATATACATTACCGTCAAAACTCAATAAGCTCATTGATATAATACCTTACAGGCATCCTTTCCACCAAACTGGTATCCTGCACAAATAGTTCTGTCATCGACTTGTACTGTTACGTTACTACTACTATACCAGCCAGTGCACTGAGTATTGTTGAGAATTGGAACTTGTGCATGCCGAAGAATAGTACTACGTCCAGTGCCTATGTAAACAGATATGTGTGTACATAAGGTGAAGTAACAAGAATGATACAGCAATAACTTTCCGTCATTTTCTTTTTTGAAAAGTAGAAGTAAAACAAAGATCAGGAATCGATACAATTAACTTACTCCACCCATCAAAGACACCAAAGGGAAAGAAACACAAGCATGAAGCGACCAGACCATAATGGATACCTAAACAAAGGAAGGCCACCAGGTCAGTTACTTTCCCACAAAATGGCCAAATGGCCATTCAAAATGAACAGACACAAGTGATACACACAGTAAGTAACAAACAGCAACATAAATAAACCGCCACAGAAGAACCGCCTTGGAACGGTCAGTGGAAAGAATTCCACTGGGGTGGGGGGGCTTAAATCGATTTTACATGGCCATCATCCTCGCTCTCCCCTATGTCACGGTAAAACCTGTTACGGGTACTTGTTAGAATTGGGCCTCATTAAGTCGATTCTACGGAGTACCAACAGCACATTGTTTATGATGAAATAAGAAAAAGAAACATGCCCTAATAATTATCAATACCTCTCTATCTATAGCTGTAAGTATTATTAAATGACTGGAGAAAACTCAGAAGATATTCGGAAATTAATCACAAACGTAATTAAATCAAAATGTCCTTCATTAATAAGGGTTTGGATTTTTATAAATTTACCTAGTATCTTCCGGGACAGTTCTGTTATTTCATCCATTCCTGCTTATTTTCAAAATACTGAAACACCCATAATTTGCTATAACTACAATGTTAGATCTATCATTTTTAATGTCAATAAACTTGTTTCTGATCTTGATCTTGACACTAACACTCGTGATACATGTGATTGTAAAACTTCAGTATATTGATATCCTCCTGCTGGTCATATTATTACTGGCAATTTAAAAATTATTCCTGATTCTAGTTTACGTAATATAATTTGGTAATCGATGGTGTAAATGTAAGTATGTTGAGCATAAAGCTCTGAAAGAATGGAAACTTGGCATTCTGAAATTAGTGTACAAACGCATTTCTTTTTATTCGCAAAATACGAACGTATTACCTCCTAAACCTAAGACGTCTTTACGTCACCTTAAACTAGGTATTCAAGAATTTCATAGGAAGATGGTTTTGGCTCCAGCTGATAAGGCCGCTAACAATGTGGTCGTTGTTTGACGGCTTCACTATGTTAACAAACTTCAGCAAGCATTTGGTGGTACTAAGGCCTATGAACTTCAGCCTTTAGCTGTAGAGAGGGCTTTAGTTGGTGACCATATTTGTCATTCAGCCACCAAGTTTGCTGTCTGTGTTACAGAAGGCCAAGACAAGCTTCCTACGTTATATTGGTTACCTAAACTTCATAAAAGATCATACAAAGCACGCTTTATTGCAAATTCAAGCTCTTGTACCACCACTGAACTCTCAAAATTATTACCTTCATGTCTTACTGCCATCACAAAGCATGTGATAAAATATTGCGACATGGTATTCGAAAGATCAGGGGTAGCAATATGTTTTGGTCTATAAAAACATTCTAATGAAGTTTTAAATAAATTGAAATCCAGGCGTTTTCGTGCTTCAATAAGTTCTGAAGTTAGATCCTTTGGAAGCAAGAAATGCACCAAATAAACGAAAATAGCAGACTCGGTTTTATTGAGTCTGTTCATGACCAGTACTGAAATGTGCAACACCGGCCACGCCCTCTAGCACCGGCTTAAGCAGAACTCTATTTTCAAGTCTGTCTACTCATGATTTTTCCACCCTTTACACTACACTTCCTCATAATCCTATAAAGGAAAAACTTACTAATTTCATTGAATGGACATTTCATAGGGAAGACTCCCTCTATCTTGCATGTAATGTAAGAAATGCGTTTTTCACTTCTGAAGAGCATAAAACTATATTTTATGGTCATGTCAGAAGGGGTGTGAAGCTCTCACCATTCTACTTGACAATATTTACATAAGATTTGATACTAAATTATTTAGACAAATTGTGGGTATTCCGATTGGCACTAAAGGCGAACCACGTGTGGCTGATCTGTTTTTGTTTTTGCTTTGAGAGAGACTTCATGATGTCCCTTTCTGCTGATAACCAGTCTGAAATTATTGAAGCTTTAAGCTCCACTTCTAGTTATTTGGATGATTTATTAAATATTGATAATACCTATTTCGATGGTTTGATCAGTCAAATTTACCCCCCAGAACTTCAGTTGAATAAAGCAAATTCTTCTGAAACCGAAGCCCCGTTTTTGGATTTACATCTATCTATTGTGGATGGGTTTGTGTCATGCAAAATTTATGATAAACGCGATTATTTTGATTTTGAGATTGTAATGGTGATTGATGGTGATGTTGCACGTGCGCCATCCTATGGCGTTTATATTTCACAATTAATTCGATTTGCCAGGCTGTGTGGTCATGTAACTGACTTCAACATTCGTAATAAATTATTAACGGCTAAACTTCTTAATCAGGGTTATCGGTACCATAAACTACGCAAAGCCTTTTCAAAATTTTATAGACGTCATTCTGATTTAAATTCAAAATTCAATACTGGACTTAAATCTCTTCTGCAACAAGGTCTATCGGAACCCGAATTTTATGGTGACTTAGTATATAAATTTAGAAAAATTTATAACCGCAATGACTTCAGCACCCGATTTCGTAAAATCATTCTTCGGTATAAAAAGATTGGGTACAACATAAATGTTATACGACAGACTGCATGCATTGTAGTTAACCCAATCACGGTTGACAACTTCCCTCTTTAATTGCACGCCGGTGGGTCAGGCCTCAGATTCTATGACGGTTCCAACGTAAAGGCTTATGTTGGTTGGTACCTGATGCTCTGTCTCTGGTCGGGCCCATTGGAGTGTAACTGTTGGTTTTCTTTTGCTCCAGCATTTCTGTTGTTTCTTGCTGTCGAGTCCTCACCGTTGTTTCATCTCTGTGGTTGTTTGATTTTTGTGTTCACGGAGATGTTGCACTGATGAGTTTGGAGACCTTCATGCGGTCTGAACAAATTATTTTTCTTAATCGCGACGGAAGTAAGGGCGAGGATCGTGGCCACGTAAAATCGATTTTAGCGCCCCAGTGGAATTCGTTTCCGCTGACTGTTCCAAGGCGGTTCTTCTGTCGCGGTTTATTTGTGTTATGGTTTGTCTTTGGGTGTGTGTGTCGCTTATATTATTTTATTTTGGATAGCCTTTTGGCCATTTTGTGGGAAAGTAACTGTCCTTTTGGCTTTCCGCCGTTGGTTTTTCCGTTGAGGTCTGTTGCTGCATGTTTATGTTTCTTTCCCTTCGGTGTCTCTAATGGGAGCTGTGGGTTGATTGTATCGATTCCTGATCATTGCCTCTACTTCTATTTTGTATATCATCTATCCGTATCAGCATTTATTCATTTTGACTAAATATGTACTTCTTTTGTCTTCATAAATATCGGTCTTTTTGCCTACCTCGTGGAAATTAGAAGTGAAGACAATGATCGTTTATCGATACAACTAACCCACAACTCCAATCAGAGACACCAAAGACAAAGAAACCCAAACATCAATAGCGGAAAGCCAAATGGACAGTTCCTTTCCCACAAAATGGCCAATCGGCTATCCTAAACAAGAAGATATAAGCGATACACACACTCAAAGACAAACCATAGCCAAACATAAACCGCGACAGAAGAACTCTGCCTCACAAAATATGAACCCGAATAGTTTATTGGTGACACGCCAAGAAGAAAGCCTAATGGATCAGAGCGCTGACTCGATCTTAACAAATAGGTTTCTCCTCACTGTGGTTCGCGCCGGGCTCGACCGGGTCACACGTTAGGGCCACAAAACGAAAAAAAGTATAACAAAACAAGAAAGAAACCATATACAATTAAATGTCTAAAATTCCAAAGTTATGTTAAGACATATCCTAGGTCTGATATAAATACAAACTGTTATGTGGTACATATGTACCCTTGATGCATTGAAAGAATTTCCTTGCGACAAATATTAACGAGTTAATCATTTCTATCAAATTTTCTAGTGAGCGCATTGGTTGCTTAATCAGGAACTGAATGACTGGTCGGACTCAGTGGCTGCCGGATTCGCGTTTGACTGGTGATCAGGGGTCGCGGGTTCGAACCACGCCGGAACTGCAACATTCTTTCGTGGCAATTGAACCAGATATCTTTTTACGTTTAATCTCTCCCGCTGATTCAAGAAGGCCGGTTGCCAATTGCTAGAACTGAATTCGGTCCATCGATTTCGAGTTAGATTGGCTAAGAAACCGAAATAAGAAATCGTGTGTTGTATTTTTATACAGCATTTACGTAATAGGACGTCAAAAAGGCTAGCATGTATGTTTTAAATACCATCATGTAATATTATAACGGGCTTTATGGAAACATTTGTTTCAAACAATTTGTTTTGATGTTGGACATTCCACAAGCATACGTCAAATGCCACTGGACTCAGTTTTAACCTATTTACACTGGGTACCCAAAACACAGGTCATTGGCGAAGAGATATTTCCTTACGTTTAGAGATCGCTATGTTCATACCTTTAGTGTCGCCCCATCCAATTACATAACAAGTGTCTGTTGAAGTGAACGGACGGTCATCGAAAATTGGCAAGCACGCAAGATTCACGTGAGGACTGTACATGTTGATCGGATGTTTTAGTTTCACAAGAGCTATATCGTTGGAATGGCCGCCAACAATGTAATCTTTATGTTTGTGTACACTGTCAATTGTGATCTCTTGCTCTGTACCTTCAGTAACATTTGTATCTATGTCACCAACCACGACTCGCAACATAGACACGTTGCTGTACCTGAAAACAATAGGAAATCAAAGCACTGTAGTGTCGATTGTCTCTACGGGCAGGTTTTGAAATTTCTCATGAACGGGGGATTTGACCATTTCGTTCAATACCTACATTCCTGTATCGTAAGCAAACAGTTTAGACCCTGATCAAACGCTGCGTCCTGTGGCGTCTAATCAGGGTCTAAATTGTTGGCCAGTGTCCTATCATATGCTTTATAGCTTGCCTTCTTTACACTGCCCTCTGACGTTACAGCGACAAGAATAGCGCGGTTATAAATAACCGTGACCAGGAATTTAAAATGGTTAGGGATAGGCAATATCAGACGAGAAGCTTCTGAAGTGTAAGTACCTTTGAGTCGATCGTTGAATCCGCGGTTGAAAGCTTGTACATAGCAGGATTGTATTGAAAGAAGATGCACTATACTTACTGGAGATACAGAGGATCATCGTTATTACGCCATTATTTGTTCCCTAACTCTTTACCGTTATGAAGAATTTGACACTATACAAAAATTCAATAAGATGAAGTTTAATACCTAATAAAGAGATCTTTTCCCCCAATGACTCGAAAAAGCAATATTGTGGTCATTTGTTAGAATAGTCTCGCCGAGGCAATTCTAACAAATATCCACAGCATTGGTTTCTTGGAATATTAAATACCTCCATTAAACCCCTCCCATCTTGAGCTACGGACCCGGTACATTGTGGTTATATAATATGTGAGGTAGTTATGTACAGATCATATGAGCTGTTACATCAAACAACATCGTGACCTAGGCCATATGCTCACATCGAACAGAACGTAATTTTCACTATTCCCTCAGCAAACATTTCATGTTGAAGTATCGCTCAGCTATGCCTGATCAAGTCTGAATGAATACAGAGGCTGATGTGGGACTTCTCACATTTTTGTTTATTTTTGTTATGGTTTGTCTTTGGGTGTTTGTGTCACTTATATTATTTTATTTTGGATAGCCTATTGGCCATTTTGTGGGAAAGTAACTGTCCTTTTGGCTTTCCGCTATTGCTGTTTCCATTAGGGTCTGTTGTTTCATGTTTGTGTTTATTTCCCTTTGGTGTCGCTAATGGGAGCTTTGGGTTGGTTGTATCAATTCCTGATCATTTCCCCCACTTCTATTCACTGACCACATTTTCACCACACTCGTTTTTATCTTCTCTCGAAAACAATAAATTGGTTATATGTACCTGTCGAAACAATGTGCCGCAGTCAATACCCACTGAGCCTGTATCAACGTAGCACCACATAAGTGGAACGATAAGGTGCCCCGGGGAATCACTACTTTCATATATGCTGCCCAAGGCCAGTTCCCAGGTCTCGCAGGATGACCGCCCACAATCCTCCTTGAAACTGGTCGAACAGGTTGAAATCCGCAATTATCTGTCTCTGGAAATGGTATGAGGGGAGGTAAATGTAATTGGTTTCATTCTAGGCATTTTTGTTTGTTATATAGATATTAAAACGCAAAATAACAAAACTATTGCAGCCATACATCTGTCAAGAAAAGCCTAAACCACTAAAACTAGTTTAAACATTGTGTCGTTTGAACAACTATTCAGGTGTGTGTTGCATTTATGATACATTCCTGGGATCCTGGAGTAACTGGTTGACAATATATTACAAGATTTTACGTTAACAAGAAATATACTTGGAGACCCCACTATCTACAGAGACACATGTACATGAACACACGTTTTCTTGTGTTTTAGAAACATGAAATACCTGTAGAGTGTTCTCATACAAGGGTGTGTTATCCTAAAAGACACATCTAGGAATGTGCAGTGACATGGGTTTCAAAGATGGCGGCTTCTAATTGAATAATCATTCCGCCGTGGCCGTGGGTAAGTTCTTTCTAAAGCCATCGATAGAATTCGTAAAAATTACATTTTGGTGATATTTTTAACATTTCGATGTCAAATTTGGAATTATATGGAAATAATTATCATTTTTGTCGATTTTATCGATGTGTAAACTCCGGCGAATCACTCACAGGCTGTGCTAAGTTTTGTTGATTTCAACGACGTGTCAGCTCCGGCGAATCACTCACAAACTTAGCACAGTTTTTGAGTGATTCGCCGGAGTTAACAAATCGATAAAATCCTCAAAAAGTGATATTCAATCCTATAGTACTGAATCGTGTATCGATGGACCATTGGCCCAGCCTTCAAAAACCACCCATCACCACCCGTGCTGTCAGTACTTTGATTTTAACTGGCATCACGTTTAACAGGTCCGTCTAATGAGCATCCTGAAGACTCAATTTAATATAAAGAAAAGTGTGTTTACATTGTCATACATTATTCTTGCTATTTCAGCTCAAAACTTTGATTGTAAAAACGGTTCTAATGAGCACTAACAACCTATGTTTTGAAGCACAAATAAGAACATAACGACATTTTTTTCATTCCAAAATATACCAGAACTGTTCTAGTATTAATGTCAGTGTAGCTTTATTTCGCACCAGTCGTGCAATGTGTGCTCAACACTACCTCGCTTCGATAGAGTAAGCAATAAAGAGAAACATATGTAAAACTCTTGCTCAAAGTTTCACTGACATTTGTACAGGGTACATTTTTATCGCTTATTCATTAGGCTATACACAAAATGACTCGGATAAGAGCTAGCAACGTGCCTATATAAAATGTAGTTCGTAACGCATTATAAAAACTGCAGATATCCACCGTGAGGTATGTGATATCTTTCGGGAGGATTAAAATTCTGTCTACAGCACGATTTTCGTGTGGGTAGCTAAGTTTAAGGAGCGGGCAGCAGCAAATTAAGGATGCTGCTCACACAGGTAGCCCTGCAACAACAACAACTAAAAGTAACATCGAACAAAGAAAACGACAAAAAACGCTATATCCTACAAAATGATGTCCGATTGACAATGAGGCAAATAGCCCGGTTAACAGTCTTGTCGTCAGCACGAGTTCGTGGTATTTTGAAGAAGCATTTACTATTTAAGAAAATAAATTGAAGATGGACACCCCATGTTTTGACATATTAACAAAAGAGGACCTGTATAGCCAATGAAAAACACTACCGAAAGTGTATCCAACATAAAGCAAACGGTTCGACAATACAGTCACTGGTGACGAGACATGTTTTTTGTTGTTTTTTTTAACCAAAGCGGCAGTATTCCAGCCGACTTTGGGCCACCCAAAATGCGAGACAAAATGCGAGCCACACCAACACGAACGGTAAAAATGGTTTTGTGTGTAATTTGCTTCAATGAGAAGAGTCCAGTCATGCACATTCCGGTACAATCGCAGCCAAAATTTATAAACATGTAAGAAGATTGGGTATTGATAGTAATAATAATAATAATGATGATGATCGCAGCAAAAATTTATAAACATGTAAGAAGATTGGGTATTGATAGTAATAATAATTTTGTTTGTTTGTTTGATTTGAGGTTTAACGTCCCCATCAACACTGTAAAGGTCATTTTGGAGACGTTGCTTCTAATTTTGTGGGACTTTTACCCGACATTGAGATGAAATGACATCTCAAGCCCTGTCGCCCAATGAAACCAATAGGGTTTATTAGCATGGATGGTCCACCTCGCACCGCGGTTCCTGGACAGGCTTAGATCCTCTAAGCGGTTTACCAGTACTAGTGTGCGAGCCGGATTCAGCTCTGCGTGGAAGCATCATGCAGCCCATATATTTCTTCAAGCCCCTATGGGCGGGGGCCGAGTAATAATAATAATAATGATGATGATGATAATAATAATAATAAAGACTTTTTGTAGAGGATTACATATCTAGTAATACATATTAATCTGACATATGGTCCTGTATACAGATAAAAATTAAATGAACATTTACAAAAGCATATACAATATGTTTGAATTAAATATCTGAATAAATTAAATTAAAATAGTCCAGCAGACATAGATTGTAAATGATAGAATTATTATGAGATAAACACAGTCCTTAAAATACAATGTGCAGCACAGTTGTAGTAAGACTTGTGAAGTTTAAAATGAGCTTACATCACTTGAACAAGTCCGTGAAATGAAGACCCCCCTATACCCCACTTTATATAGAGAAAACTGGGGTTTACGGGGGTATACACTATTTTTCTTATTTTTGCTCCAAGACATAGGTTGTGGGTACTCGTTAGAACCGCCTCACTGAGGCGGTTCTAACGAGCACCCACAATCTATGTTGAAAGCAGAAATAATAAAGTTGTTATCATTTTATCCATTATTTATCATTTTCTGACACCATGTTGGACGCCATTATTTCTTACGGACATGTTTTCCTAATGAAACTGTGAGTGAAGTGTACATATACATTGTAAAACTAAAACTAGGAGTGTAGAAAATTTGAAACAAATATCTTTGACATTGATAACATTTCAACTTCAAATTGAACTATGTCGATAAATGGTGTTTCGTTTCTTGTTTTTCCTTGCAGTCATTTAATTCATTTCCCAGTTTCGTTGCTGGGCGATTTAGTATACCTTTCTGATCAATTCAAATGAAGTTCTAGAAACTTCAACACCAAATAACGTATCACAGAGTATCACAAGGACAATTAGTAATATACAGTGTCCGGGACACCATCACGCAAACGCGCCTTTTTAATTTTGCCCCCCTTGAACCCCACTTTTATATAGTAAAACTGGGGATCACAGGGGTAAACTTTTTTTTCGTATTTCTGCTCTTAAATATATATTGTGGGTACTCGTTAAAACCGCCTCGATGAGGCGGTTCTAACTCGTACCCATAATCTATATTTTGAGCAGAAATAAGAAACATATGTTTTTTCATTTTTACGGCGGTAAAATTTACAGTGTATTTGTATAGACGTGTTTTCGTAATGACCAAACCGGCTATTGTAGAAGTATTACGAAACCCGCCACCACAAAACAGGACTTAAGCACATCAGACTCTTGCATGATAATGCACCCGCTCACAAGGCACATCTTGATACCGATGTTTTTGGGTCAGAGAAAGTCGCCATCCTCCCACATCCTCCATTTTCGCCAGAACTTCACCCATCACCCCGCCCCCATCCCGCCCTGCGACTATTTTCTGTTTCCAAAACTCAGATACCATCTATCTGGAAAGAGATACAATGCTAGAAATGTCTTTGAATCTGCGTTGATGGGTATCGTCAATGAGTAGTATGAATACTGCTTTCAAAAGTGGATTGACGGCTAAAAATGTGTAATTTGGTAAATGGAGTGTTTTTAATGCCAGAGCAAGTCAAACAGATTTTAACATTTGCAGTAAAGACGAAACAATGAAAGTGACACTAAATGTGGAACAGCCCTCGTCTAGTGAGATATTACCGGCCCCGATAGCTCAGTTGGTAGTGTGTCCGCTCCGGGGAACGGGAGGTCACGGGTTCGATCCCGGGCCGCGACATACCAAAGTCGTTAAGAATGGTATTAGCTGCTCCTCGCTTGGCACTCAGATTTACGGGATAGAGCTAGGACTGGTCGATCCCGTGTCAGGATTATGTGACTGGGTGTGGTATCATGTAATGTGTCTGGGGCATGATACTTCAGTGAGACAGCACTATAAAAGTGAGCATTGAGCTCCCTGTCGCAACCAGACACCGTCGTGATATGACTGAAAAATTGTTGAAAGCGACGTTAAACCCGAATTCACACACGCACACTTCAGATATATGAAGAATGCACATATTGTCCTACTGGCCAAGTAGAATGGCCGATTAAACGCAAAAAGACAAGACAGTTTCGTATTTAGTGTATTGTATTGCAGCAATACTTGTATCTTACAAATATTTCAGTTGGCACTTACTGTGGCACAAGAGCCTGCCTTCATCCTCTTTGCAGTCATCTTGGTTGTCACAGACCCATCGAGCAGGAATACATTTCTTCTCTCTAGCACATAGAAACTGGTTACTACGGCATGTTGGAGCTTAAATAATACAAACATTTAATTGACGCCTGACTTAAATATTAAAGATTTTAAAGTTTGTACAATTTAGCATTGAAATCAATCATTATGTTCGACTTTTAGTAGGAATAAAACGGTCTGACGTACTTTCTGTCAGCCCTTGAAAAATTGAAACAAACGGGATTAGATTTGTAATATTTTTGCGGAAAAATAAGGTTTCACAGTTCTTTGAATCAAATTCACCTGGCATATCAGGTTTTATTTTAAAAACAATGAACGAATCAAATATTTATGGAAAAAATGTTACCTACTTTAAGCTTCATACATGTTTTTATTTAACTGTGATTTGTTGAGTAATAAATCACAGTTTGGAGGTCAGTTGTAAAGTAAATCAAATCACCTCGTAGCGTGCGTGATTTGTCTATTTACAACTGACCGACAAACTGTGATTTACTCAATAAATCACAGACTAGAGCTGATCTACTCGTATTTCGATTCTAACACGCTGAAAATTGGCAATAATGTTGATGTTTCCTTCAAAATCTGACAACCTTTCGCCATCGTTAGAAGAAATTCCGCTAAAATTATCGACTGAAATACATGCATTTATATCCTTACGTTTTCGATGCGAGAAAATGACGTTAGACCGTCTAACGTCAAGAAAATCGACTAGTGACAACATACATTGTAGTTTTAATGACGTCACTCGTCACGCTCTTCCGCACCGTGATTTGTTGCAGAATAAAACACGGTTACTTTCCATTGCCTATATAGGCGCGTTGTGTTAGAATTCATAATTTATCATTATCATTATTTTTAGATAACAGTCCTGTGAACTAAAATGGCGTCTTTTATATCCTAGAAATACCATTTTTCAGATGTAATTTTAATAGTTTTCTTATTTCTAGTTTAACATAAATTGTGGGTGCTCATTAGAAACGCCTAATTAAGACGATTCTAACGAGAACCCACAACATGTGTTTTTGAGCAAATAGAACGAAAATAATGCATACGCCTGTATACCCCACTAACAAACACAATCATATGTAAAACATACTTGTGACGTATGTGCGCGGAGGAAAACATATCACCCCCGCATCCTCGGCATGGGTACAGTCCGTCTGGTTGGGATCTGCAATGTAATAAGTATGCGCATTAATAAGTTAACTGATATGTAAATACGAGTATATGTATTGCGCGCGTTTGAAATTGGAACTTTGTTTGATGTTATTAATGGTTAGTTCAACAGAAATTTATATGTTTATGTCTATTATGAAAACGGACTAAAGACAGTTCTATTTGAACTCGAATAACAGTGTCAAGATTTGAAGGTACAAAACCTTTACATTGTATGTCAGTAACGGTGTCAATGGTTTTGTATTAATGTAAAAGTTCTGTCAGTGCTTAAAAGTGCGATCCTCCCAGCACAGAAGCCCGCCTACATACTTATGAACCTTTCGAACCCCGCTTTTATATAGCAAATCTGGGGTTTATAGGGGTGTACATTATTTTTCTTATTTCTGCTTAAAACATGGATTGTGGGTACACGTTAGAACCTCCTTGATGCGGCGGTTCTAACGTGTACCCGCAATATATGTCTTGAGCAGAAATAAGAAAAATATCACTTTGTTTTTTTTTGTTGTTGTTGTTTTTTGTTTTTTTTTTTTTCGGAAAATTCTGATTTTTGTGGCGGATGTTTTGAGCAGAAATAAGAAAAATATCACTTTTTTTCGGCGGTAAATTTTACATGGTATTAGAATATGCGTGCTTTCGTAACGGAAAACAAATGCACATGTATACATGAAGAAAGGCCAGAGTCGTTTTATTAAGTCTGTACATGTATACTGAGAATAATAGAAAACAATCATTGTTCACATTCTTTACTTAAAATTAGTGTTGATGTTGTATTCGGAGTGAGATGAAAAGTTGTAAAGCTGTTTCCGTCTTATAATGTACAGTTGGATTTCATATTTTCGGGTAAGATTCAGTCAGCCTGTCCTTATTACTTGCATTTGTTGGATCATACTCATCTGTACCGGTACTGCAAATGTGCCTTCAAATGTCGCCGACAGTTGTTGTCCCATTTGCCCTTGGCCGGCATCGAAAGCTCTGTCGGATGCGCTTCTGGCTTGTGATCAGTAGGACATGGGTTCGATATCTGGCGGGGTCGGCAGCATTCTTTCGTGGAGTTGATCATGAAATGTTTTCTACGGTCATTCTCTCCCTTCCGCTGAATCAAGAAGGGCAGCTGTCAGTTTCTGGCGAAAGAATGTGCACTGTACTGGACAACGGCTTACGTATAAGCCTGTCCAGGAAAAGTGTGGATAGGCAAACTGACCGGCTCAAAAATGACCTAATATAGTGTTGACCGGGGCCGTTAAGCTCTAATACAAACAAACAAACAAATAAACAAACAAACAAGTTTCCCTTGGTGTCATTGACAAGGCCTCAATAGAGGAAACTAGCTAGAACTTCACAACTAATATACCATTAATTTTTGTGCGTCAGGGGAGGCAACTCTTTCAAAAGTATTTTTGTCTCCCATGTCAATAGGGGTCAACTCTTAAAGGAGAGAATTTGCTCCTAAAGAGCAAAATCTCTCCTTTAAGAGTTGACCCCTTTTTCCCTGTGAAAGAGCTTATAGAAAAGTAAACAGGAAGTTTCGAAAGTTGTCTCCCTTTAAAAAAAGGTGGACAAATCTGCTAGGTGTTCCCATTCCTCTTAATTATCATCAGATGAACATGCTACCTTAATGAAGAGCTTATCTGTGCAACATCATGCCCTTTACTACAGTATTTTCCTGCTTCAAACATCATTGCGAGTGTTCGGTAGAACCGCCTTATTGAGTTGGGTTCAATGAGTATCCACAATCAATATTTAATAAACTAGAAATGCATCTATTGGACAAGGATGCCATCGCCTGAAAATATGTTGATGTTATTTTTTGACATTTGACCTCTAAGTATGACCTTGATCTCACAAGTACCTGGGTCTTGCGTGTAACAAATTGTCTCATGATGGATAACATTTCTGCCAAGTAATTTCTAAATTCATCCAGGAAAAACAAAGGTATTGAGCCGACATAAAAAAGACACTTTTCTTTACCTCTGACAACTAAGTACAACCTTGACCTCGGAGATACCAACCTGTGGCTGGCGCATGTCAAACAAGTAATTTCCAAATCCATTCAGAGTGAGTGAGTGAGTTTTACGCCCCACCAACAGCTAAGGTCATACAGAGACGGACCTCGGTTTAAAGACTCATTCGAAAGACTAGAGAAGCCCGGGATCGAGCCCTGGTTTTGGAGGCGAGTAGCTTATCCACTACACCACGGGGGCTTCTAAATCCATTCAGAATAACCGGACACAAGACAAAGACATTTTTCTTTACATTTGACCTCTAAGTATGACCGTGTCCTTGGAGCTACCAATATGGGTCTTATGCACGACACGTCGTCTCATAATGGTTAACATTTCTGCCAAATAATTTTAAATTCAAAAATTCAGAAATAAGGAAGTTATTGACCGTGTTTAAGACTCGGACAATTTGCTTTTGTTTACTCTACGTACACCCTTGACCTTGCAGGTACGGACGTCGATTTTGCACGAGACAGATCGTCTTGTGATGGTTAACATTTCTGTAAAGTAATTTCAAAATCCATCAAGACATAAAAAAAAATGTTATTCGCCGTACCTTTTTTACACTTGCCTCGCCTCATAATGGTTAAAATTTCTGCCAAGTAATTTCCAAAAGAAAGTTATTGACCTTGTTTTTGCGGCCCCGCCCATCAGGCTTGAAGAAATAGATGGGCTGCATGATACTTCCACGCAGAGCTGAAACTGACCCGCACACGAGTACTGGTAAACCGCTTAGAGGCTCAAGCCTGTCCAGGCAAATGGGTGAGAATCGATCCGCCCATGCTTATAAACCCTATTGGTTTCAATGGGCGGCAGGGCTTGAGGAGTCATTTCAACTCAATGTCGGATAAGAGTCCCACAAAATTGGAAGCAACGTCTCCAAAATGACCTATACAGTGTTGACGGGAACGTTAAACCTCAAAACAAACAAACAAATTGACCTTGTTTAATTTTTGGACCCTTTTTACATTTTCCCTCTAAATGGAGGTACAGACCTGTGTTTTTCGCGCGACACATCGCCTCATAATTTTTAAAATTTCCGCCAAGTAATTTCAAAATCCACCCAGGAATAAGAAAGTTCTTGGTTTCCAGTCATTTCGTACCCAAGTCAGTTCGTACCCTAGTCATTTCGTACCATTTTGGTCATTCGTACCCGTTTTATTTTGCAATTTGATCATTTCGTACCCAATTTGGTCATTTCGTACCCTATTTGGTCATTTCGTACCCACTTTTATTTTTTTCTGGGAAAGGTTTTTGGTTATTTTGTACCCTCTTTAGTCATTTTGTACCCTAGTCATCTCGTACCATTTTGGTCATTCGTACCCGTTTTATTTTGCAATTTGGTCATTTCGTACCCAATTTGGTCATTTCGCACCCTATTTGGTCATTTCGTACCCACTTTCAATTTTTTCTGGGAAACGTGTTTGGTTATTTAGTACCCATTTTTTAAAACGTAGGTATGATATGAATTGTTTTAAGCTTTTCTGTAGGTCACCTGAGCCGAAGGCTCAGTGGACGCTATTGTGGTTGGTCACCGTCAGTCGTCGTGGTCGTCGTCCGTCCGTATGTCCGTTCACAATTTCTTTAATTGACATCTCCTCAACCACTGAATAGATTTTGTCGAAACTTGGCAAAAATGAACCGTGGATGGTCCTCTCTAATAGATATTTAAAGAATTCCATTCCTTGCAAAACTCTGGTTGTCATGGCAACAAACAAGGGGAAAACTAGAAAATCTCAAAAAATATTCTTGTTTGAAACTAGAAGGCCAAAGTCTTTGATATTTGTTATGAAGCTTCATCTAGTGGACATCTACCAAGATTGTTCGAATTAGAGCCCTGGGGCAAAAATGTCCCCGCCCCGTGTCCCAGCTGTTTGACATAGGCTTACACAGAGAAAACCTTTAAAAAAATCTTCTTCTCTGAATCAGAAGGCCCAGGTCTTTGATATTTGGTATGAAGCTTCATCTAATGGACATATACCAAGATTGTTCAAATTAGAGCCCTGGGGCAAAAAAAAATGTCTCGCCCCGGGCCAAGCTGTTTAACAAAGGCGTATACAGAGAAAACCTTTAAAAATCTTCATCTCTGAAACCAAAAGTCCCAGCTCGTTGATATAGAGGCGGCTTTAAGAATGTCAAAATCTTTGCTTGGAACAGAAATATGCAAAATATCAGAAGTTTTAATCGGAATGTTCTCTTTACTAAATAAATAGAGAAAGAAAGAAAGAATAAGATATAATAAATAAATAAATAAATATCGAGGCGGCTTAAACGAATTTCGGAGCAGAAATATGAAAAATATCACAAGTTTTTTATCGGAAAATTCTCTTCAATAAATAAATAAATTAATAAATAAATAAATAAAGAATAAGATATAATAAATAAATAAATAAATAAATATTTTAAAGTCATTTCGTTACCGTTTTGGTAAATTAGTACCTTTTGGTCAATTTGTACCCAGGTACGAAATGACCAAATCGGTTACGAAATGACTTGGGTACGAAATGGTTGTTAGTGGGTACGAAACGACCAAAGAATGGGTACGAAATGACCAAAATGCTACGAAATGACTAGGTTACGAAATGACTTGGGTACGAAATAACCGGTTACCAAGTTTTTGACCGTGTTTAACTTTCGGAACCATTTCTTGACCTGGGTTTCGCGCGCAACACATCATCTCATGAACATTACTGCCAAGTAATTTCAAATATATCCATTCGGATGGACGAACGGGCGGGCGAACGAACGGACTGACGGATGTTCGAATGGACAGGGGCAACGCTGTATGCCCTTCCACCATTCTTCGGATGGTGGGGGCATAAAAATAAAAGAAACATAAAGCTTGTCAAGCATTGAAAATCTCGCTTTTTTCTATATAGAGCGGTTTATAAAGGTGTGTTTTATATTATGTTAAACCTAGTTGCCATTACCATGTACACCTTGACATTCACTGAGGCTAGACTCTCTACTAGTGCACTGGAGCTCATCGTGCCAAATAGGACCTCTTCCTTGTCCAAAATAACCCTGAAGAAAATTTTCAAATAAGGATAGTAAGAGTTATCAGCTACTGTCGGCGATAACAAGTGATCAAATCAAAGCACTGAGAGTACTGGTGGGTCGATCGTCTCTGAATGTAGGTTGGGAAAATTGTCCTGAGCTGAGAATCGAACTGTTCGTTTAACTTTAAGCAAGCACAGTAGAGCTGATCAGACATCGCGTTATGTGACGTCTGTTTATGTAGATTCTGTTTGCCAATCCCCAAGTGTACGAGCACAGTCCACCCGCCCCGGCCCATTGGGGCTTGAATAAATATATGGGCTGCATGATGCTTCCACGCAGAGTTGAAAGTCCAGTAACATTGGAAGTAACGTCTCCAAATGACCTATACAGTGTTGACGGGGACGTTAAACCTTAAATCAAACAAACGAACAGAGTCTAGAATTTTCTTCAGATTCATACATTTTTGCACCCTCTGCAAAATACCTGAAATTCGCATCTGCAACCCGCCCCTTTTCAGAGTCTGCGCACGGCCCTGAATCATGTTCAAAACTGTTGTTGCATACATATGGCGAACAGTGCCGACCTGATCAGAAGCAATGTACTCTCTATCCGATCTTGGTCTACGCTGTATGTCTAATAACAGTACCACCTATAAAGTCTGGGCTACTAAATTTTGCACTTAAACATTTCAGGGTTCTAAAAGTAAGTTCTTAGCAGGAGTGCGAAAAGTCTAGTTTTACTCGACTTGACATACATTTGTGTAACAGTTTTATAAATAGAATGTTCCGAAAAAGTCACGTGACATCGTGGCCTGGATTTAGATATTGTTTTTCTTTCATTACGTGAGCAACCTGGCATTCTTATACTATTTCGTTTAACCCTCAAATGCCACTATTAAAGCAAACAGTGTAGTTCCTGTGCAACCTGCGGATCAGGCGCCACCTTCCGCGGCGTCTGATCTGGGTATTATCCAGCACACGAATCCTGTCAAGACTCTATAGAAAGCTCTTGTTGCATCGTTAAAACTAGCGCAACGTTTCAAGTTCTATTAATAAAACATAATATTGGTTTTCCCAAATCAGTGATGGTCACGTGGACGACTGCATGAATTCCGTTTGGCCATTTAGTAAATTTGGGTCGATCGTAAACCGATCGACCCAAAAATCAATGCATTGACTGCAATGTTAGGGCGATTGTCTCTGAGAATGCACTGAAAAACCAGTAGCCCTAGGTTCTTTATCTAGAATTGCAAGACTCTTGCATCATGTTAACAAGTTCATGTAATGAGCACTCACGTAAACCCCATTTTATATCGAGAAAACAGGGGTTTACAGGGGTAGACATCGTTTTTTCTTATTTCTTCTCTCCAAGACACACGATGTTGGTACTCGTTAGAACCGCATTATTGAGGCGGTTTTAACGAGCACCCACATCCTATTTTTAAGCTATAAGAAGAAATATATCACAAATTTGCATCAGAACATTAACACTTTTGGAGATAATACAAAATGCATTATGTCACATTGGTGTGTTATTGTAATGACTACTGTAATGTAGATGAGCAGGCCGGTCTGTGTCCAACCTGGTCGGAAACCTGGAAGACGGGTTTTATCAAGATGTATGTACAGATAAAACTCGGAGTCTAACTTTTGGTTTTCTTTTGCTCCAGCATTTCAGTGGTTTCTTGCTGTGGAGTCCTCACCGTTGTTTGACTTTTGTGTCATTTCGGAGATGTTGCACTGATGAGTATGGAGGTCTTCATGCGAACTGAACAAATTATTTATCTAAATCGCGACGTGAATAGGGGCGAGGATTGCGGCCGCGTAAGATCTATTTAAGGCCCCTTTCCCCCACAACTTCCCCCTCACCCCCCCCCCCCCCCCCCCCCCCGCAGTGGAATTCGTTTCATTGACCGTTCCAAGACGGTTCTTCTGTCACGGTTTATTTTTGTTATGGTTATTTTTTGAGTGTGTGTATCGCTGATATTATTTTGTTTTGGATAACCAATTGGCCATTTTGTCTTTGGTCACTACTGGGAGCTGTGGGTTCATTGTATCGATTACTGATCATTGCCTTCACTTCATTTTTCCTAACTGTTATGCTCCAGCTAAATGTGAAAAAGGAATTTGATCATAGCGTGCACGTTTTGCTATTATTAATATCGTTCTTTGACAGATATTTACCCTCTATGTATTTTCACGAAATAAAGTTTAATTTACGTGGTGTCAATTAACTGGACTTGTCAGTTGACTCGATAGTAAACATTTGTTCACGCGGTTACCATAAAATAAAAAGGAAAGGGCACAGCTTCAGCAGAGCCAATCGCTTCAGAAATATTTTGTCTCCCCTGTCAGAAGACGGTTTACTCTTCAAGGAAAAACGTTGCTCAATTACGTTGCTCTTACTGAGCAAATTACATGTATATTCTTGAACACAAATAAGTTCTGAATAGTTAGACAAAACTACTTTTCGGTTTATAGAGAAACAAACGGAAGGTCCAGACAGTTGTGTCCCTTAACGATGGCGATCATATCTTTACGAAAACACGCCTATACAAATGAAATGTACATGTAACTTTTACCGCCAAAAAATCGGAAATTTTAAGATGAAAAATTGTATTTTTTTTATTATTTCTGCCCAAAATATAGATTTTGGGTACTCGTTAGAACCGCCTCATCGAGGCGGTTCTTACGAGTACCCACAGTCTATATGTTCGAGCAGAAATAAAAAAAATACGGTTTACCCCTGTAAACCCCAGTTTTACTGTATAAAAGTGGGGTTCAAGGGGGTCAAAATGTTATAAGCGTGTTTTCGTTATGTGAAAAGTGTATCCACTCTTCCTAATGAGGGTGCACTTAGACCGCATTAGACTTACGCCTGGTTTGATATTAATCAGGCCATCAAACCCCAGCTGTTTACAAACTACAATGCCGTCGAATGTCGACCAACTGTCGTCACAAACAGTTCCCCATGTACCATTGACTTTGACCTCTACGCGACCTTGGTATACCGATCCTCCATCTGCCAACCTGACGTCTTCCCAGACTATAAGAGAGCAAAATAATTACACGCATCAACGTATTCCGTACAGTTGTTATAAGAGGTTAATTATCATTACGAAAACACGCCTATACAAAAATATTGCCCATTTTTTGGCCAAAAATTAGAAATTTTAAGATGAAAAATTGTGATATTTTTCTTATTTCTGCTCAAAACATAGATTGCGGGGACTCGATAGAACCGCCTCGACGAGACGGTTCTATCGAGTACCCACAATATATGTTTTTGAGCAGAAATAAGAAAAATAATGTATATCCCCTAAAAACCCAGTTTCACTATATAAAAGATGGGTATGAGGGGGTAAATATTATTATAGGCGTGTTCTCGTAATGATCAGTGGTTTTATGATACGGGAAATAATTCCGTAGGGGATTCAAGTCTGGTAAAAAAATCGAACGCGCTAACACGAGGTTTTTATCAGGACTTGCAACGCCTGTAGGAACTATTTCCCGTATTTTAAACTCGCTGTTGACTACATGGTTGATTAGTTAGCCTTTGAAATGCATTTATGACACATTAGCTAGAAGCCATATATTGCTATGTTGTTGTTGTTGTTGTTTAGAAGTTCTGCCAATCCTGGCACACCTCCACGTAGTTGGAGTACCGTTGCCACAAGGATATAATGTCTTATACAATAGTCCACCACCCTATTTACAGGTTAGTTGTGACGTTATGGCACGTTGAACAGAAGTGAAGGCAATTATCAGGAGTCGATACAATTAACCAACAGCTCATATCAGAGATATCAGCAGTAGCGGAAAGCCAAAAGGACAGTTACTGTTTCTTTTATGGATGGAGTAAGTTAATTGTATCAATTCCTGATCTTTGTTTTACTTCTACTTAATCCCACAAAATGGCCAACTGGTTATTCAAAACAAAAAGATATAAGGGATATACACACTAAAAGACAAACCATTACAAAAATTAACCGCGACAGAAGAACCGCCTTGGAACGTTTTCAAATGACTTAAATAGTGTTGACGGGGACGTAATAAATTCTGTCCAAACAAAAACATGTCGTGCAAGCAGCACGTTAAATGAAACTATGAAAGCTACCAGTGAAAAAATAGCATGTTCTGGACAGATAATGGTTTGAGACTACTCTACCAATCCCATTTTCAAAGTTGCTTTATTAGGCTCAGATATAAACCTATGATTGCATACCTTATTTTTATATTAGCACTATGCCTCCTGCCATGATTCAGCGGCTCGAACTACCCCTGTCGTGAACACATTTTCATGGTCCCAAAGGCGTTCGAGCCATCGAAGTTTAACTGTATATACGGCCAGCCAAGACTCAACACAGCCTATGTATTGACAGTCAGTATAAATATTTCCCAGTCTGCTTGACGATGGTTAGGATAATCGCGAGTTCTAATGCACTTATGTAAGTAACGCGACGTCGCAAAACGAAATTCCCGGCCATAAAACCGCCGATTTACCTCCCCAAATGGCAATTTTGAATACAGTTATCCCCGAATTCTAATGCACTTACGTATTTTACGCGATGTTTGATTGGATAACGTCAACATTTGCGACCGTATACCCTGCGATATACTGTCGCAAACCCGACGTCAAAAATGGGAATAACTATATTAAAAATTGTCATTTGGGGCGGCATATCAGTAGATTTCGATTTTTCGACCGTAAAACCGCCGATTTACCTCCCCAAATGATACTTTTGAATACAGTTATCCCCTATTTCATAAAGCGCACAGTAAAGACTCAGATCAGATTGTGCAGTCTGTTCAGGGTATTTGCTGTGTGCATGTATCTTAAAAGTCGCATGCTAAGACTTCAGTTGGTCATCACGTGAACAAGTCCGTGAAATAAAGACCCCCCTAAACCCCACTTTATATAGAGAAAACTGGGGTTTAAGGGGGTAAACATTATTTTCCTTATTTCTGTTCCAAGACATAGGTTGTGGGTACTCGTTAGAACCGCCTCAATGAGGCGGTTCTAACGAGTACCCAAAACCTATGTTTTGAGTATAAATAAGAAAAATATCACACATTTTCATCAGAAAAATTACCTTTTTTTGAGGTTTGAAAAATGCCCTATATCACACGGATGTGTTATCGTAATGGTAGA
This sequence comes from Lucinisca nassula, assembly GCA_963580285.1. Classification (NCBI taxonomy): domain Eukaryota; kingdom Metazoa; phylum Mollusca; class Bivalvia; order Lucinida; family Lucinidae; genus Lucinisca; species Lucinisca nassula. Next base: position 130,499,658 of record OY757011.1, on the reverse strand, counting down.
GGATACCTTCATTCTGGAGATCCCTTGGTATTACATCCACGATGAAGACATTCAGAAAGCACAAAGGTAGTAGAATGGATTTGTCCATTTTGAATTTGAATAAAGTTTACCCAAAGTTTTGATATATCAGAGAATATTTCTATCATATCAAGCCTTTCTTAATCAAAGAAGAAACAAACAGGTTTTTAATATCAAAGTACCCGTTTGTATTGATTGATACTGTAAATAAATGAAGAATAAATACTAAGAACGCAAATTAAGTTATTGACCTGCTATCAGTGCAAATAGGTGCACAATGATGAAATCGAATCAAAGGAATGCTACACACTGAAGCAAAAAAGAAACGAATCACTTCAAATTTTGGAAAATAGACTGGACAGTGATCAAAGTATCAAACTAAAGATACATGTGCAAACATTGCACATTATGTTTCATCAGGATCTTCGCTGTTTGCAATCAGGTTATGTATTTTTTTTTTTACTTTTAATTTACAAGAACGGACATGTCCAAAATCAACGGTGAAGAGTCCACTTCTGAAACTTGGTTGATAGTGTTAAGGGGAATGGGAACACCTTCAGGGGAGGCAACTCATGCAAAAATATTTTTGTCTCCCATTAAAGGGAGCAATTTCTTACCTTTAAGAGTAGACCCCTTTTGCAGTGGGACAAGGCTGATAGAAAAGCTAACAGGAAGTCCCGGAAGTTGTCTTCCTTTGAAAATGGCGGAAGGATCTGTTAGTTGTCCCCATTCCACTTAACGTCAGCATTATTTGATTTTTCTAGCATTTTCTGGTGTCATAATCTGTGACACGTCCAAAAGAAGCATATAATCGGAATACTGTTGTTGTTGTTGTTGCTGCTGCTGTCGCTGTTGTTGTTTTCAGTATTCTCCAGGAAAACGCCGGGTCTTCTGTAACAGAATAAAAAGTAAGGGTGGTTATGCAATGAAATGACCCATGGCAGCTGCGAAGAATATAAAGAAAACGTTACACAGTCAACAATAGCGGTCAAAAACACATCTAGTTCAATCATCGCCCTCAGATACAGTCCTTTTCACGCTTACAACAATAACAAAGTTCATCCGTGCCAGTGGAGGGCGTCTCTTGTAAATAATGCATCAAATCTCAAAGTGTTACTATACGCACCCCTGACGACACTTTTGTTTCTCTGAAGCATTGACATTCCATGTTTGGTACTTATGTCGAGAAGCCTCCGTGATGTAGTGGTTACGCTACTCGCCTTGTAAACCAAGGGTCGCAGGATCGATCCCGGGCTTCTCTAGACTTTCGGATGAGTCTTTTAACCGAGGTCCCGTCTCCATGTGATCTTAGCTGTTGGCGGGACGTAAAACTCAAACACTCACTAGTGCGAATATCTTATTCCCACAGGATAATAGCTTGTACGCACAACTTCCCAAGATCTATGTTGTGAAAACAAGATAATATGTTGTGCGAACAAGATAATATCTTGTGCGCACAAGATATTAAGTTGTGCAAACAAGATGTTATCTTGTGCACACAAGGTAATATGTTGTCCGCACAAGATAAATTATGTTGTCCGCACAAGATAACAACATATTATATTGTCCGCACAAGATAATATCTTGTTCGCAAAACATATTAAAAAAAAACATCATGACCCTTCACGGGTTCCGTATGTTACCGAGTTAACTTCAGAGATATCACATGGCCACCTAATTGCCTTTATAAACGTTTTATGACTTCTGTATATCAGTCTGCTTACACCAGTTTATCAACGAACCTTTCTTGTAATTTCTTCTTCTACCAATTGTCTTTCATTGTGCAAAATAATGCTTTTAAGTTCTATTATTGAGTTTTGATCCTGTTTTAGATACGAAATTCATTCACTGTCATTTTAGAAACATTGGGAAAACATTTTTATGGAATAAGATGGGGAAACTATCGGTAACGTACAGCATCAAGGTAATAGAATCTAAATTGACAGAAAACATTGGAATACATGAAAATAAAACATTTCTCTGACTTTGCTGAAGTTTTAGCACTGCTAGTATGTTTAACGTTATAGTCTGTTTCTGAAGAATGAAAACCCTTTAAGACAACAATTATTACAGAAAGAAAATTTGTGTATATGAACTACGACAAGAAAAAACGTCTATGTCTTCCGACATGTGCACATATCACTGACTCGCATCAATATCTGCATCCGTAGTATTTCATCAATCTGAACTGTGCGCTGTGTCGATGCAATTATCTTCATTTACATGTAGATAGGAAGGTTGTACGGACTGAACAAAATTATTTGTTTAAACCACGACAGAAGCAAGGGTGAATATATTAACACTTTGGAATTGGATGCATTAGTTGCCAGAGACGCCCTCAATTGCCTTCACTTCTATTTTGTTGCCACGTAAAATCTATTCACCCCCACCACCAACACACCCACTTACTAATTAAAAAAAATCATATGATATGACTTCATAACATAATTCTATTTATGGATGTCCATAATTCAGATCGATTTATGGATATTCATAATTCGAATTATGGGTATCATTTATTCGAATTATGGATATCCATAATTCGGTCCATTTATGGATATTCATAATTCGATTTATGGATAACCATAATTCGACTTGGCAAATAAATACAATAAATAATGACTGAAACCAAAGGCTTTTGCGGTGAATTATGGATATCCATAATTCAGCCCGATTTATAGCTATCAATCGATTTATATATATCCATTATTCGAATTATTGATATCCATAAATCGGCGGAATAATGGATATCCATATTTGGATTTATTGATATCCATTATTGGAAAGAGTGATATCCATATTTGAATTATGGATATCCATATCGCTCTGAATTTATGATATCCATAAATCGAATTATGGATATACAAAATTCGATATATGGATATCTATAATTCGAATTATGGATATCCATTATTCATATGATATATGGATATTCATAATTCGAATTATGGATATCCATAAATCGAATTATGCGCCCTTTCAGCCTTTCACTGAGTGTTCCAAGTCGGTTCTTCTTTGGCCGTTTATTTTTTATTATGGTTTGTCTTTGAGTGTGTGTATTTTCATTTTGGATAGCCAATTGGCAATTTGTGGGAAAATAACTGTCCTTTTTGTTTTCCGCTATTAATGTTTCCAATAGGGTCTAGTTATTTAATTTTGTGTTTCTTTCCATTTGGTGTCTCTGATGGGAGGTGTGGGTTAATTGTATCGATTGCTGATCATTGTCCTCACTTCTATTTTGTTCATAGAGAAAGTTAACGAAGTTTTAAATCGCAACAGCAAACACGTAATAAGGATTCGAATTGCGCTACCGTCTGCAAAATAAGATGCTATATTTCGACGTTGCGCCCGACTATATGAACCGAAACATTCGGAAGCAACCCAGCCGATCAAAACTTAAGGCTTTCTCCTTTTAATACGCCTCAATATTTTAGAGACCAGACCATGTAAACGATCATACAAAATCATCACGTGAAAACGTCCGTGAAATGAAAATCGCCCTCAACCCCATTTCATATCATGAAAACTGAGGTTTACGGGGGTATACAATATTTTTCTTATTTCTGCTCCAAGACATAGGTTGTGGGTACTCGTTAGAACCGCCTCAATTAGGCGGTTGTAACGAGCACCCACAACATACATTTTGAGCATTTATAAGAAAAATATCACGGATTTTCATTAGAAAAGTAGCCATTTTGGAGATATGTAAAATGTTCTTTATCACACGGGTGTATTATCGTAATGTAGAGAGAAGGCAATGATCATGAATCGAAAAAAAATTGCCTCACACCCCCTTTTCAAGACACCAAACAACATGAAACAGCTTCAATATAATTAGAATGTTACCAAAAGAAAAGTTTCTTTCCCACAAAGTGGCCTAGCGGTTCACACAGGCAAAGACAAACTGCAACAATAATAAGCGGCAACAGAAGTACCGCCGTACAACGGTTAGTAAAATCTTTTGATCGAGGTGGCGGTGGAGGGGGGGGGGGGAGAGGCTTAAATTGATGTTACGTGGCTACATTCCTCGCCATTGGTTCTGCCATGGTTTTGACAAATAATTTGCATGGACGGTTTCAAACTCGTCAGTGCAACAAATCCGGGATCATTTTTAAATCAAACAAATACAGATATGAAACAACGATGAGGATTCGACAGCATGGAATAACTGAAATGCTGGAGCAAAAGAAAACCAACAGTTGGATCCCGGTGGGCCCGACCAGAGACAGTGCATCAGGCACAAACCGACATCACTGTGGAAGAACAAGCACATTAGAAAAACATGTCCGTAAGAAATAATGGCGTACAACATGGTGTCAGAAAATGATAACTATTAGGTAAAAATGATAACATCTTTGTTATTTCTGCTTTCAACATATATTGTGGGTGCTCGTTAGAACCGCCTCAATGACGCGGTTCTAACGAGTACCCATTATCTATGTTTCAGAGCATAAAAGGCAGATAATGAATACCCCCATACACCCAATTTTTCTCTATATAAAGTGTGGTTAAGGAGGGGGGGGGGGGGGTCTTCGTTTCACGGACTTGTAATCGTGATGATATAATTATTTCACCAACAGCTCTAAATGAAAGATAAGATGCAGCACACAACCTCACAGATCTACATGGTGCATTTGTTTTCAAGTCGCTGACGCTCGTTAAAAACAATGAATATTTGCTTGACGCAGTATGGAATTTCATGCGCAATGTTAAATAAGCTTCATTGTCGCATCTGGCAGGGCTCATGATAAAGGCGCATTCGCTTGCATGTCAAATGTTCAAAATGCAAGAGTCATGGTCAAAAATAACGTATGCATATGATAAACCGCATTCTTTTTTCAGGAAGACCCCACTATAGCACTTTGAGCAGATTCGACCCTGCATTTTAACGTTCATGTTCATGAAGGATACAATTCTTAAATTATTTACACACAATTCGAACAAGCTGAACTACCTGTTACGGATATTGTTGTTTGTCCGTTGATTCCGCCAGTATTATCGTTAAATACGAGTCTCAGATGTACGAGTACGCTTAATAAATAGTACTATAGTTTTTTTGTGTGAATATAATAAGTGAATAACAAGTTATTCATTACGATTAGTTTAATCATATTTTATTGCATATAAACAGTGCAATGGGGTTGGGCCACAAGTTCTCACAACAGATTCATTACGATAACAAACCAATGCGACAAGGTGCATTTTTCACATTACCAAAATTGCTATTTTTCTGATGAAATTCCGAGATATTGTTCCTATTTATATTGCAAACAGAGGCTGTGAGTGCTCGTTAGAACCGCCTCATTTAGGCGATTCTAACGGCTACCCACAACCTATATCTTGAAGCAGGAATATGAAAAACTAATTTTTACCCCCGTTAACTCCAGTTTTTTTTCTATATAAATAGGGGTTTTGGCGGTGTTCACATGCTGACAGCATTAAGTTCTATAAAAGGGTAATGACTACAGATAAGAACGGAAACCTGTTGCGTGTAAAAATTGTTTCTGAGTCATACTAGCTAGTTTCGGCCAATTAGGTCTCAACAGTCACCTTCAGATATTTCCAAAATTCTGCAAAGGACTAGAAAATATAACCCACACTATGATGAGCCTTTAAAGGCTTCATTTGCACACAAAGAACATATACCATTATGAAAACACGCATATACAAATACTTCTATTTTACCCCCGAGAAACGAAACATTAAAGATGAGAAATTTGTGATTTTTTTCTTATTTCTGCTCTTATAAGAAAATTATGGTTTACCCATGTAATCTACAGTTTTTCTATATGAAAGTGGGGTTCAGGGGGGTTCAGAATTATATAATGACACACAAGAACGAAAATCAGGAACAAAGCTTTCTGGACCAGATTAGCTGGTTTCGGCTGTAAGGCCTAATCAGGGATCTATTTTTGGATTTAAGAGCGTGGTGGTATTATTTTCAGCTTTCCCCAAGACAAACACTTATTGTGCTTATTTTTCTACCCACAACACGTGTATCACTTAAATATACTGCAAAAAAATGCGACTTCTGAGCCAGGTCTACACGTTTTGTCAATGTGTAAAAATGGAACGCTAGGCAATATATACCGAAAAATTCCGCTATTAAGACCACCTAAAGTTAAGACTTATTCTGCTATAGAAAGCTTATTTAGTGGGTGGCAGTTATTCTTCCTTTGTGGTTTCTGAATACAGTGTCCTCTGGTCAGAGACCACCTTTTGGGACTGTTCAAAAGTGGTCTTAAAGACCACTTTTGAACAGTCCCAAAGGTGGTCTTAATAAAGGAATTTTACTGTATATTGGCTGATCACTATACAGAACCTTTAATTTGTGCCAGGATTAATTATAATGACTTCTCGTAATTATCTGATGTCATCACGAAAACATGCCTACATAATTTTAACTCCCTTGAACCACATTTTTATGTAGTAAAACTAGGGTTTACAGGGGCAGACCTTATTTTTCTTATTTCTGCTCTAAAATATAGATTGTGGGTACTCGAGGGGGTTCTAACGAGTACCCACAGTCTATATTTTGATCATATTTCTGCTCTAAAATATAGATTGTGGTTACTCGTTAGAACCGCCTCTTCGAGGGGGTTCTAACGAGTACCCACGGTCTATATTTTGAGCAGAAATAAGAAAAATATCACAATTTTTCATCTTAAAATTTTCATTTTGGCGGCGATTAAGTTTACAATGTATTTGTATAGGCGTGTTTTTGTAATGCAGAGTTGAAAAGCTAAAGCATATACACATACGCGCAATGCTGATGCGGTTTTGAACACAGCGACCAACATCGTGACTAAGTTTATACATATTTCAAATAAAATTCATAAATTTGAATTATTTTTGTACAAATAACGCAACATTACGTTTCATGTCTGTCAAGTTAAGAAGCTTAAGTGTCGCACCAAATCCTATTCTTTAACACGGCAAGAGACAACTTGACAGCTAATTAGAAAGCTAAATTACGGTGTACTTCTTTGAACCAATAGTAAGTATACCTGTGGTTAAAGGTACGTGGCACACGTTGCTATGGCAACGTCACGTCAACGTCGATGCAACATCACGACGTTGTACCGACGTTGACATGACGTTGATAAACGTAATGACGTTGCACCGACGTTGATGTGACGTCACAATTACGCCATGTGCCCGCTGGGCAGTTTCATACAAAATAAGAAGGCGGGGCGGGGAATCCTAAGAACGGAAAGAAATTTTTGGTTGGCTTTGGTAAATTCGATTTTGAAAATTGATCAAATACCATGAACACTGTATCTTCTTTCCGAAAACATTATCTGTTTGAAAACTGGCATCCTTTGTTGTCATTTACATTACCCATATATGAGCCAAGCGAATTTGTGTCATCGAGCATTCCGTCATGACAAATTTTAACTGCGTATGCCCAGCCATTCAGAGGGGCCAGGGATATGGCTTTCTGTCTGAAGGTTCCTCTTGATTGACTGTACGTATGAGCGAGCAGCGAAGGTTCTGGTGAGACAGCAAGGATGCGCAGGCTCGCCTGAACCTCCGCTGCTCGCATAGGCGATAAGTACCAAAATCGCTTGACGGGACCCAAATAACTTTAACTCGACACTAAGCGGCGCTACAAGGCATATTGCCGAAGATAACATGTTTTCTTGCGAGTCCTGATGCTATATCCGTATACCAATCAAGCAGGAAACGCGTTTGATTCTGTTATATAAAAATACTTGTGTGGCCCAGGTGATTTCAGACGTATGCTCTGAATCATGGTGGTCACATATGTGTTCTTTATTCTCCAGGTCAGCAATTTTATTCATCCTTAAAGATAGAACACGAATAGATACATAATGTCCGAAAGGCCAAGATTATCAAGCTATTCATTAGCTTGTAAATTGCTTTGGTGATGCGTTGTATTTTAGACAAGAATTTACAAATATGGATAAATAATAAAGTTGAGAAATACGAAATTAGTGAAAAATGTATTTGCTTCATGTATGATTTGTTTGTTTGATTTGAGGTTTAACGCCCCCGTCAACACTGTAAAGGTCATTTTGGTGACGTTGCTTCCAACTTTGTGGGTATTTTACCCGACATTGAGATGAAATGACACCTCAAGCCCTGTCGCCAAATGAAACCAATAGAGTTTATAAGCATGGACGTCCCGACTCGCACCACTTTGCCTGGGCAGGCTTAGATCCGCTAAGCGGTTTACCAATACTCGTGGGCAGTCGGATTCAGCTCTGCTGCTTGGAAGCATCATGCAGCCCATTTATTTCTTCAAGCCTCGATGGGCGGGGGTCGTATTTTTGGTATTCAACTCTAATAAGCGTTCACCATTTTAACCATAAAGCAATAAGGGGAAACATCCTGGGTTGTCAGCTCCCAAAAGCTTAGAATTGCATCTTTTAGCATTCTAATGACCCCTCTTTTCTGGGAATGTGAGGGACTGCTTATGATCGACTTCTTGCAAAATGGTAAAACCGTTGTAGGTGTCTATTATACATCAAAACTGCGACAGCTGAAAGGCGCAATGAAAACAAATCGAAAAGGAAAGAGCTGATAAGCCATTCTGTTGATGGAAGGCAGTGCTCAAATCTACACAGTACAGGTGGCCAGGGCAGAAGATGAAGGATTCGGATTTGGACTGTTGCTCTATATGCCAGTGTGATCTTTGCACCTTTCCATTTTTTCTTTTTTTCCAAATGCGTGGTTGATGATGACGTCATTGATGATGTGTTAGCTAAATGTGTAGGCTTCTCTCGTGAAAGAATTGCTATGCTTGAACATCGATGGACTATATGCACTGAAGCTCATTAACCCTTGTCCTGCTGAATATTTAAATATGCCACACCCACTACTGATTATCAACCAATCAGATAATTTGATGCAAATTATTGCAACAAATTCTTAAACTGGACGGCAAACAATGAAGATCCTGATCAGATGGCTTCTTCAGAAGCCATCTGATCTGGATCTACATTGTTTGAAAGATAAGGCATATCCGGGCTCAGCAGGACAAGGGTTAAGACTGTTGAAGACTGTTGGTCTTGCTTACCATGCTTACAGTGGTGAGTGTGACGGCATTCCTTTGTATTCCACAGTTTGAGCAGAGTCACGAGAAAACCTGTATTCGGGATATGCCACCAGGTAAAACACAAACCGGCTAAACAGACTAGCTAGAGTCTTGAAAGCTTAGGCATAGATACTACCCCATCAGTGAACGATAATCCAGCCAGCCAAGACTGCCGGGCCAACGACGCCGATAGCGATACGACGTTGCCCGATGCTGGTCCTCTGCTTTGTGCTTGCAAGGAAGGTGCTGATCAGACTGACCCATCACGAAAACACGCCTATATAATTTTGACCCCCTTGAACCCCACTTTTGTAAAGTAAAACTGGGGTTTACAAGGGTAAACCTTATTTTTTTGAGCAGAAATAAGAAAAATATCACAATTTTTCATATTAAATTTTTAGTTTTTTTGGCGGTAGGTTTACAATGTATTTGTATAGGCGTGTTTTATTATGAGTCAATTATTTTATTGTTTGCAAATTGAAAAAAAAAAAGAAAAAAAAAGGTTTTTTCTCACGATGTGCGTTCCACAGTATGCGTGTTTTGGCCTCTATATTACGAAATCACGCCTATCCAAATACATTGTAAATTTTACGGCCGAAAAAAAAAACGAAAAGTTGTAACATTTTTTTATTTCTGCTTAAATTATAAATTGTGGGTACACGTTAAAAGTTAACCCTAGTAGTTGGGTTCAATGGGGTGGGGTCAGAATTATATAGGCGTATGTCTGTGATAGTGTGGAAGAAGCTGTGATAATTTTCGTGTGTGTGTGTGTGTGGGTGGGTGTGTGTGTGTGTGTGTGCGTGTGCGTGCGTGCGTGTGCGTGTGTGTGTGTGTGTGTGTGTTATTATTTTATTATTTAATCTCTTCCGTTTAGTGGCAATTGTGGATGTGATGTTTCACCAGGATAGTTCTTGGGAGCAGGTCTTAAAAGCGTCGGTTGCTTACCGATGGGTTCTTGTCATCTGGGTCCAGTTGTTCAAAGGATCATTAGCTTAACAGGTCCGTTGGTGGTCAATTTGTTACCTGCTCTAGCAACTACAATAACAAAAATAGAGGTATTGTTATTATCAAAATGTGAGTAGCTTTTGCATTTTCGAAACGCTACCCATATTTCTTTAGCAAAAATGGAGAATATGATGAAAGTTTCAACGAATCGGTACATAAGGGTGTCTTTATTTTTTAACAAATCACACCTCAATACGAAAACAGATCTATATAATTTTGACCCCCTCAAGCTCCACTCTTATAAAGTAAAACTGGGGTTTACAGTGGTAAGCATTATTTTTTCTTATGTCTGCTCCAAAGAGTAGATTATGGGTTCTGGAGGCGGTTCTAACGAGTGCCAACAATCTATGTTTGGTGCAGAAATATGAAAAGTATTGTAATTTTCATCTCAAAAGTTTCATTTTTGGTGGAAAAGTTTTTGCAATCATTACGAAAACATGCCTATACCAATACATTGTAACCTTTATCGCCGAAAAAAATGAAAATTTTAAGAAGAAAAATTGTGATATTTTTTTTCTTATTTCTGCTCAAAATATAGAGTGTGGGTACTCGTTAGAACCGCCTCGATGAGGCGGTTCTAACGAGTACCCACAATCTATATTTAGAGCAGAAATAAGAAAAATAAGGTTTACCCCTGTAAACCCCAGTTTCACTATATAAAAGTGGGGTTCGAGGGGATCAGAATTATATAGGCGTGTTTTCGTGGTGATATTTAAATAGCCTATTAAGCATGTTTTCGTAATGTGTACTTTTGAAGATAATTAGTTTGCTAATCAAATGACCCGGGACATAACAAAACTACAAGAAATTATGTGCGACCAGTTACTCATCCACTCATCTTGTCTGGCAAGATCCCACACTCGTCATTCTTTTGTTAGCACTTAAACTACAGAAAGCTTCATGCGAACACTCATATCAGACTGAGTTGGTCACACAGGTCCTCCTGTATGTTTTTTCGTGTACCGTCTCAAATATGACATATATCCACTCTAACCGCTGTACTTTCAATTACTTTCAATTGCATGTTTTCTACAAGTGACTTATAATGGCCCTAAATCGTTCACCTGATCCATATTGTACAAATGAAATGTTAGGTAATATGAGATGGAGTAGAGGATTTGAGTAATTAAAGTTGACAGTGACCAAAGGAATATTTCTGTAAAATCCTTTCAGAATCCATCCTACGTTTAAGGAGAAGAACACGCTTAAAGATTGTTCTATTTTCTATTTTTTGGATCTGGTGGCCATTTTGTTCATCTGAGCAGAAAGGTTTAAGCGGTTGTGTAAAGGGTCATGTAAGGAAGATTCCTGTGAAATTATTTCAAGATCCTTCCACTGGTTAAGGAGGAGAAGGTTTTTCTATGTTTAGCTCTGGCACCGAGCAGAACATTTTGAGCAGATTTCTCTCTCTCTCTCCTATCTCTCCTATTACTGCTACTCGCTCACGTCTGAGATTTGGTAGGGACTCACCCAATAAATATTTCTTTGAATTTATTTTGAAATTGAGCCAGTGGCCTTTAAAGATTTTTTTTTTTTTTTTTTTTTGCTCTTGCAGCCATTTTGTTCAACGGACCGGAACCGGAACCATTTAGGCAATTTTGGTAGATGGACTCTTAAGGAACAGTCCTGTAAAATTAACCCAAAATCAGTTCACCGATTTACCAGGAGATGTGTTTAAGTGTATTGTTGACTGTCGAGATGTTTTCTATTTTCAGGTCTGGTGGTTACCTTGTTCATCAAAGCGGACGGGTACGGGAAATCTTAGTAGAGGTTCACCCAAAAAATATTCAAAAATCCATTCGCCAGTTTAGGAGATGCCTTTTGAGTATACTGTTGACAGACGAGATGTGTTCTATTTTTAGCTCTAGTGGCCATCTTGTTCATTCTCGCAGACCGGTTTGGGCAATTTTGGTAGAGGGTCATACAAGAAACATTCCGGTAAAATTATTTCAAAATCCGCTTACGTGTTTACGTGATGTATGTTAAGTATATTAATTGCAGACGAGATGTTATATATTTTAGCTCTGGTGCCAGTTGTTCAAAGCATCGTTAGCTTAACGAGCTCGTTAGTGGTCATTTTGTTAACTCTTCTAGCAAGTAGAATATCGTAAATTTTGGTATTTTTGCTGAACAAATGTGAGCAGCTTTTGCATTCCCAAAAGCTGCTCACATTTTTTCAGCAAAAATTTCAGCATATATGCCATATTTAATGATCAAAGTTTTAACGATACGTTAACTAACGACGTCGTTAGTTTTGAACAACTGGCCCGAGGCGGCCAGCTTGTTAATCAGCGCAGAACAGTTTGGGCAATTTTGGTAGAGGGTAACCCAAAGAATTTTACAGCTAAACTATATTGAAATTGGGTCAGCGGCCTAGGAGAAGACAGCGCTTTAAAATTTTCTTTTTTTTCTATGTTTTAGCTTTGGTGTCCATTTTGTCCAGCGACGGGAACCCTGTAGGCAATTCTTGTAGATGGTCATCCAAGAAATATTTCTGTAAAACTATTTCAAAATCGGTCGACTGGTTAAGGAGGAGAAGTTGTTTAAGATTGTTTCTATTTTTAGCTCTGGTGGCCATCTTGTTCATCCGAGCGGAACGGTGTGGGCAATTTTGGTAGAGTGTCAACCAAGAACTATTTCAGTAAAATTGTTTATATATTGGGCTAGTTGCCTGGGTTATTTCTGCATTTTGAAGATATATTTCAAGACGTTCTACCTATATCTATCTCTTCTCTATTGATAGTCCCCATACTCGTGTGGTTATGTTTGATTTGTCATTTGTGAATTGCTTAAAACTGTATTTTGTACTTGGGAAGGGCCGTAACTAATGTTGCTAGAACTTGTGGCCCAACCCATTTGCTTGTATCTTATGTTATAAGCAATAAAATATGTTTAAATCAGTTGCCTGGGTGGAGACTGCCTTTTCAGGTTTTTCTAAAACAAAACCAATTTTTAGCTCGGGTGTCATTTGTTCAGCAGACCGGAACCCTTTGGCAATTTTCGTAGAAGGTTTCAAAATCCATTCGCCGGTTTAAAAGATGTATTTTAAGTAATTGTTGACTTTTTCAGCGGACCAAAACCACTTAGGTAATTTTGGTAAGGGGTTACCCAAGGAACATTTCTAAAAAATAATTTCAAAACCCATTCACCGGTTTAGGAGAAGATGTATTTTAAGTAAATTGTTGACAGACGCACGACGGCGACGCATGACGGACGATGGACATCGAGCGGTCACAAAGGCTCACCATGTAACTGTGTGGCAGGTGAGCTAATAATCAGGTATGAAGGCAAGTGACCGTATTTGCTACAGAGGTCAGATAATTCCCAAGAGTAGATTTTTAAGACGATTAAATGGACACCTATTTATTTCAGCGATGGATTTTTGCAAAGAAGAAAAATCCGATTACCTGTAAAACACCAACTGACATTAACAGAAGTCATTTAAATTGAAATAAATACTGTCTGTAATTATCTCTATTGTACCCCAGTGCACTTGAATGAGTGTTTGAGTTTTACGTCTCACCAACAGATAAGGTCATACGGAGACGGGACCTCGGTTTGAAGACTCATCCGAAAGTCTGGAGAAGCCCGGGATCGATCCTGCGATCCCTGGTTTACAAGGCAAGTAGCTTAACCACTACACCACGGGTGCTTCTAACAAGTGCACTTGAGAATGTAACGTGATGTTTGATTGGATAACGTCAAAATTTTTGCGACTGACCTCATAGCAACGCATAATGCTGGTATTTTTTGACAGTTGAAGGATTTTTTGTTTGTTTGTTTGATTTGAGGTTTAACGTCCCCGTCAACACTGTAAAGGTCATTTTGGAGACGTTGCTTCCAATTTTGTGGGACTTTTACCCGACACTGAGATGAAATGACTTCTCAAGCCCTGTCGCCCAATGAAACCAATATGGTTTATTAGCATGGACGGTCCGACTCGCACCGCGGTTCCTGGACAGGCTTAGATCCTCTAAGCGGTTTACCAGTACTAGTGTGCGGGCCGGATTCAGCTCTGCTTGGAAGCATCATGCAGCCCATATATTTCTTCAAGCCCCTATGGGCGGGGGCCGTCGAAGGATAGTTATACTTATTTCTCCATATAAACCTATGTTGTGGGTATTTATTAGAATCGCCTCTAATGATTACCCGGCGGTTCTAATGAATACCCACAACATAGGTTTATATGGAGAACTGGAAAAAAATATCCTTCAATTGTCACATACCTTTTCTTCAGCTATGGGCGGTATATTCTGCGATATACTGTCGGAAGTCCGACGTCATTACTTAGGGTCAATTTCATTTTGGTTTTTGTGTTTTGCAGTTGACAACTCTTACTGTGTTTGGCTACAGCCTTCAACCTGTTAAAGAAATAAATGAAAAGTGCATTATGAAAGGCGCATAACTGTATTAAAGCCGTCGTTGTGCGAGGCTGGAGTAAATTGTCTTTTTATGGTCACAGATTTTTTTTTTTCATGACTCTGCTGACGCGTCGCCGTCAAAAGAATTTTCCGACCGTAAAAAAAGCTGATTCACCTCTTTTGAATAAACTTATTCCTAAATACATGTATATGAGCCGCGACATATACAATGTGCCCCGGACATATGCGTTGTTGAACAAAGCCTCCAATTAGTCTGCGTAGTCCTTCAGTAAAAGCTCAGTCGACTTCCATGACTCCATGAAGGGGCCTTTGTCAACTGGCATCCATAAAGCGCAGAGCTCAGACGGGTGAGACCATGCTAATTCGATCCGACCCGATCTGATCGCTGTGAATGTATGAAGCAAGAAAAAAAGAAGAAAGGCGTGAAGGCTGCTTGTTTACCCCATTCAGCTCTGTAGCCCGGAAACAGTATAAATTGCAGACACTGCAGGCCATTTGAACCTTCTCATCAGGACCTTCCCAGTTTTCCATTTTACTTTAGTGACACATGTAAAATGCCTTACGGATACCATAGATGGCGTGAAGCTAAGAAACTCGGCAGTGAAATTATTAATAGATGCGGTCAATTTGAAAGGTTTTTCTGTGTGAGCATGTTGTTACCAAATGTCTGTTCATATCTCCGGTTGGTCGTCCTGGTCATATGATATTTTTTGTTTTGGTTTTTGTTTTAAGACCCTTTTATCCGTAATACGGAACCCGGGAAGGGACATGATTATTTTTAATGTGTTGTGCGAACAAGATATTAAGTTGTGCGAACAAGATATTATCTTGTGCGCACAAGATAATACGCTGTGCGCACAAGATGTTATCTTGGGCGGACAACATAATTTGTATTGTGCGTACAACATATTTTCTTGTGCGCACAAGATAGTATCTTGTTGCACAACTTAATATCTTGTGCGCACAAGATATTATCTTGTTTCCACAATAAATTATCTTGTTCGCACAACATAGATCTTTGGAAGTTGTGCAAACAAGATATTATCTTGTGCGCACAAGATATTATCTCGTTCGCACAACATATCATCTTGTGCGGACAAGATAATATCTTGTCCGCACAAGATATTAAGCTGTGCGAAAAAGATAATATCTTGTCCGCACAAGATAATATCCGGAGCGCACAAAATATTATCTTGTCCGCACAAGATCTATGTTGTGCGGACAAGATATTTTCTTGTGCAGACAAGATAATATCTTGTTCGCACAACTTAATGTCTTGTGCGCACAAGATAATATGTTGTGCGGACAAGATTTTATGTTGTCCGAACAAGATAATATCTTGTGCGCACAAGATAATATCTTGTCCGCACAAAATATTACCTTGTACACACAACTTATAAAAAAAAGAAAATTCATGTCTCTTCCCGGGTTCCGTACTTTCGAGTTTATTTTATTTTTTTCGCCTGAGGTGGGCGAAAACCGGAGTCACCTGACCTGCATTGTAGAACTTGGCGTCTCACATGTAGCCCGAGCAAGGCGCGAATCACAGAGGTAAGAGACCTAATAATTAAAAGTAAGCGCTCTTACCCATTTGGTCAGATGATAAATGGACCGACTGTTGCAAGTTATAGCGCATTCACATTCGGAACAGCGCCTTCACTGTAAAAGAAAAAAAAACATTAGTGGAAAGAAAATATTTTGTACATAAGAATAGGCTCATCAACAAATGTGTTTTAATCTTACGTCAAACATGTGACTGAATGTTTAATTTCTACTCTGTGACAATAACAGAATAAACGCGTTCACCCTTTCACCCTTCATTTTCTGAAGATGATTTTTCCATCTTTGAACTTGAACACGTTCATTCTTATAATTAGTGTTTGAACCAACCGAATTATATATAGAATAGAAGCAAACAGTGTAGACCCAGATGAGACGGCTCGTTACGAGCAGTCTCATCTGGGTCTACACTGGTTGCACTAGTATCTGTATCTGTCAGTAGGATTGAAATTGTTAATTAGGTTTCAGATTTTCTTGCTTTCCACTCCATGCATCGACTGACGAATAAGCTTCTTTTGCAAACTAAAACAAAAAGCATGGTCTCCGCCTAGAATTCTGTCCAGAAATTAATTAAAGCATGGGTGTATAAAAGAGGATTACACAACTAATGCCACTATAAAAGTATATCTATGGAAATTCAGACAAGGTTGGCGTGGTATGGAATAAACGGCGGAAGAATCAAACTGAGAAAGGTAAAATCTGATTTATTATGAATATGTGCAATAAAAAAATATAGATATAAAGATAATAAAATATTATTTTTCTGCAATAAAAACGTGCAGTAATATTACATAACGTTTTTCTCTCTTTTTAATATAGACAGAAATACTGAAATAAAAAGTATTTGTGTTTCTGAAATGAAGAGAAGCGAAAATAATAAAACAAAAATGATAATTGGGTAAGCGATAATGCTAGTGTCTCCTATTTCTACAAATCTTATCCCCTTCTTCAATCTTATCTCTAGACACAATGCAGAAACAGTAACGAAAATTATTATTATCCGCTTTTTGGGGGAAAACACGGGTACATTAGTTTCGTTACGGGTGTCCGTCAGTCTGTCCGTACGGACGAATCGCTATTTAGGGGGCCAAAAATTTGGACAGTTGGCAACTAAAGTAGTCATTCGTGAGTCCAAATGCGGTTTATTCCATTAATTCGTATACTTACTAAAATTTCTTTTACGTGACTTTCCCCATAAAGCCACATAACAGTTCAATTTGGCCACATAAATGTCCGTTCGTGGGAATGTTCGTTCGTTCGTTCGTTCGTTCGTTCGTTCGTTCGTCCGTCCTACCTTCCTTCCGCCGGTCATTTAATTTCTTGGCCTATGGCGACCAAACTTGGTACACATATTGCTTAGGAACCGCAGATGTGCATTAAGGCATCGGAATTCTTGTCTAACCCCCTGCATTCATGGGGCCAGGTCAAAGGTCAAATTTTCAAGAAAATGCTTGTGAATGCAACTCTTTTTTCATTTCTTGGCCTATGGTTACCAAACTTAGAACACATATTGCTTAGTTTAAACAATATTTTATTTCAAGCTTACATACATTTACAATACACATGAACTTGTTTAAATACGATATGGCAAAAGGATCGGACAGTTAGCCTTTAGGCTTATAGACATCATCATCTGGAAGGAACTGCAGATGTTCATGAAGGTATCCAAATTTTGATCTGACCCTCCGAGACCATGGGGTAAGGACAAAGGTCAAAGTTTCAAGACAATGCTTGTGAATGCAACTACTTTTTTTATTAATTGGCCTACGGTGACCAAAACTGGCACACATATTGCTTAGGGACAGCAGATTTGCAAGACGGTATCCAGTTTATTTTAGCTGACCCCAGTGGGTCATAGGGTGAGGTCAAAGGTCAAATTTTAAAGAAAATGCTTGTGGATGCAACTTCTTCTATATATCTTGGCCTATGTTGACCAAACTTGGTACACATATTGCTTAGGTACTGCAGATGTGCATGAAAATATCCGGATTTTGATCACATCGTTGGGTCATGTGATGAGGGCAAAGGTCAGATTTAGAAAAAGCGGGTATCAGCGATTTTGCACCACCGATTTATCTAGTTATTATTATTATTATTTTAATTATTATTATTATTATTACCACTTAATATAAGATACTCAATCTATGTGCAATTCTGGACTGAACAAGGAAAATTTATTATTATTATTATTATTATTATTATTATTAATTATTCTTATAATTATTATTATTATTATACTCTCTATCAATGCGCGCACCGAGGATTATTGTAGTCGTTTTCATCATCGTCAGCCTCGTAGTAGTAGTAGTAGTAGTGCAAGGAACATCAACATAGTAAATCTTTCAGGACTTTATTGCATTATGATAGCATACTTGTGTGCTAAAAGGACGTCTTTTACATTTCTATCATTGTTTTATAAGGAAATTTGTGCTATTTTTCTTATTTTTAGTCCAAACATAGATTGGGTGTGCTCATAAGAACCGCCTCATTGAAGCGGGGTTTTCGTGCACACACAATTTTATATATAAGCAAAAAAAAAACAACGGAAAATTATATACATATAGCTCTATACATGTGTCTAAGGGCGTGTTGGTCTGATGGACAAGTGAAAATAATTTTGTCTCCGGACATGTACACACAGTGAGAAGTCTGACCAGCCTGCATACCGACTCATTCAAAAACAGTCTTACATGTCTGCAGACATGTGCGGACAGCAAGAACTCTGAGCAGCCGGCTTACCGAATACAGCCTTACATGTCTCCGTACATGTGCGTCCAGCGAGAAGTCTGGCAAGCCTGCAAATCGACTCGTGAAAAACAGCTTTACATCGGACTCTGACCTGTATTCTTACCAGCCTGCATACCGAATTGGTAAAAATAGTACAGTAGAACTTCGATGGCTCGAACACCGATGGCAAGCCTGCATACCGACTCGGTCAAAACAGTCTTACATGTTTCCGGACATGTACGCACAATGGGGCCTTTAACCAGCCTGCGTACCGACTCGGTCAAAAAACAGTATTACATGTTTACGGACATGTACGCACAATGGGGCCTTTAACCAGCCTGCATACCGACTCGGTCAAAAAACAGTATTTCATGTTTACGGACATGTACGCACAATGGGGCCTCTAACCAGCCTGCATACCGACTCGGTCAAAAAACAGTATTACATGTTTACGGACATGTACGCACAATGGGGCCTCTAACCAGCCTGCATACCGACTCGGTCAAAAAACAGTATTACATGTTTACGGACATGTACGCACAATGGGGCCTCTAACCAGCCTGCATACCGACTCGGTCAAAAAACAGTATTACATGTTTACGGACTTGACGCACAGCGAGGCATCCAACCAGTCTGCATATCGACTCGGTCAAAATACAGCCTTACATGTTTCTGGCATGTGCTGACAACAAGGACTCTGACCAGCCTGCATGCCGACTTGGTCAGAATACAGCTTTGCCTATAAAAAGGATTGTGTTCAACGGACATAAAGAAGCCCTCACACCCACACCCTCACGTGGTGTAGTGGTTATGCTACTCGCCTTATAAAACAAGGATGGTGGGTTCGATCCCGGACTTCCTCAGACCTTCGGATGAGTCTTTAAACCGAGGTCCCGTCTCCGTATGACTTTACCCGTTGGTAGGACGTAAAACCCAAACACTCACTCAACGTGCATACCCATATAGCGTACATTAAAGACCCTGAACAGACTGCGTGGATATGCAGTGGATCTAGGTCTTCCATGTGTGCACATGTTATAAGACGCCTTGTGGCGTGTTTGGGGTAATGTAATGGTAAGGTTATGGTTCTTAAAGAACTGGACACCACAAACATTTTTTTTTTTCGAAAGTAAATAATGGAACTACTCATGTGTTTTCTTTCTATACATACTGCTACTCTCTTGCAGATATTCCATGCAGATCTCTCTGGGTAGAAACCAGTACTAAGTTGTGTGGATAAAGAATCCTCCTCAGAAAACCACGTTTAGTACTCCTGGGGATCGAACCTGCTTCTCTCGATCCCGAGTCCGATGCCTTACATCACAGCGTTCCACAATACGTGCATGGTTGAACGCGGTTGTAATGTGCAAATCTATGATACACGATTTCAGTTAATTTCCCAAGTACAGTGGAATTTCGCATTAAAATTAAGACAAATTCTTCTTTAAAAATATATTTAAAAGTTTCAGTTTTTCTTTCTTCGAGTTTTCAACAACCTGTGTCTTGGACTAGTTTGAAACCACCTTTGAAACTGTTCAAAAGTGCTCTTCAGACCCATTTTTGAACAGTTGTTCAAAAGTGGTCTTCAGACCACTTTTGAACAGTTTCAAAGGTGGTCTTAATATAAGAATTTTACTGTACTAATATACCATTATTCGACTCCCGGGAATTAAACCGAACAATAACGTATGAAATCACTACACTTGGTCATATGATCTCAAGCTGCTCTATTGTTTAGTTGGTATAACTGAAATCTAATTATGTTTGTGGTGATGTTTTATGTCCCCGTCAACACCATTTATATCATTTTGGTGACGTTGCTACCAGTTTTGTGGGACCGCAACTGCAGCCTGAAAAATAATGTCATCTTTCAAATAGCGGCGCGACATCAACGTCATTACGCACCAAGTCAGCATCGTTATACAACGTTTAACTTTTCAGAAGTTAGTCATGAAATGAAGACGGCATTTAATATTTTTCAGAGAAAATCAGACTTGGCATCATATGTGAATAGCCTGCAGTTGTTATCTAACGAGAACTGCCTGCTGCGTTTGAATCAACCATTAGAATATTAACGTCGTGCATGAAATACAACCGTCGTGGAACTGTCTTGGGGTCAGTTTGAAACATGTTACCTTATATATGTTTATATATGACCTTGTAGAGGACATGGGTGCATGACAAAAGAAACAAAAAAAAACATGAAACTTGACTACACCTAAAATGAAGAACTGACTGGTAAAAACAATAAGTTTTCGAGAAATACTTGGGCTTCAAAGGCTAGAATCGGCCATATATTACCTGTTGCGTGCCAAACAGCTGATATCAATCGTATGTTCGGGAATGAACTGACATCGCGAAAACATGCCTATATAATTCTGACACCCTTGAACCCCACTTTTATATAGTAAAACTGGGGTTTACAGGGATAAACCTTATTTTTCTTATTTCTTCTCTAAGATGTAGATAGTGGGTATTCTTTAAGACCGCCTCGTTGAGGCGGTTCTAACGAGTACCCAGAATCTATATTTTGAGCAGAAATAAGGAAAATATCACAATTTTTCATCTTAAAATTCACTTTTTTCAGCAGTATAGTTTACAACGTATTTGTATAGGCGTGTTTTCGTAATGCATGTGCTAAATTTGATCACAAAACAATGAAAGTTTATGAATCATTTTAGTTTTTTTTTTTTTTTTGTTTTGTTTTTTTTTTTTTTTTCATAAATAATCCAAAATTTCTCTCTCTCTCTCTGATCCGATTGGAACATTTAGAACGCATTATGTTTTAAACCACTGTATTTCATGCACAACTGCCCCTGTCAGAATTCAGGACTTTAGTAACATGGCAAGTAGCTGGTGTCTTTTCTAAATTGTCCAATATGGCAAGCAAAAAGAGAAAGCATCCGGCAAAATCGTAAATGAAAGGAAAAAAGCCAAAAATTCAAAGCAACGATAATTCAGCTCTTGTTATCGCTTCTCAATAAAAAAACGGCATAGTTAATGGGTAACGACATGGGTAAAAGTTAATAAACATACTTTAAATCAGGAAGGTTAACAAAAAAACGTCTTAACGACGAAGCCATAGCCATTCTGCACTAGCAACGGGTTTCATTTAAGAATGTAGCAAACAAATGTATAAAACAAATTTTTCACTCCGGAAATTTTAATTCGGGACATTGGTTCACAATATCTGGTTTAAATTGCCTCGCTGGAGCTGTAAATGTCGTTGACAGTATGTATACTGACCTCGATCAGGAAAGTAAATCGGAGAGATTGAGTATTTTGAAACATAAAGGAAAACTTATTAAATTTCATATTATTCCTGTCCAACTGCTAGTTTGCGGTCCAGAATGCGGACTGTTCGCCATTGCTTTTGCCGTGACATTAAGGTTTGGCTTGAACCCAACAAAACTCAAATTCGACCAGCCTAAAAACAGGGATCATCCGATAATCTGTATTTCTGAAAATCAGTTTTCAAATTTCAGTTCCGTTCAGTATCAATAAAAATGGAAGAGAAAAGAAACAAATAACATTGAAATAAAATCTATTCTAATGCACATGCGTATATAACGCGACGTCTGATTGGATAACGTCAAAAATTTGCGACAGTATATTCTGCGATATACTGTCGGAAACCCGACGTCATCGCGTAACGTTGCTTTTCATTGGCTGGCATTTGGTTTTACTCAGCTCAACGCAGCTCACAGCGCTAGCCGATTTGTGCAAAAATAATACAGTTTTTAACAAAACAACCATGTAAGTGCATTAGAATGGGGATAACTGTATTGCAAAATTGTGATTTGGGGAGGTAAATCGTCGGTTTTACGGTCGCAAATTACGTTTTAGGGCTCCGCTGACGCGTCGCCGTAAAACGAAATTTCCGACCGTAAAACCTCCGATTTACTTCCCCAAATCACAATTTTGAATACAGTTATTCCCTAATTCTGCTACCGTAGGGTTTGTAGTCGACTTTCATTGTCTCAAACTGGAATGTTGGTTTGAAATGAAAAAAGTGTTCCAATAAAACGAGTTCATGTATGCATAACAAACCTAACACAACATTGTCCAAGATCTAGTTTCACTAAGCAGTTGTTTTAGATATCAAACTTTGAGATAATGATAGCCAATTGTACATGATTATCTATATTTATTTGCATGTATTTTGTGTCGTACGCGGTCAGCAATTGCATTACATGTCGTGGTGACTTCCTGATAAAACAACAACATTAAATTGGTTAGTTACCTTCAGATAAAGCTTTCTTACTTGTGCATGACTGAACATGATCCTCGTTTGCACTGTTGGTACAAGTTTACACATCCCTAACGTATTGTTGAAATTCCGACAATCATGCTGCAAGTAGTCCGGGATTTGAGACCAGATTTCGAAAAATTTAATGCAACCAAAATTCTCACGCTTTGTTTGTGCTGTTTCATTGAGCTAGAAGCCTACCCTATGTGAAATGTGATTATTTAGCAAATCTGGTGGGGAAAAGGGGTTGAAAATTCTATGACTTTACACCCAACCCAATGCGGATGATATAGTTGGATTAAGTTTAGTTATGTGAAGCTTGCGCTTACAACGGAATGTTGATTTATTGCATCAGCTAAATAATTTGTCAATACTCGAAGATACCAAAATTCATGATATGACGTAACTACATCGGTGTTACCAAAAATTTTGACCATTGAAATCTTACCCCCAGAAATTTTGTAAATTTTACACTATTTTTGCGCTAAAGGATTTTTAGAATTTTTTTTAAACAATTTCTTTTTCGTCAGTATGCAGGGCGCTTATTTTTTCACATGCATGTGAAACTTGAAGACTCTGTGTCAATCTGGGCATGAACAAGGGACCCAGGTACATATGGACCCTTTTGCTGGTTTTTTCTGCAGTGTCACAGATCGTGATAAAAATCCATATTAAAACATACATAAACTAAATTATTTTATTGGCTGGTCACAGATGTATCATTAAAGGGGCCAACAGATATATTTTTGAAAAATTACTGGTGACAATTTCCTTCTGGTTTTTATTTAGTGAGGTGTTACATCACCACGCTTATTTGTCAGCGATGAACTATAAAGTGATTCTCTAAACTGGTGACTTGAATATATCACCATTTAATAAATACATTGTATATTTCAATATTTATTATCCAAAGTTTCCAGTTTGTGCTGAAGGCTCCCAAACTAACATCGACAGTATTATATTTTAAACACGTAAATGTTACTGGCCACTACAAGGTCTCTATTGAAAACTTACTGGGTGCCTTATTTTCTGGTAAGCCGCACGATGAGAAATAAATAGTAACCGAGCTGTAATGTAATGAAAAGCCACCCCTTAAGCATTTTTCCTTCTTCCCTTTTCCCAGAGTAGTGGTATAACCTGTAAACGTGCATCTTAAGAAGTCACCTCCACTTACTTTCTACCTTTTCATTGGACAATCTGCCTTCGATAACCTTGTCTCTCTATTCGCCATTAGCTCTTAATTATCCTGTGTCTCTTGTCACACATTACGATAACTCACCCGTGCGACATACGGTGCATTTTTCACATCTCCAAAATGGCTACTTTTCTGATGAAAATCCTTGATATGTTTGTTATAAATGTTCAAAACATAGATTGAGAGTGCTCATTATTACCGCATCAGGCGGTTCTAACGAGTACCCACAACCTATGTCTTGGAACAGAAATAAGAAAAATTATGTTTACCGCGTAAACCCCACTTTTCTCTATATAAAGTTGGGTTTAGGGGTCTTCATTTCACGGACTTATTCACGTGATGCACTGACCAACCTGTTCTGCGTCTACTTTTTCACCACTTCCTTTTACTGATATTTGTCCCATATATTGATTGTTTTGGGTTTAAAGGCGCGTCCACCCTTGTTGGTCATTTTGTGTCCTCTCCCGGAGAAAAGTGATAGAAGAGATAGTAGAGCAGATGAAAGTGAGGGACAGAATAGAATGAGGAAAATAAATATAAGTGCAGAAACAGAAGAATAACAGTAACCCCCCACCCCCACTACCTGCTGCAAGAACAGCAGGTCTTGTCCAGCTGTAAGCCAATATCAGTTGGACGCCCTATTGACGCAAGGTAAACGTCACATTTGCCCCACCCAACCACCCCAATTGTCCCATACAGATTTGCCAAAAGGGCCTTCTATGTCAAGCCATCAGGAGTTATCATGATTTGACAAAGTGTAGGCAATGATTAGGAACCTATACAAAATACCTCGCACCTCCCATTCAAAACACCTTGGAATGGGGTCAGTAAGAAGCTTTACGGATGTTGGGGTTTGTGGTGGACACATTAATTGATTTCAGGTGGCCTCAATCCTCATCATTGGTTGTCTTGGTTAAAACCCATCAGTTGTTCACTCTGCATGATGGATTTCTAGCCCATCAATGCAACATCTCCGCGAACATGAAATCAAACGAATGAGACGAGACAAGGACGAGGACTCAACAGCATGGAATAGCTAGAATGCTTCAGCAAAGGATACCCATAGTTAGGCTCCGGTTAGCCCTACCAGAGACAGAGCATCAGGCACCTACCTTCAGGCGTTCTGGCGGAAATGCATTCGTACTTATGAAAGGAACTGAATGAAAAGTTAACTTTCTTAAGGTTGACACCTTATAGGTCAGATATTTTGAAGAGGGACGATGTTTGGCATAATAAATGTAACAAGTCCTATGTAAATCAAGCTTTTTATACACTTTTGTCAAGAAGGGTTCAACACAGACTCTCGACTGACCTTTTCTGCATCTTCATGTAACTTGGTCACCACAATTTGCGCATATTTGCCAAAAGATCAACCAAAACCAGAGTCATTCAATCAGCAAATAAGCTGAAGTAGATCAAATCCGCAGTTGGAGAATTAGATGCTGATATTTAAATCTAGTAGAGTATCTTTTTCTGAAGCAAATTAATGTTAAAAACCAAAAGAAACCTATAAACATTTATGTAGAATCGTCTTTTTACCATGCAAATATTAAATAATGCTTCTTTTTTGTTTGCAGACAAATTTCGCAGACCTTTAGTCCAAAGGAGACTGGATTGTTCAGATGCGTAAACTGATTAAACCATGTCTTTCCTTCGATTATGAAATACTGGAAGAAATTCTGACTGAAATAGGGACGCGTTGTTAAATTCACTGAACATTGTTGTCTTTCAGAGGTATTGAAGTCATGGTAACTTCATACCAAACTACCACTGGTTATCGAATAAATGGTTTATGAAGGCTGGAAAATGCAGCTAAGCAACAAAAGATAACCAAACAAGCGCAACCAGTAAAGCAGAAAACTGTGGCTGCTGTATCATGACAACGCCAATTAAATATGGTTTACGCTTGCCATCAAGCTTTCGAGACTTTTAGTAACTAACCTGAACACAAAGTTATAAACAAGAGCCCATGGGCAACTACGCTCACCAGAGCTCAAGTGCGCATAAATTATCCCACCCTTGATGACCATTTATTTTAATCGACCATAAGTAGTACAGGCCAATCGCATGACCGTTGCTGCCAAATTATTTTGAAATCAACCATTGTTTTTTTGTTGCCGTCGCATACATTATGGTCAGCTTTGAACAATCTCAGCAGGTCTAAAGTCCAAAATGTTGCATACCAAGGTTTTGTATTTCCTGAGATGCAGAATTCAAAATCACTTTTGGCCATATATTGGTGTGACAATCACACAGATCCCTCAAACTTTGATTTCTCGACCACACTGATGCAGTATATGTAATTTGTTATCAGTTAGCCCAGTAGTTTTGGAAAAAATAGAAATATGTAATCTTATGGTCCCAGGATCATTTAGCTGGTTGCAAATATCAACTCTGATGTCATAAGCTGCAACAGAACTAGAAAATCCTGTCTTTGCCATACAAAACCCTAAGTGACCATATGTGACCTTGACGTAAGAAAGATCAAGGTGAACCAAATGACATCACTTGAACAAACGTGAAAGGGACAGGGTCCCCAATATTGTATATCAAGTTTCAAGGCAATCGGTCTATTGGTTCCTGAGAACGGGCGATTTCAAAGGTTTTAAACATATATGGGCATGGTAGACATTTTGGTCATGTGACCCAGACATTCAGAATATATGTTTGTTCTTCCACCCCATGGCGGCTTCACATGAAATTTGGTTCCAATTGGCCTTGTAGTTTCAGAGGAAATGTCCTTTGGAATTGTTTGGATGTTCAAATGAGAAAAGAGGGTAGGTACATTTATCTCCCCTTTTATGTCTTTTTCCCAACTTTTTTGATTGTCTAACTCCATTTTCAAGATGCTGAGAGACCTCTCAATAAATTCATATCATAGTTAAGTGTGAGAAAATAAGGTGCATTAAACTCCTTAAATACGGGTGCTACGAATTTCAAATCTCCGACTAAAGTAGGAATCTTTACCTTGCTATATAATAAGGACAAGTCACTCCTTGCAGTTTACATGTGCGTCAAGCGAATGATAAGTTTTTGGTGGTCATCAAAAAGGAATCCGTATGTCTTTAACACTCGTAAGAGCGCACAGCGAAGACTATGAATAGACTGTACTGTTGCGCAGCCTGACCAGGGTCTTCGATGGGCGAACATGTAAATTGCAGGAATGTAGAATGGCTGTAAATAGCCATTTTAACGTATTCTGGGTATTTGCAGCTGACTGCAAACAGCCATTTTAATGTTTTTGGCAATTTGCAGTTTACTGCAAAAAATACACTTCCTAAACAAACTGCGCGCTATAGTCTACCGGTAGCCTGGATTTACTACACATCAGTGATAGTCACACTACCATCAACAACGAAAAGCTACTGTGCCTAGTAATTTATTGACAAACAATCGACCAAAAATATCATAATAGAATATCATTATGCCACATAATAATAGTGTCTATTCAATCTAAAATTGCCGGCACGTCGTCACTGGCACGGACCCAATATCGGCTCCGGGTAACTGATAAATAATTCGAGAATAAAATAGGACCACATTTCCTTATTCATTTGTGAATTTTTACATGATTTAAACGGAAATGCTATCCCCATGGATTAAAACCGTTTTCAGAAATCCGATCAACTACTATCAACGAAACTCGGCAATAAAAGTAACGTAAATGTATTAGATTATCTCTTCAGTTGGAATTAAACGAATAATTTATTCATCACGTGAACAAGCCCGTGAGATAAAGACCCCCCTTAAACCTCACTTTATATAACGAAAACTGGGGTTTACGGGGGTAAACACTATTTTCCTTATTTCTGCTCCAAGACGTAGGTTGTTGGTACTCGTTAGAACCACCTCAATTAGGCGGTTCTAACGAGCACCCCAAATCTATGTTTAGTGTATAAATAAGAAACATATCAGAAAAATTGCCTTTTTTTAGGTTTGAGGATGTGTTAACGTAATGTCTTAGCTTAAGACACTAATAACAGTAATCATCTTAATGTGAAGTTACGCAAGAAATGTTCTACTTTAACACTTTTAGTACCAAATGGAATCTTCCTCCTTATATATACCAGGAGTCCATTTCAAAACTTAGGGTTGTCAGGTTGTGTTTTCTTCAAAATTGATTTGGAAAATGGCTAAACTTTTAGCAAACAGTGGATGCCCAGATCAGACGCCACGTTCTGTGGCGTCTGATCTGGGCCTGCACTGTTTGCCCTGGTACCCGTTTTGGGGTTTCCGGTACTAAATGGGTTAAGGACTTTTTGATGCCATGGACTCAGTCCCAGTGACATAAAAGTCTGTATTTTCCCATGTTTTGTTTTCGACTTCTATATACAGTCAAACCTGTCTTAGTGGCCACCTCTATTAAGCAAGCAACCTGTCTTAAGCAAGCGGGCATTTAGTTCCCGAAAAAGGCAAATGCATTAAAATTCACCTGTATTAAGCAAGCACCTGTCTTAAGCAAGCACATTTTCATTATCCCTAAGGTGCTTGCTCAACACAGGTTTGACTGTACAATAAATCTTCAAAAAATCTGCTATACTTGCAAAGCGGAGAAGAAAATAATCTAGAAATCTAGCTCCCAAATTTAATGAAAGATAGATCTTCTTTAGGCTCAAAGATTCGCAGAATGAAAAACCCAGAAACTGATATACAGTGAAAAAAATATGTGCAACCTTCGTCTTATGTTAGATATTGGTTCTTGTTAGAATACAGTTAAATTCCGCTATTACATGTAAGACGTGCACCTAACTAAGACTAATTCTGCCTTTGAAAAGCTTTTTAGTATGTTACAGTTATTCTCTCTTTGTGTTGTCTGCATACAGTGTCCTCTGGTCAGAGATCACTTTTGAGACCACTTTTGAACAGTCCCAAAAGTGGTCTTAATATAGGAATTTTACTGTACTTTCATAAGCACATGCATCATTTTAACATGTCCGTGCAATAAACACCCCTCTAAACCCTACTTTATAGAGAAAAGTGGGATTTACGGGGATATTCATTATTTTCTTTATTTCTGCTCCAAGACATAGGTTATGGGTATTCGTTATAACCACCTCAATGAGGATGAGTTGGTTCTAACGAGCATCCACGACCTATATTTGGAGTACAAATAAGAAAAATATCACAAATTTTCATCAGAAAAGTCACTATTTTGGAGATATGAAAGAATGCAATACGTTTGTGTAATGAATCACGGCATCATACTAATGTTATGAATACTGCGTAAAGCCTATTTATTTAGAGAAAAATAGGATCCGCCTGCGACTACTAAACAACTTTCATTTTCCGGTGCATTTTTTTTTCTTCTTTTTTTGGTTTTGTTTTGGTTTTACGACCCATTTAAAATATTTGATCATTAATTAGAGGTGGGCGAAAACCGGAGAACCCGCAGAAAAAGAACCTGGCCTTCGAGTCTCACATGTGACCCGAGCGAGGCTGGAACCACCATCGGAGAGGGACCCATTTGGCCACAGAGACCCGTTTTTAGCTCCACTGGCCGAAGGCCAGAGGGGCTTATGTTATCGCCCTCTGCACGTCGTGCGTCCGTCCGCCCTTCCGTACGTCCGTGCGTGCGTTTACTTTTTTCTTTCAACATCTTCTCCAAAACTTCTATTCTAGGCCGATTGTAACCAAACTTCACAGGAATGTTCCTCACACAGTCCTCTTCCAAATTCCTTCAACGAATTTTGTTACATGCAGAACACTGGTTGCTATGGCAACAAAATAAAAAATTAATAAAAATCTTCTCCTCCAAAACTGCTCAACGGATTTCATTCTTATTTCTGCAATAATGTCCCTTGGGTGAATCTGTGTCAGATTCCTTGAAGAAATTATGATCAGACAAAAAACTTGGCTGCCATGGCCACGCCCCTTGGCTTATTAGCTTCCATAGACTTATAAAGGGATTTTTTTTTAATCTTCTCCTCCAAAACCGCTCAATGGATATCATTCTTATTCTGCAATAATGTTCCTTGGGTGGATCTGTGTGAGATTCCTCGAAGAAATTTTGATCAGACAAAAACATGGCCGCCATGGCCACCACCCTTAGCTCATTCACGTCCATAGACTTATAAAGGGAAAGACTTCAACAATCTTTTACTCCGAAACCATAAGGCCTAAAGCTAAGATATGTAGTATGTAGCAAAGTTATGCGGTCACCTACATAAATCCTTCAAACTATGCCTCTGGGGTCCAAATTGGCAACGCCCCGGGGCTTATTACCTCCCATAGACTTATATTGGGAAAAAACTTAAAAATCTTCTTCTCTGAAACCATCAGGGCCCAGAGCTTAGATAATTAGTATGCAGCAACGTCAAGTCGTAACTCCCATAAATCCTGCCAACCATGCCCCTGGGGTAAAAAAATGGCCACGCCCAGATGCTCATTAGTTCCCATAGACATACACCAGAGGCTCATTAGTTCCCATAGACTTCTGATGGGAAAAAAACTCTGAAACCATAAGGCCCAGAGCTTTAGATATTTAGTATGCAGCAGCGTCAAATCATCACTCACATAAATCCTGCCAACCATGCCTCTGGGGTCCAAATTGGCCATGCCCCTGGCTTCATTGGCTTCCATTGACTCATAATGGGAAAACTTCAAAAGTCTTCTCTCAAACCATAAGGCGCAGAGCTTAGATATTTAATGAATAGCAACGTTAAGTGGTCGTCTACATTAATCTTGGCAATCATGAACCTAGGTCTAAATTGGCCAAGCCCCGAGGTTCATTAGCTCTCATAGACTTATAATGGGAAAAAATCAAAAATCTTTTTCTCAGAAACTATAAGACCCAGAGCTTACATGTGGGCCCCGCCAAGCGATTTTGGTACGTATCGCCTATGCGAGCAGCGAAGGTTCAGGCGAGCCTGCGCATCCGCGCAGTCTCGCCAGAACCTTCGCTGCTCGCTCATACAAGCAGTGAATCAAGAGGAACCTTCAGACAGAAATCCATATCCCTGGCCCCTCTGAATGGCTGGGCATGCCCAGTTGAAATTTGTCATGACGGAATGCTCGAAGACCCAAATTCGCTTGGCGGGGCTCATGTATAGTATGTTGCTATGTTATGTGATCGCCTACATAAATCCTGCCAACCATGGGCCCCAATTGGCCACATCTCGAGCTTATTAGCTCCCACAGACTTATAATGGAACCAACTTCAAAAATCTTCTTCTCTAAAACCATAAGGCTCAGAGCTTTGATATTTAGAATGTAGTAATGCTATGTTGTCACCTACATAAATTCAGCCGACCATGCTCCTAGGATTTAGAAAAAAAAATCTTCAAAATGGCCAATTGGATGGTTTCTATTGAAATTTTAAATGAATTGCCCTTGGCTGTATCACTTATCTTTTTAACCCATTGTATACGGGAAACCCCTAAAGGGGTACCTTGTCGAACAGTGCAGGCGCTGATCAGACCTCACCAAACACCGCCTCTGATCAAGGCCTGCATGGAGCGACATGCCCTCTTCGCGTTAAATGATATATAAACATGACTTTCGAATATGCTGCATGCATTAGCCATTGTAGTGGCGATGACAAACAGTGTAAAACCTGGTCCGACTGCTCCTTAAAGTAACCAGTAGTCGACAAAGCAGACAAAAATTGTTGCAATTGGCATCTTAAGGGTTAAATATCGTTTCGCGTTCGTGTATATCCTTTTAGAAACGACATCGGTTTGTTTACACTATGTTCGATTTTTTCGCATCGATATTTTGGTTTGGTAATACATGTATGTCCAGCAGGGGCTATTTGTTTGTTTCATTTTAGGTTTAACGTCCCCGTCAAGACTATAAATGTCATTTTGCAGACGTTGCTTCCAATTTTGTGGGACTTTTACCCGACATTGAGATGAAATGACATCTCAAGCCCTGTTGCCCAATGAAATCAATATAGGGTTTATAAGTATGGACGGTCCGACTCGCACCGCTTTGGCTGGGCAGGCTTAGATCCTCTAAGCGGTTTACCAGTCCTCGTGTACAGTAAGATTCAGCTCTGCGTGGAAGCATCATGCAGCCCATTTATTTCTACTTGTACAGTGCACTTTTAGTGTGCAAATGATTCACACTTCACTTCCTAGAAATGTACTTTTAAAATACTGCATATGCGCAGATTGGTCTCACCAGACATCAAAAAATGATTCATAGATTATGAATGATATCTAGGATTAGTTAGACAAATCTTCTCTAAAACTGAAAAACGAGCTGGAAGTAGGAGACAAAGTAAAGCTTATCAGATGACATGGCAAGAAAGAAGAGATACATTCCGATGCGCATCCGCGCAGTCTGATCAATCTTCTCTTGTCTGAGTATAAATAACAAATTGTAAGCAATATTCCATCACGAAAATACACATATACAATTTGGACCCCCCCCCCACCCCCCTTGAACCCCACTTATATATAGTAAAACTGGGGTTAACAGGGTAAACCTTATTTTTCTTATTTCTGCTCTAAAATATAGATTGTGGGTACCCGTTAGAACCGCCTCGATGAGGCGGTTCTAACGAGTACCCACAATCTATATTTTGTGCGGAAATAAGAAAAAGATCACAATTTTTTCATCTTAAAATTTTCATTGTTTTCGGTAATAAAGGTTACAATGTATTTGTATGGGCATGTTTTCGTAATGCTACTGAAGATTCAAGTAAACAGTGACGATCACGATTCAACTTTGCCCATGCGCAGGGTAAGCGTAGTCTTCGCTGTTTGGATATATACTGGATTATTTTATATTGAACTGAATCCAGACCAAAACTGCAGACACAAACATGCACGGCAAATAGGGAAGTAATTAACGCTGATAATGCAAGAACAGTAAAAAAAGGAAAAAAATACATCAAGTATAATTAAACAAAGTAGAAATTACACATCCTTGGTCATATCTGAATGACACTGCTCCCATAACAATTCAACAAATCCGTGTGGTAAAATGGCGTCTAGCATTTCCAGATGAAATGTTTTGATATGTTTTTTATGGATGGCACTATTGACAGACGTCTGGCAATAATGATTTCACGTTAAATTCGCTATTGACAGACGTCTAGCAATAGCGATTTAACGTTTAAATGGCTATTGACAGACGTCTGACAATAGAGATTTCACGTTCAATCGCTATTACCAGATGCCTGTCAGTAGCGAATTCGCGTTGGAATCGCTATTTCTAGATGTCTTCCCCCCCCCCCCCCCCCGCCCATTGGGGCGTGAAGAAATTGATTGGCTGCATGATGCTTCCACGCAGAGCTGTAACCGACCCGCACACGAGTACTGGTAAACCGCTTGGAGGATCTAAGCTAACCCAGGCAAAACGGTGCGAGTCGGCCCGCCCATGCTTATAAACCCTGTTGGTTTCATTGGGCGTCAGGGCTTGAGATGTCATTTCATCTCAATGTCGGGTAAAAGTCCCACAAAATTGGAAGCAACGTCTCCAAAATGACCTATACTGTGTTGACGGGGACGTTAAACCTCAAATCAAACAAACAAACAAAAGATTATGTCCCAGAAAATTACTTTTCAGACACCTGTAAATAATGTGATTTCCGGTGTTTGAATAATATACACGCCACACTTCAGGGAGCGTATTCTTGTGCGTTCTCATGATAACATTACTTGCTTCACCATGGCAGGCTGAGTTGGCTAGCTTGTTAACAGTGCGATTTCGTTAAGTGATAATAAGACCAGTCTTTCAGGCATATGCGAACAGCAAATTCTTCTGTGCGGCTGCGCTTCTGCGCAGTCTCGTCTTAGCGTTCACTGTTTGCACACGTGTAGTGCAGAACTAGAACAAGATTCACTTGAAGCACAATTATCTCGTATCACGGTTCATGTTTGGGAGTTTGTAAAGTTCAAACTTTACTTTGTAGTTCTTTTTTCTTAACATATACCTAGCTATATATTTAAACAAAAAATCAAATACAGTTATTGATTGATTGATTGATTAATTGATTGATTGATTGATTGATTGATTGATTGATTGATTGATTGATTGATTGATTGATTGATTGTAACGAAAATAGCAGACTCGGTTTTATTGAGTCTGTTCATGACCAGTACTGAAATGTGCAACAAAGGCCATGCCCTCTAGCACCGTCTTAAGCAGAATGATTCTAAATGAACTCAATTATCCCAAAGGACCAGAAAATATAATGATGATGGACGGGGAGACTTTTTACGGCCGCCACACAGTAAAACACCAGCTGCAGTGAAGATAAATAATTTCTGAATAGTTAGATCCTTTGGAAGCATGAGTTCGAAAACTGAGGAGGTCTGCCTATTTATCACTACGTCATTTTGATTGCAGAAAATGCCCGTTTTTGACCTTGTCATCGTCGAAGCTCCTTCAGTTTTGATCGGATCTTCTTGAAACTTACAAAAAAAAGGAAATTATGAATAAAAACTCGACGAACATGTAAGTCAGGGATAAAAGCTCGGATGAGTTAAAAAAAACTGGTGTGGCCGGCCTACTTATCATAGAGTTATGTCACTTTGATTCCTGAAAATATTGTCATCATTGTAAGTCCATAAGTTTTGAACGAATCTTCCGGAAACTTATAAATAACATTACGAAAACATGCCTATACCAATACATTGTAACCTTTATCGCCGAAAAAATGAAAATTTCAAGATGAAAAATTGTGATATTTTTCTTATTTCTGCTCAAAATATAGATTGTGGTACTCGTAAGAACCGCCTCATCGAGGCGGTTCTAATGAGAACCCTAAATCTATATTTCAGAGCAGAAATAACAAAAATAAGGTTTACCCCTGTAAACCCCAGTTTTACTATATAAAAGTGGGGTTCGAGGGGACCAAAATTATATAGGCGTGTTTTCGTGATTGTAAGACTCTTAGGTGAGGTCGGCCTATGCAACCATGTCTTTTTAAGTAACTAGGAGAAAACAAAACAGACTACAATTGTTGTGATTGTATCTTAAGGGGTTAATAACTAGTTTGAGAAGAGTCGCGACGGGTTAAAATCGCGACCATTTGATTGTAACCGCCAAGCGCTTATACGAGTCCAAACGTCTCGACGATACAGAAAATGATTTACATGCTTAACATATTGATATGGTTGTCAATAAAAATGTTGCTAACGGCGAGGCAATTTTTGTTTTTAGCTCACCAAAGTCGAAGGCGCCTGGGGAGCTTGTAGGGCAGACAGTGGTCCATCGTGGTAGGGAGTTTGTGGATGTATATTTTATATAAGCCTGTACAAATATGACATCAAATATGGGTTTGTACAAATGTGACAGAATTTCTGTGACAGAGCTTTGGCCGTGGGCTTTTTTTGTGCTGAAACTTAATACATGTACTTGATATGGGCCTCTTTGGCGTGTACAAGTGTGAAAGCAGTTCTGTGCCAGCGCGCTGTCCGTGGGCCTCTTGTTTATTTTTATGAAAGCTTATACGTGTTATAAATATAAAAGCCAATCTGCATTGTGGGTAACTAATGGCTCTACTTTCGTGTTAAACCTTAAGTCGATAGTATCTACGCCCATGGGCGTAAACAATAATATTAAATCAATAGGATATGTGACACTGAACTTTCATACATACAGTTGAAATTCAATAGCTCGAACACCTTTTGGATCATGAAAATTTGTTCGAGACAACGAAAGTTCGAACCACCACGAGTTGATGTTAGAGCCAGGCCAGTGGGAATAACATGGACATGTTTTCTATTTCTTAATGAGTACACACAACATACATTTTCAAGCCCAAATGAGACAATTAGCCGAGATATATTTATGTCTGCAGTTTTTAACTAAGGATTGAAGTAAATATATTAGAAAACAAATCAAAACACAATTTAACAGTTGGAACCGTGATTCATAGAATTACTGTGCAGTTTTGCTTTGAAACCGTGGTTTGAAGTTTTTAAACTTCAAGTTCAAACCGTGGTTTAAAGATTTATTGTGCATTTGGCTTGCCATACTTATGTTATTTTGACTACATCAAATGATAAGAAGAGCAACGGCAGGAACTGTTTGTTTGTTTGTTTGTTTGTGTGTTTGATTTGAGGTTTAACGTCCCCGTCAACACTGAACAGGTCATTTTGGAGACGTTGTTTCCAATTTTGCGGGACTTTTACCCGAAATTGAAATGAAATGACATTCCAAGCCCTATCACCCAATGGAACCAATAGGGTGTATAAGCATGGACTGTCCGACTTGCACCGCTTTGCCTGAGTAGGTTTAAATCCTCTAAGCTGTTTACCAGTACTCGTATGCGGTCGATTTCAGCTCTGCGTGGAAGCATCATGCAGCCCATCTATTTCGTCAAGCCCCGCCGATGTGCGGGGTCCGACGACAGGAACTGATACAATCAGATCCCAAACCCTGCCCTAAACACTCTGACCCAATTTCATGTAGCAAAAGTCGGGTTTTCAGAATATATATTAATTTTATTATTTCTGCTCGAAAGAAAAATGTCAAAATTGTTCATTGTAAAAAAATCATTTTTACGGTTATAAAATGTGCATAGATGTAAAAACGCGAAATGTTCAAACGTTGCTATAAATTATCAATTGCACAGTATATAAATCCGGTAGCATCTGGCAATAGCGATTTTCCCGAGATGTTGCTATTGACAGACGTTTGGCTATAGCATTTTAACAGACTTTGTTCAATTGCCAGAAGGCTGGCAATAGCACATTTCCCGACTTTGTGTTAATGCCAGACGTCTGTCACTAGACTCTTGCAAATAAAGAAACCTTTAGTGTTATGGGATAAACAATGCTTGGAAAACATGAACAACATGAGATTTACAAACTTTGAAATGCAATTTCGTTATGCGCAGTGTCACCGCGTCCCCTATGCTGTAGATAAAATTTATTGATAAGCACTGTCAATCAATCAATTGAAACCCTGAAAAACCAAATTAAAACACTAATTCTTACGACGGCAGGTATTCAATAAACTGAGATAAGGCTCGTCGCGCGGAAAGGGTCCTTATTAAATGAGCCCCGCCAAGGGAATTTGTGTCTTCGAGCATTCCGTCATGACAAATTTTAACTGCGCTTGCCCAGCCATTCAGAGGGGCCAGGGATATGGCTTTCTGTCTGAAGGTTCCTCTTGATTCACTTCTTGTATGAGCGAGCAGCAAAGGTTCTGGCGAGACTGCGCGGATGCGCAGGCTCGCCTGAACCTTTGCTGCTCGCATAGGTGATAAGTACCAAAATCGCTTGACGGGGGCCCAAATAGATGACAAACGACGGTAAAAACTCAACAGTGATAACTCGAACACAGAGAGGGCTCGTTTACCATGGCTAATTCGAACGTGTTCCTGAGTCCCTAGAGAACCCTTCCCATAATTCCAGGTATCAATACATAGAGGATATTTCATGGAATTTTCTATGATTCTATTTTAAGTGTGTTCTTAATAGAATCGCCTCAATGAGTACAAACAATATTCCTTTTTATTATATAAAAGACCGAAAAGATAACCGTTTTAGGTGTTCCCATTTCCCTTATTGCACACACTATTTAAGTTGGTCATAGACTTTGAAAGCTGGGAAATTGTTTGTTTCAATGCAAACATTGCTTATTCAAATCCATGAGGGGCGCCGTTGTACTATTTAATCCGTATTTATGGCTATCATTAATTCGATTTATGGATATCAATAATTCGAATTATAGACATGCATAAATCGAATCAGTATTCCTTTTTATTTTAAAAAAGACCGAAAAGAACCTTAAGTAATGTAATTTACGCCTTAAGACCTTGCGTTATAATTGACCTTCAATAGTTCGAACTACCCCTCGTCATAGTGCTAAGGTATTCGAGTTATTAAAGTTTAACGGTACAATACAAATGATCATAATAAATGAGAAAGGTCAAGAAAAATGAGACATGAGCCCATTTGTAGAGAAGCCGCGTTATAACGACAGTATTTATTCCCTATTATTGTGCCGTTATATTTTTTTTTCTTTTGGCTTTGGTTTTGGTTTCACGGCCCTTACAAGTTTATTTCACTCATATCGAGCCGATCGTTAATCAGAGGTGGACGAAACCGGAGTACCCTGAGAAAAAAAGCCTGACCTCCCATTGCAGAACTTGGCGTCTCACATGTGACCCGAGCGAGGCTCGAACGACAGCGGTGAGAGACCTAATGATCAAGAGTCAGCGCTCTTAACTACTAGGCCACGGAGGCCCGCCGTGCCGTTATAATGAATTTGCCGTTATAAAGAATCCCAGTTTGCAATATTATAGATTATAAAAGGTCTTTCCCGCATGATAACTCCAAGAAACAAATGTTATAGACATTTGGTAGAATCGCCTCGATGAGGCGATTCTAACAAATGTCTATAACAGTTGTTCCTTGGAGTATTAAATTACAAGAATCTTTCATGACTATGGATTCGATTTGGGCATTTCCAACCCGAGGGATGCCCAAGCCGCTCGGAATCGAGGCTAAATCTTGAGCTAAGAATTCATTCCACTGAAATTGACGTTATAATGAATTTTGCCGTTATAACGAATGTTATAACGAATGTCGTTATAACGCGGATCCTCTGTACTACTCGGGTCAGTTTGTGCATTCACACAGTCTGACGGGCTTACATGTACAGGTCTTCAGTCTGTTTAAACGTAAGGATTTTTCTCTTTTCAGAGCATGCAGTTTCTTTGAGGAGGAAGAAGTGAGCCTTCAGTATGAATTCAACAGATGACACGGTAAGCTTCGTGGAGTCGAACAAAGAGACAATTGTATATATATATATATATATAGAAAATCAACAAAGTCCGATATCGCCACACAATTTTGTATATTTTATACGCTTCTACCGGTTTCACTGTTCTAACAGATTTTCAAGAAGACGTTAAGTTATTGACATAGCAACAATGCGTAACGACGTTACTTCCGGCGTTACTTCCGGCGTCAGTAACGTTACGTTCATAAACAATGATAAAAAACGGTATTATTACAAGGTCTGGTCAGTGAATACCCTGATGGCACGTGTCCGTATCAATGAAGTCTATTCAACTTCGGCTTCAGAGTATTGATAAAAAGTTTTTCTTTTGCCCGTCGTAAAGATGTACTCTCAGAATACATCTTATAGAAGGGGAAAATATTATATTTCGGGTTCAGAGTATGGGCACAATTTGCTATATGCTCACTAACCTTAAGCATTCTTGTCTTAGGGTCACGAATTTGCTGATTATGTATCGTAACTCTTTGTCGTAATAAGTTACCAGTTTCGCCAATATATTCCTCCCCACAGCCTCTGCATTTCATGACGTATATCACATTTTTTACGTCACAGGACATGTTCTCGTGGATTTTGAAGTTTGTTCCACAGCGAAATGAAAATGAATGCTCTTCTAATAAGTGAATGCAGAGGCCGCAGTTTGGTTTATTGCATTTTGTAACTTTTGGAGTATTGCTCAATGTGAATTTTGCTTTTGTAAGTAAACGCTTAAGACTGTAAGGCTGCCTTTTGCTCTTAATTAATTTGTATTTATTCAAAATAGTTCGCATTTTATCATCCTCTTTTAAAATCGGGACATGATCCAGTATAACTTTATACAGTTCGGGATCTTTTGGGTTGTGAGTTGACACGTATGGAATAATGTTCTCTTCGGACTTTTCTTTTACTGTCCGAAGAGTGGTTTTATCTAATGACATGGCTCTGTTTATGCCATGTTCAATGATCTGTATTGGATATTTCTGCTTAATCAGAAATGTTTTTAGTTCTTTCATTCGTGTTTGAACCACATGTTCTTCAGAGACGATTGTTCTAAGGCGGCGTGCTAGATTGTATGGTATGTTTACCTTAGTGTGTCGTGGGTGACAAGAATTAAATGAAAGATATTGTTTGCTGTCGGTTTCTTTATAGAATATATCAGTTTCTATTTTACCATCATGGTTCTTTACCAATACATCTAAAAATGGTTGTTGCACACCACTGTATTGTAATGTAAAATTTAGATCTGTATGCAAGCTATTTAAAATAGTGTGTAATTGTTTTAAATCTTCGACGGATTTTGTCCAAGGCATGAAGCAATCGTCTAAAAACCTTTTCCAGTTTTGGATGAAATATGTTCCAAATTCCGAACCAAATGCTGTTTCTATTTCTGTGAACAGCTTTTGTTCAAGATACCCTACCGTTAGTGTCGCATAAACGGGCGCGAACTTGGTGCCCATGGCTGTGCCCTTTGTTTGCTTATAGTATCTATCATTGAAAGAGAAAGTATTATTTTCCAGAATTAACTCAATTCCGTCCAATATAAATTCCTTGGAGAATCGACCTTTTAATGTTTCTGGGTATTTCTCTAACCAGAAACTTACTGCTTGTATGCCTAATTCATGCGGAATATTTGAGTAAAGGGATTCAATGTCAAATGAAGCTAATATGGTATCAGATGGAACTCTATTTGGTAAGTTATTGAGAAAGTCTGTTGTGTCTCGCAAGTTACTTTGTACATGGTTTGTAAAGGGTCGTAAGATAATGTCTAAGAGATTACTTAACCTGTGGGTGAGGCATGAAGGCCAAGCTACGATCGGTCGTAACTTTAAGTCCCTGACTTCCTTGACTTCAACATAGGAAGAGTTTGTCTGTTTGCATTGTTCAGTTATCGTTTTACTCTTGTGTATCTTTGGTAGACCATAAAATTGACTTTCTTTTACCTCAAAACGTTCTAAATAGTCAAATTCCTTTTTAGTTAATTTACTTTGATGTTTCTTCAAAAATTTATTATATTTTAGTTTTGTTTCCTTATGTGGATCTTTTGTTAGAAGTTCATAGTACTCTCTATCATTTAGTGTAGTTTCTACCATTTTGAGGTAATGTTCCCTATCCATGATAACCGTAGCGCCGCCTTTGTCCG
Source organism: Lucinisca nassula (assembly GCA_963580285.1). Taxonomy (NCBI): domain Eukaryota; kingdom Metazoa; phylum Mollusca; class Bivalvia; order Lucinida; family Lucinidae; genus Lucinisca; species Lucinisca nassula. The sequence continues at coordinate 130,458,639 of OY757011.1, read as the reverse complement.
CTTCCTTAATAATAATGGTATGATCATTTTGTAAAGATTTAATTGCATTTGCTTCTGATTTTATAATGTTTGATTTTGAAACGGCATTTGGCTGTGTTTTTGGAAATTCTTCTATGGTGGAAATGAATGTATCTACGGCATTATTTCTTTCAGGGGGTGGGATAAAATCACTTTTGTTCCTTACCAATGATTCATCTGTATCTTCTGTGCCATCAAAGTATTCGACCAGACGTATTTTTCTATTAAATTCTTTCAAGTCTTCAGTCAATTGTTCAGGGTTTCCTATAGGTGGGGTGGGTGTAAATTTCAGTCGTTTGTTTAATAAAGATTTTTCTGCTGTATTTAATTGTTTCTTTGATATGTTTATAATTCTTACATCCTGCACTTCATCGTCATCTACTGCACGTTCGTTGGGCGGCCGCGACCTCGACCTCGACCTTGACCTCGTCCTCGACCTCGACCTCGGCCTCTCCCCCGACCCCGACCCTGAAATAAAAAAGACTGTTGTCCATATGTTGTACGCTTTTCCCCGTTCTGTATGTTGTTAGCTGGAGGGTATAGAGGACCCTGTTGTAATGTAGGTGCCTGTCGGATTGTACTTCCGGTTTCTGTTCCAGTTTGCGTCGGGAATGGCTGTTCTCGTCGTTGCCTTGGAGGTCGTTGTGGTAAAGGAATCAGATCATTGTCCCTTACATGTTGACCCTGAGGTACAGCCGGTTGTTGTTGTTGTTGTTGTCGTTGTTGTTGAGTTCGTTGTGGTTGTTGTGGCAGGTTTGATGCTGCATCTGCATATGATCTGGGAGTTTGCTTTGTGGTTTCTCCAATTTTGATGTACGGGTTCTTATTCTCATAAGTGTTTTTAAATGACTGTTCGTATTTCACAAACCATGTAGCATTTTTGTTCTCCCATCGTTTCTGTGAGATTTCTTTGTTTCTTTCGCAGTCTTCTTCCCACAATTTTATTAAATAAGTGCGTCTCTGTCCTGTTGCAATTTTTGATATTTCTTCTTTCATCTTGTTGTCAATTGCTGTATATTTTTCTTCTTGATTTTCTTGTCGGAGTCGCATTATTTCAATTTCCGATTTAAAATTATCGAAAACTTGTTTTTCTCTTCGTTTTTTCAAATTGTCAGGCTCATTTGGTATTTCTTTCATTTGAATCCACTGGGGCAGTATTATCTTGTCCAGGGATGCCCATTCTTCATACTTATTGGCAATATTTTGGTTGCGAAGAGCCTGCCAGTAAGATAATCTTCGAGCCTTTAGGTTCAAATCCCATATTTTTGAAATTCTTGACTTTATTCGGAGAGCTTCTTCTTCGATCAAGATGTTTGTGTGTGAAGGGTCTTGTAATACCGCCTCGTCTAGTTGTGGGGTACTAACTCTCTCTAAATATGTTTAGATTTGTTATATATATAAAGTAGTCGCAGATAAGATTGACTAGGCGGAGCAATTATTTGCACCTGCCTTTGGAATGTTCCATTAACAAAAAGGTAAACCAGGTTGCCCGGTTGTGTGAACTCAGCTGTAACACAAACATAGCTGTGGCGTATATGACTATTTGGTCCGCTTGCAGAAAGCATGCGAAATGCACTCTAACGAATCTTCTGATTGACTCAGCGAATTTGACATATATTGACAATACCCGAATAGCTCCGCCTAGTTAATCTTATCTGCGACTACTATACTTGCCTCTATTCAGCATGACGTTAAACTAAATACTGAAATACGTGTACTCTGTAGAGGAAAAATGGCTCATGAACTAGTAGTATGCTTGTAATGTGTTGCTAATTGTGTTTTAGTGGTAAATGATTAGATATTAATTTACAATAAATAAAAATGATTTCTTTCAATATCAAACTGTTGATAAAAGATTCATATTGTAGTAATCATAATGCTTCTTAGTGTGTAAATCAGTATATTTATCACTTGTAATAATGTTTATTTAGTGAATCAACACATTGTTGCACATATTCCAACATTTTTTACCTCCTTACTATTTGAAGTTCCTGTCTCCAAGCAGTTTTAAGTTTTATTATAGCCCCGCTTTGAAAAAGTGGGGCTATATTGGATTTATTATCACCATAATTCTTCACAATCTCCAGACGTTTCGGCTTTTTACAGCCTTTTTCACGGATTTTTCTTTCAAGCTATCGCATAATTTTCCTATTCATCTTTCCACCATATTTAATGTTTTTGTTATGCCAAACGTTGCCGCGGCGTCATGACGTCGGATTCCCGACATCATAACGTCGCAACCCTGTTTGGCGCCAAAAACCTAGGACCAGCTGTTCAAAGCATCGGTAGTCCAACAAGCTCTTTAGTGGTCATATTGTTAGCTGTTCTAACAAGTTTAATATGTATTTTTTTTTTTTTTTTTTGGTTGAAAAACTGCGAGCAGCCCTTGCATACGAAAAAGCTGCTCACATTTTTACAGCAAAATTATTAGCACACCTGCCACAACAAATGATCAAAGTTTTAGCGATCCAATAACCAACTGAACAACTGGCCCATGAACAATGTTGAAAATCAATGCTGCTACAATCATGTAACTCTATCATTGATGCCTTATGTCAAAGCGAAAAGCTAAGGCTCTGTCGCGGCTGCTTATCTGTACAGTCTCGCCAGAGCCCTCGCTGTTCGCCCACAAATAGAACGGAACAAACTCACCCCCCCCCCCTGACACTCACAGCACTAAAGCAAACTTACATCTACACTAATTGGAGAACACCTGAGAAACATACCTACGAACCAATAATAAAATGATCTAACAATAAGAACAATATTTCCGACAGCAACAACAGTAATAATAAAAAACTACAATATAAACCCCTTTTGTACCAATTAGAATCTTCCACCCTACACACAGCAGAAGTTCATCCCGAAAACCAGGGGTGTCAGATTGCGCTCCCTTCAAATTTAGGCTGGAAAATGGCCTAGCGTTTTCCAGCCTAAATTTGAAGGGAGCGCAATCTGACACCCCTGGTTTTCGGGATGAACTTCTGCTGTGTGTAGGGTGGAAGATTCTAATTGGTACAAAAGGGGTTTATATTGTAGTTTTTTATTATTACTGTTGTTGCTGTCGGAAATATTGTTCTTATTGTTAGATCATTTTATTATTGGTTCGTAGGTATGTTTCTCAGGTGTTCTCCAATTAGTGTAGATGTAAGTTTGCTTTAGTGCTGTGAGTGTCAGGGGGGGGGTGAGTTTGTTCCGTTCTATTTGTGGGCGAACAGCGAGGGCTCTGGCGAGACTGTAAAGATAAGCAGCCGCGACAGAGCCTTAGCTTTTCGCTTTGACATAAGGCATCACTGATAGAGTTACATGATTGTAGCAGCATTGATTTTCAATATTGTTCATGGGCCAGTTGTTCAGTTGGTTATTGGATCGCTAAAACTTTGATCATTTGTTGTGGCAGGTGTGCTAATAATTTTGCTGTAAAAATGTGAGCAGCTTTTTCGTATGCAAGGGCTGCTCGCAGTTTTTCAACCAAAAAAAAAAAAAAAATACATATTAAACTTGTTAGAACAGCTAACAATATGACCACTAAAGAGCTTGTTGGACTACCGATGCTTTGAACAGCTGGTCCTAGGTTTTTGGCGCCAAACAGGGTTGCGACGTTATGATGTCGAGAATCCGACGTCATGACGCCGCGGCAACGTTTGGCATAACAAAAACATTAAATATGGTGGAAAGATGAATAGGAAAAATATGTGATAGCTTGAAAGAAAAATCCGTGAAAAAGGCTGTAAAAAGCCGAAACGTCTGGAGATTGTGAAGAATTATTGTGATAATAAATGTTATAAAACTGTTTGTGCGTCAAAGGTGTATATTGGATTTGCCATGTCCTTCTGTCATTCCGTAATTCCGTGATTCCGTTAATTTGTGTTGGCTCCATAACTTTGTATCTGCTTAACATATTTTCATGAAACTTCACACAAATGTTAAACACCATAAGACAATATGCAGAGCGAAGGAATTATAACTGTGGATGGCCTACTTTTGGAGTTATTGCCCTTTGAACATTTTCCGTAATTCCGTAATTCCGTGATTCCGTTAATTTGTGTTGGCTCCATAACTTTGTATCTGCTTAACATATTTTCATGAAACTTCACACAAATGTTAAACACCATAAGACAATGTGCAGAGCGAAGGAATTATAACTATGAATTGACTACTTTTGGAGTTATTGCCCTTTGAACATTGAAAAATGGCAATTTTAATTGTGTCCGCTTCATAACTCGAAAACCGTTTGAGATATTTTTAGGAAACTTCACACAAATGTTAAGCACTATGAGACGATGTGCAGAGCGCAGGAACCATAACTCTGCATTGCTTATTTTTGGAGTTATTGCCCTTTGAACATTGAAAAATGGCAATTTTAACAGTGTCCGCTTCATAACTCGAAAACTGTTTGAGATAATTTCATGAAACTTCACACAAATGTTAAGCACTATGAGACAATTTGCAGAGCGCAAGAACCATAACTCTGGTTTTCGTATTTTCTGTGTGTCTGTCTGTGTGTCTGTCTGTGTCTGTTAACAATTTTCGTGTCCGCTCCATAACTTTAAAACCCATTCACATATTTTCATGAAACTTCACACAAACATTAAACACCATCAGATGGTGTGCAGAGTGCAGGAACCATAACTCTGGATTGCCTAATTTTTGAGTTATTTCCCTTTGAATATTGAAAAATATCAATTTTTGCCGTCTTTGCTCGATAACTCAAAAACCGTTTGAGATAATTTTATGAAACTTCACACAAATGTAAAGCACCATATTACGTGTGCAGAGCGCAGGAACCCAAACTCTGGATTGTCTACTTTTTCAGTTATAGGCTTTTGAATATTAAAAAATGGCAATTTTAACTATGTCCGCTCCATAACCGTTTCTTCTGATATTTTCATGAAACATCAAATAAATGAAAAGCACCTTGAGATGATGTGCAGAGTGCAGGAACCATAACTCTGGTTTGCCTACTTTAGGAGTTATTGCCCTTTGAACATTTAAAAAGGCAATTTTGACTGTGTCGGCTCCATAACTCACAAACCATTTGAGATATTTTCATGACACTTCACACAAGTGTAAAGCACCATGAGACAATGTGCAGAGCGCAGGAACCCTGACTCTGATTTGCCTACTTTAGGAGTTATTACCCTTTGAACATTGAAAAATGGAAGATGAAATTTGGTATAAACATGGACATTCTGGTAATGTATCATGCTCATTGAAATGAGGGACAAGGGCTCACAACTCTTAGAGTTTTTCCAGATAATGTAAAATTTTCAACAGTTATTTATTGTTCATAACTGTTTTCTCTGCAGCTTAAATAACTTTCTTCTCTGACAGCGCTGAAGCGGGGCTATAGTCAGATCCTCTGACAGCTCTAGTTTAACATTAATGTTAAAATAACAGAGGTCAAACTCACTTGTTGATGAATTGACACACAAGGCTTGTACTTGAGACAAAGCAGGTTTTTGAGGATTTTTTTGGATGGGTGTCAGACTATGTAAGGGGAACAGGTACACCCTCAGGAGAGGCAACTCCTGCAAAAGTGTTTTTGTCTCCAATGTCAATAGGGGTCAACTCTTAAAGGAAACAAAATGCTCCTGAGGAGCAAATTCTTTCCTTTAAGAGTAGACCCTTTTTTCGGTGGTACTGAGTCTATAGAAAAGTAATTAGGAAGTACCGGAAGTTGTCTCCCTTTGAAAAATGGCGGTAAAATATGATTGGTGTTCCCATTCCCCTTAATGCACACACTATTTAAGCTGGTCATAGGCTTTGAAAGCTTGGAAATTGTTTGTTTCAAGGCCAATATTGCTTATTCAAATCCATATGGGGTGCCGTTTAACTATTTAATCCGTATTTATGGATATCCATTATTCAAATTATGGATATCCATAATTCGATTGATGGATTTCGATTATTCCTCTGCTTCATGGATATCCATAAATCCATAAATCAATCTGAATTAATGATATCCATATTTCGATTTATGGATATCCATAATTCAGCGAATAATGGATATCCATAATTAGATTTATGGATATCAACAAATCGAATAATGGATATCCATTATTCGATTTATTGATATCATAACTTCAGATCGATTTATGGACATCCATAATTCGAATTATGGATATCTATTTTGTTTGTTTGATTTGAGGTTTATCGTCCCCGTCAACACTGTAAAGGTCATTTTGGAGACGCTGCTTCCATTTTGTGGGACTTTTACCCGACATTGAGATGAAATGACTGTTACAACGCATAATGTAATAATGTAATAATTACTACATTATGAAATTTTTACTACATTATGCGTTGGCATAGTCGACGCGAAATGAAATAAAATGTCGTTTTTATTACATTATGCGTCGATACTAAGAGGTTTGAGCAAAATGAAAGAATTATTACATTTTGCGGCGATGGGTGGCATACTTAATTTTACTTCATTATGCGTCAACAGTTTGTTTGTTTGATTTGAGGTTTAACGTTCCCGTCAAGACTATTTAGGTCATTTTGGAGACATTGCTTCAAATTTTATGGGACTTTTACCCGATATTGAGATGAAATGACATCTCAATCGCTGCCGTCCAATTAAAAGCAATAGGGTTTATATGCATGGATGGGCCGACTCGCAGCAGTTTTCCTGGACAGGCTTAGACCTTCTAAGCAGATTACGAGGACTCATGTACGGGCGGTATCAGCTCTGCGTGGAAGCATCGTGCAGCCCATCTATTTATACCCCCGGCATACGAAGTATGCAAGGGGGTATATAGTTTTTGTCCATTCTGTCTGTCTGTCTGTCTGTCTGTCTGTCTGTCTGCCTGTCTGTCTTTTGTTTGATTTGTTTGATTTGAGGTTTAACGTCCCCGTCAATAGCGCAAGGCGTACGATTTTAATTCTACTGGCTTAATCAAATACAATGAAATTCCACTATTAAGACCACCTAAAATTAATACAAATTTTGTTTTTAAAGCATATTTGGAAGGTAAAAGCTACATTTTCTTTGTGATTTTGACCTTCAGTGTGCTTTTGTGGAAGACCGTCTTTTGGACTGTTCAACTGTGGTCTTAAAGACCACTTTTGAACCGTCTCAAATGTGGTCTAAATTGTAGGAATTTAACTGTATTGCTTCCTAAGTCTTTTCGAAGACAGCTATGTTCTACCATCATTACTTCATTATGCGTCGATATGGTGCATATCAACGCGAAATGAAATAATTTTTTTACTACATTTCGCGTCGACTATGCCAACGCATAATGTAGTAAAAAAATCAAAATGTAGTAATTATTACATTATTACATTATGCGTTGTAACAAATGACATCTCAAGCCCTGTAGCCCAATGAAACCAATAGGGTTTATTAGCATGGACGGTCCGCCTCGCACCGCGGTTCCTGGACAGGCTTAGATTCTCTAAGCGATTTACCAGTACTAGTGTGCGGGCCGGATTCAGCTCTACGTGGAAGCATCATGCAGCCCATATATTTCTTCAAGCCCCCTAAGGGCGGGGGCCAATGGATATCTATAATTCGAATTATGGATAACCATAAATAATTATGGATATCCATAAATAATAATGGATATCCAAGATATCCATTATTCGAATTATGAATATCCATAAATAATTATGAATATCTTATCCATAAATAATTAGAAGCCTCCGTTGTGCAGTGGTTACGCTACTCGCCTTGTAAACCGGGGATCGCAGGATCGATCCCGGGCTTCTCCAGACTTTCGGATGAGTCTTTAAACCGAGGTCCCGTCTCCGTATGACCTTAGCTGTTGGTGGGACGTAAAACAAAACTCACTCACTCACTCCATAAATAATTATGGATATCTATAAATAGGGAATAAATAGTAAAACGGCGCCCCATAAATCCACCCGCACTCCTGAATATTAAATATTTAAGTACAAAGACTATTATTACACGCAGGTCATTTTAACTAACTAACAGAATGCTTAATAACTATGCTCAATATTTTAACCCTTATACCGCTGTTATAGACAACCCCTACTTTTGCAGACGGTGTAGATCCAGACCAGATGGACATCTGATCAGGATCTACACTGTTTGATATTCAGTTTGTGAATTCGTAGGCATTAATTGCATCAAGAAATCTGATTGGCTTAAAGTCAGAAATGGGTGTGGCTAAATTAATAATTCAGCGGGATAAGGGTTAAAACCCATGGAAGAGCTTGTAAAGACCTTTTGAATGAAAAAAAATCAAACACATTCATCTGTAGTCATGGCAACCATTAATGCAGGGAGAATATCACGTGCCATGCATGTCAGTTTTAATAGCTGATATCCGTAATGCTACAAAGCATGAAATATTGAAACATTCTTTGACATTGTGATTGTTTGTTTAATGGAGAAAACAGCTCTTAACAGTGTTTCCGAAGTACATTATACATCGAAACTCCGCTATTAAGACCACCTAAATTTAAGAGTAATTCTGCTTGAAAAAGCTCACGTTGAAGGCTGCACTTAATCTTTCTTTGTTTTTTTTTCTGCCCACAGTGTCCTCTGATCCCGGACCACCTTTGGGACTGTTCAAAAGTGGTCTTAAAGACCACTTTTGAACAGTCCCAAAGGTGGTCTTAATATAGGAATTGTACTATATATGCTACCGTATAGGCATTCACTCACTTAGAAGAGGTTTTTTACTCCGTGCTGACAAAATGAGAAGTTGTTTAATGACAAATATAGAAGCAGACGATGATCAGGGTTCCCTGAAAATACCCTCTCTCACGTGAGACGCGGCGTCTGATCTGGACCTGCAGTGTTTGTCAAATACCCTTTTAGGGATTTCCGGTAGCAAAACTGAAAAAGGTTACAGAAATATCTTTGTCTTGTAAATGAAGAATGCTTGAAATAAAAGTATCTTCGCTACAAAATCCTCCAAACAAAAATGAAAAGATTTTGCAAGACCTCTGTGTATGCAATAGGTTAAAAAAAACATATGGAAAAATCCAAGGTCAAAGATATAGCAATTGAGTCTACCAGGCATGATTTCTCATGATGCGGATAAAAAGATATATTTTAAATGATAGATGTAGTAATTTACGTCTAACAAAAAAAACGTATAACACTGAAACGTTAACCCTTCTCTTGCTGAAAGAGAACAACACCCATTTTTGACTTTGAACCAATCAGATTACTTGATGTAATTTATTCTTAAAAAGCCATAAACTTAATGTCAAACAGTGTAGATCCTGTTCAGAAGCCATCTGATCTGGATCTACACTGTTTCCAAACATAGGGGTTGTCGTGAACAGCATGATAAGAGTTAAATTATATTTTTTTATAGATTTCTAGCGCTCTGTCGACGCTGTCAGCGGTAACGTCGAACGCTGTCGAAGCCACCACCCATATCTACGACACGTACAACTACTTTATCCATCCTCACTGGTACACGCAACCCATCGTTTCCAGCGAATGGCACTACTTTGCGGGGATAGTTATCACCATTGTTGGCTTCACCGGAATCTTCGGAAATGCTTTGGTCATCTATATCTTCAGCAGGTTTGTTTTTAACTGTATACTGACCAACAGAATCGTACACCTTTTACCTGTTACAATATAAGGGATTTGAAGCTTAATCTGTTTTCGGTTTAAGCCATTTTTGGCCTAGTGGTTAAGAGCGCTGACTCGTAATCATTACGTAGGTCTCTCACCGCTGTGATTCGAACCACACTTGGGTCATACGCGAGACGCCCAAGTTCTGCAATGGAAGGTCAGATGGTTTTTCTCCGGGTACTCCGGTTTTCGCCCACCTCTGATTAACGATTGGCTCGATATGAGTGAAATAATCTTGAAAGGGCCGTAAAACCAACACCAAAAACAAGCCATTTTCGTATTTTAATCAATCCTTATTTTATTCATGTTTGTGAGAACATGTGTTGTGGATGATAGTTAGAATAGCCTCGATTCTAACAAGAATCAACAACATATGGTTTAATGGAGAAATTAGAAAGCTTGATCCAATAAACATCCGAACACCCACAACCTATGTTTGCAATATAAATGAGAAAAAATAATGGATTTTCATCAGTTTTTGAGATGGGAAAAATACACTTTGTCGCACAGGTGTGTTACAGTAATGACATGATCTACATTTGTTCAAGTTCCATAACTCTATCATGGGCATGCAATTTGACTAAATTATCTACCGTTTTCGCTCCGTTAAAAAGTTTTTTGTCACTTATTTTAATACTACTAATTTTGTTTGTTTGATTTGAGGTTTAACGTCCCCGTCAACACTGTAAAGGTCATTTTGGAGACGTTGCTTCCAATTTTGTGGGACTTTTACCCGACATTGAGATGAAATGACATCTCAAGCCCTGTCGCCCAATGAAACCAATAGGGTTTATTAGCATGGACTGTCCGCCTCGCACCGCGGTTCCAGGACAGGCTTAGATCCTCTAAGCGGTTTCCAGTTCTAGTGTGCGGGCCGGATTCAGCTCTGCGTGGAAGAATCATGCAGCCCATATATTTCTTCAAGCCCCTATGAGCGGGGGCTTAATACTACTAATAATACAGCTTTCAAACTTCACATGAATCTTTCTTGGGACAAGCCTTGTTATTGATACCAAGCGTTTTGACCTGGTACCTCGACCTTTGAACTTTGGCCTTTTTTTTTTTTTTTTTCGTAAAAGTATTTGTCCAAGCCTCATGGAACTTGGCACAGGTCTGTATGATTCTTATCAAGGTCCATAACTCTGGCATGCAATTTGATTGATTTATCTTCATATGTGATATAGGAAAAAAACGCCCTTTCAACTTTGGCCTTTTTTTTTTTTTTTTTTTTTTCGTAAAAGTATTTGTCCTAGCCTCATGGAACTTGGCACAGGTCTGTATGATTCTTATCAAGGTCCATAACTCTGGCATGCAATTTGATTGATTTATCTTCATATGTGATATAGGAAAAAAACGCCCTTTTGTTTTCTTATAATACAGTGAAATTCCGCTATTAAGACCACCTAAAATTATGACTAATTCTGCTATAAAAAGCTTATTTTGAAGTGTACACTTAATTTGTCGTTGTATTTTCTGCCTACAATGGCCTCTGGTCAGGGACCACCTTTGGAACCGATCAAAAGTGGTCTTGAAGACCACTTTTGAACAGTCCCAAAGGTGGTCTTAATATAGGAATGTTACTGTATAGCTTTCAAAATTCACATGTGCATTTCTTTGTGACATACGAAAACCAGACGAGCATGGCACCCGCCTGTTGTGGTCTTGTTATAACAACAAACGAAACATACCTGACACCCCTTTAATTGGAGACGGACCACCAGAATCATTAGTAGATTTGCTAGTGTCCCTTTTTGGAGGTTTCCGTATCAAAGCAGACTTTGGGTCGAAGTACTTAGTTCTTTGAATTCTTATTCGAATAAACATTTGCGTGACACTGATGAGGACTTATAGGCTTGCACGCTCAATACGAATTATTAGGTTCTGCGGTGTATTCCTTGCTTCTAAGTTCCAGGTTCCAAGTATTTATCTCAAGATCAGCGAAAGCTTATGGTGAGCTATTGTGATATCTCTCTGTCCGTCGTCCGTCGTCGTCAATCGTCACCAAATAGTTGCACCGAAGTAGATGTGACGTTGCAAAAATGCCATGACGTTGCACCGACGTTGATGTGACAACACAATTTCGTCATGTGCCTGCTGGGGTAACATCCCTTTATTTTTTATCTTCAGTGTGAAAACGTTGCGGACCTCTTCCAACATGCTCCTTGTCAACCTGGCTATCAGTGATCTCACTTTCTCCGTCGTCAATGGTTTCCCCCTCTTCAGCCTCTCTGCCTTCAACAAAAAGTGGATATTTGGCAACGCCGGTAAGTTATACTTTGCTTGAATATGATACGGTCGAATCGGGAAGGACTATAGGGATCGGACTGCCCTTCCCGATTCGATTATATCCTCTGCTGAAGGTGCAGAGGATAGTGCAGCTAAGCTTATCTCAACGGTTAGAACTAGGGACTAACTTCCCCACGGTATGAATGTCATTTGACGTGTCACCAACATCACGAAAACACGCCTATATAATTTTGACGCCCTTGAAGCCGACTTTTATGTAGTGAAACTGGGGTTTAAAGCGGTAATCCATATTTTTCTTATTTCTGTTCTAAAATATAGATTGTGGGTATTCGTTAGAACCGCCTCGATGATTGATTGAAACGAAACAATTAAGCGGCATGCGTGGCTCGAAGACTAAATTTTCGAAGTATTGTCGGGTCGATTGTTTATCAGTAGACCCGAAGCTGTTGAGCTTAGAAGCTCTACAGTGTTGATGTTCACCTGACTGAATGGTAGATAAAGTTTCCTTTTAAAAGGAAGGCTTCCCCAGTTTGTAAAGTTGAAAACCCGCCATTTTTGCTCGCCCGCGAAATTGCCATACCCCCAACGTCCGTCGCCGGCGTAAGTTTCGGCGACCGCATTTTGTTGAAGTTTACCTGCAAGCAATCATTTGTGCTGTTGTACAAATTTATTTGCAAGTAAAGTTATCAACTGGTTAAAAAAACAAAACAAAACAATATTTTTCACATTCTTTTTCACTCGATTTCCCAGGTTTTGGGGCTTGAAAAGTTAATCATTTCCCCTGTATTACCTCCCTTATAAGCATACATTTTGTCAAATGCATGTGCGCAGCCAACTAAAACGCATTTTCTTTTCTTATGCTGGTGGAAGTTTTTTTCAGAAAAGACTGAACCATGTTAAGCTTTTAAATTACTCGTTTGACACGCAATTTGATTTGAGAGATGAACATGTTTTGTAAAATTGACCATGTTGGTAGGATATGAGGTATCTTTCTGCCTGAGTTCGAGGCACGATCGGGACAAGTTCTGCATGGTTTAAAAATGTCGTTCTCTTCACCCAACGCTTATAAAGGAGCGGTTAATAATGTTCCTAAATAAAGGAAGAAAAAAAATGGCATATCCCTTTCATAGAGACCACCCTACAACAAGCACACTTGATTGATTTACTTCGGAAAACTTGTTTTACACAATGCAAGTTAGACTATCTGCCTGTAACTGGACTCGGCAAAACTATTTTTACTGATTTCAACTGTCAAACTCCCTTCGTAAACTCGTCCTGGAAATTCTGAGTGACCATGAAAAGTTTGAGACTACACAAGTCAAGTCAAGTGACAGAATTAACTTTTTTAATCTATAGACATTTTTTTTTTTTTACAAATCCTTAAGAAAAGATAAGCATTACATCAACAAGTCCGTGTACTGAACAACGATGATCTTGTTTTTAAGGTAACCGGGCACTAGAAACACAATGAGGCTACCCCATATGTACTGAACAACAGAAATAAACCCAACTTTATATAGAGAAAGTTGGGTGCAGGGGTACATTATTTTCCTTTTAGGAGGTTCAGAACACCGAGCACCGACAATCTTTATTTAGACTAGAAAAAAAAAGAATATTTTTTTCACATCACGAAACACGCCTGCCTAATTTTGACCCCTAGACAGTGGGTAGTCGTAAGAACCGCGTCATCGAGGCAGTTCTTACCAGTACCCACAATCTATGTTTAGAGCAGAAATATGAAAAAAATCTGATTTTTTTTTATCGGACAATTTTCATTTGGGTGGCAAAATTCTGTATATATTTGAAAAGGCGTGTTTTCGCAATGAACTGAAAATGCTAGTTCATGAGATTTTAGCACATAGATGTTTTATAATGATTCCAATGGAGAAGACCATAGGGTTAGTTTCGAGTCACAACAAACGCTTATTACGTCAAATACGGCAGTTAAGATAATTTCACCCTCCTACCGGAAAATGGGAACCTGGAATCAAGTATTCCTGCTTTTTACAATAACCTTCAAATATTGAAATTACCCACATATGCCTCTATCTTTTGAGACATTGGCAAATAGTGCAGACCCAGATCAGACGCCGCATTTGATCAAGGTCTAAACTGTTTGCTCAAAGAACATGCATTTTTATAAAACTTACAACAAAAAAATGACATCCCCTATGCTTAGAAAATGACCACTCCAGACTTATAAAGGTGGAATATTTTTTGCCGGGCACCTATGGGTTAATTATGAGGTTACGTCAAACGGACAAAAGTGAAAGTAGGTAACTTTTTTTTTTCTTGCTTTGACTTCTTGGAAACGCTTTATAAATAGATATCTGGAAACGCTTTATAAATAGACATCGTCGGGCGCGGCATAGTCTTGTTTATTCCAAACGAGTAGTCTCTTCGTAAATATGTGGAGACCAGTCTTATCTGTAGGGCTTTCCAAGTTACGTCATAAGACGGTTAGACATAAACTTGGGTATCACCAATCCAATCTAAATGGCTTCCAACCGAAATTGGAAGCCAAAAATAGCTGCATTATTCTTGTTCTTGTGTCAGAGTGCAGTGTAAAAGAAAGCTTATTGTAAAACATTGACTCGTGCATCTGCTGGGACACTGGCAAACAGTTTAGATCCAGATCAGACGCCACAAAGCGCGGCATCTAATTAGAGTCTAAACAGCTGGGGCGAGTTGTTCAAAGCATCGTTAGCTTAACGAGCTCGTTAGTGGTCATATTGTTAACTCTTCTAGTAAGTACAATATTGAAAATTTTGGTATTTTTGCTGAAAAAATGTGAGCACAATTTGTCAGCAAAAATTTCAGCATATTTGCCGTATTTAATGATCAAAGTTTTAACGATACGTTAACTAATGACGTCGTTAGTTTTGAATAACTGGCCCCAGGTATTTAAGAATTTAACGAAACAGATTTAGTCTCAGTTTAGAACTATTTTCCGAGCCTACACTCAGAGACAATCGACCCACCAGCACTCTCAGTGCTTTGGTTTTTCTTGTTGTCTTGGTAATTGTTATCGTGTTTCATTGTTCTCGTTTTCGTTTTTAGAGAAAATAAAGCGTTTTATTACATGCTCAAATGCCAAGCCTATTTTCTCTGAAAAATAAGAAAACAAAAAATGTTGACTGCTCTAGAATTTTCCGTAGAACTTGAAGGATTAAAATGATAGACTTGGGGGGTCAAGGGACACCAACAAGCGACAGCGAAGATTCTGTTAAGACTGCGCGGATGCGCAGGCTGATCTGATTCTTCGCTGGGCGCACACATTTTTTTACCTCTAGAAAACGGCATCGTGTGAAAATCTCCAACAACGCATCATCATCATCATCAACGGATTTTTGATTAACGTGCAGGTACAGGGGCAGCGTCCACATAAGTGGGCCCCCTTCCAGGTAGCTGGCTTGCTGCACGCATGGCAGATCTTACACCAGATCTCCAGGCTTGTCTTTCATGAGGATCGATAGCAGAGAGCTTCCATTCTCTGCAATCTCTTTCTGTTAGCTGCTTCCAGGTCATCTTTGGCCTTCCTGGCACCCGCTTTCCACCTACCTGTATGTCACAGACAGTCTTGACTGCACTGTTGGAGCGCATAAGATTATTTGAGCCAGCGCATGACAAAATCTACAAGAAGTCTTGAGCGACCAGCGAAGACTCAAATCAGCCTGTGCATTAGCGCAGTCTGATCAGAGTCTTCGCTGATCGAATGTTACTTCTATAGCCGGGCTAACAGCTATTGATAGAGACATATGCAAAAGGTACTCAATTTCATAGTGGATGGGTGCGCAGGTTGATTGAGTCTCTACTGGTAGCACCGGTCTTATTGTAGGTTTTTTCATGCGCCGGCCCATTTATACTTAGGGGAGAGTGTGTGTGGCGAAGGTGTCGTGTATCTTACGTCACCGGGGCATCCGACTGATACTGGCTTACAGTTGGGCAAGGCCTGCTATTCTTGTAGCAGGTTAGGAATGAGGAGAATGCATCAAGTGAACATGTCCGTGAAATGAAGACCCCCTAAACCCCACTTTATATAGAGAAAACTGGGATTTACGGGGGTATTCATTATTTTTCTTATTTCTGCTCCAAGACATAGGTTGTGAGCACCCACAACATATGTTTGTAGTAGTTATAAGAAAATTATCAAGGATTTTCATCAGACAAGTAGCCATTTTGGAGATGTGAAAAATGCACTATTTCGTACGGGTGAGTTATCGTAATGGCTTTTTATTTCTTGCATTTCTTTCACTTTCATTCCTTTTCATCTTTCTTCATAGTTCCTCATTTTCATATCCTTCACTATCTCATCCATCAATTTTCTTGCGCCCCCACCTATCGGGTCTTGGAGAAATACATTTGGCTGCATGGTGCTTCAACGTGGAGTTGAAACAGACCGCACGTGAGTAATGGTAAACCGCTTAGAAGGTCTAAGCCTGTCCAGACAAAGTTGTGCGAGTCATACTATCCCTGCATATACACTCTATTGATTTGTTTGGACGGTAGGGCTTGAGAAGCCATTTATCTCAATGTCGGGGAATAGTACCACAAAATAAGAAAACGTCGATTCAATGATATATGTTTTCTGTACCATGCTAGAATCGAAATAACTATTCCCTTACTTTATTTTACCGTGATTAAAGAATGTTGTTTTATGGCAGGTGCTACGTCTCCGCCGCAGTGAAATAACACTTTTAAGCGAATTGCGTAAAAGTCAATGATGTCCATTTTTAGTGTTCATAAGAAACGTTAGCATTTTTGACTGGTGACGTGCAGTAATTAACAATAAATATCCCTGCCTGGGTTATAATATCTTTTTCTTGCACACCAGATGAGTAAATCCGTGGTGTTAGCCTGGATAAGAAATTCTGTGATTACCCCGTTGTTTTTACCCAGGCATACTACATAGAGGATCTTACATGAGTGCTCATGTATTATTGAATTTATTAAACGAGTTGCGGAAAAGGGATAAAATGCGAGGCTTTGCCGAGCATTTTATTCGTTTTCCTTAACGAGTTTAATGCACTCATGCAAGATTCTATTTATCATATGACATTTAAAACGCAATTTATTCACGATCGGTTACAAAAATGTCAATATTCCGCCATTAGTAAACGCGATGTCGTTAAGGACGTCGTGCATGTAACGTTACGGGACGTATCTACCTAATTTGCATATCTAATCCACTAGTGGATTATCGAAAATATTACATGGCGTTATTACACTCTCAGACGCGACGTCATATGATAAATACGTATAATGGGCTAAAAAAAAAAAAAAAAAAAAACAAAAAAAAAAACAATAAAGTAAGATGAAACATTTCGGTAGTGTTATGCAAGAAAAAGAATCTTATATGGAGTTTTGTTGTAGATGGGCATTTCCAACCCTCTGATTCAGCGAGCTGATCGGTTCAGCTCAGCACAGCCATCCTCATCTCATTTGGGTATCGAACTTTTAATTGATAACAAAATACCAATAAATGCAGATGAACTTAATAAGCTTTAAGCTTCCGTTCAAATCCTTTCAAGAATGAATATATTTATATGTGGGTGTATATTTATATGTATGTATTTCTACGAATAAATACGTTTAAAGTCACATTTTTCGATTACATAACATCCTAATGACCGTTTATTAAAGAACCCAGCATTGAGATAAAATACACTTGGGGTATTCAGGCTGTCATACAGGTAGGGGACCAAGAGAGGGTAATAGATTACCCAGGGATATGACTTTGACAAATGACATCTATTCATTTACACCTAAGTCCTTATTTTGATTTGCATGGAAGAAACTAAAGTACATTTTCCGATTTTATATTTAGTAGCCATTACAGAAAATGCCAATTCAAATATATTGGTAAATTTTTTCCACCAAAAATGATTTTTTTTTTTTCAGATAAAATCCTGATAACTTTATTATGTCTGCTCTAAACATATATTGTGGGTACTCATTAGAACCACCTCGGCGAAGCGGTTCAGACAAGTACCAACAATTTGTTTTTACAGTGTGACTGCTCGTTAGAACTGCTTCCATGAGGCGGTTCTAATGAGGACACACAATATATGTTTTTGAGGAAAAAGGAACATCCCCTAACCCGCACTTTCTATAGGGAAAATGGGGGTTTAAGGGGTATACATTATTTTCGTTATTTCTGCTCGAAGTCATAGGTTGCGAGTGCTCGTTAGAATCGTCTCATTGAGTCATAGGTTGTGGGTACTCGTTTGAACCACCTCAATGAGGCGGCTCTAACAAGCACCACAACCTATGTTTGCAATATAATTAAGAAAAATAAATTTAATTGTGTTTTTTTATTTTAGTTTGAACTTGAAAAGGTGAAAAATAGAATCTTAAAAATATTCTTTTTTTTTCTCTTGTCTGATATGATTGTGTCTAAAACAAAGAACATTTTATAGTTCCATCTTGACTGAAACTATAAAATGCTAATGTTTTAGACATTATATGATTTGTGTATCACATACTTTCAACCAAAATGAAATAAATAAATAAATAAATAAATATATAAATAAATAAAGGTCAATTGATTGATTAAATTTTGAGGTTAATCAATTCATTTACCTTGTTTGTTTACTTCTTTGCACTTTTGAGTAAAGAAAACAAATCAAACAATGGATATCAGTGTTTTTGTTTATTTTATTTTAAAATAAAAAAGAAGTTATTTAAACAATATGTTGTTGGAAACAATCTCAGTAAATTATACTGTCACTCAAGTACCCTTATTGAGCCCCCTATTAAACAAGAAATCTGCTCATAATCACCTCATAATCACTTAAATAAGATAAGCCTTTGATGTGCACTATGGTCCGAACGAAATGTTTATTGGAGATCATTAGACAGGCCAACCCTTTTATATAAGGAAAAAAATGTGTCTTTAAACCAATACCAAGTAATGCGCCACAGCACGGCATGAGAAAATAGTTCTTATCTCAAGGGCGACCAGGACGGCTCAAGCGAGCTCAGACATCACGAAAACACGCCTAAATAATTTTGAACCCCTTGATCCCCGCTACTATATAACAAAACTGGGGTTTACAGGGGTAAACCTTATTTTTCTAATTTCTGCTCTGATATTTAGATTGTGGCGGTTCTAACGTGTACCCTGAGCAGAAATTAGAAATAAATCACAAATTTTCATCTTAAATTTTTCATTTTTCGGTGGTAAAATTTACAGTGTATTTGAATAGGCATGTTTAGCATAAGCTCAGTTAAACCAGAATCATTGCTGCTCGAGACGATGAGGTAGAAATCTTTGAAACATTTAAGGGGAATGGGAACACCTTAATTCTAGTTGTCTCTAATCCACGCCTTTCTTTTTTAGCATGTGAGTTCTATGGGTTGATAGGAGGTATCTTTGGTCTGATGTCCATCAACACCATGGCTGCGATAGCCATAGACCGGTATTATGCCATTGCCAGACCGCTTCAGGTGGCTAAGACCATGACAAGAAAGAAGGCGTTTTTCATGATTGTTGCTGTCTGGATTTGGTCCTTGGTATCTGCCTGTCCACCAATCTTCGGTTGGGGTCACTACATTCCAGAAGGATTTCAGACTTCCTGTACATTCGACTACCTGACAAGGACCGACAACAACCGCTCGTTTATATTCTTTTTATATATATTTGGGTTCGTTGTGCCACTGGCCATCATTATCGTATGCTACGTTATGATTGTCAATGCTGTACGAAAGCACGAAATCGAAATGAAAAAGACAGCAAAAAAATTAAATGCTGAAATGCGAACAAACCAAGACAAGAAACGGATGGAAATCAGGGTAACCAAAATATCTTTTGTCATTGTTATTTTGTACATGTTGTCATGGACACCCTACGCTGTTGTAGCCCTAATAGGTCAGTTTGGAGATGCTAGTTTCGTTACGCCATTCTGGTCCGCGATACCCGTATTGTTTGCAAAAGCCTCTGCCATGCACGACCCAATCGTGTACGCCCTCAGCCATCCAAAGTTTCGCCAAGCACTACACGAGCGACTGCCATGGTTGATGTGTTGTTGCAAACCAGCGCCTCGAGGTGATTCACAGTCTGGTACATTCAGGAACAAGACCAGCATGACGAGAGGCAGTAGCGTGAGTAGTGCTGTCAGTAACATCAGTGACACTCAGCACGCGGATATTGAGCTTCGTCTTCGTCAGCTCGAGGAGAGACACGATCCAAAAAATGTCAAAGGCGCCGCTTCTGGGAACGACGATATTCCAGCCGGAAAAATAATTCAAGATTTGGTTCAAGCTTTGGTTGGAGTGGCGCAAGAAAAGAGCATGGGTCAGCAGGTTTGCCCTGTCTACCTCCCAAGCAGCGTCCTGCAACAGAAAGAGAATTCTAACGAGCCTAATGCCAGTAACTCTGAGGTTAGTGAAGACCAAATTTTCGTGCTGGACAACAACACGCTACCAACACTGGCACAGTACTTGGCGAAATTCTCTAACTTGAATAGAGAAACTGGTGTTAGTAACCAAGCACTAGATCTTTCACCTGAAACACAAAAGGAGATAGAAATGACAGAAAATAAAACGACCACTGACAAGACCAACAAGACCGAGGAAGACAAATTCTGAGACATTGAAGTTAACCGTCTGAGTGATTTAACCCTTTTAGTACCAAATTCCTCCTTATATATAGCAGGACAGCATTTCTATATTTAGGGATGACAGGTTTTGTAATCTTCAAAAACTATTTGGAAATTGAAAATTTGGCAAACAGCGTTGGCCCTGATCAGACGCCGCATTCTGCGGTGTCTGATCTGGGCCTGCACTGTTTACCAGGGTATCCGTTTGGGGGTTTCCGGTACAAACTGGGTTAATTAACGTACGAACAAAAATAAGTTCCTGGACCATTGTTGATCCAAGATGAAGCGTCTTACTTGATAGTAACTGTCGACACTGGGCCTGTTGTTAAAAGAATCGTTAGCTTAACGACCCATTTAGTGGGCAAATTGTTCTAACAAACACAATATGTAATACTCTGGTATTTTTATACGTTTCATATAAAGGGGAATGGGAACAATTTCAGGGGAAGCAACTCCTGCAAAAAAAATGTCTCCCCATGTCAATAGGGGTCAACTCTTAAAGGAATGAATTTGCTCCTGAGGAGCAAATTCTTTCCTTTAAGAGTAGACCCCTTTTCCATGTTAATAGGGGTCAACTCTTTAAGGAATGAATTTGCTCCTGAGGAGCAAATTCTTTCCTTTAAGAGCAGACCCCTTTTTCAGTAGGGCAGGGCTTATAGAAAAGCAAACAGGAAGTTCCGCAAGTTGTCTCCCTCAGAAAAATGGCGGAAAATCTGCCAGGTGCTCCCATTCCCCTTAAATTATCAAACTTTTTACGATTCGTTGATACAATACTATAATACGAGGACTAATTGTGTTTGTGGCGAAAGGAAGAAGTATCAGTTGAAACCATGTGTTCGGTACTTTGTCCGTCTTGCTTTGAGCTTTATTATTGTCAGTACCATTTCTAGACACGTTTGTACAAAACAATGTAACCCAAAGAAATATGTTAAGAGCCTTTATCTACAGATACCACTCCGATTTTGATTTCATGCGTTGGCAGTCCATGAACTAATCACCCCACAGACCGCACTTTATAAGAAAAGACCGGTATACCTGGGTTTCAATTATTTTCTTTCTTCCGGTGGAGAGCATAGATCGTGGACACTATTTTGACAGTCTCACTGAGAAGGTTCAGTACACACGATGTATGTTTAAAGAAGAAGTAAGAAAAATGTCATAAACGTTACCATAATGAAGGGATGCATTAAAACAGTGTGTTATCCAATTATGTGTCGCCAGTTTGACGACGGCCCAGACAATATCCTAGATGAAACGTTTTAGCAAGTATAGACAGGCCAGAAATTCCACTATTAAGACCACCTAACAATAAGACAATTTACGCTTTCAAAATCATATTTAGAAGGTTGCAGCTACATTTTCATCTTGTTTTCTATATCCATTATGCTCTTATTTGAGACTACCTTTGGGACTGTTCAAAAGTGGTCTTAAAGAACACTTTTAAGCAGCCCCAAAGATGGTGTTTATATAGGATTTTTTCTGTATATGCAAGCAGTGCAAACCCAAATGTGACCGTCATTTCTACCATATCCGCAGCATTAAGTATGTCCTTCTCGAGGGGGAATCGACTGCATACAATCAGGGGTACAAGTATTATTATCTCTTTTGTTTGTTTGTTTCGGAGTTTAACGGCCCAGTCAACACTATTTGTGTCATTTTTGGGCCGGTCGGTTTACCTATCCACACTTTTCCTGGTAAGCGGTTAACCAGTACAGTGCACATTTTTCCGCCCTTCTTGAATCATCTAATTAGAATCAGAATCAGCCAATTTGAATTAGAATCAGTTCTAACAACTGCCTTCTTGAATCAGCGGAAGGGAGAGAATGTCCATAGAAAAGATTTCGTGATTAGTCTGCACGAAAGAATCTTGCCGACCACAACAGGTATCGAGCCCGCCTTCTCCTGATCATCAGTCAGCTGTGCATCCGACTGAGCTACCGGGGCCTGCCTTACTACCCCTGTCTCTTGGAAGGTGTAATTTATAACTGTGTCAAAGACATGTTATGTCTTCTTACTTGTAACAACACACAGAAAATGGTTAGTTAGCTTCTCATGTTCTCCGTCAGAAACAGTTTGGCGTTGGGTATACATCAACTTAACAAGTCGGGCCGAGAAATGAACACCCCACTAAACCCGACTTTTTATAGAGAATACTGGGGTTTACTGGGGTATACATTATTTTTCTTTTTTCTGCTCCAAGACATAGGTTGTTTTTTATTTTTGTTTGATTTTAGGTAAAATCACTGTATAGGTCATTTTGCAATCGTTGCTTCCAATTTTGTTGGGGACTTTTACCCGACATTGAGATGAAATGATATATCAAGCCCTGTCGCCCAATGAAACCCATACGGTTTATAAGCATTGACGGTCCGACTCGACCCGCTTTGCCTGGGCAGGCTTAGATCCTCTAAGCGGTTTACCAGTACTCGTGTGCGGTCGGATTCAGCTCTGCGTGGCAGCATCATGCAGCCAGCCCCAGACATAGGTTGATGGTACTCGTTAGAACCGCCTCATTGAGGCGGTTCTAACGAGCACCACAACCTATGTTTGCAGTACAAACAAGAAAACTTTCAGCGATTTTATCAGAAAAGTAGCCATTTAGGAGATGTGAAAAAAAGCAATATGTCGCAGGGGTGTGTTATCGTAATGTTAACGCCTTTTGTACTGAAAAGTAACTTCCTCGCAGGTGTTCATTTCGAAATTTTAGGGTTTCAGGCTCTGTTATTCACCTTATTTGCATTATCTGCTGGTTCCTAGTCTGAAGGTTATCAGTGTTGGAAAAACAGGCAACCAGACCCCCCTGACCTTAAAAGGTCAGGGGGGTCTGGTTACCTGTTTTTCCAGTATTGACAATTTGCAAGCTGGGAGCCAGCAAATAATGCAAATATGGTGAATACCTTGGAAATACATTTTAGAATTGGTTGATTTTTTTCCTGCAAACAGTTATGGCCCTGATCAGAGGCTGTGACAACTGGTCTACCCAGGCTGTGGCTACTGCTCTGGTCAATGTTCAAGTTAAATAGGATAGTGTTTTTGTATGCTTTTGTATGTTTGTAAAAAATGACTCGAAAACCTAACGTTTGTAGAAATTAATCCTAGAAATTTTATGTTTTCTTAAGGTAGGGATGCGTATTGTATATTGCATGAGTGCATGGGGTATGTGAGTGTACCATCTTTTTGTTCTTTTATTAGCCCACCTGAGCCGAAGGCTCTGGGGGAGCTATTGTGATCACTCACCGTCCGTCGTCGTCGCTGTCATCGTCGTCCGTATGTCAGTCCGTTCACAGTTTCGTTTAAACATTATCTTCTTCTAAACTACTGGATGGATTCTAACCAAACTTGATAAAAATGAACTTTTGATGGTCTTTTTTAAAGTTATTCAAAATAATTCCATTTCGTGTAGAACTCTGGTTACCATGGCAACAAATAGGGAAAAATTAGCAAACAAACTTAAAACGCCTTCTTGTGTGAAACCAGAAGGTCAAGGTCTTTGATATTTGGTATGTGCCTTCACCTAAATGAACCTGTGCCAAAGTTGTTCAAATTATCGCCCTGTGGTCAAAATCGGCCCCATCTTAGGGATCACATGTTTTACATGGACCGTTATAGGAAGAACCTTTAAAACATCTTCTCGTCTGAGACCAGAAGGCCCAGGTTTTTAATATTTTGTATCATCTTGTGGACCTCTGCCAAGATTGCAAACAATGGCACAGTCTAGAGACCTTATGTTTACAATAGAATTATATAGGGATCTTTTTTTTAAATCTTCTTTACTTAAACAAGAGGGTCCTGGCTTTTGATTGTTGCTGCACAGCTTCGTCTAGTGGACTTCTTCCAAGACTGTTTAAATCATAGCCCGGGGGCCGAAAATTGCCCCGCCCAGGGGCCCACATTTTTTACATAAACCAGAAACCAGAAGGCCTGGGTCTTCGATATTTGGTACATATCTTTGGGTAGAAGATTTTTTTCAAATTATAGCCCTAGGGCCAAAACTGGTTCCGCCATGAGATACAGATAGATTTATATAAGGAAAATCGTTAAAAAAACTTCTTGTCGGAAACCAGAAGGACCAGGTCTACTATATTTTGTAAACAGCTTCGTCTAGTGGACCTCTACCAAGATTGTTCAAATTATAGCCATGGGCATGCATAGATGCCTACATATTTTAAATATAGTAATTTGGGGAGAACCTTTTTGAAACCAGAAGGCCCAGGCAATTGATATTTAGTATACAGTTTCCTCTAGTGGACCTCTATTAAGCTTGTTCAAATTATAAACCTGTGGCAAAAATTGGCCCCGCCCAGGGGCCCACATGTTTTACATATAGATATATAGGGAAAACCTTTAAGAAACCAGAAGGCCAAGCCTTTGATATTTGATACACAGTTTTCTCTAGTGGATATCTACCAAGATTGTTCAAAGTATAGCCCTGGGACCAAAAATGGCCTCGCCCATAGACTTATAAAGGGACAGCAATAAAAAACCTTCAAATAATCCAGGCCCTTGATATTTGGTACAAAGCTTTTTCTAGCGGACCTCTACTAGGTTTGTTCAAATTATAGCCCTGGAGCTAAAAATGGCTCTGCCCAAGGGCTCACATGTTTAACAGGGAAAACCTTTACAATTCTTCTTGTCTGATATCAGAAGACTCAGGCATTTAGCATTTGATACACAGCTTCCTCTAGATGACCTCTGCCAAGATTTCTCAAATTATAGCCCTGTGGCCCAACAGACGGGCACCACATGTTTTACATACATAGACTTGTATGGGTAAAATCTTTAAAATCTTCTCATCTGAAACCAGAAGGCCCGAGCCGTTGATATTTGGTACATAGCTTCGTCTAGTGGACCTCTACCAAGATTGTTCAAATTATAGCCCTTGGGCCCCACCCATTTTACACAGTTATATAGTCAAAACCTTTGATATTTTGTACACTGCTTCGTCCAGTGGACTTCTACTAAGATTGTTCAAATTAAAGTCCTGAAGCCAAAAATGATCCCGCCCAAGGAGTAACTTCTTTTACATAGACCAATTGAGGGAAAACTAGAAAAACTAGGCCTTTGATTTTTGGTACATATGTATATCTTGTGGACCTCTACAAGGGATATTCAAATAATAACCCTGTGGCTAAATTCTTGAACATTAAATTTATACAAAGTCTTAAAGCAATCTAATTGTGACATTTCAATATTAAGTATGTAAATCTCTTACTCAGGCGAGCGATAAAGGACCATAATTGACCTTTTGTTTTTGGCTTTCTTTTATAGTTTCTCAAAGTAAACTCTTATTGCTTCATCAGGTATGTTTCTAAACAGGGTAAATCATTGAGTTTTGCTGCTAAATTTTTATTTCCTATGTTGCATTTAATTGCCGAGCGGATATTTTCATTATATTAAACGTTATTATGTTTTACAATATTGTCATTATACTTTAAAGGGAATGGATACACATTCATGGGAGGCAACTAAATTATTTTTGTCTCCCATGTCAATAGGGGTCAACTTTTAAAGGAAAGAATTGAGCAAATTCTTTCCTTTTCTTGTAGACCTCTTTTTAAGTGCAGTACGAAAACGCGCCTATATAAATACATTGTAAACTTTACCACCGAAAAACGCGAAAATTTTAGAATGAAAAATGTTATATTATTCTTACTCTGCTCAAAATATAGATAGGGCAATCCGGGTTAATACGGACAGAGGTATAAATGCGGATAGTGGGCGTCAAACGTCAGTGTGTATGTGCTCAAGTATCGTAAAGGTGTTATAGGTATCTCCCTAAACTCGAACATTCGGTTCTTCTACTGCAAGTTTAAACACGATTATATCCCTTTGCAATCACGTTATTTACCCTCCTCATCCGGAGCACCCTTGCTTCCTTTTCTTTTTTCCTGAAACTTCCAAAAGCGGGAGCGTTTGAACAAAACATTTTGTAACCCCATTTAAGGTAGTTGTACTCATTGTTTACGTATAGTGATTTTAAACAAAGTTTGGATCATTAAATCATAATCTGTGACATAATTTTTTATGTAAATTTGGTTTATTACAATGTTATGAGCAGAAATATAAACTGTCGGTATTTTACCAACTGTTTTTTACAAATCGGTAAATACGGACAGGGGTTAATTTAATGCCACAGCCTGCATAAACTTTCTGGCATTTGGATTTTATGTACCCATTTATAGCTAAAAATATGTGCATTTCTTTCCTCTTGCCTGCCCATTCTAGGCTATATATATCCCTTAAATGTTCTTTCTCCCATTTTCATCCCGCTGCACCTCCATCCATTTCCCTGTTTCAACCCTACACCCGCCTTATTCTCTATTATGTCATCGTTAGCCAACTCCAACCTGATAGACTGCTAAGGCCTATTTTTCCCACTTCCATATTTTAGGAGCTATTTGGCCATTTTGTGGGAAAGTAACTGTCCTTATGGCCTTCCTTTGTTAAGGTTTCCATTATGGTCTGGTCGCTTCATGTTTGTGTTTCTTTCCCTTTGGTGTCTTTTATGGGTAGAGTAAGTTAATTGTATCGATTCCTGATCTTTGTTTTACTTCTACTTCACTATGTCCTCCACCGAAGTGGTGGTTGAGGGATTATAAAATTTTCGGTGTGGATCCTGACGGCATATGCATTGTGTGCAAGATATCTCAAATTATATTTAATTTGAGTTTAGTTAGTTTAATTTGAGTTTAATTTGGGTTTAATTCTATAATTTATATTTAATATCATATTTAAAATTAATGTCAGTAACAAGTTAAATACACAATAAAATGTCATTCTTAAATTTAAAATACATTGGTAGATTAAATAAAATTATACACCTCTGTAATTCAATGATATATTTTTTTTAAATAATTGAGTGTCCGTATTTTCCCAACTATTTTTCGTACTGCCGTATTTTCCCTGTATATGCCCGTTCTTTCCCTACCTTTCAGTATTTACCCGGGTCTGGGTTGGTCGCATTTTACCGTAATTACAAGGTTAAAAGTCAACTAAATGTTAGGTTTTAGACATCACAATTCAGCGAAGATAATAAATTAGTATAAAAACCGGTACCCGGTTCCCTAACTCTGAAACGGCACCGGCCGTGGTCATCACGAACTCACGCCTATATAATTTTGAACCCCCTTGAACCCCACTTTTATACAGTAAAACTGCGGTTTACAGGGGTAAACCTTATTTTTCATATATCTGCTCTAAAATATAAGTTGTGGGTATTCGTTAGAAGCGCCTCGATGAGGCGGTTCTAAAGAGTACCCACAATCTATATATTGAGCTGAAATAAGAAAAATATCTCAAATTTTCATCCTGAAATTTTCTTTTTTTCGATGATAAAGTTTACAGTTTATTTGTATAGGCGTGTTTTCGTAGTGAAACGCAAACGCGACGTGTAAAAATCGTCCGTATTTACCCGGATTGCCCCTACTTGTTTGAACTGCATCAACAATCTATATTTTAGACCAGAAATAAGAAAATAAGGTTTACTCCTGCAAATCCCAGTTTTCCTATATAAAAGTGGGGTCCAAGGGGGTCGTAATTATATAGGCGTGTTTTCATGATTGCGACAGGGCTTACAGAAAAGCGAACAGGAAGACCCGCAAGTTGTCCCTCTTTGAAAAATGGCGGGAAAATCTGACAGGTGTTCCCATTTCCCTTTTAAGCAAACTGTGCAGAGCCTGGGTTCGCAGTTTTCCAAAGTCCCTTCAATGAGCAGTCTATAATTTCAACACATGTGGCATCGTTGCTTTTGGGTTAGTCTCAGCTAAATTGTGTTTAACCCTTTCCCACTCAGATACGTGTTTTACGTGTCTGCACCCCACACCCCATTTTAAGCCCCAGAAGCACCTAATACCCCTGGATGATAATGCTTGCTTTACGATTTGTTGGCCATAAAAGCAACCTGTAAAATTTTGGGTGTATGGCCCAACCGGCCGCTAAAATTTATATCTGAGGGTGTCTGGGGCCAAAAATGCCTCAAAATTGATGCTGATAAAACATGCTGCAAACAGTGAAAACGGCCAGTGCCAAATCCCTTAATTGTTGCCTTGACAGCTGTGTGCAGATTAAGATTTAGTCAAAAATTCATGTGAAATCACACTTTTGCCAACTTTGAGATGCCCCCTCATTACCATGATAACAATGATCAAGTCATGAAATGTTGCATTTGAAAGGTTACTGCCCAATGAACATTCATACCGAGTTTGGTGTAAAACAGACCATCCATTATGAAACAATGGCTAGTTGAAGTTGCTGTCGGTGCAACACTGTGAAAATCAGCAAATGCACAAAATCCCTGAGTGGGAAAAGGTTAAATCATGCACGGATAGCAGCACATATTATATTTGCAGAGTCACACTTCTAAGTTTGCGTGTAATTGTGAAGATTCCCGTAAACTATGATGTTCATACGAGTACTCCAAAGAAAGTAAAATTAATAGTCTTTATTACCTACATTATATTGTTTATATTTACATTATTTTCGATCCATTATCGGACTTAAAGGCTTAGATTGAAGCAAGAAAACCATTGCACTCATTTTCCAAATAACAGCGGAACGACTCGTTGACGTTATAATGTCGCAATCGTCCAATCATACTCGGGAGAACCATCGTTAATTTTGACGTCACTTAATGATCTTGTGACGTAGCGTGAGTCATGAGGTTTATGCAACGTCAAATCTACGTCGGTAAGACATAACCTTAGGGACATCACCATCCAAAAATGGAAAACTTACAATTCACTTTTATCATAAATTTTGGAAAAGACAGTACTAAAAGATACAGTCAAAAAAGAGTCCAAAAATGGAGCTTCGGAGTCATCAGAATAAGCCTTCCTCGTGCGGCATTCTATGGCGGTTATATTTCGCGATTAATTGGATTTGTCAGAGTGTCTAGTCATGTAACTGACTTCACCACTGTTCCAATGCGTTTTTTTCTGTTGCTGTTTATTTTGTAATGATTTGTCTTTGAGTGTGTGTATCGCTTATATATTTTTGTTTTGGTTAGCAAATTGGCCATTTTGTGGGAAAGTAACTGTCCTTTTGGCTTTCCGCTATTGGTGTTTCCATAAGGGTCTAGTTATTTCCTGTTTGTGTTGTTTTCCCTTTGGTGTCTCTGATTGGAGGTGTGGGGTAGTTGTATCGATTCCTGGTCATTGTCTTCACTTCTATTTTTAACTGCAATTCTTTGGAGTAAATTCTACCAATCATATAAACACTTTTGCCATTGTGACATAGCCCCTTGATAGATTAAGTTAATGACTAGTTGCCATAGCATATTTTGACACCATTAAATACATGCGTCTATCGTAGTTATTTTGACACTTATAGACTACGGGCTACGAGTCTTGCTTGTATTTCCTCTACATGTATATATCATTGTTCAGTGAGTTCGTCATGTTTTGAATTAGATGTTTTGCTCTTGCCACCTCCTGGCATGAACTCCGTCGGGCGAGTAATTCGAGGTCTATATGGCTCCATCAGGAAAACACGCCTATTTAATTTTGACCCCCTTGGACTCCACTTTTATACAGTTAAAATCGGGTTTACAGGAGTAAACCTTGCCTCTGTGAGGCGGTTCTATCGTGTACCCATAATCTATATTTCGAGCAGAAATAAGAAAAATATCGCCATTTTTCATCCGAAAATGTTCGTATTTTCGGTGGTAAAATTTACAATGTATTACTATAGGCGTGTATTCATAATGCTCTTGTTTTCGTCTTGCATGAAAAAAGAGGGTGTTGCAGAAAATTGAAAAGGGAAACGGCCAGGAACTGATACAATCAGACCCCAAATCCCCACAAGAATATCACTAGGAAAAAAGGTCGAAACAAAACAGACCACTGGTAAGCCGAGTCA
Organism: Lucinisca nassula; assembly: GCA_963580285.1. Classification (NCBI taxonomy): domain Eukaryota; kingdom Metazoa; phylum Mollusca; class Bivalvia; order Lucinida; family Lucinidae; genus Lucinisca; species Lucinisca nassula. The sequence goes on along the minus strand of OY757011.1, from coordinate 130,428,348 downwards.
GCAGCCCTTTCCCAAACAGGTGGTTAGTCAGAATATCCAAAAATATCAAAAAAGAACAACATACATAATAAGGGAAGAATCTGAATCATCAACATGACAAGTATTAAACAGGAAGGTCATAAAAATGAGAACTAAAAACGGGGGACGAATCAGAATCCCCAACATACATAATTATGCAAAGAAACAGAATCACCAATATAAAACAGGAAGGAACTACAACAAAAGTACCGACTTGGAACGGTCAGTAAAATTACTGGTGGGTTTACGTATACTTTACGGGATCCCAACCCCTATTTTCACTTTAACTGTGGTTCAAACATGCATTTGAAGGTGAAATTCTCGCCTGAGTTCATGCTATCGTGTCAGTAAAAGGCAAAAACTAGAGGTGGGTAATTCAGGGTCCTTTTATAGAACATATCTAAACAGTCTGCTTGTTTTTTTTTTTTTGTTTTGTTTTTTGTTTTGTTTTTTTTGTTTTGTTTTGTGTGAAAAGGTGTGTATATGTGTGTTTTAGTTTTTGTTTTGCAAGACAGTCATATAGACCCGAGTTTAGCCATGATATAGACCTGAGTTTTATCATGATGCCAATACCAAGGCAAATAGACATTGAATTTCTCATCCAAGCTGATATAAAGTTTTGTCAAGAAAAATCATCTAATAATTTTAATATTTATGACACACGTATCTTTATTTTCAAGATCTGTTTGTGCGCGTGATATCAATTTTTGATGCACTTCTTATTTATGTGTGTATTTATTTATTTATTTATTTTATACACGATACGTGTGAACGTAGCAATCAGGCACAGCTTTAATTAAATCAGGCACAGCTTTAATTTTACTAGACCTTGTTATATTGGTGCTTTTTGTTTGTAAAATAAATAAAGAATCAGAATCGTTCTTACTTTGATTTTGTCGCCTAGTATGAATATTACTATAACCCAGTCTTTGTTGTGAATTACTACCGATTTCCATATTCATTAGACTTTGGAATGAACATGATACGCAATTACTGTGATTTCAAAGCTGCTGCTGCACCCTTTGAACTTTAGATTATGATGTCACAAACTGACAAGGATAGAAAAGTAATAGACAGATTAAGACATAATAAGTATGCAGGTATCCAATCAGATACAATTACCACTTCAGTAATTAGCACATGTCAAATAAGAGGTAGTCTACCACGTGTCAATCACCTGTGTCAAGCCTTGAGTACAAAGAGTTTGGTGAAAGTTTGATTATCTTTCTGGTACATTGACCTCTGAAATTACACCAGGTCAGAAAGTCTAATGGATATTGAAATCGGTAGTATAACATGACATGTAACCAGTAAGCATCTCTTACAGATGCTTTCTTTTCTCTTACAGATGGTTTCTTTTACATGCCGTGTCCCCGGTTGGTTCCGCTATTCGTTAGTTGAATGGGTAAAGGTATTTTTTTTAGTTTTGTTATTATATGGTCGTACAAGTATTAGCTTTAACAAAAAGCTTGATTCTACGCTTAGCACACATTAGTTTGTGTAGTCATAGGATTTGAAAGTGCAGTGACAAAACTGTTCGTGTGTATTTTCGTGTGGAATTGAATAACAGCTAAAGATTCATAATGTTCATTCCAGTTTCACATTCAAACAAAACTACCATTTTTTCACCATGACAACGACTTGTACTAACGAAACAAAAAATCCGTAAAACAGGAACATCTATCTAGTTTTCTTTCATTTGAGCCCCGCCAAGCGAATTTGGGTCTTCGAGCATTCCGTCATGACAAATTTTAAATGCGCATGCCCAGCCATTCAGAAGGGCCAGGGATATGGCTTTCTGTCTGAAGGTTCCTCTTGATTCACTGCTTGTATGAGCGAGCAGCGAAGGCTCTGGCGAGACTGCGCGGATGCGCAGGCTCGCCTGAACCTTCGCTGCTCGCATAGGCGATAAGTACCAAAATCGCTTGACGCGGCCCATTTTACATTGTATGTTAACCTTTTAGAAAGAAGTCGCTAACCGTATCTTTTTAAATATGAAAACCAACAGAAAATAAATATACTATATTATGGGAGGTAAGTCAACTTCGTGTAAACCCAGAATATATGTTTATTTTGTAAGCATGAGAGCGTGTGATAAACTTAATGAAGCGATCATGTCAATCCCGGGTTTTAATCACAAATAACGTGGATGACGTATCACTGAAAGCTCTGTTCTTGGCCCCTGTCTGTTTCTTATCTACATAAACGACATGCCAGACACCATACACAGTAACACCAGGCTGTTCGCAGACGACAGCATCGTGTATCTGCCGATCTCTGGTCAAACTGACTGCCAACTCCTTCAAACTGACCTCTCAAACCTAGAAAAATCGGAAAGTGAATGGCTAATGACGTTTAATCCTGACAAGTGTGAGGTGATCAGGATCATTAAAAAGAAAAAAGGCATACCATATTTGAATACAAATCCCATGGCAAATCACTAAATTCAGCAAATTCGGCAAAGTATTTGGGTATCACAATTTCTCAGCACTTGTCATGGACGAAACATATCAACCTGATCACAACAAAAACAAACAACACATTGAAATTTATAAAAAGAAACATCCAAAATACAAACCAGAAATTAAAAGAATGGCTTATAAAACATACATCCGCCCTCTGCTTGAATACGCTGCACCTATGTGGGACCCCTGACAGAAAAATATATCCATCAAATAGGAATGCTTCAACATCGCGCGGTAAGATACATATGTAATGACTACAGTTTCCTTAGCAGCGTTAGCGCCATGCTTTCCAAAACTCAACCTCCCAACTCTTGAAAAACGAAGACAGATTTCATCTTAGGTTATGTTTTATTAAATACAAAACAGCCTAGTAAAAATCCAACCCCCGTCATACATACAGCCATCTTTGAGAAACAGTCAAATCCCATTCTCTAGGATTAACTCTCATAAGTACTCATTCTTCTGCCGTACTGCCAGACTCTGGAACAATCTCCCTCTAGATAAATGCAAAAGCCCAGACCTCGGTACATTCCGAGCAGGACTCCTCAAAATCTAAAAGTAGCACCTAATAAAATCATCCTCATCTTTCATTCTTATCATCCTCATTATTTCATTACCCCAAATTACATACTGTTATGCTAATTTCACAGTCCAAATAAATTCTAAATCCCATAATGAATTGTTCCTCAAAAAGTTTTGTTTCTGGCCATTTTTCGCATGCACCGCAATTCATATAATACTCTACAAGAGGTGTTTGGAGTATCGGGCAGATTCAGAATAGAAGTAAAGGCAATGATCAGGAATCGATACAATTAACCCACAGCTCCCATCAGAGACACCAAATGGAGAGAAACACAATCATGAAACAACAAACCCTAATAGAAACATCTATAGCGGAAAGCCAAAAGAACAGTTACTTTCCCACAAAATGGCCAATTGGCTATCCAAACCAAAATAATATAAGCGATACCAACACTCAAAGACAAACCATAACAAAAATGAAGCGCGACAGAAGAACCGCCTTGGAACGGTCAGTGAAACAAATTCCACTTGGGCTGGTTTGTGTGTGTGTGTGTGTGGGGGGGTCTTAAATCGATTTTACGTAGCCACAAATCTCGCCCTTACTTCCGTCGCGATAAGCATTCAACCAGTCATGGCATTTGTTCAATGCTTCCGGAGCAAACGTAAACATTATATAATTAAGGGTTTGCTTGATTCACCGTTCCAAGTGCACCGATCAGTGTTCTGTTCAATCAAGTGGTTGTCACGTGGTACGGTGCAATGTTCTTGTGCTACACTTTCTGTCCTACTTTTGAGGAGTTGTGAAGTACCGTGACGATGGAGCAATGCACCAGTCTTGTTGCCAAATTCAAGGCATTTTACATTTGTAGCTTCCTACCAGAATCGCGAAGCATAGATAAATGTTGAAAGTTCTTGAGATCATAAAAAAGAATTAGCTTCAGATAGCTTACAGAATGCATTCACTAATTCTCAATCATAGTTCTGCACCATACTTGATTCACTAGAGCAAGGTCCACGTTTAATTTGATTTTTTGGAAAGTGAATGATTTTTAATGATTTCAGTCACCTTTTTCAGTCAGGTGACTGATGAAATAAACAAACCCATGTAAGAAAATAGACTTAGCGCCTAATGTAGGAAAGCTGTGTATGTTCTGTGCTTGAGTCAAAACAGACGACACACTCGTAAGTCATTGGAACATTGCATTTCACTTGATTAAAAAATAAAAACAGAACAGTCACATGACAGTGCAACGTTCAGGAACAGACTGTGACTGTGCAACGTTCAGGGGCAGTTTAGAACAGCCGCATCAAGCGCAACCGTAGACAATCATAGGTCAAGTTGGTTGCACTATACGATGGTAAAACAAAACAAAAGTTGGGGTTAATCTTCATTTAGTCTTCTATAAAGTAGGAAAGTTGTCTACCTTACTTCTCCAGTTTTCAAGCATTCTATTTGTTAAGATGTTACAAACATATTGAAGTTACACATGTGCCTATTTAAAGATGAAACAAGCACTTTTTGACCAAATATCAGCATTTACAGTGTTGACGGGATCGTTAAACATCAAATCAAACAAACAAATAATCTAAAATAATAAAAAAAAAATACTGTATCACCTTGGGAATCAAGGCAATTCACCGACAAGACAACTCACCGACACGGTTTATGGAGACAATTCACCGACACAATTGAAGACAATTCACCGACACGTTTTGAAGACAATTCACTGACAAATTTCTTCAAAAACAATCGACCTGTGACTGATAATTATGATTGGTAATCAAAGGTAATTTTGGATAAATGTTGTATTGTGTTTGACTGACCATACCTGTGAATGACCAGGCCTTTTTCTACCTGTTGGGGAACTTCTGTCGGTGAATAGTCTTCAATTCAAATCACTATACTAAGAAAGGGGAACGGTTCAAACCATGACTTCTGTTCTGCATAATTTAGGATGCGGCTGGTGGTGGATGCGCTCTCACCATAATTCTTTAATAGGAATAAGGTTGCCTCGTTGACTTAGTGTCACTTAGATTTGTCTGTCGGTGAGCTGTTTCAAAGTCTTTCTTTCTTTCTTCCGGTTTCGCCTTAACCCCATGAGGGGACACGGAAGGTTTATATTACATACACTCCAAGTCTCACCGAGGCTAACCTGTAGCTTTTATGATGTTGATTTATGGGAGTGCAATATTCATCACTCGATCATTGAAATTGAAGGATAAAAATGAGGCTCGAACCTTGAACAAGGGGTAGGCTATTTTGACATGCAATCGAGATATAAAAATTTAAGTAGAGGCAATGATCAGGAATCGATACAATTAACCCACAGCTCCCATCAGAGACAGATATAAACCGTCATTTTTCTAAGTTTCCTTATATTAGATCTAAATTTAAATCACGCCATCAAAATAAAATGTTAAAGTTTATTTATATGCGGTTGAAAACGGTCTCTGTGAATTAGCTTGTCATAAATAGGCAAACATTTAATGAAGTACGTTATTCTACATTCCTTGTTTTAATCAAAAACGTGATAATACATCATTTTATTTTCAAAATAATGTTTACTTTTTATCATCTGAGCTATGAATGCTATATAAATGTGTCGGTGAATTGTCTTCAAAAAGTGTCGGTGAATTGTCTTCAATTGTGTCAGTATAGATTTGTATTGCCGGTGAATTTTCTTGTTCCCTCGCAGTGTCACTATGTTTAAGTTTCTTAATATTGCACACGATAATCAAAGGACTTACAGAAATGGTATTTATTTATTGATAAACACATTGTATAGGAGATGTCACGTGATCAGGTGCGTGAAATGAACACCCCTAAACCCCACTTCATATGTAGAAAATTGGGGTTTACACAGTATACATTTTTTCTGCTCCAACACGAAGGTTGTGGGTACTCATTAGAACCGCCTCGGTGAAGGTGAAGGATTGTCTAAGGACGTGCCACCAGTAGGCCTAAACAATTCTGAACAATCTATGTTTGGGGTAAAAGAAAAATAAAAAATATATATGCGAGAAAAATAACCATTGTAGAGATATGAAAGCATGCTTTATGACACAGGTATGTGTTGTCGTATTAAAATTGAAATGCACAAAAAAGAGGGGGTGGGGGGAGCCGGGACGTTTCGCCCCCAAACCGTTTCCTCCCCTAGTCGTTTCGCCCCCAGGACGTTTCCTCCCTGGTCGTTTCTCCCTAGTCGTTTCGCACCCCCTCCCGGTCGATTCGACCCCCTAGTCGTTTCGTCCCCCTAGTCGTTTCGCCCACTTTTCAGTGTAAGGCTAATTTTCAATGTTGAACTTTTATTCGAGGTGAGAAGAGACAAATATTTAAGTAGCATCATCGCCCTGTCACGTCAGCCTAAGTATCTGTATCTGTTCGTTAACGGACATCATTCATACTTGAACAATATGTCTCTGATGGCGCGTGAAAAAGAGAAAGTGGGAAATATTGGAAAAAAACACCTAGCTGTGGATAGACAAGAAAGAAAAGAAAGCAAAGATTCCTGCCGGCTTTTTCAAATCATCATTGGAAACCAGACCTCTCCAGCTACAGTGGCGTCGCCCAACCGGCACAGGTTCAAAAATCCCTTACAGACCAGCCCCTACCTGGCTGTTAAAATGAGAGAGCAGACGGTCCCTGCTTGAAGGATACCAAGTCAGGGGCCTCAGAAACAGTGCTGGTAAAGAATTCCAATCTAGGGAAGAAGCTGTACTTGAATGTATCAAGCTAACCGTGTTGCCTGATCAAGGTATGCACTATTTGCTTACAGTTCAGGAATAACTGGGTCGGACGCCGCAAATCTGATCAGAGTAAACACAAATTGCTGACAGAACATTGATGGAAGGAATCGACTTGATCATTGCTTCCACTTCTATTTATTACGTTGCATCGGCGTTGAAGCGTCGTTGCGTAGACGACATTTGCGGCAATACTCAACCATGAATTACCTAGTGGGCACACAATGTGTATGCAACGTCGTATCAACGCCGATGCAACTTTATTACGTTGCATCGGCGTTGACGCGATGTTGCGTAGACGGCATTTGCGGCAATCTTCAACAATGTATTACTGGCCGACTCTGTCAACGAACCAACCGACCAATTTAAAACAAAACTGGTAAAGGTGCTTAAGCGATAATTAAAGACGTTTAACTTTACAAAGAGCGCATGTTTTCACACCTTATCAATAAGGGCATTAATTGTGCGATTAATGAGTCAAATCAAATAAACAATGTGATTAACGGTATTGATCAAAACAGGTAATAATTCCTAATTATTATTTTCATTCAAAGAACAGGTTCTTCTTTCTCTCTCTCTTTCTCTATGTCTCATATATGAATGAATCTTTTTTATATAAAATATAGTAAAATAGTTTGGGGGCGAAACGACTAGGGTTTTGGGCGAAACGACTAGGGGCCAAAAAAGGAATCGAGACAATTCATCGACAAGACAATTCATCGACACGGTTTTTGGAGACAATTCATCGACACAATTGAAGACAACTCATCGACACTTTTTGAAGACAATTCATCGACACATTATTATGTTGAAATTATACACAAGCTGATAAAATGAAGACAATGTTTTGAAAATAAAATTATCTATTATCACATTTATGATCAAAATTACGAATTTAGAAAAAATTAATTCAATCTTTTGGCTTATTGACCATTTTAACCGCATTAGTTTGCCTCGTCTGATTTGATGTCGCAAAACAGTGACTGTCGGGGAGCTGTCTCAAAGTAGTTGAGGATAGCATGTAGCTTTTAGGGTGCTGATTGCTATGTAGTGGCAGTATTGATAGTACGACCACTGGAGTTGAAGGATAATTTAGCCTCGAGATTTGTACAATTCGCATTTAGATACATAATTCTGATCATGAGATATAAACCGTGTCGGTGAATTATCATCTAGATAATAAGCCTATGCGATGGACCTTGATTAATCCCACTTTAGGGGTAAAAGTTCAGTTTAACCATTTTTGTACCAAATGGAATCCTCCTCCTTATATATAGCATGAGTCCATTTAAAAATGTAGGGTTGTCAGGTTGTGTTTTCAACTAAATTTGTTTTGGAAAATAGCTGAACTTTTTGCAAACAGTGTAGGCCCTGATCAGACGCCGCGTTCTGCGGCGTCTGAGCTGAGCCTACACTGTTTGCCAGGGTACCCGTTTTGGGGTATATGGTATTGAATGGGATTATGTTTACTTTTCATATTTCTGCCTATAAACGTTAGGCGTTATCGTTGGAATCGTTTCGATTTGAGCAGAATCTTATTTAATGCTGAAAATTTAGGGGAAAAATGCAAACATACATGTAACTCACAATCAAGCTTCACTTGCCATCTTTTTTATTTTGATTATGAAAGTTTTGAATAATATTTGACCAAGTTCCGTACACATTTTCTTTTATGCGGTTAAAAGGGTCTATAAGCCAAACTATTGAATTAAATGTTTCTAAATTCGTTATTTTGATCATAAACGCGATAAAAGATAATTTTATTTTCAAAACAGTGTCTTCATTCTATCAACTAGTGTATAATTTCAACATAATAATGTGTCGATGAATTGTCTTCAAAAAGTGTCGATGAGTTGTCTTCAATTGTGTCGATGAATTGTCTCCAAAACCCGTGTCGATGAATTGTCTTGTCGATGAATTGTCTTGTTCCCCCAAAAAAGGGGGGCGAAACGACTAGGGGGGAACGACCAGGGGGAAAACGTCTTTTGGGCGAAACGTCTTGTAACCGACGGTGGGGGGAGGGGGGGTGGGTGTAGGATGGGCGACCGTTCCGGTAATTAGGTCCGTTCCGGTAAATTGCGCACCGCTTTTATCCACTGAGTAGTTTCCCCTGAATACTCTTTTCTTAAAAGAGCAAGCAATATGGCGGAAACAGAAAATAAATATGAAGCGGCAGAGTCAGAAAAGTTAAATGTGATCAATTCTGAGCTTAATACGCTGTACTGTCAAGTGCAACAGTTAAAAATCCCATTGAGGTGTTTGAAAGAGTCTTCAAAACCTTTTCTTATTAAAGGAAAGAAGCATGAAAAGCATAGTTGTTTATCTTCCTTGACAAAACTTTCGTTTATAATCGGTCTTCTTTCATGTTTTGTATACTGTACCATTAACTATGATTCGTTGCATAGAAACATCATATCTGCAAGTAGAAAGGCTTTCATTAAGGTAAGTTTGAACCTCAAAATCAATTAGGATTTCTTAGACGAAACTTGGCTTTTGCACCTAGGCAGACAAAGGATGTTGCATATAGGGCATTGGTTCGCCCTCAGCTAGAATATGCATCGCCCGTTTGGCATCCCTGTGTTGAGGCTCGGATTCGGCAGGTGGGGAGGTGCGGGGGGCGGCTGCTCGGTAGGCCTGCCGGCGATGGCGCAATAGAAGCAGCGTCGGTGGCATGCTTGACGGGCTGGAGTGGCCGTCCCTGGGGGCCCGTCGTGGGCGGTCCTCTTTGGCCTTCTTCTGTAGGATGCATTCGGGTACAGTGGCCGTTGGTGAAGATAAATACTTGACCCCTGTGACAGTTTCAACTCGAACAAGGGCATCAAAAGTAAACAACTCACAGTATCACAGGTACCAGTCCTACAGTGATGCCCTGAAAAATTCCTTCTTCCCTAGGACTATTCCACAGTGGAATAGTCTTCCCTCTTCTGTGGTGAATGCTAAGACTGCAGAGGAGTTCAAAGCCCATACAGTGTAAGATTGAGACTCAGAGGTATGCGTTTTAGTATACCTCTGTTATTCAGATTTTAAATAGTTTTAAGGACTCACCCAGTGACTTCTCTTTTTTTTTTTTTTTTAAGCTAAATTCTAAATTTAGCTACGCACCCAACTGAGGTAATGGCCAAATATGACCGACTCAGTATAAGAAGATAGATAATCCCCCCCCCCCCCCCCCCTGAACCTTCAAATCAATTTTAATCCCCCCCCCCCCCCCCCCCCCCCCCCCCCCAACCAAACACACTTTCTTTCTCCCGATACTGTTTTCGGTCAATTCTGACCATGATAACAGGTTTTGGGTGTGGCACAAAAAGTTTTCAATCCCCACCCCCAAAAAAGAGCTTTGTGACACAGCCACCAGCAGATTAAAACTATTTACAAGAAGTCATCAGGGGAAGGATATTATATATTGGCCTTAAACCCATCAACTGTCTCAGAAGAGACAGATTGGATTGTAAGGCCATTCCCAGGCGCAATTGTCCTGGGGAAAGAAGAACTCTTAAAACCATCTGTGGTAGCATTAGGATGGTGATAATGAAAGGGATGGGACCTGGTTCTCCTACATCCTCCACCAGCTTCAGATAGGTACCTACTCTTTATCTATAATGGTTAAATTATTGTGGATTTTATGGAATAGAGTAGGAGAAGCCTGCAGAGTCGGCCACTGGAGTTCTTCAAGAATCTCTCCAATGTGACTTTTGTTGGGCCAATGTCTGCAGGTCCAGCAAGCAGCAGTCCTCTGAACTTTTTCTATTCTATCAGTCTTCTTTTGATGATAGGGCATCCAAACTGGTGCTGCATTTTCAAGCTTGGGGCGGACTAAAGTTTTGTATGCAGCATCCTTGGTTTCCCTTAGTGCGAAAGCCAAATTTCTACGAAGGAAACCAAGTGTCTCAGTAGCCTTACTAGTTATCTCATTAATGTGTTGACCCCACTCGAGGTCATCAGTGATTTGAACTCCTAAGTATTTACTATTTAGCAGAAGAAACATTCTCACACACACACAGACAAACATAATTTGTAGATGCCAAAGTCTTGTTTGTTCGTTTGATTTGAAGTTCAACATCCCCATCAACAATACATAGGTCATTTTGGAGATGTTGCTTCCAATTTTATGGGACTTTTACCTGCATTGTGATGAAATGACATCTCAATCCCTGTCGCCCAATGAAACCAATAGGGTTTATCAGCATGGATGGGCCGAAAAGCATAGTTGTGTATCTTCCTTGACAAAACTTTCGTTTATAATCGGTCTTCTGTCATGTTTTGTATACTGTTGCGTTAACTATGATCCCTTGCATAGAAACATCATATGAAGTCTAGGAACTAGTTCTGTTGGTCGAAGGTCCTGGTGAAGGATTATCATTTTGATTCTTACTCGAACAGCTTTGTGGTAGAAGTTTGCCAGGGCTATCCTCTAAGCAGTTTACCAGTACTCGTGTGCAGTCGGTTTCAGCTCTGCGTGGAAGCCCATCTATTTCCTCAAGCCCCAAAGGGCAGAGGATGTCAAAGCCATAATGATACATGTACAAAATCAGGCATGGCCTAGTAGTTCCACTCCAGTACCACCATACTTCAAACAACCCAGTGGATTATCATGACACACTAGCCACATCTTTGCATTACGTCAGATTTATACCACAGCCAACGGGTAACCAGAAGGACTGAAATCACCCTGGGAACGACAGAAATGTCCATTGTAGGGTGTGGTAAGGTTGATGTATGGTGTGGTATGGCTGATGTGTGGTCGGGAGGGGAACTTAGGGTGTGCAAAAGTTAAGGTAGGGCCGGTAGTAGTATACTGAAATCCCAGTGGAAATCACCATTGTTTTGGTGTGTCGCAGTGTGGTACTGAAATAAAGTTGTTCTACACTGTACAATAACAGTGATCAAATGAAGTCATCCACAGTCAGCTGATCAGCTTGTCTTTAAAATGCTTGGCTAATAGGCTTTTATCTTCTGTCACTTTCAATCAAACGCTGCCTTATCTAGCCCAGCATCTCGAAGTGTTTTGTTTATGTCTTCAACCCGGTCAAAGATATCTCATGGGTGTCGCCTGAGTCGTTATGTCATTTTGCCGGACTCATTGATAACAGCGATGTCAGGACATAGTTTGATCATCTGGGTGTACATTGTTCTATCCTCTGACAGCATCTTGGCATTGCTCATCTCTTTTCCTGAAGTTGTCCCATAGACCACCCAGTAGACTGACCCTGGCACTCGTAGGACCCTGTTGCAGAATTCCAACAGCCTGTTGATGAAGCTTGTTACCATAAAATGCTATCTTTTTATACATTTTGGACTGAAAGGGAAACATAATCAACCGGTGCACCATCACAGATACCCAGTTTTTCTAAATATGACCTTTGATCTCACACCATGACCAAAATCAAATCGAAACAAGGCATTGCATGTGATACAAATCCCCTCGCACAAGACAATTTCATGTGTGGAAATCACTGAAATGGCAAAAGTCCAACTTGCTTGAGATATAATCATATGTCACATTTGTGTAAAGTTTGTTTAAAAACCCATCAATAAATGTATGTTCTAGAGTGATGACACTGTTTCTCTAAAAATAACCATAGTGACCTTGACTTGATGCCATGACTGCAAAAGTAGATCTTGCTCAAGATATTATCATGAGCATCTTTTGTGTGAAGTTAAATTAAAATCTGTTAATAAATGTAGGCGGTAGAGGGATGACAAAGTTTTTAAAAAAAACACAGTGACCTTGACCTTGAGGTCATGACCTTGAAAGTCAAAGCAACTCGAGATATTATCATAAGAAACATTTGTGTGAAGTTCTATTAAAATCCATCAATAAATGTAGGCACTAGAGCGATGACAAAGTTTTTATAAAAATAGCCACAGTGACCTTGACCTTGAAAGTCGAAATAGCACGAGATATTGTCATAAGGAACATTTTTGTGAAGTTATATTGGAATGGATGAAAAAATATAAGCGCTAGAGCAATGACAAAATTTTTGTAAAAATAGCCACAGTGACATTGACCTTGAAAGTCAAACTCGCTCGAGGTATTGTCATAAAGACATTTGTGTGAAGTTGTATTGAAATCAGTGAAGAAATGTAGTCGCTAGAGCGATGACATATTTTTCTGAAAATAGCCACAGTGACCTTGACCTTGAAAGTCGAAATCGCTCGAGATATTGTCATAAGGAACATTTGTGTGAAGTTATATTGAAATCGGTGAAGATATGTAAGCGCTAGAGCCATGACAAAGTTTTTTCTAAAAAAAGCCACAGTGACCTTGACCTTGAAAGTAGAACTCGCTAGAGATATTGTCATAAGGAACATTTGTATGAAGTAATATTGATATTGGTGAAAAAATGTAAGCGCTAGAGCAATGCCAGAGTTTTTCTAAAAATAGCCACAGTGACCTTGACCTTGAAAGTCGAACTCGTTTGGGGTATTGTCATAAGGAAATTTATGAAGTTATACTAAAATCAGTGGAGAAATGTAGGCGCTAGAGCGATGACAAAGTTTTTCTAAAAATAGCCATAGTGACCTTGACCTTGAAAGTCGAAATGGCTCGAGATATTGTCATATGGAACATTTGTGTGAAGTTATATTGAAATCGGTGAAGAAATGTAAGCGCTAGAGCAATGACAAAGTTTTTAATGCACAGTGACCTTGACTTTGAGGACCTGACCTTGAAAGTTGAACACGCTCGAGATATTTTTATAATCCTTATAAGGAACATTTGTGTGAAGTTATATTGAAATTGGTGAAGAAATGTAGGCGCTAGAGCGATAACAATTTTTTTCTAAAAATAGCCACAGTGACCTTGAGGTCATGACCTTGAAAGTCAAACTCGCTCGAGATATTGTCATAAGGAACATTTGTGTGAAGTTATATTGAAAACAGTGAGGAAATGTAGGCGCTAGTGCGATGACAAAGTTTTTCTAAGAATAGCCACAATGACCTTGACCTTGAGGCAATGACCTTGAAAGTCGAACTCGCTCGAGATATTTTATAAGAAGCATTTGCGTGAAGTTATATTGAAATTGGTGAAGAATTGTAGCTGCTAGAGCGATGACAAAGTTTTTCTAAAATAGCCACAGTGACCTTGCCCTTGAGGTAATGACCTTGAAAGTCGAACTCGCTCGAGATATTGTCATAAGGAACATTTGTGTTAAGTTATATTAGAATCGGTCAAGAAATGTATTCGCTAGAGCGATGGCAAGAAAAGTATGTATGTAGTTCGTACGGGACAAATGCTATATCCCCTCTCACAACTATGTTGTGCGAGGGGATAATCAGATCAAAATTTAGATACCTTCATGCACATCTGCAGTCCCTAAGCAATATCATATATGTGCACCAAGTTTGGTCACCATAGGCCAAGAAATAAAGAAGTAGTTGCATCCACAAGCATTTTCTTGAGAATTGTACCTTTGACCCCTGGGATCAGATAAAAATTTGGATACCTTCATACACATTTGCAGTCCCTAAGCAATATGTGATCCAATTTGGGTCACCATAGGCCAATTAATAAACAAGAGGCTCATGGGACTCTATGCTCACCAGAGCTCAGATGGGCCTGGCCAACTGGTAGCTATGGTATGTACATGTATTTTACCATGGTATAGTTTTACACTACCGTTTATAATGTCTAATGTCTCGCATACAAACCTCCACACCCAATGAACACCCATGTTGCTCTGTAGTCTGTATCTGAAATATTACCATCTTATGAAGTGGACGGGGTAGGGTATGGACCCAACAGAGCACTGCTTGGTATCACTGAATGCATCATATCATAAATTTGGTATAGTTATGCCTTAAGCATAAGGGAAAAGAACAATACATATGGTTTAGTGGTATGGATCTGTACAGTTCCTGAGATATAAGGCCATTTTAGCAGTGGAGGGGTTGGGACAAGGCCCAACAGATCGCAGAAAAGCCCAAAAGTGGTGTCATTGAATGCTTCTTAGCATACATATGCTTAAAGACACATTTTTCGATAATGACCTATATTAAAGAATCCAGTGTTGAGATAAAATACACTTGGGGTATTCTGGCTGTCATACAGGTAGGGGGCCAAGAGAGGGTAATAAATTATCTAGGGATATGACTGACAAATGACATATAATCATTTACACCTAGGTCCTTACTTTGATTTGCATGGAAGAAACAACAGCACTATTTTTGATTTTATATTTAGTAGCTATTATTTATATTCATTACAGAAAATGCCATTTCAAATATATTGGTAAATTTTTCCACCAAATTGATTTATTTTTTCAGATAAAATTCTGATATATTTATTTGTTCTGCTCAAAACATATATTGTGGGTACTTATTAGAACCACCTCCGCGAAGCGGTTCTGGCGAGTACCCACAATTTGTATTTACAGTGTGACTGCTTTTTAGAACTGCCTCTATGAGGCGGTTCTACCGAGGACACACACTATATGTTTTTTGAGCAGAAATAAGAAAAATAATGTATATCCCTCTAAACCCTGATGTTTTAGACATTATATGATTTGTGTGTCACATACATTCAACCAAAATAAATAAATAAATAAAGTTTAATTGATTGATTAAATTTTTAGGTTAATTCATTTAATAAATTATTTGTTCACTTCTTTGCACCTTTGAGTAAAGAAAACAATGGATGGTGTTTTTCTTTACTTTATTTTAAAATAAAAAGAAGTAATTAAAAACAATTTTTGTTGGAAACAATTTTAGTAAATTATACTATCACTCAAGTATCCTTATTGAACCCCCTATTAAACATATCAATCTGCTCAAATCACCTCATGATCACTTAGATAAGATAAACATTTGATGTGCACTATGGTCTAAAGGACATGTTTATTGGAGATCATTAGACAGGCCACCCCTTTTATATAAGGAAAAAATTGTGTCTTTAAGAGGTGGGAATGGTTTCTCAGATATATGGCTTTTTATGAATTGGAGAGGTGGGCCATTACCCGGGGGACCCCCAGGTTTCGTCTTATCATAAGGAACATGAATATATATGATTATGGGGTGGGGCTCTGAACAGTTTCTGAGATATTTGGCTTTTTGTGAAATGGTGGGGTGGGGCATGGCCCCGGCGCGCCCCAGGAGACCACTTTGTTGTTATCCCTCAACATGACTTATCATAAGGAACAAGAATATATATGGTTTAGGGATGAGGATCTGAAAGGTTCCTAGAAGCCTCCTTGGTGTAGTGATTTTGCTACTCACCTTGTAAACTAGGAGTCACAGAATTGATCCCGGGCTTTTCCAGACTTTCGGATGAGTCTTAAAACCGAAGTCCCGTCTCCGAATTACTTTAGCTGTTGTTGAGACATAAAACGCAAACACTCTGAAAGGTTTCTGAGATATCGGACCTTTTATAAAGTGAAAGGAGTTGGGCAGTACCCCTACACACCCAGAGAATTCCCAGGTTGGTGTCACTGAATGCATCTTATCACAAGGAACAAGGATATATATGTTTTATGGGTGGGGGTCTGAATGATTTCTAAGATGTATGGCCCTTTTATGGAATGGAGGAGCCGGGCCATGACCCCCGCACACACTGGTGGACCCCCAGGTTAACGTTAAAGCATATGGCTGAAAGAAATTTACTCAAGGAACATTTCTATAAAGATTTTCTCCAAATATCTCCAAAGGCTTGGCAGTTAAGGTAATTTCTATATTTTCCCCATTATAAGTCTATGGAAACGCTAAGTTGCCGTAGCAACCAACTTAATTAAAAACACAAACTGTCAGTCCCCCTGCCAAAGGATGCTACAGCTAAAAGTTGGGCCCAATTGGCCCAGTGGTTTCAGAGGAGATGTCGTTTGAAAATGTTGACGTCAGACAACGACGTGGGATAACTACCTATCCAATAAGCTACCCTTGGGCCTTCGGCTCTGGTGAGCTTAAATGACCCCCCCCCCCATGAACCCAGGGTTGGGTGGGGTCAGATCAAAATTAGGATACCTTCTGGCTCCATGCACATCTGCAGTCCCAAAGCAATATGTGTATCAAGGTTGGTCACAATAGACCAAGAAATAAAAAAGAAGTTGCATTCACAGGGTTTTTTGACAGATGGAAGGAAGGGCGGACGGACACCCAAGGCGAAACTATTATACCCTTTCCTTTTTTTTTTTTTTTTTTTTTTTTTCAAAAACACAGGTATAATAACACGTAATTTATTTATAAATAAACAAGTAATTAAAACATTATTGGGAACAGAAATCTGTAGATCAATAGAATTAAGTTATTACATGCACAAAGTCTAGAAATAATATTACTCAACTGTTTAATTAGTTTATCAATACATACTGCCGGTTTGTTTGTTTGAATTGAGGTTTTACAGCCCCGTCAACACTATTTAGGTCAAGGTTGGCAAAAGACTGGTGGTTAAAACCGGTTTTAATGGGTCATGACTGGTCGATTGGTGGTCAGTTGGGTCAAATGAGTATATGCCTCTGTCCTGTTGCTTTCTGGTCTTAAAAGCTTTCCCCTACATCATATACACAAGGTTAGACTATATTTTCATCAGTGAACAGGACAAAATAGTTTTTCAGTCTCTGTTGGGAGCTGTGGGTTAATTGTATCGATTCCTGATCATTGCCTTCACTTCTACTTATTAATAACAGTAATTATTTGAGCTCAAAAGACATTATTGCAGGTCTGTTCTTTTTAATCAATCTATATAATTATCCTCTACTCCTTTATAGGTTAGACCAATTGTTCATATTTTGATTTTGAAATACACATGTGATTAGCCTATGAAGTAGTTCATCTGTAAAACTAAAAGGCTGTAATTAATTATCCAAACAATGTTTGAAGATTCACTGATGTCTTAAGTATCTGCAACACCTGTAAATTGCTGTTAAAACAGATTAATAGGTGTAAAACCTGCTCAGTGCCACTGCAGTGGGCGTGGCAACGATTTAATTGCCAAAATGACCGATCACATGTCCCTATTAAGGATATACACTGACAGCAGGCTTTATTATGAATGTTTTCATTGCTCTTAAAGGAACTCATTTTTGATTTTTGATTTTTATTTGCCTTCACTGCAGCTGGTGTTGTGCCGTGTGGCGGCCGTAAAACGTCTCCCCGTACATCAACCATAGTGCAGTTTATATTTTAGTTTTGGTCCTTTGAGATCAACGTGAATATTCTGAGAAATCATAAAAAAAATTGGTTAAGACTCATATTCTAGACAGGTTTTTATTTATTTGGACCCCATTTTGATTTATATCAGTCTTTGAATCGACTGCCTATTCGAAATTCGCAAAATTGCAGTATGTTTCCTCTGGCTTTCTTTGCCGGATCATTACATGGTCACTGACGAGGCTTTATTAGCCGAAACTACGTAGTATGACCCATCTTCTTTCTTATGAATGTTTTCTTTGCTCTTAAAGGAACTCATTTTTGATTTTGATTTTTTCATTATGTTTGATTTTTTTTATTTATCTGCAATCTAGACAGTATCTTATCATCAAGCTATTACTGAAGGTGTCAAAAGTGCATGAAAAAACTTGAACAGACTAGTTTCAGTAGCATTGGCAGTATGCAATTGACCACTCAATATTTCAGTCGACCAGTCTGACCAGTATTGACCACTCTTGATTTAGGTCATTTTGGAGACGTTGCTTCCAATGTTTTGGGACTTCTACCCACATTGAGATGAAATGACATCTCAATCCCTGTCGCCCAAACGAACCAAAAGGGTTATTACGTAGGGACGGTCCGACGGGCACCACTTTTCCTGGGCAGGCTTAGGCCCCTTAGAGGTTTACCAGTACTCATGTGCGGTCGATTTCGGCTCATTGTGGAAGCATCATGCAGTCCAGTCTATTTCTTCAAGCCCCGATGGGCGGGGGCGAACCCATACTACCTGTGCTGTGATTCGGGCAACTTTGATATACATGCATAATTAACTAACGCTTATTGTTTATGCAAGACTTTATTAATTAAAGAAATAAGGAACTTGTTAACAGACTATAACATACATATCTTACCCTAATTTGAATGGTGATTTCAGTATCATATCCAAGGTTGGGCGGTCAAAATC
The DNA here is from genome assembly GCA_963580285.1 of Lucinisca nassula. NCBI lineage: Eukaryota > Metazoa > Mollusca > Bivalvia > Lucinida > Lucinidae > Lucinisca > Lucinisca nassula. The sequence goes on along the minus strand of OY757011.1, from coordinate 130,409,556 downwards.
AGGGGCGGCTTTAACTGGTTAAAACCGTTCCAGTCAATACTCCCAGAGTGGTCAGTACTAGTCAATACTGGTCGATTGAAATATTGAGTGGTCAACTGAATAATTTTAGTGTTGAAACTATTAGTGGCAAAGCTACTGAAACAATTTTGAAATTTTTGTCTCTTTGCTGGAGGCTGATCATTTGATAGAGTTTCAGGTTCAGATGTTATTTCTTTAAGTGGCCTCTTAGCCTTTTAACCCTTGGCATTCTAGTCTATGACACATCAGTGTTGAGACCATAGCACTACATGTAACTTCAATAGTGCACCTTGTATTGTTTTTTTGTTGTTGTTTTTTTGTTATCTTCCAAAACAGTGAAGAAGTTCCAAGTAGGTTTCATTCATTTTTGACATCTTCAGTAATAGCTTGACGATAAGATACTGTCTAGATTGCATATAAATCAAAATTTTACACATTAGAAATAAAGCCAGGTGTCAGTTTATAATGCCCCTATTAATTCGTCAGTTGGGCAATTAGATCTTTGCCACACTCACTGCAGTGGCATGTTTTGACAGCAATTTACAGGTGTTGCAGATACTTTTAAATAAACAAAGACATCAGTGAACCTTCAGACATTGTTCGGTTAATAATTTACAGCTTTTTACAGATGAACGACTTCACAGGCTTAAAGATTAATGACAAGTATATTTCGCAAGTTTGTCAACATATACATGTATATGTATGTGACAATTTTCTGCGATAACATCAAACTTAAACGTGTATTGCTTTAAAATTTTATGATCAAAGATTTGTTAAATATTTTTTATTTTCAAAGTTGAAGAGGAAAGAAGATTCGGGGGGGGGGGGGGGTCAATCTGGTACAACAATTTTTGTTATCTGCGTCAAACAAAATAGGACCTTTCATAAATCCTTCAAAATCCACGATGCATTCAGCTTATTCATAATCCTGTAAATCAAAATATGAAAAATCAATCTAACCTATAAAGGAAAAAAGAATAATTATAAAGATTGTTTGATTGAAAAGAACAGGCCTGTGTACAGTTCATTGAGTCAATCCAACCTCTTCATTTGACCAGCAATAATGTCTTTTGACTTTTGATCAAATAAAAAAGCCTCAAATAATTACTGTTTAATATTAATAAACACTATTTTGTCTGATTCAGTGATGAAAATATAGTCTTAACATCATGTACATGATGTGAGTGAGTGAGTGAGTTTTAGTTTAACGTCCCACCAACAGCTTAGGTCATACGGAGACGGGACCTCGGTTTAAAGACTCATCCGAAAGTCTGGAGAAGCCCGGGATCGATCCTGCGATCCCTGGTTTACAAGGCGAGTAGCGTAACCACTGCACCACGGAGGCTTCTATGGACATGATGTAGGGGGGAGCTTTTAAGACCAGTTTAGCAACAGGACAGAGGCATATACTCCAGTGATTTAATCGACCAGTACTGACCGGTTAAAACAGGTTTTAACCGCCGGCCCGGTCAGTACTCATATTGACCGGCTTTTTGCCAACCTTCATCATATCCTTCTTAATTTTATTGATTTCCATGGTGATTACCTCCCAAACTCGTCTTTTTCACGTACATCTGCAGTCCCTTAGCAATATGTGTACCAAGTCTGCGTATAATTATTAGTTATTTATTTATTCGTAAACAATAAACACATTATTATCGCATTATTATGAACATAAATCAATAGAATTAAGTTATTGCGTGCACAAAGTTAGAAATAATAATAGTCCACTGGATAATTTACTACCAGTGCTTTGATTTCGGCGACTTTGATATACTTAAGATTAATGCAAGACTTTAATAATTAAAGAAATAAGAAACTTGTTAACAGACTATAACATATACCCATTTTCTTGGAAAACGCACCACTAGTACTATACCTCAAATTTCAATTGATTCACAATATTTCCAGCATTTGATCATGTTTAATGAATTATCAGTAACTTATCCACAGACTCACTGCAGAATTACAGCATTTCATTGGATGCAGAGATGCGGAGACTCGAATAAGTCCACACATCCGAAAAATCAAAATCATATATCTTAATACCGGGTATATCCACCAGCAGCATCAACTGTTGCTTGGCATTGGCGCCTCATGCTTCGAATTAAACGCTGCATCTGGTCTTGTGTGATAATGCCCCATTCTTCCTGGGTTTATATCAATTGGGTTTAAATCCGGCGAAAACTCAGATCAAGGAAGAACTTGCACACCGTTTTGTTTGAAAAAAGTCGGTGGTTAGCCTCGCAGAATGAGCACCTGCATTGTATTGCGTAAAAACGGTACCACCTCACACTTTAAGATTTCATCGATGTACCGACGTGCCGTCAAATTGCCATCAACAATGATGAGTTGGGTTTTGTGGCGCCATGAGATCCCTCCCCACACCATACACCATTACGCTACCACAACCCCAATGGTCACCTGTTTAACATAACAGTCTTGAAATTGCTCCCTACGTCGACGCCGCCGTTTCAACACAAAAAATAGGACTCGTCCGTGAACAGTACACCACGCTGTTGTGTCGGATACGCTGTCGACATCAATTAAAGCGACTGATTCGACGTTCCGCCGTCTAAACGTTCCCCCTATACGGCTACAAACACCACGTTCCTGGAGACGGTTAAGGCACTTATGCGTAGATTATGGGTTCCCAACGATCCTTGGCTGTTTCCACAGACGTCATGAATCAGCCGCGGAAATGACTCATCCTGCTGGCGTGTATGGCACGTACACGCTCAGGGCGTTGTCTATCGTACACAGGCCCCGTAGCGTTGTGGCTTTCAACAAATCGAGCAATCGTAGTGTGCGAACATCCCATACGCTCTGCAACTTGGGGGTATGACAGCCCACCTTCAACCATACCGAGGGCACGATGACGATTTATGTTACTAAGACGTCCCCTTGGCTTGTTCTTATGAAATGTATTGCTGGCTTTTAACGTAAAGAATCCGGGCATTTATAATGACAGTAAAGGAAGTGCAAAAATATCGTGATTACGAAAATTTTGCAATTTTTGATTTGCACGTGCACATGCACATCATGAAATACGCAGTATTCTTGTCAAACAAACCCATGCTTCGGTGGCAACTTTACAATATCGTATCTATCAGTTGAAAAAAGTCATTTTTACCTTAAACTAAAGAAATAAAAATTCTAAAAGTGGTGCGTTTTCATTGACTCTGAATATACATATCTTACCCTAATTTGAACGGTGATTGCAGTATCATATCCTTCACAGTTTTGGTGATTTCCCTACCCAACTCGTCTGTACGAAACCCACCATAACCAAACCCAACAATACCCTACCCTGTCCTACCCTACCATATCTTATCCTACCCTGTTCGATCCTACAATGGTGATTTTTGTCATTCCCAGGGTAATTTCGATATATTTCGGTCTTTTGGGTGACCCTTGCATCTTTTAATAGGATAATAGGTACTACTTAGATGCAGCCATAAGCGGAATATGTAAAAATGTTGAAACACAGATACGAAAATCTATTACCTGACCCACAATGTCCACAAGGTGCCCAGATACATGCAGTGGCATACAAGTCAGTTCTGTATTGTCAAAGGGAAACAGCGAGTCATGAGATTAGCTTCTGATGCCGACTCCCCAATCCCCTTTGTCACCATGAGACATTGTAAGTTAGACGGTGCCGGTTCATCTCCGTCTGTTGCACTAGGACCTGGCCCTCATTGTCCACAATGTGCTCAAATAGTGACATACAAGTAAGCTATGTGTTGTCAAAGGGGACATTTGAGAGACTTCATCCTCAGAAAGAAAATAAATTCAAAGGAATGCTCCATGGGTGACACTCTGGCAAAATTGCTATTTCGCTCCACTGAACATGTTAGCTATGCAGAACCGAAAACATACAACCCTGAAAATGATTTCTGCTCCAATATAGCTAGACAGCTTTTGGAATAGTTACACAGAAATGTTCCTTTGGTCATTGCTCAAATCATCCACTGCGCTTTATATTACCTACCATTTCATTTGTACAATAAGGATCAGGAGAACGCTCCACGGTCATTATGGCCCTCTTGTAATTAATTTGCTGTTACCCTAGCCTGTTACATATAGTGAGGAAAATTCTTTTCAGTGCAGAAAGGGTTAATTGGTTAGAAGACCCATGTCTTTATTGTGTGGCAAGGTTAACTAACTAGCTTGACATGACCTGAAAATTGTTGACTGGGCAATGTTAATTCAAAAATAAACAAAATTACTCCGCAATTTCTTTCAATCTTTTATCCTGTTTACAGTATATAAATGTTTAAGATTGGCGACTTATTAAACGTGTAGCCTATCTATATGCATTTTTAAAATACCGATTGTGACGGAAACAGTACCAATAGCTTATAGGTATATAGGTCTCATTTGTTCAAAGTCAAATAAGCGTCACAAATTCAGTTCTGTTCCAAATTTTTAATGTTACTGGTCTAGCCATTACAGTCTTTAGTTCACCCGACCGGTTATGGTAAGCTTTTGTGATCGTGCTCGTGCTGCATGCGTCGTCCTTGGATAAACTTTCTTGTGAATACTATTAGAGGCCACAATTTTGGTACAATCATCTTCAAACTTGCTCAGAATGACCATCATGACAATATCTTGGTCATGTTTAACATTAATAGCGGAAAGACAAAAGGACAGTTACTTTGCAACAAAATGGCCAATTGGCTATCCAAAACAAAAATATAAACGATTTGTTTGTTTGATTTGCGGTTTAACGTCCCCGTCAACACTGTAAAGGTCATTTTGCAGACGTTGCTTCCAATTTTGTGGGACTTTTAGCCGACATTGAGATAAAATGACATCTCAAGCCCTGTTGCCCAATGAAACCAATAGGGTTTATAAGCATGGACGGTCCGACACTCACACCGCTTTGCCTGGGCAGGCTTAGATCCTCTAAGCGGTTTACCAGTACTCGTGTGTGGGTCGGATTCAGCTCTGTGGAGCATCATGCAGCCCATATATTTCTTCAAGCCCCGATGTGCGCTAAACGATACACACACTCAAAGACGAGCCATCACAAAAATAAACTGCGACAGACGAACCGCCTTGGAAAGGTCAATGAAAAGAATTTCACGTGGGGGTGGATGGGGTAGCTTAAATGGGTTTCATTATTTTATTTTGGGTAGCCTATTGGTCATTTTGTAGGAAAGTAACTGTCCTTTTGGCTTTCCGCTATTGCTGTTTCCATTAGGGACTGTTGTTTCATGTTTGTGTTTCTTTCAATTTGGTTTCTCTGATGGGAGCTGTGGGTTGATTGTTTCGATTCCTGATCACTGCCTCCACTTCTGCTTTACACGGCCACAATCCTCGCCCTTACTTCCGTCGCAAGAAGGCCTCCTAACTCACCAGTGCAACATCGCCGATACCACAAAAATCAAACAACCACAGACATGAAACAACGATGAGGACTCGACAGGTAGAATCCAATGAAATGCTGGAGAAAAAGAAAACCAACAGCGAGGCTCCGATGGGCCGAACCAGAGACAAAGCATCAGGCACCAACCAACAAGACGTATCATTAAATTCCAATTCTCAGTAAGCCTTTACGCTGGAACCGCCATAGATCTGAGGGCTGACTAAACAGCGTGCAATAAAAGAGGGAAGCCTTCATGCGGACTCAGATCAACAAATTAAATATATTTGTCTAAATCGCGGCGGAATCAATTGCGAGGATTGCGGCCGTGTAAAATCGATTTAAACCCCCCCCCCCCCCCCAGTGGAATTCTTTACGCTAACCGCTTCAAGGCGTCGCGGTCGCGGTTTATTTTTGTTATGGTACTGTTCTTTTGGTTTCCGCTATTGTTGTTTCCACTAGGGTCTAGTTACTTTATGTTTGTGTTTCGTTCCATTTGGTGTCTCTGGTGGGTGGTGTGGGTTAATTGTGTTAATTCCGGATCATTGTCTTCACTCCTTTTTTGACCCTAAACAGGTTGATTAATTTAAAACATGATTTCATAGAGATGAGTTTGGGGTACCATCAGTCAAAAATCACACTGCTGAACAAGATGGTCGCAAGCCTTTAAAATAGAAACAAACTTTTACAAGACTTCTACCCGGAGAAAGATACAATTTCAGAGGAATGTTCCATGGGTGACCCTGTGACAAACTCGATCAAAATCCTCTCCTTTCTGTCCACTGAACATGATAGCCACTAGACCCTAAAATATACATATAAAAATCAAAAATGAGTTCCTTTAAGAGCAATGAAAACATTCATAAGAAAGAAGATGGGTCATACTACGTAGTTTCGGCTAATAAAGCATCATCAGTGACCCTGTAATGATCCGGCAAAGAAAGCCAGAGGAAACATACTGCAATTTTGCGAATTTTGAATAGGCAGTCGATTCAAATAAAAATCAAAAATGAGCTCAAAGACTGATATAAATCAAAACGGGGTCCAAATAATTAAAAGCCTGTCTAGAATATGAGTCTAAACCAATCATTTATTTCTGATTTCTCAGAATATTAACGCTGATCTCAAAGGACCAAAAGTAAAATATAAACTGCACTATGGTTGATGTACGGGGAGACGTTTTACGGCCGCCACACGGCACAACGCCAGCTGCAGTGAAGGCAAATAAAAATAAAAAATGAGTTCTTTTAAGAGCAATGAAAAGATTCATAAGAAAGAAAATGGGCCATACTACGTAGTTTCGGCTAATAAAGCCTCATCAGTGACCCTGTAATGATCCGGCAAAGAAAGCCAGAGGAAACATACTGAAATTTTGCGAATTCGAATAGGCAGTCGATTCAAAGACTGATATAAATCAAAACGGGGTCCAAATAACTAAAAGCCTGTCTAGAATAGGAGTCTAAACCAATCATTTATTTCTGATTTCTCGAATATTCACGCTGATCTCAAAGGACCAAAAGTGAAATATAAACTGCACTATGATTGATGTACGGGGAGACGTTTTACGGCCGCCACACGGCACAACACCAGCTGCAGTGAAGGCAAATAAAAATCAAAAAATGAGTTCCTTTAAGAGCAATGAAAACATTCATAAGAAAGAAAATGGGTCGTACTACGTAGTTTCGGCTAATAAAGTCTCATCAGTGACCCTTAGTCAGTCGATTCAAAGACTGATAGAAATCAAAACGGGGTCCAAATAATTAAAAGTAGAAGTAAAACAAAGATCAGGAATTGATACAATTAACTTCCTCCACCCATAAAAGACACCAAAGGGAAAGAAATACAAACATTAAGCGACCAGACCATAATGGAAACTTGAACAAAGGAAGGCCATAAGGACAGTTACTTTCCCACAAAATGGCCATATGGTCATCCAAAACCAAAAGACACAAGTGATACACACAGTAAGTAACAAACAACAACATAAATAAATCGCCACAGAAGAGCCGCCTTGGAACGGTCAGTGGAAGATTTCCACTGGGGGGCTTAAATCGATAAAAGCCTGTCTTGAATAGGTGTCTAAACCAATCATTTATTTCTGATTTCTCAGAATATTCACGATGATCTTAAAGGACCAAAAGTAAAATATAAACTGCACTATGGTTGATGTACGGGGAAACGTTTTACGGCCGTCACACGACACAACACCACGTGCAGTGAATTCAAATAAAAATCAAAAATGAGTTCTTTTAAGAGCAATGAAAACATTCATAAGAAAGAAAATGGGTCATACTACGTATTTTCGGCTAATAAAGCCTCATCAGTGACCCTGAAATGATCCGGCAAAGAAAGCCAGAGGAAACATACTGCAATTTTGCGAATTTCGAATAGTCAGTCGATTCAAAGACTGATATAAATCAAAATGGGGTCCAAATAATTAAAAGTCTGTCTAGAATAGGAGTCTAAACCAATCATTTATTTCTGATTTCTCAGAATATTCACCCTTCAAAACGACTTTATAGTGTAGATTATATTTTCTTGTCCTTTGGGATCATTGATTCCATTGTGGAATTTTGAAAATATCTGAGGGTCACTGATGAGGCCTAATTGGCCGAAACTAGCTAGTCTGGCCCAGAAAACATGTACACTCCATATTTTTCACTTCCGTGGTGTATTCCTTGCTTCCAAAGGATAACCCTTTTATAGAACACATTCCACTCCTAAATAGCTAGACTGATTTTTGAAGAAAAAAAAAATACAGAAATGTAAATTCAAATGTTCCTTGGGTCACTGTCAACCAAAATTGTTCAAACCTCCACCTCACCTTAACTTTTTTGTTATATAACCCACCATTTCATTTGTACGATATGGATCAGATGTGCGATCTAGGGTTATTATGACCCTCTTGTTTAGCACATTGCCTTATGCAGTGATATTGTTTCTAAACAATACATACTTCTCATTTGCAGGAGGAAGGAGGCTTGATGCCTTCTATTCTAAGACAGTCTTCTACCTTTTAGTCCTTTTTGGACTAACCTCCTTAAATATTCATGCTATGTGCTTAAACTTCAGAATGTTAGCCACAATCTTCAAAATTTAATGAAAAGGCTGCAGCATATATGAAATATTTTGCATACAAGTCTGTGTAATGGGAATGATCAGGAATCGATACATTTTACCCACAGCTCCCATCAGAGACACAAAAGGGAAAGAAACACAAACATGGAAACATAAACAGCGGAAAGCCAAAAGGACAGTTACTTTCCCACAAAATGGCCAATAGGCTATCCAAAATTAATTGGTATGAGCGACACAAACACCCAAAGACAAATCATAAAAAAATAAACACGTGACAGAAGAACTGCCTTGGAACGATCAGCGAAAACGAATTCCACTGGGGGCTTAAATCGATTTTACTTGGCATCAGTCCTCGCCCTTACTTCCGTCGGGATTAAGACAAATAATTTGTTTAGTCCGCATTAAGGCCCAAATCTCATCAGTGCAACATCTCCCTGAACACAAAAATCAAACAACCACAGAGATGAAACCGCGGCGATGCCTTGACAGCAATAAAACACTGAAATGCTGGAGCAAAAGAAAACCAACAGTAGACTCCGATGGGCCCGACCAGAGACAGAGCACCAGGTTCCAACCAATATAAGCCTTAACGTTGGAACCGTCATAGAATCTGAGGCTGGACCCACCGGCGTGCAATTAAAGAGGGAAGCAAAATAGAAGTGGAGGCAATGATCAAGTGTCGATACAGTCAACCCACAGCTCCCATCAGAGACACCAAAGGGAAAGAAACACAAACATGAAACAACATACCCTAATGGAAACAGCAATAGCGGAAAGCCAAAAGGACAGTCACTTTCCCACAAAATGGCCAAAAGGCTATCCAAAATAAAATAATATAAGCGACAAAACACACAAAGACAAACCATAACAAAAACAAACCGTGACAGAAGAACCGCCTTGGAATGGTCAGCGGAAACGAATTCCACTGGGGGCTTAAATCGATTTGACGTGGCCACATTCCTCACCCTTACTTCCGACGCGATTTAGACAAATAATTTGTTCAGTCCGCATGAAGGCCTCCTGACTCATCAGTGCAAAATCTCCGTGAACTCTGAGGACTCGACAGCAAGAAACAATTGGAATGCCGGAGCAAAAGAAAACCAACAATTAGACTCCGATGGGCCAAACCAGAGACAAGAAACATAACCTTGGATTAGATCTCTCTAATTCTCAATAAGCCTTTACGCTGGAACCGTCATAGAATCTGAGGCCTGATTGGGTTAACTACCATGCATGCAGTCTGTCGTATAACATTTATGTTGTGTCCAATCTTTTTATATCGAATAATGGTTTTACGAAATTGGGTGCTGAAGTCACTGCGGTTATATATTTTTCTTAATTTATATACTAAGTCACCATAAAATTCGGGTTCCTATAGACCTTGTTGCAGAAGAGATATAAGTCCAATATTGAAGTTTGAAATTCAATCAGAATAACGTCGATAAAATTTGAAAAGGCTTTCCGTAGTTTGTGGTACCGATAACCCTGATTAAGAATTTAAGCCGTTCACAATTTATTACGAGTGTTGAAGTCAGTTACATGACTGCACAATCTAGCAAATCGAATTAATTGCGAAATATAAACGCCATAGGATGGCGCACGAGGAACATCACCATCCAAAAAAGGAAAATTTACAATCGCAAAATCAAAATTATCGCGTTTATCATAAATTTTGCAAGAAACAAACCCATCTACAATAGTTAGATGTAAATCCCAAAACGGGGCCTCGGTATCAGAAGAGTTTTTTGTTATTTAGTATTTATTTCTGAAATAACATCATACATACAAATATATGAGCAAGTGAAGGTAGAATCACATGTCAAATCAAAGGCAATACATATCTATTTTAAATACTTTCCTTATTTTCTACCGTAAGATTTTTTTAACATTCAGAAATACTTTTTGAAGATTTTAGGTGAAAAAAAAAAATATAGATATATATATAAGATAAAAACAGAGAAAAAAAAAAACTCATGAAAAGTCTTGATACGAGATAGGTGTCTGAAAAAAAAAAAACGGAAGAGAGAAGAAAAAAGTATAATAAATAAAGAAATAAATAGACATATAAAAGAGTCCATAAGTGAAGATAGTTGATAATGACTAACATATGTATTAAATAAAACAATATATAGATAAAGAAAGATAATATTGTGCTTGCTGTCTTCAGGTTGTATTCCATAATAAGAGTCTATGTAATAAAAGTCTCCAACTTTCTCCATTTGTTTTCAAATTGGGCAATTTTGTCTCCTATAAAATGAATTTCTTTTTCTATCATAAGCCTTTGTTTCAAAAATGATTTGAATTGTACGAAAATTACAGGTTTCTTTTGGCATTTGTTTTTGAATATGAAGTATTTTCCAAGCAATATTATAAAATTTATTATCTGTGTTTCTGGTTTTGATACTAGAGAAAAAATTCCAAATGTTATACTTTGTAAAGTGAATGTGATATTGACGTTAAAGCTATTTAGAAATGTCGATACTTCTGTCCAAAAGTGTTGTACTTGCGTGCATTCCCAAAACAAATGATTTAGTGTTTGGATATTCATTGAGCAAAAGTCACAGAGAGATGATTCTTCAATATTGCATTTAAACAGAAACTTATTGGTGGGTATTATTCGCAGCAAATGTTTGTATTGGAAGTTTTGTAACTTGATATCCTTAGTTGTATAAAGCGAGACCGTGTAAATTTTTCCCCATATAAGATTATCTTCCCCGAATTGTTCTACCCACTTCCGTTCGGAACGTTTTTCTGTATTTAAAAACGGTTTTCTAAGAATGTTATAAACAAACTTATTAGTTTGTTTAGATGTTAATACACGACTAATCATAGTTGGTTGCATTGGTGTATCGATATTCTCAATTTTGATATTCGTTTTCCATCTAGTCGGAATGCTATGCAGAATTGTTAAATATTTAAGATAATCACTTTGTGGAAGATTATAGATCTGTTTTAGTCTATCAAACGAATGACAAATTTTCGCTTCATCATTGAATATGTCTTTTAAATACTTAATACCGTTATTGTACCAATTTATATACATAATTGTGTTTTCGCCAGACCGTATATAGCTGTTATTCCATAGAATTTCGTTTCTGAAACTTAAAGTAGCTTTTGATGAGGCGCAATTGACCCATGCTCTTAAAATATCTTTCAGAAAATCATTATTTTGAGCTAAATAGTTAATATCATTTTCTAAAATGTTACATTCAAATATTAGATTCCCACCAAAGGGTCTCAGTTTACTTAAATATATTTGATTAAGAATTCCTTTATTTTCAGAGTCCAATATTCTTTTTACCCAACTAACTTTAAGTGATTTTACAAAAGTTTGAATATCGATCATTTTCAGACCACCATTTTCGTATTCCCTTGTTATTATATCTCTCCTAATTTTTTCTGGTTTGCCGTCCCAAAGAAAGTTGTACATTTTGTTTTCAATTCTTTTTAAAGTTTCTGCAGGCGGATTTAGCAGTGTAGACAGAGCATAGACTAGTTTTGGAAGTGCAAAATTTTTTATTACTGTGACTTTTCCCATTAGAGTTAATTTCCTATGTTGCCATTGTTTCAAACATGTTTCAAAGTTATTAATTTTTGGTTCTAAATTTGCTTTGTATATATTATTTCTGTTAGTAGTAAATGTCATTCCGAGTGATGTAGCTTCCTCAGAGCTCCAATGAAATTTTCGACGCTTCAAGTAGGTGACATCACTGTGAACCATTGAGCCTATTCTTAAAATTTGACATTTCCTCGTATTGAGTTTTAAACCCGATACATAGCTAAAATTGTCTAGTACATCTATTAATTCTTCAAAGGACCGTAATGAGCCATCCATTATAAACGATGCATCGTCTGCAAATAAAGATTTCTTAAAGGTTTCTTTTGCCAAAGATATACCTTTTATATTTTCTGATGTTGAAATTTTGCAGGATAGCAGTTCGATACAGATAATAAACAGGTATGGGGACAGAGGACACCCTTGACGGACTCCGCGCTCAATCGGGAAAAAAATTGATAGGGTACCATTATTTGTTACGCAACTTTTGGCATCTTTATAAAATAAGTAAACCCAACGCAGAAAGCTTTCACCAAAATTAAAGTGTTTTAAACAATCCATCATATAGACATGATCTAAGCTATCAAATGCTTTTTCGAAGTCCGAAAAGAATATCAATCCCGGTTTGTTTTCCTCTTCACAATTTTCTATTATCTCAAACAATAACCTTATGTTTTCTCCGATATATCTACCCTTTATAAATCCTGTTTGTGTATTGTCTATTATTTTTGTGATAACTTGTTTTATACGGTTTGCAATCACCTTTGTAGCGATTTTATAATCAACATTGAGTAAACTAATAGGTCTCCAGTTTTCTAGTAGAGTTATGTCTTTGTTCTGTTTTGGAATAAGTGTAATTATACTTTGTTTTTGAAGGTCTGTTAAGTTACCAATTTCAAACGAATAATTAATTGAATTAACATAAAATTGTTTAATTTTATTCCAAAATATTTTATAAAATTCGACGGTGATACCGTCGGAACCAGGACTCTTTTTATTTTTCATATCTTTCAGGGCCTTAGCACATTCTGATTCTGTAATTGGACCTTCACATTTTTCTTGATCCATTTGGCTTAATTTATTTAGCGAATCATCAAAAAAATTATATCTTGAATTTTTAATTTCTTTTTTAGCATATAAGGCTTTATAAAATTTCTCAGTTTCTGTTAAAATTTGTTTCTGGTCTATTGTAATATTATTGTTTATTTGTAATCTTGAGATCAATTTACTTTCTGATCTCTTTTTTTCTAGACTAGCAAAGTACCTATTATTTTTCTCATTGTGTTCTATGATATTGGCCTTTGACCTTAATATTAGACCATTTAATTTTATGTCAGTTAGTTTTTCTAGTTCTTCAGTTTTGCTTTGTAAATCAGTTTTTATAGTTTCTAGCCTTCCTGCATTTATTTGATCCGAAATGGTTTCTTTTAGTTTTTCAATGTCTTTCTTTAGTGTGTCCTCACGTTTGTTTATGTCTTTTTTCTTTTTTGTGGCGTATTGTATCGTTTGGTTTCTTACTGTACCTTTGATTAATTCCCAAAGCGTATTTGGGTTTGCGTCTACGTTTATAGAGACAATTTCATCTATACTTTTATTGATTATGCCTTTATACTCATCATCTAGTAGTAAACTATTATTTATTTTAAAATATCCCGGGCCCCTACTTATATCGTTTATATCGATGCAAAGCGAAACAAGACTGTGGTCCGATTTATAACTAGTGGTATGTTTACTTGATACTGTATGGTTTTTGAGATTTTCTGATATCAGAAAATAGTCGAGCCGACAGAATATAGGTGGCTTATGCGATGAGTGCCATGTATATTGTCTTAAGTTAGGATGTGTATCGCGCCAAATGTCTATCAAATTAAATGTATCAATAATATGTTTAATCTGGTTTCTGCATAGTTTGTGTGTATTTACCCTACCGTTTCTTTTATCTAGTTTTTCGTTTAATACCGTATTAAAATCTCCCCCTACTATGATTGTTTTTTCCTGATTATCGATGATATATTCCTCTAACTTTTTGAAAACTGTCGTATCGTCATCGTTTGGTCCGTAGATGTTTATTAACGTGATTTCCTTATTGTTAATTTGAATGTCTAAAGCTTGCAGCCGACCATCAATAATTTCAAGATGGTTATTGATAGTATATGAAAAATTCGGGTTTAACAATATTCCTATTCCTTCTTTGTTGTTGTTATGGCCGCAAAAGAACGCATCATTGCCCCATTCTTGTTTCCATAATTTATGAGTTCCATCCCCTGAATGAGTTTCTTGTAGGAAGCATATCGAGTAATTGTTAGTTTTAAGCCATGCAAAAATTTGCTCACGTTTAGTTTTATTGCCCAAACCCCTAACATTGTATGAACACAGAGATAAATTAATGTGCGTTAAATGTAGCTAAGTGTTGCAATTCCTATAAGATACCTGAAGACAGCAAAGGCAAGCAATAAAAAAACGGTAAGACAAGTATAAAGCGTATAAATAATCGTCGACATTTTTCATACAAAAACGGCAAAGGGCTTAATGTATTCCTAGACAGATAATCATACATATAAAAACTCATATGGGCCAGTACGGCGAAATAATGGCACTCATCAAATGTGTAGCCAACGGAGGCTCAAGAGAGACTGCACATTCGCACCGTCTCACCAGGGCCCTCGCTTTGACGTGAAAAACAGACGAGATAGTGATAAGTCCACTATATGGCTTGTGTTGCCATATTTTTGGAACGCATGACCCATTTCGCGTCACACCCCAAACAAATTCGTATAAATGTTGGTTTTCCCTAGACAGGATACTTGGAGAGACTTGGTCAATGTTTTTAGCAGAAAACCTTTTAACAAACAGCCACCCACTACATACCTTTTTGCTGACTTACCAGGATGGTAACGCTGAGATGTTGTGACAGCGTCACACATCGCAACGAATCAACTATATATCAGCGCACTGAATCCGATCTGGTCGATTTCTGTTCCATTCCTCCCTGGATATACCGAGCCAACGAGGTTTGTATTGTATGTATTGGATGTATTGGGGTTTTACGGCCCAGTCAACACTTTTTTCCATTGTGAGCCGGTCAGTCATCCTATCCACAGTTTGCCTAGGCGAGCTTATCCTTAAACAGTTAATCAATACAGTGCGCGTTCATATCGCCCAAAACTGACAACTGCCCTTCTTGAATCAGTGGAAATGACCATAGAAAAGATTTCATGACTACAAACGAATAATGTTGACCCGGCAGAAGTCGAACCCGCCTCCTCCTGATCACTAGTCAGACGCGCATCCGGCTGAGCCACAGAGCCAAGGATGTACAAATAGCATTAGTGAGCGGCTGTCAGCAATTAATTTTGCAGTGTGTATAGTATGAATTCTGAATATGTATCAGAAGAGTTAGTACCCATCGGAATACCCACAACTTGTCTAAATAAATTAGTACCAAATGTAAATATTGTCATGTAGAAAGGTGAGAGCTTCACACACTTTCCGACATGATCCTAAAGTATAATTTTTATGCTCTTTTAGAAGTGAAAAAGGCATTTCTTACATTACATGCAAGATACATGAACATGATTCCCTATGAAATGTCCATTCAATTAAATCATCAAGTTTCACTTTTATATGATTATAAGGAAGTGTTGTGTAAAGGGTGGAAAAATCATAAGTAGACAGACTTGGAGCACGAAAACGCCTGGATTTCAATTTAATTAAAACTTCATTAGAATTTTTTATAGACCAAAACAGATTTCTTCCCGATCTTTCGAAGACTGTCGCAATATTTTATCACATGTTTTTGATGGCAGTAAAACATGAAGTTAATAATTTGGAGAGTTCAGTGGTGATACAAGAGCTTGAATTGCAATAAACCGTGCTTTGTATGGTCTTTTATGAAGTTTAGGCAACCAGTATAGCGTAGGTAGCTTGTCTTGGCCTTCTGTAATACAGACAGCAAACTTGGTGGCTGAATGACAAATATGGTCATCAACACTAAAGTCCTCTCTACAGCTAAATGCGAACTTATTAAATACGAACTTATAACCTCCTAAACCTAATAAAAATACAAAATGAGTTCCTTTAAGAGCAATGAAAACATTCATAAGAAAGAAGATGGGTCATACTACGTAGTTTCGGCTAATAAAGCCTCATCAGTGACCCTGTAATGATCCGGCAAAGAAAGCCAGAGAAAACATACTGCAATTTTGCGAATTTCGAATAGGCAGTCGGTTCAAAGACTGATATAAATCAAAATGGGGTCCAAATAATTAAAAACCTGTCTAGAATATGAATCTAAACCAATAATTAAATTCTGATTTCTCAAAATATTCACGCTGATCTCAAAGGATCAAAACTAAAATATAAACTGCACTATGGTTGATGTACGGGGAGACGTTTTACGGCCGCCACACGGCACAACACCAGCTGCAGTGAAGGCAAATAAAAATCAAAAATGAGTTCCTTTAAGAGCAATGAAAACATTCATAAGAAAGAAGATGGGTCATACTACGTAGTTTCGGCTAATAAAGCCTCATCAGTGACCCTGTAATGATCCGGCAAAGAAAGCCAGAGAAAACATACTGCAATTTTGCGAATTTCGAATAGGCAGTCGATTCAAAGACTGATATAAATCAAAATGGGGTCCAAATTATTAAAAACCTGTCTAGAATATGAATCTAAACCAACTAAGACGTTTTTACGTTACCTTAAACTAGGTATGAAAATATTTCATTGGAAGTTTGTTTTGGCTCCAGCTGATAAGGCCGCTAACAATGTGGTCGTTGTTTGACGGCTTCACTATGTTAAAACTCTTTTCAGCAAGAACTTGGTGGTACTAAAGCCTATGAACTTCAGCCTTTCCTTTCTGCTGAAAACCAGTCTGAAATCATTGAAGCTTTTAGCGCCACTTCTAGATATTTGGATGATTTATTAAACATTGATAATACCTATTTCGATGGTTTCATCAGTCAGATTTAACCCCCCCTCCAGAACTTCAGTTAAATGAAGCAAATTCTTCTGATACTGAGGCCCTATTTTTGGATTTACACCTATCTATTGTAGATGGGTTTGTTTCGTGCAAAATGTATGATAAACGCGATGATTTTGAGAAAGTAAATTTTCCTTTTTTGGATGGTGATGTTCCTCGTGCGCCATCCTATGACATTTATATTTCACAATTAATTCGATTTGCCAGAGTGTGCAGTCATGTAACTGACTTCAACACTCGTACTAAATTGTTAACGGCTAAACTTCTTAATCAGGGTTATCGGTACCATAAACTACGCAAAGCCTTTTTTCAAAATTTTATAGACGTCGTTCTTATTTAATTTCAAAATTCAATATTGGACTTAAATCACTTCTGCAACATGGTCTATCGGAACCCGGACTTTATTGTGACTTAGTATATAAATTCAGAAAAATATATAACCACAATGACTTCAGCACCCAATTTCGTAAAATCAGTCTTCGATATAAAAATATTGGGTACAACATAAATGTTATACGACAGACTGCATGCATGGTAGTTAACCCAATCATGGTTGACAACCTTGCTTCCCTCTTTAATTGCACGCCGGTGGGTCAGGCCTCAGATTCTACGACTGTTGCAACGTAAAGGCTTATTGAGAATTAGAGCGTTCAAATTCAAGGTAATGTTGCTTGGTGCCTGATGCTCTGTCTTTGGTCGGGCCCATCGGAGTTTAACTTTTTTTTTTGTTGTTGTTGTTTTTTTTTTGTTTGTTTTTTTTTTGTTTGTTTGTTTTGTTTTGTTTTTGTTTTTGCTCCAGTATTATAGTGGTTTCTTGCTGTCGAGTCCTCACCGTTGTTTCATCTCTGTAGTTGTTTGATTATTTGTGTTCACGGAGATGTTGCACATATGAGTTAGGAGGCCTTCATGCGGACTGAACAGATTTTTTGTCTAAATCGCAATGGAGTGAGGGCGAGGATTGTGGCCACGTAAAATCGATAAATTCGTTTCCGCTGCCCGTTCCAAGGGGGATCTTCTGTCGCAGTTTGTTTTTGCTCTGGTTTGACTTTGGGTGTTTGTGTCGCTTATGTTATTTTATTTTGGATAGCCTATTGGCCATTTTTTGTTAAAGTGACTGTCCTTTTGGCTTTCCGCTGTTGGTGTTCCATTAGGGTCTGTTTGTTTATGTGTGTCTTTCCCTTTGGTGTCTCTGATGGGAGCCTTGGGTTTATTGTAACGGTAGACGCAGTGCATAAATGTGACCTGCACCTCTTAGCATTGCACTTGGAAATACTAGGATACATTCCACTTCTTTTGAAAGGATTGGTATATTTGCGAAGAATGGGCGAAAATCTGTGTCTCTTTCCCATTGGTGTCTCTGATGGGAGCTGTGGGTTAATTGTTTCGATTCCTGAGCATTGCCTTCACGTCTATTTTACTTGGAAATACTAGGATACATTCCACTTCTTCTGAAAGAATTGGTATATTTGCGAAGAATGGGCGAAAATCTGTCTCTCTTTCCCATTGGTGTCTCTGATGGGAGCTGTGGGTTAATTGTTTCGATTCCTGAGCATTGCCTTCACGTCTATTTTACAGAGATATACACCATTCCAATTATTATTGCTCAAAATCATAAAATTCAGGTACTCAGAATTGAGGCATCAGTGATTCTTATGGGCGCCTACAATCTACATTGTATGTTTGGAGCAAAACGAAGACAAAAGATAACACATTTTCATTAAAGTATCAGTTGTGAAGATATCAAAGAATGTACTATGTCACACGAATGTGTTATCCAAATCACTTTGTTATTGTTGTTGTTTTTGGCAAATATATGAGATTTGGCTCAACTGAATTGTTGAAGTTTTGACATAATATTCCTTGAATACATTGCTTTGTTACATTTAAGAACAGGGTCCAGGTTTTCTCTTAATCGTTTCAGGTTATACCACTATGGGACTGGCGCTGGATTCGTGATGAGCAATGTTTTGTTTCTAATCCTTTAAAGAATATCAGTCATGGACCAGATCTGGATGACTGTAATGTAAGTTTCCATAGTATAGTATTTTACCTATTTTAAATGAGAGACCTCAGAACAGGACAGTGATAGTGCAGAGACAGATCAGATGCCACAAAATCTTATCAGTGTCTTCACTGTTTACAAAAAGTTCCGTTATTTTTTAAATACAATACTAGAAATTACCAAACCCGACACTAAATTTTGAAATTGACTCCTACTAGAGTTAAAATCAAAAGCATCCAGTTCAGGATAAAAATGGTTAGCAGCTTGCTGAAACCGAATCATTATAAATGGGGACCTTATATAGAACCTTGGTGACACCAGCTTTGATCCCCTTCCAGTCGGACATGGCGCCAGGAATAACAACACGCTGTCGTCTGTCTCTTAGATAATCTTCAAACGAGCCGAGAAGAGTGACAGTGATACCAGCCGCTATTATTTTACAAATACGTCCTTCGTGCCGTACATTGCTTATATCACAGAAGACTACTCTGACTTCTTTACCAGTATCCAGTGCTTGATCAAATGTGTTGTAAAGGTAGGTCAACTGATTAGTTGTTGAATCCCCTTGTGAAAAGCCTGACTGGTGAGGGGCCAGGATATTGTTATCTCTTAAATGATTGTACAGACCAGCTACCGGTAATAACCCATTTTTTTTTCTCCGCGGTAATAGGCTTTTTTTTTCTCGGTGAACAAGCGAGAAATTTCTCCGAGGAGGAAAAAAAATGCGCATTTCAAAGCGGGAAATTTCTCCGCGAACATCGCTTTTTCTCGGAGAAAGCCAATTAGTACAGGTGAAGTCGTTCATGGTGTTTCTCCGCGAAATCTGCCTATACCTACATGTATATTTGTTCATGTGCATGTTTTTTTGTTGTTGTTTTTTTTTTCATGCATTAAAATTTGGTACACAAAGTTTGAAGCATATGACGAAATGCATGTTCTTTGTACAAAGATGGACAACTATAGCGATCGTAAAGTATGATTTTGATCCGGTTGGAATCATAATGATTTGCATCTTATGCACTTTACAACGCAGTATAAACATTGTGAATGTTTTCTGTGTTCCTTTTTTTACTGTTGTGTAAACGCTTCATAAATTGAAAACTTGATTTTCTATCGGTTCACCATATTGGGAGTACTTTTTTTTCTCACGTAAATACTTTAGAAAATTCAAACTCAATGTGTGCAATAACGGGGAGCCTGCTTGTACATGTATATGTGGGCGCTGCTCTCACTCTACATTCTGGTTGATCTTTTTCTTACTCTGCGGGTAATTAAACATCACTGATGCTTACACTTAAGCTCACATAGAGGCCCGCTTGTGTTTCTTGCCTTTACAATTCAGTTTTGCTCATACAAGTACATTAACCGATTTCAGACTGGAAACCCCTAAACGTGTATCTTGGCAAACAATGCAGGCCCAGACCAGACGCCGCAGAACGCGGCGTCTGATCAGGGCCTACACTGTTTGCAAAACGTTAAGCCATTTTCCTAATAAATTTTGAAGAAAACACAACCTTAAACCCCTAAATTTTGAAATGGACTCTTGCTTTATATAAGGAGGAAGATTCCATTTGGTACAAAAAGGGTTAATATGGGGAAATTGCGCGGTAAGCATTCCAAGGCTGATCACTAACTTTGCTACGCAAAGCCTTTTCAAAAATTTATAGACGCCATTCTGATTTAATTTCAAAATTCAATATTGGACTTAAATCTCTTCTGCAACAAGGTCTATCGGAACCCGAATTTTATGGTGACTTAGTATATAAATTCAGAAAAATATATAACCGCAATGACTTCAGCACCCAATTTCGTAAAATCATTCTTCGATATAAAAAGATTGGGTACAACATGGATATTATACGACAGACTGCATGCATGGTAGTTAACCCAATCACGTTGGCAACTTTGCTTCCCTCTTTAATTGCACGCCGGTGGGTCAGGCCTCAGATTCTATGACGGCTCCAACGTAAAGGCTTATTGAGAATTAGAGAGATAATGTTGGTTGGTGCCTGATGCTCTGTCTCTGGTCGGGCTCATCGGAGTCTAACTGTTGGTTTTCTTTTGCTCCAGCATTTCAGTGGTTTCTTGCTGTCGAGTCCTCACCGTTGTCTCACCTCTGTGGTTCTTTGATTTTTGTGTTCACGGAGATGTTGCACTGATGAGTTAGGAGGCCTTCATGCGGACTGAACAAATTATTTGTCTAAATCGCGACGGAAGTAAGGGAGAGGATTGTGGCCACGTAAAATCAATTTAAGCCCCCCAGTGGAAATCTTCCACTGACCGTTCCAAGGCGGCTCTTCTTTGGCGATTTATTTATGTTGTTGTTTGTTACTTACAGTGTGTATCACTTGTGTCTTTTAATTTTGGATGGCCATATGGCCATTTTGTGTGAAAGTAACTGTCCTTATGGCCTTCCTTTGTTTAGGTTTCCATTATGGTCTGGTCGCTTAATGTTTGTATTTCTTTCCCTATGGTGTCTTTTATGGATGGAGTAAGTTAATTGTATCAATTCCTGATCTTTGTTTTACTTCTACTTTGAGCAGAACTACAAAATTCTCAAAGATAATCAGCGAAGTTTGTACAGACATGCAACCTGGGTATCTGTAAAGTCTACTGTACACCCCGAAGGTAACTGGCCCCCGTGTCCTAATGGGTAAGAGCGCTGACGCTTAACCCATTCAGTACCAGAAACACCTAAAGGGTTACCTTGGCAAACAGTGCTGGCCCAGATCAGACACCGCAGAATGCGGCATCTGATCAGGGCCTATACTGTTTGCAAAACGTTAAGCCATTTCCCGAACAAAATTTTTAAGAAAAAAAAACAACCTGACACCACTAAGTTTCAAAATGGACTCCTGTATATATAAGGATGCAGATTCCATTTGGTACAAAAAGGGTTAATCATTGGGTCATTAGGTCTCTCCGCTGTGGTTTGCGCCTCGCTCGGGCCACAAATGAGACGCCAAGATCTGCTGCAGAAGGTGGTCTTACCCCGGTTTTAGCTCAACTCTGATTAGCGGTCCGTTCGAAATAAGGGAAATAATCTTGAAAGTGCCGTAAATCCACTAAACACCCCGAGGAAAATGGGCATCCTTAAAGCGCTGACACTCATTAGGACTCTCACTGCTGTGGTTCGCACCTCGTTCAGTTCAAATTCTGCAACGTTGCGAGTTGAGCTCGGTCGGCTCGAAATAAATGAATTTGTCCTGACATCATTAAAACACACCGGGGCAGGCTTAGATCTTGTAAGCGGTTTACCAGTACTCGCATGCAGGTCGGTTTCAGCTATGCGTGGAAGCATCATGCAGCCCATCTATTTCATCAAGCTGAGCTTTTGGTAAATGTCACACATCATTATGGTGTTAATAGCCTACATGTACGACTCATTATGAGAACTCGCCTATTCTAATATATTGTAAAATTTTACCACTAAAAACGGAAAATTTCCGGATAAAAATTCTGGCATTTTTTTCATATTTCTGCTCAAGATTTTGGGTACACTTCAAAACGACCCAGCGAGGCGGTTCTAACGAGTACCCACAATCTATGTGAGCAGAAATTAGATAAATAATGTATACCCCTGTAAACCCCAGTTAAAAGTGGCTAACATGAGCTTTCTTACAATCTGCTGGAACAGTGCTTTTAGCAAGTGACAATCACATGTTAAAGAGGACGCTAGAGGTTCAGCAATTTGTTCAGCTAGTTCCTTTAAAATTATGTTACTTATACCATCTGGACATAGAGCCTTACCGACTGGATGAGATTTAAGGATAGGTTTTACTTGTTTGTTGAGTTAATTTCAGATGAATCAAAATACTTCGGAGGAGGAGGAATTTCAGATGACGTGTCATTTATGAGCAATTGGTCTCTATATTGATTATTAAGTAAATACATTTGCTTTCTCTTTGGGGTCCGTATTGCCACCATTTTAATGGTGGAATATTTGATGACTTTAGTTTACAGCTACCATGAAGTGCTTAAGAGTTGTCCACCAATTCCAAGATGATAAGTTTTCTGTTTTAATTTGTCAGCTAGTCTATCTATATGCAATTGATTTGAACGATGAATAAAAAAAATCAGTTATTTCGCCAACGACGAATTTTTTGCAAGATTTCAGGGTTACCAGTAGATTTAGTTTAATGATATAAAGGTTTGCGTTTGCGAATGTGTTTTTCAATCATGTTGGTTATCCATGGCGCATCTGATGGTCTTATTCGAATAGGTTTATTTGGTATCATTTTGAAAATAGAGTTCTGCTCAAGCCGGTGCTAGAGGGCGTGGCTGGTGTTGCACATTTCAGTACTGGTTATGAACAGACTCAATAAAACCGAGTCTGCTGTTTTCGTTTATTTGGTGTATTCCTTGCTTCCGAAGGATCTTACTTCAGAACTTATTTATTTTCACTGTAGCTGGGGTTGTGCCGTGTGGTGGCCGAAAAACGTCTACCCGTACATCATCGTAGTGCAGATTATATTTTCTGGTCCTTTGGGATCAATGAGTTCATTTGGTATTATTTTGAAAATAGAGTTCTGCTTAAGCCGGTTCTAGAGGGCGTGGCCAGTGTTGCACATTTCAGTTCTGGTCATGAACAGACTCAATAAAACCGAGTCTGCTATTTTCGTTTATTTGGTGTATTCCTTGCTTCCAAAGGATCTAACTTCAGAACTTATTTATTAGGGATACACTGTTTTGATTTTTCATTAATATATTTTTTTATGTTGGTTGCATACGTATCTATATCATCATCTTGAAAACTGGTCACTTCGCTGCAGATGCTTTCTTTGTGTCGTAAAACTAGACTTGACGTCCAAAAGATGTAGTTTTAGGCTAAGAGTTTTAAGATTCCAGATCATTACCTCCACTTCTATTTAGCAAAGTTTAGTACACCGTAAACCAGCCTTGAAAACGGATCTCTTGGGGGATGAACACGATCCCCAACGCAGGAGAAAATGATATATCGTTCGTCAGAAACTAAAACTAAATCAACAAGTGAACACGAAGTTTCAGTGAAATGAGTTGGTTTGTTTATACACTGCTCAAAGGAAAACTGCTGGCATATAGAAGACATTTTCTGTTTTGTGAATTCGTTCATCATTATAGTTGAAGTCACATGTTATAACTATATAACTTATGCCAGTGTCAACTGCAAGATGTATGGTGTCTTCCATTAGAGAGTGATAGTTAATATCGGAATTAGGGAGATATAGAAGAGTCCAAAAAGCAAACGTTAACGTTTCAGTATTACTTCAATCCAAATACATTCAATCACAGTTAACTGGAAGACATCAGTAGAGACTAGCCGAAAGGACAGTTACTTTCCCAAACCGGCCCGATAGCTCAGTTGATAGAGTGTCCGCTCCGGAGAAAAGGGGTCACGGGTTCGATCCCGGGCCCGACATACCAAAGTCGTTAAAAATGGTACTCGCTGCTCCTCGCTTGGCACTCAGATTTACGGAGTAGAGCTAGGACTGGTCGACCCAGTGTCAGGATAATATGACTGGGTGTGGTATCATCGAATGTGTTCTAGTGTCAGCTTACTTTATGTACAGTGTATTAGCACATATTTTTGAGGATGATTCGGTTGTGTAATTGGAAAAGATAATAGCTGTTACAGTACAGTTAATCTTCTTTCAATCGACATTTCATGCAACAACAAAAATTTTTACAGCCACATTTTCAATGGAACAAGTTTGGGGGATTCAAGAATATTGTATTCATTAACTCCAAGAAACAAATATAATGGGTGTTAGTCAGAATCGCCTCTATGATGCGATTCTAACGTATGTCCAAAGCATTTTTTCTTGGAGGAACTGAGGGGAAAATGACCTTAATCACCTATGATATTACTATTGTTTAGGGTTTCATTAAAGCAGCGAGTTCTTTATAGAATTAAAGGGTTAGGGAAAAATATTCTGTCATTATAATGAGGGTTCTCTGTATCTATGCAGTGCTAAGTGAAGTCGTTGCATCATTGCAGACTAGAATCACAGTCAAAGAACTTAATGGGAATTTTTTGCATGAAATATTCTTTAGTTTTAATTAGTATTGTGTGAAAAAAATACATGTTTCAAGACAAAAAGTTGACTTTTAATACTTGTAGTTTTCTTTCACCTCCATTGAATTTTATTGCAGACATGTGTGAACATCACAGACATTGACAGGTTAAACAACACAGGGGAATCACTTTTAGAAAAAATCGCCACATACTACCTCAATGAAGACATCCCAGTTGTTGTTGAAAATGTTACAGTGCTGTGGCCAAACAGAGAACTCATAGATGTGACAAAACTTGAACAAGTAATTCTTATAATTTTCACTAATTTCAATTAATTGGCTTGCTTGTTCTGCTTTTGGTAATTTTGTATCCTAGCCCTGTATTTAAGGGCAATGGATAAAGCTTAATGAGAGGTAACTGAAAAATATTTTGCTTCCCTTACCAATAGCTATCTGCTACTTGGGAATAGAATTCTTGCCATTGAGAGTAGGCAACTTTTTTCGGAGGTTCAGAAAAGCAAGCAGGAAATCCTGCAAGTTGTTGCACTTGTAAAACTCATGGAGAAAATGTGTCATAAAACCACCATAGTTGCTCTAAAATCAGTTCGCGTTATAAGTTAGCTGATTTTGAAAAATTAGTCAGATTTAACTGATCATTTGAGAAAAGCTTTTTGAACAATATAGGAAATTACAACATGACGGTTCCTGGAATAGGTTACCAGCTGATCTCGCCTTTGATCCAGATCTTGACTCTTTCAAATCAGGATGCTCTGGTTTTTTTTCGTTATCTCCCCTGACAATATAACCTTGTGATGGCCATAACTCCAACACCCTTTGAGATATATTGAAGGAACTTGGCACAATTGTATACAGGGTACAAAGGGGGTGTCATCACTGTCATGTGCCAGAACCACAACTGTTGGTGCTGTGGTATTTGAGTTTTCTACCCTTCAAATATAACAGTATGACCAGCTTGTGATCACCATATCTCTAATACCCTTTGCGACATATTGATGGTACTTCGTACAGAAATACATGAGCTTAAGCAGGCATGTCATACGCAAGAACCACAATTCTGAGTGCCCTGGTTTTTTAGTTATCTCCCCTGACAGTTTAATCTTGTGATGGCCATAACTCGAATACTTTTGTGATATATTGCTGGTTTAATTCTGCTGCACTTTCTATTGGTGAACAATCTTCTGAAGGCCATATTGGCTTTTGGTCGGCGGATTTGCCATCTCTTTCGATGGCTATTTTTGCATTGGCAAACATCAAGACAGCAATCTATATCTTTTAAACCCACTTTTGTAGAGAATAAACATGTTTTCAAATTTAAGGATAGTTACAGCATTTTACTATTGTCAAAAACTTTAGTTTCACAGTAAATGTAAATAGCAAGATCATATGGACTAAATTACTAAAACAACAACTCTCAAGACTTTCTTTATTCAAGAGAGCACAGGATAACCAGGGGCAAGGATGGACTAAAGGATGTCATGTTTTATATGACTATAAACAATTAGTCAAGGTGACAGTAAACAGTTGTGTACTGTGGCAGGTTCAAAATAGGCCTTTTTTATTTAATTACTTTTTTATAATTTTATTAGATAGTAACAAATAAACAAATACCAGTGTTAAACTATAAGTATAAGGTAACCTCTATTATTGAAATTTCCCATATATAACTGCTGAGTATGTGGTTCTGTTTTAATTCCAGGGTGGAAAATTCTAGTATTTGCCGGAATTTCCCATTAATTACCGGTAAATGCCACCGGCATGGAAATTATTGCCAACCCTGACCACTATATATCATGTGATAGTACTTGAAATAAGCAATACTGAAAAAGTTTGAACACCCACCAGAGTTATCATGGTTGAAATCTTTATGCCTGCAAATGCTTTCATTGAATTTGCAGAGTGAGTGTTTGAGTTTTACTTCTCACCAACAGCTTAGGTCATACGGAGATGGGACCTGGGTTTAAAGACTCATTCGAAAGTCTGGAGAAGCCCGGGATCGATCGTGCAACCCCTGGTTTACAAGGCAAGTAGGCTTCTAACAGAGTATATGCAGCGATGCATGAAAAATTTGAAAAAGAAAACGTTAATTTGCTATTTTTATGCCCCCATAGGAGGGCATATAGTTTTTGCACAGCCCGTTTGTGCGTTTGTAAGTCAACACTTTTTTGTGATGTGAACTACTTCCACATTTCTCCAACGATTGAGCTGAAACTTTGCACATGCATTCCTTGTGAGGTGAAGAGATGCCTAACACAATTTACGTTGGTCCTATCATTTTCGAAGGAGTTACGGTCCTTTATTTTCAAAAAATTGTGCTAAAAACCTTGTGATGCGAACTTTTTCAACATTTCTTCTCTGATTCAGCTGAAACTTTGCACATGAATTCCTTGTGAGGTGAAGGGGTGCCTAACACAATTTTCAAGTTGATCCTATCACCTGCGACGAAGTTACGGCCCTTGATTTTCTAAAAAACGCATTCGAAAAACATGGTGACGTGAACTTCTTCCACATTTCTTTACCGATTGAGCTGAAACTTTGCACATGCATTCCTTGTGAGGTAAAGGGGTGCCTAACACAATTTTCCCGTTGATCCTATCATCTGCAAAGGAGTGACGGCCCTTTATTTTCTGTAAAACACGTTCTTAAACCTTGTGATGCGAACTACTTCCACATTTCTTCGACATTTTTGCTAAATTTGTATGCCCCCGTTGGAGCGCATATAGTTTTTTGCCCCCGTAGGAGCGCATATAGTTTTTGCACTGTCCGATGTTTGTGGGTTTGTGTGTGGGTTTGTTGGTTATTCCGCACTTTTTCCCTCAAATTGGCTCCCATGGGGGCATTGCTCACTTTAAGTGACAGCTCTTGTTTCATATATAATTTAAACGAGTTAACATTTGTGCCAGATTTTAACGTTTATGCTGCTGAATGAATAGTGCAAAAATCAAAACAAAAAATCCTTGAAAGAGGTTTTTTATCGATTTTTGAAAATTGACATTTTTCAAAAACTTAGGGTACAGATCAAAATTCAGAGACACTTCTTTCAAAACGTGACCAATGTTTTTTTTTCTGTCATAGGTTAAAGGAGCATGCCCAAATGAAGCCGTTACCGGCACATCCGGTTTATTTGCAAAAAGTAATAATCTCCACAATATGTCATGGAAAAGGAAAAGGTGTTGGATTAAAAGAAAACACAAAGCATGAACAGTGATTAATCTCTGCTTTAAATATAAATGAAATTTGGCCAGCATTCACGAAGATCCAGCATACTGGAAATCACGCTTGAATGATGTTTGGATTAATGCAGATATATCCCCCTTTGGGACTATTCTGAAGCCGATTTTTGCACCCCTTTCGAAAGCATGTGTTCCCTATTGAAATTTGAATAATCCAAAACTACGCGCAAGATGGCTACAGAATAGCGCAAGAGGGAGAAAAAACTGTATTAATCCAGCCATGTCTCAAGTGTTACTTTCAACCAATAGCATCTTCATGACTGCTGGCCAAATTTCAATAGAATTTAATGCCGAGGTTAATCACTTTTTATTCCAGTAACATTTTCTTTTCTAGTGTCATTTTGCAAAGATTTAAACTTTTCTACAAAAAAAATGGAAATGAAGAAAACGAACAACATTTAGACATTCAAATTTGCCTGAAAAGGTTGTATTGTGACATAGTCCTTCAGTCTGTGCTTGTTAAACATCAGCCGGTCGGGTTTGAAAGGGGCGTCTTCGAAAATTGAACTGCATCCCTAGTTTTGGAAAAGTCTCAATTTTCAAACATCTATATAAGCACTTTTTCAAGGGTCTTTGTCAAATTAAAAATAATATATATCACTAAACTTTTAAAAATAAGTCATAAATTACACATCTTTTTAACCATTCATAATGTATAATTTTATAACCTTTTGAACCCTGTAGTCTGGAACAGATACCTTTGCATATTGTGCAGATGCAGATTAGATGGAAATTCTCATTAATATCTTCCTTGTTTACCATGTCCTGTTTATGATTTTGACTCAACTCAAGGTTAATATGAATGGATTTTTTTTTCACATTCAAGGATGGAAGAGTCCATCTCAGAAACTCAGGGATGAAAAGGTTAAAGATATGACCAGTTCTTTTTTCTTATTCCTCAGTTGTACCTAGATGATGAGGTGATGATGTTGTATATGTGTTGTGACTTTGAAAGCAACATACATGTAAGACATGGAAATCATAGATCATTATTGAGGAAGCTGGTTGAGGAGAAGATCTTTCACTACTATGCTCACTGGTAAGTTGGTGAAAGAATCCATTATGAAAACACACCTATACAAATACATTATAACATTTATCGCCAAAAAAACAAAAATTTTAAGTTGAAAAATTGTGATATTTTTCTTATTTCTGCTCAAAATATAGATTGTGGGTACTCCTTAGAACCGCCTCATCAAGGCGGTTCTTACGAGTACCCACAATCTATATTTTGGAGCAGAAGTAAGAAAAATATGGTTTTCCCCTGTAAACCTCAGTTTTACTATATAAAACTGGGGTTCAGGGGGGTCAAAATTATATAGGCATGTTTTCGTGATTATATTACCTGCACACCAGGGCCCAGTTGTTCAAAGCATCGTTAGCTTAACGAGCTCGATAGTGGTCAAATTGTTAACTGTTCTAGCAAGAACAATATAGAAAATTTTGGTACTTTTGCCGAAAAAATGTGAGCAGCTTTTGCAAATGCAAAAGCTGCTCACATTTTTTCAGCAGAAATATTAGAATTTTCACCATATTGGATGATCAAACTGCCCTACATCATAGTGTAGATTATATTTTCTTGTCCTTTGGGATCATTGATTCCATTGTGGAATTTTGAAAACATCTGAGGGTCACTGATGAGTAAAGTAGAAGTAAAACAAAGATCAGGAATTGATACAATTAACTTACTCCACCCATAAAAGACACCAAAGGGAAAGAAATACAAACATTAAGCGACCAGACCATAATGGAAACCTAAACAAAGGAAGGCCATAAGGACAGTTACTTTCCCACAAATTGGCCATATGGCCATCCAGGCCTAAATGGCCGAAACTAGCTAGTCTGGCCCAGAAAACATGAACACTCCATATTTTTCAGTTCTGTGGTGTATTCCTTGCTTCCAAAGGATAACCCTTTTATAGAACATTTGTAACGATAAGTAAGCTAACGACGTCGTTAGTTTTGAACAACTGGGCCCTGATAAGAATATCGGGCATGTGCACAAGGTATAGAGAATTTTAACTCATTCTTTTTTATCTCATCCTTCTTAATCTCACTCTGTTGTGCGCTACTTGCAATGCGTCTTATTAAAGTATTAAAACAGGTGAAACCATTTCAATTAACAATTATCAAAGGCTGTGCATTTAAGATTCCTGGAAAGTAAATACAAACAGTTAGTATCTATTTCCCAAATGAAGGTTTGGATGCTATTTTCCAGCTCTGAGGAATAAGTTCCATTTAGCTGCACCTGCTTTGTATCAACCAATATTTGATAGCTTTATGAAATATGGATAAAATTGTTTTCAATTTCAATGTAGAAAGGGCTTGCTTCGCATTTATACTGTTTCTTTTGGTTGCCTGCATACTTCCAGTTGACACTGCATAGAAATTTCCACACAAAATGCAACTATACATCTCCTCAAGAAGCATATCATGGCCACCATTTCAAAAACAGATGCATTCACCTCGTAAAACCCATGTCAATAGATAAACTTGAGAGCTGAAACTTTGTATTGCCCTGCATATTTTTATCCTACTGCTGAGATATCTCTTGGCAACATCAAGGAATAACTATACCTGCAAATGCAGTTATGGCCAGAAATGCTAGGCTGAAAATCGCTTTAACAAAATGTCAATGTTTCTGCTAGTCAGTCGTGTATTCATTCTCTCAGAAAATGTCAGCCACTATGCAAATGAATTAATATTCAAATGAAAAGAAATGCTGTGGTATGCAAAAATACGAATCTTTTATTCCATTGGATTTGATATAAGCATTTCCAAACCTTGGGATGATAGGACCAATCCGAACCTCGGCTTAGCCTCAGTTCATATCGGCCCAGCCATCCTCCAGACCCCGAGGTCATTAAACTTTTTCATGCTCAACTCACTTGAGCATGAACTTTATCCTGCTCAAAAATTGTTTGGCATTTTAAAATTTGTGAGGAGGATAAATGACATTCTAGTCGGATCTGAGCAGGAAAAGTGCCGGATTTGTTTGTATTTAATAGTTATGAGCATGAAAACTTTCATGCTCAGCTGAGTTGAGCATGAAAAATGTTTTATAACCTCGGGCCCTGGTTTGACATGTTAAATCGGCTTAGCCTCGGTTCCGATAGGCCCTTTCATCCCGAGGGTTTGAAATGCCTGCCAGTATATCAAGTCCATACCCATGAAAAATTCTTATATTCTTGCACACTAGACAAGGAAATCCGTGATTTTACCCTGGGATAGAAATTTATGTTCTGACCCTGGTGTTCCGACCCAAAATTGAATATAATCGTGTGTTTGATAAATACACTGGTTGATTACGACCTCGTATGCGCCTTCGTTAAGGTTGATGTCACAGCAAATTACGTGACGTCAGTAATCATTCCTGCAGTGTCAACACAATATGGTGGACATTGGTAACAGAAGTGACTGCATCATTAAAATCCGCGCTAACAAATGGAAGGTATGCAAGAAAAAGAATCCAATATGGGTGTGAGGGGTGAATAGAAAAATCCGTCCATCGGGATCACTGTGCGGCATCACTCGGCAAGCCTGGTGATGCTGGACAGTGTTCTTCGGAACAGATCTTTCCATCCACCCCTCACACCCATATAAGATTCTTATATTCTCACTCATTGCACAAGAATATCATTTTTTTATGTCAGTTATTTAACACATTTTATTCCAAATTGAATCTTCCTCCTTTTATATAGCATGAGTCCATTTCAAAATTAAGGGATGTCAGGTTGTGTTTTCATCAAAATCTATTTGGAAAATGGCTGAACTTTTAACAAACAGTGGAGGCTCTGATCAGACGCAGCCTTCTGCAACGTCTGATCTGGGCCAGCAGTGTTTGCCAGGGTACCCGTTTGGGGGTTTCCGGTACCAAATCGGTTAATGGCAACAGTGTTAGTTTACATTATATTAAAACATCAAGTCATTCAGTATGCAAAATAAAAAACTTATTGTTGTGGAAAAAGAGTATTTTTTGCATTTCGAAAGCTATTCTCTTGTTTAGCTCATATAACACAAGGGCTGTCATTTGTCCTTCAACCCATATGTGTACGAGAGGTGCCCCACTTATTTTTGAACAGAAGATACAAGGCCATAATCTTACCATGAATTTTATTTCATTGTAACAAGTGCTCAATCTGAGATCCATGACATCCGTATATTAGACGACAACGCTTTGGCCATGATTCAAGAGTCTTATTTATTGTCTTTTGGTCCAGTTTCCACCACTCGTCCCTGAGTGCTCGTTTGAGGCCTCTCAGGGTGTTGATTGTCCGCTTCTGTAATCGTCGTTTCAGGATACCCCATATTCCAAAGTCCATTGGGGCAGCATCAGGGGACTTTGGCATCCATTCCTCAGGCTTCACAAACTTCACTTTATTGTCCTTCAGAAATTTCAGGGTCTGTTTTGATGTATGGCTTGATGCGCTATCCTGGTGGAAGACAATACGCTTTGACCCCTCTGGGAAGAGCCTAGGTACATCTTTCTTCAAAAATGGTTTTAACACCTTGTCAATATAATATTTACTATTGACTTTTGTCCCTTTGTCGATGAATCGAATCTCCGTTTTGCCTCTATACGACACTCCTGTCCATGCCATGAAACCTGCTGCAAAAGAATCTCTCTTAACAAACTTCAGTTTGGCACCCGGATTTTCACCCTTTCGAATGTAGCATACCCTTCGCCGACCATAACTGCCCCCTAAGTAGAACATGGCCTCATCAGATGTCACATAGTTTTTCCATTGGCCATTACGAAGCTTTAGGTACAGGCGCCAGGATCGTGCACGTCTCTTGTTGATTGAGCCATGTTTAATTGGTGAACCTTGCACTTTTTTCTAAGTCTAGCCTCCAAAGTTTTTGATATTATTCGGTATACAGTTCCTTTAGATATACCTAGTTTGGATGCAATCTCCCGATGGGTCGGCGGATTCACTTTAGAAATCATACGAGCAACCTTGCGAACTACGTCAGGTGTGGCAACTGTAGGGCGTTTTTTAGCTCACCTGAGCACGAAGTGCTCAAGGTGAGCTTTTGGGATCAGTCTTTGTCCGTCGTCCGTCGTCCGTGCGTGCGTGCGTGCGTCCGTCCGTCGTCAACTTTTGCTTTAAACAACTTCTCCTCCAAAACTGCTGGACAGATTTTGATCTAATTTCACAGGAATGCTCCTTGGGTCATCCTTTACCAAAATTGCTCAAACTGCTCCGCTCGGATGAACAAGATGGCCGCCAGAGCTAAAAATAGAAAATTCTTTAAACGACTTCTCCTGCTTAACAAGTGGATGGATTTTGAAATTGTTTCACAGGAATGTTCCTTGGATGACCCTCTACCAAAATTGCTCAAACCGTTCAGCTCTGGTGAACAAAATGGCCGCCAGAGCTAAAAATAGAAAAACCTTTAAACAACTTCTTCTCCTTAACCAGTGGATGGATTTTGAAATTATTGCACAGGAAGGTTTCTTGGGTGCCCCTCTACTAAAATTGCTCAAACCATTCCGCTCGGGTGAACAAAATGGCCACCAGAGCTAAAAATAGAAAAACCTTTAAAGGACTTCTTCTCCTTAACCAGTGGATGGATTTCAAAATTACTTGACAGGAGTGTTCCTTGGGTGACCCTCTACCAAAATTGCTCAAACCGTTCCGCTCGGGTGAACAAAATGGCCGCCAGAGCTAAAAATAGAAAAAGCTTTAAACGACTTTTTCTCCTTAACCAGTGGATTGATTTTAAAGTTATTTCACTGGAAGGCTCCTTGGGTGATCCTCTACCAAAATTGCTCAAACAGTTTCTGCTCGGGTGAACAAAATGGCCACCAGAGCTAAAAATAGAAAAACCTTTAAACACCTTCTACTCCTTAAACAGTGGATGGATTTTGAAATTATTTCACAGGAATGTTCCTTTGGTAAACCTCTACAAAAATTTCTCATACTGTTCCCCTCGGGTGAACAAAATGGCCGCCAGAGCTAAAAATAGAAAAACCTTTAAACGACTTCTTCTCCATAACCAGTGGATGGATTTTGAAATTATTTCACAGGAATGTTTGCTTGGTGACCCTCTACCAAAATTGCTCATACTGTTCCGCTCGGGTGAACAAAATGGCCGCCAGAGCTTAAAATAGAAAAACCTTTAAACGACTTCTTCTCCTTTACCAGCTGATGGATTTTGAAATCACTTAATAGGAATGTTCCTTGGGTGGCCCTCCACCAAAATTGCTCAAACTGTTCAGCTCGGGTAAACAAAATGGCCGCCAGAGCTAAAAATAGAATAACCTTTAAACGCACTTTTCTCCTTAACCAGT
The DNA here is from genome assembly GCA_963580285.1 of Lucinisca nassula. Lineage (NCBI taxonomy): Eukaryota > Metazoa > Mollusca > Bivalvia > Lucinida > Lucinidae > Lucinisca > Lucinisca nassula. Next base: position 130,375,007 of record OY757011.1, on the reverse strand, counting down.
GGATGGATTTTGAAATTTTTTCACCAGAATCTTGGGTGACCCTTTACCAAAATTGCTCAAACCGTTCTGCTGGGGTAAACAAAATGGCTGCCAGAGCCAAAAATAGAAAAACGTTTAAATGACTTCTCCTTAACAAGTGGATGGATTTTGAAATTATTTCACAGGAATGTTCCTTCGGTGACCCTCTACCACAATTGCTCAAACCGTTCCGCTCGCTTGAATAAAATGGCCACCAGAGCTAAAAATAGAAAAAACTTTAAACGACTTCTTCTCCTTAACCCGTGGATGGATTTTTAAATAACTTCACAGGAATGTTCCTTGGGCGACCCTCTACAAAAAGTGCTTAAACCATTCTGCTCTGGTGAACAAGATGGCTGCCAGAGCTAAAAATAGAAAAACCTTTAAACAACTTCTTCTCCTTAACCAGTGGATGGATTTTGAAATTACTTGACAGGAATGTTCCTTGGGTGACCCTCCACCAAAATTGCTCAAACTATGCCGCTCTGGTGAACAAAACCTTTAAACAACTACTTCTCCTTAACCAGTGGATTGATTATGAAATTATTTGACAGGAATGAGGTTTGAGGTTTTTAGCTGTGGTGGCCATCATGCTCAGATAAGCAAAATATTTTTAGCAATTTTGTTAGAGGGTCACTCATGGAACATTCCTATAAAATTGCTTCCTTTTAGAGACAGATGTCTTTTGAAAGTTTTGGCCCCCACCCACCTTGGCTGCAAGGTGCTTCTACAGGAGTATTGGTAAACCACTTTGAAGGTTTTAGCCTAGCCTGTCTAGGCAAAGTGGTGTAAGTGGAACCATCAATACATTTAAACCTCATTAGTTTCATTGGGCGGCAGGGCTTGAGATGTCATTTCATCAAAAATGACTTCTACTTCTCAAAATGACTTCTACTCCTAAACAGGCAGACTGATTTTGAATTGATTTCACAGAAATGGTCTTTGGGTCCAACCAAAATTGCTCAAACCCTCCACTCCACCATATATTACCCACAATTCCGTTTGTACAATAGGATCAGGTGAGCGATCCAGGGCCATCATGGCCCTCTTGTTTGAATTTTGGTATATCAGCTCCTGAATTTATTTTTCTTCGCTGTAAACCCACATTATCACGAATATTCTTAATAGTTCCTAATGAAACACTATGTCCCATCGATTTTAATGCTTCCTGAAGACTTTAATAGGAATGGTTAGTCCTCAAAAGTCTAAGCACCACACCCTCAATTTTGTCGGATATTTTAGGTCGCGCCATTTTGTCAAAAGGGACAGATAATACATGTACATTATTTGTCATGTAGCAAAATATATAAACGAATGCAAAAAGCTCGATTATTTCATGCATATTCGCCACACTAGCGATATATATACTGTTCAAAAATAAGTGGGGCACCTCTCGTAGTAAACGAGAAAACAGCAAGCTTGTTACTACATGCATTTACCAGTCTGCGGATACCACATAATGAGTTCATTTTTGTAGATTGCCTCTGAATGTAGCAAGCATTATTTGATATGTATTGGGAATCTAAAACGTATCAAATCCTTTACAAACGTAACCATTTCGAGAACAAGTGGTTTCCGAGTCTGTAACACTAAAATCATGCAAGAGCTGAAATCAGAAACGTGTACCAAATGTTAAGTTTTATTGTGAATATCTGACTGGTGTCCAGGACCTGCCATGCAGTATGAATGCAAAATGAAATAAATGTATTGACTCAAAGTTAAATATATATGCCGGCCACATTTGCTTGAGTCAGTGCACATCAGAGTAGTGATCAGGTGGTCACCGGTTAGATATCCCGCCCTCGGTCTGGCTACATTTTCTTGGCTATTGTATTTGTTTCAGTTTCCAAACATAGATTTGGGGTGACCGAAATGAATGTTTCTTTCTGCTTTTATTCAACAGGCAAAATTGTTTTAAAGAATCTGCCAAACTATTTCGGAAAATTTACAAAAGACCAGAGTTCCTACCATCTACAGTTCAACTGTCTAGTTCAAACTGGGTGTTTATATCATCAAACTATACTCCAGCAGAATCAAAATTTTTATCTGTAAGTACATCACAACCTCTTTATAACACTTTTGTTGGGACTAAGGCTGGCTAATCGGAGCTGAAAAGATAATCGATCATCAGTCATGTCATTGCGATCGATAATCGATTAGTAATCGCTAAGGTTTTTGTCATAATTTTACCTGTCTGAGCATGTTTCTTACGATATGTTGTACTTTACTATATGTATATTTGAACAGACAGGCCTGAGCAAACAGTGTAGACCCAGATGAGACGCCGCAGAATGCGGCGTCTCATCAGGGTCTGCACTGTTTGCCACTCACCCAGCTATTTTAGGCATAATTTTGGTTAGTTAATTGTACCTGTCAAGTAATCGATTACAAGCAAATCAGAAATGATAATCATTTTTCTGGAATTTATCGATCGATTAATCGATTATACGTTTAATGGTGTCAGCCTTATTTGGGACCAAAGCAGAAACCATGTTTTGGTTTGGAGTTTAACGGCTATGTCAAAACAAAATCCTGTCGAGCCAGTCAATTTACTTAACTACAATTCTTTTTGGTAGACTTATACATAAGCAGTTAACCAGTACAGTGCACCATCTTTTGATGAAACTTACAACTGCTCTTCTTGGATCAGCTGGGGGTGAGAATGTCTGAAGAAAATATTTCATGATCAATCTCCATCAAAGAATGGTGCGGATCAAACCTGTAATCTATTGATCACCTACTAGACGTGCATACAACAACTGAGCCTCCGAAGCCAGCAGTTAAACAACCATGTTATATCCAAACAAAAATGTACAGATTAGATAGAAAAATGACCTACACATATTAGGAATCCAGCTTTATAATAAAAACTTTTGTAAAGAGATATATGTTTAGTTAGGTTATTCCTTGCCGGTCTTCATAAGTCAGTCTCATCCGGTGGTAGCCGAGTTTCTATTCTGTAATTTGAAGATAGATGCATCAGCTGTGTTCAGATGTCTTTCCCTTGCAATGCTACTTTCGACCACATGGATGTCATATATGAGATAGCTGTGCACGGATCTTGAAATTCTTCAAAAGACATCTCCTCCCGAACCAGATGTCTGTTCAAGCTGAAACTTAATGGGAGGCAATGGGCAACATGGAAATCCCGATATACAAGATGACCAGCTTGGTGGCTATCTTGAAATTCATCAAACTACATCTCCAACGATCGGATGGAGCTGAAAGTTGATTGGAAGCATTGGAGCAACATAGAGATTCAGAATTGCTTAAATTATTCTGTTCTGTTATCTAAGATGGCTTCCATATTGGCCATCTTGAAAATCTTCAAACCACATCAAGTTGGATTGAGTCTAAACTTAATGGAAGGCATTGGGGTGAAATGGAAATTCAGATTTCTTAGTAACGTCCTGTTCTGATATCCGAGATGGCAGCCATGTTGGTCATCTTGAAAATCTTCAAACCACATCTGCTACCGAATGGTCTGTTGCATTGAGTTGAAAAAAAGTGCTAAAGTTGTTGCATTCTGATATCCCAGATGGTGGCCATCATGAAATTCTTCAAAGCATCTGTATAGTAATTGCATATAAGATTTACAGGGAGGGGCAGCTCAGGTGTTGTCAGTATGTGTGGAATTCGCTGATGCCACAAGAAGATTGGGTATTGTGGGTTTTTTTTATTTTTATTTTTTGCAAGTGACCATATACACCATAGCTTTGTTTGTGTTACAGTTGTATTCACATGATTGGTTGACTTTGTTTACTTTTTTTATAACAAGACATGCCAAAGGCAGGTGCAAACGATAGCTCTGGCCTGCCAAACTATACTCTTCGTCTCTGCATCCTGAATCCTAAATCAGACTAAGCTGTTCAGAGACTTAATCTGAAGCATCTAGATAACATACAGATTAAGAATTGTTAATGGCAATGTGAACTGATAGACAAAATGACCACCTTGGCCCCTGCCCATCGGGGCTTGAAGAAATAGATGGGCTGAATGATGCTTCCACGCAGTGCTGACACCAACCGCACACAAGTACTGGTAAATCACTTGGAGAATCTAAGTCTGCCCAGGCAAAGCGGTGCAAATCGCACCGCCTATTGCACCGCCTATGCTTATGAACCCTATTGGTTTCATTGGGTGACAGAGCTTGAGATGTCTTTCTATCTCAATGGCATGTACAAGTCCCACAAAGTTGAAAGCAACGTCTCCAAAATAACCTATACAGTGTTGACGGTGACATTAAACCTCAAATCAAACAAACAAATAAGCAAAATGGCCACCAAGGCACAATGTAATATATGATCAGCCTCATCAAGGTGAGCGATTCTGGCCCTCTTGGGCTTCTAATGTTAATATTTATGCTCTCATTGCAGTTGCCTAAGGATGACGTTTTCACAATGCTTGTACAGTTAGCAGGACACATGGATATCGTTCTTGAACCAGTCACAGCTTGCAGGAAACTTTGCCATCCTATAGTGACCAGACTGTCTCAGGGGTCTGCCTGTAAGTGCTTTAAAAGAACTGTAAACCCCTTCAGGAAAGACAGCTTGTCTATAGTCAAGAAGCAACTATGATTTAGGCAAAAGGATAAACCTTCAGGGGAGGCAACTATTTTAAAAATATTTTGTCTTCTCTTATCAAATAGGGTCTACTCTTACAGGAAAGAATCTGCTCTTGAGGAGCAGATTCTTTCATGTAAGAGCAAACCCTAATTCTTGAGGGATTGCCTACAGGAAAATGGACAGAGGGTCTTGAAAGTTGTCTCCCTTTTAAACATAGAAGAAAATATGCCAGGTATAGCCAGTCTCCTTAAAAGAAACAGTTTGCTCTATATTTGTTTGTTTGATGGTAGTTTAAGAGCGCAGTCAATACTATTTATGTTATCCATGTATTGAGCCAGTCAGTTTACCAAACTAGACTTTCCTGGGCAAGTTTTTACATAAGCAATTAATCAGTACAGTGCACATTCGTTCACAAGAAACTGACAACTGTCCTTGAACCTGCTGGTGGGAGAGAATGACCATAGAAAAGTACTGGTAAAACCCCTTATGTATAAGTCAGCCCAGGAAAAGTATGGCTGGGTAAACTACCTTGCTCAATATGACCTAAATAGTGTTGACTAGGCTGATAAATTGCAAACCAAGGCCTTTGTACACATGCATCCTTATTTGTTTCTTGCTCTGTAGATAACCCAAGTGACCAGCAAACACTTTTATCAGACTTCCCTATTTGGGAAATAGATACTAACTGTTTGTATTTACTTTCCAGCCAGTGAAACTCTGCTTTTAAGACTAGATAATATTAAGATTTAAAGGTTTCACTCATTCTTATGTTTTCTGAGAGTGAATGCAGGAAAGACAAAGATCATGATCTGTGGTTCAGGTCTGGACCTCCTGCAGAGTGCAGGCCAGTTCCCATGCGCTGTATGTCGCACTGGAGTGGGCAGCAACAGTTTCTTTCGTAATGGCTGCAAGTTCTGGGTGCACAAGAAATGCAGTGGGCTCAAGCGCTTGATAGAGGACCCTGATTATAGGTGTACACGGTGCCAAGGAACTGCACGACCCTTAGATGGCAGACCACAGAGGGAAGTCCAAGTCGGATCCGACAAGTTGGAGGTTTAAGCTTCCTTTTGCTACCTAGGTGATATGCTCTCAGCAGTAGGTGGTTGCGACATTTCAACCACAACACATGTGAAAAACAGCCTGGAAGGAATTCAAGGAGTCGCTACCAGTTCTGTCTTCCCGCCACCTCCCGTTCAAGACACGTGGCCGTGTGTACAGCTCTGGTGTGCCGAGGGCAATGCTCCATGCCAGTGAGACATGGCCATTGCCAAAGCCAAACCTCCGTCTTCAGGGAAATGACAGGGCAATGATCAGACATATCTGCAATGTCAAGCCACAGGACACTGTCACCATCAGGTCCAGTGAGTTCCTTGAGTGTCTTGGCATTGAGGACCTGGTCCTCATCCAGAAAGAGAGAAGGCTCCTCTGGTATGGACATGTGGAATGCTCCAACGGTGCATTCAAGACTGCCTGTGGCATACAGGTAGGTGGAAAGCGGGGTCAAGGAAGGCCCAAGATGACCTGGAAGCAGCTGACAGAGAGATTGCAGAGAATGGAAGCTCTCTGGTATCGATCCTCATGCTAGACAGGCCTGGAGATCAGGTGTAAAATCTGTCATGCGTGCAGCAAGCCAGCTACCTGGAGCGGGGCCTACTTATGTGGACGTTGCCCCTGTACCTGCATGTTAATAAAAAATCAGTTGATGATGATTATGTTTTCTGAACCTGGTGTCATCTAGTAAGAGACCACCTTTAAGACATTTCAAGAGATGCTGTTGAAATGCTCCAACAGGAGGAGTCTTTAGGAGCAGTCTGAGATATTTTTTTCAGTTTGATTAGACCCTATTGTATTTAAGGAAAAATGATATATTTAATTATATATTCTTTCTTTCTTTCCAGTGATCCTGACTGATTTTCTGTACACAGTAAAGTATATGCCAAGCAGAGATGAAGAGAGTATTACAATAGGTGTTGGTGGTGCTATAGACCATTAGAATAGACTGTTGCACACCTTAGTTATTCTGCCATGAACTGTATTTTATGTTTGGTTTGGTTTTGCGGCCCTTTTAACATTATTTACTTATTTCGAGCCGATTGATAATCAAAGGCGAGTGAAAGCCAGAGTACCCAGAGAAAAACCACCTGACTCTCCGTTGCAGAACATGGCAAATCACTTGTGATCAAAGCTATCAAACTGTATTTACCCAAAACATTCGGAGTTCGACACTTTTTAAGTATAATAAATTCGTTGGATTGATTTGCCTCAACGACATTTGCTCAGTGGCAAACAGTATAGACCCATATCAAAGTGCTTTAGAAGTAGCCATCTGTTCTTGCTTTACACTGTTTACTCAGCTTTAATTTATGTCTTTTTTGGTGTTCAAATATTTAAGATAAATACAGAATTTAGCAGGGTTGTCGGATTGAGTTATTTAAAGAAATGTATTTAAAAATGCTGAAGTTTTTGAAAACATTGAAGACCAAGTGAAGACCTTCTGCACTGCCTAATCTTGGCCTGCACTGCTTTGCCAGTGTGGTTTCTCATATAAAATGGAACTAGAATACTGTCGATGGCACACCATCGCAAATGCTCATGCTTTCTACAGATGGGCCAAGTACCGAAAACCCCTCACCCTGGGCCCTAATTTGACCCCAGGGTCAAAATATTACCTGTGTTATATTCTACTAATCATGCCCTTCAATTTGATATGCTACATGACTATGTTCCAAAAAACTTAAATTTTGACCCTTTGACCCCTCCCCCAGGGCACCAATCTGACCCCAGGGTCAAAATTTTACTTGTATTGTATTCTACTAATCACCCCCTTCAATTTGATATTCCATATGACTATATTTGGTAAAATTTGAATTTTGATCCCTTGACCCCCCCCCCCCCCCAAGTCCGACCCCTTGGGCATGACTCAGTGGTCGCAGCCAAAATCCTGTTCAATATGTGTTACACATATCATTAATCATTACTTATGCAAAGTTTGGTTTCAAAATCTATAAAATTGACTTTAATATTGAATTTAATTGATATTTGACCTTTTGACCCCTCCCCAAGGCCCCTGGGGGTGGGGCCAAAAATAAATGTGACGTTGCACGCCCTCATCATGTAAGGAAGCTGTGTACCAAATTTGGTTACATTCCGACCAGTGGTTAAGTAGGAGATAGCGTGACGGACAGACAGACAGACGGACAAGTCCGACCCCTTGGGCATGACCCAGGGGTCGCAGCTAAAATCCCGTTCAATATGTGTTACATATATCATAAATCATTACTTATGCAAAGTTTGGTTTCAAAATCTATAAAATTGACTTTGAAATTGAATTTAATTGATATTTGACCTTTTGACCTCTCCCCAAGGCCCCTGGGGGCGGGGCCAAAAATAAATGTGACATTGCACGCCCTCATCATGTAAGGAAGCTGTGTACCAAATTCGGTTACATTCCGACCAGTGGTTAAGGAGGACGGACGGACGGACAGACAGACGGATGTAGGCATTCACAATATCCCTGAACGCTTTTTTAGCTCACCGTCACGTAGTGACGAGGTGAGCTTTTGGGATCACTTTTTGTCCGTCGTCCGTGCGTCCGTCCGTAAACTTTTTCTTCAAACGACATCTCCTCCTAAACCACTGAGCGGATTTTGACCAAACTTCACAGGAATGATCCTTAGGTGGTCCCCTTTCAAAGATGTTCAAATGGTTCCGGTCCGTTGCACATATGGGTCACAGGAGCAAAAAATAGATTTTTTTCACCGAAAACTTAAAAAATCTTCTTCTCTGAAACTGCAAGGCCCAGGTCTTTGATATTTGGTATGAAGCTTCATCTAGTGGACCCCTACCAAGATTGTTCAAATTATAGTGCTGGGGCCAAAAATGCCCCCGCCCCGGGGCCCTTTGGTTTTACATGGGCTTATATAGGGAAAATCTTTAAAAATCTTCTTCTCTGAAACTGCAAGGCCCAGGTCTTTGATATTTGGTATGAATCTTTATCTGGTGCACCCCTACCAAGATTGTTCAAATTATAGTGCTGGGGCCAAAGATGCCCCCGCCCCGGGGCCCTTTGGTTTTACATAGGTTTATATAGGGAAAATCTTTAAAAATCTTCTTCTCTGAAACCGCAAGGCCCCTCTCTTTGATATTTGGTATGAAGCTTCATCTAGTGGACCCCTACCAAGATTGTTCAAATTATAGTGCTGGGGCCAAAAATGCCCCCGCCCCGGGGCCCTTTGGTTTTACATGGGCTTAAATAGGGAAAATCTTTAAAAATCTTCTTCTCTGAAACTGCAAGGCCCAGGTCTTTGATATTTGGTATGAATCTGCATCTGGTGGACCCTTACCAAGATTGTTCAAATTATAGTGCTGGGGCCAAAGATGCCCCCGCCCCGGGGCCCTTTGGTTTTACATAGGCTTATATAGGGAAAATCTTTAAAAATCTTCTTCTCTGAAACTGCAAGGCTTTGATATTTGGTATGAAGCTTCATCTAGTGGACCCATACCAAGATTGTTCAAATTATAGTGGTGGGGCCAAAAATGCCCCCGCCCCGGGGCCCTTTGGTTTTACATGGGCTTATATAGGGAAAATCTTTAAAAATCTTCTTCTCTGCAACTGCAAGGCCCAGGTCTTTGATATTTGGTATGAATCTTCATCTTATGAACCCCTACCAAGATTGTTCAAATTATAGTGCTGGGGCCAAAAATGCCCCCGCCCCGGGGCCCTTTGGTTTTACATAGGCTTATATAGGGAAAACCTTTAAAAATCTTCTTCTCTGAAACCGCAAGGCCCAGGTCTTTGATATTTGGTATGAAGCTTCATCTAGTGGACCCCTACCAAGATTGTTCAAATTATAGTGCTGGGGCCAAACATGCCCCCGCCCCAGGGCCCTTTGGTTTTACGTGGGCTTATATTGGGAAAATCTTTAAAAAATCTTCTTCTCTGAAACTGCAGGGCCCAGGTCTTTGCTATTTGGTATGAAGCTTCATCTAGTGGACCCCTACCAAGACTGTTCAAATTATAGTGCTGGGGCCAAAAATGCCCCCGCCCCGGGGCCCTTTGGTTTTACATAGGCTTATATAGAGAAAATCTTTAAAAATCTTCTTTTCTGAAACTGCAAGGCCCAGGTCTTTGATATTTGGTATGAATCTTCATCTTGTGGACCTCTATCAAGATTGTTCAAATTATAGCCCTGAGGCCAAAATTGCCCCCGCTCCTGGGCCCTTTGGTTTTTCATAGACTTATATAGGGAAAATCTTGAAAAATCTTCTACTCTGAAACCACAAGGCCTAGGTCTTTGACATTTGGTATGAAGCTTCAGCTAGTGGACCTCTACCAAGATTGTTCAAATTATAGCCCTGGTGCCACAATGCCCCCGCCCAGGGCCCTTTGGTTTTACATAGACTTATAATAGAGATAATCTTTGAAAATCTTCTTCTCTGAAACAACAAGGCCCAGGTCTTTGATATTTTGTTGTGTAGCTTCATCTAGTGGACCTTTGCCAACATTGTTCAAATTATAGTCTTTTGTTGATATTTGGTATGTAGCTTCACCTTTTTAGACCTCCCTCAACATTATGCACATTATAACCCTGGGGTCAATAATGGCCCTCCCCGGGGCCCACTTGTTACTCTATGGATCAGGTGAGCGATCCAGGGCCATCATGGTCCTCTTGTTTAAAAGTGTGGGCATAATAATGTGTGAAATTGCTCATGTTATTAGATGATAGCATGAGGCACCCTCCCCTTCTGTATAGTTGGCTGCTATTGAAAAGAGAGCTTTATTTCCTAGGCCCCAATACTTTTCTTGACGGGCAATTATTGCCCGTCAAGAAAAGAATTGGGCCCTAGAGAATAAAGCTTTTTTGTCAAATGTTTGTCTAGACAAATGAAGTCAAGAAGTCATGAAAATTGTCTTCCTTACTAAACCGGCCTAAAATTTGTGAGACATATCCATTCCTTTTAAAAACTTTTTATAATATTTAATTGCTTAGACAATGCAAGTGGCTGATGCAAGCAGTTTAACCTTCAATCACTACTCCCAGCCAACAGGGGCCAGCTGTTCAAAACTAACAATCTTGTTAGTAAACATATTTGTTAAATGTTGGTCGTTAAAATTGACAAATGTACAAATATTTTTTGCAGTAAAAAATGCGAGCAGCTTTTGCTGCTCTTTTTTATACCCCCGGCATACGAAGTATGTGAGGGGGTATATAGTTTTTGTCTTTCCATCCGTTCGACCGTTCGTTGGTTCGTTCGTATGTTTGTTTGTTCGTTTGTACGTTCATTCGGTCGTTCGTCAACCTTTACGTCAAAGTTTTGTGTTAAACCTTTATGATTGCTCATATCTCTGTAACCACAGGTTGGATTCTCTTCATATTTGGTACAGGATATCTCTATAGCATTACCTTTCATATGATATATCTAATGAGCCTAGGTTGTCTGTCTGTCCGTCTGTCTGTTCATCTACTTTTACGTCAAAATTTTGTGTTAAACCTTTTTCATTGCTGATATCTCTGTAACCACATGCTAGATTCTCTTTATGTTTGGTAAAGGATAGCTCTATAGCATTACCTTTCATATGGAATATCTAAGCCTCTGGGTCAAGCCCCTGGGTGGGCTGTCTGTCTGTGTCTTCATCTACTTTTATGTCAAAGTTTTGTGTTAAACCTTTTTCATGGCTGCTATCTCTGTAACCACATGTTAGATTCTCTTCATGTTTGATAAATGATTTCATGATGCATGTCCCTTCCCCCACCCACGGTGACCTTTACCTCAAGGTCAGGGACTTAGAAATTCTACATTTGGTTAAAGTTTTATGTCAAAGTTTATAGATGCCTGTATGTTCTATTTGATGCCCTCACTCCCTTGGTCCATTTAGAAACTTTATGTTTGGTTTAGCTTTTATAAGCACATTTATAGATTATTATAGCTTCTTGACTTCATTCATATTACATACAAGCTCGAAAGATATATCAGAAGGTGACGCTGGCCGGGGGTATACGTGACCCACTGGTCGCTTTCTCTAGTTTTTCCAGCAAAAATACCAGAGTATTAGATATTGTACTTACTAGAACAGTTAACACTTTGACCACTAACAAGCTCACTTTGAACAACTAGACTCAGTAGACAATTCACTTATTTTCTATGAAATGTAGAAGCCTCAGTGGTGCAGTGGTTAAGCTACTAACCTCATAAACCAGGGGTCATGAGGTCCATTCCAGGGTTCTCGAGACTTTCAGATGATTCTTAAAACCGAGGTCCCGTCTCCATATGACCCTAGTTGTTTGTAGGACATAAAATTCTAAATATACATTCTCTGAAATGTAAAAAAATAAAACAAATGAAAATATCATCTAACTGGGCAGATAATTCATACATGTCATGCCTTAATTTCTCTTATAATAAGAAAATAAACAGATTGTCATCTGCTCTTGAATTTTCTATTGCGCTTTTAAGGTTAAGAAAAAGATGCTAGTTTAAATTTTGCTGTCAGAGATGCTATTTTTGTTGAATGTTGAGCTAGTTTCATTTGTTTCACAAATTTTAGGGAACAATAAAACCTCCAGTAATGGTCACCTCACCATTACGATAACACACCCATGCGACATAGTGCTTTTTTTACATCTCCAAAATGCCTACTTTTCTGATTAAAATCTGTGATATTTTTCTTATTTATACTGCAAACAAAGGGTTGTGGGTGCTCGTTAGAACCGCCTAACGAGTACCCACAACGTATGTTTTGGAGTTGAATTAGGAAAAATAGTGTATACCCCATAAACCCACTTTTCTCTATATAAAGTGGGGTTTATGGGAGTGTTCATTTTACGGACTTGTTCATGTGACTGGTTTAGCAGCCACATCTCTTCAGCAGTCAGAGTTATATTCCTACCAAAACATTTTGTTATATATTTAACCTCTGCTCAGTAGCCATCTCTCTTCTCCTGCCAGTAGCCACATTACTTAATCTCTATACCGGCCCCGATAGCTCAGTTGGTAGAGTGTCCGCTCCGGGGAATGGGAGGTCACGGGTTCGATCCCGGGCCGCGACATACCAAAGTTGTTAAAAATAGTACTAGCTGCTCCTCGCTTGGCACTCAGATTTACGGGGTAGAGCTAGGACTGGTCAACCAAGTGTCAGGATAATGTGACTGGGTGTGGTATCATGTAATGTGTCTGGGACATGATACTTCAGTGAGGCAGCACTATTAAAGTGAGCATTGAACTCCCTGTCGCAACCAGACACCATCGTGATATGACTGAAAAATTGTTGAAAGCGATGTTAAACCCGAATTCACACACACACAAACATTACTTTATCTAAATTTCTATTAAACAGCCAGAGTTAACTTCACTGCCAAAAATTTAAAGTAAATATAGGGATAATTTATTTTCTGGTGCGTTTATTGTGCTACAAATTACCATTCTGATATCAATTTAAGGGAATGGGAATACCTTTGCAGATTTTGCGACCATTTTTCAAAGGGAGACAACTTTTGGAACTTCCTGTTCGCTTTTCTGTAAGCCCTGTCCCGCTGAAAAAGTGGTCTACTCTTAAAGGAAAGAATTGGCTCCTCAGGAGCCAATTCTTTTTACTTTAAGAGTTGAACCCTATTGACATGGGAGACAAAAAGACTTTTTGAGGAGTTGCCTCCCCTGAAGATGTTCCCATTCCCCTTAAATAAAAAGAAAACCAAATGATGGAGAGGAGTTGGATGATGCCTGTCCACTGTGCATATTTCTTTTCATACATACATCTCTATTAGTCTGTCTTCGATATTTTATCACTTTTTTAGCTGTCTCTACCAGGTCACAAATCATATCAAGACATTTCCCTCTCTGTACAGCTACCGTCTTTAAGGGAAATGGATACACCTTTAGGGGAGGCAACTTAAAGCCCTGTCCCGCTGAAAAAAATTGGTCTACTCTTAAAGGAAAGAATTGGCTCCCCAATTCTTTCCTTTAAGAGTTGACCCCTATTGACATGGGAGACAAAAATACTTTTTGAGGAGTTGCCTCCCCTGAAGATGTTCCCATTCCCCTTAAATAAAAAGAAAACAAAATGATGGAGAGGATTTGGATGATGCCTGTCCACTATATATATTCCTTTTCATACATACATCTATATTAGTCTGTCTTCAGATATTTTATCACTTCTCTACCAGGTCACAAATCATATCAAGACATTTCCCTCTCTGTACAGCTACCGTCTTTAAGGGGAATGGATACACCTTTAGGGGAGGCAACTATAAGCCCTGTCCCGCTGAAAAAGTGGTCTACTCTTAAAGGAAAGAATTGGCTCCTCAGGAGCCAATTCTTTCCTTAAAGAGTTGACCCCTACTGATATCTTTCCTTTAAGAGTTGACCCCTACTGATATCTTTCCTTTAAGAGTTGACCCCTACTGATATGGGAGACAAAAATACTTTTTGAGGAGTTGCCTCCCCTGAAGATGTTCCCATTGATGGAGAGGAGTTGGATGATGCCTGTCCACTATTTATATTTCTTTTCATACATTCATCTATATAAGTCTGTCTTCAGATATTGCACGACCCGCAGAAAAAGCAACCGACTGAAGTCGGTTGATTTCTAAGAGTGCCCTAAAATCACCATGTCATTCTGTCAGTCGGTCAGTCTGTCCGTCCGTAACCCGTTTGTGAAAATTGGTGATAGTGACTTAACCGCTTGGAATATTTAAACAATTTTTGGCATACTGATAGATATCAATGAGATATAACCAATTAACTTGCGAAATATTACATTCCATTTAGTATAGCCTCGCTGAGGCGAAAAATGTGAAAATTTTCGAACTGCTTCTCCTCGGAAACCGTTGGGCCGATTGAAGTCAAATTCCATATGGAGCCTCTATGGGATGGGGGAAACCAAAATTTGCTCATGGTGTCCAGGTCACATGACCAAAATGGCCGCCAAGCCATATATGGTCTGTCTGTCTGTCCGTCCGTAACCCGTTTGTGAAAATTGGTGATAGTGACTTAACCGCTTGGAATATTTAAACAATTTTTGGCATACTAATAGATATCAATGAGATCTAACCAATGAACTTGCGCAATATTAAATTCCATTTAGTATAGCCGAGGCGAAAAAAGTGAAAATTTTCGAACTGCTTCTCCTCGGAAACCGTTGGGCCGATTGAAGTCAAATTTCATATGGAGCCTCTATGGGATAGGGAAACCAAAATTTGCTCATGGGGGGTCCAGGTCACTTGACCAAAATGGCCGCCAAGCCATATATGGTAAAACCCTTCAAAAATAGTCTTCTCCTGAACCACTGGGCAGATTTCCACGAAACTTGATAAATAGAATCTGGGACGTAGGCCCATCATAAATTGCTAAAATGGTGACCCTGGGTTGACCTTGACCTTCTTTGGGTCCGTCCGTAACCCGCTTGTGAAAATTGGTGATAGTGACTTAACCGCTTGGAATATTTAAACATTTTTTGGCATACTGATAGATATCAATGAGATCTAACCAATGAACTTGCGAAATATTACATTCCATTTAGTATAGCCTCGCCAAGGTGAAAAATGTGAAAATTTTCGAACTGCTTCTCCTCGGAAACCGTTGGGCCGATTGAAATCAAATTTCATATGAAGCCTATATGGGATGAGGGAAACTAAAATTTGCTCATGGGGTCAAGGTCACATGACCAAAATGGCCGCCAAGCCATATATGGTCTGTCTGTCCATCCGTAACCCGTTTGTGAATTTTGGTGATAGTGACATAACCGCTTGGAATATTTAAACAATTTTTGGCATACTGATAGATATCAATGAGATCTAACCAATGAACTTGCGAAATATTACATTCCATTTAGTATAGCCTCGCCGAGGCGAAAAATGTGAAAATTTTCGAACTGCTTCTCCTCGGAAACCGTTGGCCCAATTGAAGTCAAATTTCATATGGAGCCTCTATGGGATGGGGAAAACCAAAATTTGCTCATGGGGTCCAGGTCACATGACCAAAATGGCCGCCAAGCCATATATGGTTAAACCCTTCAAAAATAGTCTTCTCCAGAACCACTGGGCAGATTTCCACGAAACTTGATAAATAGCATCTGGGACGTAGGCCCATCATGAATTGCTAAAATGGTGACCCAGGGTTGACCTTGACCTTCTTTGTGCCTAGGTCAAACTTTGACACATATGCTTTTGTATTGGAAAGTGAGAATGCATTTTATCCTTCAAACGATTCAGAATACAGTACTAAATTATACAATATATTTTTGCTCCTTACGATAAGGCGCATTTATTGGGGGAACCGTTTTAGGTCCAGGTCACATGACCAAAATGGCCGCCATACCCATATATGGTAACACTCATAAAGCTAAAAGCATCCGGCGGGTCGTGCACTTCAGCTGAAGCACTGGTTTTATCACTTTTTTAGCTGTCTCTACCAGGTCACAAATCATATCAAGACATTTCCCTCTCTGTACAGCTACCGTCTTTAAGGGGAATGGATACACCTCTAGGGGAGGCAACTTCTGCAAAGTATTTTTGTCTCCCATGTCAATGCTGGTCAACTATTATAGGAAATAATTATCTCCTTAGGAGCAAATTCTTTCTCCTAAGGAGCAAATTCTTTCCTTTACGAGTAGACCCTTTGTTCAGTGAGACAGGGCTTATAGAAAAGCGAACAGGAAGTACAGAAAGTTGTCTCCGTTTGAAAAATGGCGAAAAAATCGGCCAGGTGTTCCCATTCCCCTAAAGCAGTCAATTTTCGAGTTTTCACAGCGTGGCTACTTAATAGGAGTATTAAGCTGTATTTTTCTATATGCAGGAATATATATTTTTCTATTTTATATACACGTATGAATATGTATTTTTCTATATATGTATGAATAAACTATATCCATATAGAGCTTTGTTTAAAGTGATCTCTAATTCTTATGTACTTAAGTAGGTAAGTATGTTATCTGATTGGAACGCGTCAACATTTGAGACAATATATTCTGCGATATATCACATTTCATCACAAAATGTCGCTTTTCATAGGCCTGCTTTAGGTTTATGTAACTTACATCATTTGCCACTATGTGCAAAAGAGAACAGTTTTGAACAAAACAACGGAATAAGTGCATTTGAATAGGGATACAGTAAAACCTGTCTTAGTGGCCACCTATATTAAGCAAGCAACCTGTCTTAAGCAAGCATGCTTTTAGTTCCCAAAAGAGGAAAATTCATTAAAATTCACCTGTATTAAGCAAGCACATGTCTTGAGCAAGCACATTTTGGTAATCCCTTAGGTGCTTGTTTAATACAGGTTGGACTGTAATTTATTGAGGATTATAATTTGGGGAGGTATATGGTCAAAACAAAAATTCCGTTTTATGGTGACACGTAAGCGGAGCTGTTAAACAGAATTTCCGACTGTAGAACTGCTTTTTTACATCCCCTAATGATAATCCTCAATACATTTATCCCCTTATTAGATTGCATCAAGCAAAAAATGCCATCAGACTTTTGTGGCTATCACAGCCTCAGATTAGCTTGGAGTCTAATCAGGGTCTTTTCTCTACACTGTATAGATAGTCATTGGCACTATGTTTCTTCAGGCTGACACAGTTTTGTTTGTTTGTAGTTTAACAGCTCTGTTGACCGTGTTTAAGTCATGTCATGCCGGTCAGTTTACCTAACAATACTTTTTCAGGGCAGACTTATACATAGAGGATCTTACATGAGTGTCCATGTATTATTGAATTTATTAAACGAGTTGAGGAAAAGGGATAAAATGCGAGGCTTTGCCGAGCATTTTATCCCTTTTCCTCAACGAGTTTAATAAATTCAATAATACATGAGCATGAATGCAAGATTCTATTTATCATATGACATTTAAAACGCATTTTATTCTCGATTGTTTACAAAAATATCAATATTCCGCCATTAGTAAACGCGGCGTCGTTAAGGACATCGTACATGTAACGTTATGGGACGTATCTAGCTAATTTGCATATTTAATCCACTGGTGGATTATCGAAAATATTACATGGCTTTATTACACTCTCAGACGCGACGTCATATGATAAATAAGTTTAACCAGTGCAGTACACATTTTTTTGACTAGAAACTGATGGCTGACAGACATCATTGTCATCTGATTGATGAAGTTGTTATTTAGGGTCGAGTTGTTCAAAGTAATAACAAACTAGTTAATGGTTTAATGTTAACTGTTCTAGCAATAATAATAAAGATACTTTTGTATTTTTTTTTCTGAAAATTGTGAAAAGCTTTTTGCATGCAAAAGCTTCTCACATTTTTCAGCAAAAAATATGAGCCATATTAAATTATTAAAATTTAAACCATATTTAATGGGGTTAGTTTTTCAAAACTAATGCTGCCATTTGTTGACATATAGGTAAATTTTTGTGAAAAATGTAAGCAGCTTTTGCAAATGTAAAAGTTAATTACATTTTTAGCAAACATATCCTTATTTACTGGGACATTTAAACATTTGACTAATCACAGTAGTGTTATTATTACAATGATTTGAACAACTGGGCCTAGGTCCAAGGTCATGGTTGTCTCTTATTGTGCAAATGTCGGTATGCACTGCTTTTTCTTGACACAGCCCTACTATTAGGCTATGATCACTCTTTGAACTTTATTTGGATCAGCTTTGGTATGACAAAAGGGCACCCACCCATCGGGGCTTGGAGAAGTAGATTGGACTGCATGGTGCTTCCATGCAGAGCTGAAACTAACCAAACATTTGAGTGCTGGTAAACCACTAAGAACTTCTAACCTGCCCAGGAAAAGCAGTGGCAGTCTGATGGTTACTTAAACCCTAGCTGCTTCTTTGCACAGTAAGGTTTGAGATGACATTACATCTCAATGTAGGGTAAAAATCCCACAAAATCGGAAGCAATATCTCCAAAATGACCTTAATAGTGTTGACAATTATGTAAAGCCTAAACACAAACAAAACTTCCCCCCATTCCCCCAAGTAAGAATGCACTTTGATCAAGACCCTATCTCCATTGTGTTAACACAATTTTTGTCTCAAATGAGCCTGTTCATGAGAAAAACTTTTTGATATTTGCTCGCAACAAAGTACAGATCAGGTTCTAATCTATGCAGTCTGATTTGAGCCCTTTTGTCCCCCAAGATTTCAAGACTATTGCTAGTAGGCCATTTTGCATCTTAAAGACCTGGCCTGCTTACCTACACAAATACACAGGTCTAGTTGTTCAAAGCATCATTAGCTTAACAAGCTTCTTAGTGGTCAAATTGTTAACTATACTGGTAAACTGCAATTAAGAAATGAATTTTATTTTTTTGCTGTTCATGAAAGTATGAACGCAGTGGGTCGCGTGCAATGTAAATGAACACGGAATGGGTTCATGTAAAGCAGAAAAATTAAGTTTATTTTTTATATTTACATTCTCTGCCCCTCATCAGTGGGCGACAAAAATGCTTATAGGACAAACTTTTAAAGCTGAGAAACATTTACACGTTGTTTCTTCAAAGACCAGAACATCATTGACGTTACCAATGTCCCTAGAGACCCATGGTTTAGACTGACGTCACTTGATGTCACTGAAAATCATGTGACTCGATGCGTTCATGGAAGTAGGAACTACATTGTTATCTATAGGTTTACATTAGACTTTACACTGGAAATGTAAATATTATCTAATACTCTGGTATTTTTGCTGAAAAATATTCACAAAAGCTGCTTACATTTTTATGCAAAATATCAGTATATTTGCAATATTTAATGATCAAAGTTTTAACGATATGTTAACTAACGACATGATTAGTTATGAACAACTAGCCCTGGCATAATATCTCCAGTTATTAAATGTTTGTGTTTTAAAATGTATTGTTCAAGATTCATTAGTTTTATAAAAATCTATTTTAATTTGTAGTTTATTATTCTTGATTTTGAGTATCTGTTTTATAAAAATCTATTTTAATTTGTAGTTTATTATTCTTGATTTAGAGTATCTAGTTTAACAGCATACAATTTATTCATATAAAATAAAATCTGAAAAAAACATTGGCCTTGGGTTCTCATTATATTCAGATTTCAATCTTTCAGATTATTTGTTGGAAGAAAACTTTATCCTATATAACCAACCCTTTCAAAGGGGAAGTTTGTTTGTTTGCATTGGAGTTTAATGGCCCAGTCAACACTGTTTTAGGTCATTTCTGAGCCGGTCAGTTTACCTACCAACAGTTTACCTGGACAGGCTTATACGTAAGCTGTTAACCAGTACAGTGTATATTCTTTCGCCAGAAACTGGCAACTGCCCTTCTTGAATCAGCGGAAGAGAGAGAATGACCATAGAAAAGATTTCATGATCAATCTCCACGAAAGAATGTTGCCGACCCCGGCAGGTATCGAACCTGCATCCTCCTGATCACCAGTCAGACGTGCATCTGTTCAAAGGGGAAGATATTCCACACACCAATGTGAGATAATACTTTCTGCATAACAATAAGGATGTCGGAAATTTTCATAGGAGGAAGAAATTCTTATCTGATCCATTTTGCCTCACCCTCATTCTACCCTGCTGTGGAGCATGTGATGGTCGAACTGCTCGGGTATCAATTGATGATAAAACTGTCAATTAAAACAAACATTTAATACGAGGGCGAGTCAATAAAAAAACAGGCTAACTTATTTCTGGGTGAGATCGATCACGTAGTGACAAGGTGAGCTTTTGTGATCACTTTTTGTCCGTCGTGCGTCCGTGCGTGCGTCCGTCCGTCCTTGCGTCCGTAAACAATTTCAAATAAGTATATCTCTAATACCCCATGGTCAATCTTGATCAAATTTCATGAGGAGCATCATCAGGTAGGGGGAAAGGCTGCATAAGGTTTTTGGGCTGATCAGATTGGAATTCTGGTTGCTATGGCAACATATAGCTCCCATAGACTTACAATGGGAAAAACCGGCCCCGATAGCTCAGTTGGTAGAGTGTCCGCTCCGGGGAACGGGAGGTCTCGGGTTCGATCCCGGGCCGCGACATACCAAAGTCGTTAAAAATGGTACTAGCTGCTCCTCGCTTGGCACTCAGATTTACGGGGTAGAGCTAGGACTGGTCGATCCAGTGTCAGGATAATGTGACTGGGTGTGGTATCATGTAATGTGTCTGGGACATGATACTTCAGTGAGGCAGCACTATAAACGTGAGCATTGAGCTCCCTGTCGCAACCAGACACCGTCGTGATATGACTGAAAGATTGTTGAAAGCGACGTTAAACCCGAATTCACACACACACACACACACACACAATGGGAAAAAATTAAAATATCTTCTTCTCTGAAACCACAGGGCCCAGAGCTTAGATATTTAGCATGTAGCAACGGCCAGTGGTCACCTACATAATTCCTGCCAATCATGCCCTTGGGGTCCATATTGGCCACGCCCCGGGGCCCCTTCTCTCCCATAGACTCATAATGGAACAAAAAGCTTCAAAAATCTTCTTCTCTGAAACCACAGGGTCCAGAGCTTAGATATTTAGCATATAGCAACGGCAAGTGGTCATCTACATAATTCCTGCCAATCATGACCCTGGGTTCCAAATGGGCCATGCCCCGGGGCCCTTTAGCTCCTATAGACTCATAATGGAAAAAAGTTTCAAAAATCTTCTTCTCTGAAACCACAGGGCCTAGAGCTGAGATATTTGGCTTGTAGCAACGGCAAGTGGTCACCTACATAATTCCTGCCAATCATGCCCCTGGGGTCCAAATTGGCCACACCCCGGGGCCCCTTAGCTCCCATAGACTCATAATGGAAAAAAAGCTTCAAAAATCTTCTTCTCTGAAACCACAGGGCCCAGAGCTTAGATATGTAGCATGTGGCAACGGCCAGTGGTCACCTACATAATTCCTGCCAATCATGCCCCTGGGTTCCAAACGGGCCACGCCCCGGGGCCCTTCAGCTCCTATAGTCTCATAATGGAAAAAAAAAGCTTTAAAAATCTTCTCCTCTGAAACCACAGGGCCCAGAGCTAATATATTTGGCATGTAGCAACGGCAAGTGGTCACCTACATAATTCCTGCCAATCATGCCCCTGGGGTCCAAATTGGCCACACCCCGGGGCCCCTTAGCTCTCATAGACTCATAATGGAAAAAAAAGCTTCAAAAATCTTCTTCTATGAAACCACAGGGCCCAAAGCTAAGATATTTAGCATGTAGCAACGGCCAGTGGTCACCTACATAATTCCTGCCAATCATGCCCCTGGGTTCCAAATGGGCGCGCCCCGGGACCCCTTCGCTCCCATAGACTCATAATTGAACAAAAAGCTTAAAAAATCTTCTTCTCAGAAACCACAGGGCCCAGAGCTTAGATGTTTAGCATGTAGCAACGGCAAGTGGTCACCTACATAATTCCTGCCAACATGCCCCTGGGGTCCAAACGGGCCATGCCCCGGGGCCCTTTAGCTCCTATAGACTCATAATAGATAAAAGCTTCAAAAATCTTCCTCTCTGAAACCACAGGGCCCAGAGCTGACATATTTTGCATGTAGCAAGGGCAAGTGGTCACCTACATAAATCCTGCCAATCATGCCCCTAGAGTCCAAATGGGACACGCCCTGGGGCCCCTTAGCTCCCATAGACTCATAATGGGAAACAAAGCTTCAAAAATCTTCGTCTCTGAAACCACAGGGCCCAGAGTTTAGATATTTAGTTTGTAGCAACGCCAATTGGTCACATTCATAATTCCTGCCAATCATGCCCCTGGGTTCCAAACAGGCCACGCCCCTGGGCCCCTTCACTCCCATAGACTCATAATGGAAAAAAGCTTAAAAAATCTTCTTCTCTGAAACCACAGTGCCCAGAGCTTAGATATTTAGCACGTAGCAATGGCAAGTGGTCACCTACATAATTCCTGCCAATCATGCGCCTGGGGTCCAAAAGGGCCACGCCCCGGGGCCAGTTAGCTTCTATAGACTCATAATGGAAAAAAAGCTTCAAAAATCTTCTTCTCTGAAACTACAGGGCCCAGAGCTTAGATATTAAGCATGTAGCAATGGCAAGTGGTCACCTACATAAATCCTGCCAATCATGCCCGTGGGGTCTAAATGGGCCACGCCCCGGGGCCCCTTAGCTCCCATTGACACATAATGGAAAAAAGCTTCAAAAATCTTCTTCTCTGAAACCACAGGGCCCAGAGCTTAGATATTTAATATGTAGCAATGACAAGCGGTCACCTACATAAATCCTGCCAATCATGCCCCTGGGGTCCAAATGGGCCACACCCTGGGACCCCCTTAGCTCCCATAGACTCATAATGGAAGAAAAACTTCAAAAATCTTCTTCTCTGAAACCACAGGGCCCAGAGCTTAGATATTTAGCATGTAGCAATGGCAAGTGGTCTCCTACATACTTCCTGCTAATCATGCCCCTGGGGTCCAAATGGGCCACGCCCCAGGGCCCCTTAGCTCCCATAGACTCATAATGGAAAAAAGCTTCAAAAATCTTCTTCTCAGAAACTGTGAAGCACAGAACTTAGATATTTAGTGTCTAGCAACATAAAATTGCCAGCTGCAGAAATCCTGCTAACCCTGCCCCTGGGGTCAAAATTGGCCACGCCCGGGCTCATCACCTCCAATAGACTTATAATGGAAAAAAACTTAAAAAAATCTTCTTCTATGAAACCGTAAGGCCCAGAGCTTAGATTTTTAGTATGTAGCAACGTCAAGTGGCCACCTACATAAATCCTGCCATTTATGCCCCTGGGATCCAAATTGGCCACACCCCAGGGCTCTTTAGCTTCCATAGACTTACAATTGGAGAAACTTCAAAATCTTCTTCTCTGAAACCCTAAGTCCCAGAGCTTAGGTATTTAGCAGGTAGCAATGTCGAGTGGTCGCCTACATGAATCCTGCCAATCATGCCCCTGGGGTCCAAATCCTGTGGCCCCTTAACTCCAACAAACTTATAATGGAAAAAAGCTTCAAACATCTTCTTTGAAACCATGAAGTACAGACCTTAGATATTTAGTATATAGCAACACAAAATGGTCGCCTACATAAATCCTGCCAACCGTGCCCTTTGGGTCAAGATTGGCCAAGCCCCAGGGCTCATTAGCTCCTATAGACTTACACTGGAAAAAACTTAAAAAAATCTTTTTCTCCAAAACCATAAGGCACAGATTTTGTTTGTTTTGAGGTTTTACATCCCCTTCAACACTGTATAGGTCATTTTGGAGATGTGTCTTCCAATTTTGTGGGACTTTTACCCGACATTGAGATAAAATTACATCTCAAGCCCTGTCACACAATGAAACCAGTAGGGTTTATAAGCATGGACACCGCTTTGCCTGAGCTTAGATATTTAGTATATAGCAATGTCAAGTGGTCTCCTACACTAATGATTTTCTGGTACACAGGTGAGCGATATAGGGCCATTGGGCCCTCTTGTTTGATGTATTTCCCTCTTCCATTAGCCCAGAACTGAAAAAAATCAGGGTCCTTGTCCAATCACAGTAGTGTTATTATTACAATGCCATGAACAACTGGGCCTAGGTCCCAGGTCATGGTTGTCTCATATTGAGCAATTGTCTGTAAGCACTACTGCCCTCTAGAATAAAACACTTGGACCAACGCTGTTCCAGTGCCATCAGCCCAGAACTGAATAAATCAGGGTCCTTGTCTCCGACCCACACCTCAGCTGACGCCACGACTATTTCGTTGGACCGGAAAAGACGTCCAGGGATATCCTTTTTATGCCCCCAACTTCGAAGAAGTTGGAGGGGCATATTGCTTTCTTCTTCGTTCGTCCTTCCATACGCTTTTGAAGCATAGCATAACTTAAGAACCGTGTATGCTAGGGTTTTGAAATTTCATATATGGATTCCTCATGGAAAATTAGGGGACGCGCTTTTTTTTTCGTCCAGATTATGCCCCTTTCAAGTTATTGCCCTTTGATTTTTTTTATAAAATCTTGTCAGCAAAATATCTCAAAAACTATATGACCTAGAGCCTTGACAGTTGGTGAATAGATTGGTGGTGATGAGTAGATAACCTGATTAACTTTTGACTGCATTCCCAAAAATACTTCATGAGTTATGGCCCTTTGTCACTTTGGGTATTTTTACATTGTACCTCTATCAGGTAGAAGAATTTGTTTTATTTAAAGACTGTCTTTAAATTTAAAGACTGTCTTTAAATTTAAAGACTTTTTAGTCTGTAGATTTAAAGACTGACACATATAAAATAATGAAAATGGTGTAAAACGGAAAAATCGCACTTTGTTGTTTATAGTAATTTGGCCGTTATCTATGGAATATTTAATTACGTGTAACTGCAAATTATATAGTTGTCTCTATTTAACTAAATTCCTTCAACCATAATTGGAGAGTTCTCAGAAAAACAGGTTTTGTAATAAGATTCATTGGCAAAATGAAATCAGGAGTGAATGTTATCATTTTGTGAAAATACCGACCACTCGCTTCGACAGACAGTTTTTCTGACAACTAAAATTGATGAAAGTTTCAGACGGACTACAACAGTAAAATGTCCAAAAGCGAAATGACGTCAGTACGAAACTCATCTTAAGTTCGACCTTTGACAGATATTTCCTCCCTTACTGCTAACTTTCACGGCATTTGTGGTCTAAGGGAAGGAACTGTGTTGTTTTATTTCTTAATTATTTCTATCATATAAAACGATATTAAAAGACAATAAAATATATGCAGTCTTTAGCAACGCACGATTTATTAATGAGATGAATACTGAGGCTGCATATGGGAATGCGATTTTTTCGTGTTACATCATTTTCATGATTTTCCGTTGGGTTACTCAGTGTGAGTCTTTAAATCTACAGACTAAAATGTCTTTAAATTTAAAGACAGTCTTTAAATTTAAAGAGAAGCCTCCGTGGTGCAGTGGTTACGCTACTCGCCTTGTAAACCAGGGATCGCAGGATCGATCCCGGGCTTCTCCAGACTTTCGGATGAGTCTTTAAACCGAGGTCCCGTCTCCGTATGACCTTAGCTGTTGGTGGGACGTAAAACTCAAACACTCACTCACTCACTTTAAATTTAAAGACAGTCTTTAAATAAAACAATTTCTTCTACCTGTCTATGTGCTTTGTGATGCATAGCATAACTTTATAACCGTGTATGCTAGTGTTTTGAAATTTCATATATGCAAGCTAATACACATACTTGCATGTACATGCATGTGCATGCACTCATGCATGCACACACACTTATACATAAATACAGACACTCACATATGCAAGCATGCAAGCACACATACACATGCATGCACACACACACACACATGCATGCATGCACACACACACTCATGCAGACACGCATGCACACATATATGAATGCATGCACTCTAACATGCATGCATGCATACACACTAATGCATAAATGCACACACTCGAGCATGTATGCAAGCACACATGCATGCACACATACACACATGCATGTCTACAGGAGTGTGTGTGCATGCATGCAGGCACACACACTCATGCAGGCATACATGCACTCGTACATGCATGCACACATGCATGCAAGCATACATATACACATGCATGCATGCACATACAAACATGCAAATGCATGTACACATGCACACATACATGCATGCGTGCACACACATACATAAATGCAATCACTCACTCATGCATGCAATCACTCATTCATGCATGCATACACACTTATACATAAATGCAATCACACATGCGGGCATTTGCTGATCACTAGGGATATTGGGACCCAACGGGCTTTTTGCTTGCAGCTACCCAAGCGATCATATAAAAAAAAATTGTTGAAACACTACCATGTGAAATGTGTAATGCATTCTCTATTTCTTCCACCATAATTCGCCTACAAGAGTACACCAGATCCTGTACTGTGTTACACATTTCTTCATCGGTGGTATCTAATGGGCGTCCCCAACCCAGAATGCAGTTTGTGTATACGATGGAACAGAAGATCCATAAACATTGGTCAACTCGCAATGTATTTCCTGACCTGTTTTCCCTTTCAAATACAAGTACCGAATTACAGCATGGTACTCAACTTTTGACGAAAAGCTTGCTTTTGCATCGCTAGCCATGTTTGACGTTCAATATCTTTGTGAATGACACGATTAGGGTGCAATTTTGCCCTCATGCCTCAAACACATTTTGAAACAAGGCATGAAAGTCTTTGTTGTCTTGGTCAATGGGAAATAGGGCAGGCTGGTTAATTATTGACTTGCCATCGTTCACAAAAAAACTGTTGAACACTCAACACACTTTACATGTTTTATTATCATTATTATTTTTGTTCTTGTTGTTTTTCTCTCAGTTTATCTTGCCTTTTGCTTCTTATCATTTGTTCATGAAACACTATTTATAAAACATGGCAGCCTCTCTTTGATTAGAACTTGGCAATGCTATGGCATACATATGCGTGATACTCTGGTTAATCAAAACAAATAAGAGTTAAATAATAATGAATAAATAGAAAAAACAAGAGGACCATGATGGTCCTAATTCGCTCACCTGAGTTAAGATATGTACATGTGTGTCCCAGGGTGGGGCAATTTTTGGCCCCAACTCTATGATTTGAAAAATCTTGGTAGACCCCGGCGCTGGGGTATATTTAGCCCCAGGGCTATAATTTGAACAATCTTAGTAGAGGTTCACTAGGTGAAGCTTCATACCACATATCAAACACCTGGGCCTTCTGATACCAAACAAGACAATTTTTTAAGGTTTTCCCTATATAAGCCTATGTAAAACCAGTGGGCCCTGTGGCAGGGGCATTTTTGGCCCCACGGTTACAATTTGAATGATCTTGGTAGAGGTCCACTAGATGAAGCTTCATACCAAATATCAAAGATCTGGGCCCTACGGTTTCAGAGAAGATTTTTAAAGGATTTCCCTATACAAGCCCATGTAAAACTGGTGGGCCCCAGTGTGGGGCCATTTCTGGACCCAGGGCTATAATTTGAACAATCTTGGTAGAGGTTCACTAGATGAAGCTTCATACCAAATAATAAAGACCTGGACCCAGCAGTTTCAGAGAAGATGATGTTTAAAGGATTTTCCCTATGTAAGTCTATGTAAAACCGCTTGGTCTCTAAGCAACCCCATTTTGGTCGCAGGGCTATAATTTGAACAATCGTCATAGAGGTCCCCTAGATGAAGCTTCATACCAAATATCAAAGACCTGGGTCCTACGGTTTCAGAGAAGAAGATTTTATAAAGGATTTCCCTAGGCAAGCACTTATGTGTAAAAGTGGTGGGCCCCAGTGCAAGGGCATTATTGGCCCCAGGGCTATAATTTGAACAATCTTAGTAGAGGTCCCCTAGATGAAGCTTCATACCAAATATCAAAGATCTGGGCTCAGTGGTTTCAGAGAAGAAAATTTTAACAAGCGGTAAGGAGGAGATGTCGTTTGAAGAGTTTTCTAGTTTTAGCTCTGGCGCTCTTGTTCGCCGCGTTGAATGATTTTAGCTATTTTGGTAGGGAGTCACCTAACTAACATTCCTGTGAAGTTTGAATCAAATTGGCCAAAGGGTTGAGGAGGAGTTCGCGTTTTGACGTATATTTACAAAGTTTTTTTTCTGTTTTAGCTATGGCGGCCATTTTGCTCATCAGAGCGAAAAACATTTTAGCTATTTTGGTAGTGGGTCATCTAAGCATCATTCCTATGAAGTTTGAATGAAATTGGTCCAAGGGTAAAGGAGGAGTAGTCGTTGGAAGATTTTTTCTATATTTAGCTCTGGGGGCCATCTTGTTAGTCAGAGCAGAATGATTTTAGCTATTTCTTTAGGGAGTCACCTACATAACATTCCTGTGAAGTTTGAATCAAATTGGCCCAAGGGTTAAGGAGGAGTTCGTGTTTGAAGCAAATTTACGATGTTTTTCTATTTTTAGGTATGGCGGCCATTTTGCCCATCAGAGCAGAACCTTTTCAGCTATTTTGGTAGATGGTCACCTAAGCAACATTCCTATGAAGTTTGAATAAAATTGGCCCAAGGTTACAGGAGGAGTTGTCGTTTAAAGTTTTTTCTATTTTTAGCTCTGGCGGCCATCTTGTTTGTTAGAGCATAACGATTTTAGCTATTTTGGTAGGGAGTCATTTGGGCAACATTCCTGTGAAGTTTGAATCAAATTGGCCCAAGGGTTAAAGAAGAGTTTGTGTTTGAAGCAAATTTACAATGTTTTTTCTATTTTTAGCTATGGCGGCCATTTTGCTCATCAGAGCAATACCGTTTTAGCTATTTTAGTAGAAGGTCACCTAAGCAACATTCCTATGAAGTTTGAATTAAATTGGCCCAAGGGTACAGGAGGAGTTGTCGTTTACAGAATTTTCTATTTTTAGCTCTGGCGGCCATTTTGTTCACCGGAGCGGGAACGTTTTAGCTATTTTGGTAGAGGGTCACCTAAGTAACATTCCTATAAAGTTTGAATGAAATTGGCCTTAAGGTACAGGAGGAGTTGTTGTTCAAAGATTTTTCTATTTTGAGCTCTGGCGGCCATCTTGTTTAGCGGAGCGGAACAATTTTAACTATTTTTGTAGTGGGTCACCTCAGCAATATTCCTATGAAGTTTTATTGAAATTGGCTCAAGGGTTAAGGAGGAGTTAGCATTTAAAGGTAATTGTTGACGCCGCACGACACACGACGGACATTGACTGATCACAATAGCTCACCATGAGCACTTCATGCTCAGGTGAGCTAAAAAGCGGACTCCTGATTGACTATGTTAAAAGCAGACGTGACAAAAATAATCCCCTAATTTTGTTTTCACTATTTCTCAGCAAAAATAAGGCTTCAAAAAGTTCACATTTCATGTGAATTGTCTACTCAGCAGAAAAATTATATCATCAAATTTAATGCCAAGCCTCATTTTCAATAATAAACAAGAAAATGACATCTCAAGCCCTGTCGCCCAATGAAACCAATTGGGTTTATTAGCCTCGCACCGTGGTTCCTGGACAGGCTTAGGTCCTCTAAGCGGTTTACCAGTACTAACGTGCGGGCCGGATTCAGCTCTGCGTGGAAGCATCATGCAGCCCATATATTTCTTCAAGCCCCTATGGGCGGGGGCGAGCAAATTTATAATGTTTTTCTATTTTTAGCTCTGGTGGCCATATTGTTCATCGGAACAAGACCATTTTAGCTATTTTGGTAGAGAGTCATCTAAGCAACATTCCTATGAAGTTTGAATGTAATTGGCCCAAGGGTACAGGAGGAGTTGTCGTTTGAATATTTTTTCTATTTTTAGCCCTGGTGGCCATCTTGTTTATCAGAGTTGAATGATTTTAACTATTTTGGTAGGGAGTCACCTGGGCAACATTCCTGTGAAGTTTGAAGCAAATTTACAATGTTTTTCTATTTTTAGCTCTGGTGGCCATTTTGTTCATTGGAGCGGGATCATTTTAGCTAATATGGTATAGGGTCAACGACATAATAATCCTGTGAAGTTTGAATCAAATTGGCCCAAGGGGTAAGGAGGAATTGTCGTTTGAAGAATTTTTCTATTTTTAGCACTGACGGCCATCTTGTTAGTCAGAGCGGAACAATTTTAGCTATTTTGGTAGGGAGTCAACCACATAATAGTCCTGTGAAGTTTGAATCATATTGACCCAAGGGGTAAGGAGGAGTTGTCGTTTGAAGATTTTTTTCTATTTTTAGCTCTGGCGGCCATCGTGTTTGCCGCATTGAACGATTTTAGCTATTTTGGTAGGGAGTCACCTAACTAACATTCCTGTGAAGTTTGAATCAAATTGGCCCAAGGGTTGAGGAGGAGTTCGCGTTTTGACGTAAATTTACAAAGTTTTTCTGTTTTTAGCTATGGCGGCCATTTTGCTCATCAGAGCAAAAACGTTTTCGCCATTTTGGTAGTGGGTCATCTAAGCAAAATTCCTATGAAGTTTGAATGAAATTGGCCCAAGGGTAAAGGAGGAGTAGTCGTTTGAAGATTTTTTTCTATTTTTACCTCAGGCGGCCATCTTGTTAGTCAGAGCGGAATGATTTTATCTATTTCTTTACGGAATCACCTACATAATATTCCTGTGAAGTTTGAATCAAATTGGCCCAAGGGTTAAGGAGGAGTTCGTGTTTGAAGCAAATTTACGATGTTTTTCTATTTTTTAGCTATGGCGGCCATTTTGCTCATCAGAGCAATACCGTTTTAGCTATTTTGGTAGATGGTCACCTAAAAAACATCCCTATGAAGTTTGAATAAAATTGTCCCAAGGGTACAGGAGGAATTGTCGTTTAAAGATTTTTTTCAATTTTTAGCTCTGGTGGCCATCTTGTTTGTCAGGGCACAACAATCTTAGCTATTTTTGTAGGGAGTCATTTGGGCAACATTCCTGTGAAGTTTGAATCAAATTGGCCCAAGGGTTGAGGAGGAGTTTGTGTTTGAAGCAAATTTACGATGTTTTTCTATTTTTAGCTATGGCGGCCATTTTGCTCATCAGAGCAATACCGTTTTAGCTATTTTAGTAGAGGGTCACCTAAGCAAAATTCCTATGAAGTTTTAATAAATTTGGCCAAAGGGTACAGGAGGAGTTGTCGTTTAAAGAATTTTCTATTTTTAGCTCTGGCGGCCATTTTGTTCACCGGAGCGGAAACGTTTTAGCTATTTTGGTAGAGGGTCACCTAAGCAACGTTCCTATAAAGTTTGAATGAAATTAGCCTTAAGGTACAGGAGAAGTTGTCCTTTAAAGATTTTTCTATTTTTAGCTCTGGCGGCCATCTTGTTCAGCGGAGCAGAAAAATTTTAGCTATTTTTGTAGAGGGTCACCTCAGCAATATTCCTATGAAGTTTTATTGAAATTGGCTCAAGGGTTTAGGAGGAGTTAGCATTTAAAGCAAATTGTTGACGCCGCACGACACACGACGCACGATGCACGACGCACGACGGACGACGGACATTGACCGATCACAATAGCTCACCATGAGCACTTCGTGCTCGGGTGAGCTAAAAACACAACTGGTGTTATGCAAGAAAACACACCTTTTACAAGGTATTTGCATTCAATGAGTGTGTGTTTGGCATAAGTATTTCTATCCTTTGGGGTCCTGGGTGTTTGGAACCTCGGCAAAGCCTTTACTCCTACCAACCTTGTCATCCCTTGGAAAACACATACATGTACTCATAAAACAATTCTAATAATTTTTCATGACCCAAAACTGGACGTTTCATGATAATTTTTGTTAGCGCAATATAGGAGTCCAGTTTTCTATCCGTTTGTCAATCTTTGTTGACCTGTCCACACAGTCTATGTTTTTCACCAGACTTAAGAATGTTTACCCTTGTGTATAGCACTTTTATTTATGTAGGATTTATAAAACACATTACAATCTCTTTATAACAATGTATGCTATAACACAGTTTTGGATAAAACAAGGCTTAAACATGGATCCCAAAATTATATAGATTATATAGAAATATAGTCTTTTTGCTTTATGATATCTACATTTTTGTTTGGATATAACACGGTTATAACACGTCCCAACAAGAGTGTTTTAAAGAAGCTGTTGTAGTTTAAATAATAGTTTATATAAATCAAGCAATGGAGATGAACAAAACAACAAACTACCAACAATGGTACCCTTAACTTTATTTATGATATTTTATTGTCCACTACCTGAACTTGTAAAAAGATGAAAAATGGTACCGTAATGATCCTTAGTATTGGGACAGATAGGTCTAAGCAAACAGGGCAGACTCAGATCAGACAGTCTGATCAGGGTCTACACTTTTTGCCGTTCCGTTTGCACCTTAAGGACTCCATGTAGGATCGTGAAACAAATTTGTTAAAATTGTAGATGAATTACAGCAAGTCCTCAAGGTGTCCGAATTATTAGGATTTTTACGGTATTTTTGTCATGTACAAAAGCACACTCCGTTTTGCAGAACCGACTTTCAACCTTCAAAGCACCAAGCAATATACAAAAAAATTTTTTGTAGGATTTATGTAGAATTTTTCATGGTGCTTAAAGGTTCCATGTGGGTCACATTGTCTTTTTTTTTCAAAATACATGACATTACACGTCATAATGCATTATTTTTTACATCTCCAAAACGGTCAGTTTTCTGATGAAAATTTGTGATAGTATTCTTATTTATACTCAAAACATAGGTTTTGTGTGCTCGTTAGAACCGCCTCATTGAGACGGTTCTACTGAGTACCCACAACCTATGTCTATGAGCAGAAATAAGGAACATAGTATATACCCCATAAACCCAAGTTTTCTCTATATAAAGTGGGGTGTTAGTGGGTGTTCATTTCACGGACGTGTTGGTGTGATGAAACAAAGCACTGACAGCACTGGTGGGTCGATTGTCTCTGAGTGAAGGCTGGAAAAAAATCCTCAACGGGGGACTTTGAGTGTTTCGTTTAATCCTTAAATTCCTGTACTGTAAACAAACAGTGTAGACCACGACCACATGCTGCAGAATTCTGTGGCCTGTGATATGGGTCTACACAGTTTGCCAAACCCAACACATGATTTCAGTCCAGATTCTGCAATACTCTGACCTTTCAGCAATTATAACAGCACAGCTACTTTCTATAAATAACCATTGCCTGTATTTCCAACAAATCAGTGATAGTCACATGGACTTCAACATTGGAAAGCTAGCACGCTATATAACTTTGGGTCGATCGACACAAAATCGACTCAAAAATCACTATGTTTATATAGCACAAACATAAAGTATTTGATGATACCAAAAAGGTATTATACTTTGAATTTGCCTCAGCTGTTGTTTCTATTGAAGTTTTGTATTTATGTTTTAGAAACTAATATCTTCAAGCTCATTCGATAGTTGATAGATAGTTGTCCAATGATTTATCCTGCATTCAGCCATGACCCTGTGACTTATATTTCACGGCCCACTGACTTCACACTAAGGCAGTTTTAGCAAGATTAAGTTTCAATGACTCAACACATGAGTTCTGGCCCTTTGGCTATTTTGCAAGTTTTAAAAGGGTTTTAAAATCCCAAATTATGGTTAACAACATATATGTTATAGACATATTCACCACATACGGACATTTCCAAAGCCGGGGGATACTTCAAAGAATCGATTTCATCTTGCAGGTTCCTACAACTTTCTTAAACATATGTGAGCAGGGCATATAACACTCTCTGTTGACCTGAGCAGAGAATTGGCCTAATTAATATATATTTCTGAACATTACACATTTCATGCTCAACTGTGTTGAGTGCAACAGAAAGGTTATAACTTAATTGAGCCTCAGTGTGATGTCTGGCAAGATATCTTGGTTGTTTCTGTTTTAACGTTCAATTGTGATGGCTCTTGTAAACATACAACAGCAGATCACACAACCAAAATGGCAGAAAATATGCCAAGTGTATTTTTAGAACATATATTGTGGATATTTATAAGTATAGCAGAGACATTTCTGACAGATATCCCCAATATGAGTCTAGTCGCTACAAACCTGTATATTTTTTTACTGTAAGACACTAACCAGCCTGCTCAGCTACACAGGTTCTTGCGATTTTAGATATAGAAACTAGACCCAGCAGGCACTCAACGTTGAACTAACGTTGAAACAACGTTGAAAACGTTGTTTCAACGTTAGTTCAACGTTGAGTCAACGTTTTGTGCCCGCTGGGGAGGTGCCATACTGATCCTAAGTATTGGGACAGACTGGCCTAAGCAGACAATGCTGACCCATATCGGACTGCTCCTGAAGAAGGAGCAGTCTGCTGGGGTCTACACTGTTTGTCATTCCGTCATCACTTGCTGGATCAAGAAATAAAATTGTAAAACTTTAAAAAGAATTTCAGCAAGTCCTCAAGGTGTCCCAATTTTTAGGATTTTTACAGTATCACACAGTGACTATCCTAGCTATGAAAACAAAGGATCTGATGAAGACTACATGGATGCACAGGCTCATATGCATCTTTAATGTTTTCGTGTTTGTTTTTGTTGTTGCTTTTTTGTGGGGGGAAGGGGTGTTGGTTTTGGTTTTATGTCCCTTTCAAGATTATTTCACTCGTATCGAGCCGATCATTAATAAGAAGTGGGCCAAAACCATCTGAGAAAAAAACACCTGACTTTTCGTTGCAGAACTTGGCGTCTCACATATAACACGAGACCAGAGCCAGGCTTGAACCAAAGCGGTGAGAGACCTAATGATTAAGAGTCAGTGCTTTTATCCACTAGGCCAAGGAGGCCATACCTTTATTGCTTGCAACTGCCATAGAAAGGTTTTCTCAAGATGACATATGCATCTTACAAAATACAAGGAAAATGATCCCATATGTATCCTGATTCTTCCTCAGTATGATCAGGAGCTCTGGCTGTCTGATGATAAGTTCTAGTTCTACATTAAACATTTGCTGTCCGATGGGGTCTACACTGTTTGTCATTCCGATCGCGAAATCAACATGTAAAACTTTAAAAAGAATTTCAGCAAGTTTCAGATCAGAAAGGTTTGGCTAGTACCTTCAGCTTTTGTATTGTAGGGGATTGGTACAGTTTCAGGACCTGTAATCAGTTCACAAATGTTTTGTGTTCTTTTACTTTTCAAGCACTAAACACTTTTAGTATTTTTTTTAGTTTTCAGTTAAAATAGGACTTGGCATTTCAAATTAACCATCTGCTTAGTCTTATTTTCGCTGATAAATAATGAATTAAATTAAATTGCCACAAAATTAATGAAATGAAAAAATAAATAAATTGCTCTAGAATTTTCTGCAGTGGTAAAAGGGTTAAAAAGAGCATCTACTCATATTTCGAAATGCCGTCTGCTGAAAAAAATAAAATAAATAAAAATGCACAGCATGCAGAGCATTAAGGAAAGAAGTTGCACTGAACAGATTCTGTTTTAGAGGAACTAACTTTATGAAAGCCAAACAAGTTGACTCCCTGGTACAAAATTAAATGGTGGGAATATGTTAGGTGTGTCTATATTCCTTAGAATAAATAGAGGATATTTACTTTTTCGAGGTGAAAACTAAAATTATAAGTTTGATGAGAGCAGCAGAATTTTCACAAGTGCGAAGCACAAGTGAATATTCTGATGTTTAAGATGAAATATGTTTGGTATTTATTTAAGAAAAAGTTATTTTTTAATATTTTATTCATGCCTTTTGCAATGTTCTGTTAAAAAAAAAACATATAAAAAACGTAGTCAGGACTGCAACTGAGAAAATAACATGGTAATGTATTTTTTCACAATGTGAAAATATAATTTTTCTTTTATTTCAGGTATGAATTGATTTCACTGCTAAGTATAAAATTACATATGCATCAAACAAATTACACTGTTCATTTTAGCATGGTTTTGGATATAACACATTTTTAAAGATGGATCCCGAAAAAGTATAGTTTATATAAAAAATAACTATGCATAATTGGTTATTAATTACGGAGTGGCTATTGACAAACGTTTGTCAATAGCCAATATACGTTAAAATGGCTATTGACAAACGTTTGTCAATAGCCATTTTAACGTGAAATGGCTATTGACAAACGTTTGTCAATATTGATTTTTACGTGAAATCGCTATTGACAAACGGGGCGAATTGCCCACCGCTCATCGGAGCTTGGAGAAAAAGACTGGGAAGCATGTTGCTTCTACATACAGCTGAAACTGACCGCATATGAGTAGTGGAGAACCACTTGGAAGACAAAAGCCTTCCCAGACAAAGTGGCGCAAGTCGGACCGTCCAGTGCATATAAGTTCTACAAAAAGATAATCCTTTGGAAGGAAGGCCCACTGAACAGAGGCACTACAGATTAGAACTGAAAACTGTAGATTGTTCAAGATTCCGCAGACGAATCGATTGCCCCAAAGGACTAGAAAATACCACCTATACTCAATGATGAAGGGCCTTGAAAGATTTGACGGCCGACACACATTCCCTCACAACCCGATGTGTTGAAGTTTAACAGTTTTTATATATAACAGGATCATGCTTTGGAAGCAAGGACTGCAGAACAGAACCTGTAACCATAGATTGTATTTGTTGTTTCTGGGCCAGACTAGCCTGTTTCAGCTTATTACATATACTTTCTATAAGAGGGTTATCCTTTGGAAGCAAGGAATACATCGCAGAGCTGGAAAATATGAAGTGTACATGTTTTCTGGGCCAGACTAGCTAGTTTCGGCCAAATAGGCCTTATCAGTGACCCTCAAATATTTTCAAAATTACACAATGGAATCAGTGATCCCAAAGGACAGATATTGTCAAAATCCAGCTAGGGAATCGATTATCCCAGCGGACTAGAAAATATTACACCCATTTTGATGAAGGGCGGGGAGACTATTTTACGACCACCACACATTATCCCAACACCAGCTGTTGTAAAGTTGAATGTGTTTGTTTGTTTGATTTGAGGTTTAACGTCCCCATCAACACTGTATAGGACATTTTTGAGACGTTGCATCAAATTCTATTGGACTTTTACCCAACATTGATATCAAATGACATCTCAAGCCCTGTCCCTCAATAAAATGAATAGGGTTTTTAAGCATTGGCGGTCGGACTCATACCACTTTGTCTGGGCAGGCTAAGATACTCAAAGTGGTTTACCAGTACATGTGTACGGTCAGTTTCAGCTCTGCGTGGAAACATCATCCAGCCCATAAATTTCTTCAAGACCCCATGGGCGGGGGCGACGCCGATCTTGATATGCCATTTCATCTCAATGTGTGTTAAAAGGTTCAAAACATTGGTAGCAACGTCTGCAAAATGACCTAAGTCGTTTTGACAAGGACGTTAAACATCATTTTCAACAAACAGTCAAACGAGGTGAAAATAAGTGTTGAAAGAAAAAAATGTAATTATATTATCAAACATGAACAGTATCATGCTTAACTAGCAACTGCCTGTTCTGTACTGTTCTGCCTCAGTGGTACAGTGGTTATGCTACTCGCCTCATAGAGGAATGTGGGTTCGATCCTTCTCCACAGGTTGGGAAGATTCCTATTAACCGAGGTCTCGTCTCCATATGACGATAGATGTTAGTGGGACGTAAAACTCAATAGAACACAATTTCTTCTATCTTATTTGTTTCATATATGGCATCGTTATTTTAGAAGAGAGTGTTAACTTGAATAAAGTATTTAACAACACTTTTTCTCATTTTTGGTTTAAACATATTTATTCATAATACATGCATAATACAAACATACAATATGTATTAATGTTCATTACAGTATACAGTATATGAAGGGATCCAGAAAGAAGTCGATCGACTTATATGAATCTGTTTCCCGAAAATTACATAGCCATTCCAATCAACCGGTGAGAACATACATTAAGATAACATCAGTTTAAATCAAGTATGTAGATATGCACATTTTTGTTCCTTATACAGATGAACCTCGATGTCTCGAACACCTTTGGACCCTGCATACTTGTTCGAGATTTGGGTAGTTCGAGCCACCGAGATTTAGAGTCAGCTTTGAAAGAATACTATGGGCATCTTATTAAATTCCTACAATAAAAAGTATGTTGTCGAGGCGATTCTAATGAGTATACACAGCATTCATTTTTAAGATTTTTAAGAGCGATTTCATAAGCAAAGTTACATTTTCAGTTATGATTTTATCATTTTTCTCATGGGGACTTAATAACGCGTTCGAAACAGCCACGGTAATGAGCCATCAGGGTTCGAGCCATCGAAGTTACACTGTGCATGTATTAGCAACACAGTGGGTGTTTTCAATATCAGCCACGTCATGAGAAAAATTTTCTTTGCAAGTGTTCGAACAATTACATTTCGAAACTGCTAGTAAAGTAGAAGTAAAACAAAGATCAGGAATTGATACAATTAACTTACTCCATCCATAAAAGACACCAAAGGGAAAGAAATACAAACATTAAGCGACCAGACCATAATGGAAACCTAAACAAAGGAAGGCCATATGGACAGTTACTTTCCCACAAAATGGCCATATGGCCATCCAAAATTAAAAGACACAAGTGATACACACAGTAAGTAACAAACAACAACATAAATAAATCGCCACAGAAGAGCCGCCTTGGAACGGTCAGTGGAAGATTTCCACTTGGGGGGGCTTAAATCGATTTTACGTGGCCATAATCCTCGCCCTTACTTCAGTCGCGATTTAGACAAATAATTTGTTCAGTCCGCATGAAGGCCTCCTAACTCATCAGTGCAACATCTCCGTGAACACAGAAATCAAAGAACCACAGAGGTGAGACAACGGTGAGGACTCGACAGCAAGAAACCACTGAAATGCTGGAGCAAAAGAAAACCAACAGTTAGACTCCGATGAGCCCGACCAGAGACAGAGCATCAGGCACCAACCAACATTATCTCTTTAATTTTCAATAAGCCTTTACGTTGGAGCCGTCAAAGAATCTGAGGCCTGACCTGAGTAAGCTTGAAACTTGAAACCGTTTCCTTTTTTATGCATATGGCCAAACAAATGTATGTCATCCGGCTGTCCTGGCGCCTAATAACTTTTTAGACATAAAAAAGATCTTCCTAGTTTTTATGACGTGGCTCATATAGATATGTTAGTCTCAGAGCGATTTAGATGATCGCGAAATTTTGTTTGTGTCTGTTGTGGCTTTGCGTTCCCGTCAACACTACCAAGGTCATTTTGGAGCCGTTGCTTCTGATTTTATGGGATTTTTACGCGATATTGAGATGGATTGACTTCACAGGCCCTACCGCCCAAAGCAAGTGCTAGGGCTTAAGGAACATTCCGACTCGTACCAGTTTTTCTGGACAGGCTTATATTTCAATGCGGTTTACCAGGACTCGAGTTCGGTCGGTTTCATGCAACACATTACGAAAACACGCCCATTTAAATACATTGTAAATTTTACCGCCGAAAAATGAAAATTGTCAGATGAAAAATGTGATATATTTCTTATTTCTGCACAAAACATAGATTTTGGGTAGTCGTTAGATCCGCCTCGACGGGAGTACCCACAATCTATGTTTTTGAGCAGAAATAAGAAAAAGTAATGACTATCCCTGTAAACCCCAGTTTTACTACATAAAAGTGGAGTTTAATGGTGGTCAAAATGATATTGGCGTGTTAGCGTGATGAGGCAGCCAAATCTATGTCTCCGAGCCCCCAATAGGCTTAGGGTGCTAATAAACTCTGTAAACATAAACAGACGTTTGTCAATAGCGATTTCTCGTAATTTCACTACTGACAAACGTTTGTCAATAGCAAATTTAACGTATTTTGGCTATTGACAAACGTTTGTAAATAGCCATTTTTACGTGAAATCGCTATTGACAAACGTTTGTCAATAGCCATTTTGACGAGAAATTGCTATTGACAAACGTTTGTCAATAGCCATTTTAACGTGAAATCGCTATTGACAAACGTTTGTCACTAGCCTCTTCCTATTAATTATGATACGATTTAAGCTATAACACGATTTAAATCTGGATCCCCAAATGTATAGATTATATATAAAATGACCATAAATGGCCATTTTATATACATTCGAACTTCGATGGCTCGAACTCCTTTGGGCCCACGATAATATGTTCGAGACAGGGGTAGTTCGAGCCACTGAGGTTACTGTCAGGAGGCATAACGAGATACTTTTAGTCATCTTTTCGGTGTTCTATAATGAAAATGTATGCTGTGTGTACTCATTAGAATCGCCTCATCGAGGCGATTCTAATGAGTACACACAGCATACATTTGCAAGATAAAAGACTAAAATCTTCTTAATTGTCCTCCACTATTTCTTATGTAGAGGATTTCGCTAGGGGCTCAAGAATGGGTTCAACAGATCCATGGTAAACGAGCCATCGGTGTTCGAGCCATCAAAGTTCTACTGTATGATCTAAATAATTTTGTTTGGATATAAGACGACTGTTTGGCTATTACACTTTCTGCTATAGACATTCACAATCGTGTTATGAATAGTCTGTGATGTAATAAAACAAAAAAATATATTCACAAAAGTATCATATCCGACTTGTCATCTGTTTGACCATGACTGTAATTGAATTCTTCTTCTGTGATCAATTATTTATTTTTCTGCAGTTCATGGAAGTATGAACGCAGTAGGTCGCGTGCAAAGTAAATGAACCCAGAAGGGGTTCACATAAACTTTGCTAGCGACCCAATGTCGTTCATACTTTCATGAAAAGCAGAAAAATTAAGTTTATTTTTTATATTTACATTATTTGCCCCCTCATCACTGGGCGAAAAAAATGCTTGTAGGGAAAACTTTTAAAGCTGAAAAACATTTACACGCTGTTTTTCTACAAAGAGCGGAGCAGCATTGACATCACCAACGCCCGTAGAGAACAATGGTTTAAAATAACGTCACTTAATATCACTGAAAATCATGTGATTCGATGCGTTCATGGAAGTATGGACGTAATTGTTTTCTATAGTTTACATTAGACTTTACACTGGAAATGTAAATATACTTCAATGGCTCGAACACCTATTGGACCATGAAACTTGGTTCGAGAAATGGGTGGTTCGAGCCACAGAGGGTTGGTGTGGAGCCAGATCAGGATGCATAATATAGGCATCTTTTTAATTTTCTTCAAAACAAATGTATGTTGTGAGTACTCATTAGAATCGCCTCATTGAGGCGATTCTAATGAGTACACACAACATACATAACACAACATACATTGTTAAGAACAAATAAAGCATTTATCGCAAATATATATCTATCTACAGTTATGGAAATGTTTCGTCCTGGGGACTGAAGAAAGAGTTCGAAACACCCATGGTAAATGAGTCATCGGTGCTCGGCCATTGAAGTTTCGCTGTATGTACATGTTCAGGAAACTGAAAT
Organism: Lucinisca nassula; assembly: GCA_963580285.1. Lineage (NCBI taxonomy): Eukaryota > Metazoa > Mollusca > Bivalvia > Lucinida > Lucinidae > Lucinisca > Lucinisca nassula. The sequence goes on along the minus strand of OY757011.1, from coordinate 130,333,685 downwards.
GTATATTATTTCCTCCCATCGTTGTCTGGTTGCAACTCAGTCATATTCTGAACCTATTGAAATGCACATCTCTCCTGGGTGAATATACGTGGCATGGTACCACTGGTTCGTGTCCACAACAACTGAAAGGAAAAAGGACAGTGATAACAAAAAACTTATTTTTTATTAAAACAGAAAATACTAATTGTGGAAGCTAATTGGAGAGGTTCAAATAAGCATCACATTTATTCTATTTTTGTTCCAACCACAAGCTGTGGGTGTTTGTTTAGGCGGTTCTGACCGAGTACTCACAAACTGAGTTACCACTAACTATGAAAGAAAACTATTTCATACCCTTGTACCCTCAAATTTCCTCTATAAACCAGGTTAACAACAAGAGCTATCATTGGAGAGTCCTCTCTGCTTTTCATTAGACAGTCTTCATCATAATGTAGGTTATACTAGATTAATACACTGCTCAAAACAATTAAAGGAGCAAACACATATTTCCTCATAGTATAAAGATGTTGGATAATGATGATGAAACAACGATTCAGAAAGATGAATAACGTTATTTGCAACATGTTAAAGACAAACTTCACAAATCACGGCCTGTAACCTGTTAAGGAAGAATTTGCTGAATGTTTGAGAAATCGCCATCTTTACGTCAGATCATTTCAGATGTCGTAGACATGCGCAAAACAGTCACTTTTTCCTATCAGTAATGTGTATGGCCACCTCGAGCAGTACAACACTCCTGGCATCGCCGAGGCATGCTACAAACCAAATTTTGAACAGTTTGTAAAGCTAGTATTTCCCACTCATGTCTAAGGATGTTTGTGAGTTCTTGAATAGTCATTGATTGATGATCGCCCTGTGAGATACGTCTGTAAAGAATGTCCCACACATGTTCTATTGGGTTAAAGGCAGGAGAACGTGCCAGCCAGTCCATTACTTCAATAGTCTCACGATAAAGGTAATCCAGGCACACTCTGGCAGTATGGGGACGCGCATTATCCTGCATCAGAATGAAATTGTCACCGATTGCCCCAGCGAAAGACCTCACAATAGGATCTAGAATTTTATCTCGTTACCGTAATGAAGTCAATGTACCTCAGTTTATCACGTACAAGTCCTTTCGGCCTTCATAAGAAATTCCACCCCATACCATCACTGACCCCCTCCATATATGTCTGTTTCCACAATGTTGCAGTCCTCGTATCTTTCTCGGGTCGTCTCCAGACTCGAACATGTCGAGCACATGCATGCAATTTTCAACAGATCGCTCCTTACCGAATTGCAGTCGTTTTATAGGGGTATCAATGCTGTAGCTCACATTCTTGCTTTGCGTGTGTGAACCTTGCTTCTTGACGTGTCAAGAGATGTCACTTTAAAATAGGGCCTCTCCTTACGTGTTAAGAGATGTCACTTTAAAATAGTGCCTTTCCTTGAGTTTGAAAATTCCCAAGCGGTGATGTTATACAGGCTTAAAAGTTTGCTCCTTTAATTGTTTTCTAATCCTTTGGAATTACTAACTTTTCACAAAACATGTATTTGAGGGTCACTGATAAGACTTAATTGGACGGAACTAGCTAGGCTGGAACACTTCACAGTTATTTCGTCATGTGTTGATTTTTAGCTCCCCTGAGCCGCTCAGGGTAAGCTATTGTGATCACCCTGTGTCCATCGTACGTGCGTCGTCCTTTGTCAACATTTACCTTGTTCAACATCTAAAGGCCACTTCAGTTGTCATGAAATTTTGCCAGAATGTTTGCCTTGATGATATCTAGGTCAAGTTCGAATAGGGGTCATGTCAGGTTAAAATCAAGGTCACTAGGCCAAATTTCCTTAAAACCTTGTCCACCCTCTAGGAGCCATAATTTTACTTCAATCTTCATAAAACTTTACCAGAATGTAAGCCTTGGTTATATCAAGATCAAGTTTAAATACGGGTCATGTCAGGTCAAAAACTAGGTTACTACGTTAAATTTCTTCAAAACATTTTTCACCCTCTAGAAGCCATAATTTTGCTTCAATCTTCATGAAACTTTATCAGAATGTTTGCCTTGATGATATCAATGTCAAATTTGAATATGATGTCAGGTCAAAAACAAGGTCACTGTGTCGAATTTCTTTAGAACCTTCTCCACCCTCTACAAGCCTAAGTTTTGCTTCAAACTTCGTGAAACTTTACCAAAATGTTTGCCTGGATGATGTCAGGGTGGAGTTTGAATATGGGCCATGTCAGTACGAAAACTAGATCAGTAGGTCAAATTTCGTTAAAACCTTGTTCACCCTCTAAAGGCTACAAGTTTGCTTCAATCTTTATGACACTTTACCAGAATGTTTGTCTTGATGATATCGAGGCCAAATTCAAATATGGGTCATGTCAAGTCAAAAACTAGGTCGCTAGGTCAAATTTCTTTAAAACCTTATCCACCCTCCAGAGGCCTAAATTTTGCTTCAATCTTCATGGAACTTAACCAGAGTGTTTGTCTTGATAATATCGGGATGGAGTTTGAATACGGGTCATGTCAGGTCAAAAACTAGGTCACTAGGTCAAACTGCGTTAAAACCTTGTTCACCCTCTAGAGGTCACAATTTTGCTTCAATCTTCGCGACACTTTACCAGAATGTTTGCTTTGATGATATCGAGATCAAGTTCGAATATGGGTCACGTCAGGTCAAAAACCAGCTTTATTTTCAACAAATCTTATACACACATAGGCATATGAAGAGAAATCATGGTACTATAGAATGTACTAGAGACAGTGACACTCAAGTGAGCGAATTAGGGTCCTCTGGGTCCTCTTGTTTCTTTTTTTTTTTTTTTTTGTTTTTTGCTTAGATAATTACCTGAATAATCCAAAAAACAGTGTACAGCAAGTAAGGCTGACACGATTAATCGTATAATCGATCAATCGATCGATAAATTCAACAAAAATGGTTATCATTTCTGATTTGCTTTTAATCGATTACTTGATAGGTACACTTTACTACCCAAAGTTATGCCTAAAATAGCTGGATGAGTGGCAAACAGTGCAGACCCTGATGAGACGCCGCATTCTGTGGCGTTTCATCTGGATCTACACTGTTTGCTCAGGCCTGTCTGTTCAAATATACATATGGTAAAGTGCAACATATAGTAAGAGTCATGCTCAGAAGAAAGCCAGACAGGTAAAATTATAACAAAAACCTTAGCGATTTCTAATCGATTATCGATCGCAATGACAGGAATGATAATCGATTATCTTTTCAGCTCCAATTAGCCAGCCCCAACAGCAAAGCTCGAACACATAGCACAGCTGTAAGAGACGTGATGATTAAGAGACAGCGCGCTTACCCACTTTGTCATGCAGGCTACCAAAGGTTAACTTTTAAATAACATTGTTGACGTGAGGTAAACCATGTATCTCAGAAAAGGCAATTAAACATCCATTTTTGTGCCTACTAAAACGTACTGAGGTACACCATGCATCTCATCTTAAAAGGCAATTAAACATCCATTTGTGTGCCCACTGAAACGTACATACTTTTATGTTACTTTATAGAACAAAACTCAAAATAAATGAACCATTGAAAAGTTATTAACCAATGTATGCCCAGCATCTATAATAGGGAATCAGGCAAACAGAGAAGCCCCTGATCAGACGCCGGAGAGCTCATTGCTTGAAGAACAGTTTTTTTGGGTATTCTGTTGTTGTTGTTTTTTGTGTATGTAAATTTTACTACCAATTTGTTGGGTTTACCCCTGAAACTAAATAAACCTACCCAAAGTTAATAAGTGGAAGCGTCTGCCGATCTTCAAATAAGTACGTTCAACGGATGAATAGGGGGTCGCGGGCTCGATCACCACCCCCACCAGGTCATGTAACACTTTTGTGTCGTGAATGATCATGAATATTTACAGCCTCGCTTTGAAAAAGTGGGGCTATACTGGATTTGCCATGTCATTCCGTGATTATGTCATTCCGTGACTCCGTGATTCCGCGACTGCAAAATTAAAATGCATTTTGCTCAATAACTTTTGTGTTTGTGGTACATCTTTGATGAAACTTCTCTAAGGTAAGGAAAGGGTAGTAGCAGAATAACGACCAAGGGCGCATAACACTTGGAGTTATGTCCCTTGATAGGTTTTCAAATTTTAGAATACATTTTGCTCAATAACATTCATGTTTGTGGTCTTACTTTAATGAAACTTAAACTACACTTGGTCTCTAAGGTAAGGAAGGTGTAGCAGCAGAATAGTGACAAGGGCCCATAACTCTTGCAGTTATGTCCCATGTTAGGTTTTCAACTTTTGCCATTCATGCGAACTTTCGTGACAGATTTATTAGGAACTATGAAAGCTAGAAAGCTGAAAGTTTGTATAAACATGAACAATGACTGGATGTATTGTGTATAAAAGAATAGGGCCAAGGGTCGATAAATCTTATCGAGTTATGTCCCTTGATAGGTTCCAAAATTTTGTCATTCTATACATTTTTCTTGTCAGATTTCTCAGGAAATATGAAAGTTAGGCAGCTGAACGTTTGTATAAACATAAACAATGACTTGCTCTATCTTTTATATCTTAATAGAGACCAATGATCCATAACTCTTTGGGATTTTATCCCTTGGTAGGTTTTCAAAAAATAAAAAAAAAAAAAGATTGTTCAACAACTTTTATGTTTGTGGTCCTACCTCAATGAAACTTATACCACACTTGGTCTCTAAAGCAAGGAAGGTATAATGGTAGAACAGTTGCCAAGGGCCCATGACTCATGAATTTAACCATTTATGTAGGTTTTCTAATTTTGCTATTCTTGACAGATTTCTCAGTAACTATGAAAGCTCGAAAGATGTCAGTTCATATAAACATAGAAAATGACTGGATGTACCGTGTAAGGCAGAATAAGAGTCAATGGTCCATAAATATTGGAGTTATTCACCTTGGTAGGTTTTAAAAAAAATGGAAGTGCATTTTGCTTAATAACTTTTACAGTTAGTGTCCTATTCGATGAAGCTTTCACCTATTCTCAAGAACTGAAAGGGTTACAAAGTTGAAATGATCAGTGGGTTGATGAATCGTGTATACCGTAATTAGGGCTTATGGCCCAGAACTCTTGGAGTTAAATCCCTTGAAAGTTTTATCTTGCCATGTACCATGTTCTACAGTGATGTTTTCTGGTAAGCAAGAATTCAAAATATTTCAACACTATGGGGTTTTCTCTTCTCATGGTGCTGCACCAGGGCTATAGTCAGATCAACAGCTTTAGTTTCTATGGTCATTCACTCCTCCCGTCGATTAAAGAGAGGATATTTGATTTTTTCAGTGTAAGATCGAATTTTATTTCATCGAATGAACACCAAAACTGTTATTTTCACGAGTGGCGTAGCCACGAGTGAAAATAGCAGTTTTGGTGTTCATGAGTGAAATAAAATTTGATCTTGCACTGAAAAAATCAAATTTTCTGTTTCTTACATGCTTCAAAAGGCAATATTTAGCGTCTTTAATGGTGTCGCTCACATTCGGATAAAATGATCTTTGTTCCTGTTCGTTTCGCGTCAATTTAGTGGTGTCCATCGTGTTTAGTGGGTATACTATTGGGTGTAAACTGAAAGTTTGCACCTGAGAAATGGCCTGGGATGGTATCATTATGAATGATTAATGAAATAATTGAGAGAGTAGTTTTCCAAAGAAGTTGCTGGCAAGTCTAACGTCGCGCGACAAAAGACGTGACGTCAGCGTCATAAATGACGTCAGTAACGTCCCCGTCACACATGAACGGGCTATGCGTCAATTAGAACACATTTCAGTATTGTTCAGTTATCTGACAAAGATAAAATTGAAATTAGAGTTAGATTTGAAGAAAAAAGTAGTCCCAAACAGTGAAAAATAAAAAATCGTATTTTCACTGTTTGAAACAGTGAAAATATCGATTTATATTTCACTGATAAATCTCTATCATTCATTGAAAAGCATGTAAGAAAGAAGGGTAGTTGCCAGTTTCTGGTGAAAGAATGTTCATTGAATTAATCAGGTAAATACGTACTTGGTATAAGCCAGCCCAGGAAAAGTGTGGTCAGGTGAACATGACATAGTGTTAGTGTTGTTTTGGCCGTTAAACTCGCTGGAAGAGTCTATTCACCTTATTTGCATTATCTGCTGGTTCCTTGTCTGAACGTTATCAGTGTTGGAGTGAGTGAGTGATTTTAGTTTTACGTCCCACCAACAGCTAAGGTCATATGGAGACGGGACCTCGGTTTAAAGACTCATCCTAAAGTCTGGAGAAGCCCGGGATCGATCCTGCGATCCCTGGTTTAGAAGGCGAGTAGCTTAACCACTGCGCCACAGTGGCTTCTAAATATCAGTGTTGGAAAAACAGGTAACCAGACCCCCCTGACCTTGAAAGGTCAGGGGGGTCTGGTTACCTGTTTTTCCAATATTGACAATGTGCAAGCTGGGAGCCAGCAAATAATGCAAATATGGTGAATATAACATATGAGCCGTGACACAGCATTTCATACAATTTACATGTGCGCCCAGCTATGATTCAGATAAGCCTGCGCATCTATATTGTATTACTAGAGCCTTCTCTTGCTGCATGATGGAGCATTAGTCCCTTAGCTATCCTTAGAGCTCTCATCAGACTGTGCTGATATCAGATCAGACAGCGCGGATGCGCAGGCTGATATCCGCGCAGTCTGATCTGAGTCGTCGCTGGGCGCACATGTTAATTGTAGGAAAAGCTGTGCCCCGGCTCATATCTATTTCTGCGCGTCCTGATACTTACATATGTCTCCCTTTTCCAGGGTAATATTCATGGAATGGCAAACAGACTCGCACTCCGGAGCAGGTACCAACGACCAGCTCTTTCTGCCAGCAATCTGTGCCTGCCAGGATGGCCGCTGAACGTAATCTATCTGAAAAAAAAAAAAATGGATTATCTTGCACAATCTGTCACTTCGTATGAAATAACCACTGGCGTAAGATTCTCTTTATCAATCCAGGGAGTACCAAAGAAAGCATAGGGTTCTCAAACCGTGGGTCGGCGACCTGACGGTTTGCGCAACCCAGCCAGCAAAGAATGTCGGGCCATCGTCGGGCCGATCGCAATACGGCGTGGCAACGTCGTATCGCTATCGGCCCGACGTTGGCCCGCTTGCCGTAGCCATGTGTTATCACACTTGGGTTTATATCATTTTATTACCTGGCGTTATTGTCGGCCCCCGCCTATCGGGGCTTGAAGAAATAGATGGGCTCCATGATGTTTCCGCGCAGAGCTGAAACCGACCCGCACACGAGTAGAGGTAAACCGCTTAGATGATCTAAGCCTGCCCAGGCAAAGTGTTGCGAGTCGGACCGTCCATGCGTATAAACCCCATTAGTTTCATTGGGCGGCAGGCCGTGAGATGTCATTTCATCTCAATGTCGGGTAAAAGTCCCACAAAATTGGAAGCAACGTCTCCAAAATGACCTTTGCAGTGTTGACGTGGACGTAAAACCTCAAATCAAACAAAACAAAAACCTGGCGTTATCCACGAATTATAATTCAGCGTGTCTATATAGGCAATGGAAAGAAACTGTTTTATCCTGGAATAAATCACAGGGCGAAAGAGAGTGACGAGAAAACCGCCATTTTATGACGTCACTCGTAGATTATATGACGTTAGACGGTGAAACGTCATTTTCTCGCAAAGAACACGTTAAAAATGACTTAGATGCATCATGTGTTGCAGTCAATAATTTTGGCGGGTATTGGTTTGTTTGAGTTGAGGTTTTATGTCCCCGTCAACCCTTTTAGGTCATTTTGAAGACGTTGCTCCCGATTTTATGAGACTGTATTAGCATATCTGCTACATTAAACTATCAAAGTTTTAACAATACGTTATACTAGTAACAAACGACTTCGTTAGTGTTTAAAAAACTGAATCCATGTCTTCTTGCAACGATTCAAATAAAAAAAATAACAAGATGCTACCTAACATCCGGTAATTTGAACTTTTTAATACTTAAAAAAATCCCATGGTTAATAAACCATTTTATATACATAAAAGCGCGATTTACAAAGATTACATGTCATATCCTGTTCTATTTTTCCTCGGCAAAAAAATAAATTCATGAAGATTGTTGGTAATTGTTAGCTGTTTGAACTATGGTGGTTTTTAACCCCCCAGGGCCGCGCTGTTCAAAGCATCGTTAGCTTAACGAGCTCGTTAGTGATCAAATAGTTAACTAATCTGACATACAAAGTACCTAAAACAGTGGTACTTTTGATGGGAAATTGTGAGCAGGTTTTCAACTGCTCCCAGGTTAACAAGTCCGTGTAACGACCCCCCCCCCCCTTGTAAACCCCAGTTTATATAGAAAAAACTGGGGGATTGTATGGGTATACATTATTCGTAGTACATCTGCTCGAAAACATAGACGATGGTTTGTTTGTTTCATTTGAGGTTTAACGTCCCCGTCAACACTGTATAGGTCATTTTGGAGATGTTGCTTCCAATTTTGTGGGACTTTTACCCGACATTGAGATGAAATGACATCTCAAGCCCTGTCGACCAATGAAACCAATAGGGTTTATAAGCATGGACGGTCCGACTCGCACCGCCTTGCCTGGGCAGGCTTAGATCCTGTAAGAGGTTTACCAGTACTCGTGTGCGGTCGGATTTCAGCTATACGTGGAAGCATCATGTAGCCCATCTATTTCTTCAGATCCCGATGGGCAGGGATGGTATGGCGAAATAGACTGGGCTGCGTAGTGCTGAACCCAATGTCAAATTGCATCCGGAAGATTGTGCGATGTTGCATTAATGTTACTAGGGAATCTAACGGGCATACATCGTTTAAAAGTCATGTGACTGTGGTGGTGGTGGTGCGTGCGTGCGTGCGCGCGCGCGCGTGCGTGCGTGTGTGTGGTCAGGGGATGATTTCGGAAATATTGTTTTACTTACATGCATGAAAGCCCCAAACCCAAATCCTCCCATGAAGATCCAATCAAGGGTGCTGGACTCGGAGTCATTTGGTAGAAAATACGGTCTCTGATAATGCTCGCGTAGCTTCTTAGCAGTTAGCCTGTTGCAGTTACTCCTGAAAATACAAGCATGAAAAAAAGTATTAACGGGATTATCAGTATTTATACGCTTGTTCGCAAGAAAATATTTTTGTTATTATTTCAGAAAGCGGACAGCAATTTTTGCTTATATTTTGCACATTTGTGCAAATTCAAACCAGTCATGAACGGAACGGTGTGTTATAATAATATCTCTTGAAAAAGTCTGCGTATGCATTACACAAATTCTCAGATAGACCTGTACATCCGCGCAATTTGATCAGTCTGAATGACTTGGTCAATAAATGACTGAGACGCCAGGGAGCAACTACACATACGCTTTACCAAGAGGACACACTCGCACGCACATACATATCAACAGCGTCAATTGCGTTCGTACTCAATAGACATAAATGTTCGTAATGAAACGGCAGGTAAGCTGATTTTGGAACCACTCGTTCCTTTAAGAGTGCCATCCACTTTGGAGTTGTTACTTTGTGTCATTTTTCTTGAATTTTGCGCAAAATATCTCATTTGGCTGAATGTGTTTAACAACATCGTGATGATGAAGAGGGGCAGGACGACGACGACGATGACGAACATATTACAGGCAGGAAATATTGTCGGTTGTTCCTGCACTTTTCATAAGCAGTGTGCACCTCTATTGTGCACATACTTTTTTTCAAGATAAGTCATGCACAAAGGTCATGTTAACAAGTCCTTTCAATTAAGGGGAATGGGTATACCTTCAGGGGAGGCAACTCCTGCAATAGTGTTTTGTCCCCCGTGTCAATAGGGGTCAACTCTTAAAGGAAAGAATTTGCTGCTGAGAAGCAATTCTTTCCTTTAAGAGTAGACCCATTTTTCGTGGGATTGGACTTAAAGAAAAGGGAACAGGAAGTCCCGAAAGTTGTGTCCCTAAAATCTGCCAGGTGTTCCCATTCCCCTTAACACCCTAGCAAAACCCATTTTATACATAGAAAAGTGGGGTTTACACTGTTTTTTATTATTATTATTTATGCTCCAAAACATAGATTGTGTGTACTCGTTAGAATGAGGCGTTTGTAATGAGCTTGGCTTGGAAATATAGCACGAAGCTGATGAACCTCGTTCTTGTTTATTGATCTTAAAGGTGCATTATTGAGCTATCGGTAAAAAATGCTTCCAAAAATAAAATACATATAGGCGGTATTTTTCTTTAAAACAATACAAATTAATGCATTTTATGCAAAAATGCGAACAATTACGATGACAGGTAAATGAGTTAGAGAGGGATTGCCTAACTAGGTTTCGAACACAAGTTCGTGACAAAAATAGAATCCCCATATATGACGTTATGCGACGTTCATTTTTGGCCTTGTTTGCTTAGGCCATGCCTGAATCGGAAAAGAATATGACGCTGAATACCATGCCATAAGTAACGACACTCAGAGACGATACTGTCGCCATGTATGTGTAAAGTGACAGATTTATTTTTAGAACAGAAATTCCCAACACATGTTCAGAGCGAAGGGTAAACACAAATGAAAACAACCATTTTCACAAAGTTCTGAAGCTGTATTTGGCTCCAAAAGTGTACACATGACAAAGGAGTATGAATTAAAGATAAAAACCAGAAAAAAAATTGAGACCCGGTAGCTCAATAATGCACCTTTAATTATCCAAAATGAAAAAAGAAAAAAAAGCTACATTATGGCGAAGTACGGGAAGACGTTCTTTCTCCACAACATGCCACTTTACACCAGCTCCAGTTAAGTGAAATGAAGCTACTAAAGTCATGCATTCGCATTACATACCCAAAATAGAGGTCTCGGTTTTATTGTGAGACACTTCATAAGATTACTTTATGCTTGCAAGCCTGCTCACGCCATCTTGCATGTTCGGATACGTTCTTTTGCACAGTCATTTTTTAAAAGTTTCCATTCAAATGGTGGTTAAGTTGTCAATACATCTTAGTCGTGCGCAATTAGCCATGTCTTATATATAGTCTCCAAAAGGGCATTTTTCTGTGGAAAATGTATCATACTTTTCTTTATTTTTAAGTCAATCATAGAGGCGATTCTAACGAATACCCACACTCTATATTTTGAGCAGAAATAAGAAAAATATCGCAATTTGTCATCCTAAAATGTTCGATTTTTCGGCCCCCGCCCATCGGGGCTTGAAAAAATATATGGGCTGCACGATGCTTCCATGCAGAGTTGAATCCGTTCCACACACGAGTACTGGTAAACCGTTTAGGGGATCTGAGCCTGCCCAGGCAAAGCGATGTGAGTGTCGGACCGTCCATGCTTATAAACCCTATTGGTTTCATTGGGCGACAGAGCTTGAGATGTCATTTCATCTCAATGTCGGGTAAAAGTCCCACAAAATTGGAAGCAACGTCTCCAAAATGACCTTTACAGTGTTGAAGGGGGCTTTAAACCTCAAATCAAACAAACAAACAAAATCGATTTTTCGGCGGAAAAGTTTACAATGTATTTGTATAGGCGTGTTTTCGTAATGAATGCGCCAACGCACGACAAAAAAAAATAATAATAATAAAACGTGCATCCAGTAAATTCTCTTATAAGCATGCATACACACTCATGGAAAGCTGTTTTATCAGTTACCCCCTGTATATAGTGCATTGTAACACAATGACCTGATAAAGATATGCTATCTCAGGACAAGTGAGCTTTATCACGTCAACGTGACATTGCACTTTTTGAATGAACCGGACAACCGGAAAAATGGCCGAAATGTTATTATAACTAAAAAATTGGAAATATTACGTTAAAAATTACCAAAAGAAAATAACGGTCAGATGATAGTAAATATACTGATCGATTATATTCCGCGCGGGAATGTTGGGACACACTCAGGACAACCGGTAAATGATCGTAAATTGCCAATTTAAAGAGTTTACAAGGGGATAGACTGATAAATAGAATACCAGATTCGTGTCATTTGATATCCAGTTTATCAGGCTCGGCTTCGAGAACGCATGTAGAATCGCTCGGCAAGCCTCGCGATTCTACAAGCGTTATCGAAGCCTTGCCTGATAAACTTGATATCAAAAGACACTCACCTTGTATTTTCTATTTACTTATCTCTTTGGATAGCTCAGATTCTATAGAAGTGAAGACTGATCAGGCTTCGCTGGTCTTAAGCGTCTAGTCCATTACGAAAACACGCCTATACAAATACATTGTAAACTTTACTGCCAAAAAAAAAAGAAAATTTTAAGATGAAAAATTGTGATATTTTTCTTATTCCTGCTCAAATACAGATTGTGGGTACTCTTTAGAATCGCCTCACTGAGGCGGTTCTAACGAGTATCCACAATCTTAGAAACGATGTCGTCACGATAAATTGGCCATTGACCGACTGTAGGGAGGCTAAGGTAGTGATTTTCATTTCTACCAAAATCTATATTTTAGAGCAGAAATAAGAAAAATATGGTTTACCCCTGTAAACTCCAAGTTTTGCTATATAAAAGTGGGGTTCAGAGGGTCAAAAGTATATAGGCGTGTTTTCGTGATGGTAGGTTTTGTTGTCGTGCGACAGACTCATATATCTCTCATGTCTAGAATATCTTATAAATTCTGTACATTTTTTACAGACAAGTAAAAAGCGTTTTGTCTGTCTCCGGATATTGTAACCGACTTGGTGTACCTCTAAATCCATTAATCTGCATTAAAACAGAATTACCAGAAATTGTAACTATTGCTATCATGCAATGGTTAGATTCTATCTGTAGCTGAAGTGAAAGGACGGAAACGACCACAAGACATGCAACTGGCTGATGGCAATTAGCCCTGTCCCGTAGATGCGCGTTGTCGTGTAAATTTCAACTTCTGGCAAGTGAGAGTTCGCTGTTCGCATAAAGCTTCTATTGACTGTACGCAGGATGGACACCAAGCTGATCTACCTTTTTGCTGATCGGACACAATGTCAGTCAGTATGAAGGCTGAATATGGCGTTTGTCTCATTGGGTCTATTTTCGAAGAAAACGACAATGTATTGTCATAGCTCTGGTGTTGTCTGCGTGGTCGTGCAAAAACTTGGACATTTTGTATTATCTCTGTTATTACTGAACATATTTACTTGAAACTCGGACTAGATGTTCATTATGAAAAGGGGCTGCAGCCGAGCGTTGGCACCCGCATGCGGTGCTCTTGTTTTTTTGTTTTTTTTGTTGTTGTTTTTTTAAACTACCTTCGTTTCAAGTTTTTATTTAATTTTATTTTATGGCCCGACAAAAACATTCAAGTACAGATTTTACCATTAACCTTTATATGCCTACACGGTCCCAATTTCGGGTTCATTCGCAAACACTGTAAATCCAGATCAGATGCTATAGAACAGGAGTCTGATCTTTGTCTGTACCGGTTGCATAATTCAGAGGTATTTTCTTAACTTACCACGTTGTGAAAAAACTCACATGAAAGCTGCGCATGTACATGCATTTAGTGAAAGATTCTCACAGGAAATGCGGGGTAACATTACGAAAAATCGCCTATTCAAATACATTGAAATTTTTACCACCAATAAATGAAAATTTTCATATAAAAATTCTGTTATTTTTTCATATTTTGATCAAAACATAAGATTGTGGGTATTCGTTAGAACCGCCTCGCCGAGGCGGTTCTAACGAGTACTCACAATCTATGTTTTTGAGCAGAAAAAAGAAAAATAATGTTAAACCCTGTAAACTCTAGACTTACTATATAAAAGTGGGGTTCTAGGGGATCAAAATTATATAGGCGTGTTTTCGTGGTGGATAAACTGAACGGCTGGGCATGACCTAAATAGCGTTAACTCGGCAGTTAAACACCAAACCAATCTCCATGCATACCCCCAATACTTGCTGAGCGGCATTACGTTCAAAAATGGCGTCTTTTATATCTCTAGAATCTGCATTTTTTAGATCTTCTTCTTCTTCTACTTCTTCTTATTTCTAGTCCAAAGGCAGATTCTGGATACTCGTTGGAAACGCCTCATTGAGGCTGTTCTAACGAGCGCCATCAATTAATGTCTTTGAGCAAAAATGATGACAATAATGTATACCTCTGTAAACTCCATTTTTTTTCTATATAATAAAACAGGTTTTAGAGGGGTGTTATTTCCATGGGCTCTTCCGCACTGCGCACTCATGTCGCTAGATAAGGTTTGTTTTATTTTTAAATATTTTATTTTTAGTTGATCAGATTTGTTTAGAGTAGCTATTAACAACTTAGAATAATTGCATTCCATGGATATTACCGCAAAAGCCATTTCAATTAAAGTTCTCTAAAAACGATTATTGTTTAATCCTTTTTGTACGAGAAACCCAAGACAGGTAATTGGCAAACAGTGCAGGCCCAGGTCAGACGTCGCAGATCGCGTCTGATCAGAGCCTACACTGTTTGCAAAAAGGACAGCTATTTTCCAAATTAATTTTGAAGAATACAACCTGACAACCATAAAACATGAAATGGACTTCTGCTATATATAAGATTCCATTTGGTACAAAATGGGTTACACATAACAGAAACAGCATAAATATTTTATAGATGAATAACGTTAACCCCTTTACCTCGCTCTGGGCTCACATAGCAGATGATAATATTTTGATATTTTTTCTTACTTTCCCCCCCCAAAAAATCAGGATTTGACATTTCATGCAAATTATAGGAGACAATGTGCATGAGATGTCAAATCCTGTTTTCTGGGAAAAATAAACCAGAGGACCAGTGGTCCTGAACCGCTCACCTGTCTGGTGACAATTTTCCTACTTAATTTCAGTTAAATTGGCTCAGCAGTTTTGGAGAAAAAAAATATCTGAAATATGGATCCTGAATGACCTTGGTCTAAGGCCAATGAATGACCTTGACCTTTCTCACCCATAGATCTTCATGTATTCAGTTACTTTACCTGATCTACAAATTTTGGTGACACTGTCTTCAATGATTTCCTATAAATCCATTATTTTCACTTTGCCCCATGCAAAAGCCTAAGTCGGAAAATTTGACATTGCTGTAAAATAGGTCAAGGTCAACCCAGGGTCACCAGTTGTACAAACCATGATGGGCCCGAGTACCATATGCTACATGCCAAGTTTCAAGGCCACTGGCCTTATGGTTCTGGAGAAGAAGATTTTGAAGGCTTTTTACCATATATGGGCATGGCGGCCATCTTGGGTCTAAGGCCAATGAATGACCTTAACCTTTCTCACCCACAGATCTGCATGTATTCAGTTATTTTACCTGATCTACCAATTTTGGTGACACTGTCTTCAATGGTTTCCTATAAATCCATTATTTTCACTTTGCCCCATGCAAAAGCCTAAGTCGGCAAATTTGACATTGCTGTAAAATAGGTCAAGGTCAACCCAGGGTCACCATTTGTATAAACCATGATGGGCCCGAGTACCATATGCTACATGCCAAGTTTCAAGGCCAATGGCCTTATGGTTCTGGAGAAGAAGATTTTTGAAGGTTTTTTATCATATATGGGCATGGCGGCCATCTGGGGTCTAAGGCCAATGAATGACCTTGACCTTTATCGCCCATAGATCTTCATGTATTCAGTTACTTTACCTGATCTACAAATTTTGGTGACACTGTCTTCAATGGTTTCCTATAAATCCATTATTTTCACTTTGCCCCATGCAAAAGCCTAAGTCGGCAAATTTGACATTGCTGTAAAATAGGTCAAGGTCAACCCAGGGTCACCATTTGTACAAACCATGATGGGCCTGAGTACCATATGCTACATGCCAAGTTTCAAGGCCACTAGCCTTATGGTTCTGGAGAAGAAGATTTTTGAAGGCTTTTTACCATATATGGGCATGGCGGCCATCTTGGTCATGTGATCCAGACCCCGCGAACAAACTTTCGTTCCCCCATCCCACTGAGGCTCCATATGAAATTTGGCTTTGATTGGCCCTGCAGTATAGAAGAAGAAGATCTTTGAAAATGGTGGACGGACGGACAGACAGACGGACGACAGATGGACGGACGGACGACGGACCATGGCTATACTATAAGCTCACCTATGAGCCTAAAGGCTCAGGTGAGCTAAAAATCCATTATTTTCACTTTTTCCTATGCAAAAGCCTAAGTCAGCATATTTGACATTACTGTAAAATACTTCGAGTTCAACCCAGGGTCACCATTTGAACAAGTTATGATAGGCCAGAGTATCATATGCTACATGCCAAGTTTCAAGGCCATTGGCCTTATGGTTCTTGAGAAGAAGAATTTTGAAGTGTTTTTACCATATATGGGCGTGGTGGCCATCTTGGTCATGTGATCTAGACCATATTGGCAGCTTTTCATTTGTTCAACTCCCAAAGGCTCCATATTGAATTTCACTTCAATTGGCTCAGTAGTTTCTGAGAAAAAATGTTTGAAATATGGAACCTGCGTGACCTTGGTCTAAGGTCAATTAATGACCTTGACCATTCTTACACATAGATTCTCATGTATTCAGCTACTTTACCTTATCTACTAATTTTGGTGACAGTGTCTTCAATGGTTTCCTAAAATCCATTATTTTCACTTTTTCCCATGCAAAAGCCTAAGTCGGCAAATTTGACATTGCTGTAAAATAGGTCAAGGTCAACTCAGGGTCACCATTTGTACAAACTATGATGGGCCTGAGTGCCATATGCTACATGCCAAGTTCCAAGGCCATTGGCCTTACGGTTCTGGAGGAGAAGAATTTTTAAGGCCTTTTACCATATATGGGCGTGACGGCCATTTTGGTCATGTGATCTAGACCGTATTGGCATTTTTTCATTTGTTCAACTCACAAAGGCTCCATATTAAATTTTACTTAAATTGGCTGAGCAGTTTTGGAGAAAAAAATGTTTGAAATATGGATCCTGAATGACCTTGGTCTAAGGCCAATGAATGACCTTGACCTTTCTGACCCATAGATCTTCATGTATTCAATTACTTTACCTGATCTACAAATTTTGGTGACACTGTCTTCAATGGTTTCCTATAAATCCATTATTTTCACTTTGCCCCATGCAAAAGCCTAAGTCGACAAATTTGACATTGCTGTAAAATAGGTCAAGGTCAACCCAGCGTCACCATTTGTACAAACCATGATGGGCCCGAGTACCATATGCTACATGCCAAGTTTCAAGGTCACTGGCCTTATGGTTCTGGAGAAGAAGATTTTTGAAGGCTTTTTACCATATATGGGCATGGCGGCCATCTTGGTCATGTGATCCAGACCCCGCGTACAAACTTTCTTCCCCCATCCCACTGAGGCTCCATATGAAATTTGGCTTTGATTGGCCCTGCAGTATAGGAGAAGAAGATCTTTGAAAATGGTGGACGGACGGACGGACGGACGACGGACCATGGCTATACTATAAGCTCACCTATGAGCCTAAAGGCTCAGGTGAGCTAAAAACAATATTTCAAAGTGACGTCTGCTGAAAAAAACTACCCAGCATTCAGAGCGTTAACGAGAGCTTAAAACTGCATTCTTGAATATTTACATTCACAGTGCTTTTACAGAAAACAAGAGGCCCATGGGCCACTACGCTCACCGGAGTTCACTTGCGTTTAAGGGCCTGCGTCCTGGTGGCCACAATGAGCCCCGCCAAGCGAATTTGTGTCTTCGAGCATTCCATCATGACAAATTTTAACTGCGCATGCCCAGCCATTCAGAGGGGCCAGGGATATGGATTTCTGTCTGAAGGTTCCTCTTGATTCAGTGCTTGTATGAGCGAGCAGCGAAGGTTCTGGCGAGACTGCGCGGATGCGCAGGCTCGCCTGAAACTTCGCTGCTCGCATAGGCGATAAGTACCAAAATTGCTTGACGGGGCCCATATTATTTTTTTCGATTGACTATTAAATGTTTGCCTGAAGACCCAAGAACTAAAATGTTAAGAATGCACTGAACTTACCGGTAGCATATCTGCTAGTGGTTTGGCGTCCGCCCATTTTCTAGGGTTGGCTGAATGAGAAATATCCACTATATTGCCCTTTTTAATACACATGTCAAAGTGACCAAATTTGACATTGATGTAAGATAGGTCAATGTCTATTAAAGATCACCATTGTATGACCATAGTCCCCAATGCTGTATACCAAGTCTGAATGTTATCGGCCATTTGGCTCCTGAGAAGAAGATTTTGAAAGTTTTTTACCATATATGGACATGGCGGCCATCATGGTCATGTGACCAAGACCCCACGAACAAACTTTCTTTCCCCCAACCCATGAAGGCTCCACATTTAATTTGGTTTCAGTTGGCCTGGTAATTTCTAAGGAGATGTCATTTTAAAATATTGAAGATGCAGTTGACCACTGGTGAGCTAAAACATATACAGCTTTGACTTTTTCCCTTACAAATGTCTATGTGATCAAATTTGAACTTGGCGTAAAATAAGTTAAAATCATCTAGGGGTCATCATTTGAACAAATTATTGCGTAGAGTCTCCAATGACAATGGACTCACTGCTTCCAAAGAAGATTTTTGACGGGTTTTTGCCTTATATGGGCATAGCGGCAATATTTGTCATGTAACCAAACTGATGAATTTTCATTTCTTTGTCGGCCATTTGGCTCCTGAGAAGAAGAGTTTGAAAGTTTTTTACCATATATGGACATGGCGGCCATCATGGTCATGTGACCAAGACCCCAAGTCTTGTCCATCATCCATTTCGGTTTCAAAACTTTGGGTTTGAGACACACTGATGAAGATTAAATATCAGAAAGGCCTCGGTGTCACTAAATTAGGTATAGTTACGCCTTAATTGCAACCACTGGGTCGATATCTCTGCTGGTGGATGATTCGTTCGTCCCCGAGGGTATCATCAGCTCAGTATCAGTTCCTTAGTGCTGAGGTTGATACTGCGGTGTTGACGTCAGTGCTCAAGTACTGATTTAAATAACTGTATTATATCTTTAATTCTTGCAGCATAAAATTCTAATTGTTCTAAAACTAAAACTGACTTGTCAGGTGAGACATGTATCTTAGCGGAATTGGTTTACACTTTTTGTTATATTTTAAATGTTGCAAGTCTCGCTACTTTGGACATCTCCTTCCTGATGCCCGGGACTTCCTTGGAGTGTGGGTCGTGTTTGCTGATGTTGGCTCGGAGGGGGACCCTATAAGTCCGCGGGTAGGCTCTCTTGCCTGATGCCTCCAGCTGACCTGTATCATAGGCTACGTCGGTCGGTGTGTGCTCGGAGGGGGAAGTGCTGTGTCCATCATCCGTTTCGGTTTCAAAACTTTGGGGTTGAGACACACTGATGAAGATTAAATATCAGAAAGGCCTCTGTGTCACTAAATTAGGTATAGTTACGCCTTAATTTGTTCCTTAAACCTTCCTTATGAAATTTTGTTACATATGGACCAGAGGCTTCTGACAAAATTAGGCTTTAATTTTCATATTCTAAATAACCTTTGGCAAAGGTCTAAGAAATGACCTTGACCTTGTATTACTCAAACAGTTTCATTTACTTATTCAGCTTCCTGCATCTACCCATTTTCAGAACACAGACTGCGATAATTTATGAAAAATTACTTGAGCCCCGCCAAGCGAATTTGTGTCTTCGAGCATTCCGTCATGACAAATTTTAACTGCGCATGCCCAGCCATTCAGAGGGGCCAGGGATATGGCTTTCTGTCTGAAGCCCTCTTGATTCTTTGCTTGTATGAGCGAGCAGCGAAAGTTCTGGCGAGACTGCGCGGATGCGCAGGCTCGCCTGAACCTTCGCTGCTCGCATAGGCGATAAGTACCAAAATCGCTTGACGGGGCCCACTTAGTTTTGATCTTTTACCATGCAAAGGTCTATGTGACCAAATTTGACCTTCGCGTAAAATATGTCAAGGTCATCCAGGGGTCATCATTTGAACGAACTATGACTGGCTCTAGTCCCCAATGCTACAACCAAGTTTCACAACAGTCGGCCCATAGGTTCTGGAGAAGAAGATGTTTTGAAGAGTTTTTACCTTAAATGGGCATGGCGGCCATATTGCTCATGTAACCAATTGATATTTTTCAGTTTTAATGCCTTTGTTTCTGAAAGCTTCCTTTTGAAATTTTGTAACAAATGGCCTAGTGGTTTCTGACAAAAATAATTTCAAATTTTCATATCAGAATGACCTGGACCTTCATTACTCATGTACTTTCATTTTCTTCATCATGCTAATTGCGTGTACTCATTTTCTAATCACAGGCTGTAATAATTTTCGAAAAAATACTTAGTTTTGACTTTTTCCCATAAAAAACCTATGGGACCAAATTTGACATTGGCATAAATGGGTCAATGTCATCCGATGGTCATTATTTGAACAAACTATGATGGGCCCCTCGTCCCCAATGCTACATACCAAGTTTCATGACAATCGGCCCACTGGTTCCGGAGAAGAATATTTTTGAAGGATTTTACCTTCTATGAACATGGCGACCATCTTGGTTATGTGACCAAACTCAAATTAATTAAGTTTCATTTCATTGATCCTAAAAGCTTTCATATGAAATTTGGTTATGAATGGTCCAGTGGTTTCTGTGGGAAACAAGTTTCAATTTTTATGTCTCAACGACCTTGGGCCAAAGTCAGAGAAATACCTTGACCTTGAATACTATTGTGATTTCATCCAATCATTTAGCTTACTGCATCAGCCAATGTTCAGATCACTGGCTGCAATAGTTTACAAAAAATACTCAGTTTTGACTTTTTCCCATACAAATGTCTACGGGTATGTGAACAAATTTGACCTTGGTGTAAAAAAGGTCAAGATCATCCCAAGGTCATCATTTGAACAATTTTTGATGGCCCGAGTCCCCAATGCTACATACCAAGTTTCATGATAATCCGCCCACTGGTTCTGGAGAGGAAGATTTTTTAATGGGTTTTACCTTGTATGGTCATGGCGGCCAGCTTGGTCAAGTGAGCTGGACCCCGCGAATAAATTTTCGTTCCCCCATCCCATCGATGCTCCATATGAAATTTGACTTCAATTGGCCTAGTGGTTTCAGAAGAGAAGATGTTTGAAAATTTTAACGACGCAGACGACGCAGACACGGTCGCAGACGCACGCGATGGACGATGGACCACTGCCTACCCTGTAAGCTCCCACGGAGCCTTCGGCTCTGGTGAGCTAAAAATCCTATAGTTAACTACTGGGACTTATTATTATCAACCTTGATGAATACATGGACCTCAGAGGGGATCTTACATGACTGTTCATGTATTATTGAATTAATAAACGAGGTTAATAAATCTGATAATATATGAACATGAATGCAAGGTTCTGTTTATCATTTGACATTTTAAACGCATTTTATTCACGATTTTAAACAAAAATGTCAATATTCCGCCATTAGTTAAGGACGTCGTAGGGCGTATTTAATCCATTCGTGGATTACGGAATTTAATAGATGGCGTTATTACATTCTCAGACGCGACGTCATATGATAAAATGAATACAGTAAAATTCTTATATTAAGACCACCTTTGGGATATTCAAAAGTAGTCTCAATGGCCCTTGTTAGACTTCTGGATGCTGTTGCAATTCTCGTAATAACGAGTTAATTATCTCGTTATTACGAGTTAGCTATCTCGTTATTACGACTTATTTTTCTCGTAATTATGAGTTAGTTATCTCGTTATTACGAGTTAATTATCTCGTTATTACGACTTAGTCATCTCGTTATTACGAGATAATTAACTCGAAAATGAATTTTAATTTTTATATTGAATGACCTTGGGTCAAGGTTAAGGAAAACGAATGATTTGACCTTGACTACTCCTTTACTCATTTAGGTAACTGCATCTACAAATTTCAGATCACAGGCTATAATAGCTTACAAACAATGTACAGTTTTGACATTTGCTTTTCATAAAAAAATAAAGTTTGACCTTGGCGCTTAATATGTCAGGGTCATCCGAGCGTCATTGGACAAACTATAATGGGCCCAAGTCCCCAGTGCTACATACCAAGTTTAATGACAATCGACCAATTGGTTCCTCAGAAGCTTTTAGAAGGGGTTTTATCTTATATGGGCATGGCGCTGTCCCCTTGATCATGTGACCTCGACCCCTCGAACAAACTTGCGTTCTCCCATCCCATAGTCTGCCACTAATGAAGTTTTACTTCCATCGGCCCAGTTGTTTCGGAGGAGATGTTTGAAAATGTTGGAAGACAACAGACGACAGACAGTCAGACAATGGAGCCTTTCTGTACTCTATACTAAACATTACGAAAAGACGCCTAGATACGAATGAATTGTGAATTTTAGCGCCGAAAAAACGACGATTTTGATATGAAAAATTGTGATTATTTTCTTATTTCTGCTCAAAATATATATTTTGGGTACTCGGGGCGGTTCTAACGAGTACCCACAATCTATATTTTAGAGCAGAAATAAGAAAAATAACGTTTACCCTGTAAACCCAAATTTTACTACATAAAAATGGGGTTCAAGGGGGTCAGAATTATATAGGCGTGTTTTCGTGATGAAACACAAATTTTTATACGAAAAAAAGTCATTTTGGAGATACGAAGATAAACTGAAGAATACAATTTCAGGGAAGGAAAGGGGTTCAAAAATATTTAAATTCCTTATGAACAAGGTCTATGTTTCGGAGAAACAATGTGCTTGGTATGCTAATCTAATTGGCTTATACACGCTTATTGCTTTGTTTTGTTTATTTGTTTGTTTGATTTGAAGTTTAATGTCCCTGTCAACATTGTATAGATCATTTTGGACACATTGCTTCCAATTTTGTGGAACTTTTACCCGACACTGAGATGAAATGACATCTAAAGCCCTGTCGCCCAATAAAACCAATAGGTTTATAAGCATGGACGGTCCGACTCGCACCGCTTCGCCTTGGCAGGCTTAGATCTTCTAAGCGGTTACCAGTACTCGTGTGCGGTCGGTTTCAGCACTGCAAGGAAGCATCATGCAGCCCATCTATTTCTTTAAGCCCCGATGGGCGGGGGCCGTCACGCTTATTGCAACTTTAAAAATGTAAGAACCTACGTCAGAAACTCAGGATGAAGGTTTGTAAGATGACGCTCAAAATTGAATACTAATTGTAAATAATGATAATAATAAGTAGTTATAGGATCTTCTTTTAGGTATTCCTATATCCGTTGAAATCAAAACGTGTAATTAGGCAGGCGGAAGATCTCCAGAAGCCAAAGGTCATGAATATTTCCACTTTTCATGAAAGCTTAAAACTTCCAGGGAAAATTACATGTATACTATGAATATGACTTCATAGTAAACAAGAATTCCGCCGAAGGCTACGTCGCGCCTGTGGGGTTGCAAAGTCACTGAACCATGACATCTAGGCCAAGGTCAAACATAGATGCTTGTAAAGAAGTTGCAATTCTTAAATGCAAGCTTATACTAAGTATCATTAATGAAGCTCTAATAAATCTCTAGAAATGAACTTAGCCATTAGGGTGAATGCTATGGTGTTTGCAATATTTTACAATGTCAGTGTACCATAAAATGCAAGGTTAAATATGGATGCTTGCATTTAAGTTTCCATCCTCAGATACAAGTTTGTACCAAGCATCATTAATGAAGCATTTATAGTTCTTGAGAAACAAACTTGACCATTAGGGTGAACGCTAGGATGGTCGCAATATTTTTCAAAGTCATTGAACCATGAAATGTAGGTCAAGGTCAAAAATGATTGCTGCATTTAAGTCGCCATCCACAGATATAAGGTTGTACCAAGTATTATTAATGAAACTCTTATACTTTTTGAGAAATAAACTTGACATTAGGGTGAACGCTATATTTTACAGAGTCAGTGAACCATGAAATGTAGGTCAAGGTCAAAAATGGATGCTTGCATTTAAGTTGCCATCCCAAGATAAAAGTTTGTACAAAGTATCATTAATGAAGCTCTTATAGTTCTTGAGAAATAAACTTGACCATTAGGGTTAACACTAGGGTGGTCGCAAATGTTGACGCCTTGACAAACGGACGGGCGAAAGAACGAACGAACGGACGGAAAACCGGACGCCTATATCGCGCCATGCTAATAGCAGGCGCGACAAAAAAAAATATTTTATACTTAGCAGTGAAATCTACGAAAGCCTAGAAGGACCACTTTTAAAAAGAAAAAAAAACTTTCACGTTATTACGAGATACCTATGTTGTTATTACGAGATAATTATGTCGTTATTAAGAGATAGTTATGTTGTAATTACGAGAAAATTAAGTCGTTATAACGAGAAAATTTTTCTCGTTATAACGAGATAGCGTATGTCGTTATTAAGAGAAAACTAAGTCGTATTAACGAAATACTATCTCGTATTAACGCGATAGCTATCTCGTTAAAACGAGATAATAAGTAATCTTCAGCAACACAGTTTTCAGCTACTGGATACCCGACCTAGCACACTCACTCACACCAGTGCTAGAGGTAACTCGGAGTGAAGGGCTTTTGGCACCGACGAGAAGACCCAAACTAACAACACCACTTCAACAAGCGCACCTTCATTAAACACACATAGATCCAGGCATATGGACACGCGTTTACAGAGGCACATTGACAGACACACACGCATGTACCCTCGGCCCCCGCCCATCGGGGCTTGAAGAAATAGATGGGCTGCATGATGCTCCCACGCAGAGCTGAAACCGACTTGCACACGTGTACTAGTAAACCGCTTAGAGGATCTAGGCCTGCCGAGGCAAAGCGGTGCGAGTCGGCCCGTCCATGCTTATAAACTCTATTGGTTTGATTGGGCGGCAGGGCTTGAGATGTCATTTCATCTCATGTCGGGTTAAGGTCCCACAAAATTGGAAGCAACGTCTCCAAAATGACCTTTACAGTGTTGACGGTGACGCTAAACCTCAAATCAACCAACCAACGCATGTACGCTCCGCCCCTCACCTCCCCCCACGCACTTATAAGTAATGATTGTGACAGTAGGCAGGTATTGTTTATCTCATATTTTATGGCCCTCTCAACAACAATTCAATCGTTCTGAGATGGGACCTCGGTTTGAAACGAAGGAGCAAGGCATTCTTCTGCGACACCTATGTTTGTTTGGTTGATTTGAGGTATTACGTCCCTGTCAATTCTATTTATGTCATTTTGGAGACATTGCTTACTATTTTGTGGGACTTTTACTAAACATTGATATGAAATGACAATTCAAGCACTGTCGCTCAATGAAACCAATAAGGTTTATATGCATGGACGGTCCGACTCGCGCCACTATTCCTGGGCAGGCTTAGAACCTCTAAGTAGTTTACCATTACTCATGTGCAGTTGGTTTCAGTTCTGCGTGGAAGCATCAGGCAGCCCAATCTATTTCTTCAAGCCCCGATGGGCGGGGGCCGTCACCTTAATGAGTAATTACTTGAAAAGTCAGTGGATGTTTCTTCTTCGTCTTCATCTTCTTCTTCTTTGGTGATAATGAGATAATTATCTCGTAATATTGGATTAATTTTCTCGTAATAACGAGTTAATTTTCTCTTTAATACGAGTTAATTATCTCGAAATAACGAGTGAATTATATCGTAATAACGAGATAACTAACTCGCGGGGGCCGACACCTTATGTTTGCGGCGAGTATGGCTGGTGGGGGACTCGGATCAGACAGCGCAGATGCGCAGTCAGATCTTGGCCTTTGCTGGGCGCACTCATCGGCACATTCTGTGCTCCGTCCCATTTAGTCCCTGGCACTGCCGTTATTGCATGGTTTTGAGTTCTTAATGAGGATTCTTCCAGATCTTGTCCCGGGGTTGTGGGTATTTTTTCTTGCCATGTAATTTGTAATGCTTATAATTTCAAGTATTTAAACAAATTAGGCAATTTGTGTGATCAAATGAGCGAAGAATGTTGCTTGTCCTGCTCAAGACTTTTATAATGCCAACAATTGTTTGCATTTAGAATTTGTGAGCAGGATCGGCTTCATTTTTGAGTGTGTTGGGCGTGGGAGAAGGTTTGTAGCATCAGGACCGGAGCAATTCATAGTCTGAAGGGGCTTCTCACTTTGTGTAAATTCAAACATAATTTAGCTCCATGGTTGTGGATACATGTCGTCCCCGCCCATCGGGGCTTGGAAAAATTAATTTGGCTGCATGGTGCTTCCACGCAGAGCTGAATCTGACCGTGAATAGCCGCCGTTTCATGACGTTACTCTTAGATTCTTAAACGTAAACAGGATAACGTCATTTTCTCTAATCTCTGACCATACTGACACGGGGCCTTGGTTTAAAATCACGTTAAAAGGTTGATAAGCGACACTTTATGTACCAGAATGAGTGATTACTTGAGAAGATGGTAGGAAATGAGGAAGTGGTATGCACCGCTAACAGCACTACCACTGCCAGAACAGATTCCCATTATTATTGCTTGCTGAGCCCTGACAGGCAGGCGAGCTAAAGTACCGAGAATCACTTGGAACCAGGTCTTAATGGCCCTTGTAAGACTTCTGGATGTTGTAACAATTCCCGTTATAACGAGTTAATTATCTCGTTATTACGAGTTAATTATCTCGTTTTTACGACTTAGTTTTCTCGTAATTACGAGTTAGTTATCTTGTCATTACGACTTAGTTATCTCGTTATTACGTGATAATTAACTCGTTATTACGAGATAATAAACTCGTTATTACGAGATAGTTAACTCGTAATAACGAGAAAATTAACACGTAATTACGAGAAAATTACCTCAATATTACGAGATAATTTTCTCATTATCACAACAGAAGAAGAAGAAGTCGAAGAAGAAGAAGAAGAAGAAGAAACATCCATTGATTTGTCAAGTAATTACGCATTCTCTCCGCATACTTAAGGTGTCGGCCCCCGCCCATCGGGGCTTGAAGAAATAGATTTGGCTGCCTGATGCATTCATATAAACCCTATTGGTTTCATTGAGTGACAGTGCTTGAAATGTCATTTCATCTCAATGTCTAGTAAAAGTCCCACGCAATTGTAAGCAATATCTCCAAAATGACCTAAATAGTACTCACGGGGACGTTAAACCTCAATTTAAGCAAACAAACATACGGTGTCGTAGACGAATGCCTTGGTCCTTCGTATTTTGAATGAGATTTCAAACCAAGGTCCCATCTCAGAACGACTGAATTGTTGTTGAGAGGGCCATATGATATGAGCCAACCAAGCAGCATAAACAATATCTGCAACCTGTCACGAACATTACTTATATGTGCGGGGTGTGAACGGGGAGGGTACGTCCGTGTGTGTCTGTATGTATGCCTCTGTGCACGCGTGTCCATATGCCTGTGTATATGCTTGTGTTTAATGAAGATGCTCTTGTTGAAGTGGTGTTGTTAGTTCGGATCTTATCGTCGGTGCCAAAAGCACTTTTCTCTGAGCCCCCTCTAGCACTAGTAGCTGAAAACTTTGTTGCTGAAGATTACTTATTTATCTCGTTATAACGAGATAATCTCGTTATAACGAGATAGCTATCTCGTTATAACGAGATAGCTATCGCGTTAATACGAGATAGAATCTCGTTAATACGGCTTAGTTTTCTCGTAATAACGACATAGTTATCTCGTTATAACGAGAAAAAATTTCTCGTTATAACGACTTAGTTTTCTCGTAATTACAACATAATTATCTCGTAATAACGACATAGTTATCTCGTAATAACGACATAGTTATCTCGTAATAACGAGAAAAGTTGTTTTGTTTTTTTTTTTCATTTTGAAAGTGGTCCTCCTAGGCTTTCGTAGAAATGCACCAAATAAAAACTGCATAATTTTCTTACATGAGGATAACAGTGACTTTTTCTAGTGTTAAGGATAAATAAGATACGAGGAGTTAATATTTTTTTCCTTCATAATTTTAATATGAAAAACCTTCAAAATATACAGGTAACTTTAACTGCCGATTTCCTACGGAAATCGATATTCAACCCGGTAATTTCGGGCGAATAACATGAATATGAAGTATAAGCTCCATTTAATGGTAATGAATTCAATCAATCGATTATTCAGTTGCACGTACAGCTCATCGTCAAATGACATATACGCATACAAACGAACAAGTGAAGAATAGCAATAAAAGTGAATATATGATCATACACAACGTTTTATCCCACTTTCGTGTGTGAACAGACAGAACAAACATACAAGTTTTCACACTACACGTCTGAAATACATTTATTCATAACAGAAGCTTTTAAATTACACACACCTTGAGAAGTATGTTTCGCTGGCAATCGATTTCACTTGAAACCTGACCAAAAATAATAATTTAGAAATGACAAGTGTTGAGCTTAAACGGCTGAGGCAATTATTTGTCTCAATCGAAGCCTGCAAAACGGGTCTTAAACCGAATACAATGTGTGTCTGTAAAGCTACATGCTTATTTTAACGTGCACACGAGTGCATGCTCGCAAATAGAGACACGTACCTTTCTGGGATTTTTTTTTTTTGTTGTTGTTGTTTTTGTTGTTTTTTTTTTTTGTTTTTTTTTTTTTTTTTTTTTTAAGAAGAAAAAAGCGG
Source organism: Lucinisca nassula (assembly GCA_963580285.1). Taxonomy (NCBI): domain Eukaryota; kingdom Metazoa; phylum Mollusca; class Bivalvia; order Lucinida; family Lucinidae; genus Lucinisca; species Lucinisca nassula. The sequence continues at coordinate 130,305,216 of OY757011.1, read as the reverse complement.
CCGTGATATGTTATTCAGAAAAAAAATCTAAGCATTATCCCTTAAATTCCTGTATGTTATAGTGTAGACAATGATCAGGGGCAGTGTTCTGCAACGTCTGTTCTGTGTCGACAAATGTGCCGATTGTATTAAAGTTTAAGGTACTTTTTACCAGCCTCCGACATCATTCTAAAGAAATTTCAATATTGCTAGAATTAATGCTTCTTTCTGTCTCTTATTGGTATTTAATCCTAATATATTGCTCTTTTTACCGTATTTACCCTTTTTGTACCAAATGGAATCTTCCTCCTTATATATAGCAGGAGTTCATTCCAAAATTTAGTGGTGACAGGTTTTGTTTTCTTCAAAATTTATTAGGAAAATGGCTGAACGTTTTGCAAACAGTGTAGGCCCTGATCAGACGCCGCGTTCTGCGGCGTCTGATCTGGGTCTGAACTGTTTGCCCTGGTACCCGTTTTGGGGTTTCCGGTCCTAAATGGGCTAACCCTAACGATTCTAACAACTCGTATTATCAGAAATTATCCATATTATATTTTAGATCCAAATACCTTTGCTGAGTAGCAAACATGTAGAACCTGATGGCCAGACTGTTAAGAGCAGCCTGATCATGGTTTACAACTTTTATGACTTTCTGATGTCCCAATATTTAGGGTAAATACGTTATTCAATATTGCTGTTTGTTTGACAGTGAATTGTTCTTTTTTAATTGTCAACCATTCTTTTTTTTATCAAATTCTCGGTTTCTTACAAGTTTTCTTACATTGTTTTGGATAAGTCCATTTGTCATTTAGTGTGTGTGTGTGTGTGTGTGTGTGTGTGTGTGTGTGTGTGTGTGTGTGTGTGTGTGTGTGTGTGTGTGTGTGTGTGTGTGTGTGTGTGTGTGTGTGTGTGTGTGGTTTGGAGGGGAGGAGTGTCAGGCCTATTTTTGTTTTTAATTTTTAAACCATTTTGACAGAAATCCTGTTAGCAAACAGTGCAACCCTAATCAGACGCCGCGTTCTGCGGCGTCTGATCTGGGTCTGCGCTGTTTGCCAGGCTACCCCATTTAGCGGTTTCCTGTCTAAAATGGATTAAGTCAAAGACAACAATAACGAAAATAATAACTGTTGCAATAATAATAATAATAATAATAATAATAATAATAATAATAATAATAATAATAACAATAAAGATTTTATGGAAAATTTTAAGAATATAAGGACAGGCGGGAGCTCTTTCAGTAGTTGCATTGTTCTTAGTTTAGAACTTGCAGGGATTCCAAAATTGTTTCTGACAGCGAGAAAGCGAAGTAGAAGGAATAAGGAAGAAAGATTTTAAAGTGCAGCTCTTTATTTAGTTCCGTTTCATTTTATGGCTTTTTTTCAAAATTAGCTGTCATACAAAAGCAAACAGGATGTTTTCGTGAATATAAATGCCTCCGGAAAGCTCAGCGTCAAACAGAAAGTCATGGCACAAGCAAAACATATTTGAAATGTTAACCCTTGTCCTGCTAATCCCGGATATGCCTTATCTTTGAAACAATGTAGATCCAGATCAGATGGCTTCTGAAGAAGCCATCTGATCAGGATCTTCATTGTTTGCCATCCAGTTTATGAATTTGTTGCAATAATTTGCATCAAGTAATCTGATTGGCTGATAATCAGTAGTGGGTGTGACATATTTAAATATTCAGCAGGACAAGGGTTAATGTTGTGTGGCAATCGATGAACATTCATGGTCAGTGCTGTTTTTGTCAAAGACAGACAGACAGACAGGCAGACAGAAACAGACGAGCCATAAACTACACGCCCCTTATCTCCAGTTCAGAACGATAAATTCACATGGATGTAGTAGGTGCCAAATGAACTGTCGTCCCTAACATTCAACGGCCCAAAGATTACATGATTGGAACTGGCGTTAAACTACGTTTCCTTGGCGGGTATGATTCGTAAACCTCTTGCTGTGTTTTTTATGTAACATAACAAGAAATTTCCTGACACTTAGCAACTTGATAATGATGCTGGTAAAAAAAGAGAATATGTCTTTCTTTCAAATTTCTTTTTCAGCATAGCGAGTCTTTAGAGTCTATTCACATGTGCAAATATATTTTAAACCCTTTCCATAAAAAACTACACAAAAACTTTCAAACCTCGCCCAAGGATGCCAAAGATGTTTGTTTCGTTTGAATTGAGATTCAACGTCCCCGTAAACATTGTTTATGTCATTTTGGAAACGTTGCTTCCAATTTTGTGGGACTTTTACGCGACATTGAGATGAAATGACATCTCAAGCCCTGCCGCCCAACGAAACAAAAAGACTTTTTGCATCGGACGGTCTGACTCACACCACTTGGCTGGGCAGGCTTAGTCCTTCAAAGCGGTTTACCAGTATTCATGTGTGGTCATTTTCAGCTCTGCGTGGAAACACCATGCAGCCCTATCTATCTCTCCTAATCGACCTAGTGCCATCCGAGATGCCGTTTGAAAGTTTTGAGGCCAGACGACAGACAGACGACATATGAAAGACGATGACGGATAACTGCCTATACTATAAGTTCCCCCGGAGCCTTCGGGTCTGGTGAGCTAACAAAAAGTTAAAACGACAGTTTAGTCGGCAACGGCTATAGTTTGTTTGATCACCTGAGTGGTGATTTGTGTGTGTGTGGAGTTTAATGGACCAGAAAACACTGTTTATTTCAGTTTACCTGACCACACCTTTCCTGGACAGGCTTATGAAAACGGTTATCCAGTACAGCGCAAATTCTTTCGCCAAAAACTGACGACTGCCCTTCTTGAATCAGTGGAAGAGAGAGAGAATGATTTCATGGTCAGATTTCATGATCAATCTCCACGAAAGAATGTTGCTGGTCCAGCAGGTATCGAACCCACGACCTCCTGATCACCAGTCAGACGCACATCCGACTGGGCTGCAACTGAGCGTAACTGAATGCGAAAAGAAGCGAAGCTGTTTTGAGCCTGTACGAACCGCTAAGCACGTATATCTTAGGAAAAATAAACTGACGACCTTCATAAGTTGTATAAAATATTTGATATGATATTATCAAGGAATCGTTTTACCGGATCTTATTTGTAAAACGTATAGTTTATACATTGTAAAGATGTCACCATCAGTCACCGTTTCACTAGTAAGGATTAAACCTTAACACTTAAGATGCCGGGAAAAACTGCATATGAAACTGTCACACGTTTTTGTTTTTTGCTAGATCTTCTTTTCATGTTTAAACATGTTGCTGCATACAGACAAACAGTGTGGATCCAGATCAGACTGCTCTTAAGGAACAGTCTGATCTGGGTCCACACTGTTTACAACATTGACTTTCAAACTAACTGGCAGACGACAATGCAAACGACAATTGTTGTGATCAGCATTTAAAGGGTAAAGGGCGAACAGCAGAACGCAGTTGTTCAAAGGAGCTACAGCAGACGTCTAAACGTACTTGTATAAAATCTAATAAAGTGATATTTTTTGGTGAAAACATGCGATTTTGCAAAGGCTCTCATATTATTTTTTTTTTCAGCAAAACGTTGTGTATTTGCCATAATTAATGATCAGTTTAAACAATATGTCGAGACCGACTTGTTTCCATGGGAACTTTAACGACCTGGTTTGCTTTTCGGCAAATCGGAACCCTGCTAAAATGGGTCTATACTGTTAAAGGAAGGAACCATTTCCTTAGATGCAAATTACGTATTTCCATTGAGAAAGCATATTATTTCCATTGAGAAAGCATATTTTGATAAGACAAATATTTTGAGGATTGCTACTCATTCCGGTAAACATTATATCCCATTTATCAGGTTTCATCTGAAGACGATCGGCTCCCGCCCATCGGGGCTTGAAGAAATAGATCGGCTGCATGATGCTTCCGCGCAGAGCTGAAACCGACCCGCACACGAGTACTGGTAAACCGCTTAGAGGATCTAAGCCTGCCCAGGCAAAGCGGTGCAAGTGTCGGATCGTCCATGCTCATAAACCCTATTGGTTTCATTGGGCGACAGGGCTTGGGATGCCATTTCATCTCAATGTCGGGTAAAAGTCCCATAAAATTGAAAGCAACGTCTCCAAAATGACGGGGACGTTAAACCTCAAATCAAACAAGCAAAAACAAATCATCTGAAGACGAGACAATAATTTGAAGAGTTGCTTCCTCGGTATTTGTATTTCGTATTCCCTTTAACAGAATTTCATCAGGTTTCGCCATTTATCTTTTATTGTTGATCAAGCGGTTGAAGTTGTATAAACAAGCGTAGCTATATTGCTGATGTCCACGTGACTATCACTGACCAATAAAGCTAGACCGTGCAAATAGCGTTTGTTCGAAATTCTGACGATGGTTATTTTTGTCGCTGTTAAGTTAGTGATGTGTCATTATGAAAACACGCCTATACAAACACATTGTAAATTTTACCGCCGTAAAAATGAAAAATTTAAGATTGAAAAATTGTGGTATTTTTCTTATTTCTGCTCAAAATATAGATTGTAGGTACACGTTAGAACCGCCTCATCGAGGCAGTTCTAACGAGTACCCACAATCTATATTTTAGAGCAGAAAAAAGACAAATATGGTTTACCCCCTGAAAACCCCAGTTTGACTATAAAAAAGTGGGGTTCAAGGGGTCAGAACTATTTAAGAAATGAATTTTGTTTTTCTGCTGTTCATGCAAGTATGAACACAGTGAGTCGCGTGTTAAGTAAATGAACCCCAAAGGGATTCATGTAAACTTTGCTAGCGACCCGCTGTCGTTCATACTTTCATGAAACGCAGAAAAATTAAGTTTATTTTTTTATATTTACATTCTTTGCCCATCGTCACTGGGCGAAGCAAAATGCTTATAGGTCAAACTTTTAAAGCTGAAAATCATTTACACGCTGTTTTTTTTGTTTGTTTTTTTTTTGTTGTTGTTTTTTGTTTTTCTACAAAGAGCGGACCAGCGTTGACGTCATCAACGCCCTTAGAGAACCACGGCTTAGACTGACGTCACTTGGAGTCAATGAAAATCATGTGACCTTAAGCGTTCATTGAAGTACATTTGACTTTAAACTGGAAATGTAAATATATAGGCATGTTTGCGTAATGTAAAGACGTTTATCTGAGCTCATGTGCCTGGTAGGTAAACAGTGTAGACCCAGGTTCTCCACCACTTTTCCGGCCTACACTCTGATACAATCGACCCATCAGACCTGTCAATGCTTTGATTTTTTTTTTTTCAAGAAGCTTCTTCGACCAAGCCCAGTTGTACAAAGCATCGTTAGCTTAAAAAGCTCGTTAGTGGTCAAATTGTTAACTGTTCTATCAAGAACAATATCTAAAATTTTGTTTTTAGCTACTCCCATTTATTCAGCAAAAATATTAGTATATTTATCGTATTAAATGACCATCAAAGTTTTAATGATTCGTTAGCAAATGACGTCGTAAGTTTTGAACAACTGGCCCCTGATCATTTTTCCATTTGAAGAGGTTGTTGTTTTAGGCAAGGCAAAATGTAAAAAATATTTGTCTCTTTCCTTTAAGAATAAACCCCTTTTTCAAAAGATGGAATCTACTCTTAAAGGAAAGCATTTGCTTCTTTGGCTCTTAACTCATATATGACAATGGAATCTTCCATCTGGTAAGTTTGGAGTGGTCCATTTCCAATTATAGGGGTGTCAGGCCTGCTTTTGTTTGTGACAAATTTTACACAAAATAAATGTTCGTTAAGCAAACAGTATAGACTCAGCTCAGACGACGCGTTCTGCGACGTCTGATGTGGGTCTGCACTTTTTGCCAATCCCAGAAAAGGGTCGATAGGCATATATAGGTTAAAGGAAAGAATTTGTTCCTAATGAGCACCTTCTTTCCTTTAATAGTAGATCATTCTCTCCAAGAGGGGCACAATTTATCACAAGGCAAACAGTAAGTAACAGTTGTTTCCCTTGTATAATATGTGTATTTATTCCCCTTAATACCCGTTTTTGTTTTTATTAATAGGGTGTGGTGGATTATCATGTGTATCTTCTGTATTTGTTTGTTGGATAACAAGTACATCTTACCCACCAGTATTCGAATAGAGAAGAAAAGCAGCGAAAAAGAACACAGACATCTCAAGTAACTGGAAAAAGTCAATCACTTAGCCTCATGAACACACACGCACGCACGAAAACAACAGGACACTGTAACCTTGGAACAGGTCCAGCCTAAAAACTTGAAAAAAGGCAAAGTCAAACTTTCAACCTTATAGGTTGGAACATGTCCATTAAAACCTAAAAGCTTGGAACAGTTCCATTCAACCTGAAAAATTCAACCCAAATCTTGGAACAAGTTAGCTTGGAATAGGTACATGTTTACTCTAATGTATCTAAACGCTTGGAATAGGTTCATTCAACCAAATAGCTTAGAAAAGGTCCATTCAACTTAAAAGCTTGGAACAGGTCTGTTCACCCTAAACACTTGGAATAGGTCCACTCAATCTAAAAGCTTGGGCCCTGTCTATTCCATCTAACTGCTGATATTTACTTTCATTATTTTAAGTGACTTAAAACTCCCCCTATCTCAACTTTAAGGAAACTAACAGTGAAGACTTTTTTCCATAAGTAAAAAAAGTAAAACATGCGGACCCTTATCAGACACCGTGAACAGTGGTATCTGTGTCTTTACTGTTTGCCAACGCCCTTCTCATGGGACGCTGATTGAAAGTCAAATTACAGTAAAATGCCTATATTAAGACCACCTTTGGGACTGTTCAAGAGTGGTCTTTAAGACCACTTTTGAACAGTCCCAAAGGTGGTCCCTGACCAGAGGACATAGTGTGCAGAAAATACACATTGCACCCTTCTAAATAAACTTTTTAAACCAGAATGAGTCTTAATTTAGGTGGTCATAGTGGAATTTCACGATGATCTTTAAGATGCCAATCACAAAAAGTGTTGTCTGCTGGTTACTTTTAAAGTCGTTGTTGCAAACAGTGTGGATCCAGATCAGACTACAGCTCTGACCAGGTTCCGCATTGTTTGCCTGTACGCAAAATATGTTTTAAAAGTTTCCAAGAAGACATAAGCAGACGACATTTTAGATGCGGTTTTTCTTGGCATCTTAACATAAATTGTTCCAGGAAATTAGCATTATTCCTTTCTTCAAATGATTTGCTAACAGGCATTAATGGCCCGTCGAAGCATTCATGAATACGTACGTTGATATAACATATATTAATCTACCAGATTAATCTCTACATTGCTTGCTAAAAACGGATTTTTTTTCTTAAGCTTATTACAAAAAAAAAAAAAAAAAATCAGAGATTCTTTATTCTCGAATTGGGTGAGTCCAGAGCGCTTATTTTGATGATTCTATTTGTAAGTGGATTTTTAAAATACCTTTCAATATTGTTTTCATTGGGTTTCAAGATTATTAAGCTGATCGGGTCGTACATGAGAGGTGGATAACAGGGTAGCCTTCCACTGCAATACTTGGCATCGTATTTCTGCTTGGTAGACTGACCTTGGCACAGCTGTTCAGTTTAACAAACCCATTAGTGCTCATACTGTTAGATCATAAGATATTTTCCAGTAAAAATGCTTGCAGCTTTTAATTTGCAAAAACTATAGCCTTTTTCAGGGAAAAGTATAGTAAGGTGCCCTGTCAGAAGGAACATACATGCCAAATATGATTGCTCTTATCTCAAATGGTTCAAAAGTTATGATAAAGTAGGGCAAAGGTCAAGGTCACATGTCAAACTTTTTGTATGGATGGGAAGCCCTTGTCACAAGAAACATACATGCTAAACATGAAGCCTCTATCTCAAGTGGTTCGAAAGTTATGACAAAGTAGGTCACAGGTCTAGATATTTCTATGGCCGGGAAGACCTTGTCACAAGAAACATACATGCACATGCAAAATATCTAATTTTTAAAAGTTGTGATGCAGTAGGTCATAGGTCAAGGTCACAATATTTTATATGAGTGGGAAGCCCTTGTCACAAGGAACCTAGATCCCAAATATGAAGGCTCTATCTGAAATGGTTAAAAATTATGACAAAGTAAGCAAAAGGTCAAGGACACAGGTCAAAAATTTTTGTATGAGTGGGAAGCCCTTGTCACAAGGAACTTACATGCCAAATATGAACACTTTATGTCAAATGGTTCAAAAGTTATGACAAAGTAGGCCAAAGGTCAAGGTCATAGGTCAAAACATTTGTATGGGTGGGAAGTCCTTGTAACAAGGAACATACACGCCAAATATGAAGGATCTATCTCAAACGGTTCAAAAGTTATTATTAAGTAGGTCACTGGTCAATGTCAGGGTCACAGGTCAAAATTGTTGCATGAATGGGAAGCACTTGTTACAAGGGACCTACATGCCAGATATGAAGGCTCTATCTTAAATGGTTCAACAGTTAGGACAAAGTAGGTCAAAGGCAAGATCACAGGTCAAAATTTTTGTATGGGTGGGAATTCCTTGTCACAAGGAACATACATGCCAAATATGAAGGCCCATCTCAAATCGTTCAAAAGTTATGATAAAGTAGGTCACATGTCAATACATGCCAAATATGAAGGCTCTATCTCAAATGCTTCAAAAGTTATGACAAAGTAGGTCAAGGCCATAGGTCAAAATTTTTTTTATGGGTTGGAAGACCTTGTCTCAAGGAACATACCTGCCATATATGACGGCTCTATCTCAAATGGTTCAAAAGTTGTGATAAAGTAGTTCACATGTAAAGGTCAAGGTTACAGGTCATTTTTGTATTACTTGGGAAGCCATTGTCACAAGGAACCTACATGCCAAATATGAAGGCTCTATCACAAATGCTTCAAAAGTTATGACAAAGTAGGTCTAATGTCAATGTCATAGGTCAAAATGTGTGTATGGTTGGGAAGACCTTGTCACAAGGAACATACATACCAAATATGAAGGCTCTATCTCATATGGTTCAAAAGTTATGATTAAGTAAGTCACAGGTCAAGGTCAAGGTCTCGAGTCCTTTATGAGAGGGTAACCCTTCTCACAAGGAACATACATGCCAAATATGAAGGCTGTACCTCAAACGGTTCAAAAGTTATGACAAAAATGAGTATTTACAACGTTTTTATATAATTTGACCTGCTGACCTACTTTTTGACCCGACATGACCCATATTCGAATGTGACCCAGATATTGTCAAGATGATCATTCTGAGCGGATGATCGGACGAAAACTGTGGTCTCTAGTGTGTTCACAAGGTTTTTCTATGATTTAACCTGCTGACCTACGTTTTGAAGGCCCATATTCGAACTTGACCGAGATATTTTCGGACGACAGACGACGCAACACTGACCACGCACAACGAACGACGACGCCGGATATCTCACAGTCACAAAGGCTCACCATGAGCTTCGGAATAAAAGCTACATTTATTCAAGTATAGTTTTTTTTACAAAAGCTAGGTCTACGCTCAGCACATATCCCAGAAATGTGTTTTATATAATTAATTGTTTGTTTGATTGATTTTGAGTTTAACGTCCCCGTCAACACTATTTAGGTCATTTTGAGACATTGCTTCCAATTTTGTGGGACTTTTACCCGACATTGAGATGAAATGGCATCTCAAGCCCTGCGCCCAATAAAATCAAAAGGTTTAATATCGTGGACGGTCCGGCACGCAGCACTTTGCCTGGGCAGGCTTAGACCTTCTAAGTGGTTCACCAATGCTCATGTGCGCAGTCAGTTTCAGCTCTACGTGGAAGCACCGTGCAGCCCAATCTATTTCTCCAAGCCCCGATGGACGATGAAGAGTACAATTATTTGTCTTTGGCAATATTCTAATTGCCAGTCTACACCAAGTGACCATCCTGTCGACTGAAGTATAATGTCTGAAATGTCAAAGTTAAAAAACGGCCCCGCCCATCGGGGCTTGAAGAAATAGATGGGCTGCATGATGCTTACACGCAGAGTTGAAACCGACCGCACACGAGTACTGGTAAACAGTTTAAAGGAGGCCCAGGCAAAGCGGGGCGAGTCGGACCTGCCATTCTTATAAACCCCACTGGTTTCATTGAGTCTTGAGATGTCATTTCATCTCAATGTCAGGTAAAACTCCCACAAAATTGGAAACAGTGCCTCCAAAATGACCTGTACAGTGTTGACGGGGACGTTAAACCTCAAATCAAACAAACAAAACAAAGTTGCAAATGTTGTACTTCTGTCTAAAAGTACTTATTCATCTTTAAAAAGACACATGTGCAACTTCAATATACTTGTAACACCTTTTCAAATGGAATGCTTGAAAACTGTTGGAGAAGTTCCTACACTTTATAGAAGACTAATGGAAGATTAACCGAAAACATTTGCTAACGGCAAGGCAAGTTTTAGCTGGTGTGCTTATAGAATAGGCAGTGGTCCGCCGTGGTCGAGAGTTTGTAGAGGTACATTTTGTATGATAATGTTATTAACCCATTTAGTACCAGAAACCCTAAAACGGGTACCCTGGCAAACAGTGCAGGCCCAGATCAGACGTCTGACCAGGGCCTCCACTGTTTGCAAAAAGTTCAGTCATTTTTCAAATAAATTGCGACGAAAACACAACCTGACACCCCTAAATTTTGATATGAACTCCTGCTATATATAAGGAGGAGGATTCCATTTGGTACAAAATGGGTTAGTCAAGTAATTTCGTATTGGCCCAGGTACAGGTAAATGGGAAATTACTCGATTAATGACAATTTTATTAATTGACACAATTTAAACAAAAAAAAACATGAATATTGATTGTTTTTACCTCACTTGACCTCAGTTAATATCGGTTGGCCTGGTGTTAATATGGATGACCTCTGATCAATACAGGATAGTCAATTAATAATAGCCTGTACAAATATAATCATGATAACAACAAATATGGGCTTGTACAAATGTGATAGCCATTGTGTGCTAGAGCTCTGCCCGTGGGTCCTTCTTTTGTTTGAAAGATTATACGCTTTTTTTTCTTTTTGTGAAAGTTTATACTTGTTGAATATAAACCTTCCTCTACAATGGGCGTAGACAATGATAAGGGTGGGTGGAGAATATACTTAACCCATTTTGTACCAGAAACCCCCAAACGGGTAATTGGCAAATAGTGCAGGCCCAGATCAGACGCCGCAGAATGCGGTGTCTGATCAGGGCCTGTACTGTTTGCGAAAAATTAAGTCATTTTCCAAATAAATCTTGAAGAAAACCAGCCTGACACCACTTACTTTTGAAATTGATTCCTATTATATATAAAGAGGAAAATTCCATTTGGTTTAAAAAGGGTTAAACGAGTTGTCTCCCTTGAAGGTGTATCGTTGGGCATAGTGTATTTTATATAACATACTTTATACGGAAGACCTTAAATTAGGATATTCATTACGAAAACAGGCCTATACAATACATTGTAAACTGTACCACCGAAAATAAAGAAAATTTTAAGATGAAACATTGTGATATTTTTCTTATTTCTGCTCACAAAAAAAGCTGTGGCTACTCGTTAGAACCGCCTCATTGAGGCGGTTCTAACGAGTACCCACACTCTACATTTTAGAGCAGAAATAAGAAAAATACGGTTTACCCCTGTAAACCCCAGTTTTACGATATAAAAGGTCAAAGTTATATAGGCGTGTTTTGATGTGCAAACCGAGTGCAGATCCAGATCAGACGCCATCTGATCAGGATATTTACTGTTTGAAAAAAAAATATTGAAAAGAAAAAGTTAAACCCTTTTCCAAAACAAATTTCTGATAATAACTTAACCTAAAAAAAAATCTCTTAATTTGGGAATGGCCTCTTGCTATATTATGCATGTATATGGCAGTGCCAAATATATTAACCCTTAAGGGAGTCATCTGATAAATATCGATTGCTTCATCTTTTTGCAGGCGTTTTTTTTTTTTTTTTTTTTTTTTTTTTTTTTTTTTTTGGTTTTGGTTTTACGGCCCTTTCAAGATTATTTCACTCATATCGAGCCGATCGTTAATCAGAGGTTGGCGAAAACCGGAGTACCCGGAGAAAAAACACCTGACCTTCCGTCTTGCAGGCGTTTAAAAAAGGCAAACCGTATGGACCATGATCAGACTGCTCTTGGAGGAGGAGCAGTCAATGATTGATAAAGTAATCAACAGACAACGACACCACAGCGGAAGACGATTGTTGTGATCAGGGGCGTAGCTAGAAGAAAATCATTTGTACGCAAACCAAAGAAAATACAAAAAATAATAACTCCGTTTTCCAAATAGGGACCACTCTTACAGGAAAGAATTTGCTCCCTTTCTTTCCTGTAAGTGGGGTCCCCGTGGCAAGCTAGCTAATAAATAGTGTTGCGTATATCCTAGACACATATAGTTTTTCTTCTTCTTCTTCTTCTTCTTCTTCTTCTTCTTCTTCTTCTTCTTCTTCTTCTTCATCACCTTCTTTTTCTTCTTATATTTCTTCTTCCTCTTCTTCTCTCTGCTTCTTCTTCTTCTCCGTTCTTTTTTTCTTCTTCTTTTTCTTCTATATACTATTTTTTTACGTTTGTAATGTGTACGCAGTTGCGTATCTGCGTACAGGTAGCTACGCCCCTGGTGACTGACGTCTAAGGGTTAATGTAAAAAAAAAAACTCACCATCCAATATACCAAGGTTTCTCTCCCTCGCTGAAGTTTGCGCGCGCATCAGAAATGTTGAACACCTCAGATAGGGTCAAGAACTCCGTCTTATATGGAAAGAACTGGCATTCTTCATCAACTAACTGAAGGGCTCCTTTAGTATTGGTGTACAAATCTTTGAAAAAGTGAAAGCTAAATTGTGACATGGCAGTCCAGGTTTTCGTGGCATTTTTCACCAAAACTGGTATCCCTGTGTATGCATATTTCTCCATAAACTTTTCTGTGGAAATATTTTCTTCTACAGGAACCGTCCAGAGCTCTCGACATGCCTCGCAATCCATGAGAGGACGGGCGATTTCCATGACGATACCATTGTTAGATATGGCACACTGTGATTCGTGAAAAATGAAATTATTTAAATCACCCAAATTTTTTATGTCGTATGTGACCGCAATTCCCCCGCATATGGCAGCAACAACAGCAACAAAAACTGTAATTTTTAATGTCCATCCTGTACAATATCTCCTTCGTTTACAAGTGCGTAATTTTGATAAATTTGAGTTTTGATCTGACACCTGTTTGTTAGTGAATATGTCTCTTATCGTCCCATGCGATATTCCTTTGTCTTGTGCATCCTTGTGCAACTTGCGAAATTCTTTAATCAGATTCTGTCTGTTTTTATCCTTAAGTTTTACACTTAACTTCTCGGTAGTCTGTCTCTGGTTGAATTTCGTATCCATGATTGTTTTTTTTTTTTTTTTGTTGTTGTTGTTTTAATTGTTTTGTGTAATTATTTTTCTTATTTCATTTTGAAGCAAAATTTCATATTACCTTCGTAGAGATATTAGGAAACTTGTGAATCGATAAGTGACACGGCAAATAATCTTACAGTGTTTGCGAGTGCTATTATTTATATTTATTGTAAAATGTCGTCGTATCTTATCAAAACCTGTCTTACGTCGCAATAATATATTTATTGTAAATGCCTACCTCATCATGCTAACAAGCCCGTGAAATGAACACCCGTGTAAACTCCACTCTTATTCGAGAAAGCTGTGGATTACAGAGATAAACATTATTTTCTTATTTCTGCTCAGAGACCAAAGGTTGTTGGGTCTCGTTAAAAACCTCCTCAATGTGTGTGTTGACGGATGTTGCGTGTGTGTGTGTGTGTGGGGGGGGGGGGGGATATGAGCAAAAGCAACTTATGTTTGGAATATAAATAAGAAAACTATCGCACACATTAATCTGAAACTAGAAGTGTGTCCCCGCCTGGTAGCGCAATTCAGAAAACTTAGCAATTTGCTAACACCATCTCGGACACGGACCCGGACGAAGACGTACAAGGGTAACACTACTGCATTACTATATGCCATTTCTGTTCAAGGGTATGCACGAACAACGAGCTCTGTACATAAATCTAGTTTAGTATACCGCAACCTCTTATAACACAATTCACGGGGTCCAAAGGAGAAACCATGTTAGTTAACCAACCGTGTTATATCCGAAAGAAATTGTGTAGATTGTATAGAAAAAATGGTCATTTTCTAATTTTCTATATACAGTGAAATTCCTATACTAAGACCACCTTTGGGACTGTTCAAAAGTGGTCTTTATGACCACTTTTGAACAGCCTTAAAGTTGGTCTCTAATAAGGAGACACTAGATGTAGTAAACACAAAGAAAAAAATAACTGAAACCTTCTCGATAAGTTTTTAAAATCTGATTTTGAGTTGTCTTGATACCGGAATTTTACTGTTATCTACGCATTTTTGGGATCCATTTTGAAACCGTGTTACATCCTAAACCGTGTTATAACGAACCGTGTTATTATCTACTCATATCCTGCTGTCGTGTTCAGCAGGATATGAGTTAAAAGAAATAGTTTAGTTCCCGTCGCGTTCTGGTGAGTTTGATCAGGGCCTGTACCGTTTGCAAAAGTTGTAGCTATTTTCTAAATATTTTAAATGCCTCTGTCTGACACCCCTATTCTGAAATGGATTCCTATTACATACATTAAAATTCCGCTTTTCAGGCCACCTAAAATTAAGACTACATCTGCTTTTAAAAGCTTATTGAGAATGGTTCAGTTATTCTTTCTTTGTGTGTCTCCTATTAAGAGACCACCTTTGGGACTGTTCAAACGGTCCCAAAGGTGGTCTTAATGTAGGATTTCTTCTGTATATAGGGCGAAAGATTCTATTCAGAACAAAAGCTTGGTGATCGGAGAAATTGTGAGTCCATACGGAAAAAGTTGAATATAATGTCGCGAAAAACAATTTAAAGTCCCTTTCGCTGTCGGAGTTTCATGTCTGATTGATTTGTACGCTCTGTTTGTTCAAAACTTTTATTATAGAAGGCGCATTTTTTTTTTCTTTTGCTCCCAAGGCAAAAAGATTGATTGATAGAAAAACCAAATACCTAGTCGCCCATTAATTGGTGTTTTCGCATATCCTACATGGTTAGTCAAGAGGTAAGAATGCGTTTTGCTTTTTTTTTTTTTTTTGTATACATCGGGTTTTTGTTTTGTTTGATCTGTGGTTTAACGTCCCCGTAAAGACTGTAAAGGTCATTCTGGAGACGTTGCTTCCAATTTTGTGGGACTTTTATCCAACATTGAGATGAAATGACATCTCAAGCCCTGTCGCACAATGAAACCATTAGGGTCTATAAGCATGGACTCACGACCCTTTGCTTGGGCAGGCTTAGATCCTCTAAGCGGTTTACCAGTACTCGTGTGCAGTCAGTTTCAGCTCTGCGTGTAAGCATCGTTTAGCCCATCTATTTCTTCAAGCCCCGATGGGCGGGGGCCGGTATTCAGCAGGTTAAAAGACCATTAAAACATTGCCCCTTATATTCCTAGAGCTCCTAGTTGGAACATTGACCCAGATGAGACGCCGCATCATCAAGGTCTACATCGTTTGCCTAAATAACGGGAAGTTTTGTTAAACTTGCAATAAATAAAATAAATCGGGCCTCTTGATTTGGAAATCGTATATGTGCTAATCTTTGCTATTTCATTTAGCCGTTTTGTTTGTTAGTTTTCTTTGTTTGTTTGGGGTTTAACGGCCCAGTCAACACTAGTTACGTTGGTTTACCTAACACCACTTGTCTATGGCAGGTTTGTTTGTTTGATTTGAGGTTTAATGTCCCCGTCGACACTGTATAGGTCATTTTGGAGACGTAGCTTCCAATTTTGTGGGCTTTTTATCCCACTTTGTGATGAAATGACATCTCAAGCCCTGTCGCCCAAAGAAACCAATGGGGTTTATAAGCATGGACGGTCCGACTCGTACCGCTTTGCCTGGGCAGGCCTAGGTCCTCTAAGCAGTTTACCAGTACTCGTGTGCGGTCGGTTTCAGTTCTGCGTGGAAGCATCGTGCATCCTGTCTATTTCTTCAACCTCCGGTGGGCGGGGGCCGTGGGTAGGTTTGTACATAACGGTTAACCAGTACAGGTAACCAGGTAACATTTTTCGCGAGAAACTGTCAACTGACCGTCTTTATCAGCGAAAGGGAGAAAATTCCGGTAAGAAAAATGTCATGATCAATCTACACAAAAGGGTGTCGGGTCCCCCCTCCCCTCGGGGCTGATTGGTCTGCATGATGCTTCCACGCAGAGCAACCGACCGCACGTGAGTACTGGTTCTTTGCTTAGGGGTTCTAAGCTTGCCCAGGAAAGTAGTGCGAGTCGGGCCGTCCATGGTTTCATTGGACGGCAGGGCTTGGGATTTCATTTCATCTCAATGTCGGGAAATGACCTATGCAGTGTTGGTGGGGACGTTAAACCTAAAATCAATCAAACAAACAAAACACGAAAGGATGTTGCATACGAGGCAGAATCATCCAAGAAATCTGGACAGGTTATCTATAGAATCTGGACGGGTTTTGGCAATGGGTATAGACCTAGATCAGATGCCTCAGGGTCTACACTATTTGCTTAACATACAGGAATTTATGGGTTAAACGAAACAGTCTAAATCCCCGTTCAAAACCATTTTCTCAGCCTTCACTCAGAGACAATCAAACCATCATTGCTTGTAGTGCTCTGGTATATGTAATGTTTTCTTGGTTCGGGATCTTTCCACCACTGAGATGTCAGTTTGCAATAGCAAGACATCCGCCCGATAAATAGAGGATACCAGATTTGTGTCTTTTGATATCAAGTTTATCAGGAAAGGCTTCGAGAAAGAGTGTAGAATCGCGAGGCTTGTCGAGCGATTCTTCAGTCGTTCTCTCCGAGCCAGATAAACTTGATGATCAAATGACACGAATCTGGTATTCTATTTAGTCAGTTTAGCCTTAAACTGACAATTTACGATCAGTTATCAATTGTTCTCAGTGCGTCCCAACATCCGCAATAATCGGTCGATTCATTTAGTATCAGCTGACCGTATCTTTCCTATGATATTTTGTCAGTAAATTTTCCCATTTTTCCAGTAATAATAACATTAATTTTGTTGACAATTTTTCAAGTAGTCCGGTTCATTCATAAACGTGCATGATAAAGCTCACTTATCCTGAGATAGCATATCTTTAGCAGGTCACGGTCTTACAATGTGATTATATATGGGGTAACTGATAAAGGAATATATCCCACTGAGTAATTAATTTAGCCACACCCATTGCTAACTACAAACCAATCAAATTATTTATTTAATGTATTCATTCAATTCAAAAACTGCAAAGGAAAACAGGGAAGATCCTGATCAGATTGCCGTGGACAGCTGGATAAGGGTTAATCACGATAAAACGGTAAGGAAATTATTATTTGAGCCCCGCCAAGCGAATTTGTGTCTTCGAGCATTCCGTCAAATTTTAACTGCGCATACCCAGCCATTCAGAGGGGCCAGGGATATGGCTTTCTGTCTGAAGGTTCCTCTTGATTCACTGCTTGTATGAGCGAGCAGCGAAGGTTCTGGCGAGACTGCGCGGATGCACAGGCTCGCCTGAACCTTCGCTGCTCGCATAGGCGATAAGTACCAAAATCGCTTGACGAGGCCCATTTTAGTCTAACAAGATACAGAGCATTACATATCTATACGTTTCGTTACTACGATGAAGAGAGAAAATTGGGTCTGCGCTCGCAATAGAATAAGATTTTGTTTGTTTGATGTGAGGTTTAACGTCCCCGTCAACACTATTTATGTCATTTTCGAGACGTTGCTTCCAATTTTGTGGGACTTTTACCCGACATTCAGGTGAAATGACATCTCAATCCTTGCCACCCAATGAAACCAATAGGGTTTTTAAGCATGGACCGGCCGACTCGCAGCAATTTTCCTGGGCAGGCTTAGACGTTCTAAGCGGATTACCAGTACGCGTGTGGCCGGTATCAGCTCTGCGTGGAAGCCTCGTGCCGCCCAATCTATTTCTCCAAGCCCAGATTGGGCGCAATAGAATAAGAATGTGCGTCTTCAAGACATTTGAGCCGGGCCACAGCATTTCCTACAATTTACATGTGCGCCCATCGAAGACTCACATTACTTCGGTAAGGTGGATGTGTCCTTAAAGCTATTTACAATCTGATTAACAGATGTATACTAAAATGCATACCTCTGAGTCCCAATCTACAATGTACGGGCTTTGTACATCTCTGCATGCGGTCTTGGTATATACCGCAGATGGGAGAAGACTATTCCACTGAGGAATAGATCTGGGAAAGAAAGAATCCTTTAGGGCATCATTCTAGGCCTGGTTCCTATGGTATTGCGTGTTGTTTACTTTTAATGCCCTTGTTATCCCCACGTTTTTCAACGAAAAAGTGGGGATATTGTTATCGCCTCCGTCCGTCCGTCCGTCCGTCCGTCTGTCCGTCTGTCTGTCTGTCTGTCCGTCTGTCTGTCCGGCTATCTCCTCCTAAACCGTTAGCCGGAATTCAACCAAATTTGGTATGCGAGTTGCTTACATGAATGGCTTGCGCAAGAGCACATTTTTTTTTTGTCCCCGCCCCCAGGGGCCCTGGGGAGGGGTCAAAAGGTCAAATTTTGACCTACTGTGGAGAAAACGTGGGGATTTGCGATGGCTTGCCATCGACTGCGCGCTCTAGTTTGGGTTGAAACTGTCACAGGGGTCAAGTATTTTTCTTTATTAAGAGACACTATATCAATGTATCTTGTAAAAGAAGGTTAAAGAGGATTGCTCACGACGGGCCTCAACGGACGGCCATTCCAACTCGCTTAGCATATCACCGACCCTACATTTATTTCACCATCGCCCACAGGTCCATCGCGCTGCTGTCCTCCGTACCTTCTCAACCTGCTGAATCTGAGTTTCAACATGGGGATGCCAAATGTTTGATGCATACTCAAGTTGAGGGCGAACCAATGTTTGATATGCAACATCCTTTGTCTGCCTATGTGCAAAAGCCTACTTCCGTCTAAGAAATCCTCAAGTCTTAGTTGCTTTCGATGTTATCTCTGAAATATGCTGACCTCAATCAAAACCGTCAGTGTCAGATGGTGATTCCGAGATATTTTGCGGATTGAACCTGCTCCAAAGTGTAATGGTAAAGTTAATAATCAAACTTAATCTGCTCGCCAGGAAGGTGTCGTGACATCCTCATTGGATGACATTTTGGCCATATTGAACTGCATCTGCCAATCGGCCTCCCGCTTTGCTAGTCGGTCCAGGTCATCTTGTAATATAAGACAGACAAAAGGAGAGCATACGTTGTTCCTATACAGGAAACAATTATCAGCAATGAAACGGACAGATTATCTGATATTATCAGGGATTTCATTAAAAAATGATTTCCTGATCAGTGCCTTCACTTCTAGTTCAATGTGAAACTCAATTGAGCACGTTATTAATGATTGGGTAAAAATCTTGGACAAAGGGGGACAGGTGGACAAATTTATTCTGAAATTCGAGAAGGCTTTTGACACACTCCCTCAAGAACTTCTGAAATCCAAATTATTTGGTTACGACATCGTGGGGAAGACTGCCAAATGGATACATTCCTTTCCTTTAATACAGAAAACAGCGAATTGTTGTTAATAGAGAATTTTCTGAGTAGGCACCAGTTTTGTCTGGGGTCCCACAAGGGACCTTGGCCGACTGTTATTCTCACTGTATATTAATGCTTTTTCCACTAATATTAACTCGGAAATAATACTGTTCGCAGACGACAGTGTCTGCTACCGAGAAATTTGAGATGCAGAGGACTCGATGAAACTTCAGAATGATATAGACAGACTAGGATGTTGGTCACGAAAATGTGGCATGAGATTTCAGCCCATTAAATGCAATACTATGCAGATAACCAGGGAGAGATTGAAGCAATGAAATTGAGGCGTCATACACCTTAGAGGGAACGGTTCTTAAGAATGTGGATTCCAGAAAATACATTTGTGTGACAATCACACACGATTTGAGATGGAATACATACATTAGCAGTATGTGTACAAAAGCAAATAGGAGGCGAAATCTTTATCATGGTCCACAGGTTATAAAAGAGATAGCATATCTATCTATCTATCTATCTATCTATCTATCTATCTATCTATCTATCTATCTATCTATCTATACTGAGTCGATCACATTTGGTCATTACCTCAGTTAAATGGGTGCCTAAATTTGGAATTTAGCTGAAATTATTCACTAGCTATAGATGAGTCCTTAAAACTATTTACAATGTGGATAACAGAGGTAGACATAGACATAGAATATTTATTTTCTGTCGAATATGAGTAACATATAACATAAGCCCAGTAAGACTTTTACTTCGACAAGCAGTTGTAAAGCAACAAAAACAACAAACATATCACAGTGTATGCAATTAAAGTGTTAAACATAAATTACACATAAATTACACAAGTTAAAATAATTTACAATGAGTACATATCACAGTTAAAAGAGTCATAGACTATACTATTTTAAAGAAAACTGGGGTATATAATGTCCAATCTCAATGGGAGTCTGAGCCTAATTAAAAATGTAAAAGAGTCTGAGCTTAATTAGGAATGTAAAAGAGAAAAATTTATACTTTTTTATGAGAAAAAGAAAAGATAAAAAATTTAGATTAAAAATATTAAAGAATATTAAAACTATAAACGATGAAAAAAAATGTCAAGATATAGCTGATTGATTTTAGTGTGGTCATTTAGTCTGTGCAGTCCATAATTATAATTATGAGCTCAAGACGAAAAAGCAGGAAAGAGCGTAAGGCAATTACCAGTGCAAGCAGTACAAGAAGCACTGATGGAGGGGCCACATCAAACCAGTATCGCTATGAGAGGTGACCCCTCCTCCAGAGAGTCATGTTGCTCTCTTGCCCTAAATAAAGTATGAGCACAAAAGGGCACAATATACTTACAACCATGGGACTGTAACTGAAGTTAAGTAACTGATGTATGAGTCTGCAGCAGCATAATCTTATACGAAAAGGTTAAGGCAACTTTTAATAGCGCCTTACGCGAAAGCGAAAAAATAAAAATAAAACGCATACCTCTGAGTCTCAGTCGGCTTTGAACTCCTCTGCATTGTGAGTTGTTTGCTTTTGATGCCCTTGTTTGGGTTGATGCTGTTGCAGGGGTCAAGTACCTATCTTTATCAATAGACACTTATCAGAGTACATCTTATAGAAGAAGGTTAAACAGGCGTGCTCACGGCGGGCCTCTAGGGACGGCCACTCCATCTCGTTAAGCATGTCACCGACGCTACTTCTTAAAGGACGTGTTCGCCCAATCTTGGAATATGGAAGATGTATCTGGGACGGGTCCGTCGAATTACCCCAAACCACCCCAAGTATTTTAATGCATATAGGTCTGTTTTCCAACTAATATCGATGTGGTTTGTTGCTCAAAGATACTGGTTTGATGTGGCCCCTCCTTCAGGCCTTCATGCGGACTGAACAAATTGTTTGTCTAAATCGCGACGGAAGTAAGAGCGAGGATTGTGGCCACGTAAAATCGATTTAAGCCCCCCAGTGGAAATCTTTCCACTGACCGTTCCAATGCGGTTCTTCTGTGGCGGTTTGTTTATGTTGTTGTTTGTTACTTGCTGTGAGTATCGCTTCTGTCTTTTTATTTTGGATGGCCATATGGCCATTTCGTGGGAAAGTAACTGTCCTTATGGCCTTCCTTTGTTTAGGTTTCTATTATGGTCTGGTCGCTTCATGTTTGTGTTTCTTTCCCTTTGGTGTCTTCGGTGGGTGGAGTAAGTTAATTGTATCGATTCCTGATCTTTGTTTTACTTCTCCTTTTCATCGTTTTTTGCTCACATTATTACTGACTTAATCGGCATAATGTATTTTGTATTACACTGTGTAATTGCACGACCCGCAGAAAAAGCAACCGACTGAAGTCGGTTTTTTCTAAGAGTGCCCTAAAATCACCATGTCATTCTGTCATTCTGTCAGTCTGTCATTCTGTCTGTCCGTCCGTAACCCGTTTGTGAAAATTGGTGATAGTGACTTAACCGCTTGGAATATTTAAACAATTTTTGGCATACTGATAGATATCAATGAGATCTAACCAATGAACTTACGAAATATTACATTCCATTTAGTATAGCCTCGCCGAGGCGAAAAATGTGAAAATTTTCGAACATTTTTGAACTGCTTCTCCTCGGAAACCGTTGGGCCGATTGAAGTCAAATTTCATATGGAGCCTCTATGGGATGGGGGAAACCAAAATTTGCTCATGGGGTCAAGGTCACATGACCAAAATGGCCGCATGCCATATATGGTTTGTCTGTTTGTCCGTCCGTAACCCGTAAGTGAAAATTGGTGATAGTGACTTAACCGCTTGGAATATTTAAACAATTTTTGGCATACTGATAGATATCAATGAGATCTAACCAATGAACTTGCGAAATATTACATTCCATTTAGTATAGCCTCGCCGAGGCGAAAAATGTGAAAATTTTCGAACTGCTTCTCCTCGGAAACCGTTGGGCCGATTGAAGTCAAATTTCATATGGAGCCTCTATGGGATGGGGAAACCAAAATTTGCTCATGGGGTCCAGGTCACATGACCAAAATGGCCGCCAAGCCATATATGGTAAAAACCCTTCAAAAATAGTCTTCTCCAGAACCACTGGGCAGATTTCCACGAAACTTGATAAATAGCATCTGGGATGTAGGCCTATCATAAATTGCTAAAATGGTGACCCTGGGTTAACCTTGACCTTCTTTGGGTCCGTCCGTTACCCGTTTGTGAAAATTGGTGATAGTGACTTAACCGCTTGGAATATTTAAACAATTTTTGGCATACTGATAGATATCAATGAGATCTAACCAATGAACTTACGAAATATTTCATTCCATTTAGTATTGCCTCGCCGAGGCGAAAAATGTGAAAATTATCGAACATTTTTGAACTGCTTCTCCTCGGAAACCGTTGGGCAGATTGAAGTCAAATTTCATATGGAGCCTCTATGGGATGGGGGAAACCAAAATTTGCTCATGGGTCAAGGTTACATGCCCAAAATGGCCGCCAAGCCATATATGGTTTGTCTGTCTGTCCGTCCGTAACCCGTTTGTGAAAATTGGTGATAGTGACTTAACCGGCAGTGTTATTGATAAGCTTTTGCCCGAGGAGTACTGTTACTCCTTCAACCAAAGACTATAGGCGTATCCTATGATTCTTTGAGAGTATCGATACTCCCAAATTCAAAACTAGGGTCGTATCTTCATCTGTCATCACAGGATGGCTGTTAAGTGCACTTATATTAATTTCAGATGTGGCAATGGCCATATGTAAAAGACGTTAAACACATATTCTATCATCGTAACATACCGATATATACATTTTTATGTAAATAAGCTGGCGGACAGCGAAATGAAAAATTACTTTTTCTTCTAAAGAATGTAAATCCAGCCATGTGTTTGCATGTGTTTTTGGAATTTCCCAGACGCTATTGAAGGCTCGTTTTGATCAGACTGTGCAGGCTGGTCGGAGTCTTCAGCCGTCACACAGATCATACTGTCATCAAAACGTTTTCAAATCCATGTTTTGTGTCTGCAGCGGCCTTAAGTGCTACGCGTTCAAAGGCGGTGGAAAATCTCCACTAACTGTGGCAACTGCATGCGATTGGTAAAAGGCGAGAAATTCAGCGCTCAGCAAAAATACAATAAAACGTGCGACCAGTGAAGAATCAGATCAGCAAGCGCATCTGTGAAAGCTAATCAGTCTGTCCCGGTTGCTGTGTTTGCGTTCTTTTATGATGCGCTGCCAGTCGTTCTGCTTAATGTTCAAAGATGCCGGCGAGACATCTTAGGGTGTTAATTTAATCGGCTACTTGATAGATAGCGGTAAATAAGCATGCACTGCATGCTGACCTGACCACCTGTGATTCAAATTAGATATATGAGTACCCAAGTATTACAGGTTAATCCTGCCATTTTGACTCAATAAATATAATTTTGGTCAAATGTATACGGAGCACGGCGGACAAAGATATCAGTCTGTGCAGCGGTGGTTCTATCTTAGACGTGCATTGACGACAATGTTGCGAGAAAAAAGTACGTCGGGATGATAAAAGTATGAAAAATAAAAGTGGAGTCAAAAGTAAACAACCACCATGATGCAATAATCAAAGGCGCCGACATACAAGTGTCGGAAAACGGCAATAAACAAGGTTTTTAAGCCTCCGGTTAAGAGTTTCCGCCAATGGCCAAAGGACGCGAAAAAAAATGAGTCATGGACGCAAATTTTCTTGCATCTGCGGCCTGCGGACGCTAAGCAGAAAGAGCTAGCGCTATTTTAAATGCTGCCTGGTCGGATATATATTCGCTGTTACATCCTAGCCCAGTTGTTGTTGCTTCTGTTTTGTTTTTCCACAAAATACAGAGTAATCCATTTCAACGTGAATTTCTGCGATTTCGGAGAAATAGCCATGCATTTGATTTTTTTTTCTTGCGTTTTTCCGGAGAAACTTTGTCAGGTTCTCCACAAACTTGACTTTTTATCGTCTGCGCGTCTGTTTTGATATTTAATGCCTATCTACATGACAATGTAAATCTGTAGATCGGTCGAACACAATTTTTTTCTCGAAGATGACACTCCGTATTAGCCAATGTGGTTCCTGACAATATTCAGGATCGTATTTTTATGCACGCTTGTCATAAAATTACTGTTCATGCCTCAGGCGTTGTTAATAAAGTTAATAATGCGGGCGGCTTTCCCTTAGATAATAAATACCGTTATGTAATCACACATCAAAAATCGGTTTCCTAACCATGTTGATAGTTGTCATAACTTGAGGCTGATTAAATATAAGCTCAATATATGATAGTCAAAAGGAAAGGTTGAAGTGTTTCAGCGTAATTAAAACAAATGCCAGCATTCATGAATGGATGAATTTCGAATTGTTCTTGAAGATTGGAACAGTTTTTGTTGAAGACTGATGCGGCGAAAATTACCGCGATTTCGATTGCTTTTTGTCAGGCGTCACGTTTATTTTTTTGTTTTTGTTTTCCATTGCCGATACGACTGCAATGAAACGATCTTGGCGTATCGCCAATTTGACGGTCGTATTTGGTACGACTGTTTCTTCATTTCTAGTCGTATTTGCTCGATTTTAGAGTCGTATTTACGACGATACGACCCTTATCAATTTCTCTGTAATAACCGCTTGGAATATTTAAACAATTTTTGGCATACTGATAGATATCAATGAGATCTAACCAATGAACTTAAGAAATATTACATTCTATTTAGTATAGCTTCGCCGAGGCGAAAATGTGAAAATTTTCGAACTGCTTCTCCTCGGAAACCGTTGGGCCGATTGAAGTCAAATTTCATATGGAGCCTCTATGGGATGGGGGAAACCAAAAATTGCTCATGGGGTCCAGGACACATGACCAAAATGGCCCCCAAGCCATATATGGTCTGTCTATCTGTCCGTCCGTAACCCGTTTGTGAAAATTGGTGATAGTGACTTAACCGCTTGGAATATTTAAACAATTTTTGGCATACTGATAAATATCAATGAGATCTTATCAATGAACTTGCGAAATATTACATTCCATTTAGTACAGCCTCGCCGAGGCGAAAAATGTGAAAATTTTCGAACTGCTTCTCCTCGGAAATCGTTGGGCTGATTGAAGTCAAATTTCATATGGAGCCTCTACGGGATGGGGGAAACCAAAATTCCCTCATGGGGTCCAGGTCACATGACCAAAATGGCCGCCAAGCAATATTTGGTAAAAACCCTTCAAAAATAGTCTTCTCCAGAACCACTGTGCAGATTTCCACGAAACTTGATAAATAGCATCTGGAACGTAGGCCCATCATAAATTGCTAAATGGTGACCCTGGGTTGACCTTGACCTTCTTTGTGCCTAGGTCAAACTTTGACACATATGCTTTTGTGTTGGATTTTATCCTGCAAATGATTCAGAATACAGTACTAAAGTATAAGATATATTTTTCTCCTTACAATAAGGCGCATTTATTGGGGGAACCGTTTTATGTCCAGGTCACATGACCAAAATGGCCGCCATACCCATATATGGTAACACTCATAAAGCTAAAAGCATCCGGCGGGTCGTGCACTTCAGCTGAAACACTGGTTATAGTATGAGTTCGTCCTGTCACGTTAGCCCAAAGATAAAAAAATTACCCTTACTTTCCAGCTGGCACCGCGGAAATGCGACTCGTGGAGGTGTGACAAGGACTTGCTCCCATATGATATGTAAATCCAATGGACTATCTCTGGTACCCAAGTCGTGTTTTGCAATTCATATCTTATGGCAGCCATTCATCAGCCGTTTTATTATTATTATCTTTTATTTTTATCTATTTTTATAAGGACTGCTTTGTTTGTCGAAGTTATCCTTAATTAAAGCCAGAAACGATGTGCATTATTCTTTTAAAACAATTTATCTTCGAATTATTGAAAAGTGTTGTGGGTACAAGTCAGTAAGCAGTGAATGCCGGGCCAACGTCGGGGCGACAGCGATCGTGTTGTGTCGCTGTCGGTCCGACGTTGGTCCGCAGTTTCATGCCAGGAGAGCATTTATTTATGATCTCATTTAAACTGCGGAAAATTTTAATGACAGTAGCAATCCTTTCCTGTTTTCAGTGCATAACAATAAGACAGTAATGTTAACAGTTCTTACTTCACGAAAAAACACTCATGCAAAAATTGCCCTTTTTATCACGAAAAGTTGTGTTATTTTTCTCTTAAAGGCTGTAATAATGAGCTATAAAAACCTATGTTTTAACACATTGTTTAAAGGAAAATTATGTTTTGAGTTCAAAATGATAATGATGGGTACTCGTTGGAATTGCTTCACTGAGGAGGCTCTAACTGTTACGAGATGGAATAGGAAACCTCTCTGGTGCTTATGCATATCTAAATTATTTTAGTAGATATATGGTAGGGCGGTGCGAGTAAAATATTTTAGGTGAAATATGGTAGGCAAAATGTGCTGCTCCATGAACAAGTCATGCACATATCATACGATGTATGCATGAGTGGTTTATGGAGATCTGTTTTTACAATACAGGGGGCCGCTATAAGGCTGAGTTCTATAAAATTTGCCTAAAAATCGCCAACCGCCAAATTGTGCCATATATGATTTTCATTCCCGTCACGTGTTGTGTGGGTGTTCGTTTTGACAGGAGTCATGGCATTGATTTATAGGATCGTTTCATCAATTTTTCCTATGGGAAATATACTATTTGAACGCAAATCCATTATCTACTCGATTTTTGCTATCTAGCTTCATTTGTGGACGGTATCTCCACCTCGCCACGATTTTAGCAAGCTAATATGAGTATGCATGATTTTCTGGTAGTATTCATAGATATAAAAACCCTGAGAAAAACGAACACTTTAGCAGCAGGTCAAGTTGTAGCGAGTATACACAACATTGTGTCGGGAAATTGAAAGTATATTGAAAGGTATGTTAAATCTATGTTTAGTATTATTTTTGTATGAACATGCTTGTAGGTTTTGGAGGGGTTTACTTATAGTATACCCCAACTTTCTGAAGCCTATTCTGAATTCACTGTTGAAGCCTGTAGTGATTAGGCTACTAGCTTTGCCAGCTAGAGGTCGCAGGATTGATCCCAGGCTTCTCCAGTAGTAGAATGAGTCTTTCTAAGTGAGGTCCTGTCTCATTCTGACCCTGGATGTTGGTGAGACGTAAAGTTTGGACACCCGCTCATTCTAGATTCATTTAGGCTTTTAGACCCTTTTTGTAGAATGTAATTAATAAACGCCGGGTCACTTGTTTGATCCATGACTTTTGACTAGCTGTGGTTAGAAAACCGTGGTTCCGTCTCTATATGATATTAGGTGTAGAGGGGACGTAAAATTAAGACGGGTTTAACCATATCTTCATCATCAGGGCAAACTCTTACAAGAGCCTGTCGGGTTATCCGTGATGATGAACCGTAATGAATTTTATTCTACAAGCGTGTTCACTTTGAGTAGAAATAATTTTGTTCAAGAAGAATTATAAGTTCATTTTGTAATGATGCCGTTTTTGTCTGATAGCTCAGTTTGTGCATGAATGTACATATAAAGAATGTGATGATGATAAGTTGGAGTATTTGGTCGCCACACGTCATAACGGCCTGAGTGGCGGGGATGACGTCAGCTGCGTCATCGGCGTCGCGAGGACGGTTGTGACGGGGTGCCTACCAAATCCAGAGAGAATTTACGGCAAACAGTGTTGGCCCTTATGAGACACAAACAAATGTTGTGGATTATAGATGAAAATCTTCTGTTTGTAGTTTCTATCTGTTATTAATGTAATGAATTTGTGAATAGCTATATTTGTGAGCCGTGTCGCGGAGAGGGATATGAAATAGAGATTGTTATGTTTCCTGTAATTGGCGGCTGACCAGGTAGCGCAAAGGCGTGGTCTGTTCAATTGCCTCTTACTTGTGATAATGTAGTGAGCACAAATTTGATGAGTATTATGCTCAGTAGTAGTGAGCATTAATTGATTTCTGTAGTGCTCAGTAGGGAAACATGAACTTTGAGTATTATTGTGTCAAGCGCTGGGTGCTGATAATTTGATGCACAGTCAAGTTGAGTTCTGCTGTACGGTTATTTATCGCATGCACTAATCAGCCTGTGTGTCTGGTCGGCGCATGCGCAATAACGGTATATGCATGAATATATTCTTACTTCTCCGGGAGGGGAATCATGATATAGCATGTATGTTTTGTGAACCGTGTCTTAGTCCAGTTATCGTAATTTGCAGGCACAACAATGTGTGGTGACCTGCTGCTCCCTGCCTTATAGCAGCAGGTACTGGTACGACGCTGGGGGTTAGGGTCCAGCAAGGGCGGACAGACCACCGTAAGCAGCGCATACCATCGTCCATTGTGAACAAATGTGAGACCATTCAGATGGAAGACGTCAATTAAATAACCTACAGGTGATTCAGACGAATCAGATTAGTGCGATCGCTAAATAATACATATCAGCCTGTGATCGGCAACAATGTCGATAGACTAGTTTATACTAGTTCGCGAGAGGAAGATTCACGCGAGAGGGGGATTCACCCTAAGTTATAAACTGGCCAGTCGCGTCTTGTGTTGTTTCTTTTTTTGTTTTTGTTGTTGTTTTTGTTGTTTGCTTCTGTAGGTATTCACGTCACCCGTTCCGAGCACAGAACATTGTTTTGCCTTCGGAGCGGACGTCGTGAGTTGGCTACAGAAGCAACAAATTGTGATGTTTTGTGTTAGTAAGTGTTGTATACAGATACTGTAAATAATTCATGTCATTCATCTAATATATTTCTTGTGCCTTACCCCACAGCTGCCCGTACACCTGTCAGAGATCACGCTCGGTTGTCTTGTCAGCATGGTGGTTTGCGGGACGCCGTAAACCCACATGTAACACTAACGATATATATATATATATATATATATATATATATATATATATGAAAATCAAAGTAAAGCATGATACAGGCAGTGAAATAGACAAATGAATTAGCGCACAAAAATCGGTCGCACCGCAACCGGGACTCGAACCACGGATCTCCTGCATTCCGGGCAGACGTGCTAACCATTACACCACCGCGGCCTTCCGACATTGTACGCCAATTTTAACATTTATAAACCTTTAACGTCATTAGCGCTATTTAGAGACCTTTCATTTACCGCCATAGGCAACCCTATCATTTTCGGTTCTTTTTTAACCTACGGCGGCGGTCATTTTATTCTATTTATTTATTTATTTATTTATTAGATTTACAAATGTTCTACTGTATCAGAGTAATTATATGAAAATCAAAGTAAAGCATGATACAGGCAGTGAAATAGACAAATGAATTAGCGCACAAAAATCGGTCGCACCGCATTCGGGACTCGAACCACGGATCTCCTGCATTCCGGGCAGACGTGCTAACCATTACACCACATTGTACGACATTGTATGCCAATTTAAACATTTATAAACCTTTAACCCAATTAGCGCTATTTAGAGCCCTTTAATTTATATATAAGTGGTTTGGGGTGTTTTGGGTGGTCCTCAAAGAAGAAATTAAAAAAAGTTCAGAATATAGCTGCTAGATTTGAAACAAGCAATTACTGCTTTGAAACTGGGAGCAAGGCTGGAATAGTAGAAAATTTGAATAAGATAGGTGTCTCTCAAGAAAAGGAGAAGAGACAGTAGGCTCATACTGTTATACAACGATCTAAAAGCTGTTGGCAGCATCCAACAGATGACCTTGTTCCCCCAGCTTTTTTCTTTTTCTGGCTTTATATTTTTTTTTCGCTCAATTTCTTCTATCTGTCCTATTTTTTCCGCCTTTTCTCTTTTCTTATGTCGCACCACCCCCGCGCTAATAATAGTCAAGGCTGACGGACAGCGCGTATACCATAGATGTAGATGTAGATATAGATGTAGAAATTACCATTCATTGGCGTGCCAGACCCCCACTGCAAGAACTGACATTTACAAAGAATCTTCAGAATCTTTCATCCATCGGACCATAAGAGATTTGAATGCCTTTCCCGATTCAATCATCTCCACAGCTGAATGTGCTGGGGATAGTGTAGCTGAGTTTACCTCTTTAGTGAGAGCTAGGGACTAACTTCACAAGTCCTGGGGTAAGAATGTCTTTTGACGTGTCACCAGTAACATTCCTGAGTGAAACGGTAACTCGTCACACTTTCAGCAGATTAACGGAAATAACCGGTCCTAGAATTCCGATATTTTCCGGCATCTTCATTCGTTTTAATTATTTAGTTATATTTTTTACTCTTAAAATTTTAGAAGGTATCTAACATTCGCTTTTCATTTGAACAAAAAAAAAAAAAAAAAAAAAAGGAAAAGAAAGAAAAGAAATGTCGTACAAAATTTTACCCATGCGTCGAAACCATTTCCGGCAAAATAGTTTGAAAATGGTGGAAATGAAATATGTTTTGACTAAGTAATCGGCAATTTTTGACAATTTGCAGTGTTCTTAAAGAAGAAGACATTAAGATAATTGGTAAGCTGATAGAATAGGCCTAATTGGAGATAATCTTTGTGTTGTCGCTTTGATAGATTAGGAGTAAACGGCCGTTTCTAAGCAAAAATGTCACCACCGATACGAAAAATGTTTGCAGAAGCCCATTCCAGAAGGATTCTAGTCAACTCGCACCTTAGTAAAAAAAAAAACATTTATTTTCAGAATCAGAATTGTTACTGGTGACACGTCAAATGACATTCATACACACCAACACCCCAACGCTTTTACAATTAGTTAGATTTTAGACTTTATTACATTTGTCGTTTAACGTTTACGTCCGGTGGACGGTGCTCCTGAAAGAAAAGGAGGAACATACAGAAGAAACAGAAACACAAGGACCTGAAGTTAGTTCTCAGCTCTAACCAAAGAGGTAAATTTGGGTGCGTAAATTTACCGGAAAGGACCAGAAAGGACCTGATTACCGGAAAGGACCTGTTTCTACCCAGTTTCCTCCCTATTTCATGATATTTATGGTTTCTGGTCAACTCGTACCTAAGTCAACTCGTACCTTAGTCAACTCGTACCCGAATTTGGTCAACTCGTACCTTAGTCAACTCGTACCTAAGTCAACTCGTACCTTAGTAAAAATAAAATTTGTTTTGGGGTAAGTTTGGCTTAAGTACACATATATACAGGTCAACTTTATGGTCTATGCAGACTCCTGATCCTTTTCCCGACGATGAAGACGATACATAGTGTGTGCATGACGCCATTACGCACGTGCGCCAAAATGGCGCCTTTCATGTGTATGACCCCCATATCCCTTTAGCCAGACATAATTTATATAATTTATTGATGCTCGTTAGAACTATCCCTGTGGGGCAGCTCTAACGAGTTCCAACAATCTATGCTCCAGAGGGATGTGATTGGTACATAACACCCATTTGGCATCCCTATGTTAAAACTCAGATTCAGCAGGTGGAGAAGGTGCAGAGGACAGCTGCTCGATGGACCTGCCGACGATGGCGCAATAGAAGCAGCGTCGGTGACATGCTTAACGAGCTAGAATGGCCGTCCCTAGAGGCCCGTCGTGAGCAGTCCTCTTTAACCTTCTTCTATAAGATACATTCAGGTACAGTGGCCGTTAATAAAGATAAATACTTGACCCCTGTGACAGTTTCAACTCGAACAAGGGCATCAAAAGTAAACAACTCACAGTATCACAGGTACCAGTCCTACAGTGATGCCCTGAAAAATTCCTTCTTCCCTAGGACTTTTCCCCAGTGGAATAGTCTTCCCTCTTCTGTGGTGAATGCTAAGACTGCAGAGGAGTTCAAAGCCCATACAGTGTAAGATTGAGACTCAGAGGTATGCGTTTTAGTATACCTCTGTTATTCAGATTGTAAATAGTTTTAAGGACTCATCCAGTGACTTCTCTTTTTTTTTTTTTTTTTTTTTTTTTTTTTTTCAGCTAAATTCTAAATTTAGCTACGCACCCAACTGAGGTAATGGCCAAATATGACCGACTCAGTATAAGAAGATAGATAGATAGATAACACCATGCTCAACATAAGACAAACTTCATATGTAAATATGTAAATGAAAATAACGAGAAAAATATAATTGTAGAACTTACATTTCATGCTCAGTTGCAAATAAAATGTAGTTATTCAATTATAATTTGTTCTCATATATGCTCAAAACATAAATGTTGGCTAACATAAATGTTGCATATTCCTTATTACTGTTACTTTACGATAACACACCCGTGCAATATAGTGCGTTTTTCACATCTCCAAAATGGCAATTTTTCTTACGAAAATCCGTGTTTTTTTTTTTTTTCTTATTTATACTTCAAACATAGGCTGTGATCTTTAGCTGGAACGACTCTAATGAGTACCCTCAACCTATGTATTGGAGCATAAATAAAGAAAGATAATGTATACCCCCGTAAACACGAGTTTCTCTATATAAAGTGGGGTTTAGGGGTGTGCCCATTGCACGGACAAAACCGGTTACATGTCGGCGAGTATAAACACAGCGGGATGTACAGGTAGCACAATAAAAATAAATTCAGTTATTTATACAATTTTATTGCTTAAATAACATTTGCTATACCGTTTAACTAACAAACTCTTAAATAAAAACAATCATCACGAATGCAAGCCTATATGAATTTGTCCCTCTTAAAACCCACTTTTATATATAAATAGTAAAACTGGGATTTAGTTTCAAGTTTTATCAGAACAAAAAACAGCCGCTCGCCGGCAAAATTAAAGCAATTAAAAACAGTCTTTAATAAAAGACGATTAGATTAAACTAGTACCGATAATCGTTTTTTTACACCCACATTAATCGGTACACGATTAACTAAAGTGTTAATTAAATTAACCCAAATGGAATCTTCCATCTTATATATTTCGAAATTTAAGGGTGTCAGGTTGTGTTTTCTTCAAAATTTATTCGGGAAGTGGCTATACTTTTTCAAACAGCGTCCGCCCTGATCAGACGACGCCGCGTTCTGTGGTGTCTGATCTGGGCATTCAGTGTTTGAAAACCCAAATGGAATTTGCCATCTTATATATTTCGAAATTTAGGGGTGTCAGGTTGTGTTTTCTTCAACATTTATTCGGGAAGTGGCTATACTTTTTCAAACAGCGTAGGGTCTGATCATACGACGCCGCGTTCTGCAGCGTCTGATCTGGGCCTGCAGTGTTTGACAAGGCATCCCTTTGTGGGTTTCTGATACTGAATGGGTTAAAAGTGAATAATAATAAAATAATAATAATAATGATAATAACAATAATAACAATAATAAAAATAATAATAACTAGAGCAGGTTGATGGCGCGTCATCGCATATCCCCGTGTTCTGCGGCGTCTGATCTGGGCCTGCAGTGTTTGACAAGGTACCCCTTTGTGGGTTTCAGGGACGGAATGGGTTAAAGTGAATACTACTAAAATAATAAAAATAATAATGAGAATAAAAATAATAATAACTAGAGCAGGTTGATGGCGCGCGATTGCAAATCCCCGCGCTGTGAAAACCATGTTACAATAAAAGGACCAAAAGTACTTTTTTCTGGCCTCCGGTGAACTCAAGACATGTCTCGGGGCAAGTTATAACCCATTTCAACTATTGGTCGGCCAAATAATAGAGTACCCCACCTTCCCCTGGGGTACGAGTTGACCAAAATAGGTACGAGTTGACTAGGGGGTACGAGTTGACCAAAGAACGGGTACGAGTTGACCAAAAAAAGGTACGAGTTAACTCAGGTACGAGTTGACTTAGGTACGAGTTGACCAGTTACCATATTTATAGCCCCGCTTTGAAAAAGTGGGGGCTATATTGGATTTGGCTTGTCCGGAATTCCGTCTGTCTGTCTGTAATTTGTCCGGAATTCCGTCTGTCTGTCTGTAATATTTGATAGTGGGTACCTTGTTACCGCAACTCCTCTTACAGTTCTAGGTCAATCCTTTTGAAACTTTACAGGTGTTTTCATATAGGACTGAAGATGTGCATATTCTTTTTTCATTAGCCTTAAATAATTTTTTTCACTTATTTCACCTTTTTTAACTTAGATTTTTTTTGAGATCTACTAATGTTAAAATGTATAGGGAGTAGCTACCTTGTTACCGCAACTCCTCTTACAGTTCTAGGTCAATCCTTTTGAAACTTTACAGGTGTTTTCATATAGGTCTGAAGATATGCATATTCTTTTTTCATCATCCTTAAATAATTTTTTTCACTTATTTCACCTTTTTTAACTTAGACAATTTTTGAGATCTACTAATTAGTGGGTACCTTGTTACCGCAACTCCTCTTACAGTTCTAGGTCAATCCTTTTGAAACTTTACAGGTGTTTTCATATAGGTCTGAAGATGTGCATATTCTTTTTTCATTATCCTTAAATAATTTTTTTCACTTATTTCACCTTTTTTAACTTAGACTATTTTTGAGATCTACTAATGTTAAAATGTATAGGGAGTAGCTACCTTGTTACCGCAACTCCTCTTACAGTTCTAGGTCAATCCTTTTGAAACTTTACAGGTGTTTTCATATAGGTCTGAAGATATGCATATTCTTTTTTCATTATCCTTAAATAATTTTTTTCACTTATTTCACCTTTTTTAACTTAGACAATTTTTGAGATCTACTAATGTTAAAATGTATAGGGAGTAGCTACCATGTTACCGCAACTCCTCTTACAGTTCTAGGTCAATCCTTTTGAAACTTTACAGGTGTTTTCATATAGGTCTGAAGATATGCATATTCTTTTTTCATTATCCTTAAATAATTTTTTTCACTTATTTCACCTTTTTTAACTTAGACAATTTTTGAGATCTACTAATGTTAAAATGTATAGGGAGTAGCTACCTTGTTACCGCAACTCCTCTTACAGTTCTAGGTCAATCCTTTTGAAACTTTACAGGTGTTTTCATATAGGTCTGAAGATGTGCATATTCTTTTTTCATTATCCTTAAATAATTTTTTGCACTTATTTCACCCTTTAACTTAGACAATTTTTGAGATCTACTAATTAGTGGGTACCTTGTTACCGCAACTTTTCTTACAGTTCTAGGTCAATCCTTTTGAAACTTTACAGGTGTTTTCATATAGGTCTGAAGATGTGCATATTCTTTTTTCATTATCCTTAAATAATTTTTTTCACTTATTTCACCTTTTTTAACTTAGACTATTTTTGAGATCTACTAATGTTAAAATGTATAGGGAGTAGCTACCATGTTACCGCAACTCCTCTTACAGTTCTAGGTCAATCCTTTTGAAACTTTACAGGTGTTTTCATATAGGTCTGAAGATGTGCATATTCTTTTTTCATTATCCTTAAATAATTTTTTTCACTTATTTCACCTTTTTTAACTTAGACTATTTTTGAGATCTACTAATGTTAAAATGTATAGGGAGTAGCTACCTTGTTACCGCAACTCCTCTTACAGTTCTAGGTCAATCCTTTTGAAACTTTACAGGTGTTTTCATATAGGTCTGAAGATATGCATATTCTTTTTTCATCATCCTTAAATAATTTTTTTCACTTATTTCACCTTTTTTAACTTAGACAGTTTTTGAGATCTACTAATTAGTGGGTACCTTGTTACCGCAACTCCTCTTACAGTTCTAGGTCAATCCTTTTGAAACTTTACAGGTGTTTTCATATAGGTCTGAAGATGTGCATATTCTTTTTTCATTATCCTTAAATAATTTTTTTCACTTATTTCACCTTTTTTAACTTAGACTATTTTTGAGATCTACTAATGTTAAAATGTATAGGGAGTAGCTACCTTGTTACCGCAACTCCTCTTACAGTTCTAGGTCAATCCTTTTGAAACTTTACAGGTGTTTTCATATAGGTCTGAAGATATGCATATTCTTTTTTCATTATCCTTAAATAATTTTTTTCACTTATTTCACCTTTTTTAACTTAGACAATTTTTGAGATCTACTAATGTTAAAATGTATAGGGAGTAGCTACCATGTTACCGCAACTCCTCTTACAGTTCTAGGTCAATCCTTTTGAAACTTTACAGGTGTTTTCATATAGGTCTGAAGATATGCATATTCTTTTTTCATTATCCTTAAATAATTTTTTTCACTTATTTCACCTTTTTTAACTTAGACAATTTTTGAGATCTACTAATGTTAAAATGTATAGGGAGTAGCTACCTTGTTACCGCAACTCCTCTTACAGTTCTAGGTCAATCCTTTTGAAACTTTACAGGTGTTTTCATATAGGTCTGAAGATGTGCATATTCTTTTTTCATTATCCTTAAATAATTTTTTTCACTTATTTCACCTTTTTTAACTTAGACTATTTTTGAGATCTACTAATGTTAAAATGTATAGGGAGTAGCTACCATGTTACCGCAACTCCTCTTACAGTTCTAGGTCAATCCTTTTGAAACTTTACAGGTGTTTTCATATAGGTCTGAAGATATGCATATTCTTTTTTCATTATCCTTAAATAATTTTTTTCACTTATTTCACCTTTTTTAACTTAGACAATTTTTGAGATCTACTAATGTTAAAATGTATAGGGAGTAGCTACCTTGTTACCGCAACTCCTCTTACAGTTCTAGGTCAATCCTTTTGAAACTTTACAGGTGTTTACATATATAGGTCTGAAGATGTGCATATTCTTTTTTCATTATCCTTAAATAATTTTTTTCACTTATTGCACCTTTTTTAACTTAGACAATTTTTGAGATCTACTAATGTTAAAATGTATAGGGAGTAGCTACCTTGTGACCACAACTCCTCTTACAGTTCTAGGTCAATCCTTTTGAAACTTTACAGGTGTTGTCATATAGGTCTGAAGATGTGCATATTCTTTTTCATCATCCTTAAATAATTTTTTTTCACTTATTTCACCTTTTTTAACTTAGACAATTTTTGAGATCTACTAATGTTAAAATGTATAGGGAGTAGCTACCTTGTGACCACAACTCCTCTTACAGTTCTAGGTCAATCCTTTTGAAACTTTACAGGTGTTTTTATATAGGCCTGAAGATGTGCATATTCTTTTTTCATTATCCTTAAATAATTTTTTTCACTTATTTCACCTTTTTTAACTTAGACAATTTTTGAGATCTACTAATGTTAAAATGTATAGGGAGTTGCTACCTTGTGATCGCAACTCCTCTTACAGTTCTAGTCAATCCTTTTGAAATTTAACAAGTGTTTTCATATAGGTCTGAAGATGTGCATGTGCTTTTTTCATTATCCAAAACCTATGTTTTAACTTAGACTGTTTTTCAGATCTAATAACGCAAAAAGTCTATAAGGCGTAGGTACCTTGTTAGGGATTTAACCCTCTCACAAGTCTTTACCTTTAATTCATGAGTCTTTCTCCTCTGACAGGGCTATAGCGGGGCTATAGTCAGATCCTCTGACAGTTCTAGTTTTTATTGTATGCACCCTAACTACACTGCTTTCATCTTTAACCACATACTACATGTTTTTTTTTTTTTGCATAAAAAAGTAGATTTTTTAAATCAGAGTGCCCAGTGCCTCAGTCTAATGTGGAACGGATTTGATTGCAGAAGGTCTGTACATATTCTGTATCTATACCTATTTGCTAGTTTGACCATGAAATATTATTTACTGTTTTAATTTAGGCCAAGAAGTGCAGTTGTCAGCTTCTGGCGACAGACTTTACGCTACATAACCACATACACAGGCCCTGGAAAGGTGTGGAGCTCTGTGTAAGAACTTCATGCAGTCCCAATATTTAATCAAGCCCTAGGGCGGGGGCGCATTTGTATCATCATTTGTAACATGTTTTCAGTTTTCAATGACCTCAACAATGTTGACTGGGCTTACCAGTTTTCATGTCCTTGTAACTCTGCTCTGCGTTAGAACATCATGCGGTCCTTATATTTCTTCAATTCCCAGTGGGTGGGGGCGCTCTTAGTGTGTCAAACTTAAGTCATTTGGATCACGTATTCAGTTTTTTAAAATGACCTTTAAAGTGTTGACTTGGCTGACCAGTACTCATTTGTGGTTTTTGCAGCTCTGCGTCTGCATAATATGCAGTAAATCTATATGGCTGCGTCTCCTGACAACCGGTTGTCAGGAGCATTTTTGCTATGTAAAATGCTCCTGACAACCAGCAATATTTTTCCAATAAAAACCTGCTATATTAGCATTATTTTGGTTACTTAACACATTATTTTTAGTTTCTTGATACATGTTTAATATTTTTTGTGTTCTCTGGTATTTTAACATAACTACTGGATTGAAAATTAAAGAGAACAAACATATGGTACTTGCAGAATTTAATGTTTTATTTAATACTGAAAATAAATACCAACTAAATATAGGGTCAATTTCACTTTAGTGCTATGGAAAAAAACATGTCATCAATTCCCTTTTAGAGAATATATATGGTTAAGGGGTGGGGATCTGAACGGTTTCTGAGATGTACTGCTTTTAATGAAGTTAAGGGGTGGGGCATGGCCCCTGGCACCCCCAGGGGGCATGCTGATGTCACTGATTGGGTCTTATAATTAAGAACAAGAATATATATGGTTTAGGGTCGGGGCTCTAAACAGTTTCTCAGGTATATGGCCTTTGGTGAAGTTGAGGGGTGCAGCATCGCCCTGGGTGACCCCTAGGTTGGTGTTACTGAATCGGTCTTATCTTAAAGAACAAGAATAAATATGGTTTAGGGGTGGGGATTTGTAACACTTCTAGTTTGTTTGATTTGAGGTTTAACGTCCCTGTCAACACTGTAAAGGTCATTTTGGAGACATTGCTTCCAATTTTGTGGGACTTTTACCCAACACTGAGATGAAATGACATCTCAAGCCCTGTCACCCAATGAAACCAATAGGGTTTATCAGCCTGGACGGTCTGCCTCGCACCGCTGTTCCTCGACAGGCTAGATCCTCTAAGGGGTTTAAGTACTAGTGTGCGGGCCGGAATCAGCAGTGCACTGAAGCATCATATAGTCCATACATTTCTTCAAGCCCCTGTGGGCGGGGGCTGGTAAGGTTTCTGGAATATTGGGCATTTTATGAAGTGGAGTGGGCCCCGGCACATCCTGGGGGACCCCGAGGTTGGTGTTACTGAACGCCACTTACATGTATCTTAAGGGACAAGAATATATATGGTTTAGGGGTGGGGATCTGTAAGGTTTCTGGGATATTCGGCCTTTTATGAAGTGGATGGGGTTGTGGCATGGCCCTGGCACATCCCGGGGGACCCCCAGGTACGTGTCACTGAGTGCTTCTTATTATCCATATATATGGTTAAGGGGTGGGGATCTGAATGGTTTCTGAGATAAATGGCATTTTATGAAGTGGAGGGGGTGAGACATGGCCCCGGCACAACCTCGGGGACGCCCAAGTTGACATAAAAGCATATGCCTGAGAGAAGTTTACTCAAGGAAAATTTCTATGAAAGTTTGGCAAAATATCAGCAAAGGTTTGACAGTAAATGTCATTTTGCAATTTTCCTCATTATAAGTCTATGGAAATCTAAGTTGCCATAGCAACCATCTAAATGGCTGAATTTCATAAAAAAAAAACCTGTAAAGGCAAATATGGTGACTATTTTCATAAAGTCTCTGCCTCCTAGAGCTTAAGGTTTTCGAGCAGATGATTTTTTAAGTAATTTTTTTTTCTATTTTTTTTCATCAACCAATAAAAATGAGCAGTATGCCTAAAATCATTGTCATACCCTGTTTATAAACTTTATAGGGTAGTAGATAGATCAGATAGTAGATTGCCTAAGGACATTTTTATGAAAGTATTGTCAAAATGTCTGCAGAGGCTTGGCAGAAATGCCATTTTCAATTTTCCCCATTATAAGTCTATGGAATCTATAAGTTGCCATAGCAACCAATCTAATGAGCCGATTTTCATAAACAAGAGAGCCATGATGGCCCTGGATCGCTCCCCTTATCCATAGAGTAACAAATGGGTTCTGGGGAGGGCCGTTCTTGTCCCCATGGCTATAATGTGCATAATGTTGAGGGAAGTCTAAAAAGGTGAAGCTTCATACCAAATATCAACAAAGGCTATAATTTGAACAATCTTGGTACTTGGTAAAGGTCCACTAGATGAAGCGCTTCATACCAAATATCAACACAGGCTATAATTTGAACAATCTTGGTAAAGGTCTACTAGATGAAGTTACACACCAAATATCAAAGACCTGGGGGGTTGCAGCTTCGGAGATTTTTATGCCCCCGCCATTCGAAGAATGGTGGAAAGGGCATATAGCGTTGCCCCTGTCCGTCCGTCCGTGCGTCTGAAACTTAAACGCAGTCAATAACTTCCTTATTTCTGGATGGATTTTAAAATTACTCGGCAGAAATGTTAACCATCATGAGACGACGTGTCACATGCAAAACCCAGGTCCGTACCTCCAAGGTCAAGGTCATACTTAGAGGTCAAAGGTAAAAAAAAGGGTCCGAAACTTAAACGCAGTCAATAACTTTCTTATTTCGGGATGAATTTTGAAATTACTTTGTAGAAATGTTAACCATCATGAGACGATGTGTCATGTGCAAAATCCAGGTTGGTACCTCCAAGGTCAAGGTCATACTTAGAGGTCAAAGGCCAAAAAATGGGTCCGAAACTTAAACGCAGTCAATAACTTACTTATTTCTGGATGGATTTTGAAATTACATTGAAGAAGTGTTGACCATCATGAGACGATGTGTCACATGCAAACCCAGATCCGTACCTCCAAGGTCAAGGTCATACTTAGAGGTCAAATGTCAAAAAAAGGGTCCGAAACTTAAACGCAGTCAATAACTTACTTATTTCTGGATGGATTTTAAAATTACTTTGAAGAAATATTAACCATCATGAGACGATGTGTCACGTGCAAACCCAGATCTGTACCTCCAAGGTCAAGGTCATACTTAGAGGTCCAAGGTAAAAAAAATGGTTGGTCAATAACTTTCTTATCTCTGGATGGATTTTGAAATTATTTGGCACAAATGTTGGCCATCATGAGACAATCTGCCTCACACAAAACCAGGGTCCTTACCTACAAGGTCAAGGTCATACTTAGAGGTCAAATTTGAAAAAAGGGTCCAAAACTTAAACATGGTCAATAACTTTCTATTGATGAATACGAACAGACATATTTTCAGGCGGGGGCATCCGTGTCCTATGGACGCATTTCTAGTTTTTAAAGATATTCCCTACATAAGCAAATGTAAAACCAAATGGCCCTGAGGCGGGGTGCATTTTTGGCCTCGGGGTTTTAATTTAAACAATCTTGATAGAGGTCCACCAGATGAAGCTTCATTTGAAAGTGTTGATGCCAGTTGACTACATTTTTCAGACGACGACGGACAACTGCCTATCATATAAGCTCCCACGAAGCCTAATTTGGCTCTGGTGACCTAAAAAATCTGAATAAAAATTACATGAATTAACTTCAATTAAGTTCATTTGAATACTAAAAAAATAGCCATCAGAAGAGATGGCAAATCCCCCGACCAAAAGCCAATATGGCCTTCAGAAGATTGTTCACCAATAGAAAGTGCACCAGAATTAAACCAGCAATATATCACAAAAGTATTGCAGTTATGGCCATCACAAGATTAGTGTCAGGGGAGATAACCAAACAAGAGGCCCATGGGCCACGATGCTCACCAGAGCTCTGGCAGGCACTGCCAACTGGCAGCCATGTATGGTTTTAATTTATTGATTATAAAGTCTCCCAAATGAACCCCCATTTCATGAGGACTCTGCATCTGAAATATTAGGCCTTTTATGAAGTGGAGGGGTGGGAGATGACCCAACAGAGCCCAATTTGATATCATTGAATGCATCTTATCATAAGGAACAAGAAAATATATGGTTAATGGGTGGGGGGTGGGGAACTTACAGCGCCTGACAAATCCAAAAATTTTCCACTTGCCCACCGGGCAAGTAAAACATTTTTGCACTTGCCCAGCTCAAAATCCTACTTGCCCAGGATTTTGGAACTGAAAGTGGGGTTGGATGTGGGGGAGCGGATAATGGTGACGATGATGACGACCAACATTATAAATATAATCCAAGGTTTCTGTCAAGTTTCAAGCACAACCACTTTCCATTAGGGTCTAGTTATTTCATGTTAGTGTTTATTTCACTTTGATGTCTCTGGTGGGAGCTCGGGGTTAATTGTATCGAATCCTGATCATTGCATTCACTTCTATTTATATCCCTCTGTGCGGTAACACGGTAGAAAATACTGTTGTTGTCACAGCCAATAACGGCACCTTTCAAGTTAATTGCTGACATAATACCTTAACCGATTAGCAATTGAAGATACAGTTATATAAACTCATTTAGCTTGACACGCACGACACGAGCTGCAGCCGATATAGGTGTACTCAAAAGATCAGAAGTGTCAGGGCAGCGAGATAAAAGATTAAAAGAATGCAGTTTATTTAGCTTGGATTTAATGATCAAACCAGAAGACGAGAACCCACTCTATCAAAAACGAAACCAAATGTTCACACCCACCCTTCAAGCAAGTTCAATGCGATCATCATTTCCGCCATCCAAATCGTCGTCGACAAACCACCACTCCCATTTTTCTGCACGCGATCGGTAAATGACGTCATCCGACCCCAGCAACACCGCACGTGTTCAACGTCATTGTTTTATTTTAATGGGGTCTATCTCTTTCAGAAAAAATGTTTGGAACCGGTAAAAAAAATATTTTCTCGATAGCTAAACGGTTGTGGATAGAGGCGCGAATAATCCGCGGTTACCAACATTAAAACATTCGCCTTTTTTTCCGCCAGCGTCTGCTATTTGGCGCCAAAACATAACCATTCACGAGATAGTAGAATAGTTCGTTTTTACTACCGTAAGATATAGCAAATCGTCTTAGGAGCTATTAAATCATTTTCACATTGTGGATTAAATTTTATGGCAGGGATAAACGCAAAATAGAGACAATCTTATTTTCACACCTTGTCAAGCTTATCGATAGCGCTTGCAGTACACACTACACCAGAAATGAAAGACACACACTGCCGGGCAATCATGTTTAATTGGTAATTATATGACAGGGATTAACAATAGTGTCATAAATGAACCGTTATAAAAACATGGATGGTTTCGTCTCGGAATTGCCGACAAAGCGGGAATTATTATGATTTACTTACTGGTCTAGTTTTACTGTATTTAAGGACTCAAAATACTGGCGATTGTAGACGATTTTTTGCACTTGCCCGACCGGGCGTCGAAAGGTCAAAGTGCACCTGCCCGGCTCGATTTCGGACTTGTCCCGGGCGGCCGGGCAATGGATTTGTCAGCCCCTGACTTAACTGTTTCTGAGATATTGGGCCTTTTATGAAGTGGATTTGTTTGTTTGATTTGAGGTTTAACGTCCCCGTCAACACTGTATAGGTCATTTTGGAGACATTGCTTCCAATTTTGTGGGACTTTTACCCGACACTGAGATGGAATGACATCTCAAGCCCTGTCGCCCAATGAAACCAATAGGGTTTATTAGCATGGACGGTCCGCCTCACACCGCGGTTCCTGGACAGGCTTAGATCCTCTAAGCGGTTTACCAATACTAGTGTGCGGGCCGGATTCAGCTCTGCATGGAAGCATCATGCAGCCCATATATTTCTTCAAGCCCCTATGGGCGGGGGCCGTTTTATGAAGTGGAGGGGATGGGAAATGGCCCGGGCACATCCCAATAGACCCCCAGGTTGGTGTCTCTGAATGCGTTTTATCATAAAAAACAAGAATGTATATA
The DNA here is from genome assembly GCA_963580285.1 of Lucinisca nassula. Lineage (NCBI taxonomy): Eukaryota > Metazoa > Mollusca > Bivalvia > Lucinida > Lucinidae > Lucinisca > Lucinisca nassula. The sequence goes on along the minus strand of OY757011.1, from coordinate 130,261,058 downwards.
TGGTTTAGGGGTGGGAATCTGAGGTTTCTGAGATTTATTGCCTTTTATGAAGTGGCAGGGTGGGGCATGGCCCCAGCACACCCCTGAAGACCCCTAGGTTGGACTCATTGAATGTGTCTTATCATAAAGAACAAGAATATATATGGATAAGGGGTGGGGTTCTGAACGGTTTCTGAGAATTTGGGGCCTTTTATGGAGTGGAGGGGGTAGGACATGGCCCGGGCACATCCCAGAGAACCCTCAGATTGGTGTAACTGAATGCGTCTTATCATAAGAAACAAGAATATATATGGTTTTCGGGTGGGGATCTGAAAGGTTGCCGAGATATATTGCCTTTTATGAAGTGGAGGGGTGGGGCAATGGCGCATCCCGGGGGACCCCTAGGTTGGTATCATTGAATGCGTCTTAGCATAAGAAACAAGAATATATATGTTTTTGAATTGGGGATCTGAATGGTTTCTCAGATATATGGCCTTTTATGAAGTGGAGGGGGGTGGGGCAGGGCCCTGACCCATCCCAGGGGGCCTCCAGGTTGGTGTCATTGAATGTGTCTTATCGTAAGGAACAATAATATATATGGTTTAGGGGTGGGGATCTGTAAGGTTTCCGAGATATTGGGCCTTTTTTGAAGTGGAGGGGGTGGGGCAAGGCCCCGGCGCATCCCGGGGGCCCATAGGTTGGTGTCAATGAATGCATCTTATCATTAAGAACAAAAATATATATGGTTTAGGGGTGGGGGTCTAAACGGTTTCTGGGATATATGGCCTTTTATGTTGTGGAGGGGGTAGGGCATGGCCCCGGCGCATCCCAGTGCCCCCAGGTTAGTAAAACTGAATGTGTCTTATCATAAGAAACAAGAATATATATGGTTTAGGGGTGGGGATCTGTACGGTTTCCAAGATATTGGGCCTTTTATGAAGTGGAGGGGGTGGGGCAAGGCCCCAGCGCATCCAGGGGGCCCCCAGGTTGGTGTCAATGAATGTGTCTTATCACAAGGAACAGTAATATATATGGTTTAGGGGTGGGGATCTGTAAGGTTTTGGAGTTATGGCCATCACAAGGTTATATTGTCAGGGGAGATAACTCAAAAACCATGGCACCCAGAGTTGTGGTTCTTGTGCATGACACACGGTCTCGGCCTTGTGAACAACTGTGTCAGGTATCATCAATATATCTTAAAGGGTATTGGAGTTATGGCCATCACAAGGTAGTCACTCTATTTTATTGGAAGGGGAGATAACTCAAAAACCATGACAACCAGAGTTGTGGTTCTTGTGCATGACACGCCGTCTCAGCCTTGTGAACAACTGTGCCAGGTACCATCAACATACCTCAAAGGGTATTGGAGTTATGGCCATCACAAAGTAGTCATTCTATTTTATTAAAAGGGGAGATAACTCAAAAAGTATGCAATCCAGAGTTCTGGTTCTTGCGCATGACACGCCGTCTCAGCCTTGTGAACAATTGTGGCAAGAACCATCAATGAATCTCAAAGGGTATAGGAGTTAGGGCCATCACAACGTTGCGTCTACGGACGGACGCACGGACAGACGGACGGATGGACGGACAGACGCCAGACTGATCGCTATATCCCCCGAACCTATTCGGTCGGGGGATAAAAATGACAAAAAAGCATTAAACATGTATCAAGAACCATGAAATATTAAAAAGGTAACTAAAATAATACTAATATTATAGGTTTATATTGGAAAAATATTGCTGGTTGTCAGAAGCATTTTTGATAGCAAAAATGCTCCTGACAACCGGTTGTCAGGAGACACTTCCAAAAAATATCTTCAATCTTCGGAGGGTGACGGCGCACATTTCGTAAGACAATAAGTAAATAGGAACACATATTCATTATTCATTTTAAATGAACAACAGAAATTATTATATACAAGCCAGTGCATGAAAAAAATCCGCGAAAAGGATTGAGCAGCCAACAAAGACTCAGTTCAGCCTGCGCATTCGCATTCACTGATCGCATGTACCTATTATAGAATACGATCAACGAGTCTTTACACGTCACACCGGTGTTATTGTAGGTTTTTTCATCTTATTGTAGATTTTTTCATGTGCCGGCTCATATGTATTTACATGTATATAACAGTATGCACAATGTAACTTCCTTATTCTTCTTTTCAGGTCTGACCCTGTGCGGACCTCTCAACATTGAAATACGGCGTGCACGCCGGTTTTTTTCCTCCATTCACGGCGTCTAAGAAACGTCCCATCAACGTCAATGTAACGCCAGGGCTTTACACAGACATTGATACGATGTATTCTTATTGGAAATACATTGGCCGGTGAAGATACAAAATCCGGAAATTTTTTTATGAAAAAAAATGAAGAAAAAGAAAAGAAAACTGACCGCTACTACCCTATTCGTCGAGGAATGGCGTGCGCGCCAGCTTTCTTCTCTACTTTCCTTTTCTTTAATTTAACGACGTCGTAGCAATGTCGATGTAACGTCAAGTAGATCACGACGTAGCATTGACGTTAGTACGACATTGTTAAGATTCTATTCCATTGAAAAGAAAAACAGAAACATTAAACATTTTAGGTTATAACAGTAAGAAAAATTAAGGAATAGGAAAACAACAGTAAGAAAAATTAAGGAATAGGAAAAAAGAAAAGAAAATTGACCGCTCCTACCCTAAGCAGGGCTCCTCAACGTCGAGGAACGGCGTGCGCGCCAGCTTTCTTTTCAACTTTCCTTTTCTTTAATTTAACGAAGTCGTAGCAACGTCGATGTAATGTCAGATGACACCAAGGTAATGTAGTTCATGTTAATTTTGGGACTGCATGAAGTTCTTACACAGAGCTCATGCTAAAACATATATTAGTGCCGGTAAGCCCAATCAACACTGTAAAGGTCATGTCGCGGCCAGTCAGTCTTGCGATCCACTTTTCTGGTGCTGGGTTATATAGTAAATTCTTTCGACAGAAACTGAAAGCTGCCCTTTCATGACTGGGTGGAACGAAGGGAATGGCTGGTTATTGAAATAATTACTCAGAGTTTAACAGCCCATTCAACAATATTACGGTCATGTCAACCAGTTCAGTTGACCTATCCACACCTTTCCAGGGCTTGTGTATGCGTATGTGGTTATGTAGCGTAAAGTCTGTCGCCAGAAGCTGACAACTGCACTTCTTGGCTTAAATTAAAACAGTAAATAATATTTCATGGTCAAACTAGCAAATAGGTATAGATACAGAATATGTACAGACCTTCTGCAATCAAATCCGTTCCACATTAGACTGAAGCAGGCACTGGGCACTCTAATTTCAAAAATCTACTTTTTATGCAAAAAAAAAAACATGTACATACCTGTGATATCTCCCGGATCATGCGGGAGGCTCCCGCATTTGAAGCATACCTCCCGCTCTCCCGTCGGGGAGGAATAAACATGATCTGGCTGCCAGTAAAGATTACATAACCTGACGTAATTTATTTACCATTACCTTTTACGAGGTGCATCTGCACTTGACCTGTTACAGATTCTCAGTAGTTTTGTATGGTGACAGCAACAGTTCTATTTTACTTATATTTAGCTTAGATTTAAATTGAAATTGTGTCTTTATTTTCCCATTTTTTATCACTGTTTGTTCCTTTTATATCACACTCCCATACGTCTTTTCTTTTCATATTTTATATAAAGTTCGTAATTTTGATTTTGAAAGTGGAAAATAGTTATTATTTACCAATCAATAACGAGCAATTATTAAAAGTCATGAAATCAACAGCAGATTTTCTTTTAGAAATTGCTCCCCTTGAGTAAGCTTTTTACAAGTACTGTATTTAAAAAGATATGTGACATGGAACTTCATGTTAGTGAAATCTATAATTAGTGTGCATTTATTAGCTCACCTGACCGAAGGTCTGAGCTTTTGTGACTGGGAGATGTCCGGCGTCGTCAGTTCGGCGTGCGTCGTCTGTGCGTAAACTTTTCTTGTGAACACACCAGAGGTCACAGTTTTGGGCCAATCATCATAAAACTTGGACAGAATGATCACCATGACAATATCTCGGTCAAGTTCGAATGTGGGTTATGTTGGGTCACAATGTAGGTCAGTACTTCAAATCATAGAAAAACTTTGTGAACATAGTAGAGGCCACAGATTGAGTCTGATCATCATTAAACTTGCTCAGAATTATTATCTTGACACTATCTCGGTCAAGTTCGAATATGGGTCATGTTGGGTCAAAAAGTAGGTCAGTAGGTCAAATCACAGAAAAACCTTGTGAAGACACTAGAGGCCACAGTTTTGGACCAATTATCATCGATTTATCTCAGAATGATCATCTTGACAATATCTCGGTCATGTTTGAATATGGGTCATGTTGGTCAAAAAGTAGGTCAGTAGGTCAGATCGTAGTAAAACCTTGTGAACACACTAGAGGCCACAGTTTTAGTCTGATCATCATCAAACGTGCAAAGACTGACCATCTTGACCATATCTAAGACCATTTCGAATATGGGCCATGCTGTGTCAAAAAGTAGATCATAGGTCAAATCATTGAAAAACCTTGTGAACACACTAGAGGCCACACTTTTGGTCCAGTCATCATTAATCTGAATGATCAACTTGACAAAATCTCCTACGGGGGCATAAAAACATGAATATGGATCATGTTGGGTCAAAAAGTAGGTCAAATTATAGAAAAACCTTGTTAACACACCTGAGGCCACAGTTTTAATCTGATTTTCATCAACCTTGCTAAGAAAGATCATCTTGACAATATCTAAGTCAAGTTCGACAAAAGTAGGTCAGTAGGTCAAATCATTAAAAAAAAAAAAAAAAAAAACATTGTGAACACACTAGAGGCTACAGTTTTAGTCCGATCATCATCAAACTTGCTCAGAATGATCTTCTTGATAATATCTCGGTTAAGTTCAAATATTTGTCATGTCGGGTCAAAAAGTAGGTCAGAAGGTCAAATCATATAAAAAAAAAAAAAAAAAAACGTTCTGAACACACTAGACCGGCCCCGATAGCTCAGTTGGTAGAGTGTCCGCTCCGGGGAACGGGAGGTCTGGGGTTCGACCCCGGGCCGCGACATACCAAAGTCGTTAAAAATGGTACTAGCTGCTCCTCGTTTGGCACTCAGATTTACGGGGTAGAGCTAGGACTGGTCGATCCAGTGTCAGGATAATGTGACTGGGTGTGGTATCATGTAATGTGTCTGGGACATGATAGTTCAGTGAGGCAGCACTATAAATGTGAGCATTGAGCTCCCTGTCGCAACCAGACACCGTCGTGATATGACTGAAAAATTGTTGAAAGCGACGTTAAACCCGAATTCACACACACACACACACACACACACTGAACACACTAGAGGCCACAATTTTAGTCGGAGTATCATCAAAATTGTTCAGAATGATCATCTTGACAATATCTTGATCAAGTTTAAAAATAAAAAAGTAGATCAGTAGGTTATTTTGTCATAACTGTTGTTCTGTTTAAGATAGAGCCTTCATATTTGGCATGTAGGTTCCTTGTGACAAGGGCTTCCACTCGTACAAAATGACCTGTAACCTTGACATGTGACCTTTATCATCACTTTTGAACCATTTGAGATAGTCCTGTCTTACTTGGAATGTTTATTCTGTGCGACAAGGACTTCCCACCCATACAAAAATTTTGACATGCGACCTTGACCTTTGACCTACATAGCCATAGCTTTTGAACTATTTGAGATAGAGCCTTCATATTTGGCATGTATGTTCCTTCTGACCAAGGTTGAAAAAAAGCCGGTCAATATGAGTATTGACCGAGCCGGTGGTTAAAACCGGTTTTAACCGGTCAATACTGGTCGATTGGTGGTCGATTAAATCACTGGAGTATATACCTCTGTCCTGTTGCTAAACTGGTCTTAAAAGCTTTACCCCTACATCATGTGCATGATGTTAGACTATATTTTCATCACTGATCAAGACAAAATAGTTTTTATTATAATTAATAACAGTAATTATTTGAGGTATCTTTTATTTCATCAAAAGTCAAAAGACATTATTGCTGGTTGATTGACTCACTGAACTGTAGACAGGCCTGTTCTTTTCAATCAAACAATCTTTATAATTATTCTTGTTTTCCTCTATAGGTTAGATTGATTGTTCATATTTTGATTTACAGGAATATGAATAAGCTAAATGTATCATGGATTTTGAAGGATTTTTGAAAGGTCCTTTATTTATTAACCAAACAATATTTGAAGATTCAATGATGTCTTTGAATATTTAAAAGTATCTGCAAAACCTGTAAATTCCTGTCAAAACAGACTAACCCATGCCAAAGCAGTGGGTGTGGCAAAGATCTGATTGCTAAATTGACCAATTACATGTCTCTAATAGGGGTATTATAAACTGACACCAGGCTTTATTCATAATGTGTGAAATTTTGATTTATATGCAATATGGACAATCTTATCATCAAGCTATTACTGAAGGTGTCAAAAATGAATGAAACCTAAAGACCCAGTTTGGAACTTCTTCACTATTTTGGAAGATAACAAAAACAAAACAACAACAAAAAAAAAAAAAACAGTGCAAGGTGTTGAAGTTTGTGCTAAGGTCTTAAGACTGAGGAGTCATAGACAAAAATGCCTAGGGCTAAAAATGCCAGAAGGTATTGCTAAGAGGCCAGTTGAAGAAATGACATCTGAACCTGAAACTCTATCAAATGATCAGCCTCCAGCAAAGAGAGTAAAACTTCAAAATAGTTTCAGTAGCTTTGCTTTTTTAACACTAAAATTGTTCAGTTGACCACTCAATATTTCAATCGACCAGTATTGACCAGTATTGACCACTTTGGGAGTATTGACCGGGACGGTTTTAACCGGTTAAAACCGCCCCCGGTTTTGACCGCCCAACCTTGCTTCTGACAAGTGCCTCCCACCCATACACACAATTTTACCTACGACCTTGACCTTTGACCTACTTCACCATAACTTTTGAGCCATTCATATTTGGCATGTAGGCTCCTTGTGACAAGGGCTTCCCACACATACAAAATTTTTGACCTGTGACCTTGACCTTTGACCATTTTTGTCATAATTTTTGAACCATTTATGATAGAGCCTTCATAATTGGCATGTAGGTACCTTGTGACAAGGTCTTCGCACTCATGCAAAAAATTTTGACCTTGACCTTTGACCTACTTAATCATAACTTTTGAACCATTTGAGATGGAGCCTTCATATTTGGCATGTATATTCCTTGTGAGAGGGGCTTCACACTCATACAAAAGGTTTGACCTTGACCTACTTTATCATAACTTTTAAGCCATTTGAGATAGATCCTTCATATTTGGCATGTATGCTCCTTCTGACAAAGCACCATACTATATTACCTACCATTTCATTTCTTCAGTGTGGATCAGGTGAACGATCTAGGGCATCATTATCTCAAGGTTTGGATGTAACAAAATTTACATTTTAACCAAATAAAGACTCAGCATTTTTTCCTGGGATTCTCACTAATTTTTTGGGGCCAACCTGAACAATTGTTATAAAATGGTATTAATTTCAGCATGGACTGCTTTACCTATATGTGTATTTGTGAACAGGGTATTGTGAGAAAACCAAAAAGTTGCCTGCACAGACTATATATATGAAGGAGTGTAAATAGTGCTAGAAGTAGTGCTTATCACTGAAGAGAACTTTGTGCTTTGGGTCTGTTCAGTAGCAGTAAAACCCAGCACTTGATAAAGAGGCAGACTGGAAACATTTTGGGATACTTTCTAATCAAGTATTTCTACACATAAGCATGTTGCGGGTACTTTCAATAATCAGGTGATTCTGACAAATACCCACAACATATGTTGTTGGTACTTGAAATCACATCAATGGACTTGTGGTTACAGCGATGTTTGTAAATAACCTACAATTTGCTATTTTGAAATTAAACTTGACAAAATATGTTCCTGTCATTTTAATTAAGTAGTTCCAGTTCCTTTGTACATCTAAACCACAAAAAAATGACAAGAAAAAAAAAAACATTTAAACATGCCGTCAGAAAGTCTCCCTCATTGAGACCCCAATCTCCCTCATCTGAGAAGCAAATCTCCCTCATGGTCAACATAAAATTCTCACAGGTATGCATGTAGTATGTGGTTAACGATGAAAGCAGTGTAGTTAGGGTGCATACAATAAAAATATCATGAAATAGGGAGGAAACTGGGTAGGAACAGGTCCTTTCCGGTAATCAGGTCCTTTCTGGTCCTTTCCGGTAAATTTACGCACCAGGTAAATTTAGCTACACAATCATCAGCATCTTCAGCTGCAGAAATAATCGAATCGGGAAGGGCATTCCAATCTCTAATGGTTCTTTTTTTTCCAGCTAAATTCTAAATTTAGCCACCCAATCAACTGAGGTAATGGCCAGATATGACCGACTCAGTATAAGATGATAGATAGATAGTACGACTCTTTATAAATGTCAGTTCTTGCGCTAAGGGTCTGAAATGCCAACGAATGGTGATTTCTACAGTGTCTAGCTGGGGGAACAAGGTCATCTGTTGGAATGCTGGCAGCACCCTTTAGACCTTTGTATAAAAAGGGTTAGGCCAAAATAAAAAATACCTGTGTTTCCGGTAACCCGACCGACCCTAATATTTTACCGCCGACCCTAATCTTTTTTTCCCGGTTTCCATGCCGCAAAAATCATTTTGGGCACTTTCGATTCATTTCTGTAATTTCGGATAACTTCGCAGCGTGGCTGGACGTAAGGATGACAACAGAATGTAACGGATTAACACCGCTGTACGACTACTATCTGCGATCTAATTAGTAATTATTTTCCTTTGAAGTCTATTGTGACAATAAGAATTATCAGAAACTTATTTTCACAACTGCTGAGGCTGTTAGACATATGTACGATGTTGTTAGTCGACGCTTCAGTAATCATAAATAACGCAGGCTGACCCGTGTCTTTTCTGGTAGCACATTTTTTCTAGCGTTTTTTGCGTGCGACTTGAAGGAAAAACAAATCTGTGCGGCTGGTGAAACACAGATCAGCTTGCGCAGTCTGATCAACTTTTGCTCTTTACACAAACCTTCTATGGCATGGAGCATTTCAAAAGACTAGCAAGCAAAGAATTTGGCCACATTGGCTAGATTCACAGGCTGATCTTGCCACAGGGCTTCTGGTAGGTTGGGACTGAATGCTGTTGCCCCAACCAGGCTCTGACGTTCAAAAGGATTCAAATTGAAGCAAAAGCCTGCAAATACAGTATATAAATGTATTTATTAGATGACATGTAAAATGGAGATGTATATGCATCGATAGCGTATAACTAAGTGCCTATTCAAGATTATAAACAGAGTAACATACAAGAGTTACTGGCCTTGCCATCGGCACCTTCAGAACGTCAACAATGAAAGTGAATAAATGTTTTAAAAACCTTCAGAAATACATTATTCCTGACTTGAAATAATATCAGTATAATCCTTTACGTGTGATAAATAAAAGCTGACATTACTAGTAGAAGTAAAACAAAGATCAGGAATTGATACAATTAACTTACTCCACCCATAAAAGACACCAAAGGGAAAGAAATACAAACATTAAGCGACCAGACCATAATGGAAACCCAAACAAAGGAAGGCCATAAGGACAGTTACTTTCCCACAAAATGGCCATATGGCCATCCAAAACCAAAAGACACAAGCGACACACACAGTAAGTAACACACAACAACATAAATAAATCGCCACAGAAGAGCCGCCTTGGAACGGTCAGTGGAAGATTTCCACTGGGGGGCTTAAATCGATTTTACGTGGCCACAATCCTCGCCCTTACTTCCGTCGCGATTTAGACAAATAATTTGTTCAGTCCGCATGAAGGCCTCCTAACTCATCAGTGCAACATCTCCGTGAACACAAAAATCAAAGAACCACAGAGGTGAGACAACGGTGAGGACTCGACAGCAAGAAACCACTGAAATGCTGGAGCAAAAGAAAACCAACAGTTAGACTCGGATGAGCCCGACCAGAGACAGAGCATCAGGCACCAACCAACATTACCTTGAATTAGATCTCTCTAATTCTCAATAAGCCTTTACGTTGGAGCCGTCATAGAATCTGAGGCCTGACCCACCGGCGTGCAATTAAAGAGGGAAGCAAAGTTGCCAACAGTGATTGGGTTAACTACCATGCATGCAGTCTGTCGTATAATATCCATGTTGTACCCAATCTTTTTATATCGAAGAATGATTTTACGAAATTGGGTGCTGAAGTCATTGCGGTTATATATTTTTCTGAATTTATATGCTAAGTCACCATAAAATTCGGGTTCCGATAGACCTTGTTGCAGAAGAGATTTAAGTCCAATATTGAATTTTGAAATTAAATCAGAATGGCGTCTATAAAATTTTGAAAAGGCTTTGCGTAGTTTATGGTACCGATAACCCTGATTAAGGAGTTTAGCCGTTAATAATTTATTACGACTTACGTTAATAAGATTTATTACGTTAATAATTTATTACGACTTAATTATTATTAATTTATAACCTGCAAATACAGTATATAAATGTATTTATTAGATGACATGTAAAATGGAGATGTATATGCATCGATAGCGTATAACTAAGTGCACCGATGCATACACGGGTGAATAGATGTGTAAACCATATGCAATAGATCAATAGGTCAATACACCTAAAGCACTGCCTATCCGATAATAACTACGTAGAGTAGACATACAGTATACGGTTGACCAGCTATCCTACTACAACTAACCGAAATTTGGGGACTGTGTCAGGTAAAAACGGATGGGAAATTAAAGAAACTTGGCGTGGGACATATAAATAAGACCAAGACATATAAAATGAAAAAGTCTTTTATTGCACCCTATGACATATTTCCCCCCTTTCTGAAATGGCGTCCCGACATATAGATCTGAAAACATAATCATGTCATAAAATTTAAAGGTTAGCCCATGTAATGTCAATAGATAGATAGATGATGATGATGATAGTACGACATCCACTGCTGACATAGCATAATATTGACAAAAATGGTTGATAATATACTGACCCTTGGCACCATGACATCACTGTAAGTCACATAGTTCTTTCTGCAACAAAACAACACATGATTCGTTAATTATAATTCAGTAATGGTGCCAAGGGTCAGTATGCGAAAGGCCCTGGGTTCGAGTCCCGGTCGAGTCATGTTCTTTTTCCAACCTTGTGACATTTGGTGGCCAGTGCGGGTCCAGCACCGCGTCTGAGGGCATGAAAGAGTATGAAAATAAGTCTCGCAGCCGGACTGGATAGGACTTAGAGATTCGGGACGAATCTCATGAGAAGAGATTCGGGACGAATCTAATTCAGCAGGGGGAAAATGTAGCAGGTCGACCGTGTGGCTCAGTAGCTCAGTCGGTAGAATGTTCGCACGGTATGCGAAAGGCCCTGGGTTCGAGTCCCGGTCGAGCCATGTTCTTTTTCCACCCCTGTGACAATCTGATCCTTCATTAGAAGAAAACTTTTTAGCTGTGCGCCGGCTAATTTGCATGTAAATATATAAGAAAATTTTAACTTCTTGTATATGGAGCAGCTTCTGTGTTTGCGTAAGCCAATGAGTGCTAGGGTCAGACTGTTCAACTCTTCTTTAGAAAATGCCTCCTCCCGAGTTATGAACTGAATCCGCAGACTGATCAGTCTTTACTGTTAAAAAGAATTCAATGATAAGGGTGCCGACAGCGAAGAAACTGTTCAGGCTGCTGACATGGGCAGCCTATTCATGAGAAAGTACGATTAATTACATGTAGATTTTAAGCACCACCGCATTTCTATGCTGAAATTAGCCGATGGGCGGTTGTTTTGGTGAAAAAAAAAAATCTTGGTACTGGCCATAATAAGCCGACACTTTTGATCTTTGCAAGCTCATGCTTATCATGCGTTTCAAAGGACTCCTGATAACAACCATATTACGCACTTAAAAGTTGGACAGAAATAACAAACTTGATAGGTACATCAATCTTTGATTACATAAACATGTTAGTATGCCTGGGAAAACATGGGGTGATATTTCACTAGCATTTTTATACCCAGACCAAAAAGTAGGATAAAGCAGTCAGCCTGGCGTCTGTCCGTCCGCAGTCACAACCTCGTCCTTGTGACATGTGACATGCCTCGCCATAACTCCTATACCCTTTGAAATATATTGATGGTACTTGATATAGTTGTACATGAGGTCAAGAAGACATGTCATGAGCAAGAACCACAACTCTGGGTGCACAGGTAGTTTGGTTATCTCCCCTGACAATATTTACCTTGTGATTGCCAAAACTCCCAAACCCCTTGAGATATATTGATTTAACTTGGCACAGTTGTACTCAAGGTTACAAAGGTCTGTTATGTGCAAGAACCACAACTGTAGGTGTCATGGTATTTCACTTAACTCCACTGACAATATAATCTTGTGATTGCATTAACTACAATACTCCTATAGTTTGAGATATATTGATGGGACTTGATAAGATACAACTTGTGTACTGGCCCCCACCCATCGGGGCTTGAAGAAATAGATAGGCTGCATGATGCTTCCACGCAGAGCAGAAACCAACTGCTCATGAATACTGGTAAACCGCTTAAGAGGATCTAAGTCTGCCCAGGCAAAGCGGTGCGAGTCGGACTGTCCATGCTAATGAACCCTATTGGCTTCATTGGGTGACAGGCCTTGAAATATCATTTCATGTCAATGTCAGGTAAAGTCCCACAAAATTGGAAGCAACGTCTTTAAAATGACCTATACAGTGTTGACTTGGACGTTAAACCTCAAATCAAACAACAAACAACTTTTATACTCATACCCTTTCTATACGCAACATTTGGGTGCAATTTCAACTAGAACCAAAAAAGGGGACGACCTTGAGCACTTTTGACCAGGCAGAAGAAGGGAATGTTAAAAGGCAAAAATCTATGATTCGGACTGAACTATTTCTGGACTGCTGAGCTTAGAGGAAGGATAAACTGTGCACAATATAAATAAAAATCAAAAATGAGTTCTGGTCTGGTCGCTTAATGTTTGTATTTCTTTCCCTTTGGTGTCTTTTATGGGTGGAGTAAGTTAATTGTATCAATTCCTGATCTTTGTTTTACTTCTACTTTCCTTTAAGAGCAATGAAAACATTCATAAGAAAGACGATGGGTCATACTACGTAGTTTCGGCTAATAAAGCCTCATCAGTGACCCTGTAATGATCCGACAAAGAAAGCCAGAGGAAACATACTGCAATTTTTCAAATTTCGAATAGACAGTCGATACAAAGACTGATATAAATCAAATTGGGGTCCAAAAAATTAAAAACCTGTCTAGAATATGAGTCTATACCAATAATTTATTTCTGATTTCTCAGAATATTCACTCTGATCTCAAAGGACCAAAAGCAAAATATAAACTACACTATGGTTGATGTACGGGGAGACGTTTTACGGCCGCCACACGGCACAACACCAGCTGCAGTGAAGGCAAATAAAAATCAAAAATGAGTTCCTTTAAGAGCAATGAAAACATTCATAAGAAAGACGATGGGTCATACTAAGTAGTTTCGGCTAATAAAGCCTCATCAGTGACCCTGTAATGATCCGACAAAGAAAGCCAGAGGAAACATACTGCAATTTTTCAAATTTCGAATAGACAGTCGATACAAAGACTGATATAAATCAAATTGGGGTCCAAAAAATTAAAAACCTGTCTAGAATATGAGTCTAAACCAATAATTTATTTCTGATTTCTCAGAATATTCACTCTGATCTCAAAGGACCAAAAGCAAAATATAAACTACACTATGGTTGATGTACGGGGAGACGTTTTACGGCCGCCACACGGCACAACACCAGCTGCAGTGAAGGCAAATAAAAATCAAAAATGAGTTCCTTTAAGAGCAATTAAAACATTCATAAGAAAGACGATGGGTCATACTACGTAGTTTCGGCTAATAAAGCCTCATCAGTGACCCTGTAATGATCCGACAAAGAAAGCCAGAGGAAACATACTGCAATTTTTCAAATTTCGAATAGACAGTCGATACAAAGACTGATATAAATCAAATTGGGGTCCAAAAAATTAAAAACCTGTCTAGAATATGAGTCTAAACCAATAATTTATTTCTGATTTCTCAGAATATTCACTCTGATCTCAAAGGACCAAAAGCAAAATATAAACTACACTATGGTTGATGTACGGGGAGACGTTTTACGGCCGCCACACGGCACAACACCAGCTGCAGTGAAGGCAAATAAAAATCAAAAATGAGTTCCTTTAAGAGCAATGAAAACATTCATAAGAAAGACGATGGGTCATACTACGTAGTTTCGGCTAATAAAGCTGTGGGTCATACTACGTAGTTTCGGCTAATAAAGCCTGAACAAAATTCTCTTTCTAGATCAGTCTAATTTTAGTGTATGAAAAAAAAATCTTAGTGTGTATGAAGAAAAAAAAAAGAAATGCCTACCTACCGACCCTATTTTTTCTTGCCATGTAATAGGAAACACAGTTTTTTTTTTTTTTTTTTTGGCATTAGCCTACTGTCTTTTCTCCTTTTCTTGAGCGGCTCCCATTTTAATTTTCCAAGTATTCCAGTCATGCTCCCAGTTTCAAAGCAGTAATTACCTGTTACAAATCAAGCAGCTCTATTCTGAACTTTCTCAATTTCATCGTTAAGGACCACTCCACTGGGGTCCCAGATACAACTACCATATTCCAAGATTGGGCAAACAAGACCTTTATATGCTGCCTCTTTTACATGCTGAGGGCACTGATGAAGATTTCGCCTCAGGAAACCAAGCGTTCTATTTGCCTTAGTACACATGTTGCTAATATGAGTATTCCATCTCAAGTTGTGTGAGATTGTCACTCCAAGGTATTTAATGGAGTCCACATTCTCGAGGACCGTTCCCTCTAAGGTATAAGAAGTCTCAGCTTTATTAGATCTCTTCCTAGTTATCTGCATAATATTGCATTTAACTGGCTGAAATCCAAGGTTGGCAAAATGCCGGCAAATATGAGTATTTTCCATGCTGGTGGCATTTACCTGCAAATACTGGAAAATACCGGCAAATACTGGAAAATTGAATTTACCACCCTGGAATTAAAACAAACCCCAACACTCAGCAGTGATATATGGATCAGTTCAATAATAGTGGACTTAATATTTGATAAAACTAATTTCGTTTAACTCTGTTATTATTTTATTTGTCAAGTATCTGATTTAATATACTGTCAGAATAAAAAGGCCTATTAAGTATCTGCCACAGTACTCATCTGTTTACTTTTACCTAGAATGATTGTTTAAAGTCAACTAAAAATGGTGCAATTAATGACATCCTTTTGTCCAACCTTGCCCGTGGATATCTTGTGCTCTCTTAAATAAACAATGTGTCAAGAGTTGTTGTTTTAGCAGTCTTGCAATTCACTCTAAAACTTAAGTGTTGGACAATAATAAAATACTACAAATATCCTAAAATTTGAGTACATTGTTTTACCATACAAAGTGTGTTCAAAAGATGCAGATGGATTGGCTAACAGTGCTCAGTCTTATCTTGACCAATACAAATTTAAAACTAAGAACCATTATGGTAAGTGACAATAACCAGGTGCACAGGCAATTTCTACCTGTATTTTTCTACCATTGATTTAAAAAGATACTTTTTTTGTTTAAATAATTTCAAAATTTTTAGTTTTAGATTCACATTTTGGCTAGTCCAACATATTTATTTTAAATTGAGAAATATTTTATTCTGTAGGTTGATAACCTTTTATAAATATTAAATTTGAACTCATTTAGTTTGATTATTCTACTTTTAAGTCAATTTTGCAAGATTTCTGCAGTGTTTTAAGGCAAAAAATTTCAATTTGCCAGTATTTGCTACTTGATGAGTATTATCCAGTCCGATAAATACCGGTAAATGTCACTGGTAAATACCGGGGGTGGAATTTGCCCAACCTTGCTGAAATCTCATGCCCCATTTATGTGCCCAACATCCTAATCTATCTATGTCAGCCTGAAGTTTCAATGAGTCATCTGTATCTCTAATTTCCCGGTAACAAACACAGTCATCTGCGAACAGTCTTATTTCTGAGTCAATGTCAGTGGAAATATCATTGATGTACAGGGAGAACAAAAGTGGACCAAGAACGGTCCCTTGCGGGACTCCAGACAAAACTGGAGCCCACTCCGAAGATTCACCATTAACAACAACCCGCTGTTTTCTGTAGCAAAGAAAGGAATCTATCCATTTTAGGGTCTTTCCCCCAATTCCATAACCAAATAACTTAGATTTAAGTAGTTGATGAGGAGGGGTGTCAAAAACCTCGAAGTCCAGAATAAATGTGTCCACCTGCCCCACTTTGTCCAAGATTTTTGCCCAGTCATTTATAACTGTGCTTAGCTGAGTTTCACAACTGTGCCTTTTCCTAAATGCATGTTGTCTGTCTGACAAAAGTTTTAGTTCGTCCAAGTGGGCCATGATGTTTGAGCAGACTATATGTTCCAGCAATTTACACAGAACAAGAGTGGACAGATGTTTGCTAAGAGCCATTCTTTGGGGATTTCACCCGTATCAAAGGACTGTTGAAACAAGTGTGCAAAAACTGGACCAAACTCATTTGCTAGTTCCTTCAGGACTCTAGGATGAAGCTCATCAGGTCCGAAGGCCTTACTGGGGTTTAAGCCTAGTAATTTGATCACTCCTGCAGCTGTCACAACAATGTTATTCGTGAATGGGGCCGATCTTCCAGTCAATGGAACCTCCGTGAACTCAGTTTTATTAAACGCATCATTGAATTGACCAACTAGTTCCTCTGCCCTTTCAGAGTCTGATTTAGCAACCCCGTCCAGCGTTATTGATAAGCTTTTGCCCGAGGAGTACTGTTACTCCTTCAACCAAAGACTATAGGCGTATCCTGTGATTCTTTGAGAGTATCAGTACTCCTATATTTAAAACTAGGGTCGTATCGTCATCTGTCATCACACGATAGCTGCTAAGTGCACTTATATTAATTTCAGACGTGACAATGGCCAATATGTAAAAGACGTTAAACACATATTCTATCATCGTAACATACCGATATACATTTTCATGTTAATAAGCTGAAGGATAGCAAAATGAAAAATTACTTCTTCTGCTAAAGAATGTAAATCCAGCCAATGTGGTCGTATTCTTCGCAAGTGTTTTTGGAATTTCCCAGACGTCATTGAAGGCTCGTTTTGACCAGACTGTGCTGGAACGGGAGGTCTGGGGTTCGATCCCGGGCCGCGACATACCAAAGTCGTTAAAAATGGTACTAGCTGCTCCTCGCTTGGCACTCAGGTTTACGGGGAAGAGCTAGGACTGGTCGATCCAGTGTCAGGATAATGTGACTGGGTGTGGTATCATGTAATGTGTCTGGGACATGATACTTCAGTGAGGCAGCACTATAAACGTGAGCATTGAGCTCCCTGTCGCAACCAGACACCGTCGTGATATGACTGAAAAATTGTTGAAAGCGACGTTAAACCCGAATTCACACACACACACACACACACACACACACACACACACCAGACTGTGCTGGCTGGTCGGAGTCTTCAGCCGTCACACAGATCATACTGTCATCAAAACGTTTTCAAACCCATGTTTTGTGTCTGCAGCGGCCTTATGTGCCACGCGTTCAAAGGGGGGGGGGGGGGGGGGGGTGGGAAATCTCCACTTATTGTAGCAACTGCATGCGATTGGTAAAAGGCGAGAAATTCAGCGCTCAGCAAAAATACAATAAAACAGGCGTTCAGTGAAGACTCAGATCAGCAAGCGCATCTGTGAAAGCTAACCAGTCTGTCCCGGTAGCTGTGTTTGCGTTCTTTTATGATGCACTGTCAGTCATTCTGCTTAATTGTTCAAAGTCGCCGGCGAGACATCTTAGGGTGTTACATGTAATTTAATCGGCTATTTGATAGATAGCGGTAAATAAGCATGCACTGCATGCTGACCTGACCACCTGTGATTCACAATTAGGTATATGAGTACCCAAGTATTACAGGTTAATCCTGCCATTGTGACTCAATAAATATAATTTTGGTCAAATGTATACGGGACACGGCGGACAAAGAGATCAGTCTGTATAGCGGTGGTTCTATCTAAGACGTGCATTGACGACAATGTTGCGAGAAAAAAATAAGTCGGGATGATAAAAGTATGAAAAATAGAAGTGGAGTCACAAGTAAACAACCACCATGATGCAATAATCAAAGGCACCGACATACACGTGTCGGAAAACGGCAATAAACAAGGTTTTTAAGCTTTCGGTTAAGAGTTTCCGCCTATGGCCAAAGGACGCGAAAAAAATGAGTCATGGACGCAAATATTCGTGCATTTTCGTCCTGCGGACGCTAAGCAGAAAGAGCTAGCGCTAACACTGCCTGACCGGATATATATTCGCTGTTACATTAATTATAACTTTCCTAGCCCAGTTGTTGTTGCTTTTGTTTTGTTTTTCCACAAAATGCAGAGTATTCCATTTAAACGAGAATTTCTGCGATTTGGGAGAAATAGCCGCCAGAAATTTCTCATTCATTCGATTTTTTTCTTGCGTTTTTCCGGAGAAACTTTGTCAGGTCCTCCACAAACTTAACTTTTTATCGTCTGCGCGTCTGTTTTGATGTTAAATTCTTAATTACATGACAATGTGAATCTGTTGAACCCAATTTTTTTCTCGAAGATGACACTCTGTAGAAGTCAATGTGGTTGCCTAACAATATTCAGGACCGTATTTTTATGCACGCCTGTCATAAAGTTACTGTTCATGCTTCAGGCATTGTTAATAAAGTTAAGAATGCGGGCGGCTTTCCCTTATATAATAAATACCGTTATGTAATCACGCATCAATAATCGGTTTTACTAATCATGTTGATAGTTGTCATAACTTGAGGCTGATTAGATATAAGCTCAATATATGATCGTCAAAAGGTAAGGTTGAAGAGTTTCAGCGTAATTAAAACAAATGCCATCATTCATGAATGGATGAATTTCGAATCGTTCTTGGAGATTTGAACAGTTTTTGTTGAAGACTATGATGCGACGAAAATTACCGCGATTTCGATTGCTTTTTGTCAGGCGTCACATTTTTTTTTTTTCTTTTGTTTTGGTTGTTTTTTATTTTTCCATTGCCGATACGACTGCACTGGAACGACCTTGGCGTATCGCCAATTTGACGGTCGTATTTGGTACGACTTTTTCTTAATTTCTAGGCATATTTTCTCGATTTTAGAGTCGTATTTACGACGATAGACCCTTATCAATTACTCTGCCCGTCCCCTCCTCTTTTATTAATGGGCGGGATACCTTGCCTGTCTTTCCTCTGGCTATTAATATATCTGTAGGAGTCTCTGGGATTTGCCTTTACATCACCTACCAAGTTATTCACATACAAATCATGCTGATTTTTTATATCAGTCTTGATTTCACGTCTCAAGTTTTCAAATTTTGTCCGGAGTTTACCACTTCCCGTCTTTTTTGCCTTTGCATGAATCTTATTCCTTCTGATTATTTTCCTTCTTATCTCTGGAGTGATCCAGGGAATAAAAGATACAGACCTACTAGTTTTTGAGGGGATATGATTTTCGGCCGAAGTATGAATGAAAGAAGTTATCAAATCAAAATTCTCCTGTACAGACTGAGCATCTGAATGACCATTAAAGTAATTCTCCTTTGCAAATCTGAGTGCACCCTTCCTCATAGTTTCATAGTCACCTTTCTGATATGAGTACACCTTCCTCCGAGGTTTCTTTATTGGTGGGATGTGAATTTTTAAATATCCGGAGACAACATCGTGGTCACTTAGTTTATCTGGGGAGTGAATGTCTTCGAATTGTCCTGGCAAAGTCGTAAGGATCAGATCCAATGTGTTTTTATCACGAGTGGGGAAGTTAACAATTTGTTCAAGGCCATGATCGTTCATAATGTCAATTAATATTTGTCCTTCCGACTGACTCAGATTGTGCCTTGTTTGCTGAGCCTGTCGGGCCAAGCAATGTCTCTGAAGTTGAGGTCACCTAGAACATGTACAGCCTGGAGTTTTTTACCCTTATGCTGCAATTTAATGCAATCCAGTTGGTCTTTAAACAACTGGAAGTTTTCGATTGTACCATTTGGTGGTCGATACCAACTTGCTACGAAGTGGGAAGTTTTATTTGCAAAAACCTTAACCCAGACCGATTCAGTGTCATTTTCAAGTTCCATGAAAAGCATGTGAGGGATATTTTTGGATAAAATGAACTTTAGTACAGGTCAACTGCTACCATGTAGCCCGACGTTCGAGAACATTGCGGTACTTACTGAAAAATTAAAAATAAATTTGTAACCGTATTTACATGGTAGCTCAGTGGTTAGTCCACTTGCCCATCATGTTAGAGGTCTTGGGACATTTCCTTTCTTTCTACATTAACCGAAGGCCCCCTATGCAGGGAGAACCATTCCCTGTGCAGGTAAAAGATCCCTACCGCAATTACATGATTACTGTGTAGGCTTTAATCCTGCAAACCTGGAGGGTGCTGGGACAACTCGGCACATAGCAAACTCGGCCTAAAATAGTTATAATGCTTACAGACCGAACCAATGTTTTGACACATGATCTTGTTTAATTGTCACTGCGCATGCGCAAAACTACTTTTCCTTTTGATAACGATCTTTCGTGGTTGGCAAAAAGGCCGCTGGTTCCATATAAACACATTGTAAATAGGTTTAATATTACGGGCACATTTTAGTTGACTGTTGCAGAAAATTTATCGAATTACGCTTTAAATGAGTAGATAAATATATTCTAGACTTCATTCCTGGATCCGCATTTTTGGACGGGTTTTTTTTTAAAAAAATCCGTCCTTTGAAATAGCGATGTCCGGGCGGGCGGGCGTCCTGCGGGCGGGCGGGCGTCGTCCCAGGTTTACCTTTTGGTTAACCTTTTTTCAAAGTGATATTTTTCATCTATTCTGCAGCAGATTGTTTTAATATCAGGACTGATGCATAAGTGGAGGTACCGCTTTCATGTATTATCCATAAATGGCGCAAAAGACTAAAATTTTGGCGGAAATTGTCATTTTTCAAACTTGCGTTTTTCAGGTTTACCTTTTGGTTAACCTTTTTTCAAATGCCAGTGTAGTGGATAGAGTGCTGGACTACGGATCCTATTGTTGACTATGAATCTGAGGGGCGTGAGTTCAAACCCCGGTGGAGACATTTTTTTTTTTTTTCTGTTCTTTTTTTTTTTTCTGTTCTTTTTTTTTTGTTTTCTTTCTTTTTTCATTCTTTTTTTTCTTTATTTTTCTTTTCTTCTCCATAAACACATATGAACAATTATTATCTTCCTCCCCTGATAGTTGCTAGTAATAATACATACATGCATGCACAGGCATGGAATTTTCTTTTCTTTTTTTTTTTTTTTTTTCGTTCTTTTTTTAGCTCACCTTAGCACAAAGTGATCAAGGTGAGTTGATGTCCGTCGTCCGTCAACAATTTCTTTAAACGACATCTCCTCCTGGGATAATGGCCCGATTTCAAAATTATTTTACAGAAATGTTCATTAGGTGACCCTTTTTCAAAATTGCTAAAATCAGTGGCCACTAGAGCTAAAAATAGAGCTAAAAATAGAAAAAACTTTATTTTTTTTTCTTCGTAAAACACATAAACAAATCCCCCCCCCCCCCCCACACACACACACAAAAAGTTGTTACTGGGTTAGGATATTGCATTTGTTCTGTACATACATGCACACTTAGTTTTACATACATACCCTACCCACCCCACCCTACCCTAGCATACCCTACCCTACCCCACAACCCCACCCCACCCCCATCCCAAAACAACCCCAATCCACCCCCAACCCAACCCCATCCCACCACTCCCCACCTTACCCGACCTCACCCCATCCCACCCACCCAAGCCCACCCCACCCCACAACCCCACCACACCCCATCAGACCCCACACCCCACCCCACCACAAATTCCACCCCGTCCCACCCGACTCCTAACCCATTCCACCCCACCCTACCCCACACCAGCACACCCCACCCTACCCCACCCATGCCACCACCATCCTAACCATACTGAAAAAAAAAACCCGTCCATAATGCCATTAGGCATTTTTCTTGTTAGTCATTCGTTTTGTGCATTTTTATTACAAATAATTAAGACCATCCCGCCTCGTTACCTGCCTAAGTTTAACAGGTAATTGTCAACAAAACATCCTCAAATATTCTAGAAACCAATAATAACTAGCTAAGACATGTCTATTTTAAAAGTTTAAAGGTCAGTTTTGTCGTTTCGATTCCAAATAGAATACAAGTTTACAGAAAATAACACCGCATTTACAATGGCGACAAATGGCCAAAGACGTTTTTTGCCCACCACCGGTAAGTCCCGGCAAAAAGTATTATTGAGTGATGACATAGTGTTTGGATGTGTCTATTAAGCTGTACATTAATACTTTATTTGTCTGTTTTTAGCTCACCTGTCACGTAGTGACAAGGTGAGCTTTTGTGATCACTTTTTGTCCGTCGTCCGTCTTGCGTGCGTCCGTGCGTGCGTGCGTCTGTAAACAATTTCAAATAAGTATATCTCTAATACCACATGGCCAATCTTGATCAAATTTCATGTGAAGCATCATCAGGTAGGGGGAAAGGCTGCATAAGGTTTTTGGGCTGATCAGAATGGAATTCTGGTTGCCATGGCAACATATAGCTCCCATAGACTTATAATGGGAAAAATTTAAAAAATCTTCTTCTCTGAAACCACAGGGCCCAGAGCTTAGATATTTAGCATGTAGCAACGGCCAGTGGTCACCTACATAATTCCTGCCAATCATGCCCCTGGGTTTCAAATGGGCCCCTCCCCGGCGCCCCTTCGCTCCAATAGACTCATAATGGAAAAAAAAGCTTCAAAAATCTTCTTCTCTGAAACCACAGGGCCCAGAGCTTAGACATTTAGCATGTAGCAACGGCAAGTGGTTGCCTACATAATTCCTGCCAATCATGCCCCTGGGTTTCAAATGGGCCACGCCCGGGGCCCCTTTAGCTCCCATAGACTCCTAATGAAAAAAAGCTTCAAAAATCTTGTCCTCTGAAACCACAGGGCCCAGAGCTTAGATATTTAGCAGGTAGCAAGGGCAAGTGGTCACCTACATAAATCCTGCCAATCATGCTCCTGGGGTCCAAATGGGCCACGCCCCAGGGCCCCTAAGCTCCCATAGACTCATAATGGGAAAAAAGTTTCAAAAATCTTCTTCTCTGAAACCACAGGGCCCAGAGCTTAGATATTTAGCATGTAGCAGTAGCAAATGGTCACCTACATAATTCCTGCCAATCATGCCCCTGGGTTTCAAATGGGCCATGCCCCAGGGCCCCTTAGCTCCCATAGACTCCTAATGGAAAAAAGCTTCAAAAATCTTCTCCTCTGAAACCACAGGGCCCAAAGCTTAGATATTTAGCAGGTAGCAACGGCAAGTGGTCACCTACATAATTCCTGCCAATCATGCCCCTGGGTTTCAAATGGGCCACGCCCCGGGGCCCCTTCGCTCCCATAGACTCATAATGAAAAAAAAAGCTTCAAAAATCTTTTTCTCTGAAACCACAGGGCCCAGAGCTTAGATATTTAGCATGTAGCAACGGCAAGTGGTCACCTACAAAATTCCTGCCAATCATGCCCCTGGGGTCCAAATGGGCCACGCCCCAGGGCTCCTTAGTTCCTGTAGACTCATAATGGAAAAAAGCTCCAAAAAGCTTCTTCTCTGAAACCACAAGGCCCAGAGCTAATATATTTAGCATGTAGCAAAGGCAAGTGGTCACCTACATAAATCCTGCCAATCATGCTCCTGGGGTCCAAATGGGCCACGCCCCGGGGCCCCATAGCTCCCATTGACTCATTATGGAAAAAAAGCTTCAAAAATTTTCTTCTCTGAAACCACAGGGCCCAGAGCTAAGATATTTAGCATGTAGCAACGGCAAGTGGTCACCTACATAAATCCTGCCAATCATGCCCCTGGGGTCCAAATGGGCCACGCCCTGGGGCCCCTTAGCTCACATAGACTCCTAATGGAAAAAAGCTTCAAGAATCTTCTCCTCTGAAACCACAGGGCCCAGAGCTTAGATATTTAGCAGGTAGCAACGGCAAGTGGTCACCTACATAAATCCTGCCAATCATGCCCCTGGGGTCCAAATGGGCCACGCTCCGGGGCCCCTTAGCTCCCATAGACTCCTAATGGAAAAAAATCTTCTTCTCTGAAAACACAGGGCCCAGAGCTTAGATATTTAGCATGTAACAATGGTAAGTGGTCACCTACATAAATCCTGCCAATCATGCCCCTGGGATCCAAATGGGCCACGCCCCGGTGCCCCTTAGCTCCCATAGACTCCTAATGGAAAAATGCTCCAAAAAGCTTCTTCTCTGAAACCACAAGGCCCAGAGCTAATATATTTAGCATGTAGCAAAGGCAAGTGGTCACCTACATAAATCCTGCCAATCATGCTCCTGGGGTCCAAATGGGCCACGCCCCGGGGCCCCTTAGCTCCCATTGACTCATTATGGAAAAAAAGCTTCAAAAATTTTCTTCTCTGAAACCACAGGGCCCAGAGCTAAGATATTTAGCATGTAGCAACGGCAAGTGGTCACCTACATAAATCCTGCCAATCATGCCCCTGGGGTCCAAATGGGCCACGCCCTGGGGCCCCTTAGCTCACATAGACTCCTAATGGAAAAAAGCTTCAAAAATCTTCTCCTCTGAAACCACAGGGCCCAGAGCTTAGATATTTAGCAGGTAGCAACGGCAAGTGGTCACCTACATAAATCCTGCCAATCATGCCCCTGGGGTCCAAATGGGCCACGCTCCGGGGCCCCTTAGCTCCCATAGACTCCTAATGGAAAAAAATCTTCTTCTCTGAAAACACAGGGCCCAGAGCTTAGATATTTAGCATGTAACAATGGTAAGTGGTCACCTACATAAATCCTGCCAATCATGCCCCTGGGATCCAAATGGGCCACGCCCCGGTGCCCCTTAGCTCCCATAGACTCCTAATGGAAAAAAGCTTCAAAAATCTTCTTCTCTGAAACCACAGGGCCCAGGTCAGCTACATAAATCCTGCCAATCATGCCTCTTGGGCCAGAATTGGCCACACCCATGGCCCATTAGCTACCATGGATGGACTTAAAATGGAAAAAAACTTAAAATGGAAAAAAAAAACTTGAAAAATATTCTACTGTGAAACCATAAGGCCCAGAGCTTAGGTATTTAGCATGTAGCAACATGGAGTTGTTGCCTACATGAATCCTGCCTGAGTTTTGCCCCTGGGGTTCAAATTGGCCAAATCCTGTGGCTTCTTATCTCCAATAAACGTATAATGGAAAAAAAAAGCTTTAAAATCTTCTTCTCTGAAACCATGAAGTACGGACCTTAGATATTTAGTATATAGCAACATAAAATGGTCGCCTACATAAATTCTGCCAACCATGCCCTTTGGGTCAAAATTGACCTATGGACTTATACTGGGAAAAAAAATCAAAAATCTTCTCCAAAGCCATAAGGCCCAGAGCTCAGATATTTAGTATGTAGCAATGTCAAGTGGTCTCGTACACTTATGATTTTCTGGTACACAGGTGAGCGATATAGGGCCATTGGGCCCTCTTGTATTATTACTATTATTTTATAATGATTATATATCCCACTTTCTCGTATCTCCGTTCAACCTCATAACTCTGTTCACCCTCTTCTTTGTTTAATATGAAAAGGAATCATTTTCACAGTTATCACACATGTTATTGGCTAATGTTCTGAGTGGGAAAGGGTTAATTTAGTTAAATTACAAAAATATAAAGAAATAGAAGTGGAGGAAATGATCAGGAATCAATACAATTAACCCACAGCTCCCATCAGGGACAACAAAGGGAAAGAAACACAAACATGAAACAACAGACCCCAATGGAAACATCAATAGTGGAAAGCCAAAAGGACAGTCACTTTCCCACAAGGTGGCCAAAAGGCTATCCAAAATAAAATAATATAAGCGACACAAACACTAACAAACACCCAAAGACAAAAATAACAAAAAAAAAAACGCAACAGAAGAACCGCCTTGGGACTGTCAGCGGAAACGAATTCCACTGGGGGGGGGGGGGGGGGGGGGCTTAAATCGATTTTTCGTGGCCACAATCCTTGCCCTTACTTCTGTCGTGATTAAGACAAATAATTTGTTCAGTCCGCATGAAGAACACAAATATAATTTTTTTTTTCTTTGAAATAACTAAACAAAAATCATATTTCCCACTATTTCCTACTTTTGCTGAAATTTGGAGTATTTCCCAGGACGGTAAATACCAGTGGGAATTCCCACCACCGGTATTTACCGACCAACCTTTCTGCTGTTTTACAATGTATCTACATGTACTAAGGTGGGGTGTGACTTCAAAAATAGATCAAGGATATTTTCACCTCTATAGTCGGTTCTTTGACCATCTGAAACAGGCTGTGATCTTGCAGAAGGGAGACAAAATCTTCATAAACTTGGGGAAAATGACATCCTGGTTTGACTGATGGAATATGGTCTGAGTCCCAACTGAATTTTGGATAATTAAAATAACCCAAAATCCAGAAATTTCCTTTAACCCATTTAGTACCAGAAACCCCTAAAGGGGTACCTTGGCAAACAGTGCGACACAAACACGGCATCTGATCAGGGCCTACACTGTTTGCTAAAAGTTCAGTCATTTTTTTTCAAATAAATTTTGAAAACACAACCTGACACCCCTAAATTTTGAAATGGACTCCTGCTATGTATAAGGAAGAAGATCCCATTTGGTACAAAAAGGGTTAAGCTTAGAGGTAACACTGATGGATTTGGCAAATTCTTCAGCACTCTAGGCATCTCCCTCTCTGGGATGATTGTATGCTGCTATGTACAATGGCTTGGCTCCAGTTATATTTAGTTTAACCCAGACTATCTCGCAGTCTGTTTTGAGCTGTTTCTGTTCCGTCGCAATGATGCTTTCCTTCACTGGAATGAAAACACCGCCACCAAGAGTATCAGCAGCCCTATCCTCCCTAAAGGGGACTTTGAAAAATATTTACTATTGAGATGATTTGGGATGAGGCTTACCTCTTTGGTTAGAGCTAGGGACTAACTTCCCATATCACAGGTCCTGGTGTATGAATCTCATTTGACGTGTCACCAGTAACAATTCTGATTCTGAAGACGCTTGATCCTTTTCCGGACAACGAAGACGATATACAAGGGTAGGCTGAAAAGTTCTGAGCCTGACCAAGATCCAATGGTTTGTCCACCCTGAAAGTGCCTTATTTTTCAACATAGTCTCCCTCCCTGTCCACACACTTCCTCCAGCGATGCTGGAGTCCTTGGATCCCAGTGGTATAGTAGGTCTCATCTTGGTCCCTGAAAAACTCCTCCACAGCAGCTATCACCTCCTCGTCTGACCAATAATGCTGCCCAGCAAAGTGCTTTTTAGCTCACCTGTCACTTAGTGACAAGGTGAGCTTTTGTGATCACTTTTTGTCCGTCGTCCGTCATGCGTCCGTCCATCCGTCCGTGCGTCCATGCATCCGTAAACAATTTCAAATAAGTATACCTCTAATACCCCATGGTCAATCTTGATCAAATTTCATTAGAAGCATCATCAGGTAGGGGGAAAGGCTGCATAAGGTTTTTGGGCTGATCAGATTGGAATTCTGGTTGCCATGGCAACATATAGCTCCGATAGACTTACAATGGGAAAAAATTAAAATATCTTCTTCTCTGAAACCACAGGGCCCAGAGCTTAGAAATTTAGCATGTATTAACGGCCAGTGGTCACCTACATAATTCCTGCCAATCATGCCCTTGGGGTCCAAATTGGCCACGCCCCGGGGCCCCTTTGCTACCATAGACTCATAATGGAACAAAAAGCTTCAAAAATCTTCTCGGAAACCACAGGGCCCAGAGTTTAGATATTTAGCATGTAGCAATGGCAAGTGGTTGCCTACATAATTACTGCCAATCATGCC
This sequence comes from Lucinisca nassula, assembly GCA_963580285.1. NCBI lineage: Eukaryota > Metazoa > Mollusca > Bivalvia > Lucinida > Lucinidae > Lucinisca > Lucinisca nassula. The sequence continues at coordinate 130,233,035 of OY757011.1, read as the reverse complement.
CCTGGGGTCCAAACCGGCCACACTCCGGGGCCCTTTAGCTCCTATAGACTCATAATGGAAAAAAGCTTCAAAAATCTTCTTCTCTGAAACCACAGGGCCAACAGCTGAGATATTTGGCTTGTAGCAACGGCAAGTGGTCACCTACATAATTCCTGCCAATCATGCCCCTGGGGTCCAAATTGGCCACACCCCGGGGCCTCTTAGCTCCAATAGACTCATAATGGAAAAAAAAGTTCAAAAATCTTCTTCTCTGAAACCAAAGGGCCCAGAGCTTAGATATTTAGCATGTAGCAACGGCCAGTGGTCACCTACATAATTCCCGCCAATCATGCCCCTGGGTTCCAAATGGGGGACGCCCCGGGGCCCCTTCGCTCCCATAGACTCATAATGGAACTAAAAGCTTCAAAAATTTTCTTCTCTGAAACCACAGGGCCCAGAGCTTAGATATTAAGCATGTAGCAACGGCAAGTGGTTACCTACATAATTCCTGCCAATCATGCCCCTGGGGTCCAAACGGGCCACACCCCGCGGCCCTTTAGCTCCTATAGACTCATAATGGAAAAAAGCTTCAAAAATCTTCTTCTCTGAAACCACAGGGCCCATAGCTGAGATAGTTGGCATGTAGCAACAGCAAGTGGTCACCTACATAATTCCTGCAAATCATGCCCCTGGGGTCCAAATTGGCCACGCCCCGGGGCCCCTAATTAGCTCCCATAGACTCATAATGGAAAAAAGCTTCAAAAATCTTCTTCTCTGAAACCACAGGGCCCAGAGCTTAGATATTTAGCATGGAGCAACGGCCAATGGTCACCTACATAATTCCTGCCAATCATGCCCCTGGGTTCAAAATGGGCGACCCCCCGGGGCACCTTCGCTCCCATAGACTCATAATGGAACAAAAAGATTAAAAAATTTTCTTCTCGGAAACCACAGTGCCCAGAGCTTACATATTTAGCATGTAGCAACGGTAAGTGGTCACCTACAAAATTCGTGCCAATCATGCCCCTGGGGTCCAAACCGGCAACGCTCCGTGGCCCTTTAACTCCTATAGACTCATAATGGAAAAAAGCTTCAAAAATCTTCTTCTCTGAAACCACAGGGCCCAGAGCTGAGGTATATCGCATGTAGCAACAGCAAGTGGTCACCTACATAAATCCTGCCAATCATGCCCCTAGGGTCCAAATGGGCCACGCCCCGGGGTCCCTTAGCTCCCATAGACTCATAATGGAAAAAAAGCTTAAAAAATCTTCTTCTCTGAAACCACAGGGCCCAGAGCTGAGATATGTGGCATGTAGCAACGGCAAGTGGTCACCTACATAATTCCTGCCAATCATGCCCCTGGGGTCCAAATTGGCCACTCCAGGGGCCCCTTAGCTCCAATAGACTCATAATGGAAAAAAAAGTTCAAAAATCTTCTCTGAAACCACAGGGCCCAGAGCTTAGATATTTAGCATGTAGCAACACCCAGTGGTCCCCTACATAATTCCTGCCAATCATGCCCCTGGGTTCCAAATGGGCGACGCCCAGGGGCACCTTCGCTCCCATAGACTCATAATGGAACAAAAAGCTTCAAAAATCCTCTTCTCGGAAACCACAGGGCCCAGAGCTTAGATATTTAACATGTAGCAACGGCAAGTGGTCACCTACATAATTCCTGCCAATCATGCCCCTGGGGTCCAAACGGGTCACACCCCGCGGCACTTGAGCTCCCATAGACTCATAATGGAACAAAAAGCTTCAAAAATCCTCTTCTCGGAAACCACAGGGCCCAGAGCTTAGATATTTAGCATGTAGCAACGGCAAGTGGTCACCTACATAATTCCTGCCAATCATGCCCCTGGGGTCCAAACGGGTCACACCCCGCGGCACTTGAGCTCCCATAGACTCCTAATGGAAAAAAGCTTCAAAAATCCTCTTCTCGGAAACCACAGGGCCCAGAGCTTAGATATTTAGCATGTAGCAACGGCAAGTGGTCACCTACATAATTCCTGCCAATCATGCCCCTGGGGTCCAAACGGGTCACACCCCGCGGCACTTGAGCTCCCATAGACTCCTAATGGAAAAAAGCTTCAAAAATCCTCTTCTCGGAAACCACAGGGCCCAGAGCTGAGATATTTGGCATGTAGCAACAGCAAGTGGTCACCTACATAATTCCTGCCAATCATGCCCCTGGGGTCCAAATTGGCCACCCCCGGGGCCCCTTAGCTCCCATAGACTCATAATGGAAAAAAAAGTTCAAAAGTCTTCTTCTCTGAAACCACAGGGCCCAGAGCTTAAATATTTAGCATATAGCAACGGCAAGTGGTCACCTACATAATTCCTGCCAATCATGCCCCTGGGGTCCAAACGGGCCACGCCCCGGGGCCCTTTAGCTCCTATAGACTCATAATGGAAAAAAAGCTTCAAAAATCTTCTTCTCTGAAACCACAGGGCCCAGAGCTGAGGTATTTAGCATGTAGCAACGGCAAGTGGTCACCTACATAAATCCTGCCAATCATGCCCCTAGGGCCAAATGGGCCATGCCCCGGGGTCCCTTAGCTACCATAGACTCATAATGGAAAAAAAAAGCTTCAAAAATCTTCTTCTCTGAAACCACAGGGCCCAGAGTTTAGATATTTAGCTTGTAGCAACAGAAAGTGGTCACCTACATAATTCCTGCTAATCATGCCCCTGGGTTCCAAATTGGCCACGCGCCGGGGCCCCTTTGCTCCCATAGACTCATAATGGAAAAAAGCTTAAAAAATCTTCTTCTCTGAAACCACAGTGCCCAGAGCTCAGATAATTAGCAGATAGCAACGGCAAGTGGTCACCTACATAATTCTTGCCAATCATGCCCCTGGGGTCCAAAAGGGCCATGCCCCGGGGCCCCTTAGCTCCTATAGACTCATAATGGAAAAAAAAGCTTCAAAAATCTTCTCTAAAACCACAGGGCCCAGAACTTAGGTATTTAGCATGTAGCAATTGCAAGTGGTCACATACATAAATCCTGCCAATCATGCCCGTGGGGTCCAAATGGGCCAAGCCCCGGGGCCCCTTAGCTCCCATAGAATCATAATGGAAAAAAGCTTCAAAATCTTCTTCTCTGAAACCACAGGACACAGAGCTTAGATATTTAGCATGTAGCAATGACAAGTGGTCACCTACATAAATCTTGCCAATCATGCCCCTAGGGTCCAAATGGGCCACACCCTGGGACCCCCTTAGTTCCCATAGACTCATAATGGAAAAAACTTCAAAAATCTTTTTCTCTGAAACCACAGCGCCCAGAGCTTAGATATTTAGCATGTAGCAAAGGCAAGTGGTCACCTTCATATTTCCTGCTAATCATGCCTCTGGGGTGCAAATGGGCCACGCCCCAGGGCCCCTTAGCTCCCAAACTCATAATGGCAAAAAGCTTCAAAAATCTTCTTCTCAGAAACTGTGAAGCACAGAACTTAGATATTTAGTATCGAGCAACATATTAATAGCCAGCTACATAAATCCTGCTAACCCTGCCCCTGGGGTCAAAATTGGCCTCGCCCGAGCTCATCACCTCCAATTGACTTATAATGGAAAAAAAACTTAAAAAATCTTCTTCTGTGAAACCATAAGGCCCAGAGCTTAGATTTTTAGTGTGTAGCAACGTCAAGTGGCCACCTATATAAATCCTGCCAGTTATGCCCCTGGGATCCAAATTGGCCCCACCCCAGGGCTCTTTAGCTTCCATAGACTTACAATTGGAGAAACTTCAAAAATCTTCTTCTCTGAAAACACAGGGCCCTTATAATGAAAAAAAAAAAATAAAAAAACTTAAAATGGGGAAAAAAATCTTCAAAAATCGTCTTCTCTGAAACCATAAGTCCCAGAGCTTAGGTATTTAGCATGTAGCAATGTCGAGTGGTCGCCTTCATGAATCCTGCCAATCATGCCCCTGGGGTCCAAATCCTGTGGCCCCTAAACTGCAACAAACTTATAATGGAAAAAGCTTCAAACATCTTCTTTGAAACCATGAAGTACAGACCTTAGATATTTAGTATATAGCAACAAAAAATGGTCGCCTACATAAATCCTGCCAACCGTGCCCTTTGGGTCAAAATTGGCCAAGCTCCAGGGCTCATTAGCTCCTATAGACTTATACTGGAAAAAACTTTTTCTCCAAAACCATAAGGCACAGATTTTGTTTGATTTGAGGTTTTACATCCCCGTCAACACTGTATAGGTCATTTTGGAGATGTCTCTTCCAATTTTGTGGGACTTTTACCAGACATTGAGATGAAATTACATCTCAAGCCCTGTCGCCCAATGAAACCAGTAGGGTTTATAAGCATGGACACCGCTTTGCCTGAGCTTAGATATAGTATGTAGCAATGTCAAGTGGTCTCCTACACTAATGATTTTCTGGTACACAGGTGAGCGATATAGGGCCATTGGGCCCTCTTGTTCATGTTTGGAAACAGGAAATAATCTGATGGAGCTAGATCAGGTGAATACGGAGGGTGATCGACAAGTGTGAAGCCACAGTCATGCACAGCAGCCATTGCGACAACCGATTTATGAGCAGGCGCATTGTCCTGATGGAACAAGACCCCTTTTGTCAATTTTCCAGGTCGTTTAGCTTAATTGCTTTTCGCAATTGTTTTAGCAGATCTGCATAATACTCCCCATTAATTGTTCTGTCCTTTTGAAGGTAATCTATGAATATTATACCCTTGGCATCCCAGAACACTGATGCCATCATCTTCCCTGCAGAGGGGACGACCTTTGCCTTCTTTGGAAGGGGTGAGCCAGGGTGCTTCCATTGCATGGATTGTCTTTTGGTTTCTGGCTCAAAGTGATGAACCCATCACTCATCCTGAGTGACAAAACGGTCAAGAAAACCATCTTGGTCTGCTTCAAAAATAGCCAAGTTTGCTTGTGACAAGGTTCAGTCTAGTCAACTTTTGGTCAGGGGTCAAAAGCCGTGCACCCAACTGGCGGAAACCTTCGACATTCCTAATTCACTGTCAGGGTGGCCACGCACTCTGGAAAACAGGGAAAATGTTGAAAAATAATTCCCTGCAGGGAAAAATCAGGGAATTTGAAATTTTGCTGAAAATCAGAGAAAATTAGGGAATTTCAAAAAAACTTATCTTTGTAAGGTCATAATATTCAAATTTTATAGCTGTTCAGATGTGACTACTGGTGGTTTCTTTCTGCCATATGCTTAAAATACCTGCAGATCTAATCTTATTTGAAGGTGGAGTACTTGTTTGCTTTATATTCTGGAGTACTTGTTTGCTATATATTCTGTTTTTTTTTTCTTTTTTCTCATTCCCCATTGGGGCTTGAAGAAATAAATGGGCTACATGATGCTTCCACGCAGAGCTGAAACCAACTGCACATGAGTACATGTACTCGTAAACCACTTAGAGGATCCAAGCCTGCCCAGGCAAAGCGGTGCGTGTGGGTCCGTCCATGCTTATAAACCTTTGTGGTTTCATTGTGCGACAGGGCTTCAGATGTCATTTCATCTCAGTGTCAGGTAAAAGTCAAACAAAATTGTGAGCAACGTCCCCAAAATGACCTATACAGTGTTGAAGGGGATGTTAAACCTCAAATTAAACAAAACAAACAAACATTCCAAAGTTGACGTTTTATTGCAAACCCGATGTCTGTCATTAAATTTTGATGCAAAAATATACTTCAATGCAGTTAGAAGCCAATACGGAATTGAGCAACCATTGCCCCAGAGCTCAAGTAGAAGTGTGTATGCATGCGCAAATATCATATTCTTAAGAATGTATCAAGAATAACACAATGACTATAACATTTGCTTTAGCCTGTTCTTGCCCCAGGGTCCAGCTTTGTGAAGGGACTAAGAGTCATGGCAGGAGTCTCAACGTACCATGAATAATTACAAGGGGAGGTTGAATGCCATATATTTTACCAGTTTTGATTTTGACTACCATGAAAGTAAATTAGCACATGTACATCATATATCAGATAAATAAGAATATTGTGACAGCTATGTGTAAAAACATGTCACTTGGCAGCATTTGAATCAGTATGTGACTTCTAAAAGTAAGGCCATTGCGATAATATCCAGGTTTTTAATCAGAGAAAATCAAATCATATCAGGGAAAAATCAGGGAATTTGATTGCTAAAAATGTGTGGCCACCCTGATTGTGTAGAATGTTCTCTTCTCGTTCACGGGAGATGCCAACAGTGTTAGCTAACTGATTCACAGTTAAACGCCTGTCATCCATCACGGCCCTGTGCACTTGGCTGGTGGTCTCCTCAGTTGTTGCCGTTGTGGGTCGTCCACACCGGTCATCATCTTCAAGGCTGTCCTTGCCCATCTTAAAATTTGCTGCCCACCATTTCACGGTTGCATAAGAAGGAGCATCATCCCCTAATGTAGCAACCATATTGGCATGAATGTCCTTAGGAGCTAACCCCTTTTTATGGAGGTACTTGATGACACCACGATGCCAGATTTTGTCCATTTTCTCAAAAACGTGCTTGTATCAATTTTCAAAGTCTAGAATTTCTACGTTATTGCAGGTAAACTTGAACTCATTTGAGTCAAATCAAGTAATAAAGGTTTGGATTTAATGAATACAAAATTTCATGCCTGTTCGATGCCTGCTTCTTGGTCAGGCTCAGAACTTTTCAGCCTACCCTCGTATAGTGGTTGCATCATGATAACATACCAGTGTGCTAAAATGGTGCTTTCATATCCCTGCAGCCATGATTTTTTTCTGAATTGTATCCAGACATAGTTTAAGGGTGCTCATTAGAACCGCTCCCAAGTGCCTGCAATCTAGATCGCCCTGTTATCAACAAGTCCTATTGGGTTTTTCTATCGACATCTAGGATGATAACCAGTGCTTCAGCTGAAGTGCACGACCCGCTGGATGCTTTTAGCTTATGAGTGTTACCATATATGGGTATGGCGACCATTTTGGTCATGTGACCTGGACCTAAAACGGTTCCCCCAATAAATGCGCCTTATCGTAAGGAGCAAAAATATATCTTATACTTAAGTACTGTATTCTGAATCGTTTGCAGGATAAAATGCATTCTCACTTTTCCAATACAAAAGCATATGTGTCAAAGTTTGACCTAGGCACAAAGAAGGTCAAGGTCAACCCAGTGTCACCATTTTAGCAATTTATTTTGGGCCTACGTCCCAGATGCTATTTATCAAGTTTCGTGGAAATCTGCCCAGTGGTTCTGGAGAAGACTATTTTTGAAGGGTTTTTACCATATACGGCTTGGCGGCCATTTTGGTCATGTGACCTGGACCCCATGAGCAAATTTTGGTTTCCCCCATCCCATAGACGCTCCATATGAAATTTGACTTCAGTCGGCCCAACGGTTTCCGAGGAGAAGCAGTTCGAAAATTTTCACATTTGTCGCCTAGGCGAGGCTATACTAAATGGAATGTAATATTTCACAAGTTCATTGGTTAGATCTCATTGATATCTATCAGTATGCCAAAAATTGTTTAAATATTCCAACAAAAGCATATGTGTTAAAGTTTGACCTGGGCACAAAGAAGGTCAAGGTCAACCCAGGGTCACCATTTTAGCAATTTATGATGGGCCTACGTCCCAGATGCTGTTTATTAAGTTTCGTGGAAATCTGCCTAGTGGTTCTGGAGAATACTATTTTTGAAGGGTTTTTACCATATTTGGCTTGGCGGCCATTTTGGTCATGTAATCTGGACCCCATGAGCAAATTTTGGTTTCCTCCATCCCATAGAGGCTCCATATGAAATTTGACTTCAATCGGCCCAACGGTTTCCGAGGAGAAGCGGTTCGAAAATTTTCACATTTTTCGCCTCGACGAGGCTATACTAAATTGAATGTAATATTTCGCAATCTCATTGGTTAGATCTCATTGATATCTATCAGTATGCCAAAAATTGTTTAAATATTCCAAGCGGTTAAGTCACTATCACCAATTTTCACTAACGGGTTACGGACGGACAGACCGACAGAATGACACAGTGATTTTATGGCAATCTTAGAAAATCAACCGACTTCAGTCGGTCGCTTTTTCTGCGGGTCGTGCAATTTCTGTAAACCCTAGTATTCTCTGTTTATGTGGGTGTGCATTGTACAGACTTGTTAACCTGATGGGTATATAGTAGTATATTGGAAATCATGTATTGGGTAGTAGTCAGAACTGGATTGTGAACCTGCCTGACGATTAAATTAAACTAAGATCAATAATCGTTTTTCCCACCCACATTTTAGGATTTACTGTGTTAATTAAGGGTGAATAATGATAACAATAATAATAACTAGAACAGGCCGAACGGCCCCCGCCCATAGGGGCTTGAAGAAATATACGGGCTGCATGATGCTTCCACGCAGAGCTGAATCCGACCCGCACACTAGTACTGGTAAACCGCTTAGAGGATCTAAGGCGGACCGTCCATGCTAACAAAGCCTATATGCTTCATTGGGCGACAGGGCCTGAGATGTCATTTCATCTCAATGTCGGGTAAAAGTCCCACAAAATTGGAAGCAACGTCTCCAAAATGACCTTTACAGTGTTGACGGGGACGTTAAACCTCAAATCAAACAAACAAACAAGAACAGGCCGATGGCTCGCCATTGGATATCCCCACGCTGTGAAAATCATGTCACAATAAAAGGACCCAAAATACTTCTTTTTGACCTCCGGTGATCCCAGTTGTCATGTATTCTGTTAATACAATACAAAATCTAATCTTGAGGGGATAAATATAGCGTACTCAATAATGAAAGAAAATAAGAAAGAAAAAAAGCCTAGAAATGTTGCCTACCAAACATGCTGAAAGCATGAAGGGTTAATGGTAAAATGTTATCAAACTGCATTGGATTCTCAAAACGTTTCGGAAATCATAAGCGTTGCACTCAGGTATTTAACCCTTAACCTGCTGTTCACGACAGCCCCTACCTTTGCAAACAGTGTAGGTCCAGATCAGAAGCCATCTGATCAGGATCTACACGGTTTGACATTCAGTTTGTGAATTTGTAGGAATGAGTTACACAAAGTAATCTGATTGGTCAAAGTCATAAAAGGGTGTGGCTTAATTAATTATTCTATAATTCAGCAATGATTATTGCAATTTTATTATTCAATGCTCATAAGGTAATGATAAGCCAGGGATGTAAAATTCCATTAAAACTTACTGGCTGTTATGGTTTAAATTTTTCATTTAGATGCCAAAAATGAAGAAAAGGTGAAGAAAGTTTTGAAAATCTCACTCGCCCTGCCTTAAAATTTACTCACAAATGCGGGCAGGGGAGTGGAATTTTACACCCATGTATTGTAAGCGGTTCGAGAATGCTACCATAGTCATTTTTTTTGTTTTCAGCAAAACTTATCTATATTGGTGTATACATATATGTCATTTCAGTATTTGAATAAGTGGACCAGTCTGTCAAGAGATACATGTACAGTTTGGGGCACAATGCTTTTCAAGCACATTTTCAAGTGGAGGGTTTCATTTGAAAACTTTACATTGCAGATGTTACAGCTTCTGCCCATGACCTAGTTCAGCATGGCTGTTTATTTTGACCACCGACTGGACACAGAACGATCTGGAATCAACACAGATGTGTCCTGGCTCAGTGGTGCACCTCTGCTGGCAGTTACTTCCTACAGTGATGAAAGTGGAGGTTCTGTCAACCTGTTCTTGGATGAGGTAAGTTAGAAAACACATTCGTACATGCTTTTCAATGAATGATAGAGATTTAACAGTGAAATATAAATCGATATTTTCACTGTTTCAAACAGTGAAAATACGATTTTTTATTTTTCACTGTTTGGGACTACTTTTTTCTTCAAATCTAACTCTAATTTCAATTTTATCTTTGTCAGATAACTGAACAATACTGAAATGTGTTCCAATTGATGCATAGCCCGTTCATGTGTGACGGGGACGTTACTGACGTCATTTATGACGCTGACGTCACGTCTTTTGTCGCGCGACGTTAGACTTGCCAGCAACTTCTTTGGAAAACTACTCTCTCAATTATTTCATTAATCATTCATAATAATACCATCCCAGGCCATTTCTCAGGTGCAAACTTTCAGTTTACACCCAATAGTATACCCACTAAACACGATGGACACCACTAAATTGACGCGAAACGAACAGGAACAAACATAATTTTCTCCGAATGTGAGCGACACCATTAAAGACGCTAAATATTGCCTTTTGAAGCATGTAAGAAACAGAAAATTTGATTTTTTCAGTGCAAGATCAAATTTTATTTCACTCATGAACACCAAAACTGCTATTTTCACTCGTGGCTACGCCACTCGTGAAAATAACAGTTTTGGTGTTCATTCGATGAAATAAAATTCGATCTTACACTGAAAAAATCTAATATCCTCTATTTCTTTTGGGTCAGATTTGTAATTGTGGTATTATGCCCATTGGCATTACTTAAGTTTGCACCTTGATACATACAGTAAAATTTCTATATTAAGACCACCTTTGGGACTGTTCAAAAGTGGTCTTAAAGACCACTTTTGAAGTCCTAAAGGTGGTCTCTGACCACAGGACAATGTATGCAGAAAACACAAAGTGAGAATAACTGCAACCTACTATATAAAATAGAAGTGAAGGCAATGATCAGGAATGGATACAAGCCTTTTAACCCTTGTCCTGCTGAGCCCGGATATGCCTTACCTTTCAAATACTGAAGATCCAGATCAGATGGCTTCTGAAGAAGCCATCTGATCAGGATCTACATTGTTTGTCATTCAGATTGTGAATTTTTTTGCAATAGTTTGCATCAAGTAATCTGATTGGTTGATAATCAGTAGTGGGTGTGGCATATATGAATATTCAGCAGGACAAGGGTTAAAGCAGAATTAGGTGATCTTAATAGCGGAATTTCACTGTATTCAGTTCAAGTCAGATAACTTGAATATCTGTGGGACCATGAAAAATTGCTTGATATTGGGGTAGTTAAACTACTGAGGGTCAGTCATAGCGCCTGGTCATGAAACATATTGGGGAAGACTGAAGGATATATTTATCCCTATACTTTAGAGTTTGGTGATATTGTGAACACCTCCGTCTGTCTGTCTGTCCGTCATGCTATCTCCCCCTTAACCACTGGCCAGAATGCAACCAAATTTGGTACATGGCTTCCTTGCATGAAGAGAGCATACGAGCAGCATTATATTTGGCTCCACTCAAGGTATGGGGATTTGTGATGGCATGCCATCCACTTCACCCTCTAGTTTTGAATTTCAACAAGATAAAAAAATGTATCGCCTCCTTGAGGTGATTCTAATGAGTGACTCAAATCTGAGTTTGAATTAGCTATGGTGAACAATCCACATGTTTTGGGCTATTGAAGTTTGAATTTATTTTAATGTTTTTGAGCTGTTCGCATACATCTGGAATGTTTTCCACCATTTGAGCCAGCGCATGACAAAACCTTCAATAAGACATGTGCGCCCAACGAAGACTCTGATCAGCCTGCACATCCGTGCAGTCTGACCTGTGCATCCCTGCAGTCTGATCAGAGTCTTCTTTGTACACTCTAAGAATAGCTAAGGGCCTTATGCTCCTTCATGCAGCAAGAGAAGTCTCTGGTTACACTATTTTGATGCGCAGGCCAATCTGAGTCTTAAATGGGCGCACATGTCTTATTGTAGGTTTCGTCGTGCGCTGGCTCTTTTTATTTGTACGAACAAAACTGTCTTGCTGTTCCTGTTTCTCCAAAATGAGCCCCTCTTTTAACCTTTTTTGTACCGAATGGACTCTTCCTCCTTATAATGTATATACATGTAGCAGGAGTCCATTTCAAAATTTAGGGGTGTCGGTGTGTGTTTTCTTCAAAATCTATTTGGAAACTGGCTGAATGTTTTGCAAACAGTGTAGGCCCTGATCAGACGCCGCGTTCTGTGGCATCTGATCTTGGCCTGCACTGTTTGCCAACTACCTATTCAGGGGTTTCCGGCACTAAATGGGTTAAAGCAGCAAATTCTTTTCTTTAGCCCTTATCCCCTTTGTTTACAAAAACCCCTATCTTTGCAGACAGTGTAGATCCAGACCAGATGGCTTCTGAAGATCAGGATCTATCTTATTTCACTTTCAGTTTGTGAATTTGAATGTTTAAATTACATAAAGTAACTTGATTGGTTGAAATGTAATTGCGTGCTGCTAAATAAATTTATGCAGTGGGATAAGCGTTAAAGGTAGACTGCTATTGATAAGAGAGGCAAAAGTAGTTTTGAAGTGTCAGTTACCTCTGAATATTAAGATAAAGAAGCTTTATTAAACGTTGCATATCCGAAACAAATAACATAAAGTCTGTAGAGCTTTTATTGCGACAAACAAAGTATCCTTTAACAAATACTTACCTGCCTTCATTTATCTTCCTATGACAACCCCTGATAATGCGAGCGTCAGCCAAGGGAGCTCCCAGTACCACTTTTCACGCCTTTGGTTTTGGCGCAGCCGGGGATCAAACCCACTACCTCCCATTCCCGAAGCGGACGCTCTACCACTGAGCTATTGGGGCCTGAAGGTGTGCCATTCCTCATAAATCATTGTTTTGTAAAAAAAAAAAATTCTATAATGATAATATTATTTGTAAATAGAGGATCTTGCATGAGCAGTCATTTGATATTAATTTTATTGAACAAGCATCTGGTGAGTTTCATGAATTAAATATGAAATGACCATGAGTGTAAGATTCTGTTTTTCATATAACAACATTAAATCAGATGTTACATGTATCTGCAAAGAACTTTAAAAGAAAACATGGTTATCACAGGCATCATCATGAAGTTACGTGCCAGTAGCTATGTGTAATGACACATGGTCATATTTTCATAATGTTAACAATTCCATGTAATGAACACCTCTCTAAACCCCACTTCATTTAGAGAAAACTGGGGTTTATGGGGGTAAACATTATTTTTCTTATTTCTGCTCCAAGACATAGGTTGTGGATACTCGTTAGAACCGCCTCTGCGAGGCGGTTCTAACGAGTACCCACAACCTATGTTTGCAATATAAATAAGAAAAATATCTCAGATATTCATCAGACAATTAGCCATTCTGGAGATGTGAAATATGTGCTATGTCGCACGGGTGTGTTATCGTAATGTATGACATAAGATTATCAACTAAATAACAGTGATATTATATGATGTAAGAATGCTTCTATTGTTTCAGGGCGAGAGACTACTAAATGTTACGTTACAGAGAAGTTGTCAGGCTACCTCATCAGCCTGGCACCCAATAAAGAAAATAATAGCTGTCGGTTTTGAGAATGGAGAATTGTTGATATGGAATGCCACTGACCATGAGCTGTTTGAGGGCCTACCTCTACATAAACATGCTATCACAGTGCTTCATTGGAGCTCAAGCGGATCCAGGCTTGTCTCTGGAGATAAGGTGAGAAATGGATACTCCTGTTATTCTTTCTGTCAGTTTGAAGAGAAAACACTATTATGGCTTCCTTTTCTGTAATCTAAGAGTCTAAACGAGGTTGTCTTTCTTTTATCCCTTGTCCTGCTGAACTCAATAACCTGGGACCAGTTGTTCAAAGCATCGTTAGATTAACAAGCTTGTCAGTGGTCATATTGTTAAGTGTTCTAGCAAGTTCAATATCTAAAATTTTGTTATTTTTGCTGAAAAAATGTGAGCAGCTTTTGCACATGCAAAAGCTGCTCACAATTGTTCAGCAAAAATATTAGCATATTTGCCATAATAAATGTTCAAAGTTTTAATGATACGTTAACTAACAAGGTTATTAGTTTTAAACAACTGGCCCCTGTACTTTTGCTAACAGTGTAGATCCCTATCAGATCCATCTGATCAGGATCTAAACTGTTTGTCATTCAGTTTCTCAAATTTGAATGAATACATCATAGCAAGTAATATGATTGGTTGATAGTCAGAAATGGGTGTGACAAAGTTTATTCAACAGAACAAGGGTTTAGAGTTGGCACCTGTTGATAAGGAAGACAACAATAGTTTTGTAGGATTTGCCTCACTTGAAAATGCAGCCATCCTGTTTATAGGGCATTAACTTCATTCTTGGGGTGCTATTGATGGTCAAAACAGAAAATATCCAAAAACAGTGACAGTGTCAGTATTTTACTTACCGGGTAATATTTATCCTGCAGAATGAATTAATTTAGCTATGTGACCTATTTATGACTATCTCTATAATCCAATCAAATTACTTTATATAATGTATTCATGCAAACTGAAAGAAAGTGTAGATCCTGATCAATGGCTTCTGAAGTAGCCAATTGCTTCTGGAAAAGCCATCTGATCAGGATCTACACTGTTTGCAGTGGTAGGGTTCAGCAAGACAAGGGTTGATTAAATGGTTTAATGTGTGCCAAGTTGCAGTAAAGTATGACCCACATCTTGAGAAAACCTGTTTTGCCATTTGAGAACAACACATGCACATCCTTGCATATGATAAATACATTTGTGTTGTACAATAGCCATAGCCCCAGATAAAAGGTGGTATCCACAACATTATTTTCTAACTTCTGCATGGAAACTTGGGCTGTGGGTACTCATTTGAAGTTTCATATTACTTTTCTTATTTGTGCATGAAAACATGTTGTGGGTACTCATTGGAAGTGCCTCACTGAGGATTAGTTGTCTTATTTTCGCACAAAAATCTGTTGTGGGTACCTTGAGGTGCTTTTAATGAGTACCCACAACATATGTTTTCCTACAGAAATAAGAAAAATATCAGTACTTTTCGGATGAAAAAAGCACCTTATCTTGAGCTAGGATAGCTCTAGCTTCTGTGTTTAGAATATTTTAACCCTTGTTCTGCTGATCCCGGATGTGCCTTTTCTTTGAAACAATGTAGATCCAGATCAGATGGCTTCTGAAGAAGCCATCTGATCAGGATCTACATTGTTTGTCATTCAGATTGTGAATTTGTTGTAATAATTTGCTACACATAATCTGATTGGTTGATAATCGGTAGTGGGTGTGGCATATATGAATATTCAGCAGGACAAGGGTTAAGACTTGATAGTATGTGTAGATGAAGAGGCCAATCACACTCCCCATTGACAGGTTTACACCTGATGAGCCTCGTATATATTTCAGTCAGGTGTAGTGATGGTATGGAAGGCTGATGGTAAAGGAAGGTTACAGCAGAATCCTCTCCACCAGCATCATTGTCAGGAACCACTCACACAGATCTTGTTCCGACCCCTCCCACCTCCAGACCCTGCCACGTAAGTCTTTCTATACAATACACTGGAGAGTGTGCACATGGGAAACTGAGCAATTTTCAGACTTTTGCAGTCTGTGAACCTTTATTCCTTTCCAACAGAAAATGTGTAATTCAGTTTCTATATAAGTACTTACATATATTTTAACAGTTACTGCCAGTTAATACATTGGTGTTTGGTTAGAAATATTTAGCAAAAGCATACTGAGGCATATTTCTGACAATTTAAACCAAATTTATTTAAATTTCTATGACTTAAAAAACAACTTTAAGAAAAAATATATCTTGAAATGTTGTCTATGTTGTTTTCAAGAACATGTTTCTTCTATTAAGTCATCCTACAGAGTTAATTGGAACTGAAAAAAAAAAGAAATAATTTACTTCTATTAGGCAAAATCTTTTCCATAGAAACAGAGAAGGTGGGTGTTTTTAGATAATTAAAGGATAATTTTTGTCAGTTTTCCATAAAATCCTATGTTGTGGGTTTTCATAAGAGCCACCTGGGGGTAGTGGTTTAAATGAATACCCACAACTTAGGTTTTTATGGAGAAATTAGGAATACCGTCTCTGGGACAAATTCTTTCCTTTACCAGTTCACCCCTGTTGGTAAAGGAGACACAACATGGTTGGCTCTCAAAAAAAAAAAAACATTTCTCTTAAACGCTTCCAAAATCTGTCTGTATGGCATTATGGGTGAGTATTGAGGATAATAAGAAGATAATCCTTTTCTTATTTATTCATAACAAACTTTGTTGTGGGTACTTGTTAGAATTGCCTCAATGAGGCAATTCTGACAAGTATCCACAACATCAGGTTTCTTAACCCATTTAGTACCGGAAACCACAAAACCGGCACCCTAGCAAACAGTGCAGTCCCAGATCAGATGCCGCAGAACGCGGCATCTGATCAGGGCCTACACGGTTTGCAAAACCTTCAGCCATTTTCCAAATAAATTTGGAAGAAAACACAACCTGACACGGCCCATAGGGGCTTGAAGAAATATATGGGCTGCATGATGCTTCCACGCAGAGCTGAATCAGGACCGCACACTAGTACTGGTAAACAGCTTAGAGGATCTAAGCCTGTCCAGGAACCGCGGTGCAAGGCGGACCGTCCATGCTAATAAACCCTGTTGGTTTCATTGGGCGATAGGGCTTGAGATGTCATTTCATCTCAGTGTCGGGTAAAAGTCACACAAAATTGGAAGCAACGTCTCCAAAATGACCTTTATAGTGTTGATGGGGATGTTAAATCTCAAATCAAACAAACAACCTGTTACCCCTAAATTTTGAAATGAATTTGTGCCATATATGAGGAAGAAGATTCCATTTGGTACAAAAAGGGTTAAATGGATTAAAGAAAGTTATCCTTTAATTATCATTTAAACTCTGTCTTCTCTGAAGCTGTGATTATTTTTTACAGGGATATATCACAGCTGGCCAAAGCAGCTGTAAGTGGGGACGAGGCAGCTTTAGATATGTTCAACTGGAAGAAGGGCAAAAGCAATGCAAAACTGTCCAGCTCTCCTTTCGCCCCCGCTGAATCGCTGTCATTCTTTGTGGGTGGAGCCAGTGGTGAGTAGTGTATGCCATAAAAAATACACCACTGTATTATAAAGATGTTGTAAGGGTCCAATGCAGAAACGGTGTCAGTTAACAAAAATGCATACCATAGATTTTATAGAAAAATGACCGTCTGTGGTCATTTTCTATATAATTTATACATTTTCTTTTTAGCTCACCTGTTATGTAGTGACAAGGTGAGCATTTGGGATCACTTTTTGTCCGTCGTGCATCCGTGCGTGCGTGCGTGCGTGCGTCCGTAAACTTTTCTTCAAACGACATCTCCTCCTAAACCACTGATTGTATTTTGACCAAACTTCACAGGAATGATCCTTAGGTGGTCCCCTTTCAAAGTTGTTCAATGGTTCCGGTCAGTTGCACATATAGGTCACAGTAGCCAAAAATAGATTTTTTTCACCGCAAACTTAAAAAATCTTCTTCTCTGAAACCGCAAGGCCCAGGTCTTTGATATTTGGTATGAAGCTTCATCTAGTGGACCCCTACCAAGATTGTTCAAATTATAGTGCTGGGGCCAAAAATGCCCCCGCACGGGGGCCCTTTGGTTTTACATGGGCTTATATAGGGAAAATCTTTAAAAATCTTCTTCTCTGAAACCGCAAGGCCCAGGTCTTTGATATTTGGTATGAAGCTTCATCTAGTGGACCCCTACCAAGATTGTTCAAATTATAGTGCTGGAGCTAAAAATGTCCCCGCACGGGGGCCCTTTGGTTTTACATGGGCTTATATAGGGAAAATCTTGAAAAATCTTCTTCTCTGAAACCACAAGGCCCAGGTTTTTGATATTTGGTATGAAGCTTCATCTAGTGGACCCCTACCAAGATTGTTCAAATTATAGTGCTGGGGCCAAAAATGCCCCCGCACGGGGGCCCTTTGGTTTTACATGGGCTTATATAGGGAAAATCTTTAAAAATCTTCTTCTCTGAAACCGCAAGGGCCAGGTCTTTGATATTTGGTATGATGCTTTATCTAGTGGAACCTCACCAAGATTGTTCAAATTATAGTGCTGGAGCTAAAAATGTCCCCGCACGGGGGCCCATTGGTTTTACATGGGCTTATATAGGGAAAATCTTGAAAAATCTTCTTCTCTGAAACCACAAGGCCCAGGTCTTTGATATTTGGTATGAAGCTTCATCTAGTGGACCCCTACCAAGATTGTTCAAATTATAGTGCTGGGGCCAAAAATGCCCCCGCACGGGGGCCCTTTGGTTTTACATGGGCTTATATAGGGAAAATCTTGAAAAATCTTCTTCTCTGAAACCGCAAGGGCCAGGTCTTTGATATTTGGTATGACGCTTTATCTAGTGGAACCCTACCAAGATAGTTCAAATTATAGTGCTGGATCTAAAAATGCCCCCGCACGGGGGCCCTTTGGTTTTACATAGGCTTATATAGGGAAAATCTTGAAAAATCTTCTTCTCTGAAACCACAAGGCCCAGGTCTTTGATATTTGGTATGAAGCTTCATCTTGTGGACCCCTACCAAGATTGTTCAAATTATAGTGCTGGGGCCAAAAATGCCTCCGCACCAGGGCCCTTTTGTTTTACATAGGCTTATATAGGGAAAATCTTTAAAAATCTTCTTCTCAGAAACCGCAAGGCCCATGTCTTTGATATTTGGTATGAAGCTTCATCTAGTGGACCCCTACCAAGATTATTCAAATTATAGTGCTGGGGCCAAAAATGCCCCTGCACCAGGGCCCTTTTGTTTTACATAGGCTTATATAGGGAAAATCTTGAAAAATATCTTCCCTGAAACTGCAAGGCCCAGTTCTTTGATATTTGGTATGAAGCTTCATCTTGTGGACCTCTACCAAGATTGTTCAAATTATAGCCCTGGGGCCAAAAATGCCCCCGCTCCGGGGCCCTTTGGTTTTACATAGACGTACATAGGGAAAATCTTGAAAAATCTTCTTCTTTGAAACCACAAGGCTTAGGTCTTCGATATTTGTTATGAAGCTTCAGCTAGTGGACCTCTATAAAGATTGTTCAAAATTTTAGCCCTGAGACCAAAAATGCCTCCGCCATGTGGCCCTTTGGTTTTACATAGACTTATATAGGGAAAATCTTTAAAAATCATCTTCTCTGAAACACAAGGCTTAGGTCTTTGATATTTGTTATGAAGCTTCAGCTAGTGGACCTCTACCAAGATTGTTCAAATTATAGCCTGGGGCCAAAAATGCCCCTGCTCCGGGGCCCTTTGGTTTAACATAGACTTATATAGGGAAAATCTTGTTTTACATAGACTTCTATATGCAGGGTAAACCTTTAAAATCTTCTTCTCTGAAACCAGAAAGCCCAGGTCTTTCATATTCGATATGAAGCTTCATCTTGTGGACCTCTACCAAGATTGTTCAAATTATAGCCCTGGGGCCAAAATTGACCCTGCCTGGGGCCCACTTGTTATACATTGGATCAGGTGAGCGAACCAGGGCCCTCTGGGCCCTCTTGTTTTATCTATCATTAAATTGTTTTGTATCCAAAGCAATGTTATAACAATGTTATAAAGAGGTTTAAGTGTGCTAAAATTCAAGCAGACTCCTTGATCGGCTAGTATAATGTAATAGTAGGATTCTTATCAGGTTGTAGAGTAAACTAGCTCCATGTATGAAAACACCAATAGAATGCAATTTGATGTTCACAGTTGCTAACCCATTTTTATGCCCCCACCATTCAAATGGTGGGACGAGCATATAATTTTGCTTCTGTCCATTCATCTGTCCATTTCTATCCCTGTCTTCGTCCTTGTCCGAGATGGCATTTGCAATTTGCATTAAAGTTTTCTTAATTGCGCTAAAAGGTGGGGGCATTTCCATCCCTGTCCATGTTTGAGATGGTATCAGCAATTTGCATTAATTGTGCTACCAGGTGGGGGCATCTGTGTCCTTAGTCTTTCTTTGTCATTTGAGAAAGTACTTTGGGAAAAATTGATCCATACAGTTTTAGTAGATAATTAATCATATACAGTCCTACCTGCACTAAAGACCACCTCTCTTTTGAACAGCATTCACCTGCCTTTAATGGCCATTTTTAGGTCCCCATCAAATAAATGACATGTATTGAGCAAGCACCTCCGACCTGCAACTGCCTAAATAAGTCCAAAATTGCATGAAGATCTTGCTTACGGAGCTGTATCATATTTTAAATTTTCACTCCTGTATTAAGTATGTAAATAGGCATTTTCAATCAAAGGTTAAGCATCGATGAAATGATTGTAACAAGTGCCCACCACATAAATTTCATCGAGAAATAAGAAAAATGATTGCTTAGTGTTGTCACACCGAGGACACTTTCCCAAAAACAAATTTGCCGTTATAAAGAATCTCAATAAGGAGTAGTATGATAGGTAATATAAAGGGCTTTTCCAGGTAATATAAAGGGCAAGAAACAACTGTTGTGGGCATTTGTTAGAATTGCCTTGCAGAGGCGATTTTACCAAATATCCACAACATTTGTCAATGAAGTAACAAATTCAGTATTCTTGAATATCTCCATTCACCCTCCCATCTTGTGCTAAGGATTCATTCCTGTGAAATTGTCGCTGTAAACAGTTTTGTCATTTTGTCAGATGTCAGGATAAAGAGAGTTATCTCTACCTCCTTACCTGAGAAGCCTGCAGTGGTGTAGTGGTTATGCCACTCAGCTCATACACCAGGGGCTGTGTGTTCCATTCCAGGCTTCTTTGGACTTTCGGGTGAGTCTTTAAAATAGAGGTCCCATCTCCATATGACCTTAGTTGTTTTGGGAATGTTAAACTTAAACACACACACATCTCCTTATCTTAAAACAGAGGTCCCATCTCCATATGACCTTAGTTGTTTGGCGGATGTGAAACTTAAATACACACACATCTTATCTTAAAACAGAGGACCTGTCTCCATATGACCTTAGCTTTTTTGGGGATGTTAAACTTAAACACACACACATCTCCTTATCTTAAAACAGAGGTCCCGTCTCCATATGACCTTAGCTGTTTGGTGGATGTTAAACTTAAACACACACACATCTCCTTATCTTAAAACAGAGGTCCCATCTCCATATGACCTTAGTTGTTTGGCGGATGTGAAACTTAAACACACACACATCTTATCTTAAAACAGAGGACCCGTCTCCATATGACCTTAGCTTTTTTGGGGATGTTAAACTTAAACACACACACATCTCCTTATCTTAAAACAGAGGTCCCGTCTCCATATGACCTTAGCTGTTTGGTGGATGTTAAACTTCAACACACACACATCTCCTTATCTTAAAACAGAGGTCCCATCTCCATATGACCTTAGTTGTTTGGTCGATGTTAAACTTAAACACACACACACACATCTCCTTATCTTAAAACAGAGGTCATGTCTCCATATGACGTTAACTGTTTTGGGGATGTTAAACTTAAACACACATACATCTCCTTATCTTAAAACAGAGGTCCCATTTCCATATGACCTTAGCTGTTTTTGGAATGTCAAACTTAAACACACACACGCATCTTATCTGAAGCTATGAAAGCTATTTTACCTAATTTTTGCAGGTGGAGTGTACTTTGTGAGTGAAGCTGGACAGTGTACCCAGGCATTCACAACAGATGGTCCTGTGTTGAAACTCCTGTATTATGAGGAGAAAAATGTTCTTATCACAGTAACAGAGAACCTGGCTCTCACCCAGCATGCTGTGATGCCTGAGGGAGAAACCAAAGAAATGATGAAGGTAAGTGTAGTACAAAAAGCGTGACGCCATATAAGGGGGAGTAATGAGAATAATTAAGGGGAATGGGAACACCTGGCAGATTTTTCTGCCATTTTTCAAAGGGAGACAACTTTTGGGACTTTTTTTTTTTTTTTTTGGTTTGGGTTTTACAGCCCTATCAAGATTATTTCACTCATATCGAGCCTATCGTTATTCAGAGGTGGGCGAAAACCGTAGTACCCAGAGAAAAATCACCAGACCTTCCATTGCAGAACTTGGCGTCTCACACATGGCCCGAGCAAGGCTCACTTTTGGGACTTCCTGACCGCTTTTGTATAAGCCCTGTCCCACTGAAACAGGGGTCTAGTCGTAAAGGAAAGAATTTGCTCCTCAGGAGCAAATTCTTTCCTTAAAGAGTTGACCCATATTCACATCAGAGACAAAAATACTTTTGAAGGTGTTGCCTCCCCTGAAGGTATACCCATTCCCCTTAAGGGGGAGTTTTGCTTATTACTCCTTAGAAACCTGTGTTGTGGGTACATGTTAAATTGACCCTCTTGTGTTTAGGAAAAAATAATAAAAAATTATCCTGTATTTAGCCTTGATACTTGCCCTTATCTCGGAGGTATGGAGTAGTATACATATATGATATACATTCCGTTATGATCCTAAGTATTGGGACAGATAAGCCTGAGCAAACAGTGCAGACCCAGATCAGACGGGTCTGATCAGGGTCTACAATGTTTCCCGCTATGCACATTTTGGATTCCTTCCTAGATCATGAAACAAATTTGTTAAGGCCAGAACAAACTATATGTGTGGTTCCTATTACATGGTTTTCAAAAATAGGGTAGGTAGGTAGGAAAATTATTTTATTTTTTATTTTTATTTTTTTTTTCTCACCTTCTATACTATGCTACACACTGCACTTATTTTTGTTATATTGTTTTGCTTTTGTTGTATAATTGTACTTGAAAACATTGTAAACAAATAAAAGTATAATTAATAATGCTTAGTTTTCATCCATATTGTCCTAATTGTTACAAAAGTAAGGGTGTTCTTCAGTCAGAACAAAGTATTTGGATTAGACATCCTGTGTATGTGTTTGCCTTTTACAAAAGGTCAGCCTTTGGGACTTGCTGTTCTAGTGAAGGTTGCTTTATCTTGAATAATGTTGTAACTGTTATTGTACCATATATACATTGAAGATAAATGTAAAAGATCAAAAGATCAAGATGAAATGACAGACTAAACGGATATCAGAAATATGTTCTATAAAACGGTTATCCTTTGGAAGCAAGGAATACACCACAGAACTGAAAAATATGGAGTGTATATATGTTTTTTGGGCCAGACTAGCTAGTTTCGGCCAATTAGCCTCATCAGTGACCCTCAGATATTTTCAAAATTCCACAATGGAATCAATGATCCCAAAGGACAAGAAATTATAATCTACACTATGATGTAGGGCAGGGAGACGTTTTACCGCCGCCACACATTCCCACACACCAGCTGTAGTGAAGTTAAATATGTTCTATAAAAGGGTTATCCTTTGGTAGCAAGGAACCATGCCATTGAGGTGGTTGTAATAAGAAACCACACTGTACATGTATGTTCTGGAGCAGAGATTGGAAAAAAAATATATCCCCAGTTAAGTCTGCTTTCCCCTTTAACTAGGGGCATGCAAGGGTGAGCAGGGATAAATAAGTTCTGAATAGTTAGATCCTCTGGAAGCAAAGAATACACCAAATAAACGAAAATAGCAGACTCGGTTTTATTGAGTCTGTTCATCTCAATGTCGGGTAAAAGTCCTACAGCATTGGAAGCAACGTCTCCAAATGACTGTGTTGACGGGAACGTTAAACCTCAACGTTGACCAAAATATAACAACGTCATACCTGTTTAAAGAATGGATATTTTAGACTCTTTTTTTAGCAATAGATTGTTGCCTGTTTGATGGTTTACCGCTAATCCCGCTGTTTATTGTTCCAAATTATCTCACTTTAAGATTTGATGACCAGTGTACATGTAAGTGATACCAATTAAACCATTAGGTGTGAAAGTTTACCTGATCAGTGTTATCATGTGGATATGCGGCCAGTCTGATCGGCGAGTGTCTAAACTTTCCGAGAAATGAAACCTTGTGAACAATAAACTCACATCAGACTGTGCAGAACTTCAAGCTGATCTGAGTCTTTTCTGTGCGCGCATACGCATTCAGTGCATTTCTCGGAAAGCATTTCTGATGTCACCATCATATGACATCCTAGCTCATTAACTACCGTCTTTGTTGGACATATATTACAACAGGTTAAACTGCTTCCTGCACTCACGAAAAAAAATTTCTTTTAACGTAAGATCAGCCTGTACATCGAGCTCTTCGTTTGCTGCTCACTGCATATCCCAGAAGCCATACTACAACAGGTTTGAACAAAGAGCAAAGACTGATAAGACTGCGCAGGCTGATCTGTGACTTCACCTGTCGCACAGTTTTACTGTCATGTTTTCCAAAAATTGGATGCGAAGACCGTGTGTGCAAACTATCGATGACGTGTTATTGAAAAACGTGGGAAAATTTCAGACTGCAACAAATGCACGTTCAAAATGACGGCGGGAAATCAAGCGCGGCATGACAAAAACTATATATGTGTGGCCAGCGAAGACTACGATCATCCTGCGCATCTGTGGAGGCTTAGCTTTCTGTTCATGGAGATAGTGAAAATACTTGAGAGATTTACACAAGCTGTCTGCATTATTGATGTTTGTTGAAGCGTGCACACTTGTCTGATTATCGCTACAGGTGGTAAAACATGATTTGGATAATTTTTATTGTCACAAAAGTAATCTGATTATTGAGAGGGGTCATACCGTCACGGTTTGCATACCGCAAGAAATGTGCGCCATTGTCCTTTTTTATGCGTCCGAGACATGGATTTTATGCAGCTTGCGCTTCCGAAAACAAATTGCATTCAGAATTTGTGGGTTCCGACCGCTTCCTAATTTTGCCTCTCTTACCGGTACATGGAAAATACCTGTTGATCAAAGGAGACAACAGACGTTTTACCCTCTGGTAGTAGTTTTTTCTTATTTATTTTGTTTCCGGTGGTGGTTCTGTTGGCTTGCATGAACGATCTTGAATGTGCTAAGTACTGGAGATTTTGGATTATAATTATGGGTTATTTCAAAGCGTCGGCTTCTTCAGAAGTAGCCACGTGCCATATCCCTGACCCATTTGAACTGTAACTGGCTAATTGTTATTGATTTTCACAGGCCACTTACCGTTAACTGACAGCTCGCGGTAATTGATAAAAAAAAAAACAGCTTTTAAATAGCGATGCTTACGATATGCATTTTTATTCTAGGCTCACAGTTATTTAGAGACAAACACGGATGTGTTTGATGTTTTTTGTTTTGTTTTGTTTTTGCAGACGCACACCATTTTCATGCGTAAATACGACCAGATTGTCCTTTAATGAAAGCGCTTTTTAATGAATATGTACTTAAATACTTTAACCATGAAAAATTGAAAGACCGTTTTTGCACATAAAATGTTTGGAATGTTCATGATAGAAAAAATAATTAGGGTCGGCGGGAAAAAGCTAGGCACGGTCGGGTATCCGGAACCACACATATATTTTATATTGGCCTAAGGAGAATTAAAGCAAGACCCCAAAGTGTCAGAATTTCTTTGATTTTTACGGTACACAGAACTTAAACTTGAAAGGATTTCTTTCTGACTAATGAATGCTGGTTACACTAAGAAGTAAGAAGTTTAACCTAGACATGGTGGCATGTCAAATGTTCACAGATATGTGTATGTCCCCTGTCTGTTTGTTTGTTGGTTTGTTCGTGGACAACTTTAACTTTGGTCATAACTTGTGTACCGTTGGATGTAGAGTATTCATATTTGGCATGAAAGTTTCTTGTGACAAGAGCTTCATATTCATGCAAAAAAATTTGACCTTTGACCTACTTAAAAGAAAAAAAATAACATTGGTCATAACTTTTGGAGTGTTTGGGATACAGCCTTCATATTTGGCATGTATGTTCCTTGTGACAAAAGCTTTACATTCATGCAAAAAATTTTGACCTGTGACCTTGACCTTTGACCTACTTAAATTAAAAAAATAGCATTTTGGTCATAACTTTTGAACCATTTGAGATACAGCCTTCATATTTTGCATGTAGGTTCCTTGTGACAAGAGCTTTAAATTCACACAAAAAAATTTTGACCTTTGACCTTGACCTTTGATGTACATAAAAGAAAAAGTCAACATTGGTCATAACTTTTGAACCGTTTGAGATACAGCCTTCATATTTGGCATGTAGGTTCCTTACAACAAGAGCTTTACGTTCATGCAAAAAATTTTACCTGTGACCTTGACCTTTGACCTACTTAAAAGAAAAAAATTAACATTTTGGTCATAACTTTCAAACCGTTTGGGATAGGGCCTTCATATTTGGCATGTAGGTTCCTTGTGATAAGAGCTTTACATTCATGCAAAATTTTTTGACCATGACCTTGACCTTTGACCTACTTAAAAGAACAAATAAAATTGTTCATAACTTTTGAATTGTTTAAGATAGAGCCTTCATATTTGGCATGTAGGTTCCTTTTGACAAGAGCTTTACATTCATGCAATTTTTTTTACCTATGACCTACTTTAAAGAAAAAAAATATTATTGTTCATAAATTTCGAACCATTTAAGATAGGGCCTTCATATTTGGCATGTAAGTACCTTGTGCCAAGGGCTTCCCACTCAAACCAAAAATCAAGTTGAATTCAGCACCAACCTTACAAAAGCTATTTAGCAATCATGAGGTAGTCTGAGTTCTTATTCCATGATAAATATTGCCCTAAAGTTTAACTCAATGCTTAGCAACAGATAAGGTTTGTACCTTGTAATAATTGAAGGATAGTTTTTCTTATTTCTCTGTATAAACGTATTATTTGGGTATTCATTAGAACCGCCTCACCGAGGCAGTTCTAATGAATACCCACAAAAAAGGTTTTTATGGAGAATTGACATAATTGTTTATGGATAATTGACATAAACTATCCAAATACCAACCTTATCTGTTGCTATGACAGCATTATCTTACACCTGCAAGTTAGAGTTGACTTGTTCTATATTTGCAGGTGAAACTGAGTGGGCGTGGTGAGAAACCTGTGATAAACTGGGCTGGTAAAGGAATACTGGCTACTGCTACTGGGGAAGCCATGATCAGGTGCTGAAACATATTCTACTACTTATCGCTTTGAAAATAGATAGAGGATCTTACACGAGTGGTCATTTCATATGAAATTTATGAAACGAGCCTTTGGCGAGTTTCATAAATTTCATATGAAATGATCACGAGTGTAAGATTCTGTTTATCATATGACCACTTTAAATTGGATTTTATCGCCTTTAAATTTGGCAAATTTTCCACAAAAATTGCATGGTTGACATGGACGTCGTCATGATGTTACTTAATCGCGACAAAGTGTTATTACACGTGTGGTCATACGATTTTTATTACACGACCTTATCCACTGCTTATCAACGACGTCATATGATAAAGGAGCTTATGCTTATGCAATTATGAAACGAGTCCTGGGGAGTTTTATAAATTTCATATGAAGTGACAAGTATCACATAATGATTTTTAACCCATTTTCTACCGGAAAACCAAAAACAGGTACCTTGGCAAACATTGTAGGCCCAGATCAGCCACCCTAAAATGCGGTGTCTGATCATGGCCTGAACTATTTGCAAAACGTCAGGGATTTTCCTACCCTTCAGAATCAGGGTCCAGGGACCGCTGGATTTGGGAAAAACAGCTCGCTAATATTAATAGTTGGGATTTTAAATCAGTTGTAACTTTGTCAATTTTGGTTCAATTTTCATGAAATTTTTATCAAAATATAGCACAACATCAGAAATTGGGAAATTTGTTATAAAATTTGGGAATATCTGTCTCTAAATTGGGAAAAATAGGGGGGCCAATTACTGGCCCCGCAGTTGCACTAGGAAAATCCCTGAACGTTCAGCTATTTTCCAAATATATTTTAAAGATAACACTGTTACACAACATGTTACCCCTAAATTTCGAAAAGCTCTCCTGCCATACATAAGGTGGAAGATTCCATCTGGCACAAAAAGGGTTAATAAGATTTTATTGGCAAAGCAGTTAAAAAGATTTCAGAAGAAATCATAGGGTTGTCATGGATGGAGTTGTGATGTTAAACAGGAGTAACCATGTGTTATTACCTATGTTGTCCTATCTTTTTAATGGCATGACGTTATCCTATAAAACACTATGATGTTATGTGTTAAAAAATAATGATACATTTTAAAGTATTATTAAGGGGAATGGATACACTTTCAGGGGAGGCAACTCCTGCAAAAGTATTTCTGTCTCCCATGTCAATAGGGGTCAACTCTTAAAGGAAAGAATTTGCTCCTTAGGAGCAAATTCTTTAAGAGTAGACCCTTTTTCCATTGGGACAGGGCTTATAGTATAGTGAACAGGAAGTCCCCAAAGTTGTCTCCCTTTGAAAAATGACAGAAAAATCTGCCAGGTGTTCCCATTCCCCTTAAAGTGAATGGCTAAAATCGTCAACAGGCTGGCAGATAGAGTAGATCAAGATGAGGCGCCTCATAATGAGCTGTCTCAACTGGATTAACAGTCTTTGCTCAGTTTTCTTGTCTACAGGGATGATAGCTACTGCTTTTGACAACTATATTCTTGTTAATTTGTAATAGAGCATTTCTTTGTGTATAACACTTTTTTTTTCAAACAAAAAGGTTGATTAAAATGTGTTGGATTTAATGTAGAAGAACTGACAAAAACATTTTCCTCAAACTTACTGAAGTCACATAGTCACGAAAACTAACGACAGTGGCAATAAAACACATACCGGCCCCGATAGCTCAGTTGGTAGAGTGTCCGCTCCGGGGAACGGGAGATCTCGGGTTCGATCCCGGGCCGCGACATACCAAAGTCGTTAAAAATGGTACTAGCTGCTCCTCATTTGGCACTCAGATTTACGGGGTAGATCTAGGACTGGTCGATCCAGTGTCAGAATAATGTGACTGGGTGTTGTATCATGTAATGTGTCTGGGACATGATACTTCAGTGAGGCAGCACTATAAACGTGAGCATTGAGCTCCCTGTCGCAACCAGACACCGTCGTGATATGACTGAAAAATTGTTGAAAGCGACATTAAACCCGAATTCACACACACACACACACACACTGCATAAAACACAGTTGAAAGGCAGCAGTCATTTTGTCTATGTATGTTGCTACAGCAGAACTTTGTTTTATGTGCCTGTGATGACCTGTTTCTTTTACAGAATGTGGGATATAGACAATGAAGAGAATTATATTTTAACCCTGGAAGGTCATAGTGGTTATGACCAGAATGAGACAATAACTTGTATACATTATTCTGACAGAAAAGGTGAGTAATTTCAGTTTTGTGTTCCGAATTTGCCGTCACAACATAATAATAGAAAAAATCATTATCATGGAAGAAAATGATTTTATTATCACTTGAGATCTGTTTTAATTGTTTGTTAGCTCTTTGAGATTATTTTTTGTACCTGCTTTAAGCATGTTTCAATAGTGGAGGTCAGTTTTCCGTTCGTCAGTGCACCTGTTTGTCAATCAGTGGCCAGTTGTTCAAAACTAATGATATTGTTAGTTAACATATCGTTAACACTGATTATTAAATATGGCAAATATACTCAAATTTCTGTAGAAAAAAATGTGAGCAGCTTTTGCAAATGCAAAAGCCGTGCACATGTTTTAGCAAAATCACTAGTGTATTAGATATTGTACTTTAATACTAGAACAGTCAACAATATGACTAATGAGCTTGTTAAGCTATGGTGCTTTGAACAACTGGCCACAGTTTGTCAATCTGGCAACATGTGCATCAACACTAGCATCAGAACAAATGTTGAAGTCAATTTCTCAAGAACTACCATCACAGGGCGACATTGCCTATGGCAGAATTCTTCTTTTCTTAATGGAGCAAACAATGTCTTTCATTAATGTTATGGTGCTTTTAATGCTGGCTACAGTTTTCACTTTTTAACCCAAAACATGTCAATCACGACAGTTGTCATCTGCTTTGACGTCTGCTGGTAACTTTAAAAGTCATTTTTGCAAACAGTGTGGACCTTGTGCACACTGCTCCCATAGGAGCAGTCTGATCAGGGTCCACACTGTTTGCCTGCATGCAAAATTCTGTTTGAAAAGTTTGCAAGAATATGCAGCAGGCGACATAAGCAGACAACATTTTCAGATGCAGTTTTTCGTGGTATCTTAAGGGTTAAAGAGATCCAGTTACAAAACATGTTTTGTACAGAATGAAATAAAGCAGCTTTGATTTGTGTATTTGTTAGACTGTAAGGCAGCCATTTTCTAGGAATCATTTTTTTTTCCAGGCTTTCGCAAAATTCGGTTACACTTGGCACAATTTTGATGTATTCAAGTTCCATTTTCATTGGAATTTAAGAACTAAAAATCTCAAAATAGCTGTTAAAAACGGCATGATTTTTTTTTCTAATTCTGCACTGGTAAAAGTAATTCTAAACTAAAAGACTGAGTGTGATTTTTCTTGGCCATTCTGAAAAAGACCAGGGGCCAGTTGTACAAAGCATCGTTAGCTTAACAAGCTCGTTAGAGGTCAATTGTTAACTCTTTTAGAAAGTACATTATTGTAAATTTTGGTATTTTTTCTGCAAAAATGTGAGCAGCTTTTGCGTCCGCAAAAGCTGCTCACATTTTTTCAGCAAAAATATTAGCAAATTTGCCGTAATAAGTGATCAAAGTTTTAACGATAAGTTAACTAACGACGTCGTTAGTTTTGAACAACTGGCCCCAGGATCCAGTTGTTTAAAGCAGCGTTGGCTTAACAAACGCATTAGAGCTCAAATTGTTAACTTTTATCTAATTTAGTAGGATTTTTCCTGATAAAAGATGTGAGTAGAGTTTGCAAAAGCTGAAATGTGAGCTAGTTGCTCTTAGACAGTCAATAAACTTGATTCCTACATGTAAACTTGTTTGGAGGTCAGCTAGCAAAATCAATAGAATATGTTTATTTCAGCCACACTGGCCGGAGGGACCAATATGGGCAATATAGCACTATGGAAGTATTCCCCACCACTAGGAAAGAAGAAACTGGATGGGGAACAGAAATGGAAACTGCAGACCCCAGCTACAGTAGAGGGGCCAGTTAGACAAGTTATGGTAAGAAATTTGCTCAGCTTTCGAATACCACTGGATATTGAAATAAAGGAAATGAATTCATTTGGAAGGAAGGCAAACCTCAACCTCACCATAACACATTTGTTGGGGTCCAAAGCAGAAACCATGCTAGCTAAATTCCAAAACTGCCTGTTAGTAACAATTTTTTATAGCACTGTTCATTACCAAAAAGATGGATACCAAAACTGGAGTGTATGTAACAGGTGTCATATTTTTCAGGCATTTGCAGGATTTCAGGCTTTTAGAGCTTGATTTTTTTCTTGATTTCAGACTTTTAGATTTTTATTTATGTGCATATAGTCAGTTTAAAAAACTATTTAGCCCTTATCCTGCTGAATAAATTTTTTAACCCACACCCATTTCTGACTATAAGTCAACCAAAATACTTAATATTTTCACAAACTGCATTAGAAACAGGGTAGATCTTGATCAGATGGCTTCTTCAGAAGCCATCTGATCAGGATCTACACTGTTTGCAAAGGTAAAAGTTGTGTCTTGTTCAGCAGAATAAGGGTTGAAGCTGCAAAATCGGGGCTTTCAGGCGTAGAAAAGCGTGGTCAGTATGAGGCCTGATGTAATGTACACCGTCTATGTCTCCTCCTGGGGTTAAAGTGAATTGGTAATAAAGACAGAAAGAAAGAAAAGATGTATAGACCATAAATTATACATTTTTGTTTGGATATTTCGCAGTTGTTTAATTGACTTAGTTTTGCCTTTGGACCCAAACAACAATGCTTTGGGCATAAATATAACAGCAATACAGATTTGATACTCATCTGAGTTGAGCCCATTCAGTACCAAAAACACCTGAACGGGTACCTTGGCGAACAGTGCAGTCCCGGCGTCTGATCAGGGCCTACACTGTTTGCAAAAAGTTAAGCCATTTTCCAAATCAATTTTGAAGATAACACAACTGGCACCCCTAAATTTCGAAATGGACTCCTGCCATATATAGTCAAACCTGTCTTAGTGGCCACCTCTATTAAGCAAGCAGCCATTCAGTTCCTAAAAAAGGTATCCATTTGGTACAAAAAGGCGATTCTAATGAGTACACACAACATACCAATATTTAGAGGAGATTGTGAAGATTTCCTTAAATCATTCGAAGAATGTCCCTGACCTCCCGCTATGATTTGAACTACTCCCATCTCAAACAAATTTTCATGGTTCTAAGGGTGTATGAGGGGTTGAAGATCGACTGTATGTTGGTTTGCTCAAGCAGAGGAACTGGGGCCAGTTGTTCAAAACTAATGATGTTGTCAGTTAACGTATCGTTAAAACTTTGATCATTAAATATGACAAATATGCTATAATTTTTGTCAGAAAATATGTGAGCAGTTCACATTTTTTCAGCAGAAGTAGCAAAATTTTCGATATTGTACTTGCCAGAACAGTTAACAATTTGACCACTAACAAGCTTGTTAAGCTAACGATGCTTTGAACACCTGGCTCCTGTTTTGTGAGACGGCTGTTTTATATGTTTCAGTGGGGTTCCAACAAAGACCTGCTGGCTGTGAATACTATTGCTAACGTGTTCATGTTAAATGAGCATGTCATGAGTGCTAGCTTCAGAGATCAGGTAAGAGAAAGCTTGCTATTACACTCTTCTGTAATCCTACACATTTTCTTTTCCCTTTAAGATGAAAAGGTAACCCCTAAACGACAGTCTAAGGAGAATGGGTATCTTTAGGGGATGTAACTGTTTCAAAAATATTCTTGCCTCTCTTGTCAACAATGGTAATTCTTAGAGAAAAAAATTAGTTTCAACTAAGCTGTTTATCCTTTCACTCCCGAGTTTAGGAAGTAAAACCTTCCATCTTTGATTTGGACATTTTTATTCTATTAAATACACCGGTGGTAATCAGGGGAACTAGCTCGAAAATGAGTCAATGGAAATTTGTTCCCTCGACACATCCGGGAACTCTCGTGCTAGCTCCATCACCAGGAAACTTGTAAACAAAGGTAGGTCTCGAAAAGTTTTATCACCATTTTTTCTTTGTAAGCTATTTATAAAAAAATCCAGCAATGTAGTGCCACATAGAAATGATTTAAATTTTTGCTGATTTCAAACTTTCCATGTTTCGTTTCACTAGGGATGTTGCTTCTTGGGGTGTGAATGGCGTTTTTATGACGGAAAATGAAAAATCATCGGCTTAAATTGCCGTGTTGACATAAATTGACAAGTTTTCAGGTCCATGATAAAAAGTTTCCTTTCATTCATACTCCAGCACTGCAAATTTCCATGGCAAATTCTAGCGGGGTACAAAGTTAAATCATTTTATTTTTTTATTTTTTTTCAAAGATTGTGTGAGTACTCTTTTGAACTGCCTCGTTTCAAACAAATACCCATAATCTATGTTTTTGAACAAAATAAGTATAGTACACTGCAACCTTGTTCTAACGCGGGTGGTGGGGTCCAAGAACCCCAACCGCGTTAGTGGTGATCACCGCGTTATAAATTTGGGGGCACCGACAAAAGTCATATCGTTGTCGAGCAATGTGTACCCAACCCACCAACAGTATGAAATTTCAAAATGTTAATTTCAGTGTATTAGTTGTTGAAAAAAGAAAGATCAATAAAAAAAGTGTTCTAATATTACTGGTTGTTTATCTGTTTAATACCATTTATTATCCTTGTCAGACATATGAATCATAATCCCCTATTCACCGTAAGTGTGTAACGGTCCATATGAATGACACTGCTAATGTGTATTATTGGTTTTTTTTATCTGCACTATTGTGTATTGGAGATTTGGCCGTGACGTTTAGTGCACCGACTTACTTTCAAGGTTAAGCAATGACAGGTCACAAAAAACACAGGTAAGGTGACCACTGGGCAAATTTTTTTTTTTTATCATTTTTCACGCCAAAACAGCAATGCAGAAGCTGTTTTCATCTGTGCATCTGCATGTGGTAAATCCGTGGGGCCGTTTGTTGGGGGGAAATCATTATAACGCTGTTGGTCTGTCGCTCCATTTTTTTGCTTTTGTCCGCCAGTTTTGAAAATGGTCATTTTTTTTCCCATTTTTCCGCCGAACTCGGCAGTCAAAATACCATCAGCCAAGACAATGCCTGTATTCTCGCTTATTTACTGAAGTTATCAATACTATTAAACTGTGAATACTCGCCTATGGCTTATTGATAAGACGGCAATTAACTGTGTGGTAAGGTGTGAAAACTAGGTAATCAAGGTATTTGTACCAGTTTGCCTCAATTAATCCCTTTGTAATTGTCACTTGCAGACGCTAAACAGGTAGATTTAGTGCAGTGGACCGTTAATCCACTTGATTGACTGAAATTATTACTGCTTCTTTTTTCACAGGTTTGAAACCAATACACAATAGTTTTTACCATAATTCATGGGGCAAAAAGTGTTTTTTTTTTTTGCCTTAAATTATAAAAAAAAAACGGGAGCCATGGAACACCCGCGTTATACTGATTTCCGCGCTTAAACGATCAGCACTATAACGAGGTTGCAGTGTATTATTTACACTTTTAACTTCAGCATTTCTCTACACAAAATAGGTTTTACCAGCATGCTCACAACAACACTTTTTAATTTGATGCAGTTTTGATTAAAAGATAATGTTCTGTTATCCTTACAGACTGCTGTGGTACAGTTTGGTCCAAGTTCTCTCAATATAGAGATGTTTTCTACTGGTGCCCATCATGACCTGAAGACAGATATCCAAGTTAAAGGAATTTTCACCACTAAGGTAAGATTAGAAATGAGTTAGAGCTTCAGTAAACCCATTACAAAACTTACAAAAAGACATTATCAGCAAAGATTCAGATCAGTATGTGCATCATGCCAGCCTTGCCTGTCTATCAGTACTTTTTCTTTGAATAGCCCAAATGCTATAGGAGGCCATTGCAAACATTGTAGGCACAGATCAGACTGTATGAATGTGCCAGCTGATTTGAGTCTTTCCTGGTCATGCAGGCCATCTTGTAGGCTTTGTGATAGGCTGACTCATATCATGAGAATGTCATATAGAGATACACCACAGCTTCATTATAACACATTCATTATAACAGGATTTGGATATAACAAGATTTCAAGATGGATCCAAAAATGTGTAGATTATATAGAAAAATGACCATTAATGGTCATTTTTCTATTTAATCTATACATTTTTGTTTGGCTATAACATGGTTGTTTAACTAGCAGGGTTTCTGCTTTGGACCCCATAAACAGTGTTATAATAAAAGAGATTTGGTGTACATTTTGATAAAAAATTGCCATACACTAAAAACAGTCAAGTTGTTGTTAGTGCTGTTTAAATGACAGTACATATTGGTTTTAGAAACCAAATCTATTACGATATGCACGACATAGACAATATTTAGTTCATGTGTATGACATAATAAAATAGATAAAAAAGATCCTAGCTGACTCTGCCTGATGCGAAAGCTTAGAACTAGAACAGTTTGTTTCGATGTCAGGATAATGTGTTTCCTGGAATACCATTTTTGGCATCTTTGGCATTACATTCCAATGAGATGGTACTATAACTATTCAAGAAATGAATGTAATTTTTTTGATGTTCATTGAAGTGTGAATAACATTGGGTCACACGTTAACTTAAACTTTTCTTTTGACCAAATGTTTTTCATACTTCAATGAACTTTAAATAAGTTGCCTTTTTACTTAAATTTACATTATTTTCCAAACATTATGGGACGAAATATTCTTGCACACCAGACAAGGAAATCCATGATTTTACCCTGGGATAGAAATTTATGTTCAGACCCTGGTGTTCTGACCCCAAATCGAATATAATCGCGATAAATACACTGGTTGATTACAACCTCATGCGCGGAGTCGTCATGCGTGAAGTCACTAAACATTCCTGTTGTGTCATCACAAAATGGCGGACGTCGGTAACTAAAGTGACAGCAGCATTAAAAATCCGCAATAGAAACGGAAGGTATCCAAGAAAAAGAATCCAGTATGGGTGTGAGGGGTGGATAGAAAAATCTATCCCTCGGGATCACTCTCCGGCATCACTCGGCAAGCCTCGTGATGCCGGACAGTGACCCTCGGGATGGATTTTTCCATCCACCCCTCACACCCATATAAGATTCTTATATTCTGGCTTTGAGGGCTGAAAGTGAAAAAAGAAAGCAATTGCATGAAATTTCTCTATGAAAAGCGAAAGAGCGCCATTGACGCCATAATGTCGCCATCATCAAATCATATTGGAGAAAACCATGGTTTTCTGAGGTTACTTAATGATCATGTGGGCCCTGTCAAGCGATTTTGGTACTTATCGCCTATGCGAGCAGCGAAGGTTCAGGCGAGCCTGTGCATCCGCGCAGTCTCGCCAGAACCTTCGCTGCTCACTCATACAAGCAGTGAATCAAGAGGAACCTTCAGACAGAAAGCCATATCCCTGGCCCCTCTGAATGGCTGGGCATGCGCAGTTAAAATTTGTCATGACGGAATGCTCGAAGACACAAATTCGCTTGTTGGGCTTATGTGATGTCAATGTTATCATTGAGGTATGTACAACATTGTGTCCCAATAGTTGAATCAAGGTTTTTTTTACTATATATACACTGGGAATGAACACTGAGCTTCTTGTCACATCCAATGATAATGTCATCACGAAAACAAGCCTATATAATTTTGACCCCCTTAAACGCCACTTATATACAGTAAACCTGGGGTTTACAGAGGAATACAGTATTTTCTTATTTATGTTTTGAGCAGAAATATGAAAACTATTAGGATTTTTATCTGAAAAAAAAAATCATATAGGTGGTAAAATTTTACCAATATATTTGAATAGGCGTCTTTTCGTAATGTCACAATATCCATATCTTAAACAGCTTGGAATGTAACTTTATCAAATGGTTTACTTGAAATTTGCATTCAAATAATGGCTACAGTCATTAAACATTATTTATGTTGCGTAGGTGCAAAAAGTAACGTTATCAACGTGACATGATGTAATTTCTGTCACACATTAATAACTTATTGACTTTTCACAAACAGAGAATATATGTTATTTTTTAGGATACATCAAATTCACGAACAGTGAAAAATAAAAATCGTATTTTCACTGTTTGAAACAGTGAAGATACAGTATATCTCCGTTATATCGCGTTCCGATATTTCGCAATGTCCAATCTATCGCGGTCGCGCTGTGGATCCCGTTTTTTTTTTTTTTCCCCTTAAAAATTCATAAATAAAAAAAATAGAGTTTTAAGTTGTTAAAATTTATTTAAAACCAGGTTAAACCAGGGGCCAACAGCGTTTGACTTTTCCCGCCCAGCGTCTGCTATTTGGCGCCAAAACATAGCCATTCACGAGATCGCAGAAAAGTCCGTTTTTATTGTGCAAACATCTACCGTTTGATGTAGCTAATTGTCTGAGGAGCGATTAAATCATTGTCACATTGATTGTGGATTAAATTTTATGACAGGAGGATAAACGCCTATTAGAGACATAACTTGACCATATTTTCACACCTTATCGACACGCACCGCAGGGTGGCAATTATATGACAGGGATTAACAATAGTGTCATACTTGAACCGTAATAAATACACAGATGGTTTGTCTCTCAATTGACAGTGCAGCAATTATCGTGATTTACTTACTGGTCTAGTTTTACCGTATTTAAGGATTCAAAAATACTGACAGTTGTAGACGATTTTTTTTACACTTGCCCCCGAAATTAAAACACAATAAAATGATAGTTTAGTTGTTGTATAGTTTTTCGGCAAGCCAAGGGAGACAACTAGAATTGCTTTAGCGCTATGCGCTTATGGTAGTTGCGCCCCTTGGCCGTCAACGTGAGAGACAACCAGGGGAACCCGCAAATTCAAAATGGCGTCCTGTTTTGACATCCTGTTTTGACATTTTAGCAATCACATGTTTTCAGACGCAGATTTTCAGCTGTTCTCGAATGTAAAATAATTGGTAGACATAGTCCCCTTTGTTTGTTCTGTCACTGAGTAATTCTGAACCTACTTTAATGGTGAAATACGGCCGATAGCATTACTGACAGCCATTAGTGTGGAGTGATAAAGGTATCTCACCAAACTATCACCGCGACTTGTATTGGCATCTCGGCAAACTACCGCGACTTATATCGCGCTCCGACCACATCGCGGTTTTCGGGCTATGGACCCCGACTACCGCAATATATTGGAGCTATACTGTATCAATTTAAATTTCACTGAGTAATCTCTATCATTCATTGAAAAGTATGTAAAAAATTGAACTATTCAGCATGGTGACGGTTAATACATGTTCATGTACACTGTGCGGCCCCCGCCCATAGGGGCTTGAAGAAATATATGGGCATGATGCTTCCACGCAGAGCTGAATCCGGCCCGCACACTAGTATTGGTAAACCGCTTAGAGGATCTAAGCCTGTCCAGGAACCGCGGTGCGAGGCGGACCATCCATGCTAATAAACTCATTGGTTTCATTGGGCGACAGGGCTTGAGATGTCATTTCATCTCAATGTCAGGTAAAAGTCCCACAGAATTGGAAGCAACGTCTCCAAAATGACCTTTACAGTGTTGACAGGGACGTTAAACCTCAAATCAAACAAACAAGTACACTGTTATGTTAATGCTGAGATTAACTTACTGCAGGTAAAATCCTATCATTACGATCCTAAGTATTGGGACAGGTAGGCCTAAGCAAACAGCATACCCAGATCAGTCTGACCAGGGTCTACACTGCTTGACATTCCAGCTGCACCTTTTTGACTCCATGATGGATCATGAAACAAACTTGCTAAAATTTTTGGAGAATTACAGTAAATATCAAGTTGTCCGAACTTTTAAGATTTTTTACGGCAGTTAATATTTAAAGTGGTCAAGAGATATAGCAAGCATTGTATGATTGTAGGATTCCTTAGCAGTGTGGAATGGTAGACGGGTGATAATATATGAATACACTGAAGATAAGTCAACTATTAAAGCTTCAGGTGAGTTCCTAGTTAAATGAATATTTAATGGAAGTGGCTATTGACAGCCGGCTGTCGATAGCGAATTCGCTATCGACAGCCGGCTGTCAATAGCGAATTCGCTATCGACAGCTAGCTAAGATATTGAAAGTATATATTTAACTGAATACATGTAATTGAAAACATTCTGCAAGTTATAAATTGATATGAATCAACTCAAATAAGTTAACAAGAGGGCCATGATGGCCCTGGGTCGCTCACCTGATCCATAGAGTAACATGTGGGCCCCGGGGTGGGCCATTATTGACCCCAGGGCTATAATGTGCATAATGTTGAGGAAGGTCTAAAAAGGTGAAGCTTCATACCAAATATCAACAAAGGCTATAATTTGAACAATCTTAGCAAAGGTCCACTAGATGAAGCTAAACACCAAATATCAAAGACTTGTGCCTTGCTGTTTCAGAGAAGAAGATTTTTGTTTTTAAAGATATTCCCCACATAAGCCTATTTAAAACCAAATGGCCCCATGACGGGGGCATTTTTGGCCTCAGGGCTATAATTTAAACAATCTGGATAGAGGTCCACTAGATGAAGCTTCACCAAAAATCAAAGACCTGGGCCCTGCTGTTTCAGCGAAGACAATTTTCAAAGCTTATCTCTATATAAGTCTATGTTAAACCAAAGGGCCCGGGGGCAGGGGCATTTGTGGCCCGAGGGCTATAATTTGAACAATTTTGGCAGAGGTCTACTAGATGAAGCTCCATACCAAATATCAAAGACATGGGCCTTGCAGTTTCAGAGAAGAAGATTTTTAAAGATTTTCCCTATATAAGCCGATGTAAAACCAAAGGGCCCCAGGGTGGGGGCATTTTTGGCCCCAGCACTATAATTTGAACAATCTTGGTAGGGGTCCACTAGATGAAGCTTCATACCAAATATCAAAGACCTTGGCCTTGCGGTTTCAGAGAAGAAGTTTTTTTAAAGATTTTCCCTATATAAGCCCATGTAAAACCAAAGGGCCCCAGGGCGTGGGGATTTTTGGCCCCAGCACTATAATTTGAACAATCTTGGTAGGGGTCCACTAGATGAAGCTTCAAACCAAATATCAAAGACCTGGGCCTTGCGGTTTCAGAGAAGAAAATTTTTTAAAGATTTTCCATATATAAGTTCTATAAAAGGGTTATCCTTTGGAAGCAAGGAATACACTACAGAAATGAAAAATATGGAGTGTACATGTTTTCTGGCCTATAAGCCTATGTAAAACCAAAGGGCCCCGGGGTGGGGGCATTTTTGGCCCCAGCACTATAATTTGAACAATCTTGGTAGGGGTCCACTAGATGAAGCTTCATACCAAATATCAAAGACCTGGGCCTTGCGATTTCAGAGAAGAAGATTTTTTAAGATTTTCCCTATATAATCCTATGTAAAACCAAAGGGACCCGAGGCGGGAGCATTTTTGGCCCCAGGACTATAATTTGAACAATCTTGGTAGGGGTCCACTAGATGAAGCTTCATACCAAATATCAAAGACCTGGGCCTTGCAGTTTCAGAGAAGAAGACTTTTAAAGATTTTCCCTATATAAGCCCATGTTAAACCAAAGAGCCCCGGGGCATGGGGCATTGTTGGCCCCAGCACTATAATTTTAACAATCTTGGTAGGGGTCCACTAGATGAAGCTTCATACCAAATATCAAAGACCTTGTGGTTTCAGAGAAGAAGATTTTTATGCCCCCGCCATTCGAAGAATGGTGGAAAGGGCATATAGCCTTGCCCCTGTCCGTCCGTGTGTCCGTGCGTTCGAAACTTAAACGCAGTCAATAAGTTCCTTATTTCTGGATGGATTTTGAAATTACTTTGTAGAAATGTTAACCATCATGAGATGATGTGTCATGTGCAAAATCCAGGTTGGTACCTCCAAGGTCA
This sequence comes from Lucinisca nassula, assembly GCA_963580285.1. Lineage (NCBI taxonomy): Eukaryota > Metazoa > Mollusca > Bivalvia > Lucinida > Lucinidae > Lucinisca > Lucinisca nassula. The sequence continues at coordinate 130,192,456 of OY757011.1, read as the reverse complement.
AGGTCATACTTAGAGGTCAAAGGCCAAAAAAGGGTCCGAAACTTAAACGCAGTCAATAACTTACTTATTTCTGGATGGATTTTGAAATTATTTTGAAGAAGTGTTGACCATCATGAGACGACGTGTCACGTGATAACCCAGATCCGTACCTCCAAGGTCAAGGTCATACTTAGAGGTCAAAGGTCAAAAAAAGGGGTCTGAAACTTAAACGCAGTCAATAACTTACTTATTTCTGGATGGATTTTAAAATTGCTTTGAAGAAATATTAACCATCATGAGACAATGTGTCACATGCAAACCCAGATCCGTACCTCCAAGGTCAAGGTCATACTTAGAGGTCCAAGGTAAAAAAAATGGTCGGTCAATAGTCAATAACTTTCTTATCTCTGGATGGATTTTGAAATTTTTTGGCAGAAATGTTGGTCATCATGAGACAATCTGCCTCACACAAAACCAAGGTCCTTACCTACAAGGTCAAGGTCATACTTAGAGATGAAACGTGAAAAAAGGGTCCAAAACTTAAACAAGGTCAATAACTTTCTATTGATGAATACGAACAGACATTTTCAGGAGGGGGCATCTGTGTCCTATGGACGAATTTCTAGTTAAAGTTTTGGGTGAAAAAAAATCTATTTTTGGCTCCTGTGACCCAGATGTGCAATGGACCGGAACCATTTGAACAACTTTGAAAGGAGACCACCTAAGGATCATTCCTGTGAAGTTTGGTCAAATCCGATCAGTGATTTAGGAGGAGATGTTGTTTGAAGAAAAGTTTAAGCACGCATGCATGCACGATGGACAAAAAGTGATCCCAAAAGCTCACCTTGTCACTACGTGACGGTGAGCTAAAAAAAATGAAGTATTCAATTATCAGTTATATATGGTATTATTTGGCTTTTAAAACAGGTTTTAAGCAGAATAGCCATAAAGATGTTAATCAATAGTCACATGCTAAAATAAATAAATGGAATGAAATTATAAGTAATTTTAGTTTTTATTAATAAATGAATAAAAATAAATAAATAAGTAAATAAATAATACATGTAATTCATGTAATTAATTACTTCTGAAAGAGTTCAGCCATGGTCTAACAAGGAATAATTATTATCAAAGATAAAAGACCTAAATTTTGTAGAACCTCAAAAATAAATAGAATCAATTAAATAAATAATAATATATTAATAAATATATAAATAAATAAATACTTCCAAAGAATATAAGGTATAATTATGTCTATTAGTGGATAATCATAAAAAAAATAAAGGCCCATAAATAAATTGCATTTGATGTGATTATGGTGTCTTAAGAATTTAACCCCCTTTGGTGGGACATAGACAAACAGTGTAGACCCTGATCAGACACCGCAGAATGTGGTTTCTCTCATGGGTATACACTGTTTGCTCAAAGAACAAACATTTTAGCTCATCAGAGCCAAAGGCGGCAGGGGAGCTTATAGGATAGGCAGTTGTCCGTCGCCTGCGTCGTTGTCATCAACACTTTAAAACGACATCTCTTGAGGCCACTGGGCTGATTAAGCCCAACTTTTATCTGTAGCATCCTTGGGTTGGGGGATGAAAATCGGCTCATTAGTTTGGTGGCTATGGCAGCCTAAAGAGTTTTCAAAGACTTATAATGGGAAAATCGAAACATGACATTTTCTGCCGAGCCTTTGCAGATATTTTCAATTATTTTGACAAAACTTTTATTTTCCTTGAGTAAACTTTTTTCATCAATATGTTTGTATGCCAACCTGGGGCTCCCCCAGGGTGTGCTGGGGCCATGCCCCACCCTCTCCACTTCAAAAAAGGCCATATATCTCAGAAACCATTCAGAGCCCCACCCCTAAACCATATATATATTCTTGTTCCTTATGATAAGACGCATTCAGACACTAAGCTGGGGGTCCTCTGGAATGTGCCTGGGCCATGCCCTATCCCCTCCAGTTCGTAAAAGGCCCAATATATCAGAAACCTTTCAGATCCCCACCCATAATTAAACCATATAAATTAGCCTCGCTCGGGTAAAATGTGAGGTGCCAAGTTCTGCAACGGAAGGTCAGATGATTTTTCTCCGGGTACTCCGGTTTTCGCCCACCTCTGATTAACATTCGGCTTGATATGAGTGAAATAATCTTGAAAGGGCCGTAAAACCAACCCCCCCCCCCCCCCTCCCCCAAAAAAAAAAACACACACACACAACAAAAACATATAAAGTCTTGTTACTTGTGATAAGACACATTCAGTGATACCAAACTAGGGGTCTCCCGGGGTGCTCCAGGGCCTTGCCACGTGTACTTCCACTTCACAAAAGGCCATATATCTGAGAAACTGTTCAGAGCCCCCTCCCTAATCCATATATATTTTTTCTTTTTCCTTATGATAAGATGCACTCAGTAACGCCAACCTGGGGGTCCGGCCCAGGGTCGTGTCCCGGCCCATGCCCAACCCATCGTCTTCAAAAAATGCCATATATCTCAGAAACCCTTCTGATTCCCACCGCTAACGCATGTATTCATGTTCCTTATGATAAGACTCAACCTGGGGTCCCTTTGTACCAGGGCAATATGCTGAGGCCACATCCCACCCTTTCACTTCATAAAAGGCCATATATCTCAGACACCATTGAGATCCCCACCCCATAATCATATATATTCCTGTTCCTTGTCATTAGTCATATTCAGTCACACCATCTTGGCGGTCTACAGGAGCCGTTGCTCTCCACTCCATAAAAGGGCCTCATATCTCAGAAACCATTCAGATCCCCACCCTGGAACAACATAAAATCTTGGTTCTAATGATAAGACACATTCAGTGGCAAGAATCTTGGGCTTCCCTGGGGTCCGTTAGTGCCCGGCCCCAACCCCTCCACAGCTTAAAGAACCTTATATCCGCGGGGTTGTACAGATCCTGATCTCTAAACCACATATATTCTTGTTGCTTATGATAATACGCATTCAGTGATACCAGCCAGGGCTCTGTCGGTCCATGCCCCATCCTCTCCAGTTCATAAAAGGCCTAATATTTTAGATACAGAGTCCACATGGGTGCTCGTTTGGGTACGAGGTTTTATTTTTGTTTTTAGCTCACCTGTCACGTAGTGACAAGGTGAGCTTTTGTGATCACTTTTTGTCCGTCGTCCGTTGTGCGTGCGTCCGTGCGTCACGTGCGTCCGTAAACAATTTCAAATAAGTATATCTCCAATACCCCATGGTCAATCTTGATCAAATTTCATGAGAAGCATCATCAGGTAGGGGGAAAGGCTGCATAAGGTTTTTGGGCTGATCAGATTGGAATTCTGGTTGCTATGGCAACATATAGCTCCCATAGACTTACAATGGGAAAAAATTAAAATATCTTCTTCTCTGAAACCACAGGGCCCAGAGCTTAGATATTTAGCATGTAGCAAGGGCCAGTGGTCACCTACATAATTCCTGCCAATCATGCCCCTGGGGTCCACATTGGCCACGCCCCTGGGCCCCTTCTCTCCCATAGACTCATATTGGAACAAAACGCTTCAAAAATCTTCTCCGAAACCACAGGGCCAAAGGCTTAGATATTTAGCATATAGCAACGGCAAGTGGTCACCTACATAATTCCTGCCAATTATGCCCCTGGGTTCCAAACGGGCCACGCCCCGGGGCCCTTTAGCTCCTATAGACTCATAATGGAAAAAAGTTTCAAAAATCTTCTTCTCTGAAACCACAGGGCCCAGAGCTGAGATATTTGGCTTGTAGCAACGGCAAGTGGTCACCTACATAATTCCTGCTAATCATGCCCCTGGGGTCCAAATTGCCCACACCCGGGGCCCCTTAGCTCCCATAGACTCATAATGGAAAAAAAGCTTCAAAAATCTTCTTCTCTGAAACCACATAGCCAAGAGCTGAGATATTTAGCATGTAGCAACGGCCAGTGGTCACCTACATAATTCCTGCCAATCATGCCCCTGGGTTCCAAACGGGCCACGCCCCGGGGCCCTTTAGCTCCTATAGACTCATAATGGAAAAAAGCTTAAAAAATCTTCTTCTCTGAAACCACAGGGCCCAGAGCTGATATATTTGGCGTGTAGCAACGAAAAGTGGTCACCTACATAATTCCTGCCAGTCATGCCCGTGGGGTCCAAATTGGCCACACCCCGGGGCCCCTTAGCTCCCATAGACTCATAATGGAAAAAAAGCTTCAAAAATCTTCTTCTCTGAAACCACAGGGCCCAGAGCTTAGATATTTAGCATGTAGCAACGGCCAGTGGTCACCTACATAATTCCTGCCAATCATGCCCCTGGGTTCCAAATGGGCGACGCCCCGGGGCCCCTTTGCTCCCATAGACTCATAATGGAACAAAAAGCTTCAAAAATCTTCTTCTCAGAAACCACAGGGCCCAGAGCTTAGATATTTAGCATGTAGCAACAGCAAGTGGTCACCTACATAATTCCTGCCAATCATGCCCCTGGGGTCCAAACAGGCCACGCCCCGGGGCCCTTTAGCTCCTATAGACTCATAATGGATAAAAGCTTCAAAAAATCTTCTACTCTGAAACCACAGGGCCCAGAGCTGAGATATTTTGCATGAAGCAAGGCCAAGTGGTCACCTACATAAATCCTGCCAATCATGCCCCTAGAGTCCAAATGGGCCACGCCCCGGGGCCCCTTAGCTCCCATAGACTCATAATGGAAAAATAAACTTCAAAAATCTTCTTCTCTGAAACCACAGGGCCCATGGTTTAGATATTTAGTATGTAGCAACGCCAATAGGTCACCTACATAATTCCTGCCAATCATGCCCCTGGGTTCAAAATAGGCCACGCCCCGGGGCCCCTTCACTCCCATAGACTCATAATGGAAAAAAGCTTAAAAAATTTTCTTCTCTGAAACCACAGTGCCCAGAGCTTAGATATTTAACACGTAGCAATGGCAAATGGTCACCTACATAATTCCTGCCAATCATGCGCCTGGGGTCCAAAAGGGCCACGCCCCGGGGCCAGTTAGCTTCTATAGACTCATAATGGAAAAAAAGCTTCAAAAATCTTCTTCTCTGAAACCACAGGGCCCAAATCTTAGATATTTAGCATGTAGCAATGGCAAGTGGTCACCTACATAAATCCTGCCAATCATGCCCGTGGGGTCTAAATGGGCCACGCCCCGGGCCCTTAGCTCCCATTGACACATAATGGAAAAAAGCTTCAAAAATCTTCTTCTCTGAAACCACAGGGCCCAGAGCTTAGATATTTAACATGTAGCAATGACAAGTGGTCACCTACATAAATCCTGCCAATCATGCCCCTGGGGTCCAAATGGGCCACACCCTGGGACCCCCTTAGCTCCCATAGACTCATAATGGAAGAAAAACTTCAAAAACTTTCTTCTCTGAAACCACAGGGCCCAGAGCTTAGATATTTAGCATGTAGCAACGGCAAGTGGTCTCCTACATACTCCTGCTAATCATGCCCCTAGGGTCCAAATGGGCCATGCCCAGGGGCCCCTAAGCTCCCATAGACTCATAATGGAAAAAAGCTTCAAAAATCTTCTTCTCAGAAACTGTGAAGCACAGAACTTAGATATTTAGTGTCTAGTAACATAAAATAGCCAGCTACATAAATCCTGCTAACCCTGCCCCTGGGGTCAAAATTGGCCACGCCCAGGCTCATCACCTCCAATAGACTTATAATGGAAAAAAAATATAAAAAATCTTCTTCTATGAAACCATAAGGCCCAGAGCTTAGATTTTTAGTATGTAGCAACGTCAAGTGGCCACCTACATAAATCCTGCCATTTATGCCCCTGGGATCCAAATTGGCCACACCCCAGGGCTCTTTAGCTTCCATAGACTTACAATTGGAGAAACTTCAAAAATCTTCTTCTCTGAAACCACCGGGCCCTTATAATGAAAAAAATAAAATTAAACCATTTTAAATGGGGAAAAAAATCTTCAAAAATCTTCTTCTCTGAAACCATAAGTCCCAGAGCTTAGGTATTTAGCATGTAGCAATGTCGAGTGGTCGCCTACATGAATACTGCCAATCATGCCCCTGGGGTCCAAATCCTGTGGCCCTTTAACTCCAACAAACTTATGATGGAAAAAAGCTTCAAACATCTTCTTTGAAACCATGAAGTACAGACCTTAGATATTTAGTATATAGCAACACAAAATGGTCGCCTACATAAATCCTGCCAACAGTGCCCTTTGGGTCAAAATTGGCCAAGCCCAAGGCTCATTAGCTCCTATAGACTTATACTGGAAAAAACTTAAAAAAAAATCTTTTTCTCCAAAACCATAAGGCACAGATTTTGTTTGATTTGAGGTTTTACATCCCCTTCAACACTGTATAGGTCATTTTGGAGATGTCTCTTCCAATTTTGTGGGACTTTTACCCGACATCGAGATAAAATTACATCTCAAGCCCTGTCACCCAATGAAACCAGTAGGGTTTATAAGCATGGACACCGCTTTGCCTGAGCTTAGATATTTAGTATATAGCAATGTCAAGTGGTCTCCTACACTAATGATTTTCTGGTACACAGGTGAGCGATATAGGGCCATTGGGCCCTCTTGTTTTATTTTGGTTTTACGGCCCTTTCAATATTATTTCTCTCATATCGAGACGATCGTTAATCAAGTGGGTGAAAACCGGAATACCCGAAGAATAAACACCATTGCAGAACTTGGCGTCTCAAATATGACCGAGGGTTTGTTTGGGAGACTTAATAATCGATAAATTAAAATCATATCATGTTAAAATACATGACTGGCAATGGTGAGCATAGTGGCCCATGGGCCTCTTCTTGTTCAACTTACATCAAATAAAACATATCTGACACCCCTATAATTGAAAATGGACCACTCTAAACTTTGAAGATTCCATTGTCATATATTGTATAATGCAAATTACTCCTGATTCACCAAGTCAGGCCCAGCATGGATGTGAATTATGTCATACTCACTTAACAATTTTACAAAAAAAATTTATAAAAGTTTATTTGACCTCACCACAAGATCAAGGTCAAAGATTTTGAGAAATTTTAAAGTTAATTTTTAACGAGCCCATATTTTCCAAACCATATAATGGAATTCTTTCATATTTGACATGAAGATAACAAATATGTATCAGGCAGTGATACCCCTGCCTATGTTCATTGCCTCAAAGTCAAAGACTTAGAAATTTTCAATATTAAATATTTTCCAAGCTATAAGATAGATTTGCTTCAAACTTTATATGATGATACATGTAGTTTCATGACCATGCCTATGACCTCAGGGTCAAGGTCACAGACTTACATGTAAAAATTTGATTGTAAACCTTTTCTTTCAAGCAATCACCTTTTCCAAACCAAATTTGGTATGCTGAGAGATACAGGTCCATAGTTTTATGCAGTGATACCCTTGCCCATGCGAGTGACCTCAAGGTCAAGGTCACAGACTTTTTTTATGTTATTTTTTATAGAGAGTGTGTGAATTCGGGTTTAACGTCGCTTTCAACAATTTTTCAGTCATATCACGATGGTGTCTGGTTTTATTCAGTATTATGACATGTACAGGCCCAAAAAGTTTTCAGCATTACCCCCACCCATACCCATGACCTCAAGGCCAAGGTCATGGATTTAGGAATTTATTAATTTTCAAATGAAATGATGGACTGGGTTTGGTATGATGATAGATACAAGTCCAAAATTTTTCAGCAATACCCATGCTCATTATCTTAAGGACTAAGGTCAAGGTCACAGACATTTTTAAGGGTCATGACGATAATGTGATGGATCTGGTTCATATTTGGTATGGTGATAGATACAGGTCCAAATTTTTTCAGCAATAAGGGCTAAGATTTTTTAAGAGTAATGTGATGGATCTTGTTCAAATTTGGAATGGTGATAGATACAGGTCCATGGTTTTATTCAGCAATACCAACCCCTCCTACCCATCACAGACCCATAACCTCAAGGTCACAGACATAAAAATTTAAAGTATTAAAGAGCTCATGCTTTCAACCATAAATTTTGTATGATGATACCTATTTGTTCAAAGGTTTGATTGGCAATACCCCTGCCTATACCTACGTGTATCCCGGCTGGTAAATTCTTCTCATCCCCTTGCCATGACGAGTAAAAATTGTGCAGGACAAGTAAAAATTTGGTATAGTCCCAATGAAATTTACAAAAATCTACATGCTTTTGGCCATCCAGGACAAGTGAAATTTTGAAGAATTTTCCAGCCCTGTGTCTGACCTGAAGGACACTTTTCCAGATGAACCACAGTATGCTCAGTTTGCTGTCTGATGACAGCTCTGTTGCTGCAATGTGCTTTTGATCGGGGTGAGGAGGGTCCCTAGGCGTCAGTGGATAAATAGCTTAGGCTGCATAATGCTTCCACACAGAACTGGAACCAAGTGACCATGAGAACTGGTAAAAAAGTCTAAGCTGGCCTAGACAAAGTGGTGCTAGTCAGACCATTCCGCCATTTATAGTTGTAAACTCCAGCAGTTTCTTTGGGCAGTTAAGGCACTATTGACAGCCGGCTGTCAATAGCGATCGCCATATTTAATTTGCGTATTTTATCCACTAGCTGATTAATGATCTTAATACATGGCATTATTACTTCCTCAGATTCAATGTCATATGATAAAATGTAGTATGTGTGATGCTTACAAGATGTTTTAATTTCATTTTTTTTGTTTCTTGGTAATTAGTACTGTTATGACGTAACACACGCCATTAAGTGGGGTTTAACCACGATCGTATAGTTTTACATTAATAAACTGTTAGTACTTCGCAAATAATTCAAGTCAGAAAGTTTCTGTTTTTCTGTTTTATTTTTCTGACCAAGAAGAATGGTCTCTTTTAAAATTTCAATGTTACATAATTAACATATCGAAAATCGAAAGCTTCTGAGACAGGTAGTGTCCAGGACTAGATCTAGCCCAATATACTGAACACAGGGGTGAGAAAGTTCAGGATTAATCCTGATTTCAGGATTGAGAGCTTTGGCATGATGCATATAAATTGTCATTTAAATTGTCCATTTGAAGTTTTAACGTCTTAATTAAATGATTAGCTACAACTAAGCATGAAGCAACTAATCTCCATTGATATTGGAATGGTAAACCCATTTATTTTTTATTTCAAGATAGCATTAGGGCCCCTTCAGGATTCAAAAAGCAGATTTTCAGGATTGAGAGTTTTGGTCTGTTCTCACCCCTGTGAACACGTCTCTTACATAACTGAAAACCTGACTTACTTGACATGATCAAACTGGAGGTTTTATAGATTTCAGAGCTTTCCATAGGCTTTTGTTCTCACGTTAACACAGCTTCTGTTTTATACCAAACGTCCACCATTAAGCAAATGTTTAAAGTATCTCAACACCTGCTGACCACGTAAGCACACACCTGCTGGGTACTATGCACTCATAGAATGCTCACAGGATTGGCGTAAACAGAAACATGTACCCCTATGATTGACGTTTTGTAGATACATTTCAGGTTTTATGTAAGCTGCACTGGCTTTTTCTCCCGCGAAATATTTTAATAACAGCACATGTTACTTGCGTAATACATAATTGAAAATGTCAAAGTAAATGTCAGTAAGTTTTGTTCATATTCCAAAGTAAACACCTCAATGTATAGTTCATTTTAGATAATATCGAAAGACTGGATTAAAGTATATGCAAGGTAAAAACATTTCAATTTTCTATCTGTAAAAATGTTTTATATACCCATCAACATAATCCCAAATACATTTATTACCTATTCAACAGCATATTGGTCATATAAAGTTCTCACTACTCATCAATGTTGTTTCAGCCATTCATGTAACATGCCTGTGTAACAAAAGTGCATCTTTTACAATATGTCAACACAATTTGGGTAACTACGTTATACTGTTATATTAATGTTAAGGAAGCTTGTAATGATATGCTGTTAAGTCTGTACATACCTTTTCTTTCCTGTAAAGATCAGTGTGGAGGGGCGTTTAGTAACACATCATGGAAAGGGAGGGTGACTGTGAAAGCTGTCCTTGAAAAAGTTAGGGATTAGATAGCCTGAGTTGTTAAAGTGAAGACTGAGAACCATTGCACTTGCTTTGGAATGGGCAATTCCTTGTGCAGCCTGTTCATTATTGGGCATAAAAGTAAACTGGTACCATGTAATAAATGTAGCCATACATAAACCCTTGGTTATGGAAAGGATGCAATATTTATCACAGGGTACTGGCGTTAGTTTTCACTGAAATTACCTTTTCATTTTTGATATTTCAGGGTCATTCACAACAGATTCTATGGTGATATGTTTGTATGAACAGAACTTATATTGTATAGAGCCAGGAAAAGTGCAAGTTAGAACTTTTCAGGTCAGTAGGAATATTGTCATTTATTAGCTCACCTGAGCACGAAGTGCTCATGGTGAGCTATTGTGATCAGTCAATGTCCATCGTGTGTCGTGCGTCGTGTGTCGTGCGGCATCAACAATTTGCTTTAAATGCTAACTCCTCCTTAACCCTTGAGCCAATTTCAATAAAACTTTATAGGAATATTGCTTAGGTGACCCCCTACAAAAATAGCTAAAATCGTTCCACTCCGCTGAACAAGATGGCCTCCAGAGCTAAAAATAGAAAAATCTTTAAACGACAACTCCTCCTGTACCCTTGGGCCAAATTAATTCAAACTTCATAGGAATGTTGCTTAGGTGACCCTCTACTAAAATAGCTAAAATGGTAATGCTCTGATGAGCAAAATGGCCGCCATAGCTAAAAATAGAAAAACATAGTAAATTTGCTTCAAACACAAACTCCTCCTCAACCCTTGGGCCAATTTGATTCAAACTTCACAGGAATGTTGCCCAAATGACTCCCTACCAAAATAGCTAAAATCGTTGTGCTCTGACAAACAAGATGGCCGCCAGAGCTAAAAATAGAAAAAATCTTTCAACAACAATTCCTCCTGTATCCGTGGGCCAATTTTATTCAAATTTCATAGGAATGTTGCTTCGGTGACCATCTACCAAAATAGCTGAACAGATTCTGCTCTGATGAGCAAAATGGCCGCCATAGCAAAAAAAAGAAAAACATCGTAAATTTGCTTCAAACACGAACTCCTCCTTAACCCTTGGGTTAATTTGATTCAAACTTCACAGGAATGTTATGTAGGTAACTCCCTAAAGAAATAGCTAAAATCATTCCGCTCTGACTAACAAGATGGCCACCAGAGCTAAAAATAGAAAAAATCTTCAAACGACTACTCCTCCTTTACCATTTGGCCAATTTCATTCAAACTTCATAGGAATGTTGCTTAGATGACCCACTACCAAAATAGCTAAACGTTTTTGCTCTGATGAGCAAAATGGCCGCCATAGCTAAAAACAGAAAAACTTTGTAAATTTACGTCAAAATGCGAACTCCTCCTCAACCCTTGGGCCAATTTGATTCAAACTTTTCAGGAATGTTAGTTAGGTGACTCCCTACCAAAATAGCTAAAATCGTTCAACGCGGCGAACAAGATGGCCGCCAGAGCTAAAAAATAGAAAAAATCTTCAAACGACAACTCCTCCTTACCCCTTGGGTAAATTTGATTCAAACTTCACAGGAATATTATGTCGTTGACTCCCTACCAAAATAGCTAAAATTGTTCCGCTCTAAAAAGATGGCCACCAGAGCTAAAAATAGAAAAATTCTTCAAACGACAATTCCTCCTTATCCATTGGGCCAATTGGATTCAAACTTCACAGGAATATTATGTCGTTGACCCTCTACCATATTAGCTAAAATGATCCCGCTCTGACGAACAAAATGGCCACCAGAGCTAAAAACATTGTAAATTTGCTTCAAACTTCACAGGAATGTTGCCCAGGTGACTCCCTACCAAAATAGTTAAAATCATTCCACTCTGATAAACAAGATGGCCACCAGTGCTAAAAATAGAAAAAAAATCTTCAAAAGACCGCACTGGGGCCGACCAGTTAAATACAAGGGCTTGTATAGGGAAATCCTTTAAAAATCTTCTTCTCTGAAACCGTAGGGCCTAGGTCTTTGATATTTGGTATGAAGCTTCATCTAGTGGACCTCTACCAAGATTATTCAAATTGTAGCCCTGGGGCCAAAAATGCCCCTGCCACAGGGCCCACTGGTTTTACATAGGCTGATATAGGGAAAACCTTACAAAATCTTCTTGTCTGATATCAGAAGGCCCAAGTCTTTGATATGTGGTATGAAGCTTCACCTAGTGAACCTCTACTAAGATTGTTCAAATTATAGCCCTGGGGCTAAATATACCCCAGCGCCAGGGTCTACCAAGATTTTTCAAATCATAGAGTTGGGGCCAAAAATTGCCCCACCCTGGGACACACATGTACATATCTTAACTCAGGTGAGCGAATTAGGACCATCATGGTCCTCTTGTCTATTGTTTATGGAAGTTCTTACGCCAATGGTCATGGTTATATGAAGTACAGTAAAATTCCTATATTAAGACCACCTTTGTGCCATGCCATCTGATCAGAGTTTTTGCTGTGAACAGTATGAGTGCCTTTGACTCAGAGCTTTTTCAAGCAGTCAAAGAAGGCTATATTCTGAGTAACTGGGTAAACAGGCTGCATTGGGTCTTCTTTGGGTTTATACGTCTGAAGACTTAATTTCACATGATGCAGCTTAGATCAATGTGCCACTAAAATGATGGAGCCATTTTATTCCTTTAAGTATAACCTTCTTTGGGCATTAAGAGCATAATGATACCCTGGAAGAGCCCCTTAAACCCATTTTGTACCAAATGGAATATTCCTCCAAATATATAGCAAGAGTCCATTTCAAAATTTAGTGGTGGCAGGTTGTGTTCTTTAAAATTCATTAGGGAAATAGCTGAACTTTTTGAAAACAGTGTTGGTCCTGATCAGGTGCTGCTGTCTCTGATCTGGGCCTGCTCTATTATCCAGTATCTTGTTTAGGGGTTTCTGGTGCAAAATGGGCTATGAGACTGAACACAGATGTGCAACTTGAACATTATATTATTTTGATTTTTGTTTATAGCAAAATATTAATGTTTGCCTTATTTTCTTTGGGGGAAAACATGCACACACACACACCCAACATTCCCCACAACCTTAGCCCTTGTCCTGTTGAACAGAATCCCCGCAACCTTTTCAAACTGTATATCCAGGTCTGATAGCGTCTGAAGGAGCCAAAGCAATCTGATCAGGATCTACACTGTCATGCAGTTTGTGAATTGAACAAATACATTATTACAAGTAATTAGATTGGTTGAGTCAGCAGTGGGTGTGGCAAAAATCAATGTATTCAGCAGGAAAATGGTTTAAGGGGATTGGGAACACCTGATAGATTTTTCTGCCTTTTTCAAAGGGAAATAACTTTTGGAACTTCCTGTTCACTGTCCCATGGAAAAGGGTAAGAGTTGACCCCTATTGACATGGGAGATAAAAATACTTTTTTAGGAGTTGCTCCCCCCGAAGTTGTTCCCATTCCGCTTAATTTGAAAAATTAGTATGTTTCTAAGTGATTTTGAAGATTGATAACTATATTTTTCTATGTATTACAGGGCACAGTGAAACAGTTAATAAACTTCAGTGAAGTAGAAGGCCAACCTGTAAGTCTAGATGTCTGTGGTAACTACTTGTTGATAGGAACTGATCTAGGAATACTTAAAGTGTTTGATCTCTCCAGGAGGTGAGTATATTTTCTTCACAGCAATATATGAAAAGGTTCTGTTTGGCGATGAAGCAATTAAGTAGGTTTTCAGTAGGTACTCAGCATTTGGGGATATTGTGAATGCCTCCCCATCTGTCCATCTTTCACACTATCTCCTCCTTAACAACTGGCCGGAATGCAACCAAATTTGGTACATAATGTACATGGCTTCTTTACATGATAAGGGCGTGTGAGAGCAGCATTATATTTGGCTCCGTCAGAAGTGTGGGGATTTGCGATGGCATGCCATCCACTGCCCGTTCTAGTTCAGACTTAAAGTCAAAATCAAAGTGCAATTATACTTATTAATAATGTGCACACTGTTAAGTTCTTGATCCAAGAGATTATTAACTTCAGAGGAATGTATTCCTAGAATTAAAAAATGAAATAAACACATTTCAAAATCCAGTTTAATATCACTGCTCCAGGCTTTAGAAAAACTGGATGCATACCAGTATCTCTGTAAGAATTACATACAGTAGAGCATTGGAAGAAACATTTTATGTAGACTACTTCAGTGATGTTTTGTGGAGTTATAGTCTGTAATGTTATCTTTCATTGCTGTCATGATTTCAGCCGGCCCCACTCATCGGGGCTTTGAAGAAATAGATGGGCTGCATGATGCTTCCACGCAGAGCGGAAACCGACCCACACACGACTACAGGTAAACCGCTTAGAGGATCTAAGCCTACCCAGGCAAAGCGGTGCGAGTCGGACTGTCCATGCTTATAAACCCTACTGGTTTCATTGGGTAGCAGGGCTTGATATGTCATTTCATCTCAATGTCGGGTAAAAGTCCCACAAAATTGGAAGCCACATCTCCAAAATGACCTTTACAGTGTTGACAGGGATGTTAACCCTAAAATCAAACAAATCAAAACAATATTTCAGTAATGACAAGGAAAACAACAGTAGTGGTTAACCAGTAAAGTGCACATTCTTTTTAAACTTTCAACTGTCTTGCTTGAATCAGCTAAAGGGAGAGAATGACAGTAAAAAAGATTTCATGATCAGTCTTTACAACAGAATGCCACCGAGTCAACAATTTTCTCATTCAGAGTGATCAAGAAACCTTGCATAGCAAAGGTGTGGTTCAGTAAATCGAGCAGCTCAATATGACCTAAATGGTATTGACTGGGTAGTTGAACTAAAAAAACTAGAAAAAAAAGGAAATAAGAACAAAGTGTTACCTTTGACATGTCCATCCAGCAAACTCTGGTCAGCCTTGTATGCAGAGTCTTGTATTCTGACAGTCTGATCAAATCTTCTGTAGATGCTATGTCCCAGCAGGCACATGATGTAATTGTGACATCACATCAATGTCGGTACAACGTCGTGACGTTTATGCAATGTCACATCAACGTCAGTGCAACGTCCTGACATTGCACCAATGTTGATTTGACCTTGCCCCAGTGATTTGTGCCTCTTGGAGTGGATAGCCATAGACCCAAAGCTTCTTGAAGCTAATACTGACTTATTGGAAATGTATAGTGATCTGAGTCCTCATTGTACATGCAGACATATTTTCAAGTCCTGGCTGATTACACATATATACTATATTTACCATACATATTTGGACAGACAGGCCTGAGCAAACGGTAGATAGGCCTGAGCATACAGTGTAGACCCAGATGAGATGCCGCAAAATGCCAAACATCCAGCTATTTCTGACACCACATTGGGTAGTAAATTGTACTTGTTCAAATTTTAGAACAAGTATGGTATGGAGTTTAGGTGTCCGAATACATGGGTACATAGGATGTCCTGTATTTCAGAGAGGCTAAGCCACATAGTCATCCAAAGAATCTCCATGAGTTAATACCAGGGTTTGGAGGGCTGTTAGCCTGTAAAGTCAACTGTAATGGTACCAAAGTTAGTGCAGCTGTCAAACAGGTTTGTACTTACGATTAATAAATTACAATAACTAACCCTCTTTGGATGTGTCATCCAACTGACACATTTACAGGACCCCACCCATCGGGACAAGGAGAAATAGATTGGGGTGCAAGGTGCTTCCACACAGAGCTGAAACCCACCACACATGAGTACTGGTAAACTGCCTAGAAAGTCTAAGCCTGCCCAGGCAAAGTGATGCGAGTCGGACCCTGCATATAAACCTTTTTTGGTTTGTTTGTTTAACAGCCCAGTCAACACTATTTAGGACAGTCAGTTTACCTATCCACACTTTTCCTGGGCAGGCTTATACATAAGTTGTTAACCAGTATAGTGCACATTCTTTCGCCAGAAACTGACAACTGCCCTTCTTGAATCTGCGTAAGGGTTTTTTGGTTTCATTGGGCAGCAGGGCTTGAGATCTCATTTTATCTCAATGTCTGGTAAGAGTCCATCAAAATTGGAAGCAATGTCTCCGAAATGACATAAATTGTGTTGGCGTGGATATTAAACCACAATTCAAACATAAAGTTTAATCATTATCTTGCACAGTAAACAAAAAAAAAAAATATCATAACAATACTTTTGATGAGAAAGCTAGATATTGTATATAAGTTTATAGATATTGCCACTGTTTTACCACTAACATTAACCCATTGCATGTGGGAAACCCCAAAAGGGGTACCTTGGCAAACAGTGCAGGCCCAGATCAGACGCCGCAGCACGCGGCGTCTGATCATAGCCTGCACTACTTGCTAACAGAATTTGCTGTCAAAAATAGAATAAAAACAAGTATATTCCTGACATCCCTTATATGACAAATGGACTTGTCCAACAAACAGCAATGGAAGAGTCCACTAGCATACAATGGGTTAAAACTGATATCAGTCTTGCCAAAAGTAAAACTGTCACCTTGCTTTTTTGACAACAAAAACAGTATCAGTACAAAAACCAAGTATGACCTGTGTTGATTAACTGACCATATTTGATGATAATTAAATGTTCCTGAATTTTCCACAAGATCTTTCATTGTTATTTGGTACTCTGTAGAATAGTCTCACATTTTGATTGCACATACATGTACCAAAAACATAGTTTCTTACCCTTCCCACCTTGTAGACTGGTAGAGCCATCTTATCAGAACAACACAGTTTGCTGTCCTATTTACCCATTATATATTAGCGGGCTCTTCCATTGCTATATGTTGGACAAGTCCATTTGTCATATAAGGGGTTTCAGGCCTATTTTTATGCCCCCGCTATTCGGAGAATGGTGGAAAGGGCATATGGCGTTGCCCCTGTCCGTCCGTGCATCCGAAACTTAAACGCGGTCAATAACTTTCTTATTTCTTGATGGATTTTAAAATTACACGGCAGAAATGTTAACCAGCATGAGACAACGTGTCACATGCAAAACCCAGGTCCGTACCTCCAAGTTCAAGGTCATACTTAGAGGTCAAATGTCAAAAAAAGGGTCTGAAACTTAAACACAGTCAATAACTTACTTATTTCTGAATGGATTTTGAAATTACTTTGAAGAAATGTTAACCATCATGAGACGATGTGTCACGTGCAAACCAAGATCCGTACTTCCAAGGTCAAGGTAAAAAAATGGTCGGACACTTAAACACAGTCAATAGCTTTCTTATCTCTGGATGGATTTTGAAATTACTTGGCAGAAATGTTGGCCATCATGAGACAATCTGCCTCACACAAAACCAAGGTCCTTACCTCCAAGGTCAAGGTCATATTAGGGGTCAAATGTGAAAAAAGTGTCCAAAACTGAAACATGGTCAATAACTTTCTATGGATGAATACGAACATAGACATATTTTCAGGCGGGGGCATCAGTGTCCTATGGTAGCATTTCTAGTTTCATTTTTATTCTGTTTTTTGACGGAACATTCTGTTAACAAATAGTGTAGGCCCTGGGCCGGCACTGTTTGCCAAGTACCCCTTTAGGAGTTTCCGGCATACAATTGGTTAAATAGAGGGTCGATAGCGCAGTGGTTAATGCGTTCGAGGTTGTGCGTTTGAATCCGGCTACCGGCATCGGGCAAGACACGTAATGACACTGCCCTTCTCCACCCACTGGCCAGGTGTAAATGGGTAGCAGTGGTGTAAAAGCCACTGCCTCTCTCTCTCGCACGCGTGATAACATCCGGAATGAGTGTTCGAGAGCGATTCAATAAGCTTGAAGCTTTCATGCCAATCAAACTGAAATAAATTAGTATGACCCAAATAGAGGATCTTACATTCATGGTAAGCCCCCGCCCATAGGGGCTTGAAGAAATATATGGGCTGCATGATGCTTCCACGCAGAGCTGAATCCGGCCCGCACACTAGTACTGGTAAACCGCTTAGAGGATCTAAGCCTGTCCAGGAACCGCGGTGGGAGGCGGACCGTCCATGCTAATAAACCCTATTGGTTTCATTGGGCGACAAGGCTTGAGATGTCATTTCATCTCAATGTCGGGTAAAAGTCCCACAAAATTGGAAGCAACGTCTCCAAAATGACCTTTACAGTGTTGAGGGGGACGTTAAACCTCAAATCAAACAAACAAACATTCATGGTCCTTTCATACAAAATTTATGAAACAAGCCCTTGTCGAGTTTCATATATTTAGTATGAAATAACCACAAGTGTAAGATTCTGTGATTTTAAATGCTGTCTTATCGCCGAAGAAGTTCAAAAAGAAAACAAGGTTGTCACAGACGGGGCAATGACGTTACGCACCACTAACCATGTGTTATTACATGTGTGGTCATCAGGGCTCGAGAAACTGAAGAATCCAAAACCGTCCAGCCAGATTTCGCCAAAAATTACGGAAATTGCCGAACCGGTTCAGTAATTTCCGTTAACCTCCTTGGTGATTTGTAATTTCAAAATGTGTTATCAGCGTAACGAATGACATACCAATATTGCTCTTACACTTGTTGAACGAATATGAGCACCAGTATCTCGATTATAAACAGCAATTATTGCTCGAATCGTTCAGATTTCATCTACTTTCATTTTCTGTGCCAGATTTCATCTACTTTCATTTTCCCAATATCTGGGTCACTCTGTACCTGAAGACCGCTAAAGGGAAACAACAGGCGTGGTGCAGTAATAGACCAGTTCGATGGTCACTATATTTTTTTTTCAGATTTAAAACCTTTAAAATATTTCTCTTATTTCAGGCATATTTATTTTGTCTAAACTGCTTTGTTAACAAATGGCGACCGATATTGCAGCCACGTGGTCGGAAAATGACGTCATTACGGTTTCCGTTTACTCAATAATGCAGTCACGGAAGAAACACATGTCTGTTTCATGTCATTGATTTTAATAGAGCGTATTTCTTTAAACAAATCGTTTTGAACGAGTTTAAAAATTGAAAAACATTTCTTTCTCGAACCAAAACATTGCCGAACAAGAGTCATTGACAATCTTACATGGCCGAACCGAGTACTAAAGAATATAAATACATATTTCACGATTTTATATTCAAATACCGGTTCTATAGTAAGCCATAAATTAACGACTTGTGTAAACAAACTAGCGTATGTCCTGCATTGATTGACCTGATTTTCTCACCTTGTCACATTGTTTGCCAGCTTACCAAAAACACCTGAGGCAAGTGCTCACGGTTGAATAATTTTGACACACGGGTCAAATTTTGCTGCAATGAGATCAAAGAACCTGACATGGACTTGTCTGATTTTCACCTAGTTAGATAATGAACCAGTCAAACACCTTCGGCTCCAGGCGTTTATTGTATACATGCTTGGATTATCAGTGGCAAAAGGTCAGCTTGTTTTTACAACAATGATTTAGCGAAAATTTTCAAACTGATTTTTTAAAAATGTTATTGAATTATGGACCGATTTTTTAATCTTCTTCTGATGTCAAAATCGGTCTAAGGAAACCAAAATCGGTTGTGAACCGACAAACCGGCATTTTCTCGAGCCCTGGTGGTCATATAATTTTTATGACATGGTGCTATCCACTAAATAACAGTGACGTTATATGATAAATATTTATTACTTAACCCCATATTTACAAAAATGGATGTGTTCGAATTCAAAACAGAAGAGTTCACTTATGGATCTTGAGAGTTAAGATTTTAATGAGAAATAAAACTCTTCAAGAATGACTCTGTAATAAGTCCATCACAAAACTTTGCATCTCGAAAACATGCCTATATATTGTTGACCCTCTTGAACCCCACTTTTATATAGTAAAACTGGGGTTTACAGGGGTAAACATCATTTTTCTTATTTCTGCTCCAAAACATAGATTGCGGGTACTCGTTAGAACCACTTCATCCGCCTCAATGAGGCAATCCAAATGAGTACCAACAATCTATATTTTGAGCAGAAATAAGAAAAATATCACAATTTTTCATCTTAAAGATTACTGTTGTTGTTTTTTTCAGTGGTAAAGTTTACAATGCATTTGTATAGCATTTTCCTAATGGCCTGTCATTTTGATACGCAGTATTCAGCTTTAAAAATCATGAATGGTGTCTGTCTTTCAGCATGGTTCAAGTACTACAGATCCCAAATTGTATTTCTGGGATATAGAGACCGATTCCCTGTCCTACTTTAACTTTGACACAGGGAAAGGGGAACAAGATGACTATCCACCGGAACAGATGGAGGGAGTGAACCTGGGCAGTGCCATTGAAATGAGTGATGCTGATAGGTAGGTTAACCCATTTTTGTACGGGAAACCCCAAAACGGGTACTGGCAAACTGTGCAGGCCCAGATCATATGCCTCAGAATGTGGCATCTGATATTGGCCTACACTGTTTGCAAAACATTCTGTGGCGTCTGATTTGGGCCTACACTGTTTGCAAAAAGTTCAGCAGTTCTACAGATTACACAACCTGTTACCCCTAAAATTGGAAATGGAATCTTGCTATAGTAATGTGGAAGATTCTATTTGGTACAAAATGATTTATGGGGAATGGGAACACCTTGAGGGGAGGCAACTCCTGCAAATGTATTTTTGTCTTCCATGTCAACAGGGGTTGACCCCTTTTTCAGTGAGACACTGCTTATGTAAAAACAAAACAGGAAGTTCTGAAAGGGGTAGTTCCAGCCTATAGTAAATTTCTATAGGGTTCTGCCCACGCACAAATTTCCATGATATTGTGCATAATTAAGGCCTGGTAAATGATTGTTCATTACTTAGCTATTTCACTCTCATATCTGTTTTTATTATAAATCTAGAAGCCTCCGTGGTGCAGTGGTTACGCTACTCGCCTTGTAAACCAGGGATTGCAGGATCAATCCCAGGCTTCTCCAGACTTTCGGATGAGTCTTTAAACCGAGGTCCCGTCTCCGTATGACCTTAGCTGTTGGTGGGACGTAAAACTAAAACTCACTCACTCACTCATTATAAATCTACAATGTTTTGTTTATTTCCACTTTCGAAAATAGGGGTACCCTGAAACAAGTGTATATATACATAACAGCTTCTTATGTTTTGGAGTTATTTTATTCTCAGGAATCTTTGTAGTCATTTGTGATTTTTTTTGTATCACATTTGCTATTGTTCAGTTGAAGTTCCATAGACCATGATCAATTTCATATGGAGCAGACCCCAGATTTCACAACCATAAAATCTTTTGGAGTATGTTTGACTTTTGATTTCACATTGTTGCAGTTCTTGTCACCCCATCATTTTAGTATGAAAATTGCCCATGTATATGTAGAACAATTTGTCAAACTTTGTTGAAAATCTGAGACCGGTAACATACTGCATTTGAACATTGAATAGTAGTGGTCAGATTTTTTTTTTTTTTTTTTTTTTTTTGGAAACCATTTGTAGATATGGTATAACATTTTCAGTCGAGAAATTGCTCACCAATATATATATACACATGAATATATGTATGTTTAAACCTTGATTGTGTAGTATGAGCTCATTTAATCAGCATTTGTATCAGTTATGGTACCCTGGGGAACACCAAAAACACAATTCATTTTGAGCGCTCATTAACAATTCAATCAGATTTTATTGAAAATATATTTCATTTCTTAACAGGCGTTTTTGCATTTAATGTAATCCAAAAGCCTGCTGAAGCTTATTATGACAAAGATTGTTGAAATGGCAAGGAAAATGGATGGTTCTATCACTTGACTCTCTGAACGGATGCAGTGTACCTAAAAAAGTTTGAAAAGTCTGATTGTCATACCTGAATGGCACAGCTTGCTTGAATGGCCAAGAGTAATGATGTTTTATTATGGTTGAGCCAAGTTTGTCACAATACCACAGACAATATTTTCTGATCTTTTGGCTCACTGTATACACAGATTACTGTAGACAAAATGGAAACACAATTGTGTTGGCTCTTTTGTCACTCGTGGGTTCAGAAATATGCTAATAGTACAACTAACAGCTGATTTACGCCATTTGCAAAAACAGATGAATACAGAGCTAGAAAACTTAACACAGATGACAAATACTGCATACAGATGACTGAAAATGTGAATAGTATAACAACATGTAAATATAATATCAGCTATCAAATGCATTAGTTACAGCAGCTTGCCTTCCATCTATTTCATTTAGGGAAATGTATACCAAATACCAATTTTACCACTAGTTACAGTGTGACTAGCTCTGCATTTATTTTGAAGACTAAGCCATTGTAGCTTACACTTTTGCAGATTTTATAATGAACCTAGAAACAATGCAGAAAATAGTTTTCATGATCTCACAAAACCTTTGATGGGGGAGCGGAGTGTGAGTCCCTTTGACCAAGTGATGTAAGAAAAGATTACCAACACATGGACCGATCAATCATTAGAACAAATGGAAAAATCAGTCTGTCCCTTCACAGTTAGAAATTTATTGGCTGCTGTTTTATTTTAAAGAAGAGAATGACAACAGCAAACATAACTAGATCTGCAGTCGATGGTATACCGTCGCAAATACCCGCTTTTTCTATTAATAACACTAATGACTATGTATTAGCTAGCCAAAACTACATGTAAGTTAAAAAAGTTACAAAGAACATTCTAACTGATAAGCAAAGTTTCAGAAGTGTAACTCGTATAGTTTAGAAGATATGGCAAAGTCATACTTTTTGACCTTTGACCTTGGGGTTATGTTGAGGTCCACCTAAAGTACCCCAATTTATTCTATATTCCAACCGTCATCCAATAACCAAGTTTCATAAGTGTAACTCCAATAGTTAAGAAGATATGCCAAAGTCATACTTTTTGACCTTTGACCTTGGGGTCGAGGTCACACCAAAAGTAGCCCAACATATTCTCTATTCCAAGGACCATCAAATAAGCAAAGTTTCAGAAGTGTAACTCCAATAGTTTAGAATATATGGCAAATCATAATTTTTGACCTTTGACCTTGGGGTCATGTTGAGGTCAAGGTCACACCAAAAATATCCAAATTTGTTCTATATTCCAAGGGCCATCCAATAACCAAAGCTTCAGAAGTCTAACTCTAATAGTTTAGAAGATATGGCAAAATCATACTTTTTGACCTATGACCTTAGGGTCAAGGTCACACCAAAAGTAACCTGACATATTCTATATTCCAAGGACCATCCAATAAGCAAAGTTTCAGAAGTGTAACTCCAATAGTTTAGGAGATATGGCAAATCATAATTTTTTACCTTTGACCTTGGGGTCATGTTGAGGTCAAGGTCACAAAAAGGGTTGCCCACTGCCATCTACATTCCATGTACTATCCACATGCAAAGTTTCAAAAGTGTAACTTCAGTGGTTGCAGAGGAGGTCCATTTACAAGAAACGTGACCGACGGACAGACAGACGTACTGACGCCAAAGTGAACTGTGGTACGAAAACAATATGCCCGATTTTTCTTCAAAAAAGCGGGTATAATTAAAGAAAAAAAAAAAATAGGACTATGCAAGTAATTTATTAAGCAGATTCAATACGTTATTGCGTATTACTGACATCAAGTGTCTTTTTATTGCGGGGTTTAAAAATATACAGAAAGACCAAATAAAACAGGGTAAAAAGATCCACCTTGTCTTATTCCTATTCTGCCATAATGTAATTTTCTCAGGATTATCATTTTTTTTGCAAAACGGTCAAAACTAACATTCATCATGAACAGTGCATGAATGCATTTTATTTTTTCTCTTTCAAATGTTTGGATTGAACTGGTATACTTTGCCTATTTATGTTCGCATTTACTTATGAAAAGTCAAACTAAAACGCCTGAGTGTAAACAGTATCTTTGTGTGTGTGTGTGTGTGTGTGTGTGTGTGTGTGTTGGGGGGAGGGTGCCAGGTGGTGTGGGGAGGGGGAGAGAGTTTTTATTACATAAATGCCTATGCTAGGCTTTGTATGATAACGTGACACCAAATGGTCATTAAAAACACAATAAAAAATACACTTTAAGGAAATCTTGTCCCCTTATATTGCAACTGATTTTAGCACAAAATAGACCTGAACCCATATCTAGCAATCAAAAACAATGTTACCGGTTTCTGACTTTTCTGAAATTTGTTTGCTATATAGAGGATATATGTGGCCAATTTTATATGCAATATCTTGGGGTGACAAGATCAGTAGCACATCTAACACTTATGATGAAAATCTCATTGTTTATAAATTTTCATGAAAAGTGGAAGAAATTTTGAAAATAAATTTATCAGAAAAATTAAAAGACATAGACACATTTACTTTTTTGTATTAGATTAATCCTTATAGAGTTCTGTTGCCAATCAAAGCAACAAAATTTGAAAATAATCATACCTATTGATTTAAGACTGAAAAGTTCACAGGTGTGTATGACCTCTTCAGGGGACTGCCCCAGGGAGCTCTCCTGAGACCTATAGTAATTTATCAAATGAAACAAAGTTATATATATAGATGAGTTTAGGCTGATTAACTTCCTTGGTAACGCTGCGCATGCGCAGTCTTGTGTGGCAAAAAGTAATCAGTGAAGCGTGCGTGTGTACAGTAAACTAAGGAAAAATAAGATTTTTTAAGCATAGTGTTTGTCATTTCATCCACAACATTCATAGACTTTTATACTGCAGTTCAGTGCCTCCCCCCCCCCCCCCATCAGGGATTGAAGAAATACATGGGCTGCATGATGCTTCCGCGCAGAGCTGAAACCGACCCGCACACGACTACTGGTAAGCCGCTTAGAGGATCTAAGCCTGCCCAGGCAACGCGGTGCGAGTCGGTCCGTCCATGCTTATAAACCATATTGGTTTCATTGGGCGGCAGGGCTTGAGATGTCATTTAATCTCATTGTCGGTTAAAAGTCCCAAAATGACCTTTACAGTGTTGACGGGGTCGTTAAACCTAAAATCAAACTTCACACTCTTTTGAATCACAACAGTACTTGGCAGATATGTCCGAATTTCCGAATTCTCTTTTTACTATTACATTATACATGTACATGCTATTTGTTGTTCACCGCCGCTGCCTTTTGCTGTATGTTTTAAATGGATGCTTGATTGTTTAATGCTCATACTCTGAGTAACGGGGCCCTGAATAAATCTTTGACCTGATTTGCCAGAAAAAAAATGAGCAGTTAAGGCAGAGTTTTCGAAGCGATACTTTGAAAAATCTGAACATGAAAGTCCCATAGCCAGACTGGATAGAACTTAGATTTTCGGGACGAATCTCATTAGGCAGGGGGTGGGGGATGTAAAAAGTCGAAGATGTGGCCCGGTATCTCACTCGGTAGAGTGTTTCTACTGTATACGAGAGGTCCTGGGTTCGCAGAGCTAAAACTGACCGCACATGAGTACTGGTAAAACCGCTATAAATTCTCGCCCCCGCCCATAGGGACTTGGAAAAATAGATTGGGTTGCATGGTGCGTCCACGCAGAGCTGAAACTGACCACATATGAGTACTAGTAAACCGCTTAGAAGGACTAAGCCTGCCCAGGTAAAGTGGTGTGAGTCAGACCGCCTACTGCATATAAGACTTTTGGTTTCATTGGGGGCAGGGCTTGAGATGTCATTTCATCTCAATGTCGGGTAAAAGTCCAACAAAATTGGAAGCAGCGTCTCCAAAATGACCTAAATAGTGTTGACGGGGACGTTAAACCTCAGTTCAAACAAAACCGCTATAAACATGATAAACTACATTTTTTTATTTGGTGGCAGGGCTTGAGATGTTATTTAATCTCAACGTGGGTATAGGAAGCAACTTCTAAACATGTCGCAAATGGTGTTGGCGGGGACGGTAATTCGTTTGTTGTTTCTTTGTTTTAGTTGAGGTTTAAAGTCCCCGTCACTATATAGGTCATTTTGGAGACGTTGCTGGCTTAGATCCTCTAACTGGTTTACCAGTACTCGTGTGCGTTGGTTTCAGCTATGCGTGGAAGCATCATGTAGCCCATCTATTTCTTCAAGCCTCGATGGGTGGGGGTCGCGGGGCCGGTGAATTTCCATATTCAAACAACCCAGTTACTGGTCGTAAACGATTGATCTTTTTCATCCACATGTTGAACCCGTTTGGTTGGTAATCCTTCCTTGCGATTAGCGCAATATGACTCGACCATTGTCAGTCAATTATTCGATTATTAATTGTTTTGGGTTTAACGACACGTCAACCCCTGTGGGTAATTTTGTCTCATCTCCCAGAGAAAGGAAGAAAACATTTAGAAGAGATTGTAGTTTAAAGTAATAACAGAGGATAAAGAGGAAAATGAATGGAGTGTACAAACAGAAGGAATAAGAGCACTCCCCTCTACTCTTACCTGCTGCAAGGATAGCAGGTCTTACCCAACTGTCAGCCAATATCAGGTGGACACCCCAGTGACGCAAGACATACGTCACCTTTACCTTACGCTATATTTAAAATTGTCATATTCAAAGAAATTAATGACTGCTATCGGAGCAGTCTGAACAATGATTATATTTTTTGCCACACAAAACTGCGCATGCGCAAAAATACGGAACCGTGGGATAGTATTTCCTTAGCGACCGGTGGCGTCCTAAACTCATCTATAGTTGATAGTCCTCAAGTAAACAACAATTGAAGTTTCAAGAAAATCTGTGCCTGGGCAGATTTGGAACTCCCCATTTGTCTCCCTTTCAAAAATGGCGGAAAACTCTGCAAGAAGTTCCCATTCCACTTAATTCATAGCTCCAGGTATGAAAGAGTAACAAGGATAAATTATGGAATAATTTTCCTTATTTCTTGATGAAAACATGAGTTTTATGTTGTGGGTACTTGAAAGAATTGCCTCACATTCTAGTATATTGACTGTAAAATGAGGCCAGTCTTATGTAACTGTCATTGTTTTTCTCCAGAAGATTGGTAGTGGGATGGCACTGACACATGGGGATCCATCCAACTAATCCCAACCCTTGGGAATTTGAGTATTTTGAAACAGGTGGGGTCTAAGATACCTGACCTGGAAATTTTGGAAGAAACATCAATTTCAAAGCCCACCTAGGGTATTTTCGAGTGCCCAATGATTAGGTAATTTGACACAAGTTTCAAAATCATCTGATTTTTCAACATGATCCCACCATCCCTACTCTTAAGGGAGTTAGGGGTGATATTGATAGGTACATTAAGAAAAAGAAATTAAGAGTGACCCATATGATAATAGAGAAAAGAAAATATGTTAGATAAGCTGCTTTTTCATTATGTGCATGCATAATGCATATATAACAAGGGCTATACATATGTTTCTACAAGAAGAAAAAATTACAGCCAAACTTAAGGGGAATGGGAACACCTGGCAGATTTTTCTGCCATTTTTCAAAGGGAGACAACTTTCAGGACTTCCTGTTCGCTTTTCTATAAGTGCCTACCCACTGAAAAGGGGTCTACTCTTAAAGGAAAGAATTTGCTCCTCAGGAGCAAATTCAGAATTCTTTCCTTTAAGAGTTGAGGCATGGGAGACAAAAATACTTTTGCGGGAGTTGCCTCCCTTGAAGGTGTTCCCATTCCCTTTAAATGGCTTGAACACCTATGGGACCATGACATTAGTTCTAGCCACTGAGGGATACTTATAACCCCAAGCCTGGACCATATTGAGAATAATTTAGGTATACAATGAAGTTCCTATATTAAGACCAGCTTTGAGGACTGTTCAAAAGTGGTCCTTAAGGCCACTTTTGAACAGTCCCAAAGGTGGTCCCTGACCAGAGAATATTGTGTGCAGAAACATGAAGAAAGAATAATTGCACCCTTCTAAATAAGCTTTTTAAAGCAGAATAAGTCTGGACTTTAGGTGGTGTTAATAGCAGAATTTCAGTGTAGTTTTCTGTGTTCTGTATAATACGAGATATTGTCTATACTTGTTGAGACCATTCTAATAAGTACACACAAAATACATTTTCAAGAAAAAAATAAACAATTCTCCATTAATGATCTCCTACTCTTTCTAACCTTTAGTCACGGGACAAACTCCCTAGAGACGCGACAATGTCTGAATAAGCCATGGTAAAACTAGCTATTGAAGTTTGAATGTATATCAGTTGCAGCCTGCACTTGTTCCTCAGAATGAGAAACATTGCTGATATATTGACTATATTACAGAGGTAAAGATCAGGCCGCCAAGGATATTGCTGGTCGCTTTCCAATTTCTCACTACTGGGACTCCCATGATCCTAAGCTGGTAGTGTGTGAGGCCCATATTTTACCCAAGGTGGAGAATAAAGATGAGAAAGTAAAACCCAGAGCATCTCTAACAAAGGCCATCGAAGAGGGTCCTGTAAGTATACAAGATAACCCCTACCTTTGCCAACAATGTTGATCCAGATCTCATCAGGATCTACACTGTTTGTCATTCATTATGTATATTTAAATGGATATATTATATCATTCAATCTGATTAGTTGATAGTCAGAAATTGGCGTGGCAAAATTTTCTATCCTTTTGTTCATCCATTTGATAATCAAACAACATTTGCGCCAACCCTAGTTTCAAACCAAATGTTTGTTCATTTCTTGAGAACTACAATCACAGGTGTGACACAGCCTTCAGCAGTATTCTTGTTAACCCTTAAGCTGCCGAGAAAAAACAACTGAAAATGTCGTTTGCTGATGTTGTCTGCTGAATCTTCTTCCAAACGTTTCAAAAATATTTATGCATACCGACAAACAGTTTGGGCCCAGATCAGACTGCTCCTACAGAAGGACTCTGATCTGGGTCCACACTGTTTTGTAGGAGCAGTCTGATCTGGGTCCACACTGTTTGCGAATGATGACTTTTAAGGTAACTGGCAGATGGAAAAACCGACGGCAATTGTCGTGATTGGCATTTTATGGGTTAATTTGAGTTTGTCAGTTCATTAAGAAACAGTCACTTACATGTGTTGACCATAACACAGATGATTCACATCTTCCACCTTCAGTTATCTACCTTAGTAGATTATGCATAGCTTATATCCAATATGTGACAACTGTGTCAGGGAGTTGACTCTGGCTCAGTGGTTAGAAAATTGGACTTCCACTCAAGCAGCCTGGGTTCAAATCCCTTTGTAGGCAGGGATTTTTTTTTCAGCTGTGCTTCATTCCTATTTTATGACTTTCATGACAACATTAAGTCTTATCTCTGACAACTACATCAGGGAGTCGATTCTTTAATTAGAGCATTGGACTTTCACCCCAGCGGCCCAGGTTCAAACCCGCTTATTAAGGCGAGAATTTTTCTTTTCAGCTAAACTTCATTCCATTGTTACGACTTTAATGTCATAAGATGGGGACTCGTCTGGGATCAGACTATACTTTGTTGAAAATGGCTTCACATCATAAAAATGTTAGTGATTTTAAGTACAACAATGAAGGTCATAAATGATAAAAGAGTCTTTTGAAGTTGTTTCTTAAAATATGTTTTAAATGGAAAACAAACAAAAAAAGTTGTATCAAGAAATGTAGAAAATAAAACTTAGAAAAAGGGCCAATCAAATGACAGATGTAACAAGACCTGACTCTAGACGGGGTAATTTGCCTGCTCATGACTTATATTGCATTTGAGGACATCTTACAGCAATGATGCTTGCACTTTTTCTGAAAAAATGGATAGTTTGAGGCTTAAACCACTGGTAATGACAACAAAAGTTATAGGTATGGCTAAATAATGAAAGTGTTTTTGCACTGATATTGGTGAAATTTGTCCCCAGTTGGGATATCGCAAGCTCGTGTCCTTAGATATTCCAACTGGGTACAGTATTCACCAATATCAGTGCAATAACTATATAATCATTGTGCCAAGTATAAACTTAATCTTCCAAAGATAGCATGAATACAAAATTTATGAATTTTACAAACACCAAAATAGCTCATTGTCTTATTTCATACAGGCAGGATAAAAATGCAAAAAAAGAAATATTTATGAAATGATAAAGATACAGGTTAGTCACATCTCACATCTTGATGTAACAGTTCTTTATTCCTAGTATGAAAAATAATAATACATATGCGATGATATAGTTAATCTCTTTTGTCATTATTTACAGAGTAAGGTAAGTTACTTCTGATGCCAGTTGCTGTGTTTTCTTGAAATGTATATATATATTGCTCAGTTTGGTATTAAAGTATCATTATGGCATTTGTATTATAAATATTTTCTAAGATTGAAGTTCTGCCATATGTAATTAGGTGTACATTTTTAAAAGACCTCCTTTAAGATACATTGTTCTTGCAAGTCTGCATAATATTTTTGTGCATTCTTTTGCACAGTGATCAAAATCAACAGTAGATTGACTGAGTTAAAGATAACAAGTTTGGTTCAGGTGCTATAGTTGGGTTTGTAGGTAGAAAAAATAAGACCCATAAATTCATACTAGTGGGGGAAAAATCGATAATTTAGTGCCTCCCAATGGTACTTTGATACCAAATTCTGAATGATATATGCAATACTTATATTCTGAATTAAGTTTTATAATAAAAAAAAATAAAATTTTGTTACATTAAACTTTTCACTCTTTTCTTGTTTTCAAATTCTTACATTTGTAGCTGTGCTGTTTCACATAGCCCTCATTGTCACCTTAACAACCACAAAACATCATTATACACATTACACAAAATCTTACCTTTCCCGACATGTACATATTGAAATTAAAAGAAACATTTTTAGTCTCGGATCACTTGATGAAAGGTCAGTTGATTTTTCTCTGGTTAGTCTGGTTTTCTTCTACTGGATTAACAATCAGGGTCCAGTTGTTCAAAGCATCATTAGCTTAACCCATTTTGTACCGGAAACCCCAAAACGGATAGTTGGGAAACAGTGCAGGCCCAGATCAGACGGCGCATTCTGCCTACACTGTTTGCAAAATTTTCAGCCAATTTCCAATTTGTTTTTGAAGAAAACACAACCTGACACCCCTAAATTTTGAACTGGACTCCTGCTATATATAAGGGTGAAGGTTCCATTTGGTACAAAAAGGGTGAGAGTTTGTTAGTTGTCAAAATGCTAAATAGTAAGTACAATGTCTGATATTGCACGACCCGCAGAAAAAGCAACCGACTGAAGTCGGTTGATTTCTAAGAGGGCCCTAAAGTCACTGTGTCATTCGGTCAGTCTGTCCGTCTGTAACCCGTTTGTGAAAATTGGTGATAGTGACTTAACCGCTCGGAATATTTAAACAATTTTTAGCATACTGATAGATATCATTGAGATCTAACCAAAGAACTTGCGAAATATTACATTCCATTTAGTATAGCCTTGCCGAGGCGAAAAATGTGAAAATTTTCAAACTGCTTCTCCTCGGAAACCGTTGGGCCGATTGAAGTCAAATTTCATATGGAGCCTCTATGGGATAGGGGAAACCAAAATTTGCTCATGGGGTCCAGGTCACATGACCAAAATGGCTGCAAGGCCATATATGGTCTGCCTGTCTGTCCGTCCGTAACCCGTTTGTGAAAATTGGTGATAGTGACTTAACCGCTTGGAATATTTAAACAATTTTTGGCATACTGATAGATATCAATGAGATCTAACCAATGAACTTGGGAAATATAACATTCCATTTAGTATAGCCTCGCCGAGGCGAAAAATGTGAAAATTTTCGAACTGCTTCTCCTCAGAAACCGTTGGGCCGATTGAAGTCAAATTTCATATGGAGCCTCTATGGCATAGGGAAACCAAAATTTGCTCATTGGGTCCAGGTCACATAACCAAAATGGCCGCCAAGCCATATATGGTAAAAACCCTTCAAAAATAGTCTTCTCCAGAACCACGGGGCAGATTTCCACGAAACTTGATAAATAGCATCTGGGACGTAGGTCCATCATAAATTGCTAAACTGGTGACCCTGGGTTGACCCTGACCTTCTTTGGGTCCGTTCATAACCCGTTTGTGAAAATTGGTGATAGTGACTTAACCGCTTGGAATATTTAAACAATTTTTGGCATACTGATAGATATCAATGAGGTCTAACCAATGAACTCGCGAAATATTACATTCCATTTAGTATAGCCTCGCCGAGACGAAAAATGTGAAAAATTTCGAACTGCTTCTCCTCGGTAACCGTTGGGCCGATTGAAATCAAATTTCATATGAAGCCTCTTTGGGATGGGGGAAACCAAAATTTGCTCATGGGGTCCAGGTCACATGACCAAAATGGCCGTCAAGCCATATATGGTCTGTTTGTCTGTCCGTCAGTAACCCGTTTGTGAAAAATGGTGATAGTGACTTAACTGCTTGGAATATTTAAACAATTTTTGGCATACTGATAGATATCGATGAGATCTTACCAATGAACTTGCGAAATATTACATTCCATTTAGTATAGCCTCGCCGAGGCGAAAAATGTGAAAATTTTCGAACTGCTTCTTCTTGGAAACCGTTGGGCCGATTGAAGTCAAATTTCATATGGAGCCTCTATGGGATGGGGGAAACCAAAATTTGCTCATGGGGTCCAGGTCACTTGACCAAAATGGCCGCAAAACCATATATGGTAAAAACCCTTCACAAATAGTCTTCTCCAGAAGCACTGGGCAGATTTCCACGAAACTTGATAAATAGCATCTGGGACGTAGGCCCATCATAAATTGCTAAAATGGTGACCCTGGGTTGACCTTGACCTTCTTTGTGCCTAGGTCAAACTTTGACACATATGCTTTTGTATTGGAAAATTGAGAATGCATTTTATCCTGCAAACGATTCAGAATACAGTACTAAAGTATAAGATATATTTTGCTCCTTACGATAATGCGCATTTATTGGGGGAACCGTTTTAGGTCCAGGTCACATGACCAAAATGGCCACCATACCCATATATGGTAACACTCATAAAGCTAAAAGCATCCGGCGGGTCGTGCACTTCAGCTGAAGCACTGGTTGTGGTAGTTTTGTTGAAAAAATGTGAGTTGCTTCCGCAAATGCAAAAGCCACTCGCATTATTCAGCAGAGATATTAGCATATCTGCCAGATAAAATTAACACAGTTTTAATGATATTCTTACTAATGACTTTATTAGGTTTGAAAAACTGGACCCACCTAGGTATAAGAAATCTTGAAAGGGCCATAAAAAAATTGTAAAAGGACCATTTTTTTCTCTTTAAGTATTAACAACAATTAAGTTTGAAAAGTTTCAATCAAAGTCGAGACAGCAGGAGTCACCTGTATTTTATTTTTAAATTTAATAGGATTTGTATATTTTAATGGCATTTTCAATTGTCACCTGCAGACCATGTTGATGTGTCCGAGAAATGGTGCTGATGAAATCCTGTCATTGCTTAAGGAAATCAATAAATGTTAGACATTGTTCATGGAGATGCTTATATTTCTTTGCATTGTTGAAGTTATGGAGTGGTTGCCATTTCACAGACACTTTATTTTCATTTGTCTTTAGTAAAACTGTCAAACTCACATGGTTGTAAATATTAAGGGGAATGTTTACACCTTCAGGGGAGGCAACTCTATCAAACATATTTCGTCTCCCATGTCTTAAGGGGTCAACCCTTTCAGAAAAGATTTTGCATCTGAGGAACAAATCCTTTCATTTAAGCCATTGTATGCGGGGAAACCTCTAAAGGAGTACCTTGGCAAACAGTGCTGGCCCAGATCAGACGCCGCAGAATGCGGCGTCTGATCAGGGCCTGCACTATTTGCTAACAGAATTTTCTTTCCAAAGTAGAATAAAAAAGAAAAAAA
The DNA here is from genome assembly GCA_963580285.1 of Lucinisca nassula. NCBI lineage: Eukaryota > Metazoa > Mollusca > Bivalvia > Lucinida > Lucinidae > Lucinisca > Lucinisca nassula. The sequence continues at coordinate 130,158,821 of OY757011.1, read as the reverse complement.
AACAGGCCTGACACCCCTTACATGACAAATGGACTTGTCCAACATATAGCAATGGAAGAGTCCACTAGTATACAATGGGTTAACAGTTGACCCTTTTTTTCAGAATTGATCAGTCGAGAGGAAAGAATGCAGGAAATCAGCTATACCCATGTCACACTTAATTCTTGGACATACTTTTGAATAGCAGTACATGTACATTATTGTTCACTGTTTCAGGTTGAAGTTATGGTTGTGTCCCTGTTCTGCACCCAGGAGAACGGTATATTGATACAGGACAGCGCATCTCTGTCTGATGAATACAACTGTCTCCTTGGGATAGAGGTTCCTTATCATTACTTTGTTAGGAAGGTACGTTGTTGTTGTCTTACTGTCCTGTTTGATAGGTAAGTTTCCTGAAATTACTGTGAAAGTGTGACAGCTTTTTGAACAGCCATCACATTGTCCAGTCAAATTTTAGTTGTTTTTCAAGTTCATAAGAGTTTGTGAAACACAACTGAGAGATGAAAACACTGAACCTTTAGTGTATTGCCATTGCTTAAGAGCTTGAACAATTTGTTTGTTTTTTTGAGGTTTAACGTCCCCGTCAACACTGAATACCGTATTTCGGCGTGTATAATACGCACTTTTTTCTCTCAGAAAAATGGAAACAAAACTGGGTGCGTGTAATGTAACAGAACACAAAACTTCCAACATTTTTCCAAGCGTTGTCGAAGTTTTGCGGTCGCGAAATCTAATGACAATCCCGAATTTACTACAAAAAATTCTTGTTAGACCGTCTTCAACGATAAACAGATAGTTTTGGATACCAAGCAAGCCCCTGAATATATTTTCTTACCTGGAAACTGTAATTACTTATTTTTGTTTCAGAAATTTGACTTTATTAACGTAATAACGAATGAAAGAAAAACCTGAATCTATAAATATATTTGATTGACAGCTAAGTAAGGGAAGCAACTATGCGTAACTTTAATTTGAGCCGGGGCATTAATTTCCTACAATTGAACACGTGCGTCCCCGCGAAGAATCAGACCCGCCTATGCACCCATATAGTCTGACCAGAGATTTGTTTTAGCTTTCCTTAGATTGCACATTGAACACTGACAAGACTGCGCGAATGCGCAGGCTGCTCTGAGTGAATGTTCATTGCTGGGCGCATATGAAAATTATAAAGATTTCTCTTCCTGGACGAAAGAGCAATCCTTAGAGGGTTCAGCAAAGTTTGATAAGACTGCACAAATGTGCTGCGCTGCTCTGAGCAGACAGACTGTGCAGGGGGCACATGTAAATTGAATAGATTTCTCTTGCTGCACGAAGGAGCACAACGAAATTTGATAGGGTGCGCAAATGCGCAGGCTGCTCGGAGCAGATGGTCCTTGCAGGGCGCACATGTATTTTGTAGAAATTTCACTTGCTGCACGAAGGAGCACAACGAACTTTGATAAGACTGCGCAAATGCGCTGGCTGCTCTGAGCAGACGGTCTTTGCAGGGCGCACAAGGAGCTGATCAGACTGCGCGACTGCACAGGCAGCTCTGAGCAGACGGTCCTCAATGTGAATTGTAGGAAATTATTCCAAACAATAAGACTGCTTGTAAATTAGAAGAGTCACTTCAGTATAAAATTGTATTGTATTGTATTGTAAAGTTTAAGCATTTTACGTCCGCTACGGTCAGGCGCGTTAGCATTACCCCACAACAGGACGTAAAGTTTGAGTGCTTCTGGGCTGCAAAACGCGGCAGACTCAGTGAAATGTGAGTCATGCTGAACTGCCAGTGCCTTCCCCTAAGTAAAGTAGAAGCACTGTAATTTAGAATTTTGAACGCCAGATCGAAAATGGGCATAAAACTGCAGAGGAATCAATGCCAATTTCGGCTGCGAATTGAGATTTCTCTGTCTCACCCGAGAGCATACTAGTTCATGTTGCTCTCTCTTAGGGCCGTGTGTAAGGCTATGGACTGGTTAGAAATGACGAAAAACCCAAGTTATACAGGGTTGTCAGATGTGCGGCCCTAAGTTTGCAGTATAATATATATAAAATAGATATATAAATAGTATAGAAGTATACATAAACATATGGAATAAGAGAAAAAAATAAAATAAAAAATAAGGAAATAAAAACATTTAGTTCTTGCCTGTTTTGTATACAATAATAGTTTAAATGTATAAAATAACAGAACTTCAAAGGCCGTTATCATATAAAAGTGCTTAATTGTTTTTTGATCATTAAATTGGCAAGCTCATAATTTTGGATAGTAGTTATGAAAAAGTAAAGTGGTATTATTTATGAACAGGTGCTTGTGCATTGAAAAATGGTTTCAATTTCAATGTTAATTGTTGTTGTCAAATTGCGTTTTTGTAATTAAGATGCAATTAGAATTCAATTGTAAGAAAATGGTAGGCTTCAAAGGTTTTTGAATATTTTACAAACATATTGGTAAACAAAGAGCTATCTAACTGTCTTTCTAAAGAAGCATTATAATGACTTTGACCATTGAAATATTTGATTACTCACACCAATATTGCATAGCAATTCTTCAAAGATGTTAAATGTTAATTTTAGACAGGTGCATGTACACAATCTGATTGTTACATGTTTTGCAATGTTAGTAAGCTCTCGTCAAAGACATAATTGATAACAAAAGTTGAAAACAATTCAGATAATTGGTTCTTGTAAAAACTGTTTATTTGTTGAGAAGTTGTGAAAATTACCATCAATAGATATTATTCATTGTTTTGAGAGGAAAAAAAAAAAAAAAAAAAAAGGAAAATAAAAAAAAAAAAAAAAAATAAGAATAATGAAACAAAAAGCATAAATGTAAATAACTATATGACTTTCCTTCACCATAAAACTATAATACATAATTTAACCCTTGTCCTGCTGGGCCCGGATATGTCTGATCTTTCAAACAACGCAGATCCAGATAAGAAGCCATCTGATCAGGATCCTCGTTGTTTGTGATTCATTTTAAGAATTTCTTGCAATGACTTGCATCAAGAAACCGGATGGTTGATAATCTGTGGTGGGTGTGGTATATTTATATATTCAGCAGGTCAAGGGTCAGGATTTATGGCCGTGTTAAACAGAATTCATTTAACACGGCTTTTTTTTTTTTTTTTGATGAGATTTAAAAGGCGATAAATTCAGTTCTGTTCTGTATTCTGGGTGTTGTGTGTTTTCAAAAAAAAAAAAAAAAAAAAAAAAAAAAACTTAATATAATGCACAACATTTGAGATGAAAAAATACTATTTACAAGTCTTTTGATGGTTTTGAAAAAATGTACTCCTGCATGACAAAATAACACACACACACACACACACACACACACACACACACACACACACACACACACACACACACACACACACACACACACACATTCTGTGAAACGCATTTACAATATTTACATCTGTCTGAGAGGCAAGGAAATGACATAAATCATGCAGTGGCAGAGGTATGAGAGGCCAGTCCGCCCAATAGGGGGAGTCAGTATCCAATAAATAGAAAAAGTTAGACCCCTGCCACTGTGTACCTTGCTCTCTTTGAGGTATGAGTGCATCATACAGCTGTATTGATAGGTTCAGCTTGCCATAACATTGCTCATGGACCGATTGCCATAGCTCCTGGATTCAAGCTTCACCCATCTAACAAACTGTTGCTTGCACTCACAAACACTGGAAGGATTGGCCTGCAGTACAGAATGATTGCCCTCTTCGGTGCTGTATACTGTTCCCGCTGATATACATTTTCTTGATCCTTAGTTACATGTATGCATTGAGTATGCCTAAATTAGGTTAGTATACTTATATGTATGACAAGTATCCTGTATTGGTGACATATTTGAATACTGCTTCCCTTATAATTGTTGCATGGGCAGGTTGGGGGTTAAGAAGTACCTTAAGATCTATAACATTTATATCAGATATGTTATCTTTTATGGTTTGTAACATGATTTCTCGCTCATGTCTATGTTTTTCACAATCAAGAAGATAGTGGGTTGTGTCCTCAGTTCCCTCACAGTGAGGGCACTGAGGGTCCATCCCACTGTGTGTCTGATTGTTAAACCTAAGTCCATTCCTACCTAACCTTAACCTAGTGTATACCCTATCAAATTGCCTATTGTCGCTATACTGTATCAGTTTCGTTGGGAGATCACTACTGATCTCCCAACGAAAACCATGACCATGTTTTTTCCAAGTTGATGCCCAGTGTGTTTTAACTTCTCTTTTTATAAGCCCATATACTTCAGTTTTACCTAGCCTAACCTTTATTTCTTTGCCTATGGTACATCCTAATTTTGCAGCTTCATCTGCAATGTCATTACCTTGAATATTGCAATGCGATGGACACCAGTCAATATGCAGTATTGTGTTACTCCTTAAAATTGTGTCAACTAAATTGTTGATCTGGATTAAAAGATCAGGTCTTGAGCGACTGTTCCCAGACTTTATTGCCTGAATTGAACTTAAGGAATCAGTGAGGATTACTACCTGGTCTGGTTTGTTCTGCTCAACCCATTTCAGGGCTTCAATTATTGCAATTAATTCTGCAGTAAAAATTGTAACCTTGGCATTCAGTTTAAATTTTCTAGTTATTTGGTACGAGGAAATGGTAAATGCAGACCCTACTTGATTCTTTCCATCATCCTTACTGCCATCAGTAAATATTTGAAGACATGATTTGTATTTTTGATTGACTAAGGTTTTGGTTTTTTCCTCTATGACCTTCTTGCTGTCTGTTTTTTTTTGTTTACATATTCCTTAAGAGTTTCCCTAGGTGTAATTGCAAGGCAAATTTTTCCTGATATAAAGGTTCCTGTACCAAAATATCACTTAGCTTATATTTCATCTGAAGATCCCTTACTTGCATTACAAATGGAACTTTACCTTTTAATCCATCCCTACAGGTTTCATATACAGCATAGTCATAGAGACTGTTCAAGGGGAGATTTTTCCCATTGGCAGAGGACCTAGCCCAGTATTTCAGGATAAGTTCCTCCCTCCTTAGCGCCAGTGGTTGAATGTTGCATTCAGCTTGCACATCAATATTTGCAGTTGATTTATATGCCCCTGTTATTATTCTGAGAGCAGCTGATTGAATTCTATCTATCCGAAGAAGCTGAGTTGGTGATGCAGAAGCATATGCTTGACAACCATAGTCTAGTTTACTCCGGATAAGTGTCTTGTAGATAGCCATTAGAGTTATCTTATCCGCCCCATATTTAGTTCCTGATAGATATCTCATGAGATTTAGATCTTTTTTACATTTTGCTACCAAGTCTGTTATATGTTTCTGCCAGTACAACTGGCTATCAAATGTCATTCCTAAGAATTTAGCTTCAGTTTTATATTCCAGTGATTTGTTTCCTATTTTCAATTTTGGTATATTTTCATTTGGAGTTCCTGGATGATTGAACAATACAACTTCGGTTTTATTGGAGGAGATTTTGATACCCAACGACGCTGCCCATGCCTCAATTTTATTCAAGATCTGCTGCATGAGATGCACCAAATGGGACTTACTGCGCCCTGATTTCCAGACCGCCGAGTCATCCGCATATTGAGACAGCTCACATGACAGATCTTTTAGCACATCATATTGAGTGTTGATAAGAATGTTAAATAAAATTGGACTAAGAACACTGCCCTGGGGAGAACCGTTGTCAAGTACCTTAACTTCGGACAAGTTAGATCCGACCCTAACCTGTATTTTTCTGTCTTTAAGGAAGTCCTGTACCCAACCTAATAATCTGCCTTTAATATTGAATTTGTTTAACTGCATTAGCACTCCATTGGTCCACATAAGATCAAAAGCTTTTTCTAGATCCAGGAATATACAGAGAAGGTCCCTATTCTCCATTTTAGCTTTTAGTATTGCAGTCTGTAATCGAATAATTTGATCCAGGGTAGACCTATTTTTTCTAAATCCAGATTGTGTAGGTGCCAAAAGTTTGTTCTTTTCAAGGTGACTTGTAAGTCTGTTTGCAATCATAGTTTCCATGACCTTACATGTTACTGATGTTAAAGAAATTGGCCTATAAGATCCTGGTTCATGAGGGGATTTATTTAGTTTCAGAAGTGGTACTATTGTTCCCAGTTTCCATTGGTCTGGTAGTTTACCCTCAGTCCATGATTTGTTAATTAATTGTAAAATTTGCCATTTGCATTTTTCAGAAGCATTTTTCAACATATCATAGTGAATTGTGTCAGCCCCAGGAGCAGTGCTCTGTTTCTTATTAAGCGCGGTTATAAGGTATTCCTTAAAGGTAAACAACTCGTTGTATGCCTCACCCTCACCCATCGCGATGTTTTCCTGCACTGACAAGATAATTCCAGGTTCAAGTTCAAGTTTTTTCAGTCTGAAACTGTGGTCAAGTAATTCATTGCCACTAACTTTTTGGTAATGGTTAACTAGTGCATTTGCCTTATCTTCATTTTCATGGTATGGAATATTATTTAGTTTCAATACTTCCACTGGCCTAAATGGTTTTCCATTGAATTTGGATATTACATTCCAGATATATTTACTGTTTGCCTTGTGATTTAGCTCCGAGACAATTTCCTGCCATTTACACTTCTTTGCATTATCCAGGATATCATTACTTTTGGCTCTGGCTATTATATACAGGTCCTTAAGTTGATCAGAATTGTATTTTTTCCATTTCTTATATGCTTTACGTTTCTCACGGACTGCAGTTGAACATTCATCATTCCACCACGGAAGATGCCGTTGTTTTTTGTCAGGATTTGGCTTGGTTTTAGGTATTGTTTCCTCACAAATGGCAATTAATTCATTTATGAATTGGTCATTAGATTCATTAATTGTTTGTTGATCAAACTGTATATCAATGTTGTTTGTCAAATTGCGAAAAAGGGCCCAATCAGCTTTAGTCAGTTTCCAGCGTGGTATTTGATCCTGTAGAATACATTTGTATTGTTTATTTAAAGTAGTTATAATGGGGAAATGGTCACTACCCAGACAGTTTTGGTGCACATACCACTGGAAATCTCGACAAAGATCACGAGAGGCGAGGGTGAGGTCAATCGCAGTTGTTTGCCCCGATTCAATCGAGTAACGTGTTCCTTCCCCATTATTCAGCACCACCAGGTCATGGTCCTCTATAAAGTTTAGAAGCTCACGCCCTGCTGGAACCTCACCATCATGGTATTGATTATCCCAGAGGCTGTCCCTTATATTAAAGTCACCAACAATGATATGATTTTTACTTACATGAGTTAAAATATGATCATAATCTGCCTTACTTATCATGTTTTTTCCATTTGAATATATGTTAATAATGTCAGTACTTTTATTAATCCCAAATATTCGTACAATGGCAACCTCAAGATTTGGATTCTTTTGCCTATATAGAATTTCTTCTGAGTCTAGCCCTTCCCTCACAAATGTAGCAACCCCACCACCCTTTTTCTCAGTACGTACATAGGAGACTGGTTGCTTGTACCCCATAAATTTTAGACAATTATGTTCAGTGTTATTCCAAGTTTCCTGTATGCAGATAACCTCTGGAATATCATTAAATGTTAATAAGTAGTCATAGAATTCTGCTTTTTTGTGTTGCATGGCATGTCCGCAGAGACTGCGGGCATTCCACTGCACCACTTTCAATTCTGTTCTGCGGTTTATTGAGCCCATTCTCACAACCTAATCGTTAAGAGGTACAAATTATTTCTTACTTAGTCTTGGTTTAGTTGGTACAACGATTTTACCTCTGTAGACTTTACCCACATCAGGAGTTCTGCGATCTAGAAGCACCTTTTGCAGGCTTTTCCCTGTTCGACGTGACTGGTTAAGTCCACTACTGTTTGCGTTATATCTGCCTGCGTGTGTTGGCTTGGTTTTGCGTGGTTTAGGAGAGGACGAAATTGGTTTTGCTATGTTTTCCTTAATTAACCTGTCATACAACTGCTCAGGTGTCTCTGATCGCTGCACAGCCGTTTGTTGTAGTTCAGGTAGCTTCTTGTTCCTTTTTTGATTCGGAACAATCGATTGAGGGGGCTGTGGAACTGGAGACTGGGATAATTTAGGATAATGATCAGGTTCAGACACAGAAGTATTCTTATGAGGAGTTCCACAAGGAGCATTATCATTAATTGATATACAGTCATTACTTTTAGGATCATTTTCTTCCAAGAATTGTGCTGTATTACAGACGAGTGCATCTATAGCCTTATCCCTGGTTTCCTGTGTTAAGCCATGCATTGCGTTTAGCACGTTTGGTTGAAGCAAATACTTTAAGATGCGTGCAACATCCATTGTAGCCATAAATGGTTTAATGCCTCCCTGCTTGCTGGTTGGTATTTTTATTGCAGTGGTGTGATTTCCACCAGTGTTTTCTATGAGTGTTGGAGCATGTGTCCCAGTGCAAGCAGTTGGTGCAATAATATCGGGTGTTGAAACCCTAGCAATACATTGCGGTTGTGCATCTGGAGATGCTTGTGTTGATTGTATCGATTCATGATCATTGCCTCCATTTCTATTTTGTAGTGGCTTAGACATAGGTTGTTTTCGTTCGTCCCATTCCTGTTGAAGTTGTCGGTTTTTTGTTTTAATTTGGTCCTTATATTTGATGAAGACAGGACAGATTGGGCTGTTAGCAGCATGCCCTTGTTTACAGTCTTCAGTATAAAAATATTCCATTTGCCTTTTTGTATATAATTAAATGAAGCATTGCAGTATGACATGCTATCAACAGTGATTGGTGTTTATTGCACTGAGGTGTGAATTTCCCAACAAACGGATTTAGAATACTGCAGTTGAGAAGGTGCTAATTATTGGACGTGTCAAGCGACTCAAAACTCTAGAAAACTGTGCCCAATATACACACATTTTGTAATCCCCAAGGGGGTGTCATAACAAAAAGTTATTTTAACACTCTGGGTCTTGGAAATTATTTTTTTGTCAAATAAAACTATTTTGTCATTATTTTTTCACAAGATAGAGAGAATAGTACCCTTAGACATGACTCTTGTCACACTTCAATTATGTCTTTTGGCGAGGAGTTTGGGGAAAAACTTACCATAATTTGTCTTTTATTCCCACCAAGAAAGATTAAACAAAACACATTTACACTTGTAATGTCACATTGCCATACACCGAATTTGTTTAAGTCTGGAACAGGGAACCAACTTTTACCTGTGGGGCATCTGGGTAAAACTGAAGCGTGTTATATATACGAACTTATTTTTTTCCCGCCGATCAGACACTGAAAATCGGGTGCGTATTATACACGAGTGCGTGTTATACACGGCAAAATACGGTAGGTAATTTTGGAGACGTTGCTTCCAATTTTGTGGGACTTTTACCCAACATTTAGATGAAATGACATCACAAGCCCTGTCACCCAAAACCAATAGGGTTTATAAGCCTGGACGGTCCGACTCGCACCGCTTTGCCTGGGCAGGCTTAGATCCTCTAAGCGTTTTACCTGTACTCGTGTGCGGGTCGGTTTGAGCTCTGCGTGGAAGCATCATGCAGCCCATCTATTTCTCCAAGCCCCGATGGGCGGTGGCCAAATAGCTTGAACAAACAAATAATTTGATAGGACCATGTAATTGGCTTTGACAAGAAGGTATCACATTTCAACACGTAATTCCACGAAACTTACCAGTCGAATATGACTAATAAATCCACAGATCTGCTTTCACATAATATTGTGAGGCATGTTTGAGAATGTAGATTTTACAAAGTGAGCCGTGACGAGGGAAAATTTGTCTTTGGACATGTTAAACCCAGTGAAGACTGATCAGACTGCATATGTGCACACACATTTTTTCAGTCTCCTGTTAAATAAAGGTATTTTGTGTTACTCAATAGAATCAGCTCTGTATGTTGTGTGTACTCATTAGAATCAGCGATTCTAATCTAAATTAGAATCAGCGATTCTAATCTAAGGAGTATATACAAAATTTATTTTCGAGATTAAATAAGAAAGAAGTGTTTAACCCATTTTATACTGTTAACCCCAAAATGGATATCTGTTCTGCGGCATCTGATCAGGGCCTACACTGTTTGCAAAAAGTTCAGACATTTTCCAAGTAAATTGTAAGGAAAACACAACCTGGCACCCCTAAATTTTGAAATGGACGCATGCTATATATAAGGAGGTACAAAAAGGGTTAAATATTTCGCATTGCAACAAGGGCATTTATATCCACCCCGATTAATGCACTCGAAGTAGAATGTGGCATAAAACCACTCCATTTAAGAAGAGAGGAACTAATCCTAAAATATTGGGCACGTTCCTCGCCTTTGGGTAAAAATCTGCCTGTAAATGACCTCATTGGGGAACATGGGTGCCAAACTACTAAAAAGGCACACCAATACCGACCATATTCCGTTACAGTTCAGAAGCTCATAGCTGAGCTGAACATACCTAAGGATATCGAACCACCCCATTATAGAAACAAGTGTGACTTAAAGCACAACCCCCCCTCCTGTGCAATCAAGGACATCATTGGGAAAAAAGGGGAAAATGACATAACATTTATGAAACAAACTAGTATAAACTATATAGAAAGGGAACATAGGGGTAGATTACAGATATATACTGATGGCAGCAAAGATATTGAAAAACATACAGCAGGAGCAGCAGTTTCGGTCCCTGATGAAAACGTGAATATCGAACTCAAAACCAATCCGAGCCTGTCTATATTTACTATTGAACTGATAGCAATAGAACATGCCATTAAATGGATCATCGATAATAACATCCCAGAGGCAGTCATACTTACTGACTCCCTCAGCTCAATACAAGCCCTACAATCTGGCCAATCAAAAACAAGACCAGATAAAATAAACAAAATACTACTACTCTTAGACTCAGCCAAAGACAAAGGCAACAATATCTACCTGGAATGGATTCCTTCCCATGTAGATATCCCAGGTAATGAAATGGCAGACTCAAATGCCAAATCAGCAATGACAAACGGTAAAAACGATCAGACCTTACCGACCAAAACAGAAATATACCCGGCAATTAACCAGGCCATTATGACAAAATGGCAAAAATTATGGGACAACCCACAAAGTAAAGGTCGCTTCTATCATAGACTAGAACCTAAGGTTAAAAATACTTCTACCCATTACAGCGGTAGACGAAGGCATGACGCGGTTTACACGCATTTACGACTGAACCACAGTGGGCTGGGTACCCACTGTGTATTTAATCAAAACCACATCAAATGTAATAGATGTGATAAAGATGAACAAAATAACATCAAACATATCCTTTTTCACTGTGAAGGAAATATAGAACCCAGACAGGAATTAAAAGCTGCACTGTTTATATTGGGATACAACACTTTTGATGAACAAGATCTACTTAACCCCCCACGCAACATTATGCCTCAGATAGTCGAGGCAATCATTACATTTTTGAAAGACACCGAGTTATTCGATAAAATATAGACAGCTGCAGTATAAAAGAGTAACCATGTAATACTAATCCAAGTTTATTTCTCTTCCAGCGCTGGAATCCTTTCATGCAGCGATCATTAATACTGCATGTTTCTTTCTATTACAGACACAGCCTCCAATAACCACCTGGCCCCAAACCAATAACACCATATATCCTTGCCCCCAGGGACTCGAGGGGAGATTAGATCATAAAGCAATATGAATCTCTCAATCTAATTATGCTGGGCGTGGGACTAAGGTTTCTAGGTTTCGATCAGAGAGCCAACCAATGCTGCTAACGTTAGGTTACTGACTGCGGGAGGCAATCTGGTTCCCTGTGCCTTGTTCCATAACCAGTCTTTAATTACATGTAGATGCCCAGAACTGTGTTCAGGACATCCTGAATGCATTAGGTTTGCACATCCGTATATGCCAAAAGTGCTTGTATGTAGTTTGGCGTGTGCGGATTTGTGAACCTATATATTCCTGTTCAGGCGCACTGGTCGCTATGGCTGTGTGTGCCGGAAAATGACTCATATTCATTGGTTCTCTCGATTTTGGCAGACAGTCTCATCTGTGTGTCTGGGTCGGGAGAATCAACTGAAGTAGCATATAAGTTTCTCTCTAAACAAATCATTTAAACAAAAAATTGCGCCTGGTCGTGATCACGTGCTTGCTGGGGCATGGGCTGGTTGCAACCTAGGTGGGGACTGTCCCAATCAGACCGTGACCGTGTTGTGCTTCTGGCCTGCGCCGTCGCGAACAGGTGAATTGTTTTTATTAAGAATTTAACAGTGCTGCTTATGCTGCCCAACCCATAGATATAGGCCCCATTCTCATATTTCTGCCTCTCCGTGCACCTGGGGGCCCCGGGCTGGTGCCCCTGGGGACATGATTCCCCCACTTTGGGCGGACTGGCCGTTCCCGGGGCGGTGGCCCTGGGTCCCCGGTTGCATGGGTGCGGGGGGGAACACAAAACCCACACACTCTTATACAGTGGTTACATAAGCACTGCTTCTACCTCTTACAGACCCTACCCTACATGACTTGGACTAGAACCGGTTGAACCGAAGCGGGGCGCTGTGGTTGCGGCTCATTTGCTTTGCACTTATGAGTGCTCCGCCGACGCAACACATCGGTGATAGACAAGTCTAAACTTAGGCTTATGTAACCCTAACCCTAACCCTAGCCCTAACCCTAACCCTAACCCTAACTCCAATACATACTAATCATAATTTCTTTTGCAGGTACATTGGGATCCTTGACGGGGAATCCCACCATACCTCGTGTAGGACAGCTACCGAGAAGTCATCAGCTGGGTGCCCAGAAGGCTGCCTCGTAGAGGCCCCCTTGGGGACACCCTCCTGATGAAACCCAGAAATGTGCGAAGCGAAGACAGCTTGCTGTCAGAACGGAGCATACATCTCTGGAGTAGGTCAAATACAGAACAATTTAATAGGCGGGGCAACGGTAATGACCAAATTTGATAGGGATTTGGACACAGGAAGACCCTTAAAAAAGCCTTTCAGACCGACCGTTCAAACGATATAAAAGCGAAATTGCACAATGGCTGGTTAGCCACATACTCGCCTTTGCCAAACCACATAACTTTTCACCACTAAAAGACACGCCTGTGTAAACATTTTAATTCTAACCACACTGATCCTGAACAAAAGAGGGTTACAACACTACCACATACAATCAGTACTGATCCATATTGTATTACAATCCATATATCCCCAATATGATATCTTCCTTCACGGAGGATGAGATAATGATATGCAAATATGGCGGTCTGGTCCCAATTGACCCACTTACGAATTTATAAGAACTCGACATCCTACGTCGATGAAAGCATCACCTTTTCAGAAACTGGAAAGCTAAGAAGCAAAATAGGATTGACCTCCTTTCGCATCCTCCGCGATAGAAGTCAACAACTGCACACTGATTGGCTGAATTAACTACAAATTAAGAGAAAAGCAACAACCAAAACATCAACATATGACACTCCAACGCAACGAAAGTAGGGGCCAGTAGTACATGGTACTACCAAGATTATCTTTGTAGAGACCTGGGGGGTAGCGACACAGCATAGGCGTGTTCTCAAGGTGGTAGAGCACGGGTACTAGGACATTTTGCAATAGCCGAAATTGGCTGGTCTAATAGTAACCCTTCCTGGCTCACTTTTGGCCGCCGTTCAAAATTCAAAATTACATGCATTATCACCCTTTAACAAGCACCGTGTCCAAGGCGTTTTCTCTACCACGGCAGGGGTGGGGGTAGAGACTAATGGAAGCCAAAACCGATAATGCATGAGTAGCTTTTTTCCTCGGTCAGACAAGGGCTGTGTACTGACACATTTTGCAGCCGGAATTGGCAACGTGTCACCACATTCTAGAGCCTGACCATTGGTCTGCATCTGCATTCAAAATTCGAACCCCGCCAGAGGACTGCCCATTTTACAGGACAAACGCTTAACATTGGGTGCGTTCTGTGCCTACATGACATCTTGAGCGGGGGATGTGGGAGGTGGGATTGACCTACTTCTCACATCCTCCGCGAAAGAAGTCACCCGACTCCCAATCGGCTAGCTGATAACTGTCAAGCAGACAGGAGTCAGCATATTGGCAGCCTAGGGAAAAGAGCAGTACCTACAACTAATCCCAGATGGCGAACTGGGGGTAGCCCCTATGTGCCCATGGCGCCCGGTTACCTTAAAAACATCTGTCAGTGTCAGTGCGGTTAAATATTTGTTATCCAGAGCTATTGGAGAAATTCTTTGTGGATGCAAGAACAAAATTTGAAACAGCCATAGTAAATGAGCTTTATCTCCAACATTACACAGGACGGCTCCTGTCAAAAACTGTCTTGGCTTCTGAAAATATCAAGATATTTTACCACGTGAATATGAAATGGTATTTGAGACAACTGAAATATCATGAGGCTATTCCCCAGGGCAGATTTCCCATAAAAAGTAAGGTTAAATGGTGCTAAACATATTTATATTGATCTGTGTATCAGGTGCCCGAAGAAGACTTATTAGTATGACAATTTGTTTATTTCCCTAACTTTATCCAGTTATTGTTTACACTTTGGGCTGGGAGAGGGAAGTTTTTCCACTTCAAAATGTATGTTTCCACATCCACCATTTATTGGGAATGAAGAGTGAGTGAAGAATCTCTTGTCCTGCTGAATAAGTTTGATTTTAGCCACACCCATTTCTGACTTTCAGCCAGTCAGATTACTTGATGTAATTTATTTCTACAATTTCTACACTCTACAAATTCTGAGTGTTAAACAGAACAGATACTACAGTAGAACTTCTATGGATCGAACTCCGATGGCTCGTTTACCATGGATGTGTCGAACCCATTCTTGAGCCCCTAGCAAAATTCTCTACATAAGAAATAGTGGGGGAGAATTAAGGAGATTTTATTCTTTTATCTTGCAAATGTATGCTGTGTGTACTCATTAGAATGGCCTCGATGAGGTGATTCTAATGAGTACACACAGCATGCATTTTCATTATAGAACACCGAAAAGATGTCTAAAAGTATCTCGTTGTAACCTCAGTGGCTCGAACTACCCCTGTCTCGAACAGATTTCCGAGGTCCCTAAGGTGTTCAAGCCATTGAAGTTCGACTGTATTGAGATGCTACTGCCAGTTGTTCAAAACTAACGATGTCGTTAGTTAACATATCATTAAAACTTGGATTTATTATGGCAAATATGCTAAAATTTTTGCTGAAAAAATGTGAGCAGCTTTTGCATCTGCAAAAGCTGCTCACTTTTTCCAGCAAAAATACCAAAATTTTAGATATTGAATTTGCTAGAGCAGTTAACAATATGACCACTAACGAACTCATTAAGCTAACGAGGCTTTGAACAACTGGTCCCTGATCTGTATTTACCATCACGAAAACACGCCTACCCCCTTAAACCCCACTTCTGTAGAGTAAAACTGGGATTTGCAGGGGTGAGGGGTATAGTGACAAGGAGAGCTTTTGGGAGCACTTTTTGTCCGTCGTGCGTGCGTGTGTGTGTTCGTGTGTGCGTAAACTTTTTCTTCAAACGACATCTCCTCCTAAACCACTGATCAGATTTTGACCAAACTTTACAGGAATGATCCTTAGGTGGTCCCCTTTCAAAGTTGTTCAAATGGTTCCAGTCTGTTGCACATCCAGGTCACAGACGCTAAAAATAGATTTTTTTTACTGAAAACTTAAAAATTCTTCTTCTCTGAAACCGCAAGGCCCAGGTCTTTGATATTTGGTATGAAGCTTCATCTAGTGGACCTCTACAAAGATTGTTCAATTTATAGCCCAGGGGCCAAAATTGCCCCCGCTCCTGGGCCCTTTGGTTTTACATAGACTTATATAGGGAAAATCTTAAAAAATCTTCTTCTCTGAAACCGCAAGGCCCAGGTCTTTGATATTTGGTACGAAGCTTCATCTAGTGGACCTCTACCAAGAATGTTCAAATTATAACACTGGGGCAAAAAAGCCCCCGCCCAGGGGCCCTTTGGTTTTACATAGGCTTATATAGGGAAAATCTTTAAAAATCTTCTTCTCTGAAACCGCAAGGCCCAGGTCTTTGATATTTGGTACGAAGCTTCATCTAGTGGACCTCCACCAAGATTGTTCAAATTATAGTGCTGGGGCCAAAAATGCCCCCGCCCCAGGGCCTTTTGGTTTTACATAGGCTTATATAGGGAAAATCTTAAAAAATCTTCTTCTCTGAAACCGCAAGGCCCAGGTCTTTGATATTTGGTATGCAGCTTCATCTCGTGGAACTCTACCAAGATTGTTCAAATTATAGCCCTGGGGCCCTTTGGTTTTACATAGGCTTATATAGGGAAAATTTTTTAAAATCTTCTTCTCTGAAACCACAAGGCCTAGGTCTATGATATTTGGTATGAAGCTACATCTAGTGGACCTCTTCCAAGATTATTCAAATTATAGCCCTGGGGCCAAAAACGCCCCCGCCCCGGGACCCTTTGGTTTTACATAGGCTTATGTAGGGAAAATCATGAAAATATTCATCTCTGAAACAACAAGGCCCAAGTCTTTGATATTTGGTGTGAAGCTCCATCTAGTGGACCTCTATCAAGATTGTTTGAATTATAGCCCTAGGGTCAAAAATGCTCATGCCCTGGGGCTCTTTGGGTTAACATAGGCTTATGTAGGAAAATTTTTAAAAATCTCATTCTCTGAAATGGCAAGATCCAGATCCTTGATATTTGGTGTGTAGCTTCATCTAGTGGACCTCTACCAAGATTGTTCAAATTACAGCCATTGGGCCAAAACGGCTTCCACCCCGGGGTCCTTTGGTTTTACATTGACTTATATAGGGAAAATCTTTAAAAATCTTCTCTGAAACTGCAAGTCCCAGGTATTTGATATTTGGTGTGAAGCTTCATCTAGTGAACCTCTATCAGGATTGTTCAAATTATAGCCATAGGGCAAAAAATGCCCCTGCCCCGGGGCCCCTTTGGTTTTACATAGACTGTTAAAGGGAATATTTTTAAAAATCACATTCTCTGAAACCGCAAGGCCCAGGTCTTTGGTAGTTGGTGTGAAGCTTCATCTAAAGGACCTCTATCAAGATTGCTCAAATTATATAATAGCCCTAGGGTCAAAAATGCCCCCGCCATGGAGCCCTTTGTTTTTATTAGCTGACCTGTCACGTAGTGACAAGGTGAGCATTTGTGATCACTTTTCGTCCGCCGTCAGTGCATGCTTGTGTGTGTGCGTAAACAATTTCTTCAAACGATATCTCCTCCTAAACCACTGATCGGATTTTTACCAAACTTCACAGCAATGATCCCTAGGTGGTCCCCTTGAAAGTTGTTCAAATGGTTCCGGTCCGCTGCACATCTGGGTCACAGGAGCAAAAAGTAGATTTTTTTTTTCACTTAAAAAATCTTCTTCTCTGAAACCACAAGGCCCCGGTCTTTGATATTTGGTATGAAGCTTCATCTAGTGGACCCCTACCAAGATTGTTCAAATTAAAGTGCTGGGGCCCAAAATGCCCCTGCCCCGGGGCCCTTTGGTTTTACATGGGCTTATATAGGGAAAATCTTTAAAAATCTTCTTCTCTGAAACCGCAAGGCCGTGGTCTTTGATATTTGGTATGAAGCTTCATCTAGTGGACCCCTACCAAGATTGTTCAAATTATAGCCCTGGGGCCAAAAATGCCCCCGCCCCGGGGCCCTTTGGTTTTACATAGGATTATATGGGAAAATCTTTAAAAATCTTCTTCTCTAAAACCGCAAGGCCCAGGTCTTTGATATTTGGTATGAAGCTTCATCTAATGGACCCCGTCCAAGATTGTTCAAAATATAGTGCTGGGGGCAAAAAATGCCCCCGCTCCGGGGCCCTTTGGTTTTACATAGGCTTATATAGGGAAAATCTTTAAAAATCTTCTGAAACTGCAAGCCCCAGGTCTTCAATATTTGGTATGAAGCTTCATCTAGTGGACCCCTACCAAGAGTGTTCAAATTAAAGTGCTGGGTCCAAAAATGCCCTGCTCCGGGGCCCTTTGGTTTTACATGGGATTATATGGGAAAATCTTTAAAAATCTTCTTCTCTGAACCGCAAGACCCAGATCTTTGATGTTTGATATGAAACTTCATCTAGTTGACCCCTACCAAGATTGTTCAGATTAAAGTGCTGGGTCCAAAAATGCCCCCACACCAGGGCCCTTCGGTTTTACATAGGCTTATATAGGGAAAATCTTTAAAAATCTTCTTGTCTGAAACGGCAAGGCCCAGGACTTTGATATTTGATATGAAGCTTCATCTAGTGGACCTATGCCAAGATTGTTTAAATTATAGCCCTTGGGCCTAAATGCCATGGCTCCAGGCTCTTTGGTTTTACATAGACGTATATAGGGAAAATGGTGGCCCCCTACCAAGATTGTTCAAATTATATAGTGCTGGGGCCAAAAATGCTCCCGCTGGGGGGCTATTTTGTTTTACATAGGCTTATATAGGGAAAATCTTTTAAAATCTTCTTATCTGAAACAGCAAGGCCCAGGTCTTTGATATTTGGTATGAAGCTTCATCTAGTGAGCCTCTGCCAAGATTGTTCAAATTATATAGGTTCATATAGGGAAAACCTTTAAAAATCTTCTTGTCTGAAACCAGAAGGCCCAGGTCTTTGATATTTGGAATGAAGCTTCATCTAATGGACCGCTACCAATTTTGTTCAAATTATAGCTATTGGGCCAAGAATGCACTAGAAACACTGATACTCAGGTGAGCGATTCAGGGCCCTCTGGGCCCTCTTGTATAGACTTACATAGGGAACTTCTTGTCTGAAACCAGAAGGCTCAGGTCTTTGATATTTGGTATGAAGCTTGGTCTAGTGAACCTCTAGAAGCCTCCATGGTGCAGTGGTTACGCTACTCGCCTTGTAAACCAGGGATCGCAGGATCAATCCCGGGCTTCTCCAGACTTTCGGATGAGTCTTTAAACCGAGGTCCCGTCTCCGTATGACCTTAGCTGTTGGTGGGACGTAAAACTAAAACTCACTCACTCACTAGTGAACTCTATCAAGATTTTTCAAATTATACCCCTGGGGCCCAAAAGAAATTATACCCCTGGGGCCAAAAAAGCCCCCTTCCCTGGGGCCCACTGATTTTACACTGACTTTTTAGGGAAAATCTTTACATATCTTCTTGTCTGAAACCAGAGGGCTCAGTTCTTTGATATTTGGTATGATGCTTTGTCTAGTGGACCTCTGCCAAAATTGTTCAAATTATAGCTCTGGGTCCAAATATGGGCCCACCCTGGTGCCCACTCGTTTTCCATAGACTTAAATTTGAAAATCTTCTAGTCTGAAACCAGAAGGCCTAGGTCTTTGAAATTTGGTATGAAGCTTTTTCTTATTGATTTCTACCAAGATTGTTCAAATTATAGCCCTGGGGCCAAAAATGGCCCCACCCCAGGACCCGCAGGTATTATATAAACTTATATAAGGAAAACCTTTAAAAATCTTTTTGCCTGAAACCAGAAGGTTCCAGTCTTTGGTATTTGGTATGAAGCTTCACCTTTTAGATCACTACCACGATTATTCAAATTATAGCCCTGGGGCCAATAATGACGCTCCTTGGGGCCCACTTGTTACCCTATGGATCAGGCGAGCGATCCAGGGCCATCATGGCCCTCTTGTTCTTATTTGTTTTGAGCAGAAATAAGAAAAATATCAAAATTTTTCGTCTAAAAATTTTCATTTTTCAATGGTAAATTTTACAATGTATTTACAGTATAGGCATGTTTTCGAAAGGTAGTGTACATTCTGCTTCAGCAAGACAAGGGTTTACAGTTCACCCTGTTCTTGATATTTTCTTATTGCAGGAAGGCAAGCAGGAAGCCACTGAATATGTCTCCTTGTAAAAATAAATTGATAGAATTGTATGTCTGTTTCCCTAACCTGTACCACTCTGGGCTTATTCAGCAGACGACAAATTGTTGATATTTTTATTATTTTTCCCAGAATAAGAAAAATATTTCATAATGTCATCGGCTGGAAAAATACCCAGCATGCAGAGCATTAACTTCCAGTCCTGTTTCAGCCAAAGGAGGCATTTTTTCCAAGCATGTCATTGTGTTACATCACAACCTCACAATAAATGAAGGCCAGGGTATTAGTTTTACCCATTGACTAAATGCTCTGGATAATAAACCATGGTGATAAACACACTTGATTTTTATTTATTTTTCTTTTGTTTGTCTGTTGTAGTAGTCTCCCTTGTAGAAATGCCAGAAGATGCACCAAATTTACAGTAAAATTCCTATATTAAGACCACCTTTGAGACTGTTCAAAAGTGGTCTTTAAGACCACTTTTGAACAGTCCCAAAGGTGGTCCCTAACCAGAGGACACTGTGGGCTGAAAGCACAAAGAAAGAATAAGTGCAGCCTTCAAAATAAGCTTTTAAAAGCAGATTTAGTCTTTATTTTAGGTGGTCTTAATAGCGGAATTTCACTGTATCTAAGTCCCATTAACATGTAATTCTGAAATTTACTTTCCAGTATTCTATTGCATCACTTGTAAAACATAGACCAACATTCAGGTGGAAGATATTTAATAGGTCTAAGGTATATCCATGTGTTAGATGCTGCCGGGTTATTTAAGAAAAGGAAATTCACCATAGACTACAACACTAGAGCTTTATGCTTCATATCTATTGTTTATGTACTTCAGGTTATAGTTGTTCAAAAATAAAGATGTCGTTCTTTAACAAATAAAAACTTTGATCATTTGATATGGCAGGTATGCTAATACTTTTGTATATGAGTATCTGTATATTAGATACTACCATGCTTATAAACCCTATTGGTTTCATTGGGTGACAGGGCTTGAGATGTCATTTCATCTCAGTGTCGAGTAAAAGTCCCACAAAATTGGAAGCAAAGTCTCCAAAATGACCTTTATAGTGTTGACGGGGATGCTAAACAAATCAAATCAAACAAACTTACTAGAACAATCAACCTTTTTAGCCACTAACGAGTTAGTTAAGCCAACGATGCTTTGAACAGCTGGGCCTGCTGTGGTAAAAGATTCAGTATCACCACTTGCTTTATATGTTAAACCCAAGTGAGAAACTTTTTAAACTAAAAAGAGAAGGAATTTCACCAGTCATCCCTTTTCTAATATTGAAGCTTATGCCAAAACTGTGTAGATCCAGATAAGGAGGAGAAAAAAGGAATTCTTCATGTTTTGTTGGAAGCATGTTGTGGGTACTTCTTAGAATCGTCTTGATGAGGTTATGCTGTCGAGGTGATGCTAACAAGTAACCACAATGTATGTTTGGAAACATATGTTGTAGGTACTTGTTAGAATCGTCTTGATGAGGTTATGCTATCGAGGTGATGTTAAGAAGTACCACAATGTATGTTTGGAAATATATGTTGTGGGTACTTGTTAGAATCGCCTTGATGAGGTTATGCTGTCGAGGTGATGCTAACAAGTAACCACAATGTATGTTTGGAAACATATGTTGTGGGTACTTGTTAGAAACCTTGATGAGGCAATGCTGTCAAGGTGATGCTAACAAGTACCCACAATGTATGTTTTAAAACATGTTGTGGGAACTTGTTAGAATCGCCTCCACAAGATGATGCTAACAAGTACCCACAACATACGTTTTATGGAGAAATAGGAAAAATTATCCCAGAATTCTCTTTTTCCTCACCTTATGCGGGGGTATGAAAACAGTTTTGAAATGGACCTTGCTGTGAATTATTCAGAGACACTTTATACTGCTGGTTTAAATCTTAATTTGACATAAACATAACAAATACAGATTTTGCAATAATGAAAGTCATCTCTCAAACGATTGTTAATGTAGTCAAGTACTCGAATGAAGGAATTTATAAGGTTGTGGTCTGTTGTAAATTTCACTTTTTTGTTGTTTAGTAAAAAATCAAACTGTTGTTCTTTTACTTGTTACCTCTTCATATTTGTTAGAATTCTTAGTTGAACTGGAAAACATTGTTAAGAGTGAGAAATTTAGATTTTAACCCATTTTCACCGGAAACCCCGTAACGGGTAGTTGGCAAACAGTGCAGGCCCAGATCAGACCCGCAGAATGCGGTGTCTGATCAGGGCCTACACTATTTGCAAAACATTCCGCCAGTTTTCAAATAGATTTTGAAGAAACCGCAACCTGACACCCCAAAATTTTGAAATGGACTCCTGCTATATATAAGGAGGAAGATTCCATTTGGTACAAAAAGGGTTAGTATCAGTTTTCTATGGACTAATTCTCTTTTTTCGATGTTGGAAAACAAATTGATAAATGTTATTGCTTGTAGAGAAGTTTTGAATATTTTCTTAAATTATTTCTTAAAACGTTTTCATTCTAAGCTCACCTGAAAAAAGTCCAGGAAACACTGTTGTACTCTCCTTGACGGACGGTGTCCACATATAAATTTTTTTTAAGAGCTTAAATTTTCCAAAACATGATTTAGCAACTCATGTTTTCCAAAACACATGGTCCAGTCAGATCTAAATTTTTTCCTTATGCTTTTTGACAAGCAAAGCATCCTATGAGCAGTAAAGTGACTCAGACTACACCATGATCTCTTTAAGGGGAAGGGGAGGTAACTCCTGTTAAAGTATTTTGTCTCCCATGTCAGTAGGGGTCAACTCAGGAGCAACTTCTTTCATTTAAGAGTTTACCCCTTTTTCAGTAGTTTAGAAAAGTGAACAGGAAGTCCCAAAAGTTGTCTCCCTTTGAAAAATGGTAGACAAATCTGCCAGGTGTTCCCATTCCCCTTAATATACTTTCCTTGGGTTCCTAACCCCAAATTAGGCTACATGAATAAACATTTGTAGACATTTCCCTAAATGATATATTGCTTTTTGTTTGGATTCATTTCTTTATAAACAGTGTTAAAATATTAAATTGCAGGGATGAAAAGTGTTGTACAAACAGTTATGTTTATGTATATCCATAGTAGACTCAGATAAACCTGTGCATTCATGAATGCACACGTTTATATGAGTGCTATGGAGACACGAATAATTACAAACTCATTTTTTCTGTGGTCATTGTACAGAGTGAGATGACAGGAGAAGATGATGCTGCCCAGTCAGAGTCAGACCAGTCTTCAAGTCCAAACAAAGTGCCTCTGGGTCACCCCAAACTGGTGGCTCGGCACACGATGAGAGACTTTGTCGGGTTAGAGAAGAGTGATAAAGTGACAAGAGATGCCATGTTGAACTTCAGTTTCTACCTCACAGTTGGCAATATGGACGAAGCATTTAAAGCTATAAAGCTCATTAAAAGGTACATGTTTAAGGGGAATGGGTTCACCTTCAGGGGAGGCAACAAGTATTTTTATCTCCCATTTCAATAGGGGTCAACTTTTAAAGCAAGAATTTGCTCCTGAGGAGCAAATTCTTTCCTTTAAGAGTAGACCCCTTTTTCATTGGGACTGAGTCTATAGAAAAGCGAACAGGAAGTCCGGAAAGTTGTCTCCCTTTGAAAAAATGGCAAAAAATGTGCTGGGTGTTCCCATTCCCCTTAATTGCTCAAACTTTTAAGACATCAATCACAATAATTGTGATCTGCTCAAAAAAGATGCTTTTGCATTTAAAATTCTGCTTATAACAAGATAGTCAAAAGGGGCAATTAATACACCTTCAGGGGAGGTAACTTTCAAAAATTAATTTTGTCTCCCTTTCCATTAAGGGACCAATAAGGGACTACTCTGAAAGGAAAGAATTTGCTCCTGAGGAGCAAATTCTTTCCTTTAAGAGTAGACCCTTTTTTCAGAGATTCAACGATCCAGAAAATGAAAGGATGCCTGGAAAGTTGTCTCCCTCTGGAAAAAAATAGCATGAAATATTATCATTCCCTTAATGTACCCTTATTTTTCAGACCCTTTCATGTACGTGATTTATTTTGTGAATTTATATGTATATGATTGTTGCTATGTTCACCTTTAGCCCATACCTCAAGGTCAAGGTTATTGTTTTTATAATGAAATATTCAAACACTTCAAAGGATTTGATTAGTATGTATTTATTCTGAGTTTGTTCAGTGCCACACCTACAGCTATTTGACCTTTATGTCAGGTCATGCCACGCCCTCAGCTGACAAGTTTTATGTAATACACCTGTTTGAGGTTTGGTGAGCTAACATCCAGCTGTACCCCGTAGATAATCTGATGTTTTGGCAGGTCCCTTGAGGTTAATGATCTATTAAGGATCAGTCACAAGCTTGTCTGAAATTTCATTTGTTTTGATCTCATATTAAAAGAATTTTTCATTTTCAGTGAGTCAGTTTGGGAGAACATGGCCAAGATGTGTGTGAAAAGTCGTCGTCTAGATGTAGCAAGTGTTTGTCTAGGTAATATGGGACATGCCCGTGGAGCAAAGACCCTGAGAGAGGCGGCAAAAGAACCAGAACTAGATGCTAAAGTAGCAGTTCTGGCTATACAGTTGGGATTGTTTGTAAGTTTAATGGTGGAATAGATTATTTTGTTTTGACACTTGTGATCTGACAGAATTATTTGCATTTAGTATTATTTTCGCATTATGTGTAAGTTGTGGCATGTACAGTGTTCCATGACATAGAACGTTAGAAGCATGTGGGCTTGTATATTATTGTTTTTAAAAAAAAGAAACTTTTGCTATATATAATTACAGAAAAAGTATGTTCAAAATTTTACCTTGTCATTCAAAAGTCGCCGGCCTCAGTGGCTCAGTCGGATGGGCTTCTGACTGGTGATCACGAACGCGGGTTCGACTCCCGCCGGGGTCGGCAACATTCTTTCGTGGAGATTGATCATGAAATCTTTTCTACGGTCATTCTCTCCCTTCCGCTGATTCAAGAAGGGCAGTTGTCAGTTTCTGGCGAAAGAATGTGCACTGTACTGGTTAACCGCTTACGTATAAGCCTGCCCAGGAAAGTGTTGATAGGTAAACTGACCGGCTCAAAAATGACGTAAATAGTGTTGACTGGGCCGTAAAACTCCAATACAAACAAACAAATCATTCAAAAGTCTTGTTTCTTGAACAGCTTTCAACATATTCATCCATTTAAGGGGAATGGGAACATCCAGCTGATTTTTTTTTTCCACCATATTTCAAAGGGAGACAACTTTTGGGACTTCCTGTTCGCTTTTCCGTAAAGAGAGCCCCGCTGAAAAAGGGTTCTACTCTTAAAGGAAAGAATTTGCTCCTATGGAGCAAATTCTTTCCTTTAAGAGTAGACCCCTGTTAACATGGGAGACAAAAATACTTATGCAGGAGTTGCCTCCCCTCAAAGAGTTATTCTCCTTCATGTGACAAAGGTTTACAATGTATATTTGTTCAAGAAACGGGATCTGTAGCTTTTTCTCTTCTCTATGTGTTAAGCTGTGACAGCCAAGAAAGCTTCCTCCAATGTAATTAAACCTGTCCACTATACACCACAAGAGATTAACAGTTTCTTCATAGCACACATAAAACCACATGATTTCTCAAGGTACTTCGGTTTTTGCCCACCTCCGATTAATGATCAGCTTGACAGTAGTGAAATAGTCTTAAAAGGTTTGTAAAACCAAAACCCAAAAAAAACAAAACAAAAAAACTTGCCAGCCTTGGTAGCTCAGTCAGATGTACATGTTCTGTGGTCACACAGCACAGGCTGTACCTTTTCATGCACACAGAATCAGTTATAGGATCAGCTATTAAATTTCTTGAATTAAATTTGATCATTTGCAGGATGACGCAGAGAGGTTATTAAAGAACTGCAAGAGATATGACTTGTTGAATGAATTCTACCAGAACGCTGGAGAGTGGGGAAAGGTAGGAATTTCGTAATTAAGCTTATACTGAAAGGAATTGTTTCATCTCTAAGATAGGCTACACAGACAGTTACATTTAAAAAGCTGGGGTACAGAGGCAGTGACATATTTCTGAAAGGAAAGAATTTACCATAAAAATCCTAAAAATTGGGACACCTTGAGGACTTGCTATAATTCTCTTGAAATATTAACAAATATGTTTTATGATCCAGCAAGATTCCAAAAGGTGAAGACGGAATGGCAAACAGTGTAGATCCTGATCAGACTGATCTGGGTCTGCACTGTTTGCTTTGGCCAGTTTGTCTCAAGGATCATTACGGTACTTGCTGTGTCTTATAGTGATTCATCATATAAATTTTATTACTATTGAAAGCAAAAACTACCACTATTGTTTATGCCCCCTCCAGGCAAAGAATGATGGAGGTGGCATATAGTGTTATCCCTGTCCATCTCCTTCCGTGTCCACGTCCGTGTCTGAGATGGCATTAGCAATTTGCATTTAAATTTTCTTAATTGTACTACCAGGCTAGGGCATCTGTGTCCAATGGACACATTTCTAATTTTATTTGAGAAAAACTGTACAAGGATAGTTCATGCGATCTTTTTTTTATAGAACTATGAATTCTCTCTTGTCAGGCATTGGAGACAGCTGAGATGTATGATAGGATTCACCTACGGACCACCTACTACAATTATGCCAAACACCTAGAAGCCAAGGGAGAATTTACTGAAGCTATTCCAAAGTGAGTTACCTACCTCTGTTTAGTACTTTTAATCAGCTCACGTTCACTATCTGAACCACATCTTAATCAATGCCAAAAAGTGTTCCTTCAGCTCAGGATGTTAACTGGGGGCCCCCTGTACAGGTAGAATCGTCCCCTGTGTAAAGATCCTTAGCCTAATTACGAGGGTAGGCTGAAAAGTTCTGAGCCTGACCAAGAAGCAGGCATCGAACAGCCATGAAATTTTGTATTCATAAAATCCAAACCTTTATTATTTGATTTGACTCAAATGAGTTCAAGTTTACCTGCAATAACGTAGAAATTCTAGACTTTGAAAATTGATACTAGCACGTTTTTGAGAAAATGGAAAAAATCTGGCATCGTGGTGTCATCTTGTACCTCCATAAAAACGGGTTAGCTCCTAAGGACATTCATGCCGATATGGTTGCTACATTAGGGGATGATGCTCCTTCTTATGCAACCGTGAAAAGGTGGGCAGCAAATTTTAAGATGGGCAAGGACAGCCTAGAAGATGATGACCGGTGTGGACGACCCACAACGGCAACAACTGAGGAAACCATCAGCCAAGTGCACAGGGCCGTGATGGATGACAGGCGTTTAACTGTGAATCAGTTAGCTAACACTGTTGGCATCTACCGTGAACCAGTAGAGAACATTCTACACAGTGAATTAGGAAAGTCGAAGGTTTCTGCCAGATGGGTGCCACGGCTTTTGACGCCTGACCAAAAGTTGACCAGACTGAACCTGTCACAAGCCAACTTGGCTATTTTTGAAGCAGACCAAGATGGTTTTCTTGACCGTTTTGTCACTCAGGATGAGTGTTGGGTTCATCACTTTGAGCCAGAGAGCAAAAGACAATTCATGCAATGGAAGCACCCTGGCTCACCCCCCTCCAAAGAAGGCAAAGGTCGTCTCCTCTACAGGGAAGGTGATGGCATCTGTGTTCTGGGATGCCAAGGGTATAATATTCATAGATTACCTTCAAAAGGGCAGAACAATTAATGGGGAGTATTATGCAGATCTGCTAAAACAATTGCAAAAAGCAATTAAGGCTAAACGACCCTGAAATTGACAAAAGGGGTCTTGTTCCATCAGGACAATGTGCCTGCTCATAAATCAGTTGTAGCAATGGCTGCTGTGCACGACTGCGGCTTCACACTTGTCGATCACCCTCCGTATTCACCTGATCTAGCTCCATCAGATTATTTCCTGTTACCAAACATGAAAAAGCACTTGGCTGGGCAGAATTATCGGTCAGACGAGGAGGTGATAGCTGCTGTGGAGGAGTTTTTCAGGGACCAAGATGAGACCTTCTATACCACTGGGATCCAAGGACTCCAGCATCGCTGGAAGAAGTGTGTGGACAGGAAGAGAGACTATGTTGAAAAATAAGGCACTTTCAGTATGGCCAAACCATTGGATCTTGGTCAGGCTCAGAACTTTTCAGCCTTCCCTCGTACATGATTACTGTGCAGGCTTTCATCCTGCAAACCTGCAGTGTATCTAATGCACACCTGCCAGTAATGGTTAAATGTGACCAATCGCAGTAACAGTAGAAAGCAATAAAGAAATATACCTTCTTGCTGCTTGTCCACATTGTCATAGTCATTGAGGGTCTCCATTTGATCACATTCTGTCTCTTTTCTCTCTTCATAAACCCAGTGTCGTAAGTTCGATCCCTGACTTCTCTGGACTTTCGGATGAATCTTTAAACCGATGTTCCATCTCTCTATGTAGGACATTAAAAGTCAAAAACACACACCCCCTCTTGTCTCTCATCAATACACAGGCTTGCTGGTTAAGTATTTGTTTGAGCATGGAATATTATCTTAATTGAACAGCTTTAAGTTGATTATATTTAAGAAATAGATAAGCTCCAGCAGTGATTTGTTCTGGAGTCAGTACTCAACAAATTGCACACTAGAGCTGATCTTTTTCGATTGTAACACATAATTTTGTTGTTTTCTTCAAATTCTCCCAACCTTTCATCATTGTTAGAAGAAATCCAGCCAACATTATTGACTGTACCACACACATTTTTGTCCTTTTGTGATTGATGCGAGAAAATAACGTTTCACTGTCTAACATAGTATCTTAGAGTGACATCATAAACAGTGGGTTTTCCTATCACAGTCTTTTTAAGTTGCAAAATAAATCACAGTTCTTTTCCATGGCCTATATTGGCATGCTGTGTTAGAATTGATGATTAAGAAATATGCTAATGAATTGGATGAATAAAGTTTTAAATTTATGTTCACTTTTTACTCACCCAGCAAGCACACATAGACACCGCATATCTAGATATGAGGTGAAAAAAAAACACACATTAGAAACATTATGTCAATGTTTTGAGTGATGTTGTTTCAACTTGGAGTGCCAATGGGGCATGCACTCTTGTTAATTATGTACACTTATATTAGATTGTTTATTGTTATCACTTCAGTTATGAGAAATCTGACACCCACAGATTTGAAGTTCCCAGAATGTTGTTTGATGAACCAGAGGCATTAGAACAGTATATATTGAAACACAAAGACAAGTAAGTCTGTGCAATACAATAACATTCAGATAAGTGTGAATTTATAGCAAGCATCTGAAACAATAAAAGAATGGCACTTATAAAAAGTTAATTTATCTAAATAAAAAAATATGATACATGTAATAAGTTAATTTATAGAAATAAATGTAGTACTTTAAGATAAAGTATAAACCCTTTAACTGTCAATTTGTTGCATGTGCCATTTTCAAATATTTTTCCGTAATATTTCAAAGAAAACAGTCTTAATATTTCATTAGAATTGTTAGCAGAAAATATTTTGAAAATGTTTGTCTTGAATTCCATAAAACTCTAAATAGCAAGAACTTCTAAGGGGCGTGGAAGCTACTTTAGGGGAAAAAACTCTTTTCAATTCAAGAACGTTTTGTCCTTCCATACTAATAGGGGTCTACTCCTTAAGGGAAGAATTTGCCCCAGCTCCAGGAATAGACCTCATTTAGTAGAGCTTACTTCTTAGGAATAGGAAGTCCCAAAAGTTGTCTCCGCAGTAAAACTGGCAGAAAATGTTTCAGGTATATCCATTTCTCTTAAGAGGAATAAATACACCTTCAGGGGAGGCAACTCCTGCAAAAGTATTCTTGTCTCCATTTCAATAAGGGTCAACTCTTAAAGGAAAGAATTTGCTCCTGAGGAGCAAATTCTTTCCTTTAAGAGTAGACCCCTTTTTTCCATGGGTCAGAGTTTATAGAAAAGCGAACAGGAAGTTCCAAAAGTTGTCTCCCTTTGAAAAATTGTGGAAAAAAAATCGTCCAGGTGTATCCATGCCTCATAAAATGTTTAACACTATTACAGGGCATTACACAAGTGGTGGGCCCAGTACATGGAGAGTTTAGGAGAAATGGATGCAGCACTACAGTTTTATGAGATGGCTCAGGATTATCTCTCTTTGGTCCGAGTCTACTGCTATTGCAGCAATATGGACAAGGTAAGTGTGTTCAAAGTGAACTTCATTTAGCAATAGAGTAATAACCCTTTTTGTACCAAATGGAATCTTCCTTCTTATATATAGAGGAGTCCATTTCAAAATTTAGGGGTGCCAGACTCTGTTTTCTTCAAAATTTATTTGGATTTTGACTGAAAATTATGCAAACAGTGTAGGCCCTAATCAGATGCCACATTCTGCGGCGTCTGATCTGGGCTGGCACTGTTGCCAGCTACCAGTTTTGGGGTTTGTGGTACAAAATGGGTTAAACTCTAGATCCTTTTAGCTTCTTTGAAACTCTAGATCCTTTTAGCTTCTTTGTTGGCATCAGTGGGTCAGTCTGATTCATGTCTGTTGATCAGGAGGTTGCGGGTTCAACCACAAGGTCTGGCAACATTCGTTCATTGAGACAGATTATAAAATATTGGGTTCAGTCCCCACCGGTCTGGCAGCTTTCTCTTATAGAATATTTTCATT
This sequence comes from Lucinisca nassula, assembly GCA_963580285.1. Taxonomy (NCBI): domain Eukaryota; kingdom Metazoa; phylum Mollusca; class Bivalvia; order Lucinida; family Lucinidae; genus Lucinisca; species Lucinisca nassula. The sequence continues at coordinate 130,128,407 of OY757011.1, read as the reverse complement.
GGACATTTGCTCCCTTACCTGATTCAAGAAGGGCTTTGAAAATTTCTGGCAAAAAATGAAAAAATGTGCACTGTACTGGTTAACTGCTTATATATAAACCTGGCCGTTAAAGACATTAAAAAAAAAAATACACAGTTTAGAACTGAAATTGTCACACTACTTGAGTACTTTTAAGGGAAAATGCGACTTAAGCACTGATGCTATTTTTTAGCTTGTCTGTTTTTTGAAAAAAAACTTTCGAGCTATTGTCATCACTCCGGCGTCTGCGTTGTCGTTGTCGTCTGGCGTCGTCGTTCCAAAAAAACTTAACCTTGGCTATAACTTAAAAAGTATTAGACCTAGCCTCATGAAACTTCATACACACACTCATCATCACAAGAGCTACATTTTGACCAATGACCATAACAACATTGTTGATTTTGGCTGAATTATCTCCCCTTTTCAAATTTTTTTCTGAAACACATTTTTTGCTCTCATTTTAATACTATTCACAACAGAGCCTTCAAACTTCACATGAATGTTCCTTGGGACAAGACCTTTTCAGTGATACCACACTTTTTGATCTGTGACCTTGACCTTTGAACTTTGACCTATTTTTCGAAAATTTAACCGAAAACCTTAACCTTGACCATATTTCCAAAAGTATTTGGCCTACCTTCATGAAACTTCATACACATACTCACCATCACAAGAGCTACTTTCCCTACAAGTTTTATAACTCCATCTTGCAATTTGATTGCTCTTGTTTGACTTAGAACTTTGGTTTTCTAAAAGAAACTGCAGACGAGCGTTGGCACCCGCATGCGGTGCTCTTGTATTTTTAAACTATTTGTTTTCAAACACAGTCTATATGGAGGTCAACATTTTGTGTTTTCTGTTGTATGACTAGATTTGAAAAGACTTATTTAGGAATATCTCATTGTGGTTTTCACAGCATTTTATGCTAAGAGTATTGACCCATTATATGTGGGAAACCCCTAAAGGGGTACCTTGGCAAACAGTGCAGGTCCAGATCAGACATCACAGGACCATTTGCTAACAGCTTTTTCTGTCAAAAATAGAATAAAAACGAAAAAATAGGCCTGGCACCCCTTATATGACAAATGGACTTGTCCAACATAGTCCACTAGTATACAATGGGTTACCACGCGCATACCACCACGGCCGAAAAACCGAACCTCGCCTGGTACATCAAACAGCCCTCTGTACTTCCCTTGTCGTTTTACATAAGAATCACCAAAAACAGCAAATCGCGCCATGACCGTAATTAAAATGGACGGTCAAGACGGCCACATATTTATACAGATAAGGGAAATTAACTAACTAGGGCATGACTTAGCCCGACCCTGAAGGAGGGCATCAACACACAACCACCCACTCTAAACAAAAACAACATACATCCACCCACGCAAAGCTTAATTAGGTAGATATAGCGATAGTTGTAGAGTAGGAATCCCGTAGAGAGGATAGTATAGGAAAAAGAGATCAAAAACCTGGAGATAGAAGGAGGAGAAGAAGAGTTTTTTTTCCCAAAAAGCGATTTCAAACATTGTTAACTATAAATATGACACATAAAAACAAGATCGCATAGGAGAGCTTGACTGCGCACATGCGCAGGCCGATGCTTGTATGCGACCTACATGACTATATGAATTTGTACTAACTACATTGCTAACAAGATCGGCACACGTTATCTCGGGCCCTCAACGACTAGGTAGGAATACAATTCCTCCTATGGTGCCTTCCTTCACATGGGATGCGATAATGACATGCAAACATGGCGACTGAGAATGACCAACTTAAGGTCCCACAGAATATGACATCCTACGTGGAGGAGGGCACCACATTTTCCTAACTTTAACAAAAAATGCACAAAAGGGGATTGACCTACTTCCACATCCTCCGCGATAGAGGTCACCCACAAACTAAAATAAACACAAACTTGGGCCCGAGACGGCGGAGGCCGGCTCACTAGACTATATGTTGTATGTACAGAATAAACAAAAACCACAGAATATAATCTACAAGCACAACCTTGCAGGTACAAAAACTGTCCTACCCAGCAATAGAGAGCGGGTGCGCTTGCCCCAAAATGGACAACACCATCTTTTTTAAAGCAAAAGAAAAACAAACAAGACAGGTCCATGGCGGGGCGAGCACATCCGCCCGCATATATACTCAATAAGCTGGGGGCACAGACCAAATAATGTAAAAATGTACATACGTTACAAAAATATGCAAAAATCAAATAAAAAAAATAAAAAACAAAAATACCAATATCAAAATTGATACAAAAAGCGTAGACGACATCCATAGACATGGTACTGGTGTGAGGGTGTAGATGAGGCTGAAGCTAGAAGAAAGAAATGGATGGACTCTACAATTTTGTGGTGCAAATAAGCACCACAAAATGGCTAAAAAACTTTGTCTCAAATCCCCTGATTGGATACAAGGTGCATAACACGTAACATGGAAACGTGTATAGCAATCTTTAGAAACGTCTTCCAAACCGCAATGAAACTTTCAAACAAAATTAACTGCTAAACAATCCCCTTAATGATAAGTTCAAACTTGGAGCCTACCCTGTTACACAAAACAACCCACACCTCTTTACGGCAAACCACAAAAACCCAAGGCACAGCACTGCTATAACTTAAATGCAGTGCAATCACGTAGCCAAACCTTTAGAATGGAGTTCCAAATTATTACAACTAAAGTACGTTGCACCAAAACAAAGGCTCACATTGGAACTGTGCAACACATCCACAGCCCTTGAAAAATGAAGCACGCCTAGCCCAGAAATTCCAACAAATAAAGATGCCCTTTAGCGACAGGACACATGCACTCCTGAAGCAAACATGAAGACAAAATATAAGCCCCACCGAGACCTGGAAAGGACGGCACCGTTTCACAAACCTCTCAGGACGGAGCTTGGCGAATGGCTATAGGGCAAGGGGATGCCCGTGGGCTCCGAGACACCTGAGACGTAAGACGACAAACACGGACGGACGGGGCTGGAGCCGAGCAATGGTCTCCCTGTTCACCGGCAACGGGGGATAGGGGTACCACCGAACGGCTACTGTGTAGTGCCAGCATGGATTCGTTCCCTGGGACCCCACCAGCTGACGACCCCCGACACAGGGAAACTGGAAAACAACAACAACAATTTGATTTTTAACCTGCATTTTCCACGAGTCCATCACTGATCATCTATTTCTTCAAGCCCAGATGGGCGGGGGCCAATCTGGGTGCTATGAAAATGGGGGTTATCTGTAATACCTAGACTGGGCCTGTGTGCTGGGACATAGGCAAACAGTGGACTAGATCAGACAGCGCAGAATTCAGCATCTGATTAGGGCCTACATTATTTGCTTAACCCTTTTTGTTCCAAAGGGAATCTTCCTCCTTATATGCAGCACATGTTCATTTCAAATCTTAGGGGTGTCAGTTTATGTTTTCTTCAAAATTGATTTGAAAAATGGCTTAACTTTTTGCAAACAGTGAAGGTCCTGATCATACGCCGCATTCTGCGGCATCTGATCTGGGCCTGCACTGTTTGCCAATTACCCGTTTTGGTGCTTCTGGTACTCATTGGGTTAGTATACAGGAATTTAAGAGTTAAAGGAAACAAAGTCCTCATTCAGAATCACTTGCCCAGCCTACACTTAGACAGAAAGCACCATTACTGTCAGCGCTTTGATTAAGAAAAACGGTGTTACTTGTCATTGTACATACAGTAGAACTTCGATGGCTCGAACACCAATGGCTCGTTTACCATGGATGTGTCGAACCAATTCTTGAGCCCCTAGCGAAATCCTCTACTTAAGAAATAGTGGGGGATAATTAAGGAGGTTTTAGTCTTTTATCTTGCAAATGTATGCTGTGTGTACTCATTAGAATCGCCTCGATGAGGCGATTCTAATGAGTACACACAGCATACATCTTCATTATAGAACACCAAAAAGATGTCTAAAACTATCTCGTTATGCCTCCTGACAGAACCTCAGTGGCTCGAACTACCCCTGTCTCGAACAGATTTTCGTGGTCCCAAAGGTGTTCGAGCCATTGAAGTTCGATTGTATGTGGCATAGTGGTATCTGTGATAATTACTGAAATCATGCTATATTTTAGGCATCTGAGATCTGTAATGAAACTGGTGACCGAGCAGCTTGTTACCACCTAGCCAGGCAACTGGAGAACCAAGATCATATTAAAGAGGCTATACACTTCTTCCAGAGAGCAGAGGCTTATGGCAATGCTATTAGACTGTGTAAAGTAAGTTTGTTTGTTTTTGTTTGATTTGATGTTTAACATCCCCGTCAACACTATAAAGGTCATTTTGGAGATGCTGCTTCAAATTTTGTGGGACTTTTACCAGACATTGAGATAAAATGACATCTCAAGCCCTGTCGCCCAATGAAACAAATAGGGTTTATAGGCATGGACGGTCCATCTCGCACCGCTTAGCTGGGCAGGCTTAGAGCCTCCAATCGGTTTACCAGTACTTGGAAGCATCATGCAGCCCATTTATTTCTTCAAGCCCCAATGGTCGGGGGCTGGTGTAAAGTAAGTACTTTGAGCCCAAAGAATTTATTCTGTTTACACAGAAACTCAATGATGACTACTTTCTCCATTATGTGTCATTCATCCACAACATTCTCTATCAAGACCCATTTGTTCAAAGTATCATTAGCTTAACGAGCCCAATAGTCGTCAAAAAGTTAACTGTTCCAGCAAAATCCATGTTATTTCTGCTGAAAAATATGTGAGTAGCTTTTCCAATAGTCACATTTTTTTTCAGCAAAAAATCTGTTGTTTACCGTATTGAAAAACAGAAGTTAAAGGGGAATGTATACACCTTTAGGGGAGGCAACTCCTGCAAAAATATTTTTGTCACCCATGTCAATTGAGGTCAACTCTTGAAGGAATGAATTTGCTCCTGAGGAGCAAATCATACCTGTGATATCTCCCGGTTCATGCGGGAGGCTCCCGCATTTGGAGCATACCTCCCGCTCTCCCGTCCGGGAGACAGAATCTCCCGCATTTGCGATTTTCCTGTCCATGATTTTTTCCAGAGCTACCATTTGCGGTTAGCGGTAACAGACTTAAAATTTTCACTGCTGAAGGCAATTAACAAATAAGCAGAAGAATATATCGGACACCTAACGGTAAACATCAACTTCTAAAAAGCCGATAATCCTTTCTGTCTCAGCTGACTGCACAGAATAAACATGATCTGGCTGCCAGTAAAGATTACATAAGCTGACGTAATTTATTTACCGTTATCTCTTAAGAGAGCGGTGCATCTGCACTCAGTAGTAGAGATATTCAGAAGTTTTGTATGGTGATCTATTTCACTTATATTTAGCCTAGATTTAATTGAAATTGTGCGTTTATTTTCCCATTTTTTATCACTGTTTGTTCCTTTTATATCACTCTCCCATGTGTCTGGTTTTTTATATTTTATGTAAGCTTAGAAATTTTGATTTTGAAAGTGGAAAATAGTTATTATTTACCAATCAATAACGAGTAATTACTAAAAGTCATGAAATCAACAGCAGATTTTCTTATTAGGAAATTGCTCCCCTTGAGTAGGCTTTGTACAAGTACTGTATTTAAAAAGATTTGTGACCGGGAACTTCATGTTAGTGAAATCTATTAGTGTGCATTTATTAGCTCACCTGACCGAAGGTCATGGTGAGCTTTTGTGACTGTGAGATGTCGGGCATCGTCCGTCGTGCGGCGTCCGTGCGTAAACTTTTCTTGTGAACACACCAGAGGTCACAGTTTTGGGCCAATCATCATAAAACTTGGTCAGAATGATCACCATGACAATATCTCGGTCAAGTTCGAATGTGGGTCATGTGGGGTCAAAAAGTAGGTCAAATCATATAAAAAAACTTTGTGAACATACTAGAGGCCACAGTTTTGGTCTGATCATCATTAAACTTGTTCATCTTAAAAATATCTCGGTCAAGTTCGAATATGGGTCATGCCGGGTCAAAAAGTAGGTTAGTAGGTCAAATCATAGAGAAACGTTGTGAACAGACTAGAGGCCACCGTTTTGGACCAATCATCATCAATTTATCTCAGAATGATCATCTTGACAATATCTCTGTCATGTCATAGAAAAACCTTGTGAACACACTAGAGACCACAGTTTTAGTCTGATCATCATCAAACTTGATAAGAATGACCATCTTGACAATATCTAAGTAAATTTCGAAAATGGGTCATGTTGGGTCAAAATTTAGGTCAGTAGGTCAAACCATTGAAAACCTTGTGAACACATTAGAGGCCACAGTTTTGGTCCAATCATCATTAATCTGAATGATCATCTTAACAATATCTGAGTCAATTTGAATATGGATCATGTTGGGTCAAAAAGTAGGTCAGTAGGTCAAATTGAAGAAAAACCTTGTCAACACACTTGAGGCCACAGATTTAATCTGATTTTCATCAACCTTGCTCAGAAAGCTCATCTTGACAATATCTAAGTCAAGTTCGGCAAAAAGTGGGTCAGTAGGTCAAATCATTGATAAACCTTGTGAACAAACTAGAGGCTACAGTTTTAGTCTGATCATCATCAAACTTGCTGAGAATGATCTTCTTGACAATATCTCTGTTAAGTTCGAATATGGGTCATGTCGGGTTAAAAAGTAGGTCAGTAGGTCAAATCATAGAAAAACGTTCTGAACACACTAGAGGCCACAATTTTAGTCGGATTATCATCAGACTTGCTCAGAATGATCATCTTGACAATATCTTGATCGAGTTTAAAAATCAAAAAGTACATCATTAGGTTTTTTTGTCATAACTGTGGATGCGTTTAAGATAGAGCCTGCAAATTTGGCATGTAGGTTCCTTGTGACAAGGGCTTCCACTCATACAAAAAAAGACCTGTAACCTTGGCATGTGACCTTTTTTATCATCTATCATCCCTTTTGAACCATTTGAGATAGTGCCTTCATATTTGGAATGTTTGTTCTGTGTGACAAGGACTTCCCACGCATACAAAAATTTTGACCTGTGACCTTTGACCTACTTAATCATAACTTTTGAACTATTTGGGATAGAGCCTTCATATTTGGCATGTATGTTCCTTCTGACAAGGGCCTCCCACCCATACACACAATTTTACCTACGGCCTTGACCTTTGACCTACTTCACCATAGCTTTTGAGCCATTTGTTATAGAGCCTTCATATATGGCATGTAGGCTCCTTGTGACAAGGGCTTCCCGCACATACATCATTTTTGACCTGTGACCTTGACATTTGACCTTTTTGCCATAACTTTTGAACCATTTAACATGGAGCCTTCATAATTGGCATGTAGGTTCCTTGTGACAAGGTCTTCCCAACTCATGCAAAAAATTTTGGCCTGTGACCTACTTAATCATAACTTTTGAACCATTTGAGATGGAGCCTTCATATTTGGCATGTATATTCCTTGTGAGAGGGGCTTCCCACTCATAAAAAAAGTTTGACCTTGACCTACTTAATCATAACTTTGGAACCATTTGAGACAGAATCTTCATATTTGGCATGTATGCTCCTTCTGACAAGGCACAATACTATATTACCTACCATTTCATTTCTTCAGTGTGGATCAGGTGAGCGATCCAGGGCATCATTATATCAAGGTTTGGATGTAACAAACTTTACATTTTAAACAAATAAAGACTCAGCATTTTTTTCCCTGGGATTCTCACTAATTTTTTGGGGCCAGCCTGAACAATTGTTATAAAATGGTATTAATTTCAGCATGGACTGCTTTACCTATACATGTATTTATGAACAGGGCGTTCTGAGAAAGGCCAAAAAGTTGCCTGCACAGACTATATGAAGGAGTGTAAATAGTGCTAGAAGTAATGCTTATCATTGAAGAGAACTTTGTGCTTTGGGTCTGTTCATTAGCAGTAAAACCCAGCACTGGATAAAGAGGAGGACTGGAAACATTTGAGGATATCTTTTCTAATCAAGTATTTCTACACTAAAGCATGTTGCGGGTACTTTCAACAATCAGGTGATTCTGACAAATACCCACAACATCACATCAATGGACTTGTGGTCACAGCATTGTTTGTAAACAACCTACAACTTGCTATTTTGAAATTAAACTTGACAAAATATGTTCCTATCATTTTAATTAAGTAGTTCCAGTTCCTTTGTACATCTAAACCACAAAAAAATGACAAGAAAAAAACACTTAAACATGCCGTCAGAAAGTCTCCCTCATTGGGACCCCAATCTCCCTCATCTGAGAAGCAAATCTCCCTCATGGTCAACATAAAATTATCACAGGTATGGCAAATTCTTTCCTTGAGTAGACCCCTTTTTTTGACTGGGACAGGGCTTACAGAAAAGTGAACATGAAGTCCTGAAATTTATCTCCCTTTGAAAAATGGTGGAAAAAAGAAATCTGCCACTATGGTAATTAACATCTTTGTTCACTTAGAACAAATAGGCCAAGATGTGTATTTATTAACATCTAACACTTGAAAATGCTTGTATTAGTTTTGCATGCCTTCACAAATGTAATGGCCATTGAGTTTGACTTGGTGTTCGGCACTGGTAATAAGTTTTGACTATACATGTATACACATCATTTTGATGTTTCCTTGAAATGATGTCATTTTATTGCTACTCCTGTTAGTCCAGTTATGTCAAAGACCTGGCCCAGCAGTCATACAATTGTTTTCATGCTCAACTTGGATCAACAAAGAATGTTATTTGTCCTGCTTATTATGCCCCCAACTTCGAAGAAGTTGGTGAGGCATATTGGTTCTGTCTTGTCCGTCTGTCTGTCCGTTATGCTTTCACCTGTAGGAAACTCAAGAATGGTTTGAGCTAGGATCTCGAAGTTTCATATATGGAATGTTCATGAAAAATAAGCGGACACGTATTTTTGTTTGTTTTTTGGACGGGTTTTTAAAAAAAATCCATCCTTTAAAATAGCGATGTCCGGGCGGGCGGGCGTCGTCCCAGGTTTACATTTTGGTTAACCTTTTTTCAAAGTGATATTTTTCATCTATTCTGTAGCAGATTGTTTTAATATCAGGACTGATGCATAAGTGGAGGTACCGCTTTCATGTATTATCCATAAATGGCATAAAAGACTAAAATTTTGGCGGAAATTGTCATTTTTCAAACTTGTGTTTTTCAGGTTTACCTTTTGGTTAACCTTTTTTCAAATACCAGTGCAGTGGATAGAGTGCTGGACTACGAATCCTATTGTTGACTATGAATCTGAGGGGCGTGAGTTCAAACCCCGGTGGAGACATTTTTTTTTTTTTTCTTTTTCTTTTTTTTTTCTTTCTTTTTTCATTCTTTTTTTTTCTTTATTTTTCTTTTCTTCTCCATAAACACATTTGAACAATTATTATCTTCCTCCCCTGATAGTTGCTAGTAATAATACATACATGCATGCACAGGCATGGAATTTTCTTTTTTTTTTTTTTTTTCGTTCTTTTTTTAGCTCACCTGAGCACGAAGTGCTCACACCTGAGCACTTCGTGCTCAAGGTGAGTTGATGTCCGTCGTCCGTCAACAATTTCTTTAAACGGCATCTCCTCCTGGGATAATGGCCCGATTTCAAAATTATTTTACAGAAATGTTCATTAGGTGACCCTTTTTCAAAATTGCTAAAATCAGTGGCCACTAGAGCTAAAAATAGAGCTAAAAATAGAAAAAACTCAAAACTCAAACCAAAAAAAAAAAAAAAAAAAAACCCACCCCATCCCACCACTCCCCACCTTACCCGACCTCACCCCATCCCACCCACCCAAGCCCACCCCACCCCACAACCCCACCACACCCCACAACCCCACCACACCCCATCCCACCCCACCCCACCACAAATTCCACCCCGTCCCACCCGACTCCTAACCCATCCCACCCCACCCTACCCCACACCAGCACACCCCATCCTACCCCACCCATGCCACCACCATCCTAACCGTACTGAAAAAAAAAACCCGTCCATAATGCCATTAGGCATTTTTCTTGTTTTTCACCGGACTTGTCTTTGCAGAATTACGCCCCTTTTTGGACTTATGCATTGTGCCTATGGGGAAACCTTGTGAGCAAGATATCTGGAGAACCACTTGAGCTAGGCTCATGATATTTAGTAATCAGTTTGGGTCTAAGGTGTAGATGACCTGATTAACATTTGACGAAATTCTGAAAATATTTAAAGGAGTAACGCCCCTTTTTGGACTTATCTGTCCGTTACGCTTTCACCCTGTAGGAAACTCAAGAATGGTTTGAGCTAGGATCCCGAAATTTCATGTATGGAATGTTCATGAAAAATAAGCAGACACGTATTTTTTTTTTTCCGCCAGACTTGTCTTTGCAGAGTTATGCCCCTTTTCGGACTTATGCATTGTGCCTATGGGGAAACCTTGTGAGCAAAATATCTGGAGAACCACTTGAGCTAGGCTCATTATATTTACCATACAGTTTGGGTCTAATGTGTAGATGACCTGATTAACTTTTGACGAAATTCCAAAAATATTTAACGGAGTAACGCCCCGTTTCGGACTTATGCATTGCAGCTATGGGGAAACCTTGTGAACAAAATATCTGAAGAACTGCTTGAGCTAGGCTCATCCCACAAAATTGGAAGCAACGTCTCCAAAATGACCTTTACAGTGTTGACGGGGACGTTAAACTTCAAAACAAACAAATTTATAATGCCAACAATTGTTTATATTTTAAAATTTATGAGTAGGAAAAATTTCATGCTCATGTGAGTTGAAAATGAAAAAAGTTTTATAACCTTGGGCACTGTGTTCACAGGAGAAAGAAAACATGAACACTGAGGGAAAACATACAAATTGTTGTTCCTTATATTCCATATGCAATGATCCCTACTATCATGATCATCCTCTCTATGTGTCTTTGTTTGTTTTGTTTGCTTGATTTGAGGTTTAAAGTCCCCATCAACACTGTAAAGGTCATTTTGGAGACGTTGCTTCCAATTTTGTGGGACTTTTACCCGACCTTGAGATGGAATGACATCTCAAGACCTGCCATCCAATGAAACCAATAGGGTTTATTAGCATGGACGGGCAGACTCGCACCGCTTTGCCTGGGCAGGCATAGATCCTCTAAGCGGTTTACCAGTACTGGTATGCGGGTCGGTTTCAGCTCTGCGTGGAAGCATCATGCAGCCCATCTATTTCTTAAAGCCCCGATGGGTGGGGGCCGCCTCTATGTGTCATGTAAATGCCTAATGTATTTCAGGAACACAGTTATGAAGATCAGTTGATGAACCTTGCTCTATTGGGTCGGCCAGAAGACATGATGGAAGCAGCAAGATACTATGAGTCTAAACCTGGTCAGCAGGATAAAGCTGTCATGTTGTATCATAAGGTAGGCCATTTACTGGACAGATTTCATGTATTATCTTGCTGGGCCAAGTTGTTCAAAGTATTGTTGGCTTAAAGACATATGCGGGTAAGTCGCCATTTTTGTATGATCATCAAAAAAGAAAGTTATGTCAGAGCCAATGTTTTACCGTTGTTGGGTGAGGAAATGGTTGAAATTCGTGGAACAGGTGTTGTTTTGGGCTCATTTTATTATTAAACATGTTCAGCATGGCTTTAAACTTCATGAAAACAGCAACTTTGCAATTTTTAAAACTTTTAATTTTTCGACATTTTCTCAAGAGGAGATCGACTAAAATAGTTACATACTTACTTAAATGATTTGCCGTGATGCATATTATAGCAAGCTTGTATTTACAAATAAAATTCAATTTACCTGACAGTGATGCGCCATTATTTCTTATAATTTATATGATTTTTTACCATTTAATTTAACTGGGGATAGGGGAACGGTTTGTTCAATGAAACGGAAATTAGCACGGTGACCCCTACTTTTCTTTTAATTTCCTATTCTCTGCTAACATCTTCTAGAGAAAAAATCTTGTTTTATGAAAAATTCATTGTAGCATTTTTCTGTATGGTCCAAAATATTACAGACAATGAATTATTTTTAAAGATATTTTGGTTGATGAAAAAAATTGGTTTTGCAGAACATTTTATGAGCTTGAAAAATAGGTTACAGAAAGGCTGCAGTATCTTTTACTATATCAGTCGGACTAAATTAAATGTTCGAAAGCTAGGAAAAAGTCATTTTTGACATGTTATTTACTTACATGGTTGTTTTCTGAAATTTCTTGGAAAACAGCTTGGGGTGATCTCCTTAAAGTTCAGATTACTTAAGATTCAGCACGGTGACATATGTTTTTTACTTCAAATGTGGTAAGCCCATATATGAAACTAAACATATACAAACTCTGAAACAGTTTTCAATGTGGGAAGTATTACCTGCAAATGCCCTTAACAAGCGGATTAATGGCAAAGTTATTAACTGTTCTATCAAGTGCAATATCTGGTATTCGGATATTTTTACTGTGTAAATGTGAGTAGCTTTTGCTACTGACCTTTTTTCAGCAAAAAATGTTACTATATTTACCATATTTAATGATCAAAGTTTCAAGAATAAGTTAATTTACAACATCATGTGACTTGAACAACAGGGGCCAGTTGTTCAAAGCATTGTTAGCTTAACGAGCTTGTTAGTGGTCATACTGTTAACTCTTCTAGCAAGTACAATATCGTAAATTTGGGTATTTTTGCTGAAAAAATGTGAGCAGCTTTTGCATCCGCAAAAGCTGCTCACATTTTTTCAGCAAAAATTTCAGCATATTTGCCATATTCAGTGATCAAAGTTTTAACGATACGTTAACTAACGATGTCGTTAGTTTTGAACTACTGGTCCTAGGTCCCATAAAATATCACACTTATATGTCAGACAGATGCTAATAGAATACTATGAACAAGATGGAACTCTGCATTAAAGGAATATTTTAGAAATATCTGCTCAACTTCTGTTTTTCTCATTCCTGCTTTAAGTTTGAGCCAACAGAAGGAGTTAAGTTTTACATTGTTCTTCTGTTCATCCATTCATTTGTCAATTCATCAACACTTGTGTAAACCCTATCTTCAACCCAGCTGTTCAAGTCCATTTCTCAACAAGTACACTCATAGGCGTGATGCTGGCTTCTTGTTTTATCTGACGTGTGTATAACAGATAGATGATGGTATGGATAGAAATACTTCAAATGAAGGAGGTTACATGTGTCTCTTCCTTTAGCCCTCTGCTGAATTAGTTTTTTTTTCAGTATGATTAATATTTCATTTATATTTCCCAATAAGGTATACATCCTGAGTAACTGAAGACACACCTGAACATAGCATTATCCCTTTTTATACCGTAAACCCCAAAACAGGTATCCTGGTAAGCAGTGAAGGCATACACTATTTGCAAAAAGTTCAGCTATTTTCCGAATAAATTTTAAAGATAACACAACCTGTCACCCCTAAATGTCGAAATGGACTCTTGCCATATATAAGGAGGAAGTTTCTATTTGGTTCAAAAAGGTTTAATACAGTACACCACAACCTCTTTATAACAGTTTTGTTGGGCTCCCAAGCAGAAACCTTGAAAGTTAAACAACCGTATTATATCCAAACAAAATGTATAAATTATATAGCTGTATTATATCCAAGCAAACTGTATAAATTATATAGAAAAATGACCATTTATAGATTTTGGGATTCGTCTTTGGACCATATTATATCCTAAACTGTGTTTAAGTGAACAGTGTTTGAAACTGCTTTCTTTTACTTTCTGACTACAGGCTGGTAATTTCTCACGAGCCTTAGACCTGTCATTCCGAGCGAAACAGTTTGGTGCCCTTCAGATGATATCAGGCGATCTGGATGAAAGAGCAGACCCCGAGTTGTTACAGCGCTGCGCTGATTTCTTCCTGGAGAATGGCCAGTACGACAAAGCTGTGGATTTGTTAGCTATTGGAAAGAAGGTAATGTAAATAGCCATAGGGCCCTGAGGTTATAACTTTTTTCATGCTCAACTCAACTGAGCATGAAATTTGTAATGCTCATAAGTATTAAAATACATTTACAGACAAACCGGGCAATTTTCCTGCTCTTATCAGCCTTTTGTCTTGCTCATAAATTTGAAAATGCCAACAATTTTAAAATTAATAAGTAGGGCAGTTGAGTTGAGCATGATGTGGTCAAAATCGGACCTTAACTACTAGAAGTTTCTGAAAGAGTAAAAAAAAAAACATGTAATATAAATGAGCTGTAAAGCTGTTTTTGTGTTGTTTTTATTTTTTTTTTTTCAAGCCTTTATTGTAAGTCCAGCCATAATTTAAGTCTTGTGTGTTTGTTTTTAGTTTAACCCTTATCTTGCTGTTCACGACAACCCCTATCTTTGAAAATAGTGTAGATCCAGAAGAAGCCATCTGATCAGGATCTACACTGTTTGGCATTCAGTTTATGAATTTGTAGCAATAAATTACATCAAGTAATTTGATTGGTTGATAGACAGAAATGAGTGTGGCTTAAATGAATATTCAGCAAGATAAGGCCCAGTCCATATTGTTTAGGTGATATCAAGCCAGTCATTTTACCTAATCACACTTTCCCTGGGCAGGCTTATATTCACCTTATTTGCATTATCTTCTGGTTCCTAGTCTGAAGGTTATCAGTGTTGGAAAAACAGGTAACCAGACCCCCCTGACCTTAAAAGGTCAGGGGGGTCTGGTTACCTGTCGTTCCAATATTGACAATGTGCAAGCTGGGAGCCAGCAAATAATGCAAATATGGTGAATATATGAGATTAACCAGTACATTGTACATTTTTCGGCCCAAAAAAACTGACAACTGCCCTTCATGAATCAGCAGAAGGGAGAGAAGAACTGTAGAATTGATTTCATGATCATTTGCCAGCAAAGAATGTTGCCGACCCAGCAGGTATCAAACCCACAACCTCTTGAACACCAGTCTAGACATGCATCCAACTGAGCTACAGAGGATCCATGACATCTGATAATCCATGATTAGTAAAATTCCTGTGTTAAGACCACCTTTTGGACTGTTCAAAGGTGGTCTTTAAGGCCACTTTTGAACAGTCCCAAAGGCAGTCTCCAACAAGAGCAGATTGGATGGTAGAAAATACTAAGAAAATGTACCTAAAACCTTCTAAATATGCCTTTAAAAGCATAATTTGTCTTAAATTTAGGTGTCTTAAAAGCAGAATTTCACTGCATTTGCCCGTTAGCCATTCCATAGAAAACCTGTCTTAAGAGTCCTCCAGGTTAAGGTGCAGATCAGCCTTTTTATGTCTCGTCATTATGATTGTAGACTTTAGTGTTTCTTTGTTGGGAAATAGAAGCCTCATGGTGACAGCAAATGCTATCTGTAGGTGAAGACTGATCCAAAATAGAAGTGAAGGCAAAAATCAGGAATCGATACAATTAACCCACCGCTCCCATCAGAGACACCAAAGGGAAAGAAACACAAACATGAAACAACAGACCCTAATGGAAACATAAATAGTGGAAAGCCAAAAGGACAGTTACTTTCCCACAAAATGGCCAATTGGCTATCCAAAACAAAATAATATAAGCAATACAAACACTCAAGACAAACCATAACAAAAATAAACCGGGACGGACATCAACTGATCATGCATGCACTTAAGACAAAGCTGAAAAAATTCCCGCCTACTGTGGGATTCAAATCAGGTCTGCCAGGGTGAAAGTCCTGTGCTGCATCACGAAAACACGCCTATATAATTTTAACCCCCTTGAACCCCACTTTTATATAGTAAAACTGGGGTTTGCAGGGGTAAACCTATTTTTCTTATTTCTGCTCTAAAATATAGATTGTGGGTACTCGTTAGAACCACCTCATCGAGGCGGTGATGAGGCGGTTCTAACGAGTGCCCACAATGAATATGAGCAGAAATAAGAAAAATATCACTATTTTTTTTCACCTTAAATTTTTCATTTTTTCGGCGATAAAGGTTACAATGTATTTGTCTAGGCATGTTTTCGTAATGGTAACCACTGATCCAAAGAGTCTGCTCCTTGGTGCAGTTATTAACCTGTAAGCTATACATAATCTACCAAGGTAAATAAATGAAGACAGGAGTAGCTGGCCAAAATATTCTGCTGCTTCAAGGAAGTCATTTATGATGAAGCGAAGCCATTTTCAGCAAAGTCAAGTCTGATACTGTATGAACGTCTGTCTAATGACTTGAAAGTCTTAACAAAAAAAGAAGGAGAGCTGGGAAAATCTCTGCCTGCCTCTTGTAAGATTTGAACTTGGGCCACTTGTGTAAAAATCAAATGCTCTAACCACTAAGCCAAAGAGTCTACTCCCTGATTCAGTTACCACAGCTATATTGTTAGCTATGCATAGTCTATCAAGGTAGATAACTGAAGGAGTTGCTGGCCGTAACATACAGTAGAACTTCGATGGCTCGAACACCGATGGCTCATTCACCATGGATGTGTCAAACCCATTCTCGAGCCCCTAGCGAAATCCTATACATAAGAAATAGTGGGGGATAATTAAAGAAGATTTTAGTCTTTTACCTTGCAATGTATGAAGTGTGTACTCATTAGAATCGCCTCGATGAGGCGATTCAAATGAGTACTGGCGATTCAAAGGAGTACACACAGCATACATTTACAATATAAAACACCGAAAAGATGTCTAAAAGTATCTCATTATGCCTCCTGTCAGTAACCTCAGTGGCTCGAACTACCCCTGTCTCGAACAAATTTTCGAGGTCCCAAAGGTGTTCGTGCCATTGAAGTTCGACTGTAGTTTGCTTTCATTTTTTGCAGTACTGGGAAGCTTTAAAGATCTGTATGGACCAACATGTA
This sequence comes from Lucinisca nassula, assembly GCA_963580285.1. NCBI lineage: Eukaryota > Metazoa > Mollusca > Bivalvia > Lucinida > Lucinidae > Lucinisca > Lucinisca nassula. Next base: position 130,111,632 of record OY757011.1, on the reverse strand, counting down.
GAGATTAACGAGGACCTCTCAGAGAAGCTCACCCCGGGGAAGGAGGAGCTGGGTGGGGACACAATGGAACGCATGAAAATCCTATACATAAGAAATAGTGGGGGATAATTAAAGAAGATTTTAGTCTTTTACCTTGCAATGTATGAAGTGTGTACTCATTAGAATCGCCTCGATGAGGCGATTCAAATGAGTACTGGCGATTCAAACGAGTACACACAGCATACATTTACAATATAAAACACCGAAAAGATGTCTAAAAGTATCTCATTATGCCTCCTGTCAGTAACCTCAGTGGCTCGAACTACCCCTGTCTCGAACAGATTTTCGAGGTCCCAAAGGTGTTCGTGCCATTGAAGTTCGACTGTAGTTTGCTTTCATTTTTTGCAGTACTGGGAAGCTTTAAAGATCTGTATGGACCAACATGTAGAGATTAACGAGGACCTCTCAGAGAAGCTCACCCCGGGGAAGGAGGAGCTGGGTGGGGACACAATGGAACGCATGAAAATTCTAGAAGCTATTGCAGAAGTTTGTATGCATCAGGGGCAGTATCATTTAGCTACCAAGAAGTTCACACAGGCAGGCAATAAAGTCAAGGTGAGTCTTATTTTGCATACGAATCAGCCTGGCCCCAAGGTTTTAAAACTTTTCCATGCTCGTCTCACTTGCATGTTTGTTCTGCTCACAAATTTTAAAATGCCAACAACTGTTCGCATTTTAAAATTTGTGAGCAGGACAAATACTGGTAAGATTGTTTACAGGCCTCCATGGTCTATTGGGTAAGAGCGCTGGCTCCTAATCATTAGGTCTCTCACCATTGTGGTTCGAGCCCACTCGGGTCACATGAGAGACACCAAGTTCTAAAACAGAAGGTCTGGTGGTTTTTCTCAGGCCACTCCAGTTTTTGTCTATCTCTGATAGATGATCGGCTCAAAAGAAGTGAAATAATCTTGAAAAGTCCATAAAAGTAAAACAAAAAACATTCTCTGCTAGAATGACCTTAGAAAAGATTTCATGATTAATCTCGACAAAAGAATGTTGCTGACCCCAGCAGGTATCAAACCCATGTCCTGATCACCAGTCAGACGCGCATCTGACTGAGCTACCGAGGCCGAAGTTCATGTGACCCAAGCCGGGCTCGAACCACAGCGGTGAGAGACCTAATGATTAAGAGCCTGAGCTTTTATCCACGAGGCCAGTCACACAAAGGCAGTATATACTCCAACAAGATTCATGATGTGGCAGGTAAGCATTTACTAATCTCTGTCTGCATGTAGCAGACTGCATGAATTAGCATGTTGATATAAGAATCTTTATGGGTGTTTTTAAGTGATTAAATCATCGCCTGCCTTCAGTACAAAATGAAGTTGACATCCACCATCTTGACAGTTCAATGTCATTTGTCATGCTGCAAGGTCATCAAAACTAGCAACAAAGTTACCTGACGTCCTTGGGCCCCCGCCCATAGGGGCTTGAAGAAATATATGGGCTGCATGATGCTTCCACGCAGAGCTGAATCCGGCCCGCACACTAGTACTGGTAAACCGCTTAGAGGATCTAACCCTGTCCAGGAACCGCGGTGGGAGGCGGACCGTCCATGCTAATAAACCCTATTGGTTTCATTGGGCGACAGGGCTTGAGATGTCATTTCATCTCAATGTCGGGTAAAAGTCCCACAAAATTGGAAGCAACGTCTCCAAAATGACCTTTACAGTGTTGACGGGGACGTTAAACCTCAAATCAAATAAATAAACAAAATACCTGACGTCCTGTACAACATATACATTTTGGGGATAAGATCTGGTAAGATAAGAATTTCTATCCCAGGGTAAAAACCAATGATTTCCTTATCCGGCATGCAAGAAAGTCTGCTAAGAACACAACTTAGAAGACATAGTTTTAATTGTCGTGACTCATACCATAATTACATGTACTGTATGTATTCGGACAGACAGGCTGGAGCAAACAGTGTAAACCCAGATGAGACGCTGCATTCTGCGGAGTCTCATCAGGGTCTACACTGTTTGCCACTCATACCGCCATTTAAAAACATTTACAGGAATAATTTACTACCCGATGTTCAGGCTAAGGATACAACATCAGATAATAGATTGTACTTGTTTAAATTTTAGAACAAGTATGGTAAGGAGTTGAGGTATTGGAATACTTAGGGTAAAAATGGTATATGTCCTAAAAACCATCTTTGTACTCTTTCAGGCAATGAAAGCTTTGCTGAAGTCTGGAGACACGGAAAAGATTATATTCTTTGCTGGAGTTTCACGACAGAAGGAAATTTATGTGATGGCAGCTAATTACCTTCAGTCACTGGACTGGAGAAAAGATCCAGAAGTTATGAAAAACATAATAGGATTTTATACAAAGGGCCGAGCCCTGGACTCACTGGCAATGTTTTATGACGCCTGTGCTCAGGTTGAGATAGATGAATATCAGAACTATGATAAGGCCCTTGGGGCCCTGGGCGAGGCATTTAAGTGTATGAGTAAGGCTAAAATGGATGATGAAGTGTTACAAGAAGATAGATTAGGACTGTTGAAGAATAAAATTACACTCATCAAGAAATTTGTCACTGCTAGAAGGTAGGACTTTATTTTCTTCACAATTTATTTCGGTTGTAGACTTCTATAGTACACCATAACCTCTTTATAACACTATTGATGGGGTCCATAGCAGAAACCATGATAGTTAAACAACTGTGTTATACCCAAACCAAAATATATAGATTATGTAGAAAAATGACCATTTATGGTCATTTTTCTATATAATCTACACTTTTTAGCTCACCTGTCACGTAGTGACAAGGTGAGCTTTTGGGATCACTTTTTGTCCGTCGTGCGTCCTTTGTGCGCACGTGCGTGTGTGCGTGCATCCGTAAACTTTTTCTTCAAACAACATCTCCTCCTAAACCATTAATCTTATTTTGACCAAACTTCACAGGAATGATCCTTAGGTGGTCCCCTTTCAGTTGTTCAAATGGTTCCGGTCTGTTGCACATCTAGGTCACAGGAGCTAAAAATAGATTTTTTTACTGAAAATTTTAAAAATCTTCTTCTCTGAAACCGCAAGGCCCAGGTCTTTGATATTTGGTATGAAGCTTCATCTAGTGGACCTCTACCAAGAGTGTTCAAATTATAGCCCTGGGGGCAAAAATGCCCCCACCCTGGGGGCCTTTGGGTTTACATAGGCTTATATAGGGAAAATCTTTAAAAATCTTCTTCTCTGAATAAAAAGGCCTAAGTCTTTGATATTTGGTGTGAAGCTTCATCTAGTGGACCTCTACCAAGATTGTTCAAATTATAGCCCAGGGGCCAAAAATGCCCCTGTCCCGAGGGCCTTTGGTTTTACACAGGCTTATATAGGGAAAATCTTTGAAAATCTTCTTCTCTGAAACCACAAGGCCCAGGTCTTTGATGTTTGGTATGAAGCTTCATCTAGTGGACCTCTACCAAGATTGTTCAAATTATAGCCCTGGGGCCAAAAATGCCCCCACCCCGGGGGCCTTTGGTTTTACATAGGCTTATATAGGGAAAATATTTAAAAATCTTCTTCTCTGAAACCGCAAGGCCCAAGTCTTTGATATTTGGTGTGAAGCTTCATCTAGTGGACCTCTATCAAGATTGTTCAAATTATAGCCCTAGGGCCAAAAATGCCCCCGCCCCGGGGCCCTTTGGTTTTACATGGGCTTATATAGGGAAAATTTTTAAAAATCTTCTTTTCTGAAACCACAAGGCCCAGGTCTCTAATATTTGGTATGAAGCGTCATCTAGTGGACCTCTACCAAGATTTTCAAGTTATAGCCCTGGGGCCAAAAATGCCCCCGCCCCGGGGGCCTTTGGTTTTACATAGACTTATACAGGGAAAATCTTTAAAAATCTTCTTCTCTGAAACCGCAAGGCCCAGGTCTTTAATATTTGGTGTGAAGCTTCATCTAGTAGACCTCTTTCAAGATTGTTCAAATTATAGGCCTAGGGCGAAAAATGCCCCCACCTGCAGGCCCTTTGGTTTTACATTGGCTTATACAGGGAAAATCTTTAAAAATCTTCTTCTCCAAAACTGGATGACCCAGTTCTTTGAAATTTGGTGTGTAGCTTCATCTAGTGGACTTCTACCAAGATTGTTCAAATCATAGCCCTTGGGTCAAAAATGCCCCGCCCGGGGCCCTTCATTTTTACATTGACTTATATAGGTAAATTTAGAAAAAATCTTCTACTCTGAAACCGCAAGGCCCAGGTCTTTGATATTTGGTGTGAAGCTTCATCGAAATTGTTCAAATTATAGCCTTAGGAAATAGAAGTCAAGGCAATGAAAACCTTTGAAAATCTTCTTGTCTGAAAGCAGAAGGCCAAGGTCTTTGATATTGGTATGAAGCTTTGTCTTGTGGATTTCTACTAAGATGGTTCAAATTATAGCCCTTTGGGCAAAAATGGCCTGCCCTGTGGACCCCAAGGTTTATATAGACTTATATAAGGAAAGTGTTTAAAAATCTTGTCTGAAACCAGAAGTCTCCATTCTTTGATATTTGGTATGAAGCTTCACCTTTTAGACCACTACCAAGATTAATCATATTATAGCCTGGGGCCAATAATGGCTCTCCCAGGGGCCCACTTGATACCCTATGGATCAGGTGAGCGATCCAGGGCCATCATGGCCCTCTTGTTTGGGATATAATGACTATTTATCATCATTTTGCTGTATAATCTGCACATTTTTGGGATCCATCTTGAAACTTGTTATATCCAAAACTGTGTTATAATGATCAATGTTATAAGGAGGTTGTGGTGAACATAGTTGTGAAAAATTGCAAACATTGATGCATGTCTAAACACACACACACACGGATGCATGCAAACACACATACATGCCCACACACACATGCATGCACACACACACACTTTTTCCTTCTTTGATCAAAAGTCAAAAGTTCTTCATCTGTAATTGAATTTTATATGAGCCAGTGCATGACAAAATCTACAAGAAGTCTTGAGCAACCAGTGAAGACTCAGATCAGCCTGCACATTTGTGCAGTCTGATCAGTCTTTGCTTTTCACATGTACCTACTATATGCTAATATCTTTGCACGGAGATATAAGCAAAAGGTGTTGTAGTAGTGGATGGATGTGCAGGTTGATTTGAGTCTCTGCTGGTCCCACCGGTATTATTGGAGGTTTTGTCATGCACTGGCTTATATATAGTTAGAAACTGTTCACATCATAGATTTTCTTTTATCAGAGGCGTCACAACTTTGAGCCAGAAATGAGCACTTTTAGCATGTAGGTAGCTCTTGATTGACCTTGCTGACATTTTCCGTGTGATGTCCAAATATTTTTGTGTGCGTAGCTTGTATTCTGGCCATTCAGGATATACTCTCTGCGGCTGATTTGGAATTCTGGAAGAAAAAAGTAAACATTACGATAACACACCAGTGCGACATAGTACTTTTTTTCACATCTCCAAAATGGCTACTTTTCTTAAATATTTTTCTTAAAAATACTGCTAACATAGGTTGTGGGTGCTTGTTAGAACCGCCTCATTGAGGCGGTTTTAACGAGTACCCACTACCCATGTATTGGAGCAAAAATAAGAAAAATAATCTAAACTCCCGTAAACCCCAGTTTTCTCTATATGAAGGGGTATAGGGGGGTCTTCATTTCACGGACTTGTTCACATGATGAAAAAAGTGAGCTATCAATACACTGCCACACTCGTTACTGGTACAGCTTGGTCAGTGTATAAGTCTTTGTAAATGGCATTTTAGGGGTTGGGGGCATATCACACATCTTGGAGGAAAACAAACTCTGTCAGGACTGTTTTGCTGCCTTTGTTCATAGGGTCGGCATGAAAAGTAAAGAAGTTGCTCCTCATGACCAAATTCTTTTCTTTTCTTGTAGACTCATGTTGTCTATTAGCATGGTTAGCAAAATAACAAGAATATAGGAAGTTTTGGCCTGTGGACGTTTTGGCCGAGGATATTTCGGTCTGGGACAATGCGGCCTTGAACCGAAACATCCACTGGCCTAAACGTCTGTCCACATACAGACACACACACAGATCAGGGCTGTCTAGTTGCACTTGGGACAAGTAATATTTTTTCAGTTCCCTTGTCTTTAGACAAGTACGTGTATAGACTGTTTATGAACTGTCTTCTTAAGGAGAATGAGTAATTGTAAAAGGAAGGCTACTCCTGTATAAACAATGCTTTCCTTCTCAAAGATGGGTACCCTTTTTTGGCAGGGTGGGGGGGGGATTGGTTCTACGGCCTTTTCAAGATAATTTCAGTCATATTGAGCTGATCGTTAATCAGAGGTGGGCGAAAACCGGAGTACCTGGAGAAAAAACACCTGACTTTCCGTTGCAGAACTTGGCATCTCACGTGACCCGAGCGAGGCTCGAACCCACAGCGGTGAGAGACAAAGTGACTAAGAGTCAGCGCTCTTATCCACTAGGCCAAGGAGGCCCGTTAGATGGGTACTCATAAAGGAAAGCGTTGGCTCCCTGTAGTTTCCTTTGGGAACAGATAATTTCCTTTAACCCAAATCCTGCTGAACATGATAACCCTGTCTTTGCAATCGATCAGATGGCTTCTGAAGAAACCATCTGATCAGGATTTACACTGTTTTACATTCAGTTTATGAATTATCAGGAATAAATTATATCAAGTAATCTGATTGGGTCAAGGTCAGAAATGGATGTGGCAAAATGAATTTTTCATCAGGATATGGGTAAAGAGTTAGTTTCATTTGGAATGGGAATCAAATACCACAGAGGCTACTTCTTTCTTTCAGAAACCATTCTCCTTCCAAGAAATGACTCTTATTAATTTGGTGTACCCATTCATCATTTTTTTCCAATATGACAATTCAGATGTAGCACTTTAGTTTCAATTAAAATACAAATTAGCCAGCGCACGACAAAACATACAATAAGACATATGCGGCCAATGAAGACTCAGATCAGCCTGTGCATCTGTGCAGTCTGATCAGAGTCTTTGTTGTGCAATCTAAGGATAGCTAAGGGACCAATGCTCCTTCATGCAGCAAGAGAAGTCTCTGGTTAGTCTATATGGACTATATGTGGTCACCTACATAAATCCTGCCAATCATGCAAGTGGGTTCCAAATTGGCCACACCCCGGGGCCCCTTAGCTCCCATAGACTTACAATGGAAAAAAAGCTTAAAAAATCTTCTCTGAAATTATGAAGCACAGTGCTAAGATGTTTAGTATGGAGCCACATAAAATAGTCACCTAAATAAATCCTGCTAACTATACCCCTGGGGCCAAAATTGGCAACGTCAAGTGGCCACCTACATAAATCCTGCCAATTATGCCCCTGGAGTCATATTTAGTATGTAGCAACGTCAAGTGGCCACCTACATAAATCCTGCCAATTATTTCCCTGGGATCCAAATTGGCCACACCCCAGGGCTCTTTAGCTCCCTTAGACTTTCAATTGGAAAAACTTCAAAAATCTTCTTCTCTGAAACCACAGGGCCCAGAGCTTAGATATTTAGCTTGTAGCAACGTCAAGTGGTCACCTACATAAATCCTGCCAATCATGCCTGTGGGGTCCAAATTGGCCACACCCAGGGGCCCCTTAGCACACATAGACTATAATGGAAAAAAAAAGCTTAAAAAATCTTCTCTGAAATTATGAAGCACAGTGCTTAGATATTTAGTATGTAGCAACATAAAATAGTCACCTACATAAATCCTGCTAACCATACCCGGGGGGGCCAAAATTGGCCACACCCCGGGGCTCATCAGCTCCCAAAGACTTATAAGGGGAAAAACTTCAAAAATCTTCTTCTCTGAAACCAGAGGACCCAGAGATTAGCTATTTAGTATGTAGCAAAGTCAAGTGGCCACCTACATAAATCCTGCCAATTATGCCCCTGGAATCATATTTAGTATGCAGCAACGTCAAGTGGCCACCTACATAAATCCTGCCAATTTTTTCCCGGGGATCCAAACTGGCCACACCCCAGGTCTCTTTAGCTCCCATAGACTTACAATTGGAAAAACATCAAAAATCTTCTTCTCTGAAACCACAGGGCCCAGAGCTTAAATATATAGCATGTAACAACATCAAGTGGTCACCTACATAAATCCTGCCAACCATGCCCCTTGTATCAAAATTGGTCACACCCATTAGCTCCCATAGACTTATAATGGAAAAAAAAAATAAAAAATCTTCTCTGAAACCTTAAGTCCCAGGACTTAGATATTTAGTATGTAGCAACATGAAATGGTCACCTTAAAAAAATCCTGCCAACCATGCCCCTTGGGTCAAAATTGGCCACATCCATGGGCCCATTAGCTACCATAGATAGGTAAACAAACATGTCTCACCTTTCCTCACAGTTTCTTTTTTTTCTAAACATCACTTATGCTTTTCTGGTACACAGGTGAGCAATACAGGGCCATTTGGTCCTCTTGTCTATATAAAGATTTTGCTGCCCCCGCCCATTAAGGCTTGGAGAAACAGATTGGGCTGCATAATGCTTCCACCCAGAGCTGAAGCCTACCACACATGAGTACTAGTAAACTGCTTAGAAGGTTTAAGCCTGCCCAGGAAACATGGTGCAAGTGGGACCATCCTACAGGTTTCATTGGTGGCAGTGATTGAGATGTCATTTCATCTTATCGTCAGGTAAAAGTCCCAAAAAATTGGAAGCAACTTCTCCAAAATGACCTAAATAGTTTTGACGGGGATGTTAAACCTCAAATCAAGCAAACAAAATATGTTTGTTTGATTTGAGGTTTAACAGCCCAGTCAACACTGTAAAGGTCATTTTGGAGACGTTGCTTCCAATTTTGTGGGACTTTTACCCGACATTGAGATGAAATGACATCTCAAGCCCTGTCACCCAATGAAACCAGTAGGGTTTATTAGCATGGACAGTCCCCCTCGCACCGCTGTTCCTGGACAGGCTTAGATCCTCTAAGCGGTTTACCAGTACTAGTGTGCGGGCCGGCTTCAGCATGCAGCCCATATATTTCTTCAAGCCCCTATGGGCGGGGGCTTAAACAAAATATGAAGTCTTGGCCCTGCAACACTTCTTGCAGTTTTCAATGAACTTGGAAGAAACCTTTCAGTAATTGTTTCTGTGACCTGAAGAGGATCATATTATACCAATATGCACTTGACTACTTTTTATGGCTCACTTTTTGTTTTAATCATGTTGCCAACAGTAATTGTTATCTCTGCAACTCCTCATTCACCTTGAGTGATCATCATTTACAGTTTTGGAGTAATTTGGGGGGCATATAGTATTTGCCCTGTCTGTCAGTTTGTCTGTCTGTCTGTCCTTCACGTCTGTTTGTTTGCCTGTCTGTCTGTCACAAAAACTTTAACCGTCATTATAACTTCAAAAGTATTTGACCTAGCCCCATGAAACTTCACACACTTATTCACCATCACAAGGGCTACATTCTGACCAAGGGCCATAACTCTGTTGTCATTTTTGGCTGAATTATCTCCCCTTGAAATTTTGCAGAAGCTCAGAAATTGGCTCCCAACATTTAGGAAAATTAAAAAATGAGTCTGTTGAAATGGTTGTAAAATCTCAAAACATTAAGGACATATATGCTGTAGACACATTCACCACATGCTGAAATTTCAAACGTCGGGGAGCAATTTGCCTGCAGCCTTTCATTTGAACTCACTTTTGAGTTCCTATTGACTTCTACCAAAAGCTCTAGATATGCATTTATCTGGATACTTTAATGAGGTTTTCCTGATTTTGCTTTTAAAGGGTATGTTGTGTGCACTTATTAGGATCACCCAAATGACGTGATTCTAATGAATACACACAATATACCTTTATTAGCTCATCTGAGCATGAAGTGCTCTTATTAGCTCATCTGAGCACGAAGTGCTCATGGTGAGCTATTGTGATTGGCAGTGTTCAATGCAGGATTTGGGATTTGGGGGCCCTCTGGCCCCACAGGCCTTGGAAAAGGGGGCCATTTGGAAATTTAGGGGGCTCTTAAATTATACTATATAAATTTATCTTAAGGTTTTAGCTGCATGATAAAAATGGACACAAAACAAGTTTAACAGCATAGACAACATCTATTTAGTTTATCTATCCATCTGCTAATACTGAGTTGGTCACATTTGCTCATTACCTCATTTAACCAGTACAATACAATTTGGATAAAGTGTCTTGCTCAAGTGCTAAATGCATGTTTTATCTAGAATGAATGCCATTAAAAATATTTCTGGGAGAGAAGAACTCTATAATAAACAGCGTCCGCCTAGGTATATTGCGGTATTTCGGTACGGTATTTAGCGTAAGCCGCACGGCGCACACGAATTTGGCGTAAGCCACCCGGCGCACACAAGTATACCGAACATGGCCGCATCCCCGGTAAACAAAACGTCAATTTGGGTTTATAAAAATAAGAATTTTTACTAGTTAAACAGATGAAACAAAATGTTTTTTAAGTTTTTTTGTTCAGTTAAAATGCAGTTTTTGAAAACCGCGAGAAAATCGCAAAAATGAACTCCAGAAGAAACAGTCTCTAAATTCTACAGTTGCACCCATCATGCCCCATTGAATGATCTCTAGTGCGCCCCTCATGTAAAAAGCGGGCGCAATGGCGCAGCCTAGATTGAACACTGGATTGGTCAGTGTCCGTCTTGTGGTGGCTTGAAGAAATAGATTGGGCTGCATGATGCTTCCACGCAGAGCTGAAACCGACCACACTTGAGTACTGGTAAACCGCTTGGAGGTTCAAAGCCTGCCCAGGAAAAGTGGGGCGAGTCATGCATATAAACCCTATTGGTTTCATTTGGCGGCAGGGCTTGAGAAGTCATTTCATCTCAATGTTGGGAAAAAGTCCCACAAAAATGACCTGGGACGTTTAACCTTGAATCAAACAAACAAAACGACGACAATTTGCTTTAAAAGACTACTCCTCCTAAATCCTTTGGCAATTCCATTAAAACTTCACAGGAATGTTGCCTAGGTGGCTCTCTACCAAAATAGCTAAAATTGTTTTGCTCTGATGAACAAGATGGCCACCAGAACTAAAAATAGAAGTCTTTGAATGACCACTACTCCTATACCCCTGGCCAATTTCATTAAAACTTCATAGGAATATTGCTTAGATGACCCTCTCTGCCAAAATAGCTAAAAAGCTTCAGCTCAGTGAGCAAAATGGCCACCAGAGCTAAAAATAGAAAAACGTCAAGAATTTGCTTTAAATGCAAACTTCTTGTTAACCCTTGGTCTAGTCTGATACAAACTTCACAAGAATGTTGCCTAGGAGGTTCTCTACCAAATTAGCTAAACTCTTTCCACTTGATGAATAAGATAGCCACTAGAGCTAGAAAAAAAAACAAAAAAAAACAGAAAAATCTTTGAATGACTACTCTTCCTGGGCCAATTTCATTCAACCTTTGTAGAAATGTTGCTTTGTTAAATCTCTACCAAAACAGCTACAATGGTTCTGCTCCAATGAAAAAAAATGGCCACCAGAGCTAAAAACAGAAAAATCATTAAATGACTGCTCCTCCTTTACCCCTGGGCCAGTTTCATTCAAACTTCATGGGAATATTGCTTAGGTGACCCACAACCAAAACAGCTAAAATAGTTCCTCTCCAATGAAAAACTGGTCACCAGGACTAGAAATAGAAAAACTTCAACTATTTGCTTTAAATCCAAACTTCTAGACACATGGGCCAATTTGTTTCAAACTTTATAGGAATATTGCTTAGGAATGTTGCCTGGGTGGCTCCCAACAAAAAAGTGCTAAAATTGTGCCATCTTCTCCTATACTCCTGGGCCAATTCAAACTAGAGCTGCCGCCTAACGGGCGCCAATTATACCCCCGCATGCGTTGTCAGATAGTAACTCCAAGTAAGAGTCACAGAGATATAAGTTTTTTGATAGTCTGAGCCACACAATGACATAATAATAGTTTCTTATAACACAAGTGATTTAACATAAATAATAGCAAGGAATGACAAACAAAAAAAAAATAAATAATGTAAAAATAAGTTCTAGTGGCAAGGTGTGTGGTGTGTGAATATTAAAGAAATCGGTTAAAGAATGAGGAAGTTATGTGCAATGTTAAAGTTTTTTGGAACGGACCGAAGACAAATATTTACAAGTATTTGACCTTTAGGAAGGTCAACGTGAAGGTCAAGGTCAGGTTTGTGTATATCAATCTTAAGTACTAGTGGCAAGGTGTGTGGTGTGTGAATATTAAAGAAATCGGTCAAAGAATAAGGAAGTTATGTGCAATGTTAAAGTTTTTTTGTACCCACAAATTTTTACAAGTATTTGACCTTGAGGAAGGTCAACGTGAAGGTCAAGGTCAGGTTTGTGTATATCAATCTTAAGTACTAGTAGCAAGGTGTGTGGTGTGTGAATATTAAAGAAATCGGTCAAAGAATGAGGAAGTTATGTGCAATGTTAAAGTTTTTTTGTAACTACAAATTTTTACAAGTATTTGACCTTGAGGAATGTCAACGTAAAGGTCAAGGTCAGGTTTGTGTATATCAATCTTAAGTACTAGTAGCAAGGTGTGTGGTGTGTGAATATTAAAGAAATCGGTCAAAGAATGAGGAAGTTATGTGCAATGTTAAAGTGTTTTTGTACCGACAAATTTTTTCAAGTATTTGACCTTGAGGAAGGTCAACGTAAAGGTCAAGGTCAGGTTTGTGTATATCAATCTTAAGTAATAGTGGCAAGGTGTGTGGTGTGTGAATATTAAAGAAATCGGTCAAAGAATAAGGAAGTTATGAGCAATGTTAAAGTTTTTTGTAACGGACCGACGACGACGACGACAGACGACGACGACAGACGACAAGCTGACTCCTATATACCCCCTTCAAACTTCGTTTGCGGGGGTATAATCAGACTTCATAGGAATGCTGCTTAGATGACCATATGCCAAAATAGCTAAAAGGGCTCTGCTCGGATTAACAAAATGGCCAGCAGAACTAAAAATAGAAAAATTTTCAAACATTGCTAAGTTGATCCTCTACCAAAATAGCTAAAATGGTGCTTCAATGATGAACAAGATGGCCCCCAGAGCAAAAAATGGAAGAAATATCTTTAAATGACAACTCCTCCTACACCTTGAATCCAGTTTCATTCAAACTATACTGGATTGTTGTGTAAGTAACCCTCTACAAAAATAGCTAAAATGGTTTAGCATCAATGAACAAAATGGCTGACAGAGTTAAAAATAGAAAAAAAAAAAGTCTTTTAAATGCTATTTCTCTTCTACCTTAGTTCAAATTTCATACAAACTTCACAGGAATGTTGCTTAGGTGACCATCTACCAAAATTGCTAAAACAGTTTTGCTAGGCTGAACAAGATGGCTGCTAGATAAAAAAAAAAAAAAAAAAAAACAGAAAAAAAAAACCTTTAAATGACAACCCATAACCTTTGGTCCAATTTCCTTCAATTTCACGGGAATGTTGCTTAGGTGACCCTCTACCAAACTAGCTAAATCGGTTCCACTCCAGTGAACAAGATGGTCACCAGAGTTAAAAATAGAAAAAAACACCTTTAAATGACAACTCCTCCCATACATTAGGTCCAATTTCATTTAAACTTCTTAGGAATGTTGCTTAGGTGATCCTCTACAGAAATGGCTAAATAGTTATGCTAAAATGAACAAAGTGGCTGCCAGAGCTTAAAATAGAAATATCTTTAAATGACAGCTCCTTTGGCCGGCCTTGGCAGCTCGGTCGGATGCGGATCTGACTGGTGATCAGGAGGATGCGGGTTTCGATACCGCTGATTCAAGAAGGGCAGTTGTCAGTTTCTGGCGGAAGAATGTGCACTGTACTGGTTAACCGCTTATGCATAAGCCTGCCCAGGAAAATTGTGGATCGGTAAACTGACTGGCTTAAAAATGACCTAAAAAGTGTTGACAATTAAACTCCAATTCAAACAAACAAAACAAATAAATGACAGCTCCTCCTTTACCTTTGACTGAATTTCAATCAAACTTCACAAGAAGGTTGCTTAGATGACCTTCTACCAAAATGATATTTTGATCCAATGAAGCAAATGGTTGACAGACTTAAAAGTAGAAAAAAAAATTAAATGACAACGTCCTGTTTCATTCAAACTTTACAAGAATGTTGCCCAGGTGGCCATCTATCTAAGTGCAATAGTCATGCTTCATGGAATAAGGTGGCTGTCCTTCATCCATATGACTTTCAGAAGGTATGTGACATCTTGAAATCAGGTGACTGATGTGAGTCTGACCTGGGTCTGCACTGTTTGCTTTGGCCTGTCTGTCCCAATACTTAGGATCATTATGGTACTAGCGGATGACATTTACAAAGTATTATGGTGCCTAAGGTGAGCAATTATGATCTCCAGGTGTCCATTGTGCCAACTTGTTTGTCATCCTTTGTAAACAGTAATTCTAACACAGCGCGCCTATATAGGCAATGGAAAACAACTGTGTTTTATTCTACAACAAATCACAGCAAGGGAGAGCGTGACGAGTGACGTCATTAAAAACTGCAAATTTATGACATCACTAGTTGATTTCCTTGACGTTAGACGGTGTAACGTCATTTTCTCGCATCGAAAACGTTAGAATAGGATATAAATGCATGTGTTTCAGTCGATAATTTTAGCGGGATTTCTTCTAACAATGGCGAACAGTTGTGAGATTTTGAAGGAAACAAAAGCATTATTTCCGATTTCCAGCCTGTTAGAATCGAAATAGATCAGCTCTAGTTTGTGATTTGTTGGGTAATAAATCACAGTTTGTCGGTCAGTTGTAAGTAGACAAATCACGCGCCCTACGCGCTCGTGATTTGTCTACTTTACAACTGACCTCCAAACTGTGATTTATTACACAACAAATCACAGTTAGAGCTGATCTATTTCTTAATTAATTCAAATGACATCTGCTCTTAAACCAATTTTAGAATAATTTTACGCAAATGTTCCTGTCAAAAACCATAAGATTGGATCTAAGGCCATGTAAATTATCAGCTCACCTGATAGCAGTATGTTCCAAGTGAGCTGTTGTGGCCACTTTGAATACAAAGTCATCAGATTCTTCTGATGACATCTTCAGTTTCAGAAAATTTCACGCAAATATTCATCATGTAGCCCTGTACCAAAATTGCTAAAATGGTTCTGCTTGCCAGTAGAGCTAAAATTAGAGGAGCATTTCCTCTTTACCAATGATCCTTCACAAAACTGTTCCCATAACAGCATTCTACCAGAGTTGCTAAAATGGTTCTGCCCAATTAAAACAAGATGGCTGCATGAGCTAAAAACAGAGAAATCTGTCATGCCAAATGGCCAGTGTGGGGTCTGATCAGGGCCTTCACTACTCATAAACAATATCTGCCTTTTCAAGTTTTTTCCTGAACAAATGTCTGAAAACAGCCAACACCCCTAAATTTTGAAATTCATTCCTGCTCTATATTTAAGGCTGGAGATTCTTTTTAGTGTAAAATTGGTTAATGTCTCTTACCCTGATTTTGCGAAGTTGGTCCAGTAGGTCATCATAGACTTTGACAGACTTCTTTCCCAGTCCTGGGGCCTGTGTGTGTCCCCTGGAAGCCATGACATGAGCCCTTCTGGCTCTGTACCAAACACAAACTGAAGCTCATCTGAGTGGTGAGATCCATTGGACCAGTGAGGTGTTGGGCAGATCTGTTTTGATGGCTTCTCGTTAAAATTATAGACGTAAGTTCTCTTCTTACTGGATCTAGCATGGGACTGGACAGTTTGTATAAGAGGACAGTTATGACATATATCAAACATAAGCTTTATATAATTGTCTCTGATAGAGGTTTGATTATCTGGTTGATTCCAGTCCTTGTACTCAGCCCTGACTAGGTCTAGAACTGCATCTGGTACTTCAGTGTTGTAGAGTTTCTTTATAACTAGAGGGACTAGATGATTATCAAAGTGTTCTTGGGATAGACTGAACTGTTCCATATCATCAGCTCCAGCTAGTAGAAGAGCATGTAATGTACTTTCAGTCGAGGTTGCGCCAGAGAGAAAGTCTAGGCTGGAGAAAAATTCTTGTCCAGCCTTTGCATCGGGGTTGTTACTAGAAAGCATTGAGACTGGAGATTCCTTGACAAATTCTCTATCTATAGTTGCAATAAATGACATTCTGAGCATTGATGATGGACCGGGTAATTTATCTATGACTTCCAGTAAGTTATCATTACTGCTAGAGTTTATGCAATGGAAAATTCTAGAAAAGTCTGTTATATCACATCCTAAAAGTTTACCTAATATCATCTCATCATCCCTGGATTTGCCGGCAAAAGCCCAGGGAGACGTAACACTGCTACTTTGAGCTATTGCTCTCTGAAAGAGACCCTGATTTCCTTCATACAGACTCTGGTATACGACACTGGCAGCACCCACTGACTGACCAAATACTGTCACTCTTGCTTTGTCACCTCCAAAATACTCTATATTTTCATGGACCCATCTAATGGCCAGATGTTGATCCCAGAGCCCATTATTTCCAGGAATGATATCCCCTAAACTGAGGAAGCCCCAGACTGACAGTCTGTAGTTCAAAGTCACTACTATCACATTACCAAAAGCTGCTAGATAATCTGCCTCATAAGGATTTGATGATCCAGTTGCAAAACCTCCACCATGGATCCATACCATAACAGCTAACTTCTCTCCACTACATTCCTCTGGTGTATAAACATTCAGATTAAGACATTCCTCTCCTCTTTCAATCTCTTTTCCCTCCAGAAAATCAGAGTCCTGCTGCAGGCAAGCCAAACCATGTTGCATAGCAACAAATGGAGCTGGAAATGGTTTCCTAGCAACTGGCTTCTGAAACCT
Organism: Lucinisca nassula; assembly: GCA_963580285.1. Taxonomy (NCBI): domain Eukaryota; kingdom Metazoa; phylum Mollusca; class Bivalvia; order Lucinida; family Lucinidae; genus Lucinisca; species Lucinisca nassula. Next base: position 130,094,799 of record OY757011.1, on the reverse strand, counting down.
GAGTGTTCCAGTTGGAGATTCAGCGTATGGTATTCCAAGAAATCTTGTAACTTTGTGAGGCTGTCCAAAAACTTGCACTTCTTTTGTATATCCTATCACTGTTCCAACAGCTGTCTTGATGCTTACCTCCCTTTCAAATCCAGTTTGTGGTCCTTTATATAGATTTGATTGGACACATACATACACAGTAAGAAATACTGAATACAGAATAAGAACACTTTGTTTCATGTTTTAGGCATATCCTATTCACCCATTTAAGCGGTTAACACACCATGTTCACTTTTTGATCATTGTGTGTATCATTAACTTGTAAAATTATAACTACACTCTCTAGTTCATGTACCTATTGTTTGGATTAGATCAGTCACCCCAAGGTCAAGATCACTCAACTGATAACTATTAAGTATTAATCCTTAAAGTGCTATGAACAACTTGATCTGAAAATGTCGTCTGTTTATGTCATCTGCTGCATCTTCTTGCAAACTTTTCAGACATATTTTTACATGCAGCTGTACAGGGTGGACCCTGATCAGACTGCTCCTCTGATCTGGGTCCTCACTGTTTGCAACCATTACTTTTAAAGTAACCAGCAGACGACACAGCAGACATCAGTTATTGTGACTGGCATCTTAAGGGTTAAATAAGGGAAATAAATAATGATTAAAATGTCTTCTGAAATACTTCCTGGTTGTCTTCCTTGGATAATAACTTTAAGAAATCTTGCACTTTTAATTGGTATCAACTATTGGGTGGCTGATTTGAGGTTTAACATCCCCGTCAACACTGTATAGGTCATTTTGGAGACATTGCTACCAATTTTGTGGGACTTTAATCCGACATTGAGATGAAATGACATCTCAAGCCCTGCCGCCCAATATATGTGCATGGACGGTCCGACTGGCACAACTTTTCCTGGGCAGGCTTAGAACCTCTAAGCGGTTTACCAGTACTTATGTGCAGTCGGTGTCAGCTCAGCGTGGAAGCATCATGCAGCACAATCTATTTCTTCAAGCCCCGATGAGCAGGGGCGGAGGTATCAACTATAATTTTTGAAAAAGAAAGGTGAGCACCTACCAGAGCATATGTGCTAATTACTGCAAATAAGCTATCACAGAAAAATTATCAAGAAGAATTCCACCAAAAGGTATTTCACACCTTTGATTGTAGATCTTGAGATGGACTTTAACATTTCTGTTGATGCTAGGATTGACAAAAATGTTGACAGATTGACAAATAGGTGAGGGGACAGATGAACAAATGGGTCAAAAACTGGACACTTACATCATGCCATGCTAACACACGGGTGGTAATCAGGGGAACTAGCTCGAAAATGAGTCAATGGAAATTTGTTCCCTCGACACATCCGGGAACTCTCGAGCTAGCTCCATCACCAAGAAACTCGTAAACAAAGGTAGGTCTCGAAGAGTTTTATCACCATTTTTTTCTTTGTAAGCTATTTATAAAAAAATCCGGCAATGCAGTTCCACATAGAAATGATTTAACTTTGTACTCCGCTAGAGTTTGCCATGTAAATTTGCAGCGCTGGAGTATGAATGAAAGCAAACTTTTTATCACGGACCGGAAAAATTGTCAATTTATGTCATTACGGAGATTTTGGCCGACGATTTTTCATTTTCCGTCAAAAGTACGCCCTTCACACCCAAAGAAACAACATCCCTGGTGAAATGGAACATGGAAAGTTTGAAATAAGCAAAAAAAAATTGGCAGTGATTACGTAACTTGCGACTTATTACGAAATTACTGTCCGAGCTAGTCTTCTCGACAAGGAGCTAGTTCACTCGACATAAAAAAGAAAACGAAACGTTCATCAGATTCGATGTCTTTCTATGGTCCCACCCAGGTTATCCAACTGGTTTCTTTACCTCTGGCTAACAAAGGTAGGTCTCGAAGAGTTTTATCACCATTTTTTTCTTTGTAAGCTATTTATAAAAAAAAAAAAAAAAAAAAATACGGCAATGCAGTTCCACATAGAAATGATTTAACTTTGTACTCCGCTAGAATTTGCCATGGAAATTTGCAGCGCTGGGGTATGAATGAAAGTAAACTTTTTATTACGGACCTGAAAAATTGTCAATTAATGTCATTACGGAGATTTTGGCCGACGATTTTTCATTTTCCGTCAAAAGTACGCCCTTCACACCCACAGAAACAACATCCCTGGTGAAATAAAACAGAGTCTTATCATAAGGAACAATGATATATATGGTTTAGGGGTTGCGAGCTGAATAATTTTCAAAATATTAGACATTTTGAGTTTTCCATACAAATACCTATATGTCAATTTTACGTTTTATGTAATTTTACGCCAAGGCCCATCCAGGGGCAATTGTATCATGAACGGAAAGGTCTTTGGCTGAGTAAGTGTCATGCGAAATTTCAACTTGGTAGCATGCATAACAGAAACGGGAATTATGGGCTCCAAGAGAAACGCGAACGTTAACTTTAACGTTTGTTAGACTCTGGTTAGGACTCTTGGGCAATGGCATCTAACACTCGGACACGCTCAGGAGCATGGCCCTGGGACAATCGAATCATGAACAGAAAGGTCACGGTCTGAGTAAGCGTCATATCAATTTTCAACTTTGTAGCATAACATAAATGGTAGTTATGGGCTCCAAGAGAAATGCAGACGTAAACTTCGAAATTTGTTAGACTCTGTTTATGAACGTGACTTTCCATTGCAGAACTAGGACATCCATATATGACTCAAGAGAGGCTCGAACCACACCGGCAGGATCCCTAATCGACATAGATTCATGTTGTTAGGTGATTAGTTGCTTAATAGATCACTGTCTGTCGGTCACAAGTGCAGAGATTACTCGCGGTACGCGCCCGTGATCACTCGCGCTACGCGCTCATGATCTATTCACTATAACGACTGACTTCCAGTCTGTGATATATTAAGCAACAAATAAGCACCATCTTATCTTTCAACAATTTAGTCGAAAACTGTGTTGAGCATTTGTGGGTATAGGGGGAACGATAGTTTGTTTGAGGCATCTGGGTCACATGACCAAGATGCTTACCACGCCCATATATGGTGAAACCATTAAAAATCTTCTCTAGAACCAGTGGGCTGAATTCAAGAAACTTGTAGTACCTAGGACTGCAGCACAACATAATTTGTATAAACGATGACTTTAGGTTTATCAAAAATAATCAGATCACCTGCGGGAACAATATGTGATTTCTGAGTGAAACAAAAATCATCAAAAAGATTACCGGTAGGAATCAAATACTTCATTTATTTAATCAAACCTTCACACGACACTGACATTTGTGTGCATATATATTTTCGTTCGTCCATCCATCCTCCAATGGACCAATCCATCCAAATACCACCTCATCCCTTTCTATTGTGCACCCTTCCATCCATCCATCAATCATTCCATACATCCATCCATCCATCCAACATCCATTGATCCGCTCCAAATGGGAGGGGGCGAAGCAACTAGGTGGGCGAAATGACTAAGGGGGGGTGGGGGGGTGCGAAAAGACCAGGCACTGTTGGCAAAACAACTAGGGGTGCAAAATGGGGGCGAAACGAACAGGGAGAAACGACTGGGGGACGCCTTTGGGGCATAGCATCTTGTTACCCAACTAGCCAGTGGTAAAGAAACCAGTTGGATAACCTGGGTGGGACCATAGAAAGACATTGAATCTGATGAATGTTTCATTTTCTTTTTTATGTCGAGTGAACTAGCTCCTTGTCGAGAAGACTAGCTCGGACAGTAATTTCGTAATAAGTCGCAAGTTACGTAATCACGGTCAAATTTTTTTTGCTTATTTCAAACTTTCCATGTTCCATTTCACCAGGGATGTTGTTTCTGTGGGTGTGAAGGGCGTACTTTTGACGGAAAATGAAAAATCGTCGGCCAAAATCTCCGTAATGACATAAATTGACAATTTTTCCGGTCCGTGATAAAAAGTTTGCTTTCATTCATACTCCAGCGCTGCAAATTTACATGGCAAACTCTAGCGGAGTACAAAGTTAAATCATTTCTATGTGGAACTGCATTGCCGGATTTTTTTATAAATAGCTTACAAAGAAAAAACGGGTGATAAAACTCTTCGCAACCTACCTTTGTTTACGAGTTTCTTGGTGATGGAGCTAGCTCGAGAGTTCCCGGATTTGTCGAGGGAACAAATTTCCATTGACTCATTTTCGAGCTAGTTCCCCTGATTACCACCCGTGTAACAGCAGGAATGACAAAAAATAGCATTATATGAGCCTGCGCATGACAAAACCTACAATAAGACGGGTGCGACCAGCAGAGACTCAAATCAACCAGGGCACCCATCCACTATGTATGACAAGACCTTTTGCTTATGTCGCTTTTCATAGATATTAGCCTATAGTAGGTACATGCGATCAGCGAAGACTCTGATCAGCCTGCACGTATGTGCAGGCTGATCTGAGTCTTCGCTGGTCACTCAAGACTTCTTGTAGATTTTGTCATGTGCTGGCTCATATCATATAGGTGTGAATCACAGTGGTATGAAAACTATATTTCAGAGTATATGAGGAAGATTCAGAGGAAGCCATTAAACAGTGTCAGGTACTGTTAGAGGAGCCTGACCTAGATAATTCTGTCAGAGTGGGGGATGTCTATGGATTTATGATTGAACATTATGCCAGGAGGGAGAGATGGAAGGCAGTAAGTATTTTAACCCTTTAATCCCTTATCCTGTTGAACACGACAAACCCTACCATAGAGACAGCTAAGGCAGGTACAGTAAAATTCCACTTTTAAGACCACCTAAAATTAAGACTAAATCTGCTTTAACCCATTTTGTACCGGAAAGCCCAAAACGGGTACCCGGGCAAACAGTGCAGGCCCAGATCAGACGCCACAGAATGCGGGGTCTGTTCAGGGCCTACACTGTTTGCAAAAAGTTCAGCCATTTTCCTAATAAATTTTGGTGAAAACAACCAGACACCCCTAAATTTCAAAATGGACGCATGTCATGTATTAAGTGGAAGATTCCATTTGATACAAAATGGGTTAAAAAGGTTAATTAGAAGGGTGCAGTTATTCTTTCTTTGTGTTGTCTGCCCACAATGTCCCCTGGTCAGGGACCACCTTGGGACTGTTCAAAAGTGGTCTTTAAGACCACTTTTGAAAAGTACCAAAGGTGGTCTTAATAAAGGAATTTTACTTTTGATGATTGATTTGAAGGACAAGTTTTGTCAGTTCTCCATAAAAACATATGTCATGGGTATTCATTAGAACAGCTGGATACATACATTTATAAAACCCTGCAGAACTGACCTGAAATATACTCATAAACCTCTTTATAATACTGTGCATTAATAATTTTTTTATGCCCTGCTACTAAGTGGGGAAGGGCATATAATTACCCTTGCCCATACATACATGCATACTAAGCAACATAGGTACAAATGGCTAGCTAACATACCAACAAACGTAGGCTTGTCTGTTAGTTGTACAGTACTCCTACAGTTATCAAAAATATATCACACTCAAGATTGTACATGTAGTTCTTGAGATTGACTTGAACATTTGAGTTGATGCGAATATTGACAGATTGATGAATGGATGGATGAACTATCACACAATCTGCTATGCTTAAAGCAGGTGTTGGCCAGCCTCGGTAGCTCAGTCGGATGCGCGTCTGACTAGTGATCAGGAGGATGCGGGTTCGATACCTGCTGGGTTAGGCAACATTCTTTCATGGAGATTGATCATGAAATCTTTTCTAGGGTCATTCTCTGCCTTCCAATGGTTCAAGAAGGGCAGTTGTCAGTTTCTGGCGAAAGAATGTGCACTGTACTGGTTAACCGCTTGCGTATAAGCCTGCCTTGGAAAAGTGTGGATAGGTAGACTGACTGGCTCAAAAATGACCTAAAATAGTGTTGACTGGGCTGTTAAACTCCAATACAAACAAACAAACAATTATAACAGTTTTGGATACAACACACTCTTCAGATGGATACCAGCAATGTAAAGATTTTATAAATGGTCATTTTTCGACTCGTATATCAGCTTCACATTTTTAAACATTTTTCTGTTATTTATAACCTATACATTTTTGTTTGGCTATAACATGGTTGTATGACTAACACAGCTTCTTTTTTTTGTCCCAACAATAGTGTTCTAAAGTGGTTCTGGTGTACTATTTTTTTTTCTTCAGGCATTTAACTGTATGGAAGAGATGAAAGGCAGAATAACTGGAGTTAACATAGCTTATTACGTGAATATGAGGACTATAGAGGCTGTTCACAAAGCTTTAGATATTCCTTTGAGTAGAACAATAGATACTAGTAAGCTTAATGGATACCGTTCGGCAGGATTCGAGGAAGAAGATGGAGAAATCGTGGATGAGGAAGTGCCTACCATGTATAATGATAATGACATCTGAGAAATCCATGTACACAGATGACAGTATTTCTATCATTCCTTTCATCACTGAATCTCTGACTGCCGTAAAAATCCTAAAAATTCGGACACCTAAAATATTAACAAGTTTGTTAAGGAGTCCAAAAAGTGCAGATGGAATGGCAAACAGTATAGACCCTAATCAGACTGCTCCTTCAGGAGCAATCTGATCTGGGTCTGCACTGTTTGCACAGGCCTTAGGATCATTACTGTATGCCACATTGGCTTTTAGCACACTGTCACCAAAGTTCAGAAAGGCTGTTCCAGTGACATCTGTGTCGTCGGCTTCCTCTAACACATGATTTTTAGTTTTTCTTATCCCATTTTGGAATCTTTCACCTTTCAAAATTTACAAGAAGTCTTGAGCAACCAGCGAAGACTCAGATCAGCCTGCACATTCATGCAGTCTGATCAGAGTCTTCGCTAATCGCATGTACCTACTATAGGCTAATATCTATGCAAAGAGACAAAAGCTAAAGGTCTTGTCGTATTTGATGGGTGCACAGATTGATTTGAGTCTCTGCCTGTTGCACGGTCTTATGTAGATTTTGTCATGCACCGGCTTAAAAATTTAGCAGTCTCAGGTTGTGTTTTCTCCAAAATGTACTTGGAAAAAGGCAGAACTTTTTGCAACAGTGCAGGCCTTGATTTGGGGATATCCGGCACAAAATGGGTTAATGTTATTCTTAGCAAAAAATCTCATCTAGAAAAGCACAGAAAGTTGAGAAAAATACAAGTAGATTACTTGTGCTGTCCTAAGTATTCGGATGCCTCAACTTCTTACCATACATGTTGTAAAATTTGAAAACAAGTACAATTTACTGCCCCATATTCTGTCTAAAAATTTCTGGATGAGTGGCAAACAGTCCAGTCCCTGATGAGATGCCGCAGAGTGTGGCATTTCATCTGGGTCTACACTTCATTCAGGCCTGCCTTTCTGAATACATACATTAAATACAGTAACAAATGCTATGATTGCTGCTAAAATAGGACAGCTGTGGTTAAACAAACTGTCAAGATCCTGACCAGACTGCTTCAGATCTGGGTCTACACTGTTCATCCTTCTTTCAGCGCTGTTTGAAAACTTGGCAGACAACAGAACTAGCTTAACCTTTTTGTACCAAATGGAATCTTCCTCCTTATATATAGCAGGAGTCCATTTCAAAATTTAGGGGTTTCAGGTTGTATTTTCTCCAAAATTATTTTAATTTAGGAAAATGGCTGCACTTTTTGCAAACAGTGTAGGCCCAGATCAGAAGCCGCGTTCTGCGGAGTCTGATCTGGGCTTGCACTGTTTTCCATATACCCGTCTTGGGGTTTCCAGTACTAAATGGGTTAATCAAATTGTAGGATGTTACAGTAATGTACAGAGGATCATCTCTATGAAGACAGTGTTTGCTCCCTAACAATTTGCCACTGTAGCCAATTTTCCGCTATAAAAAAGGAATAAGTGTAATAAGTAATAAAGGACCATTTCCCTTAATTACTGCACGAAACACATGTTGTGGATATGTTAGAATCGCCTCACCGAGGTGATTCTAACATGTCCACAACATCTGTTTCTTGAATAATTATAATATTTTTGAATGTCTCCATTAATCTGTCTCATCCTGAGATAAGGATTCGTTCCATTGAAAATGACGTTGTAACAAGTTTTGTTGTTATTTCCAATGACGGTGAAAACAGGGTTGACTGTAATACAGTAATATAGTCAAACGTCAATGGCTCAAACACCTTTGGGACCATGAAAATGTGTTCAAGATACAGGTAGTTCCAGCCACCGAGGGTTAATCAAAGCGCAAGGTCACGAGGAATAACTGGATTACAGGAGTATCATTACAGTCTTCTTTAACCCTTTTTATACCAAATAGAATCTTCCTCCTTATATATAGCAGGAGTCCATTTCAAAATTTAGGGGTGTCAGGTTGTGTTTTCTACAAAATTTATTTGGAAAATGACTGAATTAAACAGTGTAGGGCCTTCACTGTTTGCCATTCACCCGTCTAGGAGTTTCTGGTACAAAATGAGTTAAGATAGAGTTATTTTGTGTGTACTCAGTAGAACTGCCTTGTTGATGCAGTTCTAATGAGCATACAGTTCTAATACACACAACATATATAAATCAGAGAAATGTCCCAAAATTTTCTGTAGTGTATTGCTTCTGCGGAGATTGGGGAAAAACAGGGTGCTTTGCTGTAAAAAATAAATACAGAAGTTACACTGTTCGCAAAAGGTAGTACATATTATAGTTCAGCTGGACAAGGGTTAAAGACCACAAGAAAATGGTTTCCTTCACAACAGACATCAGTTATGGCAAATGAGAACCATCTCAACTGTGGTCACTCTGACCAGGACCACAAGAATGAAGTGATTGAAAGTGATCAAGATCGATATCATATTACTGCAGCTTTTCACCTTTTGGGAATTAAAAGTGGTCTTGTCAAATGGTCTTTAAGACCACATTTGAACAGTCTCAAAAGTGGTCTCTTACTAGAGGACATTGAATTAAGAAAACACAAAGACCTTATAAATATGTGTGTGAAAGAAGAATTACATGCAGTCTTAATTTCAGTTGGTCTTGATAGCAGAATTATCTGAGATACTTTAGTATTTTGTACAATCACATTACATATCACAATATGAAGCCGCCCAGGACAATGTTATTATAGTGATTGGAAAAAAAAATGTTTTTTTAATATGGAATACCTGATGACAAAAATCTTCACCCTCACATGACGTTCATGAAATTTTCCAAAGGTTTATTTCATAAAAGCATTTCTGTGGTATTCTGTAGACTGTTGGCTTTCTGTTGGATTCTGTAGACCCATTTTAGACTGGAAACTTCAAAAAGGGACACTGACAAACAGTTCAGGCCCAGATCAGATCCTGCAGAATGCAGCATCTGATTCGGCCCCCGCCCATCAGGGCTTGAAGAAATATATGGGCTGCATGATGCTTCAACGCAGAGCTGAAACCGACCCGCACACGAGTACTGGTAAACAGCTTAGAGGATCTAAGCCTGCCCAGGTAAAGTGGTACGAGTCCATGCTTATAAACCCTATTGGTTTCATTGGGCGACAGGGTTTGAGATGTCATTTCATCTCAAGGTCGGGTAAAATTCCCACAAAATTGGAAGCAACGTCTCCAAAATGACCTTTACAGTGTTAACGGGGACGTTAAACCTCAAATCAAACAAAAAAGCAGCATCTGATCAGGGCCTTCACTGTTTGCAAAGAGTTTGGCCATTTTTTAAATTTTCTATAAATAAATCAATCTGACTTTGATAAAATTGAAAATGGACTCTTTCAGTATATAATTTGAAGAGCCCATTCATAATGCTTGAGCTCTGATGTCTGCTTTTGTTGTTCTGTTAGTGTGTGATAAAATCACGCTTTTTACATTCCATGCAAATTAGAATCGTAGAGTTGTTTTCTTGTGCAAGAAAATAACTCTTTTCATGTTTATGCACATTGACGTGAATTTGTGCTAATAAAATATGCTGCCTCGAGCAGAAATGCATCTACCAATGGGCATGCTGATCTGCACCTTAGTTCGGGCCTCCGTGGCCTAATGGATAAGAGCGCTGACTCTTAGACATTAGGTCTCTCACCGCTGAGGGTTCGAGCCTCGCTCGGGTCACGTGTGAGACGCCAAGTTCTGCAACGGAAGGTCAGGTGGTTTTTCTCTGGGTACTCCGGTTTTCGCCCACCTATGATTAACGATCGGCTCGATATGAGTGAAATAATCTTGAAAGGGCCATAAAACCCAAACCAAAAAAAAAAAACAAATCTGCACCTTAGTTGTTCACAAATGGTTAAAACAGGTTTTTTATGACCCAGGTTCATTGGTAAATGAGATTGTTTTAGATGCGTCCCTTTGACATGGTTTATTTCGAACGTTCCAAACTAAAGGCAATTTTAAATTTATGAAAACCTTTACGACCATAGAAATCATCCATACTGCATCTCATGCAGTTTTAACCCTTATCTTGCTGTTCACGACAACCCCTATCTTTGGAAACAGTGTAGATCCAGATCAGATGGCTTCTGAAGAAGCCATCTGATCAGGATCTACACTGTTTGACTTTCAGTTTTTGAATTTGTAGGAATAAATTACATCAAGCAATCTGATTGGTTCAAAGTAAGAGATGGGTGTGGCTAAAATGAATATTCAGCAAGAGAAGGGTTAAAGCTTTTCACAATTGTCCAATAGACTTTTCTACTGAAAAGCATCATAAGTCATAAAAGTCATCAAGAGGTATCCTTTTTATAACATACATGTACTCAGCTTCTCTCGCCCCTGTGTTTCTGAATTAGATGTTTCTGTCTTTGAGTTTGGACATGTCTATTCTTACTAGCTGACAAAGTCAAGCTGTAGGGCTTGAGGTGTCATTTCATCTCAGTACTGGGTAAAAGTCCCACAAAATCAGAAGCAACGTCTACATAATTACCTATATGGTGTTGACAGGGATGGTTTTTTTTTGGGTTTGGGTTTTACGGCACTTTCAAGATTATTTCACTCATATCGAGCCGATCGTTAATCAGAGGTGGGCGAAAACTGGAGTACCCGGAGAAAAACCACCTGACCTCTAGATCAGACTGCTCCTAGAGGAGCAGTCTGATCTGGGTCCACCCTGTTTGCAGCAATGACTTCTAAAGTAACCAGAATACACCAAAGCAGACAAATGTTGTGAATTACATCCTTAGGGTTAAATTGTGGCATTAATACCTTGTCTATGTGAAAGTACAGAAAGACATTTTGCACTACCCAAGTGTTGGCATTGAAAATGATGCCCAAGTGATGGCATTGAAAATTATGGAATCCTGGACAGCCACAAAATTTTGCAAGTTTTAATTTATGATAAAGAATTTAAGAAAAAGCCCTAAGCACCTGTCTTGGTGGCTCATTTGGATGCACACTGGACTGATGATCAGGAGATTGTGGGTTCAATCCCAAATGTGTTGCCAACATTCTTTTGTGGAGATTGATCTCAAAATATTTTCTACAATCATTCTCTCCTTCTGATTCGGTTGTCCGTTTCTAGCTAAAGAATTTGTCCTGTAATGGTTAACCCCTTATGTATCAGCCTGCACAGGAAAAATGGTTAAGTAAACTGAGTGGCTTGACATGACCTAAATAGTGGTTGACTGGGACATTAAACTCCCAACAAAAAACAAATCTATCTATCTAGCCGTACTACAACACCCCCTCGTGAGGATTGCGTGTAGGTGATTGCCAAACCTGTAGATAGAATTTGTATTTGGCATATACCGGTATGTGTAGTAGAAATTTGGATGTTTTATTCAGCACTACCCTGGCAGCTCCTGCCGATGGCTGAGTCACAGGTTCAAAGTTTGTTGTTGTTTTAAAATCCAATATTACATACCTAGACAACAGGCAGACTAGCTACCCTGTCAGCAGTTCTTTTTATTCAGTGTACATGTACTGTTTAAGTTGTTTGACTTTTATATTATTCCTGAATTATAGCTGTGAACTATGGTTTAAGGCGAATGGGAACACCTTCAGGGAATGCAACTCCTGTAAAAGTATTTTTGTCTCCCATGTCAATAGGGGTCAACTCTTAAAGGAAAGAATTTGCTCCTGAGGAGCAAATTCCTTCCTTTAAGAGTAGACCCCTTTTTCCATGGGACAGGGCTTATAGAAAAGCGAACAGGAAGTGCCGAATGTTGTCTCCCTTTGAAAAATGGCAGAAAATCTGTCAGGTATTAAGGGAGCTTACCACTAAATATTTTCCATAGACGACAATAGTAACATTTTTCCATCTCCAACAAAAACTGTACATGCAAAATATTTCAAACCTTGGTGGTTTGTAGAGCAACTCTAGCTGAATAAATCCCAAAGAAAAAATCCACATGTAGCCCGTCTCCTTTTTGAGCTATTGTCCGCCATATTGTTGATGTGTAGCGCCGCAGTGAATAACAGGGCAATTTTTTCTCAAAGGGGTGACCATGAAAATGTGGCAGCAATATTTTTGGGCTTGCAGATATAAATGCAAAGCATCTATTATTTTGTTTTACTATAAGTACCCTTTTCTTAAAATGAAATAAATCCAGCCTATATAACCAATGAAATGCACAGCTGGTATTTGATCCTCTATCAAATCTTCTGTCCCAAAGTGCTGGTTCCCCGGCTCAGCAATATTTAGTGTTAAGCTACCTATACCAAACCCTTATTGTCTTTATGATCAATCAAAAGCATTGTCAAATAGAAATTTAGATCATATCTAATAATTTAGGCATGCATAATAAATGTTCAGTGACAAAGAATCTTTGAAGTTTGCGAAAAAGTTATCGCTTTCAGATTCTACAATGAAAGCCGAACAAACAATATTTTGTGAAAAAGGGCAAAGTTTACCTCTTGCTGGAATGGAACCCAGACACCTGCTGGCATCAGTGGTTCTTCTCCTATGTCTTTGGAACACTTCAATCCTAAAATGCACTAAAGTATGCCTTAATAGCATACCAACTGGTATTTATGGCTGATTTCACACCTATACCCCCTATTTTATGTAAAAATGGCATTTTGAGGATATTTTGATGATAAAACTTTGACAAAAATGATTATAAATGCCTCAATACCATGAGAAATAGTGGATATATATCTGTTCAGACCCTTTAACATGAATCTTATCAATAAGAACCAATAAGAGATGAGAAAACTTATCGCGATATTGCAGCAGAGACAATTTTGAAGTTTTGCTTTCGCTAGAGACCAAGGCCAAAAACCAGGTAACCTTAGTGTTAAATTCCAGATGGAGTAGATCCTTTCTCTTGTGTTTCTGGTTATACACTTACTGTATGACTTTTTCCAAAACAAACCCATTAACAATTGATTAACATGGCTTTAAAGTAACACCCCCCCCCCTCAAAATGCACAGATCAGAAGCAAAAACTGATCAAAACACCCAGTTAGACCTAAATTACCACAAACCTTACACTTTTTTACAGTTTCTATGGCAAACCACATGCCAGGAATATCCATTTTATGATACAGAATTGGATAGAACCTACCAATGTGTGAAAATATGATGTAATGACTGAAAACTGGAGTGTGGGGCTGATTTTCCAACTTTTGGTATAGGGAGCTTACCACTAAATATTTTCCATAGACGACAATAGTAACATTTTTCCATCTCCAACAAAAACTGTACATGCAAAATATTTCAAACCTTGGTGGTTTGTAGAGCAACTCTAGCTGAATAAATCCCAAAGAAAAAATCCACTGTAGCCTGTCTCCTTTTTGAGCTATTGTCCGCCATATTGTTGATGTGTAGCGCCGCAGTGAATAACAGGGCAATTTTTTCTCAAAGGGGTGACCATGAAAATGTGGCAGCAATATTTTTGGGCTTGCAGATATAAATGCAAAGCATCTATTATTTTGTTTTGCTATAAGTACCCTTTTCTTGAAATGAAATAAATCCAGCCTATATAACCAATGAAATGCACAGCTGGTATTTGATCCTCTATCAAATCTTCTGTCCCAAAGTGCTGGTTCCCCGGCTCAGCAATATTTAGTGTTAAGCTACCATTACCATGCCCCTTAAGAGGTAAAATTGATACTGTATCAGGAACATATCGAAGATAATATTCTTGCAGCCTTTAGATGTTTTGGGCTCAAATCACAGTATGTGGGCCAGCTCACCAGAAAAGGGTTCTTCTTACATAAGTGAGCAGTAAAGGCTCAGATGAGCCTGCGTATATGACGAGGTAGTTCCAAGCACATATGTTGAGGTAGCTTCATGCAAGACGTCATGGAGACCACCTTTAGAACTGTTTGAAAGTGGTCTTATAGACCACTTTCTAACAGTCTGAAAGTTGGCCTTAATTGAGGAATTTTACAACACACTAAAATTACTCAATTAAGAGCACCTTTGGAACTGTTCGAAGGTGGTCTTAAAAAAAAAAAACACTTTCGAATAGTTGTAAAGGTAGTCTCTCCTATATGACACTTGGTGTAGTGAACATAAAGACAAAATTACTGAAACTTTTTTATGATTATAAAAAAAGAATAAGCCTTAAATTTAGTTAGTCCTAGTAGCGGAATTTCACTGTAGTTGGACATGCAAGTTGTGCTCGGGTCTTTTATTGTCACTTATGTCAAAATTGCCATTTTCTGATGAGCTAATTCAGTTGTTTCTATGTGACCATTTGTTTACTGTTACCATTATGTTTTATACCATGAACATGTACTTGCAGACAAAAAAAATGTTTGTTTTGCCTTTAATGGAAATTGTGCCTTGTCTGTTTTTCCTTATGTAAATCAATCATGCAGCTTTTAGCTGGTTAAAAATTGTATTTATTAAATTTCATGATACAATACAGACATACATACATTATTGTACCATGGGACTGGATGTTGTCTCAGGTGGATATGCATCTTATTGGTAGCCAGGGGTCGGTACTGGAGGTTGAACTCCACTGTGCTCGCATTTGATTCAAGAAAGACAACTGTCAGTTACTGGTGAACAAATATGAATTGTATTGGGTAACTGCTTTGAAGAGCCAGTCCTGACCAAGAAAAGTCAACTCAGGTTAACTGACTGGCTCCATATGAACATAATTATGTTGAAAAGGCCTTTAGATTCCAGAACAAAAATAAATAGATGGGGGCTTGTCCATTCTCTTGGTACATATGGTCACATGTTTGATTCTAGCTGGGTTTTTCAGCATTCTTTTGTGGAGATAGGTCATGAAATATTTCCTGTGGTTATTGATAAGCAGTAAACCAGTCACAGTCTTACTGGTTAACTTCTTCTGAATAAACATGCTTAGGAAAAATATGGTTACATGTACAAATGTAGACTGACTAGCTTGATATGATAAGTCTTGGCATGACCGTTAAATTCTAAACTTACATGTTGCATAAGTATGGACATCGATGTATGTTAGTATTGTAAAATGAAATTGACAAAATTGTGATGTTAAACTCAGAAATCTGAATTTGTATTATGTTGTTAATGTCAGCCTATAGATTTAGTTTCTGATATTTATTCTATTTATGTGCTTGCAACATTCTATTATATACAGAAGACACTTCAGTGGTTCAAACACCGACGACTCATTTATCACAGCTGTTCCAAACTCATTTCTGAGTCCCAAGGCATTTAAGAAGCAGTGATTTATTGAGTGATATATCACTGTTTGGTGGTCAATTGTAAAGTAGATCAAATCACAAGTGCAGAGCGAGGGTGATTTGTCTTCTTACAACTGACCGACAAACAGTGATATATCACTCAATAAATCACTGCTAGAGCTTATCTATTTCGATTCTAACACACTAAACTTAGATGAAAATGCTATTGATTCCTTCAGATTCTCTCTATTTTCCGCCATTGTTGAAAGGAATCCCGACAATGTGACTGACTGTATCACATGCGTTTTCCTGTTTTCGTAACATTTCTGATACAAGAAAATGACATTATACTATTTAACATCAAGGTAACAATGAATGACTCCATGAAACGGGATAAAAAGGCGGCTCAGTGATTTATCACTCAATATATCACTAGGCGATCAGTGTTAGAATTTCCAACATGTCAGGTATTTATATATTTGGAATACCATATTGATCCCAAGTATTTGGACAGATAGGCCTAAGCAAACAGTGCAGACCCAGATCAGACTGCTCCTTCATCAGGTTCTACACTGTTTACAATTCTGTCTGCATTGCTGGATCAAGAAACAAACTTGTTAAAATTTAAGCAGAATTACAGCCAGTCCTCAAAGTGTCCGAATATTTCGGAATTTTACAGTTATTGTCTTATTATGGCCTGCAATTCAAAAAATGGCGGGGTATTATGTTATACCCTCCGCAGTTTTGAGTGTCCATCCGTCCGTCCGTCAGCCCCCCATTGTTCCATGTCCGCTCCATAACTCTGATAACGTTTGAGATATTTCACGAAACTTCTCAGATATGTAAAGCACTATCAGACGACGTGCAGAACATATAAACCGTCTGATTTTCCTACTTTTGGAGTTATTGCCCTTTGAACATAGGCATTTCTATCATAGTTTCGTGTCTGCTCCATAACTTCTATACCATTGGAGATATTTCCTTGAAACTTCACAGATATGTAGAGCACCATGTGACGAGAGGCAGAACATATGAACCGTAACTTTTGGAGTTATTGCCCTTTGAACTTTGAATATACCTGTTGCTATCAGTTTCATGTCTGCTCCATAACTCTGATACCATTTGAGATATTTTCACGAAACTTCACAGATATGTAGAGCACTATCAGACGATATGCAGAACAGAGTTATTGCCCTTTGAACATTTGAAATAGCCATTTCTAATGAAGTTTTGTGTCCGCTCCATAACTTCCATACCATTTGAGATATTTCCATGAAACTTCAAAAGTATGTAAAGCACCATGAGACAATGTGCAGAACTTAAGAACCATAACTCTGATTTCCTACTTTTGGAGTAATTGCCCTTTGAACTTTGAATTAAGCTGCTGCTATCAGTTCCATGTCGGCTCCATAACTCTGATACCATTTTGAGATATTTTCACGAAACTTTACCGATATGTAGAGCACTATCAGACAATATGCAGAACATATGAATTGGAACTCTGATTTTCCTACTTTTGGAGTTATTGCCCTTTGAACATTTGAAATAGCCATTTCCAATGTAGATTTGTGTCCGCTCCATAACTTCAATACCATTTGAGATATTTCCATGACACTTCACTGATATGTAGAACACCATGAGACAATATGCAGAACATATGAACTATAACTCTGATTTCCCACTTTTGGAGTTATTGCCCTTTGGACTTTGAATATAGCAATTGCTATCAGTTTTGAGTCCGCTCCAAAACTCTGATACCATTTGAGATATTTTCATGAAACTTCACAGATATGTAGAGCAGCCTGAGATGACATGCAGAACATATGAACCATAACAACTCTGATTTTCCTACTTTTGAAGTTATCAACCCTTGAACATTGAACATAGCCATTTCTGTCATGTAGTCTGTTTGAAGCACTATATCTCCTGAACTTAATGTTTGATTCTGACCAAACTTGCATGGTTACATCACTAGGTTTTGTTTCACTGTGATATGGAACTTGCTTGATGTAATTATAGTGGCGGGGCATCATGCAGTGCTTGAGGTTTTATTTCATCTTGAAAACGGAACGATATGTGTGCTCATTAGAATCATTCATTGAGGTCCTTCTGATGAGTACCGACAACATGCCTTCTTCATTTTAAAGAAAATCGAAAAGATATCTGTTATACCTCTTTTATGACAAATGGACTTGTCCAACATATAGCAATGGAAGAGTCCACTAGTAAACAATGGGTTAACCTATGGCTCTAATAGATTTCCCAAAGTCCCAAAGGTGTTTCAGCCAGTGAAGTTTGACTGGACATGGATCTCAAGCTCAACTCTGACACTGTGATTAATTGGATATTGTATCAAAAGACTTTTTGGGTCATTGTTTGACAATTGACCCAAAGTTACTATGCACAAATAGCTGTTCAGTGCTGGAGTCCATGTGACTAGCACTCATTTATACGAAATCCAGGTAATGGTTATTTATAGAGAATAGTTGTGATTTTCTTATGGATGTGAGGTTAGAGAGCTGCATAAGAGGGTTATTTCTGTAGAATTTAGACTGGAATCATATGTTTGGTTTGGCAAACCGTGTAGACCCAGATAAGATGCTGCTGTTTGCTTAGTACAGGAAGTTTAGGGCTAAACGACACAGTCTTAGTGCCTGTTCAGGCCCATTTTCCAAATCTACATTCAGAGACAATAGACCCTCCAGTGCTGTCAGTGTTTTCATTAAATTGAAAACACTTGCAACAGGTTAGTCTGGTCACACAGTAGTTTCAGCCCAGGCACAATAAAGCCTACAAAAAAAGACCTGAGCAATCAGCTAAGACACAGGTCATCTAGCATATATGTGCATATATATGTGCATTCTAATTAGTCTTCACTGCTTGCAGGAACCTGATTTGCTTTGCCCATTACGATAACACACTCGTGCATATTAGTGCATTTTTGCACACATCTCCAAAATGGACATTTTTCTGATGTAAATGCGTGATATTTTTCTTATAAATACTGCAAACATAGGTTGTGGGTGCTCGTTAGAACAGCCTCATTGAGGCGGTTCTAACGAGTACCCACAACCTATGACTTGGAGCAAAAATAAGAAAAATAGTGTATACCCCCGTAAACCCCAGTTTTCTCTATATAAAGTGGAGTATAGGGGGGTCTTCATTTCACGGACTTGTTCACATGATGCCAGGCTGAACCGAGTCTTTGATTGTTGGTTAAGCAAGATTTACCTGTTATAGCTAGAACATACTGTCTACAGATATTTACAAAACTACAAGTACTGCCTGTTGATTTAATTTTTCAGTATAGTTTTGTTAGTGCATTTTTTTACACTGATTTGTTGTGAATTATCAGTACCGTCCAAGAAATTGATCTTTATACTATACATGAATAAATCTTGAATGAAATATTGGAATAAATACAAAAATCAGAAGGATGTCACTCATCTGTTGTTTCCTTACATGCTAGTTTGCCGGCCTCAGTGTGTGTGCCTTTGAGTTTTATGTCCCACCAACAGCTAAGGTCATACAGAGATGGGCACTATGGCACGGAGGCTTCTGCCAGCACAGTAGCTCAGTTGAATGGATGCCCACCTGACAGGTGGCACAAAATAAGTCTAGCTATATAATAAAAATGTTATTCCATACATATTGGTGATTATTTTGCCTCGGAATATTGAAAAACATGCATGCATCTGTATCCCAGCTTGGGACAATATTCACCATCCCTCAGAGTATCCATGGACACAAGCAAGCTTGTATCCTTCAATATCCTAGCTTGGGACAATATTCACCATCCCTCAGAGTATCCATGGACACAAGAAAGCTTGTATCCTTTACTTTCCCAGCTTGGGACAATAGTCACCATCCCTCAGGGTATCCATGGACACAAACAAGCTTGTATCCTTCAATATCCTAGCTTGTGACAATATTCACCATCCCTCATAGTTTCCATGGACACAAGCAAGCTTGTATCCTTTACTATCCCAGCTTGGGACAATATTCACCATCCCGTATAGTTTCCATGGACACAAGCAAGCGTGTATCCTTTACTGTCCCAGCTTGGGACAATATTCACCATGCATATTCACCATCGTTTCATCTCAGTGTCGGGTAAAAGTCCTACAAAATTGGAAGCATCGTCTCCAAAATGACCTATACATGTATCATGTTGACAAGGCTGTTAAACCTAAAAGCAAACAAACAAAAACCACTATCAGTGCAAGCCATATTCATCGATATCCCATCTTGGGTATCAGTACATAACCCTGTAACATTAGACCAAAATTTGATTGTGTTCACGTTTTCATAAAAAAATTCAAGCAATTCATGGAGCATCAATTAATATGTTTACCTTTATAATTGTGGATGTTTACAGAAATAAGGAATTTGAGAACATTGCCAAAATTTTTTGGACTAAAGGCAAAGCACTATTTTACATCTGGGTGAGGGTCAGTTTTCATCATGTTAGTTACACTAGAACTGCAATGGTTCCAACATCCTTGGAACCATGAAAATTTGTTGAAAACAGGGGTAGTTCCAGCTACAGTTCTAATTACAGTGCTCTGGTATTGTCTATCTCCACATTATGGTCAGGAAGCATAATAAAGATATTTCTTCAATCGCCTTTAAAATAAAGATATAAAGGTGATTATAATGAGTACACAACACATAACTTTTCAAGAGGTGACTCCGAAAATATTCTAAATATAATGGTATCTTGAGCTATGGAAAGAAATTTCTAGGATTCAAGAGCAAGTTTCGAACAGCCATTGTGAATAAGCCATCTTTAAAATCAAGGTATATAGTTTGTACAGTAGAATCACCTCATCAAGGGGATTCTAGGATTCTAATGAGTAGACATGACATACCTATTCAATGAGATCTCATGATGAGTTTTCTCAGAGAAAAATGACCAAAAATTCGTGTTTAACTGATAATTTAACCAGATGTTTTTTGGCTCTGGTATCGTCTATCTCCACTACCCGTCTCTAGATATGCCGTGGATATTGGCAGAATTCCGTGGAATTAGTTCAACGTAGTATTCAGACGGAATTTTTTTAGTAAATCTGTGGAATACCATGAAAACTGGCGGCAAAATAGTGGAGATGAAATGATGTAAAAATCTACAGAAATGTGCCACCAAATGCCTTCAAGTTCCATGGATTTGTTTGAATTGGAGTTTTACGGCCCAGTCAACACTATTTAGGTCATTTTTGAGCCGGTCAGTTTACCTATCAACACTTTCCTGGGCAGGCTTATACGTAAGCGGTTAACCAGTACAGTGCACATTCTTTCGCCAGAAACTGACAACTGCCCTTCTTGAATCAGCGGAAGGGAGAGAATGACCGTAGAAAAGATTTCATGATCAATCTCCACGAAAGAATGTTGCCGACCCCGGCGGGAGTCAAACCCGCGTCCTCCTGATCACCAGTCAGACGCGCATCCGACTGAGCCACTGAGGCTGGCAACAATTTCCATGGAATTCATACGGAATTGATAGAATTCCACAAATTTATACAGATTCCGTAGAATTTTGTGGCATTTCTATGGAGTATTCGGATAGAATCCGTAGAAACATGCCGCCAAAATCCGTGGTTTTCCGGAGAAAGCCGCAGATTTCCATAGAAAATCCCTTGTAATCCTTGAAACCCATGTTCAAATAATGTTCTTGTGTTGACCAGTTTATTTCAGTTCTGGTCTAGGTCAACCTGACGTCATCATTTGAAAAAACTATGGATTGGCTTGCGTCCCCATTTTGATAACACAACTGTGCAACATACTGCATTTTTATGCCCCCGCATCGGCATGATGCCGGGGGCATATAGTTTTTCGGTTTTCCGTATGTGCGTACATGTGTACATCCATCTGTATGTGTGTGTGTACGTACGTACGTGATCCTGTAACATCAGGTTAAGGTTTTTGTAACAGGTAGAACCTGAACTTTTAGAACTCATATTTTCCAAACTTTTTGATAAAACTGGTTCATCTTTGGTATGATGATAGATATAGGTCCAAAGTTTTATTAAGCAATACCCCCACCCATGCCTGTGACCTCAAGGTCAAGGTCACAGACTTAGAAATTTTCAATGTTAAAGACCGGTTAAGGTTTTTGTAACAGGTAGAGCTGAACATTTTAGAACTCATATTTTCAAAACCATTCGATGGAATTGGTTCATATTTGGTATGATTATAGATAAAGGTCCAAAGTTTTATTCAGCGATACCCCCACCCATGCCCATGACCTCAAGGTCAAGGTCATGGACTTAGAAATTTTCCATGTTAAAGACTCCAGTTACTGTATTTGTACCTGGTAGAACCTGAACTTTTATGATGGCTTTGGTTTATATGATGATAGATATAGGTACAATGTTCTATTCAGCAATACCCCCACCCATGCCTATGACCTCAAGGTCAAGGTCACAGACTTAGACAATTTTAATGTTAAAGATTTTAAAGAGCTCAAATTTTCCAAACCATATTATGGATTGGGCTTATATATGCTATGATGATAGATACAGGTCCAAAAGTTTATTTGGCAATACCCCCACTCATGCCTATGGCTTCAAGGTCAAGGTCACAGACTTAGAAATTTTTAATTAGACATTTTAAGAGTTGATATTTTCCAAATCGTGTGATGGATTGAGTTTATATTTGGTATGATGTTAGATGCCTGTCCATTTTATTCAGCAATACCCCCACCCATGCCCATGAGCTCAAGGTTAAGGTCACAGACTTAAAAAATTTTAATTAGATATTTTAAGAGTTTATATTTTCCAAATCGTATGATGAATTAAGTTTATATTTGGTATGATGATTGATACTGGTCCAATACCCCCACCCATGCACGTGCCCTAAAGGTCAAGGTCACAGAAAGGTCACAAAGAATTTTTTTAATTTAAATTTTATTAAGAGCTCATACTCACCAAACCATTTAGATTTGCTTCATATTTGGTATGATGATAGTTACAGGTCCAAAGTTGTATATACCCCCACCACTGACCTCAAGGTCAAGGTCACAGACTTAGTCTTATAATGCTTTTAAAGTTTTAGGGCTCATATTTATAGATTGGCTTCATATTTGGAATGATGATAGATACAGGTCCCAAGTCTCATTCATCCATACCAACGACCCTGCCCATGATCTCAAGGTCAAGGTCACACACTTAGAAAATTTTGTTGCAACATGGATTTTCGGGGGTGAGGCGGGGCCCTTGGCGGGGGCATCTGTGTCGTCTGGACACATTTCTAGTTCACATCTCCAAAACGGGTACTTTTTCTGATGAAAATCTGCAACATTTTTCTTATTTATACTGCAAACATAGGTGGTGGGTGCTTGTTAGAACTACCCCATTGAAACAGTTCTAATGAGTACCCACAACCTATGTCTAGAAGCAGAAATAAGATAAATAATGTATATCCCTGTAAACCCCAATGTTCTTTATATAAATTGGGGTTTGAGGGTGTTGACTTCACAGACTTTTTATCATGGCATCTAAGGGTTCATATATGAAATTTGGTTACAAATTGCCCAGAAGTTTCTGAGAAAAAGTTTTGTTTGTTTGTTTGTTTGTTTGTTTGATTTGAGGTTTAACGTCCCCATCAACACTGTAAAGGTCATTTTGGAAACGTTGCTTCCAATTTTGTGGGACTTTTACCCGACCTTGAGATGAAATGACAGCTCAAGCCCTGCCCCCCAATGAAACCAATAGTGTTTATTAGCATGGACAGGCCGTCTCGCACTGCTTGCCTGGGCAGGCTTAGATCCTGTAGGCAGTTTACCAGTACTCGTGTGCGGGTCAGTTTCAGCCCTGCATGGAAGCATCATGCACCCATCTATTTCTTCAAGCCCCGATGGGTGGGGGCCGATAGTTTTCATATCTGAATGACCTTGTGCTTAGGTCAAGACCTTAAATACTCATGTACATGTTGCATGTACTCATTTAGCTATCTGCATCTACCAATTTACAGATCACAGGCTGCAACACCTGGTGTTTGATAAAACAGAGCCTTTGTGACCAAATTTGACCTTGACATAAAAGAGATCAAGGTATCTCTGTCCAAAAACCAAGAACCTCTACAATAGTATATGTTATTCAACTTTAAAACTTGCTCATATTAATAAATGAAGCTGCGCTTACCTGGGGACTACTTTTATTCAATATAGTTCGAAACGACAGATCATAAAATACTTATTTTACCAGCTAGAACATTTGAAACTCTTAATTTGATTAAAATTTGATGCAGATTTTTATTTTAACTTGGGTTTATTTACTAATTAATTGACTTTTTAAATTAAGAAATTTAAGTGTTGACTTCTAGTTACCTATAATTAACTGTCTTTTCAGCATGACCTAGCAATTGCATAACGTTTGTTTGTTTATTTTAGGGTTAACGTCCCCGTCAACACTGTATAGGTCATTTTGGAGGCGTTGCTTCCAATTTTGTGGGACTTTTACCCGACATTAAGATGAACGACATCTCGAGCCCTGTCACCCAGTGAAACCAATAGGGTTTATAAGCACGGATGGTCCGATTCAATTGCATAACGTAGCATCATATAATCGGTCTCTCCGCGGTATTTATGGTCACAGTCATAAGAAACAGATGGAAATGTGATATCCCACTTACCTGACTTTTAAATAGTATTAGTCTGGAAGAAAGGGGCAATTTCTCTAAGAGAAAAACACAGCATATGGAAGTATGGGAACAGTTTTCTAAGGACTCAAGTTCCAAACAGCCATTGTAAACAGGCCATAGGTGTTGACTGTATTTGGTATCATCTGCTGGTTGTTTATCTGGCACTGCATTATCATAACACACCAATGCAACATTATAGGGATCAACCTTGGTTTTCCATACATTAACGTTTGCCTGTGCCCGAGGAAGCTGTTTGAACATGAGGCCGCTAGTCCGAATGTTCAAATATCTTCCAAGGGATCCGGCAAATGTTAATGCAGTGAAATAACCATGGATATTCTTGCATAACTTACGATTCTGACAGCAAATTTTGACGAAAACGCCCAAACGCTCCATAGGCAAACCAAAATGGCGACCAGTTCAGAATGTTGTTTACAATGACATTGTAACCCTCTGATGTCATCATAGAACCCTAAAACACTACGTTCGGGGCGATAACGTTACGTCGCTCAACGTAACGTAAACAAAGCAAGTCTCTCATCTTGTGATATCAAAAGCCATGTTCAAACAGCACACGGAATTTCATGATTTGAACATGGTTTTTGCTGTTTGAGCATGGCTTTTGGTCCATTTGACAATGGCTTCAAACAGCCATGCGCATAGGTATTTATGCAAGAAAGTGCATTTTTTCACACCTCCAAAATGGCTTCTTTTCTGTTCAAAACATGTTTTTTTTTCTAATACAGCAAACATAGGTTGTTGGTGGTTGTTAGAACCGCCTTATTGAGGAGGTTCTAACGAGCACCCACCAACTAAGTTTTGGAACAGAATTGAGAAAAATAATGTATACTCTTGTGAACCCCAGGTTTCTGTATATAAAGTGGGATTTAGATTTCACAGACTTGTTAGTAATGGGAATCATTGATAACACACAAGGACATTAAAACAAACATGTACTGTTTTTTATTTGACAACAATATCACATACAATAAGAACAAATGATACATGTATAACAAAACGATATTAACAATGACTCTAGATATCTAGATAATGGGGATGAATGTCATCACTGTAAAAAATTCTTATTTAACCCTTTTTGTTCCATATGAAATCTTCCACCTTATATATTGCAGGAATCCATTTCAAAATTTAGGGGTGTCAGGTTGTGTTTTCTTCAAAATTGGTCTGAGAAATGGCTTTGTAGAAATATGGCCTTTCGAAATTTAGGGGTGTAAGGTTGTGTTTTCTTCAAAATTGGTCTGAGAAATGGCTTAGCTTTTTGCAAACAGTGTAGGCCCTGATCAGATGCCGCATTCTGCGGCGTCTGATCTGGGCCTGCACTGTTTGCCAAGGTACCCCTTTAGGGGTTTCTGGTACTGAATAGGTTAATCAAGGACATGTAATACTTCCAGTAATTCAATCAAAGTTTTCTAAACCTTTATGCAATGCCCAGTCGATATACTAGCTATCAAGTTTGAAATCATGATCTTTGTCACACCTAGTTTAAGCATGGCAGATTCAGTCTGGTTTTCTATCTGAAAGTCCATCCATCACACAGGGACTTGTAGTAATTTATCTTTTTTAGAATTTTGATATATAACCTAAGTATTCAGTATCTAATAGACTATATTATAAAATATATTGTTACAAGACCATGTGATCCACCCAACTGTCAATCCATCAATACACCACAACCTTGTTATAACATGGTTCATTAAAACATGGTTATGGATATAACACGGTTTCAAGATGGATCCCAAAAATGTATAGATTATATAGAAAAATGACCATAAATGGTAATTTTTCTTTATAATCTACACATTTTTGTTTGGATATAGCATGGTTATTTAACTAACACGGTTTCTGCTTTGGACCACATTAATAATGTTATAAAGAGGTTGTGGTATATTTGCATCAAGACAAATGTTCAAGTCAATTTCTCAAGAACTACATGTACAATCATTAGGTGTGATGTAGCCTTCAGTGGAATTTTTGATAACTGTAGGAGTTGTGAGCAGTAGTGTACAACAGCAACAGACAAGTCTACATACGTTGGTATGTTGGCAAGCCATTTGTACCTATGTTGGTAAGTATGCATGTATGTATAGAAAAGGGTAATTATATGCCCTTCCCCACTTATAAGCAGGGCATAAAAAAACATACTTTGTTCTTCGAAGATGAGCTAACAGATGTCATGTCTATCTCAAGGCCATATTTCTACAAAGTACATCAGTACACCATGTCAGGTCACAATACACTAAAATTCATACCTTCCAGAACACAAAATTAATAAGCTTTCAGTATAATCCAAGTAAAATAAATTTTGATCTAATTTTTAACCCACTGTATACTACTGGAGTCTTCCATTGCTATATGTTGGGCAAGTCCATTAGTCATTTAAGGGGTGGCAGGCATATTTTTCTCTTTTTTTTCTATTTTTTATAGAAAATTCTGTTAGCAAATAGTCCAGGCCCTGATTAGACACTGCATTCTGTGGTGTCTGATCTGGGCCTGCACTGTTTGCCAAGGTACCTCTTTGGGTTTCCCCACATGCAATGGGTTAAAGAAAAAATCTATTGGCAACAACTCAAAACACATAACTGCCATTTTTAGTCATGTTTCTGGTGGCAACTCAAAACATGACAGCCATCAGTTTGAGTCAGATTTCTGGTGGAAACTCAAAAGTCAAAACACAAAATAACTATATGTTTGAGCTATGTTTCTGGTGGCAACTCAAAACACATGATACCCACATGTTCGAGATATGTTTCTGGTGGCAACTCAAAACACATGACACTCATCTATGGGAGTCATGTTTCTGGTGGCAACTCGAAACACATGACGGCCATCTTTTATTTTGTTTGATTTGAGGTTTAATGTCCCCATCACCACTACTTAGGTCATTTGGAGATGTTGCTTCCAAATTGAGGGACTACCAGGACAGTAGAAATACCATGCCCAACTTGTCTAGCTTGTCCAATTTCACTCAGGCCAAGTGAAAAGTTTAGTAGATACTTGTTATCAGTCAAGTATTGACAATGTTTATGGTAATTTTTCAGAAAAGTGTCTGGATGCTTGTAAGCGGGAGGCTACCCCTGCATAAAAAGATTGCTTTACTTCTCACAGGGTGCCTACTCTTACATGAAAGCGGCTACTCTTGAAGGAAAGCATTTGCTGCCTATGGAAGCAAATGCTTTCCTTTAGGAGTAGGCCCCGCTTTGTAAGGGAATTAAGATAACACAGAAGCCACTTCCTGATTTAGGAAGTTTTCTCTCTTCAAGAAATGGCTCTTACAGACAAACTTCAATGGCTTGAACACCTTTGGGACCACGAAAATCTGTTTGAGAAGGGTAGTTTGAGCCAGTGAGTTACTGCCAGGAGGCAGAAAGAGGTTAATTTTAGGCATCTTTTCGATGTTCTATAAAAAAAATGTATGCTGTGTGTACTCATTAGAATCACATCACCGAGGCCATTCTAATGAGTGGACACAGCATATATTGGCCAGATAAAAGCCCAAAATCTCCTAACTATCCCACACTATTTCTTACGAAGAGGAATTCCCCAGGGACTCAACAATGGATTCGACTCAGCCATGGTAAACAAGCAATCGGTATTGGCCATTGAAGTTCTACTGTATTTATTTTACATCTTCAGAATGTCAATTCAGATGCACAGGCATGTTTAGGGCATATATCAAGAGAATGCAAAAAAGGGCTTTATATATTCTAACATTATTAAGCCTTTCTAAAGAACATCATAGCTCCAGATAAGATTTTGTATGTTTGATTTTGGTTTAGCATCCCCATCCACACTGTAAAGGTGATTTTGGAGACATTGCCTCCAATTTTGTGAGACTTTTACCCTATCCAGATAAGGTGGATTAATAAGTGCAGTAATAAGAGTGAATGGATGTTTTTTGAGTTTTACGTCCCACCAACAGCTAAAGTCATAAGGAGATGGGACCTCGGTTTAAAGACTCATCCGAAAGTCTGGAGAAGCCCGGGATCAATCCCGCGATCCCTGGTTTACAAGGCGAGTAGCATAACAACTACACCACGGAGGCTTCTAGGAGTAATAAGAATCTTATTTCTTATCTGCCCATAAAAACACATGTACTTGTTAGAATCGACACTTTAGGGCAACTGTAACAAATATCCACAACATATATTTCTTTGAAGAACAAACAAAATTATGCATTTATTAAATTATTATCCAGATAAGGGGAGTAACAAGAAAAAATTATAATATATTTTTCCTCCTTCATTAAAACATATACCTTTTTAATCAAGATATGGTGGAAAAAATGAATATTTTTTCTTACTTGTCCATAAAAACATGGGTATTCTTTGAGGAGATTTTAACAAGTAACCACAACATGTTTCTATGAAAGTCTAAGGAGAATCACCCCTTAATTATCCTTGATACACATTATCTAGAGTGATGGACATAAAGCAATTTAAAAATTGTATGGACACCAGTACTGTTCCAAGATGAGGTAGAATGTTGCTAAAAAAACTCAGAACTTGGCAGTAAACAGCAAACAAAACTCTAAATAAGGGAAAGTAATAATCTTAGTTAAGGGGATTGGACCTGGCAGTTTCTTCTGCCATTTTTCAAAGGAAGATAACTTTTAGGACTTCCTGTTTTAGATTTTCTTTAAACTCTGTCTCACAGAAAAAAGGAGTCTACCAAAGGAATTTGCTCCTCGGATGCAAATTCTTTCTTTTAAAAGTTGACCCTATTGGCATGGGAGACAAAAATACTTTTGCAGGAGTTGCCGCCTCTAAAGATGTATTAATTCATCTTAAAAGGACATTTGATTCTCATTTCATGCTAGAAACATACCTTGTGAGTACTTGTTATAATTGCCTTGTCAAGGGAATTCTATCAAGTATCCAAAAGACATGTTTTGATAAACAAGAGGACCAAGATGGTCCTGTATCGCTCACCTGAGCTAACAGATTCAAAGTTTCAGAAATTGCAAACCTTTACTGATGGTTGGTTGATTTGAGGTTTAACGTCCCCGTCAACACTGTTAAGGTCATTTTGGAGTGCTTCCAATTTTGTGGGACTTTTACCCGACATTGAGATGAAAGGACATCTCAAGCCCTGTCGACCAATGAAACCAATAGGGTTTATTAGCATGGACAGTCCGCCTCGCACCACTGTTCCTGGACAGGCTTAGATCCTCTAAGAGGTTTACCAGTTCTAGTGTGCGGGCCGGATTCAGCTCTGCGTGGAAGCATCATGCAGCCCATATATTTGTTCAAGCCCCTATGGGCAGGGACTAAAAGCATTTACTGAAGGATTTATTGGAGGACAAGGTGATGACATGGTAAGCATTTTCTGCAATCAAGTAGAATGTAACTCTATGATAAATTGGCTTACCTTACCAGTTCTCAAACTCATTCAAGCTTTTATTCCTGACTTGCTTATCTGTAACTTTCAAGAAGATCCAATATAAACTGAAGGGGCTATGGTGATGACAAGGTCAAAAATAAGCAATTAACTGCTGCAATCAAAAGGATGTAACTCTATGATAAATAGGCAAACCTCACCAGTTTTCAAACTCCTCCGAGCTTTTC
The DNA here is from genome assembly GCA_963580285.1 of Lucinisca nassula. NCBI lineage: Eukaryota > Metazoa > Mollusca > Bivalvia > Lucinida > Lucinidae > Lucinisca > Lucinisca nassula. The sequence goes on along the minus strand of OY757011.1, from coordinate 130,065,059 downwards.
TGCCTGACTTACTCATTGTAAGTTTCATGAAGATCCGATAAAAACTGAAGGGGCAGCAGTGATTACAAGGTCGAAAATAAGCATTTTCAGCCAAGCAGGGGACATAACTCCATGATTAATTGACTGGCATTGCTAGTTTTCAAACTTGTCCCAGCTTTTATCTCTCAACTTTCTAACATATAAATTTCAAGAAGATCCGATGAAAATTGAAGGAGTTATGGTAAAAAAAAACAAGGTCAAAAATAAGCATTTTCAGCAAAGGAGGGGACATAACTCCATCAATAATTGACCAACATTGCTAGTTTTCAAACTCATCCAAGCTTTTAAATCGGACTTATTTGTATGTAAGTTTCGAGAAGGTCCGATCAAAACTGAAGGGGCTACGCTGATGACAAGGTAAAAATCGGCATTTTCAGCAATCAAAGGGATGTAACTCTATGAAAAAGGGGCCGACTTAGTGGTTTTTTCGAACTCATCTGAGTTTTTATCCCCTTTCACATTACATGTAAGTTTGAGAAAGATTTTATCAAAACTAAAGGGGCTATGGGGATGACAAGGTCAAAAATCGTCATTTTCAGCAATCAAAGGGGTGTAACTCTATGAAATAGGGGCCAAGCTTTTAAATCAGACTTATTTGTACGAAGTTTCAAATTGATCCGATCAAAACTGAAGGGGCTACGTTGATGACATGGCAAAAAATCGGCATTTTCAGCAATCAAAGGGATGTAACTCTATGAAAAAGGGGCCAACTTAGCCGGTTTTTGAACTCATCCAAGTTTTTATCCCCAGCCACATTACATATAAGTTTCAGAAAGATCAGATCAAAACTGAAGGAGCTACCATGATGACAAGGTCAAAAATAGGAATTTTCAGCAATCAAAGGGACGTTTCTCTATGATAAATGGGCTGACTTGGCTGGTATTCAAATTCATCCAAGGTTTTATTCCCAGCCACCTTACATATAAGTTTTAGAAAGATCCGATCAAAACTGAAGGGGCTACCGTGATGTCAGGGTCAAAAAGCGGCATTTTCAGCAATCAAAGGGACGTAACTCTATAATAAATGGGCCGACTTGGCCGGTTTTCAAACTCATCTGAATTTTTATCCCCAGCCACCTTATATATAAGTTTCAGAAAAATCCCATCAAAATTGAAGGGGCTACGGTGATGACAAGTTCAAAAATCGACATTTTCAGCAATCAAAGGGACGTAACTCTATGATAAATGGGCCGTCTTAGCCGTTTTTCGAACTCATCAGAGGTTTTATCCCCAGCCACCATACATGTAAGTTTCAGAAAGATTCGATCAAAACTGAAGGGGCTACCGTGATGACAAGGTCAAAATTCAACATTCTCAGCAATCAAAGGGATGTAACTCTACAATAAATGGGCCGACTTTGCCAGTTTTTGAACTCATCCGAGGTTTTATCCCCAGCCACCCTACATATAAGTTTCAGAAAGATTAGATCAAAACTGAAGGGGCTACGGTGATGACAAGGTAAAAAATCGTCATTTTCAGCAATCAAATGGATGTAACTCTAAGATAAATGGGCCATCTTGGCCGGTTTTCGAACTCATCCGAGATTTTATCCCCAGCCACCTTACATATAAGTTTCAGAAAGATACGATCAAAACTGAAGGCGCTACGGTGATGAAAAGCATTTTCCCATAGTAAGTCTATTGGACCTTATGGTTGCCATAACAACCAAAGTTTTAGAGTGATTTGTTTATGTCATCAACGCCCCACCATAGACATGCTACAGATGAGAAATGATTGAGATCAGCCTGCAGGCTGCAGAGATATAGCTGCTCAAAAGTGTGGACAGACGACGGACGACCCAATATACTATAAGCTCCCCTGGAGCCTTCGGCCCAGGTGAGCTAAAAAAAAAAATAAAACTAGAGCTGTCAGTGAAACTGACTAGGGCCCCGGCAGCGCTATCAGAGGAGTAGGAAAATGTTGATGTTAAAAAAGACGTTTTTTTTTTCCTTTCACCTCTAAGTATGACCTTGACCTTTGAGGTACGGACCTGGGTCTTGCGCGTGACACACTGTCACATTATGGTTAATATTTCTGCTAAGTAATATTTAAATCCATCCAGGTATAAGAAAGTTATAGATTGGACACAATAAAAAAGACGCTTTTTTGACCTTTTGTCTCTAAGTATGACCTTGACCTTTGAGGTACGGCTGTGGGTCTTGCGTGTGACACTTCGTCACATTATGGTTAACATTTCTGCCAAGTAATATTTAAATCCATCCAGGAATAATAACAAAGTTATTAATTGGACACAGGAAAGACCCTTTTTTGACCTTTAACCTCTAAGTATGACCTTGACCTTTGAGGTACGGACCTGAGTCTTGCGCGCAACACTCCATCACATTATGGTTAACATTTCTGCCAAGTAATATTTAAATCCATCCAGGAATAAGAAAGTTATGGAGGATAAAAAAATTTGTGGACGGACAGACGGACAGACAGACAGACGGACGGACAGAATGATGCCAAGTAATATTTAAATCCATCCAGGAATAATAAAAAGTTATGGAGGATAAAAAAATTTGTGGACGGACAGACGGACGGACAGACAGACGGATGGACAGAGTGATTACTATAGGGCACCCACACTTTCAGTGCGGGGCCCTAATAAACAAGTGCTATGTGTACTTTAAGAAACCCATTGTCAAAAAAAGATAACATAAATATTATTATTAGTCCTCCTTAACTGGAGCTTTGAACAGATCATGAAAAAAAAATTAATACTGTAAATTCACTACCCATTATCGTTTTTTGTCTAAATATTTGAAAAAAAAAGGTTATATTATCCATTTCCGATCTCTCAAAAATATGCAGTTTATTTAGGCCCAGTATGTGCTGGTTGAACTGCAAACAGTTCCTATGTTGACCAGACCGCTCGATAAGAAACAGTCTTATCTGGGCGTAGAACTTTTACCTCATTATTCATGATTGTTATATAGCTATAAATAGAGAATGATAAGAAGTATGCAATACCATTCAAAGAACAATCATGTTCATCTCACTTAAGGGGAATGGGAACATCTAGCACATTTTTCCGCCATTTTTCCAAGGGATACAACTTTTGGGATGTCCTGTTTGGCTTTTCTTCAGTTTGTTTGTTTGATTTGAAGTTTAACGCCCCGTCAACACTGTAAAGATCATTTTGGAGACACTGCTTCCAATTTTGTGGGACTTTTACCCAACATCTCAAGCCCTGCCCCCCAATGAAACCAATAGGGTTTATAAGCATGGATGGGCCGACTCGCACCACATTGTCTGGGCAGGCTTGGATCCTCTAAGCGGTTTACCAGTACTCATGTGCGGGTCGGTTTCAGCGCTGCGTTGAAGCATCATGCAGCCCATCCACTTCTTCAAGCCCCGATGGATGGGGGCTAGGCTTTTCTGCATGCTCATCCCTCTGAAAAAGGGGTCAACCCTTAAAGGAAAGAATTTGCTCCTCAGAAGCAAATTCTTTCCTCTAAGAGTTGACCCCTATTGACATGGGAGACAAAAATACTTATGCAAGAGTTGCCACCCCTGAAGGTGTATCCATTCCCCTTAATATCATCACACATACATGTACTTTTGATATTGCGCACTAACTCAGATGCCTATGAATTTTACCGACATTGCATCTGATAATATCTTATGGCAATGACGTCACATGAAAATCTTATCAGCCAAGCATATATATTCTCACAGAATACATATTTTGAAGCTAAAACTACTGTTAATGATGCAAAATATTTATAGTGGACCATGGGCCACTATGCTCACCAGAGCTCAGGAGTGCACTGCCCACTGCCAGCAATGTATTTTAATTAACAATGGAAGCCCTGCACCCAAGGATGCTACAGATAAAATTTGGACCCGATCAGCGCATTGGCTTCAGACGTCTGATGTCGCTTGAATGTGTTGTTGCAGGTCAACAGATGACAACTGACAATTTCCCAACTGTGGCAATCAATATGCCTAAAAGAACATTATTAAAGGAACATTTCTGTCAAAGTTTGACAAAATATCTTGAAAGACATCAATGTAATTTTTCAATCTTCCCCATTATAAGTCAATGGAAACTCTTAGCTTGCCATAGCAAACAAACCAAAGAGCCAAATTTCATAAGCCAGAGCTCAGGTGGGCACTGCCCAATGGCAGCCATGTATTTTAACATGATATGATTTTAATCTACCAATTATAAATTCTCCCAAACAAACCCCATACTCAAATGAGCACCCACGTGGACTGTATCTGAAATATTAGGTGTTTTATAAAGTAGAGAAGTTGGGGCATGGACCCAATGGAGCCCTGGTTGGTGTCACTAAATGCGTCTTAACAAAAGAAGAGACATATCGTCACCTATAAGTGAAACTGTTGTAACTGCATTTTTTAAAATTTTACAGGAGAGACAAAAAACTGATTATTTTTCTTATACAGCAACAAGAAATAGTCATATTCACATATGTTAAGTAAAATAATGTTTTACACATTATGGTCTAAATAACTTTTTTTAATTGAAATATGTAAGTTACAATAGTTTCGCACTGAAAATTGGGAAACCGGCATTGCATGTTATATGCGAAACTATTGTAACTGCACTTTTTTCTTAATTTCATTTTGAAGGATATTTTCAAGTAAAGATTTTTCAAGTTAACAATCAATAGATATAAAAGTGGAATTGATACGGGGTCATCTAATTGCAGTTTTTGAGCATACAAATTTTGAGTTACAATAGTTTCGCATATAAAAAATATGGTGATTAGAGTTACAATACTTTCCAAATATTTCAATTTTTGCTTATCTATTCTCAATTCAGCCTCAATATTTGGTGTATAGATAGAGGTTAGGGAGTGGAATAAATTTATCCCAAAAAGTGATTTTTGATAAAATAGTCAGTTACAACAGTTTCGTTTATAGGTGACGATATATGGTTTAGCGGCGGGATATGTATGGTTCCTGAGAAGTAAGACTTAAGCAGTGGAGGGATTCGGGCATGGCAGATCCCAGAAAAGCCCAAGATTGTTGTCACTGGATGTGTCTTATCGTAAGGACCAAGAATACATTTGGGTAAAGGGTGGGGATCAGAACGATGTCCGAGATATGAGGCCCTTTTCTGAAGTGGATGGGAGATTTTGTTTGTTTGATTTGAGGTTTAACATCCCCGTCAACATTGTATAGGTCATTTTGGAGACGTTACTTCCAATTTTGTGGGGCTTTTACCCGACATTGAGATGAAATGACATCTCAAACCCTGTTGCCCAATGAAACCAATAGGGTTTATAAGCATGGACGATCGAACTCACACCGCTTTGCCTGGGCAGGCTAAGATCCTAGCGGTTTACCAGTACTCGTGTGCGGTCAGTTTCAGCTTGGATGGGAGAGAAATGGCCCCTGCCGAACCCACAAGACGGGGGTGACTGAATGTGTCTAAACACAATGAACAAGAATATATGTGATTATGGGGTGGGGATTTGAATGGTTTCTAAGACATATGGCCTATTATGAAGTGGAGTCTTACCATAAGGAACAAGAATACATATGGTTAAGGATGGGGATCTGAACAGTTTCTGAAATATATGGCTTTTAATGAAGTAAGGGGTGGGGCATGACCCATGGCACCCCTGGGGATTCCCATGCTGGTGTCACTGATTGCGTCTTATCATATTAGGAACAAGAATATATATGATTTAGGGGTGGGGCTCTGAATAATTCCTAAGATATATGGTCTTTTTTGAAGTCCAGGGGTGGAGCATGGCCAGGGCCCGCCCTGGATGATCCCTAGGTTGGTGTCACTGAATGTGTCTTATCATAAGGAACAATATGGTTTAGGGGTGGGGATCTGTAAGGTTTCTGGAATATTTGGCCTTTTATGAAGTGGAGGGGGTTGGGCATGGCCCTAGCACATCCCGAGGGAACCCCAGGTTGGTGTCACTGAATGCAACTTATCATAAGGAACGAGAATATACACCACAACCTCGTTATAACACAGTTCATTATAACATGGTTTGAATATAACACGGTTTCAAGATGGATCCCAAAAATGTATAGATTATATAGAAAAAATGACCATAGATCCCAAAAATGTGTAGATTATATAATCTACATATTTTTGTTTGGTTATAACACGGTTGTTTAACTAAGACGGTTTCTGCTTTGGACCCCATTAATAGTGTTATAAAGAGGTTGCGGTGTATATGGTTAAGGGGTGGGGATCTGTAAGGTTTCTGGGATATTGGGCCTTTTATGAAGTGGAGAGTGGTGGGGCATGGCCCCGGCACATCCCAGGGGACCCCAGGTTGGTGAGACTGGGTGCGTCTTATCATAAGGAACAAGAATATAGATGGTTTAGGGGTGGGGATCTGAATGGTTTCTGAGATAAATGGCATTTTATGTAGTGGAGGGGGTGGGGCTTGTCCCCGGCACATCCCGGGGAACCCCCAGGTTGGTGTCACTTAATGCATCTTATCAAAAGGAACAAGAATATATATGGTTTAGGGGTGGGGATCTGTAAGGTTTCTGAGATAAAGTGGAGGGGCGTACATAGGCCCAGCACAACCTAGGGGACCACTAGGTTGACATAAAAGCATATGGCTGAGAGAAGTTTACTCAAGGAAAATTTCTATGAAAGTTTTGTAAAAATATCTGCAATGACTTGGCTGTGCAAGGGTAGGCTGAAAAGTTCTGAGCCTGACCAAGATCCAATGGTTTGTCCATGCTGAAAGTGCCTTATTTTTCAACATAGTCTCCCTTCCTGTCCACACACTTCCTCCAGCGATGCTGGAGTCCTTGGATCCCAGTGGTATAGAAGGTCTCATCTTGGTCCCTGAAAACACAACTCCACAGCAGCTATCACCTCCTCGTCTGACCGATAATGCTGCCCAGCCAAGTGCTTTTTCATGTTTGGAAACAGGAAATAATCTGATGGAGCTAGATCAGGGGAATATGGAGGGTGATCGACAAGTGCGAAGCCACAGTCATGCATCGCAGCCATTGCGACAACCGATTTGTGAGCAGGCGCATTGTCCTGATGGAACAAGACCCCTTTTGTCAATTTTTCGGGTCGTTAAGCCTTAATTGCTTTTAGCAATTGTTTTAGCAGATCCGCATAATACTCCCCATTAATTGTTCTGCCCTTTTGAAGTTAATCTATGAATATTATACCCTTGGCATACCAGAACACTGATGCCATCACCTTCCCTGCAGATAAGACGACCTTTACCATCTTTGGAGGGGGTGAACCAGGTTGCTTCCATTGCATGGATTGTCTTTTGGTCTCTGGCTCAAAGTGATGAACCCAACACTCATCCTGAGTGACAAAACGGTCAAGGAAACCATCTTGATCTGCTTCAAAAATAGCCAAGTTGGCTTGTGACAGGTTCAGTCTGGTCAACTTTTGGTCAGGCGTCAAAAGCCGTGGCACCCATCTGGCGGAAACCTTCTACATACCTTATTCCCTGTGTAGAATGTTCTCTACTCATTCACAGGAGGTGCCAACAGTGTTAGTTAACTGATTCACAGTTAAACACCTGTCATCCATCACGGCCCTGTGCACTTGGCTGATGGTTTCCTCAGTTGTTGCCGTTGTGGGTCGTCCACACTGGTCATCATCTTCAAGGCGGTCCTTGCCCATCTTACAACTTGCTGTCCACCTTTTCACTGTTGCATACGAAGGAGCATCATCCTCGAATGTAGCAACCATATCGGCATGAATGTCTTTAGGAGCTAACCCCTTTTTTAGAGGTACTTGGTGACACCACGATGCCAGATTTTGTCCATTTTCTCAAAAACGTGCCAGTATCAAGTTTCAAAGTCTAGAATTTCTACGTTATTGCATTAAACTTGAATTCATTTGAGTCAAATCAAGTAATAAAGGTTTGGATTTAATGAATAGAAAATATCATGGCTGTTCGATGCCTGCTTCTTGGTCAGGCTCAGAACTTTTCAGCCTACCCTAGTAAATGCCATTTGTCAATTTTACCCTTTATAAGTCAATGGAAACTCTAAGTTGCCACAGCAACAAACTAAAAGGCCAAATTTCATAAAAAAAAAACGTAAAGGCAAATATGGTGAATACATGGATTTCCATAAAGTCTCAGCCACACTGAACATATGGTTTCTGAGGAGATGTGTTTTTGGGGTATTTTTTTTTTATTATTATTTTGGTTTCCATGGCAACCAGCAAAAATGATCAGTAGGCCTAAAATCACATGGCAGATAGTAGATTGCATTTGGAACACTTCTATGAAAGTTTTGTCAAAATATCTGCAACGGTTTGGCAGTTAATGCCATTTTTCAATTTTCCCCATTATAAGTCTATGGAAACTCTAAGTTGCCATAGAAACCAAACTAATGAGCTGATTTTCATAAAAACACAACTTTCAACCCCCCAGCCCAAGGATGCTACAGATAAAATTTGGACTCAATCGGCCCAGTGGCTTCAGAGCTGTCATTTGAAAGTGTTGACGCCAGACGTCAGATGACGCCGATGCCGCCGCTAACGACGCCAGACAACTGCCTATCCTTAAAGCTCCCCCGGAGCCTTTGGCTCCGGTAAAGGCTCCGGTCAGCTAAAAAAGGTTATTTCACTGATATTGTGTGTGTCTGAGATTTATGTCCCACCAACAACTGAGGTCATTATAGGAATAAATATAATTTTTGTGGATTTTATCGATGTGTAAACTCCGACGAAACACTCAGAAACTACATGAAGCCCAAAATGTTTCATGCTAAGTTTGTGAGTGATTCGCTGGAGTTTACACATCGATAAAATTCACAAATGTTGGGCTTCATGCTAAGTTTGTGAGTGATTCGCTGGAGTTTATACATCGATAAAATCCACAAAAATGATAATTCATTTCTAATAATTCCAATTTTCTCATTAAAATGTATAAATTATCACTAAAAGTTTAGGAATTCTTTCAAGAGTGTAAGAATTAACTTAACAACGGCCACGGCGGAATAATAATTCCATCAGCAGCTGCCTTTTTTGAAAGAAACCCAAGCAAATAAAAACATCAAGTCTTTAAATTCTGTTTATTTGTCTTGTAACATTTACGTTTTGTTGTCTTCTAACATTTACGTTTTGAATAGTTTTCCAACTTTCAATCGAACTCTTTTGATGTATTTTATAAATAATGATGTAACTCGCACATTCCAAACATACTCATCACATCATATTACTACCTGTCGCTGTGTGAAACAGATCTGAGATTCTTGCTCATGGAGTTTATTGAAGTATCAAACTTTTATTTCAACCAATCAAATCGCTCGAAATGTGTGTAATAATTTGAATTGGAATTATATGGAGATGAGACCTCGGTTTTAAAACTCATCTGAAAGTCTGGAGAAGCCTGAAATGGAACCAACAACCCCTGGTTTATGAGGCAAGAAGCCTACCCACTACACAACGGAGGCATTTTTCACTGATATTGATGAATACTGACTAGAGATGGGATACAAAGGTCCTTCGATATCAGAATGGGGAACAATATTCAACAATATAAGAGCAATCACTCTATATGATTGCATTTGCCCTTAAGATACCATGAAAAGTTGCTTCTGAAAATGTTGTCTGTTTATGTCTTCTGCTGCATCTTCTTGCAAACTTTTCAAACACATTTTTGCATACACACAAAAAGTGTAGGCCCAGATCAGACTGCTCCTAGAGGAGCAGTCTGATCTGGATCCACACTGTTTGCAAAAAAAAAAAAAATGACTTTCAGTAACCAGCAGACAACAAAGCAGACAACACTTGTTGGGATTGGCATTTTCAGGTATACTGCCAATATTCCAAAAAATCAAGAACTTCCAAGTTATAATATTCAATAACTATTGCACAAGTTTTTAAAGGCAGATCTAGTCCATTTCCTCGTAGCTTACTCTCTGTCTTTTTGATGGCGAGTCCAGATCGTCTTCCTCATCACTGAGACTGTGTATCGGCTTTGAACTTGTCAGAATATCCAAGGGAACTTCCAGTGATTGGCTACTGCTCTGTGAGGTCAGACCAACCTTTGATGCCTCCATCTCAATTTCGCGTAGAGTCTTGTCAACAGCCTGGATGACAGTACGGGCATTGTCACACGTGAAACACATTGGCGGTAGAAAGTAAAGGACATTTCTGTCAGCTCCATCATTGTTAGTCATTATCTTTTGTTCTTTTAACCTGGAATTAAAAGAGGAAAACTGTCATACCATGAATGCTCATTTTTGTGCATAATCTGTACATTTTGTTTTGCTACAACAAGGTTGTTTAACCCATTCAGTACCAGAAACCCCGAAACGGGTACCCTGGCAAACAGTGCAGTCCCAGATCAGACGCCGCAGAAAGCGGCGTCTGATCAGGGCCTCCAATGTTTGCTAAAAGTTCATTCCTTTTCCATATAAGTTCTGCTGAAAAGACAACCTGCCACCCCTAAATTTTAAAATGGGCTCCTGCTATAAATAAGGTGGAAGATTCCATTTGGTACAAAAAGGGTTAACTTACATGATTTCAGTTTGGGCTCCCGCTCCTCCTCCACTATATTGTTACAAAGTTAAAGCCCCCAGGATAGTATTACAAAGAGGTGATGTACTTGTGCCCGGCTCAAGTACCTTCATTATACTTACTTGTAGACAAGTATCTCTGCAGCTTCCTTTGCTGGTTTCCTGCTCTCTTTGTCCATCACAATCTCAACTCCTACCATTAAACCCATTCCCCTGAAAAATAAATGGTTTCATTTCATTAGACATGGCATGAGAAAATTCTTTTTGTCATTTGCAAACAACAAAGGTGTTGATCAGGGTCCAGTTATTCAAAGCATCGTTAGCTTAACGAGCTCGTTAGTGGTCATATTGTTAAGTGTTCTAGCAAGTTCAATATCTAAGATTTTGGTATTTTTGCTGAAAAAATGTGAGCAGCTTTTGCATCTGCAAAAGCTGCTGTGCATCTGCAGTCTGATCAGCACCTTTGTTGTTTGTTATTTGGATAGTACAATGTCTCTAGTTTGCATATTAAAAATTTCCCTATTCTTGTTAGTCTGTGTAACTGGGCAGGCTGGTGTTTGTCTTAACTGGTTACAAATATCAAGAAAGGTTTTATTATGATGTGGCTCAAATAAGGTAAGCAATTTAACGACAATTATTTCTAGTACCTTAAGCTTTATCTTGCTGTTCACGACAACCCCTATCTTTGCAAACAGTGTAGATCCAGATCAGATGGCTTCTGAAGAAGCCATCTGATCAGGATCTACACTGTTTGGCATTCACTGTATGAATTTGTAGCAATAAATTACAACAAGTAATTTGATTGGTTGATAGACAGAAATGGGCGTGGCTTAAATGAATATTCAGCAAGATAAGGGTTAACATCTAATATGCCAATCGCAACAACTGTCATCTCCTTTGTTGTCAGATGGTTACTTCAAGAATAATTGTTGCAAACAGTATGACCCCCAGATCAGACTGCTCCAATCATGGTCCACACGGTTTGCCTATTTGCGAGAATATTCAGCAGACGACATTTCCAGACCTCATTTTCAGATGCAGTGTTTCTTAGCATTTTCAGGGATAGAAGGACGTAGCAGAAAACCATATATTTTGCAATGATAACATTAAAAAAATTGTCTGCACCTGAAAACATAGAAGAGGGGTAAAAGTGTGACCAAACTATTTCTTTTGTTCTGTTTTGTTCTTTTTCAAAGGCTGAGATGTTTGTTTGTTAAGACTTTAACGGCCCAGTCAATTGACTGATTGTTTTTGGTTTAATGACACATAAATCCTTGTGGGTCATTTTGTGTCGTCTCCCATAGAAAGGGAGAAAAGAGATAGGAAAGATGGTAGAGGAGATCTATGAAAGAAAGGGGCAGAGGAGAAAGAAGAAAATGAATGAAGTGTACAAACAGAAGAAATAACCCTTATCTTGCTGAATATTCATTTAAGCCACACCCATTTCTGTCTATCAACCAATCAAATTACTTGATGTAATTTATTGCTGCAAATTCATAAACTGAATGCCAAACAGTGTAGATCCTGATCAGATGGCTTCTTCAGAAGCCATCTGATCTGGATCTACACTGTTTCCAAAGATAGAGGTTGTCGTGAACAGCAGGATAAGAGATAACAACAATTCCCCTCTATCCTTACCTGCTGCAAGGACAGCAGGCCTTGAACATGTACAACTGTGAGCCAATATCAGGTGGACGCCCCAGTGATGCAAGATACACACCACTTTTGCCTCATCCAACCACCCACAATGGCCCAGTCAACACTATTTAGGTCACATCAAGTCAGTCAATTAACCTAACAACACTTTTTCTGTGCAGGCTTATACACATAAGGTTAACCAGTACAGTGCACATTCCTATGCCAAAACCTGACAACTGCCCTTCTTGAATCAGCTGAAGGGAGAGAATAACCATCGAAAATCAATTATGATCAATGTTCACGAAAGACTGTTGCCTACCCCAGCAGGTATCAAACCCACCACCCCTGATCACCAGCCAGACAAGCATCATACTGGGCTACTGAGGATGGCTTTAACCTAGTATCAGTAGAAAATAAATGTTAGCTACTTTGTTTTGAAAATTCTGCTTCCAGGGCAGTTTCATATGGCATTGATATGTTCATGTTCATAATTCCACCTATGCATTATGCATGTCACTAAATAAGCAGTGCGCCCTGAATGTGTCTATTAAAAATGGCAGAGTGGATTAATAACCAAACGAGAAAACACTTGAAAAAAAACAACTTTCAATTTGTCAAAGATAATCTGATAACATCTTCATATTCATTGTACAACTGCACTTAGTCAGTCTGTCTCTTTGACAGTAACCCCTATTTGCAACAATAGACTTGTCTAAATTCAAAGATGGGTGATTCAACTTCTAAATTCAAAGGTAAATAGATTAAGGAGAACAGATACACTTTCAGAGGACACAATTCTTTCAAACATATTTTGTCTCCCTTCTCAACAGGATGTCTCCCTTCTCAACAGGGTCTCCTCTTAAAGAAAAGAATTTGCTCCTAAGGAGCAAATTCTTTCCTTTAAGAGTAGACCCCTTTTCTGTGGGACTCAGTTTAACAGGAAAGCAAAGAGGAGTTTGCTGAGGTTGCTGGTGTAAAAATGACTGAAAATATGACAGGTGTACATAATCTCATCAGTACACAGAATAGCCTAACTTACCTAACATCTCCCATCATTGGATGAGTTGGGAGAATAGCCTTAAAGCCTTCAATCAGACACTTGCCAACAGACTTGGCGCTAGATATCAGCTGTTCATTCCTGATCACATCTAGCACTGCCATACCCATAGCACAGGCCACTGGATTACCACCAAACTAAAAAGATTTTTTTTTAAATATTCTGGTTTTATCATATGACATCACACATGAGAATGTAATAAAGACTTGTAATAAATTCGGCAATCCACTAGTGGATTAACTATGCAAATTAGTTAGATATGTCCTGTAACCTTACATATACGATGTCCTTAACAATGTTTTGTTTACTAATCGTGGAATATTGACATTTTTGTACAACAAAAATCATGAATTAAATTCATTTTGAATGTCATATGTTAAATAGAATCTTGCAATTGTTCTCTTGTATAATGTATTGAACTTGTTGAGGAAAATGGATAAAATGCTCTGCAAAGCCTCACATTTTATCCCTTAGCCTCAACTTGTTTAATAAATTCAATAATACATTATTATATGTATTATTGCAGTAGTACATTACTACTACAATAGTACATTAATACATACACACTCATGTAAGATCCTATATTAATACTATAATGACTATCAAACAGAATCTTCCACCTGGTGCCAGTTGGTCAAAACTAACAATGTCGTTATTTAACGTAGTGTTAAAAATTTGATCTTTTCATATGGTAGATATATATTGATATTTCTGCTGGAAATAATGTGAGCAGCTTTTGCAAATGCATTGTTAGGAGCCGAGATGTTCTAACATTAAGTGTAAATAAACAGTCAAACTTCAATGGCTCGAACACCTTTGGGACCATGAAAATCTGTTTGAGACAGGGGTAGTTCGAGCCACTGAGGGGTAATACCAGGGGGCATAACGACATACCTTAGGACAGCTTTTTCTGGGTTCTATAATGAAAAATGTATGATGTGTGTACTCATTAGAATTGCCTCATCGAGGCAATTCTAATGAGTACACATAGCATACATTTGCAAGATAAAAGACGAAAATATCCTAATGTTTACCCTCCCTATTTCTTATGTACAGAAATTCCCTAGGGACTCAAAAACGGGTTCGACTCAGCCATGGTAAACGAGCCATCGGTGTTAGAGCCATCGAAGTTCCACTGTACTAGTTACCGAGCTGCTGAATTCCTTCAAAGAATCTGAGATTTCTTTTGTTGTCACAACCACTGCCATAGGGTGACCATTACCAATAGGCTTTCCCATGGTCACTATATCTGGGATAACATCTGAAAGAATTGGTGACATTTCATTAACTCTTTTTGTACCAAATGGAATCTTCCTTCTTATATATAGCATGAGACTATTTCAAAATTTAGAGGTGTCAGGTTGTGTTTTCTTCAAAATTTATTTGGAAAATGACTGAACTTTTAGCAAACAGTGGAGGCCCTGATCAGATGCCGCGTTCTGCGGCGTCTGATCTGGGCCTGCACTGTTTGCCAGGGTACCAGTTTTGGGATTTCCGGTACTAAATGGGTTAACCAGAACATTCAGTATGATAGCAAATCTTTGTAAGATGTGCAAACTTTCATTTCTCCAACACAGTCATTTTTTTTCGATGAAATTTGTGCTATTTCTCTTATTTATATTCCAAACATAGGTTTTGGGTGCACATTAGAACTGTCTTAAGTGGTAAACACTATTTTCCATTATGGCAACAAGGTTTTGGATGATGATGATGATGATTTTGTGTTTAACGACACGTCAACCCTCTTTGTGGGTCATAAGCGTCAAACGGTTAAACGGCATGAGGATATTAAAAGTAAAACAAGAGGGCCATGATGGCCCTGGATCGCTCACCTGATCCATAGTGTAACAAGTGGGCCCCAGGGAGGGTCATTATTGGCCCCAGGGCTTTAATGTGCATAATGCTGAGGGAGGTCTTAAAGGTGAAGCTTCATACCAAACATCAACAAAGGCTATAATATGAACAATCTTGGCAAAGGTCCACTAGATGAAGCTACACAACAAATATCAAGGACCTGGGCCTTGCGGCTTCAGAGAAGAAGATTTTTTTAAGATATTCCATACATAAGCCTATGCAAAACCAAATTTGCATCAGGGCTATATAAGTCTATGTAAAACCAAAGGGCCCCGGGCTGGAGACATTTGTGGCCCCAGGGCTATAATTTGAACAATCTTGGTAGAGGTCCACTAGATGAAGCTCCATACCAAATATCAAAGACATGGGCCTTGCAGTCTCAGAGAAGATTTTTAAAGATTTCCCTCTATAAGTCTATGTAAAACCATAGGGTCTCAGGGCGGCGACATTTTTGGCCCCAGGGCTATAAATTGAACAATCTTGATAGAGGTCCACTAGATGAAATTTCACACCAAATATCAAAGACCTAGGCCTTTTTAAAGATTTTCCCTATAAAAGTCTATGTATAACCAAAGGGCCCCAGAGCGGGGACATTTTTGGTCTCAGGGCTATAATTTGAACAATCTTGATAGAGGTCCACTAGATGAAGCTTCATACCAAATATCAAAGACCTAGGCTTTGTGGTTTCAGAGAAGAAGATTTTTAAAGGTTTTCCCTATATAAGTCTATGTAAAACCAAAGGGCCTCGGAGCGGGGGCATTTTTGGCCCCAGGGCTATAATTTGAACGATCTTGGTAGAGGTCCATTAGATGAAGCTTCATACCAAATATCAAAGTCCTGGGCCTTGCGGTTTCAGAGAAGAAGATTTTTAAAGATTATCCCTGTATAAGCCTATGTAAAACCAAAGGGCCCCGGGGTGGGGGCATTTTTGGCCCCAGCACTATAATTTGGATAATCTTGGTAGGGGTCCTATGGATGAAGCTTCATACCAAATATCAAAGACCTAGGTCTTGCGGTTTCAGAGAAGATGCTTTTTAAAGATTTTCCCTATATAAGCCTATGTAAAACCAAAGGGAGCCGGGGCGGGGGCATTTTTGGCCCCAGCACTATAATTTGAACAATCTTGGTAGGGGTCCACCAGATGAAGCTTCATACCAAATATCAAAGACCTGGGCCTTGCAGTTTCAGAGAAGAAGATTTTTAAAGATTTTCCCTATATAAGCCCATGTAAAACCAAAGGGCCCCGGGGCGGGGGCATTTTTGGCCCCAGCACTATAATTTGAACAATCTTGGTAGGGGTCCACCAGATGAAACTTCATACCAATTATCAAAGACCTGGGCCTTGCAGTTTCAGAGAAGAAGATTTTTAAAGATTTTCCCTATATAAGCCCATGTAAAACCAAAGGGACCCGGGGCGGGGGCATTTTTGGCCCCAGGGCTATAATTTGAACAATCTTGGTAGGGGTCCACCAGATGAAGCTTCATACCAAATATCAAAGACCTGGGCCTTGCAGTTTCAGAGAAGAAGATTTTTAAAGATTTTCCCTATATAAGCCCATGTAAAACCAAAGGGCCCCGGGGCGGGGGCATTTTTGGCCCCAGCACTATAATTTGAACAATCTTGGTAGGGGTCCACCAGATGAAACTTCATACCAATTATCAAAGACCTGGGCCTTGCAGTTTCAGAGAAGAAGATTTTTAAAGATTTTCCCTATATAAGCCCATGTAAAACCAAAGGGCCCCGGGGCGGGGGCATTTTTGGCCCCAGCACTATAATTTGAACAATTTTGGTAGGGGTACCCTAGATGAAGCTTCATACCAAATATCAAAGACCTGGGCCTTGTGGTTTTAGAGAAGAAGATTTTTTAAGTTTTCGGTGAAAAAAATCTATTTTTGGCTCCTGTGACCTATATGTGCAACGGACCGGAACCATTTGAACAACTTTGAAAGGGGACCACCTAAGGATCATTCCTATGAAGTTTGGTCAAAATCCGATCAGTGGTTTAGGAGGAGATGTAATTTGAAGAAAAAGTTTACGGACGCACGCACCCACGGACGCACTGACGACGGACGAAAAGTGATCACAAAAGCTCACCTTGTCACTACGTGACAGGTGAGCTAAAAAATCAGAATGATAATGTATAAAAATCTGAAACAGTTAAATCTTATGAAAAAGTCCAATTTCTTTTAAGAATAAAATAATATTATCAACAGGTACATCTTGAAACAGTTGTTGCAAAGTGTCAGCTTTGAAATATAAGTTACGTGAACAAGGTTTTGGATACATTGCTGAATGGGAAAAGTAACAAATTCCAATATCAGGATAAATACAATTCTTTTTTCAATTTGAAGTCCCAGTTGGTTTATAAGTGGGTCAACAAGTAAGCACAATATTTCAGTCCGGCCCCCGCCCATCGGGGCTTGAAGAAATATGGGCTGCATGATGCTTCCACGCAGAGCTGAAACCGACCCGCACACTTGTACTGCTAAACCGCTTAGAGGATCTTAGCCTGCACAGGCAAAGCGGTGCGAGTCGGCCCATCCATGCTTATAAACTATATTGGTTTCATTGGGTGGCAGGGCTTGAGATGTCATTTCATCTCAGTGTCGGGTAAAAGTCCCACAAAATTGGAAGCAACGTCTCCAAAATGACATTTACAGTGTTGACGGGTACGTTAAACCTCAAAACAAATAAACAAACAATATTTCAGTCTCCCTTATTAACACGGGTCTGCTCTTGAAGGGAAGAATTTGCAACTTGGGGAAAAATTCTTTCTTTTCATACTAGACTTCCCTTTTTGAAGCACACCTTTTTAACCCTTATCTTGCTGTTCACGACAACCCCTATCTTTGCAAACAGTATAGATCCAGATCAGATGGCTTCTGAAGAAGCCATCTGATCAGGATCTACACTGTTTGTCATTCAGTTTGTGAATTTGAACAAACTCATTATATCATGTAAGCTGATTGGCTGAAAATCAAAAATGGGTGTGGCTAAGTTAAATATTCAGCAAGATAAGGGTTAAAAATAGACCACAGTTGGTTTTTATGAAGAGCCAAAACATAGCAACAGATAAGGTTGGTATTTTGTGATGATTGAAGGAAAGTTTTCCTTATTTCTCCACATAAACCTGTGTTATGTTATTCATTAGAACTGCCTCACTGAGGAGGGTCTACTGAATACCCACAACACAGGTTTTATGAAGATTTGACAAAAACTATCCTTCAATAATCACAAAATATGAACCTCATCTCTTCCTATGCAACAAGTAATCACACAAGTTATCTCCCTTGCAAAAATGGTTTGCAATGTCTGGTGTATTTTTTTTCCTAAACAGAGCTCAGTGGCATAGTGGATAAGAAAACTGATTTTCAATCATTAAGTCTCTCCCTGCTGTGGGTTCCATTCTCACTCAGGTCAGATGTGAGATGCCAAGTTCTGCAACCAATGGTCAGATGGAATTTCTTTGGGTACTACAGTTTTTGGCCACCTCTGATTAACAATCAGCTTGAAATAAGTGAAATAATCTGATCATTTCTAAAAATCAGGGACCAGTTCTTTAACACTAACAATATTATTATTAAACGTGTCGGTATCATTGCTTAATATTATTTCTGTTTGTTTGAGTTGAGGTTTAACCCTTTTTGTACCATCCCTATATATAGCAGGAGTCCATTTTAAAATTTAGGAGTGTCAGGTTGTGTTTTCTTCAAAATTTCTATTTGAAAACTGGCTGAACAATTTACAAACAGTGTAGGCCCTGATCAGACGACGCCGCGTCTAGCGGCATCTGATCTGGGCCTGCACAGTTTGCCAGGGTACCTGTTTTGGGATTTCTGGTACTAAATGGGTTAATGTCCCCACCAACACTATTTAGGTCATTTTGGAGACACTGCTTCCAATTTTGTGGGACTTTTACCTGACATTGAGATGAACTGACATCTCAAGCCCTGCTGCACTATGAAACCAAAAGGCTTATATGCAATGGACGGCCTGACTCACACCACTTAGCCTAGGCAGGCTTAGTTCTTCTAAGCGGTTTACTAGTACTCATGTGCAGCCAGTTTCAGCTCTGCGTGGAAGCACTGTGCAGCCCAATCCATTTCTCCAAGCCCTGATGGGAGAGGTTGACGCTTAATATTGTAGATATGCTGATAATTTTGCTGAAAAATGTAAGTAGGTTTTGCATTGGCAAAAAATTGTAAGTAGTTTTTGTATTTGCAAAAGCTACTCACATTTTTTCCAGCTAAGGTACCAATTAGATATTTAACTTGTTAGAAAAGTTAATATTTTAACCCTGAATTATCTAGCTAGCATTGCTTTGAAGAACTGAGAGCTTGGAGGTAGCTATGCTTTTACAGCCCAAGAACATACCATGTGACTGAAAGGCAAACATTTTCTCTCCAGTCCGACCCAGAGCTGACTGTACTTCATCAGCTATACATACTCCCCCTGCTTCTCGTATATACCTATTGGGAAATAAATCATTATATTGCAAAATGATGTCTGCTACAGGTATCTGGTGTTTTAAGGGCTAACAAGGCAAGATACAAGATTTATACAGAAAACCGGCATAACAGACGGTGTCCTCCAAGACCAATATATGATAAGTATATAATTTATACCCTAATGTAACCCGGTGCACAAGGCAGAACTACGAGCCTCAGTTGTTTTTCAGATGTTTAATGTACATGCAAAAGGTATCCCTGGAGAATAAATAATCAGCCCTATAGGCTATAAATGATGAGCCATGTCAATGTGAAATTGACGACAGACATAAATATGATCTATAATGGCGTCTCTACTCTCAGTACTCTCTTTGAAAAATGCGCATTGCATGTAAATGCATTCACGTGATATAGACATACAAATGCGATTGGGTGTTATGTAATTAGTTCAGTGATGCACACATACATCATTCACTCCTATTTTTATTCGGATCTAAAAATAGACTGAAATTCCCAATTCAATACAGAGAGGGGCGTTCAAAATGTATTCTGTAAAAAGTCAGTGTGACATTCTCCCCTGCTAAGGAAAATGTCTCCTGACATTTTATAAAACACCATACTAATAATAACAATGAGAGAAACCAAAATCACAGCACTTAGGGAAACTTATTAATGGAATATTGGTGAATTCAAAAGATGTAATACCTTCTGCTCACCTTTTGATATTGCAAATATAACAAATGCAACAACATGATCCTCATCTATATCCATGAAGAAATGGATTCCTAAGGAAATAGAAATTCTGAAACTCAGAAATCCACATTCACCAGTCAGGTGCAAGTATCTCTCCATGAATATCATATCTAATTAAATCATTTAAATTGCCTACCTAGAATTTACTTCTTTCATTGAAAATTAAAAAATGTGCATTGCATGTAAATGCATTCACGTGATATAGACATGCAAATGCAATTGGGTGTTATGTTATTAGTTCAGTGATGCACACATATGTCATACACTCCTATTTTCATTCGGATCTAAAAATAGACGGAAATTCCCGGTTCAATACGGAGAGGGGAGTTCAAAATGTATTCTGTAAAAAGTCACTGTGTGACACTAATAAAACCTTATTTTATTTACAGAAAACTACCATTCACAGGAGAAAGTACAGTAAAATTCCTATTGTAGGACCACCTTTTGAACTGTTCAAAAGTGGTCTTTAAGACCACTTTTGAATGGGCCCAAAGGTGGTCTTCCACTACAACACACTAAAAGTTGAAAACACAAATAAAAGGTACCTGAAACCTTTTGAATCCTTTTAAATACATAATTTGTCTCAATTTTAGGTGGTCTTACTAGTGGAATTTCACCAATAATTTTCTGCTAAAAATTAAATTAACACTGCTTCAATGAGTCTGTTACACTTATGAAGCTTTGAATAACTGGCCCTGATATGGTCACTTTTCAAACTCTGAGATTTTATGCCTGTCCCCTTAAGTAACCAGAAAATTAATTTCATGCAGCTTATTATACTTCTGGGCCCGGGGTTATGAACTCAGCTGAGCATGGCTTCTTAGGGCTTAAACCTTTTTGTACCAAATGGAATCTTCCTCCTTATATACAGGCAGAGTCCACTTCAAATTTTAGGGGTGACAGGTTGTGTTTTTCTTCAAAATTTATTTTGGAAATGGCTGAATTTTTACAAACAGTGTAGCCCCTGATGAGTTGCCGCATTCTCGGCATCTGATCTGGGCCTGCGCTGTTTGCAAAACACATGTTTTGTGGTTTCTTAACCCTTCAACTGCTACATAAATTCCTGAAGTATATAACAATCTGATTTTTTTTATATATTTTTCCTTAGTAATTAAGACTTAACAATATGTGAGAATCTACTGTCAAATGTAATGACACACCTTATTTTCATAGAAAGAATAAGAACAAGAGCTGTCACTATAGACTATAGGTGACCAATGCCCCCACGTGGGAGCCAAGTCCTGAGTTTTGCAAAATTTCAATGGGGAGATAATTCAGCCAAAAAATGACAACAGAATTATGGCCCTTGGTCAGAATGTAGCCCTTGTGATGGTGAATAAGTGTGTTAAGTTCCATGGAGCTAGGTCAAACATTTTGAAGTTATGATCAAGGTTAAAGTTTTTGTGGCGGACAGACAGACAAACAAACACAGACAGACAGGGCAAATACTATATGCCCCCCCCCCCCCCCCCCACAAATCAAAGATTCTCTCCCCCCCCCCCCCCCCCCCCAATTAAAGATTCTGTGGGGGGGGGGGGGGGCATAAAAATACCCCTTCAAAAATACCATCTGCTATTAGCTGTCAAAGGGTTAAAATGAGGTAATTTTCTGGCTCAGATCAATAAAGAATGTTATTTGCCCCATTTATTAATTTTGCAATGCCAACAATGATTTGCATTTTATGATTTATGAGCAAGACAAATTTTATGCTAAAATGAGCTGAGCATGAAAATATCGTTTTATAACCTCACGGGCAGGACATGTGGGACAAATTTAAATGAATTAACCACCTGTGTCTAAAACTGAACATGTAAGCAGTGTGCATTAAAACTGATTTTACTATTACCTGTAAACATATTGGAAATAGTGGGGTGGGGGAACAACAATCCCTGCAGCTACCATTATCGGCTCACTGATATAGGCTGCTATCTGAAAAAAACAAAAGACAATTTGTAAATAAGTCTTCTACAACTGGCACAAAAAAGCTCTTAGCAACATTATTTCCATGCAAGTAAAGAAGGAATACTGTCCCCTTACTGCAGCTCTAATGAGTAAGACAAGTATTACTGAATGGAATAAATAGCAGGAGCCTATTTCAAAATTGGAAGTAGCAACTCCAAATGACCTAAATAGTGTTGACAGGGACGTTAAACCTCAATTCCAACAAAACAAAACTTTAGGGAGATGTCTCTTATCTTGAAAATGTATGCTGTGTGTCAAGGCAATTCCTATGAGTACACACAACATACTATTTCAAGATGGTCCAGTCATCCCCATTATGCCTTTGACCTGATGCCTTGTCTCGTCAGGTTCTAAATTGTTTGCCACTCATCCAGCTATACTTAGACACAACAGTTGTTCAAAGGCTCCAGTTTTCCAAAGCATCCTTAGCTTAACGAGCTCGTTAGTGGTCATATTGTTAACTGTTCTAGCAAGTACAATATCTAAAATTGCACGACCCGCAGAAAAAGCAACCGACTGAAGTCGGTTTTTTCTAAGAGTGCCCTAAAATCACTGTGTCATTCTGTCATTCTGTCAGTCTGTCAATCTGTCGTTCTGTCTGTCCGTCCGTAACCCGTTTGTGAAAATTGGTGATAGTGACTTAACCGCTTGGAATATTTAAACAATTTTTGGCATACTGATAGCTATCAATGAGATCTAACCAATGAACTTACAAAATATTACATTCCATTTAGTATAGCCTCGCCGAGGCGAAAAATGTGAAAATTTTCGAACATTTTTGAACTGCTTCTCCTCGGAAACCGTTGGGCCGATTGAAGTCAAATTTCATATGGAGCCTCTATGGGATGGGGGAAACCAAAATTTGCTCATGGGGTCAAGGTCACATGACCAAAATGGCCGCCAAGCCATATATGGTTTGTCTGTCTGTCCGTCCGTAACCCGTAAGTGAAAATTGGTGATAGTGACTTAACCGCTTGGAATATTTAAACAATTTTTGGCATACTGATAGATATCAACGAGATCTAACCAATGAACTTGCGAAATATTACATTCCATTTAGTATAGCCTCGCCGAGGCGAAAAATGTGAAAATTTTCGAACTGCTTCTCCTCGGAAACCGTTGGGCCGATTGAAGTCAAATTTCATATGGAGCCTCTATGGGAAAGGGAAACCAAAATTTGCTCATGGGGTCCAGGTCACATGACCAAAATGGCCGCCAAGCCATATATGGTAAAAACCCTTCAAAAATAGTCATCTCCAGAACCACTGGGCAGATTTCCACGAAACTTGATAAATAGCATCTGGGATGTAGGCCTATCATAAATTGCTAAAATGGTGACCCTGGGTTGACCTTGACCTTCTTTGGGTCCGTCCGTAACCCGTTTGTGAAAATTGGTGATAGTGACTTAACCGCTTGGAATATTTAAACAATTTTTGGCATACTGATAGATATCAATGAGATCTAACCAATGAACTTACGAAATATTACATTCCATTTAGTATAGCCTCGCCGAGGCGAAAAATGTGAAAATTTTCGAACTGCTTCTCCTCGGAAACCGTTGGGCCGATTGAAGTCAAATTTCATATGGAACCTCTATGGGATGGGTGAAACCAAAATTTGCTCATGGGGTCAAGGTCACATGACCAAAATGGCCGCCAAGCCATATATGGTTTGTCTGTCTGTCCGTCCGTAACCCGTTTGTGAAAATGGTGAAAGTGACTTAACCGCTTGGAATATTTAAACAATTTTTGGCATACTGATAGATATCAATGAGATCTAACCAATGAACTTGCGAAATATTACATTCCATTTAGTATAGCTTCGCCGAGGCGAAAAATGTGAAAATTTTCGAACTGCTTCTCCTCGGAAACCGTTGGGCCGATTGAAATCAAATTTCATATGGAGCCTCTATGGGATGGGGGAAACCAAATATTGCTCATGGGGTCCAGGACACATGACCAAAATGGCCGCCAAGCCATATATGGTCTGTCTATATGTCCGTCCGTAATCCGTTTGTGAAAATTGGTGATAGTGACTTAACCGCTTGGAATATTTAAACAATTTTTGGCATACTGATAAATATCAATGAGATCTTATCAATGAACTTGCGAAATATTACATTCCATTTAGTACAGCCTCGCCGAGGCGAAAAATGTGAAAATTTTCGAACTGCTTCTCCTCGGAAATCGTTGGGCCGATTGAAGTCAAATTTCATATGGAGCCTCTTCGGGATGGGGGAAACCAAAATTTCCTCATGGGGTCCAGGTCACATGACCAAAATGGCCGCCAAACAATATTTGGTAAAAACCCTTCAAAAATAGTCTTCTCCAGAACCACTGTGCAGATTTCCACGAAACTTGATAAATAGCATCTGGAACGTAGGCCCATCATAAATTGCTAAAATGGTGACCCTGGGTTGACCTTGACCTTCTTTGTGCCTAGGTCAAACTTTGACACATATGCTTTTGTGTTGGATTTTATCCTGCAAACGATTCAGAATACAGTACTAAAGTATAAGATATATTTTTGCCTCTTACGATAAGGCGCATTAATTGGGGGAACCGTTTTATGTCCAGGTCACATGACCAAAATGGCCGCCATACCCATATATGGTAACACTCATAAAGCTAAAAGCATCCGGCGGGTCGTGCACTTCAGCTCAAGCACTGGTTTTGGTATTTTTGCTGAAAAAATGTGAAGAAAAAGCTGCTCACCTTTTTTCAGCAAAAATCTTAGCATATTTGCCACAACTAGAGCTGCCGCCTAACGGGCGCCAATTATACCCCCGCATGCGTTGTCAGATAGTAACTCCAAGTAAGAGTCACAGAGATATAAGTTTTTTGATAGTCTGAGCCACACAATGACAAAGTTTTTTGGAACGGACCGACGACAAATTTTTACAAGTATTTGACCTTGAGGAAGGTCAACGTCGGAAATATTATGATAAACATAGAAATCCAATTACATGCAATGTGTCACTCAGTCAAAGTTAGGTTTGTGTATATCAATCCTAAGTTCTAGTGGCAAGGTGTTTGGTGTGTGAATATTAAAGAAATCGGTTAAAGAATGAGGAAGTTATGTGCAATGTTAAAGTTTTTTGGAACGGACCGACAACCAATTTTTACAAGTATTTATATACAAATTTTTACAAGTATTTGACCTTGAGGAAGGTCAACGTCGGAAATATTATGATAATCATAGAAATCCAATTACATGCAAGGTGTCACTCAGTCAAAGTCAGGTTTGTGTATATCAATCCTAAGTTCTAGTGGCAAGGTGTGTGGTGTGTGAATATTAAAGAAATCGGTTAAAGAATGAGGAAGTTATGTGCAATGTTAAAGTTTTTTGGAACGGACCGACAACAAATTTTTACAAGTATTTGACCTTGAGGAAGGTCAACGTGAAGGTCAAGGTCAGGTTTGTGTATATCAATCTTAAGTACTAGTGGCAAGGTGTGTGGTGTGTGAATATTAAAGAAATCGGTCAAAGAATGAGGAAGTTATGTGCAATGTTAAAGTTTTTTGTACCCACAAATTTTTACAAGTATTTGACCTTGAGGAAGGTCAACGTGAAGGTCAAGGTCAGGTTTGTGTATATCAATCTTAAGTACTAGTAGCAAGGTGTGTGGTGTGTGAATATTAAAGAAATTGGTCAAAGAATGAGGAAGTTATGTGCAATGTTAAAGTTTTTTGGAACGGACCGACAACAAATTTTTACAAGTATTTGACCTTGAGGAAGGTCAACGTGAAGGTCAAGGTCAGGTTTGTGTATATCAATCTTAAGTACTAGTGGCAAGGTGTGTGGTGTGTGAATATTTAAGAAATCGGTCAAAGAATGAGGAAGTTATGTGCAATGTTAAAGTTTTTTTGTACCCACAAATTTTTACAAGTATTTGACCTTCAGGAAGGTCAATGTGAAGGTCAAGGTCAGGTTTGTGTATATCAATCTTAAGTTCTAGTAGCAAGGTGTGTGGTGTGTGAATATTAAAGAAATCGGTCAAAGAATGAGGAAGTTATGTGCAATGTTAAAGTTTTTTTGTACTGACAAATTTTTACAAGTATTTGACCTTGAGGAAGGTCAACGTAAAGGTCAAGGTCAGGTTTGTGTATATCAATCTTAAGTACTAGTGGCAAGGTGTGTGGTGTGTGAATATTAAAGAAATCGGTCAAAGAATAAGGAAGTTATGAGCAATGTTAAAGTTTTTTGTAACAGACCGACGACGACGACAGACGACAAGCTGACTCCTATATACCCTCTTCAAACTTCGTTTGCGGGGGTATAATAAATGATCAAAGTTTTAACTATAAGTTAACTAACAAAGTCCTTAGTTTTGAACAACTGGCCCCAGGTATTTAATTGTACTTTTTCAAATTTTAAAACAAGTATGGTAAGGAGTTATCCGAATAGATAGGGTAAATATATTACAGTAACTGAAACCTGTGTCTTGATAATACACAAGATTTACCAGCCCCTCCCTCTAACCCTGTAGAGTACTCACTGATCTGCCATTGTCTAGAGCCTTCTGGACTACTTGCTTCACCTCCTGAGCATATCTATAACCAGGATCTAGTGTGTCTTCTCGGTATTTGCCTCGATATGTATCTGGTGTTGGTACCTGTGATATAAATTATTGCGTAATCTGGATTATTTTCGAGTTTTACAACACAATCATAAAGAGCTGGGGCCAGTTTTTCAAAACTAACGAAATCGTTAGTTAATGTACCGTTAAAACTTTGATCGTTTATTATGGCAAATATGCAAATATTTTTGCTGAAAAAATGTGAGCAGCTTTTGCAAAGCTGCTCACATTTTTTCAGCAAAAATACCAAAATTTTAAATATTAAACTTGCTAGAACAGTTAACAATATGACCACTAACGAGCTCGTTAAGCTAACGATGCTTTGAACAACTGGACCCAGGTCAGCCCTAAAGACCATAAAAGATATGAAAGTTTACAATAAAAGTATGATGGAAGTACATTAAGAAAACGAAACAAATTTTTGCAGTAAAAAAAATGTTTCCCCTAGTTTAAACAAATAAACCATACTGATGTCTCGATTTTGAGAATATTGTAAATTATCCAACAAATTAATGAATTTTCACAAACTCAAATAAACTAAGTTGACAATTTAATTTAACCCAAATATGCCTAGCGCCCCTTTTCTGTGATTTTGGCAAATGGTGCAGACCCAGATCAGATGCAGCAGCTGGGTCTACACTGTTTGCTTAAAGAAAATTCATTTTCGTAAAATGTGCCACAAACAAAAAAGATCTGACACCCCTATAATTGGAAATGACCCCTCTAAACTTACTAGGTGGAAGATTCCATTGTCCTATATGGGTTAAACCGAGTTGTGATTTTGAAAATGAGATATAGGTGACCAAACCCAATAGAAAAGCAACAGAACCTCCTTTTTTATTCTTATGTATAATTTTTTTTCTCCAAAATTTGGGGGAATAATAAATAATTCATACCGCAATCAGGTATTCTAGTACCCTAATAAAGGGGGTTGAATAAATGCATGCTATAATAGGTAGTGACCTATTATACCTTCTACTGACCTATAATACATCTAGTGACTGTTTATGAACTGAACCTACTTTTCAAGTCCCTAATTTGATTTTTTAAATTGTGGTATAAACTAAATAGGTACATGATTAGCATCTTGAATAACAAAATATTGGTTTGCCGTGACGCTGCAGCCTGACCGTATAAAACTGTCTAAGGCTCACTGATTATATTTTATTATCAAAGACACTAATTATTTTGTTACTATGTATCACAAATAACTAGCAGGCTTAAACCTTTCTGACACCCCCTTGTGCATGAAAGCGAGTCTGGACCTTCACTAATAACCTGTCTTTTAATGGAAATAAATATTACTGAGGGCCCTTGTTATAAAGACAGAATTTGTTCCCTTGCTTTTTACTGTTATAAAGACTTTTCCACTACAAAGAAGACCAATAGGAAATTGTATACAGAGGATCTTACATGAGTGTTCATGTATTATTCAATTTATTAAACGAGTTGAGGAAAAGGGAAAAAATGCGAGGCTTTGCCGAGCATTTTATCCCTTTTCCTCAACAAGTTTAATAAATTCAATAATACATGAGCACGAATGCAAGATTCTATTTATCATATGACATTTAAAACGCATTTTATTCACAGTTGTTTACAAAAATGTCAATATTCCACCGTTAGTAAGTAAACGCGACGCCGTTAAGGACGTCGTACATGTAACATTACGGGACGTATCTAGCTAATTTGCATAAATAATCCACCAGTGGATTATCGAAATTATTACATGGCGTTATTACACTCTCAGACGCGCATCATATGATAAAATAGGGACAAACAATAAGTGCCTTTTCCCCTCAATTACTCCCAAGAAACAAATGTTATGAAATTTGGTAGAATCACCTGGTCGAGGAAATTCTAGCAATGTCCACAATTCATAAGTAATGTCAAGCCTTATCTTCTCTGCAAAGAAAGAAGAAATTATGGTAGATTGTCCATAGCTCTGGAAGTTAAAATATTGTATACTAGTGGACTCTTCCATTGCTATATGTTGGTCAAGCCTTTTTGTCATATACTGGGTGTCAGGCCTAGTTTTTCGTTTTTATTCTATTTTTGACAGAAAATTCTGTTGGCAAATAGTGCAGGCCAAGATCACATGCCGCAGAATGCGGCATCTGATCTTGGCCTGCACTGTTTGCCAAGGCACCCCATCAGGGGTTTCCCGCATGCAATGGGTTAGAATACTGATCCTCATTTTACTACGTACTATATGAACCCAGTCTGGCTTTGAGATCTTCTGTCGTTTTAATCTTAATGGGCTGACCTGGAGACAACTTTCTACATTTCCATGGTATGTACTGAAATAAACAGCAATCAACATTTACTATCGTAGACATCACAAGTACGTTGCTTATTATTATACCATATTTTCTTATGTTTTTTAACAGCTATGCCTGAGCAAACAGTGTAAATCCAGATGAGATGCTGTTTGGCGTCTCATCTGGGAAATCCAGATGAGATGCTGTTTGGCGTCTCATCTGGGTCTACAGTTTGCCACTCATCTGACTATTTTTAGACAAAATATCACAAAGTTAATCGCACATGTTCAAATTTTAGAACAAGTATGGTAAGGAGTTGAGGTGTCCAAATATTTAGGTTAAATACAGTAAATATAAAATATAGGTAACAAGTACAAAACTTAAGGACAGCATCTTTATTTTAGTCTGTGACTCAACAAAATGTAGAGTAAATTATTAAGGTAAGTATTTCAAATAAAGTAGAATGAAAAAAGAAGTAGCTATTGTTTGTTTGTGTTGAGATTTTACATCCCCATCAACACTATTTGGGTCATTCTTTAGATTCCGCTTCAGACTTTGCTGGACTTTTACCTGATAAAGAGATGAAATTACATCTCAAGCACTTAACTGCCCAAAGAAACCGCTATAATTTAAGGAGCAATCTGCCTCACACCGCTTTTCCTGAGCAGGCTAAGACTATAAGAGTCTTATATTGGTGTGAGGGGTGGATGGAAAAATCTGTCCTGAGGGTCACTGTCCGGCATCACAAGGCTTGCCCAGTGATGCTGGACAGTGATCCCGAGGCACAGATTTTTCTATCCATCCCTCACACCCATATTGGATTCTTTTTCTTGCATACCTTCCATTTCTTAGCGCGGATTTTTAATGCTGCAGTCACTTCGGTTACCAATGCCCGCCATATTGTGTTGACACTGCAGGAATGTTTAGTGACGTCACGTAACGTGCTGTGACGTCAACCTTAACGACGGCGCATACCAGGTCGTAATCAACCAGTGCATTTATCAAACATGCGATTATATTTGATTTGGGGTTGGAACACCAGGGTCAGAACATAAATTTCTATCCCAGGGTAAAATCACGGATTTCCTTGTCTGGTGTGCAAGAATTTCTAATCTGTTTACCAGCAATCAAGATCAGTCCGTTTCAGCTCTGCATGGAAGCACCATGCAGCCCAATCTATTTCTTCAAGAGCAGATGAGGCTTTAAAATATCATTCTTTCTTTTTTAGCACTTTGTTGCTGTCATTGTTGTATGAAACAAAAAATGAAGGTAAGTTTTACAAAAGGAAGGAAAGAAGTTCTGATAGCAAACAGTGAAAGCCAAAGTCAATGTGCTGGTGTTTTGGCAGTCCATAGGACTGTATGTATTTGTATGAAAGAGACCATAATTATTTAAATAACAGAAATGAGTTTCTCTACATGTTTTCTTTTTACATATTTGAATGATAAACACTGTCTATATTGTCATGCAGTTACTGAACCCAAAACATCACCACATTAGTTACAACCTTTCCCCCTTACTGTGGTGGTAAACACAACATACATCTTCTAACAAGCAGTAAAGAAAATTACAGTACCGTAATGATCCGGCAATAAGACGATTTGGCTTTAAGACGGGGGGTATTTGACGGGTATAAATTCTAACAAACTATCGGGATTTGTGCCGATGTAGAAAGTGCCGAACATTTCAGAGTGAGACACTGGTTG
This sequence comes from Lucinisca nassula, assembly GCA_963580285.1. Lineage (NCBI taxonomy): Eukaryota > Metazoa > Mollusca > Bivalvia > Lucinida > Lucinidae > Lucinisca > Lucinisca nassula. The sequence goes on along the minus strand of OY757011.1, from coordinate 130,034,307 downwards.
ATCAATTTCGCTAGGTGTTTTGCGGTCGCGAACTCTAATGACAATGACGACTTTACTAAAATAAAGGACTAGTCTCCATAAGGGGGTTTTCCTGGTACCTAAATTTCTCAATAATATTTTGGGAAAATATAGCCACACAGAGGGGACATTCATCCCTGGTAAGTTTGAATCAAACAGAACTCTAGTTTTGTGATAAGGGTTTATCAAAAGTGGGTGGGGTAATTCCATATCAGTTCTACCAAGGACAATTAATCAGCAATTGACTATATTAAAATAGCGCACTGACAAAACTTTTTGCCATGTCATGCATAGACTGTGGGTACATATTAATGTGAAATAGGGTGATTGTATATTTTATTGAACTTCGCTAAAATATAATAATTTATTTGCACTTTGCGGATTTTCATTAATTTTTCATCTACCAACTTTGCCAAAAAGTTGAACATTTCTCTATTAAGCAACACATTCTTACCTCTTTTCTAGAAAATACTCATCAATGCTTGGCCATTGCAGAATTATAAGGATTTTTTTATAAATGGTCTGTGACATGAGTTATGTGCCCTTGAAAAGAGAAAATTGTAGTAAAATGCGATGAAATTTTCAAAACTTTGTTTTGCCTTTTTGCTATTAGTTTACTGGCGAGAAATGCTTACAGGAGTTTAATTCTAATGTATTTATCGTGTAAAAGTGTTTAACTATTGTAGCAGAGACTAAATTGGTATCAGTTAGGGTCAAAATTACTTTTAGGGCTTTTAAGAACTGGATATAATTGAGACACATTTGCTCATCTCATTTAGTATCACTTTCTTCTGAGGAGTCGCTGTTGGTATTCCAAACTTCAGCTGCAGTATCTGTAAGAAAATCCATGTATTTATTATGTATCTCAGGCCCTTTTGTTGCTGGCTGGTGTCGCTCAAACTCCAAATACCATAAGACTGATGCAATATGGGCACAGCAGCCCACTACTCTAGCCCCTGATTTGCATGTGCAAAACCAACCGACGATAGGTGATAAGCCTGTGCTGTATTCAATCCATAAATTATAGGTCTTACTACTGGTATGCCTTGAACGTAATAGGGACTTGAGGACACCTTCTTGCTCTTTGTTTATAAGGATTTCATATTTGGCATCATCTGTTTGGTGTTCTTTCGTGTAGGATTTGGCCTGGGGAATCTGATACCCTCCCATTGTCATTGTCAGGTCTCTTAATTCTGCTTCGTTCAGTTCGGAGAAATCTGGCATTTCAGATGCATCCATACTTTTCCAAAAAGTGCGCCGTTTGTCCCACTTATTGTCAGTCACCTTTTGTTGAAGTTTATTCGGTGACTTTGCTAAGGCCATCATTCGTTTGGCCATGACACCATCTGATTCCAAACTAGTCACCAAGGATGGCCTGAAAGCGTTGCAAAGGGAGCAAACAATTCGCACATAATCGCCAGCAAACGGGATTTGAGAGTTGGGAAGCATATTACTTAAAGCTTTCCATTGCTTTATACGCCCATATGCTGACTCAACAACCCATCTCACTTTGGTAACAAGTCTGGATTCATTTGCTTCCTCAGTGCTATGCTGTTTCTCTTTTTTCTTCAAGAAATGAGGCATTTCAGTATTGATCCCACAATCATTAATTAAGTCTGTTACATCCCTAAACCCCCTATCAACAATGAGCACATCCCCTTCATTGAACCGATTTCTTATATCTCACTGTTGCTCTTCAGCATATGCTCTGTTATTTTGGCATCTGAGTTTTTATCATCAGCCAGGTAAGGTCCAAGCACTGTAAGTATGTAGTCGTCAGTTGCTACAAGCATCATCGGTTTAAGCAATGGGCGACCTTTATGGACAGAATAAGAACGCCTTTGGAATGAAAAGTCACCGCTTTTCTCTATGTACACATAGGTACCATCAGCAACAGCAATAGCAACATATTTCTGTGAATAAGCAAACAGCACCCTTGCAAATTCTGAAGTGTGATTTTCAATTACTTTATTTCGTTCTATATGTGGCAGGCCAAGATATTTTGGAACGAAATTGGACATTAGACTTGCTCTGGCTGAATGGATTGCCTTACTGCAAGTAGTTTTCTTCACCCAAAACAATGTTGAAAAAACAGCCAAGGACAGACCAGTCTGTCAGTTTTACAAGCAACATGGCAAGGGCTGTACGATTGCTCCTTGTTGACGTAGAACGCAACGAGGAGAGCGATTCATGTACATCATTGAACTGATCCTTTGTTATGCCTGTCAGTCCTAAGTTTTACAAGCAACATGGCAAGGGCTGTATGTGTGCTCCTTGTTGATGTAGAACGCAACGAGGAGAGCGATTCATGTACATCATTGAACTGATCCTTTGTGATGCCTGTCAGTCTGACATAGTCTTCACCTTTCATTTCATCAGCGTTGTCAAAATTCAGTGCATTAGATTTCCTGTTTGCCGTTTCGAAATAACATAATTGAAGATCACACTACAGAATTTGCAAGGGTGCTGTTTGCTAATTCACAGACAGATGTTGCTATTGCTGTTGCTGATGGTGAAGCGGTGACTTTTCATTCCAAGGGCGTTCTTATTCTGTCCATAAAGGTCGCCCATTGCTTAAACCGATGATGCTTGTAGCAAATGGCGGCTACATACTTACAGTGCTTGGACCTTACCTGGCTGATGGTAAAAACTCAGATGCCAAGATAACAGAGCATATGCTGAAGAGCAACAGTGAGGATAATAGAAACTGGTTCAATGAAGGGTTTGTTTTCATTGTTGATAGGGGGTTTAGGGATGTAACAGACTTAATGATTGTTTTTGTTTGTTTGTTTGATTTGAGGTTTAACGTCCCCGTCAACACTGTAAAGGTCATTTTAAGGACGTTGCTTCCAATTTTGTGGGACTTTCACCCGACATTGAGATGAAATGACATCTCAAGCCCTGTCGCCCAATGAAACCAATAGGGTTTATTAGCATGGACGGTCCGCCTCGCACCGCGGTTCCAGGACAGGCGTAGATTCTCTAAGCGGTTTACCAGTACTAGTGTGCGGGCCGGATTCAGCTCTGCATGGAAGTATCGTGCAGCCCATATATTTCTTCAAGCCCCTCTGGGCGGGGGCGGAATTAATGATTGTGGGATCAATACTGAAATGCCTCATTTCTTGAAGAAAAAAGAGAAACAGCATAGCACTGAGGAAGCTTGTTACCAAAGTGAGATGGGTTGTTGAGTCAGCATATGGGCGTATAAAGCAATGGAAAGCTTTAAGTAATATGCTTCCCAACTCTCAAATCCCGTTTGCTGGCGATTATGTGCGAATTGTTTGCTCCCTATGCAACGCTTTCAGGCCACCCTTGGTGACTAGTTTGGAATCAGATGGTGTCATGGCCAAACGAATGATGGCCTTAGCAAAGTCACCCAATAAACTTCAACAAAATGTGACTGACAATTAGTGGGACAAACGGCGCACTTTGTGGAAAAGTATGGATGCATCTGAAATGCCAGATTTCTCCGAACTGAACGAAGCAGAATTAAGAGACCTGACAATGACAATGGGAGGTTATCAGATTCGCCAGGCCAAATCCTACACGAAAGAACACCAAACAGATGACGCCAAATATGAAATCCTTATAAACAAAGAGCAAGAAGGTGTCCTCAAGTCCCTATTACGTTCAAGGCATACCAGTAGTAAGACCTATAATTTATGGATTGACTACAGCACAGGCTTATCACCTATCGTCGGTTGGTTTTGCACATGGAAATCAGGGGCTAGAGTAGTGGGCTGCTGTGCCCATATTGCATCAGTCTTATGGTATTTGGAGTTTGAGCGACACCAGCCAGCAACAAAAGGGCCTGAGATACATAATAAATACATGGATTTTCTTACAGATACTGCAGCTGAAGTTTGGAATACCAACAGCGACTCCTCAGAAGAAAGTGATACTAAATGAGATGAGCAAATGTGTCTCAATTATATCCAGTTCTTAAAAGCCCTAAAAGTAATTTTGACCCTAACTGATACCAATTTAGTCTCTGCTACAATAGTTAAACACTTTTACACGATAAATACATTAGAATTTAACTCCTGTAAGCATATCTCGCCAGTAAACTAATAGCAAAAAGGCAAAACAAAGTTTTGAAAATTTCATCGCATTTTACTACAATTTTCTCTTTTCAAGGGCACATAACTCATGTCACAGACCATTTATAAAAAAATCCTTACAATTCTGCAATGGCCAATCATTGATAAGTATTTTCTAGAAAAGAGGTAAGAATGTGTTGCTTAATAGAGAAATATTCAACTTTTTGGCAAAGTTGGTAGATGAAAAATTAATGAAAATCCGCAAAGTGCAAATAAATTATTATATTTTAGCAAAGTTCAATAAAATATACAATCACCCTATTTCACATTAATATGTACCCACAGTCTATGCATTGCATGGCAAAAAGTTTTGTCAGTGTGCTATTTTAATATAGTCAATTGCTGATTAATTGTCCTTGGTAGAACTGATATGGAATTACCCCACCCACTTTTGATAAACCCTTATCACAAAACTAGAGTTCTGTTTGATTCAAACTTACCTGGGATGAATGTCCCCTCTGTGTGGCTATATTTTCCCAAAATATTATTGAAAAATTCAGGTACCAGGAAAACCCCCTTATGGAGACTTGTCCTTTATATTAGACCGACTTCAATGATAAACAGAAAGTTTTAGGTACCTAGCAAGTCCCTGAATAAATTTTCTTACCTAGAAACTATAATCACTTATTTTTTGTGTCTGAAATTTGAGTTTATTAACGTCACAACTTTCGCCTCATTAATATTCATGAACTCATTATCATAAACCAACGAAAGAAGGAAAGTAAAATGATTGACAGGTAATTAAGGGAAGCAACTACGCGTAACTGGCATTTTCTACAGTTTAATACATGTGCGTCGGCATACATTTGATATCTCCCGATTCCATTGGGATAACAGGATTTCGAACCCTATCTCCCGGTCTTCCGCCTGACTGCCCCAATCTCCTGACAAGACAATTTTCCTTTAGAAATATTTTGCCGCCCGACCATTCTAGTATTTACCGCAGTAAAATCCCTACACCTGTATTGCACTGCTGACACATATAAACATTATCGGACAGTTAATAAGGCGATTAACTCTGTGGATGTTATTTTGCTGCATTGGACATTTATGGAAAAATATAATAACAATAATAATAAAAAAAAAACGTAAGGCATCATCAACTTATTTTCTTATGCAAACGGAGTGAAACTTTTGCCTCATTAATATTTATGAACTCATTATCATAAACCAATGAAAATTTGCGCATGCTTATTATGTTCCGGGGCACCTTCCAGGGAATGTATCCATTGAAAACGCATGGGAATTAACCCAATTATGATAAAAACCTTTAGGCTTGAATTATAACTGTTCTTCACGATCTTTTGCTTTCTTTTACCGATGTTTATTATTATTTATTTGGAATCATGCTCCCTCTCATCACTTCACAGACCCATTGTTATGCAACAATTATACACATGTACTTACCGCATGTGATTTTCCCTCCGTTCTTTGCCGAAAATTTCAAGGGTGTCCGAGATCTCGACTATTAGACGGGTGTAAAAATTCGGGGGTATTCTGGCGGTAAAAAAACCCGTCTTATAGCCGGATCATTACGGTACTCCTTATTATCTGTGTTATTCCCCCAAAGATAGCCAAAACTTCTCACATATATCTAACTTACTTGTCAACACAAACAACATCTTTGTTTTTTGTATATGCTTTGGCCATTCTTAAGGCGAGATCATTTGCTTCTGACCTGTAAAATCAAAAGAAAAACAAGAGGACCATGATGGTCCTAAATTGCTCACCTGAGCTTACAGTTTCAAAGTTTCACACAATTACAGTGGTACTTCCTTGATGGTCACCTTTGATTAGTGGTCAGCTCCATTTTATTATCTCCCTCAAGCCCCAGGTATTTTCCTATGTATTTTACTTCTGAGCAATATCCATGACAAATGGAAAGTCCCAAGACCGAGGTCATTTTTTTCTTTGAAATTGGTCACAGGTCAAGGTCAAGATCACAAGTAAATTCTGTACGATTGGAAAGCTCTTGTCACTAGGAACCTACATTCAAAATATGAAGGCTCTATCTCAACAGTTCTAAAGATAAAGTAGGTCATAGGTCAAAATTTTTGTATGAGTGGGAAGCCCTTGTCACAAGGAATCTACATGCAAAATATGAAGGCTCTATCTTAAATGGTTCAAATGTGTTATGAAAAAGAGGCAACAGGTCAAGGTCACAGGTCAATAATTTTGTGTAAGTGGGAAGCCCTTGTCACAAGAAGCCTACATGCCAAATATAAAGGCTCTATCTCAAACAGTTCCAAAGTTATGATTAAGCCGGTAACAGGTCAAGATCAAGGTCACAGGTCAAAATTTTGTATGCGTGGGAAGCCCTTGTCACAAGGAATATACACATCAAATATGAATGCTCTACCCCAAATGGTTCAAAAGTTATGACCAATGTTATTTTTTTCTTTAATGCAGGATACAGGTCAAGGTCACAGGTCAATTTCTTTTTAAAGAGCTGGAAGCCCATGACAAAAGCAACCTTTATGCCACATATGAAGTCTCTATCTCAAATGGTTCAAAAGTTACCACTTATGTTATTTTTTTCTTAAAAGTAGGTCACAGATCAAGGGACATAAAAAGGTTGCCAATCTGTTCATAAAATACCTGACCTGACCAAGATATTTTTTTTTTTTTTTTGGTTTTGGTTTTACAACCCTTTCAAGATTATTTCACTCATATCGTTAATCAGAGGTGGGCAAAAAATGGAGTACCCAGAGAAAAACCACCTGGCCTTCCGTTGCAGAACTTGGCGCCGCACATATGCCTCGAGCCAGGCTGGAAACACTGTGGTGTCGTGAGAAACCTAATGATTAAGAATCAGGGTCCTTACCCATTAGACCACAGAGGCGCGTTCTGACCAAGATATATTGCCAAGATGATCATTATAGGTAGTTTTGATAGTGATCAGAACAAAACTTTGGCCTGTAGAGTATTCACAAGTTTTTTCTCTGACGACCTACTGACCTAGTTTTTGACTCTATATGACTCATATTCAAGCTTAATCGACATACTGTCAAGATGATCATTCCCAGCAAGTCTGGTGATTATTGGACCAAAACTGTGGCCTCTAAAGTGTTTGCAAGGTTTTTCTAAGATACAACCCACTGACCTACTTTTTGACCCAACATGACCCATATTCGGACTTGAACGAGATATTGTGAAGGGGATCATTCTCAGCAAATTTGATGATGATTGGTCAAAACTGGCCTCTAGAGTGCTCAGAAGGTTTTTTCTATGATTTGACCTACTGACTTACCTTTTGATTGACATGACCCATATTCCAACTTGACTGAGATATTGTCAAAATTATCATTCTGAGCAAATTTAATAATGATTGGACCAAAAATGTGGATTTTAGAGTTTTCACAAGGTTTTTCTATGATTTAACCAACTGACTTCCTTTCTGACCTGACATAACCCGTATCTGAACTTGACTGAGATAGTCATTCTGAGCAAGTTTTATGATGATTGGACCAAAACTGTGGCCTCTAGAGTGCTCAAGATTGTGGCCACGTAAAATCGATTTAAGCCCCCAGTGGAATTCGTTTCCACTGACTGTTCCAAGGCGGTTCTTCTGTCGCGGTTTATTTTTGTTATTGTTTGTCTTTGGGTGTTTGTGACACTTATATTATTTTATTTTGGATAGCCTACTGGCCATTTTGTGGGAAAGTAACTGTCCTTTTGGCTTTCCGCTATTGATGTTTCCATTAGGTCTGTTGTTTCATATTTGTGTTTCTTTCCCTTTGGTGTCTCTGATGGGAGCTGTGGGTTGATTGTATCGATTCCTGATCATTGCCTCCACTTCTATTTTCTATGATTTGATCTACTGACATTTTGACCCAACTTGCCCAACATTTAAACTTGGTCAAGATATTGTCAAGATGATCATTCTGAGCAAGCTTGATGATGACTGGACCAAACTTGTGGCCTCTAGCATGCACACAATAATAACAAGCATTTTCCCATTTTAAGTCTATGGGACCTTGTGGTTGCCATACCAACCACATTTTTTATTTGATTTCGATAAAAAGCTTATGTCATCAATCCCCCATCATAGAGATATAACCTGTGAAAGGTGGTGGCAGACGGATGGATGGACAACAGATGGACGACGGATTGTAGACTATACTATAAGCTTCCCTGAAGCCTTCAGCACAGGTGAGCCAAAAATCAGCTTCATAAGCCTCAACAATCATGCTTAACTTTTGTCTGAAGGCAATCTGATCAGGATCTACACTGTTTGACATTCACTTTGTAAAGTTGCAGATATAAACTGCAACAAGTACAGTTGACACTCATTATCTCGACCTCGCCTATCTCGATTATATCACTTATGTTGAACAAATTTCTAAATCCTGTATATTTCCCCTACATGTATATATTTATTGTATATCAACTTCGCATGTGTCGAACTACTTTTAAGTCAACACTTCGGCTATCTCGCCCATCATTTTCAGTCCCTGAATATATTTTTCACTGTTTGCCGCCGGTCTTTCATTTGAAGAAAATAATAGTAGGTAGACCTTTACAATTTGTCCAGGTGCGTTCGCAAATCAAATTTGCACAAACAATACCTTTACTGCTATTATGAAAATCAAATGTGTGTAATAAAGACTGACACACGGTGCTCAACCTTTGATCTCAACACCCTCTCGTTTCAATGATTTCCAAGATTTCTGTGATAAATGGTGGCTCTGATTTGTATTAATGTACGATTAGGTATGACAAGGCCCTTTAATTGGTTGTTTTACATACTCGTCATTAGTGTCAAAATTGAGTACTGTCTAAATCAATACGAGGGACTACCGTATGACATATGGCATTTACTGCTCACCGAGGTGATATAAGCATTGCATTCACAAGCGGGGATCCAGTCCATTTAAGTACATATCTACTTTTAGCTTATTTGGATACCCAGATATGCAGGAATTTAAAAGACAACAAAACAGGTAAGAAATCTTTTATAATCGCTATACTTCGACAAGCTCCATTACTTTCATAACAACTCAATAAGCTGTGCACTCTAGAATAACCAAGAATACCAAGCATATCACGGTAAATAATTGGCTCCGACATGCATGTGATGGCTCACTTTGGTTATCTCATACTACGGATAACTCAAACTTTTTTATCCCGTCCCGTGAGGTTCGTGATAATGAGCATCAGCTGTAATTTGATTGGTTACAAAAGCCACGCCTGATCAGGATCTACACTACTTGACATTCACTTTGTGAAAACATGTATGTTGGTATAAACTGCCACAAGTAATCTGATTGGTTAAAAGTCAGAAATGGGCATGGTTTAATAAATTTATTCAGCAGAATAAGAGTGTGGTGGACAGATACACCTGCCATATTGTCTGATACACAACAACCTCATTATAACAGGTTTTTTATAACACGATTTTGGATATAACACGGTTTTAAGATGGATCCCCAAAATGAATACATTATATAGAAAAATGACCATTTGTTTGGATAAAACACGGTTGTTTAACTAACAGCGTTTCTGCTTTGGACCCCATAAATAGCGTTATAAAGAGGTTTTACGAGGGTAGGCTGAAAAGTTCTGAGCCTGACCAAGATCCATGGTCTGTCCATGCTGAAAGTGCCTTATTTTTCAACATAGTCTCCCTTCCTGTCCACACACTTCCTCCAGCGATGCTGGAGTCCTTGGATCCCAGTGGTATAGAAGGTCTCATCTTGGTCCCTGAAAAACTCCTCCACAGCAGCTATCACCTCCTCGTCTGACCAATAATGCTGCCCAGCCAAGTGCTTTTTCATGTTTGGAAACAGGAAATAATATGATGGAGCTAGATCAGGTGAATACGGAGGGTGATTGACAAGTGTGAAGCCACAGTCATGCACAGCAGCCATTGCGACAACCGATTTATGAGCAGGCGCATTGTCCTGATGGAACAAGACCCCTTTTGTCAATTTTCCGGGTCGTTTAGCCTTTAAGTTAATTGCTTTTCGCAATTGTTTTAGCAGATCTGCATAATAATCCCCATTAATTGTTCTGCCCTTTTGAAGGTAATCTATTAATATTATACCTTTGGCATCCAAGAACACTCATGCCATCACCTTCCCTGCAGAGGAGACGACCTTTGCCGTCTTTGGAGGGGGTGAGCCAGGGAGCTTCCATTGCATGGATTATCTTTTGGTCTCTGGCTCAAAGTGATGAACCCAACACTCATCCTAAGTGACAAAACAGTCAAGAAAACCATCTTGGTCAGCTTCAAAAATAGCCAAATTGGCTTGTGACAGGTTCAGTCTGGTCAACTTTTGGTCAGGCGTCAAAAGCCGTGGCAACCATCTGGCGGAAACCTTTTACATTCCTAATTCACTGTGCAGAATGTTCTCTACTCGTTCACGGGAGATGTCAACAGTGTTAGCTAACTGATTCACAGTTAAACGCCTGTCATCCATCACGGCCCTGTGCACTTGGCTGATGGTTTCCTCAGTTGTTGCCATTGTGTGTCATCCACACCGGTCATCATCTTCAAGGCTGTTCTTGCCCATCTTAAAATTTGCTGCCCACCTTTTCACGGTTGCATACAAAGGAGCATCATCCCCTCCACATTTGGCCTCGGGCTAATTCACAACAGCTTGAGGCAATAATTTTGATAAATGTTCAAACAATCATCAAATAACTGAAAAACCCTTTTTGTACCAAATGGAATCTTCCACCTTATATATAGCAGGAGTTCATTTCAAAATTTAGGGTTATCAGGTTGTGCTTTCATCAAAATTTATTTGGAAAATGACTGAACTTTTAGCAAACAATGGAGGCCCTGATCAGACGCCACATTCTGCAGCGTCTGGTCTGGGCCTGAACTGTTTGCCAGGGTACCAGTTTGGGGTTTCTGGTAATAAATGGGATAAAATAACAAAATATGTTTTCGTTATGTCAGGTGGTGCAACTAATATACTATACTCACCCTGAGTTAAGGAAGTAACACACACAGAGATTTTCAGGCAGTGTTTCAATGAGTCTCTTAGCATATTCTACTTGACACTCGCTCAAGAAACCAAAACATGTGACTAGTTTTGACATCTGCTCTTGGCCTGTGCTGACAACATGGGGATGGCAGTGTCCAACTGAAATACAGTAAATTTACAGAGGAACTACAATTACTCAAATTTGATGGTCACTGATGAAGCCTGATTGGCTGAGACTAGCTGGTCAAACCCAGAAAAATGTTATGCACTCCTCAGTTTACAATTCTATGTTATAGTCCCCTTGATGCCAAAGGATAACCTTTTTTTTATAGAACAAGACTGTTTTGCTTCCATGGCCAAGTCAAGCCCTTTACCGAGTGCCTACGAATTCTTCCAATACCCCTCGACAAGAAAATGTGAAATACAGGGAAATTTCGCTATTAAGGCCACCTAAAATTAAGTCTTTCTGATTTCAAAAGCTTATTTGGTAGGCTGGAGTTATTCTTCCTAGGTATTTCCTGCATACAGTGTCCTCTGGTTAGAGACCACCTTTGGGACTGTTCAAAAGTGGTCTTTTAAGACCACTTTTGAACAGTCTCAAAGGTGGTCTTAATATAGGAATTTTACTGTATATCTTTGGGGGAGGTCTTCTTTCATCTTTTAATTGTATATTGTTTTTACTCATTAGGATAAATTAAAGTGATTCTTATGAGTACACACAACATACTTTATTTCCATTATACTAAATTACATGTATACCCATTATACATCCAAACCTGGTACTAGGAGCAACCCTCAGTGGCCCAAACTGCCTGTCTCGAACAAATTTTCATGGTCTCAAAGGCATTCAAGCAGGGCTGGAAAATTCCCCTCATCCACAAACCACGATGAGCAAAGATTTTGTCTGGTCTCAACATAATTAACAAACCTGCACTCTACATGCCCTTGCTCATGCAGGACACGTGAAATTTTGAACAATTTTTGCGCCCTGGTTCAAATCATGGGAGTTAGAATGTATATACAGTCAAACTTTAATTGCTCAAACACCTTTGGAATCATAGCAACAGATAATAAGTGTTTCATGATAATTGAAGGATAGTTCTTGTCAATTCTCCATAAAAGCCTATGTTGTGGGTATTCATTAGAAATGCCTCGCCGAGGCATTTCTAATGAGTACCCACAACATAGTTTTCAGAAAATACTTACTTTATATGTTGCTATGTTTGAAAATTTGCTCAAGACAGGGGTAGTTTGATCATATGATAACTCAAGGTCAGTAAGGACAATAGGGATACCTTTTTTGATTTCTTTAACCCTTCTCTTGCTGAATATTAATTTTAGCCACACCCATCTCTGACTTTGAACCAATCTGATTACTTGATGTAATTTATTCCTACAAATTCATAAACTAAATGTCAAACAGTGTAGATCCTGATCAGATGGCTTCTTCAGAAGCAATCTGATCTGGATCTGTGTGTGTGTGAATTCGGGTTTAATGTCGCTTTCAACAATTTTTCAGTCATATCACGAGGGTGTCTGGTTGCGACAGGGAGCTCAATGCTCACGTTTATAGTGCTGCCTCACTGAAGTATCATGTCCCAGACACATTACATGATACCACACCCAGTCACATTATCCTGACACTGGATCGACCAGTCCTAGCTCTACCCCGTAAATCTGAGTGCCAAACGAGGAGCAGCTAGTACCATTTTTAACGACTTTGGTATGTCGCGGCCCGGGATCGAACCCGAGACCTCCCGTTCCCCGGAGCGGACACTCTACCAACTGAGCTATCGGGGCCGGTCTGATCTGGATCTACACTGTTTGCAAAGATAGGGGTTGTCGTGAACAGCAAGAGAAGGGTTAATTTATAAAATCAATGTTTGTTGTGTGTAGACATTAAAATCCCCACATCCAGGCAATTCTACTGACTCCATACTACATACTTTTTCAATATAAAATGGGCTGGAGCATGGCATTTCCTACAATTTGCATTGTGCACCCAGGGAAGACTTAGATCAGGCTTCACATCCATCCAGTCTGATCAGTCTTCTTTGAGAACTACTAGGATAGCTAAGGGCCCAATGCTCCTTCATGCATCAAGAGAAGTCTCTATTTAGACTATATGGATGTGCAAACAGATCTGATTCTTGGCTGGTCGCACATGTTATTCGTAAGAAATGCTGTGCCCCAGCCCATATACATGTAAGAAATTCTCCTGAAATTATACTAAGCATATTAATATCTTCAGTCCTGGGAAATTTTCTGGGGACTGCTGAAGAACCAGTTCAAAACAGCCATGGTAAATGGGACATCAGTATTCGAGCCATCAATGTATCGCTGTTTAAATTATGAAATTTTATGAGCTTTTGTTTCAAATGGTAATCAGAAAATTTACTACTAGTACACTATAGTGTCGTTATAACGCTGTTGTCCGTTTCCATTAACGACGACCGTGATATATGCAATCCTGCGTTATATGGACCTCGCCAGCCCGACAACCCCACACCCACAATTTTGTATATGTGTCAAATTAGAAACCTCAGTGGTGTAGTGGTTTAGCTACTTACCTCGTGGGTTTGATTCCTGGTTTCTACAGACTTGAATTTGAGTGGAAGAAATTAATTAATACATTCTTCTTTTAACAACAGACCCCTTTTTCAGATGGGAAAATGCCAACAGATAAGGTGGGTATGTTGTGATAACTGAAGGATAAAATTTGCAAAACTGGCAAAGCACATGCCAGAAGTATCCCTTCTCAGCATTAACACTTATCCTGTTGTTCATCACAATCCCTACCTGTGCAAACAGTTTAGATCCAGATCAGATGGCCTCTGACGAAGCCCTCTGATCGGGATCTACACTATATGTCATGCAGGTTGTGAATCTGAAAGAAAACATTATACATTTACATATATCATGTTATACATGTACATATATTATGTAATACATGTACATATATCATGTTATACATGTACATATATCATGTTATACATGTACATATATCATGTTATACATATACATATATCATGTAATTGGATGGCTTATAGTCAGAAATGGGTGTTGCTAAATTAAACTAGAGCAAGTCAATGGCATGCCATAGCATACATGTATCCCCCGCACTTGAAAATCATATCATAATAAATGGACCCAAAATACTTCTTTTTGACCTCTGGTGACCCCAAGACGTGTCCTGGACAAAATGTTTGCACCAATATATTCTAATCTGCATTACCTTTGATTTGATATGCAACATGACTATGTTTCTACAAATTAAATTTTTGACCCCTTGGATTGGCCCATACCCTAGCGCGGGAGTAACATCAACATTCTGAATATGTCCCTCAAGTCCTCTTCCATAGGGCCAACATCTATGACAGTTTCAAGATTCTAGCTCAAAAAACTTAGGAGTAGTTGTGTGATAATCGAACTAAAGGATTTTTGACCTCTGGTGACCCCTAGACAGTCACATCAAAATTCTGAATGTATTCCTCCAGTCCACATCCACAGGGCAAATAACTGTGACAGTTTCAAGATTGCAGCTCAAAAAGCCAAAAAGGAGTTGTGTGACAATGGAAAAAGTACCCCAAATCCTACTTTTTGACCTCTGGTGACCCCCAGATATGCACCCGGAGCAAAACATTTTGCACCGCCATATTCTCATCTTCATTACTTGTGATTTGATATGCAACATGATTATGTTTAAACAAAATGAATTTTGACCCCCCGGTCAGTGTTGGGCCCAAGGGTCACATCAAAATTCTGGGAACACTTCCAGTATAGCGGTCCCCAGGAAATGCCTGTAGAATAAGAATCAAGGCGCGCGTAGCGCACGTTGCTATGCTAGGTGCACTCCCTATATATAGAGTCGCGCGATAGCGCCACGATCTCGTTAAATAGGCAACAAAATGAAAAAATAACCCCAAAATCGTGTTTGTCGTGAAATTTTATGTTAATACCTTCGGTATTTTAATACCGAAAGGTATTAATTGATACTGCGGTTAAACTTCAAAAGGATGGCTGATTTGTTTTGATTTAATAGCTGATTGGATTATGTGACATAAGTGACGTAACCGGAAGCACGCGCACAGTTTCCAATGTAAATAAAGAGCTGTCAGATTGACGCGAATCTTGTTTACCTATAAAATTACAAAATCGGCTGTTTAAATGCCTCTAAGGCTGCGAGATTTGTTTAAAGTTACAGAAAATATAGATAGACTTATACAATGGCTATTTCAGTTGGGTCTGGTTCTTGAATTAGGTGGTGTTTCTTGTGAATTCTGTGGTAAAGGACGCTTTGGGCTGCGGAAAGACTTGTCATTTAGCACAGACCAATGTTGCTGGCGTTGCTCAAATAAAGATTGTGGTAAAAAGGTATCAATAAGGCACGGATCCTGGTTTTCCAATAGTAATCTGCCCCTTGCAACTATCGTCCTTCTGACATATTTCTGGGTATACAGAGTTGAACAAACGTTTGTGGAGCATGAGTTAGAAATTTCGCATACAACAATCGTCGACTGGTTTAATTTTTCACGAGAAGTCTGCATTTGTATATTGGAAAATTCTAGCAAAAAGATAGGAGGGCCTGGTAAAATAGTAGAAATCGACGAGTCCAAGTTTTGAAAAAGAAAATATCATAAAGGAAGAAGAGTGGATGGAGTCTGGGTTTTCGGGGGCATAGAAAGAGATAGTAAAGAGTGTTGTTTCAAGTGTGTAGCAGACAGAACTGCTGATACATTGATAGGTATAATCAAAGAGTTTATTTTGCCAGGCACTACAGTAATTTCAGACTGCTGGAAAGCGTATAGCTCACTGAATAATGAAGGATTTTCCCACCTAACAGTCAACCACTCTGTAAACTTCGTCGATCCCGAAACAGGTGCACATACTAATACTATAGAGAGTACCTGGAGGGCTTTGAAGAAATCTTTACCTAAACATGGGACTACAAAGAATTTATACGACACATATTTTGCTCAGTACTGTGTGAGGAAACAGTTCTTAACTGAGCAAGAAGATCCCTTCCTTGAATTTCTCAAGCTCGTCAAGACTGTTTACCAGCCCAAATTTGAAACAACAGAAGAGGACAAAGAGGCATATCGGAAGAGGAAAGCAGCGAAACTACCCCCAGAAAAGACAACGAAAGTAGCAAGAGTTCCCCTCTCCAACATTGTCAACTTAAATGTGTCATCATCCAGCCTCGACGATTTTCAGATGTAAAACAGGTAAGACCGTTCGATCTGATATAGTTAATGTGTTCTTTTCTTTATATTTTGTACATTGCTTGATGGGGGCTGCCGCCCCCACACCCCCGCTACACAACTCAATCGCCATTGGGCTCTTTGATTTAAGTTAAAAACCGTTAATATATTGTTGCTTAAACAGCCCACTTCGCCGGTTAAAAACAAAATGGCGGCCGCCATAATTTGTTTATCAGTGCGTAGCAACGTCAAGCATGCGCAGTGAACACTGCGCAGTAGAAGATGCGCAAAGAACTGGGGACCGCTAAAGTGGAATCTACCCAAATTCTGAATATGTTCCTGCAGTCCTCAGCCATAGGGGTTTTGCCTGTGAAAGTTTTGAGATTCTAGAGTAAATGGTCTAGGAGCAATGGTGGGACATTATAGATGGACAGACAGACAGGTGGTTATACATGATCCCCGCTTTTTCTTCGAAAACGTAGGAACAGTTATTCAGCAGGATAAAGGTTAAGGCAGTATTTACATCGAGGTCCAGGTTGACATGGGTAATAGAGTGTACAAGCCATTAAATGTGAAAACCTGCTTCTGCGATTTGTGAACAACAAATGTACAGATCAGCCTGTGCATCTGTGCAGTCTGATCACCACCGTAAGTGTTCACTACCTGGGCAGAACAAAACCTCTAGTTCCATTGAGATTTGAAGGCACTTGCTAGTCTGTATAGCTGAGCCAGTTGTTATAGTGTCATATCTGGTTATTGCACATGTTGGGACTCAAAATAAGTCATTAACCCTTATCTTGCTGAATATTCATTTAAGCCACACCCATTTCTGTTTGTCAACCAATCAAAGTTCTTGGTGTAATGTATTGCTACAAATTCATAAATTGAATGCCAAACAGTGTAGATCCTGATCAGATGGCTTCTGCAGAAGCCATCTGATCTGGATCTACACTGTTTGCAAATATAGGGGTTGTCATGAACAGCAAGATAAGGGTTAAAATAAGATATGAGAACTATACATGTACCTTCAAGTGATAACATGTACCAATCACTACCAGACCATTTTCATTCCAATGTATTATGCATAACAGCAATATAAGCTTAGCAGTATTATTAAGTTTGTGTAGATTACCAATCAACTTGGCCTTTTTCCCAGCAAAATCTTTTGTAATAAAATAACACAGTTGTTGAAATTTAACATCTCAACAACTTTGTCATAAAGATTTGTTTTTGTTTGTTTTGAGGTTTAACATCCTTGTCTACACTATTTAGGTCATTTTGGAGACGTTGCTTCCAATTTTGAGGGACTTTTACCCAACAATGAGATGAAATGACATCTCAATCCCAGCCGCCCAATGAAACCAATAGGGTTAATATGCATGGAAGGGCCGACTCACACCACTTTGCCTGGGACGGCTTAGACCTTCTAAGCGGTTTACCAGTACTCATGTGCGAGGGGTTTCAGCTCTGCGCGGATGCATCATGCAGCCCATCTTTTTCTTCAAGCCCTAATGGGTGGGGGCCAGTTGTCATAAAAAGGTGAAATGTATTTCATATTAGACCATTCTATTGATTTAAGCACTTGTACCAGCTAACTGGTTTGAACTGAGCTTAGACACAGCTTTAGTAACTAGAAATGCATCCATAGGACACGGATGCCCCCGCCTGAAAATATGTCCATGTTTGTATACATCCATAGACAAGTTATTGACCGTGTTTAAGTTTTGGACCCTTTTTTCATATTTGACCTCTAAGTATGACCTTGACCTTGGAGGTAAGGATCTTAGTTTTGTGTGAGGTAGATTGTCTCATGATGATCAACATTTCTACCAAGTAATTCCAAAATCCATCCAGAGATAAGAAAGTTATTGACTGCGTTTAAGTTTTGGACCATTTTTTTACCATTGACCTCTAAGTATGACCTTGACCTTGGAGGTACAGATCTGGGTTTGCATGTGACACATCGCCTCATAATGGTTAACATTTCTTCAAAGTAAACTCCCGGCAGATTGGTGCAGAGCAAATGTGACACCCATCTTTAAACAAGAGGGCCCAGAGGGCCCTGGTTCGCTCACCTGATCCAATGTATAACAAGTGGGCCCCGGGCAGGGTCAATTTTGGCCCCAGGGCTATAATTTGAACAATCTTGGTAGAGGTCCACAAGATGAAACTTCTTATCGAATATGAAAGTCCTGGGCTTTCTGGTTTCAGAGAAGAAGATTTTAAAGGTTTACCCTGCATATAGAAGTCTATGTAAAACAAGATTTTCCCTATATAAGTCTATGTTAAACCAAAGGGCCCTGGAGCGGGGGCATTTTTGGCCCCAGGGGTATAATTTTAACAATCTTGGTAGAGGTCCACGAGCTGAAGCTTCATAACAAATATCAAAGACCTAAACCTTGTGTTTCAGAAGATGATTTTTAAAGATTTTCCCTATATAAGTCTATGTAAAACCAAAGGGCCACATGGCGGGGACATTTTTGGTCTCGGGGCTATAATTTGAACAATCTTTATAGAGGTCCACTAGCTGAAGCTTCATAACAAATATTGAAGACCTAAGCCTTGTGGTTTCAGAGAAGAAGATTTTTCAAGATTTTCCTTATATAAGTCTATGTAAAACCAAAGGGCCCCGGAGCGGGGGCATTTTTGGCCCCAGGGTTATAATTTGAACAATCTTGGTAGAGGTCCACAAGATGAAGCTTCATACCAAATATCAAAGACCTTGGCCTTGCAGTTTCAGAGAAGAAGATTTTTCAAGATTTTCCCTATATAAGCCTATGTAAAACAAAAGGGCCCTGGTGCGGGGGCATTTTTGGCCCCAGCACTATAATTTGAACAATCTTGGTAGGGGTCCACTAGATGAAGCTTCATACCAAATATCAAAGACCTGGGCCTTGTGGTTTCAGAGAAGAAGATTTTTCAAGATTTTCCCTATATAAGCCCATGTAAAACCAAAGGGCCCAGGTGCGAGGGCATTTTTTATAGCTACAGCACTATAATTTGAACAATCTTGGTAGGGGTCCACTAGATGAAGCTTCATACCAAATATCAAAGACCTGGGCCTTGCGGTTTCAGAGAAGAAGATTTTTCAAGATTTTCCCTATATAAGCCTATGTAAAACAAAAGGGCCCTGGTGCGGGGGGGGGGGCATTTTTGGCCCCAGCACTATAATTTGAACAATCTTGGTAGGGGTCCACTAGATGAAGCTTCATACCAAATATAAAAGACCTGGGCCTTGCGGTTTCAGAGAAGAAGATTTTCAAGATTTTCCCTATATAAGCCCATGTAAAACCAAAGGGCCCCCATGCGGGGACATTTTTAGCTCCAGCGCTATAATTTGAACAATCTTGGTAGGGGTCCACTAGATGAAGCTTCATACCAAATATAAAAGACCTGGGCCTTGCGGTTTCAGAGAAGAAGATTTTCAAGATTTTCCCTATATAAGCCCATGTAAAACCAAAGGGCCCCCATGCGGGGACATTTTTAGCTCCAGCGCTATAATTTGAACAATCTTGGTAGGGGTCCACTAGATAAAGCTTCATACCAAATATCAAAGACCTGGGCCTTGCGGTTTCAGAGAAGAAGATTTTTCAAGATTTTCCTTATATAAGCCCATGTAAACCAAAGGGCCCCCGAGTGGGGGCATTTTTGGCCCCAGCACTAAAATTTGAACAATCTTGGTAGGGGTCAACAAGATGAAGCTTCATACCAAATATCAAAGACCTGGGCCTTGCGGTTTCAGAGAAGAAGATTTTTCAAGATTTTCCCTATATAAGCCCATGTAAAACCAAAGGGCCCCCGTGCGGGGGCATTTTTAGCTCCAGCACTATAATTTGAACAATCTTGGTAGGGGTCCACTAGATGAAGCTTCATACCAAATATCAAAGACCTGGGCCTTGCGGTTTCAGAGAAGAAGATTTTTAAAGATTTTCCCCTATATAAGCCCATGTAAAACCAAAGGGCCCCCGTGCGGGGGCATTTTTGGCCCCAGCACTATAATTTGAACAATCTTGGTAGGGGTCCACTAGATGAAGCTTCATACCAAATATCAAAGACCTGGGCCTTGCGGTTTCAGAGAAGAAGATTTTTTAAGTTTTCGGTGAAAAAAATCTATTTTTGGCTACTGTGACCTATATGTACCACGGACCGGAACCATTTGAACAACTTTGAAAGGGGATCACCTAAGGATCATTCCTGTGAAGTTTGGTCAAAATCCGATCAGTGGTTTAGGAGGAGATGTCGTTTGAAGAAAAGTTTACTGACGCACGCACGCACGGACGCACGCACGAAGGACGACGGACAAAAAGTGATCCCAAAAGCTCACCTTGTCACTACGTGACAGGTGAGCTAAAAAGGTGACAAGTCCTTGGCGGCTAACTACCGGCCTATTTCCCTCACCTGTATTCTGTGCAAGGTCACGGAGCACATTCTAGCTTCCAATATTGTAAGACATCTGGATGGGCAGGGCCTCATGTATGACCTCCAGCACGGCTTTCGAGAGAAGAGGTCATGTGAGACCCAGCTCACAATGTTGGTCGCGGATCTGGCTAGGAGTGCAAGTGTGGGAAAACAGACAGACCTGATTTTACTAGACTTTTCCAAGGTCTTTGACAAGGTTAACCACTCCAAACTTATCTGGAAGCTGCATCAATATGGGATTCGATCTGACGTGCTGAGGTGGATAGGCGCCTTCCTCGGTGACCGTTCGCAGAGGGTTGTTGTTGCAGGGGAGGAATCAGGATCGGTTCCGGTGACCTCGGGTGTACCTCAGGGGTCAGTCCTGGGGCCGATTCTGTTCCTCGTCTATATAAATGACCTGCCTGAACAAATCACATCACAGGTACGACTCTTTGCGGATGACACAGCAATGTATCTCACCGTGGAGGGTGCTGATGACAGCTCAGTACTTCAAAAAGATCTTGACAGACTGTCTGTGTGGGACACCAGGTGGGACATGGAGTTCAACCCTTCAAAGTGCCAAGTGGTACAGGTGGCGGGATCAAGGGAACCAATTAATGCCACCTACAAACTTCATGGCGAAGTCCTGGAGACCGTCAGCTGTGCTAGGTATTTGGGGGTTGATGTATCCAGCAACCTCTCCTGGGGCTCCCACACAGACAGGATTGCCAATACTGCAAATCAGACCCTCAACTTCGTGAAGAGGAACATCAAAACCAAAATGCCAAGAGTGAGAGAGGCTGCCTATAATACCCTGGTCCGGCCACAAGTAGAATATGCTTCGGCCATATGGGACCCCCACCACCTTGACAAGATATACCAGATTGAGAAAGTCCAACGGCGGGCAGCCCGTTGGACTACCTGTAACTTTGACAGATCAGCGAGTGTTTCGGCCATGCTTGAAACTTTAGGTTGGCGCACCCTCGAGCAGAGGCGGGCTGATGCACGCCTCTATCTCTTTTATAAGATTGTGCATAACATGGTCGCTGTGCCGCTCCCAAATTATGTCATACCCAACCCCCGTACGTCCCGTCGCGGCCATTCTTCAACCTTTCGGCAACTCCATACAGGGAAGGATTTTTATAAATACTCATTCTTTCCACTGGCTATTGTCCAGTGGAATGCCCTTCCAGAGTCGGCTGTCAGCTCGCCAAGCCTTGACATATTCAAGGCCGAAATTGGCAAGCTGCATCATGCCAAACCATAGATCCCAAGTATATAGTATGTTTTTAACCTGATTTTAACTATTCTTAACTATTTTAACCTATCATTTTTCATCCCCTCAACTGTCATACTTTATCACTCACTATCATGCTTTTATCTTTTTAGCTTGTCTATTAATATACTTGGATTGTCTGACAGCGCAACATGCCTAGAATGTCCTCGCGGGCGTATGGCATTATGTAAAGAAGAAGAATTTCAAAATCCATC
Organism: Lucinisca nassula; assembly: GCA_963580285.1. Taxonomy (NCBI): domain Eukaryota; kingdom Metazoa; phylum Mollusca; class Bivalvia; order Lucinida; family Lucinidae; genus Lucinisca; species Lucinisca nassula. The sequence goes on along the minus strand of OY757011.1, from coordinate 130,012,164 downwards.
AAGAAATAAGAAAGTTATTGACTGTGTTTAAGTTTCGGACCCTTTTTTTTACCTTTGACCTCTAAGTATGACCTTGACCTTGGAGGTACGGACCTGGGTTTTGCACGTGACACATCGTCTCATGATGGTTAACATTTCTACAAAGTAATTTCAAAATCCATCAAGAAATAAGAAAGTTATTGACTGCGTATAAGTTTCGGACCCTTTTTTACCTTTGACCTCTAAGTATGACCTTGACCTTGCAGGTACGGACCTGGGTATTGTACGTGACACATCATTTCATGATGGTTAACATTTCTGCCGAGCAATTTTAAAATCCATCAAGAAATAAGGAAGTTATTGACTGCGTTTAGGTTTCGGACACACGGACGGATGAACAGACGGATGGACAGAGGGACAGGGGCAACGCTATATGCCCTTTCCACCATTCTTCAAATGGCGGGGCATAAAAAAGAACATGTATGACCAGTAAAGACTCTGATCAGCCTCTACATATACACAGGCTAATCTTAGCCTTTACTGTTCATGAGGTTCCCTCGATGGAATGCTATCAGTGAACTGTGCACAGACTGTGGACACTGTCATCTCATCTTGCAGGCTTTGCTTATTCACCTTATTTGCATTATCTGCTGGTTCCTAGTCTGAAGGTTATCAGTGTTGAAAAAACAGGTAATCAAGGTCAGAGGTGTCTGATTACCTGTTTTTCCATTACTGACAATGTGCAAGCTGGGAGCCAGCAAATAATGCAAATATGGTGAATGCCCCATTCTAACAATCTCACAGTTTGATACACAAACTATGAAACAATGAAAACTGAACTTTAGGTCTCTGCACAGCAAGAGAAAAGAGTATTGCATGTACATGTACTATAGTTACACACAATGATTTTACCGGTATCAGACTCTGAAAGGAATTAATTCACATGAGTATGACACATCAAACCTTTGGCGAGGTCCATTTCCTATTTACATTCATGGGCTATCAGACCTTTTTCATTTGTTGCAAATTTAATAAAAATTCTTACACTTGAAGCAAACAGTACTAATGTAGACACAGATCAAAATGCCACATCCTGTGGCATCTGATATGGACCCACAAAATTTTCCAAAATGTCCAATCGTTGGGGTTATTATTGCAGATACACTGTGGGTTAATGCCACATAAAATCTTCAAGCACATTTGAGTAATCCTCTAGAGAATTGGAGAAAAAAAAAGATAGAAGAGTAGGGGATATTAACCAATCCTGAACCAGAAACCCCAAAACAGGTAGTTGGCAAACAGTGCAGGCCCAGATCAGATGCCGCAGCATGCGGCGTCTGATCAGGGCCTACACTGTTTGCAAAAAGATAAGCCATTTTCCAAACAATTTTTTAAGAAAACTCTAACTGGCACCCCTAAATTTTGAAATGAATTCCTGCTATATATAAGGAGGAGGATTCCATTTGGTACAAAAAGGGTTAAAGAGAAAGAAGCTACAGGTGTATTACAAAGTCTGCCAATGTCCTTTTCTGGGACACTAAGTATACACAAGAATTCTGCCTAAGGCTATGTTGCGCATGTGTGCGCAAAGTCACCCAACCATGATGTGTGTGTGAATTCGGGTTTAACGTCGCTTTCAACAATTTTTCAGTCATATCACGACGGTGTCTGGTTGCGACAGGGAGCTCAATGCTCACGTTTATAGTGCTGCCTCACTGAAGTATCATGTCCCAGACACATTACATGATACCACACCCAGTCACATTATCCTGACACTGGATCGACCAGTCCTAGCTCTACCCCGTAAATCTGAGTGCCAAACGAGGAGCAGCTAGTACCATTTTTAACGACTTTGGTATGTCGCGGCCCGGGGTCGAACCCCAGACCTCCCGTTCCCCGGAGCGGACACTCTACCAACTGAGCTATCGGGGCCGGTCACCCAACCATGATATGTAGGTCAAGGTCAAACATAGATGCTTGCACAAAAGTTTCCATTCTAAAATGCAAGCTTGTACTAAGTATCATTAAGCTCTAATAATTCTTGAGAAATGAACTTAACCATTAGGGTGAACGCTAGGGTGGTCGCAATATTTTACAATGTCTGTGAACTATGAAATGTAGGTCAAGGTCAAATATGGATGCTTGCATTTAAGTTGCCATCCACAGATACAAGTTTGTACCAAATATCATTAATGTAGCTCTTATAGTTCTTGAGAAATAAACTTCACCATTAGGGTGAACGCTAGGGTGGTCGCAATATTTTACCAAGTCAGTGAACCATGAAATATAGGTCAAGGTCAAATATGGATGCTTGCATTTAAGTTACCATACCCAGATACAAGTTTGTACCAAGTATCATTAATAAAGCTCTTATAGTTCTTGAGAAATAAACTTGCCCATAAGGGTGACTGCTAGGGTGGTCGCAATATTTTACAAAGTCAGTCAACCATGAAATGCAGATCAAGGTCAAATATGGATGCTTGCATGTAAGTTGTCATCCCCAGATACAAGTTTGTACCAAGTATCATTAATGAAGCTCTTATAGTTCTTGAGAAATAAACTTGAACCTCAGGGTGAACGCTAGGGTGGTCGCAATATTTTACAAAGTCAGTGAACCATGAAATGCAGATCAAGGTCAAATATGGATGCTTGCATGTAAGTTGTCATCCCCAGATACAAGTTTGTACCAAGTATCATTAATGAAGCTCTTATAGTTCTTGAGAAACAAGCAAATTCCAAAGAGAATTTATGTCCCCCGCCTTATTTTCATTTGTGAGGTTAAAAAATAAGTAAGTTAACCAGGCAACCATTTGGATCACGTAATGCGGAAAGTGAAAAACAATATTTAAAGGATTCTGTAAAAGGCACATGCACATTTTCAGTCCATATCAAAACACCTGTATCAGTGAAGGATCAGTTTTAAACTGTAGGAGGAGTTGCACTCACTATGTACCTACTACATATCCAGTTTCATATTATAGATGGGCAAAAAAAACTCTAGGTTAAAAATGTGAAAAAAGTGAAAAGAATTATTTTAAGATTCTGTAAAAAGCAAATGCATATCTTCAGATCATAATTCAACCAACTTTTAAGTTTTGGAAGGATTGGCATTAAACTGTAGGAGGAGTTACGCTCTTACGCTCACAAGGTACCTACTACATTAAACTCCGTTCAGAAAATCTGAATCATCGATTTTTTCGTTTCTCGTTTTTATTACTTATTTTAGCCCATACATCACTATGGGAAAGTTTTAGACCTGACCCTCCGCCGATTTCTCCAGCAAGTCGTATGCCTCTGTGACAGCCAGGAAAGGCTGTGCTTAGTTGGAGAAAATTGCAAAACAAAGAAATGAGACCACAGACTAAGTCCATTTGACGATGATTGTCAGGTAAAACAATAAATATTCAAATACATGTGACGCACTATATAAATAGATATGGAATTACCACACACCTTGCATTCGAATGGCTAGATTGAGGCTCACTAGGGACGGGAGCCTCTAGCAAGGTCATTATCCTTTATACGTTTTCTTAGTCCTTTTGTCCGCCCGTCCATAGTTCAGCCATTTTAAAACTTCGTTGGCAGACAAGTTCGGACGGGACCTCTAGTGGATGGGGGAACGAATGTTTGCTCCCGTAGCCTGGTTGAAATGACCAAGATGACCGCTACGCATATACGCCCTTGTATGGTAAAACAATTTGAATTTATCTTGCCTGCAACCCAACTGTCAGCAGCATTGGCACTTGGCATGTATGTGCGTGCGTGCGTGCGTACGTGTGTATGTGTTGCGTTCGATCAATAGCGTTTCTATGTTTGGCTGGATTGGAAATTACTTGGCAGAAATATTAATCGTTATAAAATCATGTGTCACGCGCATTCTTCAAAGTAAAGGTCTTTAAAGGTGCATTATTGAGCTACCGGGTCTCAATTTTTTTTTTTCTGGTTTTTATCTTCAATTCATGCTCCTTTGTCATGTGTACACTTTTGGAGCCAATCTCAAACTCGTTTACCTGTCATCATAATTGTTCGCATTTTTGCATAAAATGCATTCATTTGTATTGTTTTAAAGAAAAATACCGGCAATATGTATTTTATTTTTGGAAGCATTTTTTACCGATAGCTCAATAATGCACCTTTCAGGTCAAAGAGAAATAGGAGGGATTTTAGCTCACGAAAGTCCAGGGGAGCTTATAGAATAGGCAGTTGTCCATCGTCGTGGCCCGTCATATGTCTAATGCCTGGTGTTAACACATTTAAACGACATCTTCTCTGAAGCCACATGGCCGATCGGGCCCAAATTTCATCTGTAGCATCCTTGGGCGGGGGGATTGAAAGTTTATGTTTATTTATGAAAATCGGCTCTTTAGTTTGGTTGCTATGGCAACTTAGAGTCTCCATAGACTTATAATTGGTAAAATTGGCGAATGGCATTTACTGTCAAGTCATTGCAGATATTTTGACCAAACTTTTATAGAAATATGTCTTTAGTAAACTTCTTCAGCCATATGCTTTGGGTCCCCAATGTTGTGCCGAGGCCATACCACACCCATCCACTTCATAAAAGGCCATATATCTCAGAAACCATTCAGATCCCCACCCTAAACCATATGTATTCATGTTTATTTATGATAAGACACATTCAGTGACACCAACATGGGACTCCCCCGGGGTGCCCTTTGTCATTCCCTACCCATCAGCTTCATAAAAGCCATATATCTCAGAAACAGGTCAGATCCCCACCCCTAAACCATATATATTCTTGTTCCTTATGATAAGACATATTCAGTGATAGCAACCTAGGTGTCTCAGGTTGTGCAGAGGCCATGCCCCACCCCTCCACTTCACAAAACGCCATATATCTGAGAAACTGTTCAGAGCCCAATACCTCAGCAATATATATCCATGTTCCTTATGATAAGACACATTCATTGTCACCAACCTGGAGGTTCCCAGGGGTGCGCCAAGTCATGCCTCACCCCTCCACTTCATAAAAAAGCATATACCTCAGAAACCGTTCAGATCCCCACCCCTAAACCATATATATTCTTGGTCCTTATGATAAGATACATTCAGTGACTGGGAAAGCCCAAGATTGTTGTCACTGGATGTATGTTATATAAGTGAAAACATTCTTGGGCTTTCCTGGGGTCTGTTGATGCCATGCCCAGCACCTTCACTGCTTAAAAGTTTTTATATCTCAGGAACCGTACAGATCCCCACTCCTATACCATATCTATTCTTGGTCCGTATGATATGACGCATTCAGTGTTAGCAACCAGGGCTCAGTTGGGTCCATGCTCCACCTCCGCCACTTCATAAAATACCTAATATTTCAGATATTAAGTCCTCATGGGTGCTAATTAATGTAGGCTCGTTGGGGAGGCTTTATAATCGGTAGATTAAAATCATATCATCTTAAAATACATGGCTGCCAGTGGGCAGTGCCCAACTGAGCTCTGGTGAGCATAGTGGCACATGGGCCTCTTGATTTCGTGTCCGGAAAAAACTTTCTTATGCCTGGATGGATTGCAAAATAACCTTAATTTTAATCATTATGAAACGATGTGTCACACGAATGACCCAGGTCGGTGCCTCCAAAGTCAGGGTCATACTTAGAAGGCAAAGGTCAAAAAAGTGTCCGATCAATAACTTTTTATGATTAATTTTGGGTTGTCTGTTTAAAATTACATGGTTGAAATGTAAACCATCATAAGACGATGTGTTGCGCGCAAGACTAATGTCGGTACCCATAGGTCAAGGTCATACTTAGAGGTCAAATGTCCGGTCAGTATTTTTTTTATTATTTTGAAAGATGGACTTCATAAATTACTTGGCAGACATGTAACCGTCATAAGACAATGCCTCTCGCGAAAGACCAGACCAAGGTCGGTACCGAAAAATTCAAGGTACTACTCAGAGGTCAAAGGTAAATATGGCTCTTTTGTCGTGTCTGGTCAATAGTTTTTTTTATCTATTTTTATTTTGGATCCGTTTTAAAGTACTTTGCAAAAATGTTAACCATCATGAGACGATGCGTCATGCTCAAAGTCCAGATCGATACCGTCAAGGTCAAGGTCATACTTGGAGGTCAAAGGTCAGAAAAGGTCTTTTTTCTTGTTCTGTCAATAACTTTCTTATTTCTGGGTGGACTTTCAAAAATTACACGACAGAAATGTTAACCATCCTGAGACGAGGTGTTGCGCGCAAGACCCAGGTTGGTCATACGTGGAGGTCAAATTTCGAAAAAAATAGCAGTCTGTTTTCGTATCTGGTCTAATAACCTTCTAATTTCTAGATGGGTTTTGAAATTACTTGGCAGAAATGTAAGCCATAATGATAATATGTCTTTGCAAAACGCAGGGTCAAGGTCATACTTAGAAGTCAAATGTAAAAAAAAAGTCTTTCTTCGTGTCCTTTCAATAACCTTATTATTCCTGTTTACTTGGCAGAAATGTCAACCATCCTCAGACGATTTGTGTCTTACTAAGGCCAGGTGGATGCGACCAGGATCAATGTAATCTTTAGAGGTCAAATATCAAAAAGGGATCTTTTTGAGTGCTGTCAAGAACTTTCGTATTCCTGCATGGATTTTTAAATCACCTGGCCAAAATGTTAATCATTATCAGATGCATAAAACAAGTTTTCCTTCTTTTGGTGGTACCTTTCCCGGGAGACGGCTTGAGGTGGAAGGCCGTTGCCCAACGGTTGTTGACAGATAATGTCGGGGCAGGGGGCGATCTCACTAAGTACATGTAACTGCCCGGCCCGGCGTGGCTTTAACTGCTGACTGGGGTGTAAAACCACAAGACATAACAAGTGGTAGCATTCACTATCTTGACAAATTTATTATCACAGTTTTGTTCACCTTTGTACGTATTCACTAATTAGAGAGAGAGAGAGAGAGAGAGAGAGAGAGAGAGAGAGAGAGAGAGAGAGAGAGAGAGAGAAAGAGATGCATCAAGGGACGAATATACAGGGTTCGCAAAAATGCTTTGCGTGTGCTATTTATTCCAAGGCCGAAATAAGACACATTGTAAATAATTGTCACCTCTTTGAATCTGAGAAGAACTTTGCACTTGTGTATACATAGGTCTATTGATAGAATTGCTAAAGCCCATACGCCAGTCTGTGACAGTCCTATAAGTTTAAACTATAAAATGACGGCCCCCGCCAATAGGGGCTTGAAGAAATATATGGGCTGCATAATGCTTCCACGCAGAGCTGAATCCGGCCCACACACTAGTACTGGTAAACCGCTTAGAGGATCTAAGCCTGTCCAGGAACCGCGGTGCGAGGCGGACCGTCCATGCTAATAAACCCTATTGGTTTCATTGGGCAACAGGGCTTGAGATGTCATTTCATTTCAATGTCGGGTAAAAGTCCCACAAAATTGGAAGCAACGTCTCCAAACTGACCTTTACAGTGTTGACGGGGACGTTAAACCTCAAATCAAACAAAATGCTGTCAACAGTGGTAAAAATGAATTATACCGATATCAGACGTGGTGTCACAGCTAGTGATTTTCCATGAAGTGATCGTGCAAATAAAACATAGACACCCTTGTAATTTACAAGGGCAGTGACCACTTCTATATATGGTTTAAATGGGTGTGCCGCACCTGTCAGAATGCCTTAGTCTGTGAAAGAAAATTTAGATTTTGCAATTTTCTCCAAATAATCACAGTCTTTCCTGACTGTCGCAGAGGCATACGACTTGCTGGAGAAATCGGCAGAGGGTCAGGTCTAAAACTTTCCCATTATGATGTTTGGGCTAAAATGAGTATTAAAAGCGAGAAACGAAAAAATTGATGATTCAGATTTTCTGAACGGAGTTTATACTCTTTCATAGAATTGATGCATGAAAAAAGTCTAAGTTAAAAATGTGAAAAAAATTAATTAAAGAATTCTGAAAAAAAGCATATGCACAACTTCAAACCATGATAAAGACACCTGTAAAATTTCAGAAAGATTGGTATAAAACTGTAGAAGTTGCGCTCACAAGGTACCTACTACATTATACTCTTTCATAGAATTGATGCATGAAAAAAGTCTAAGTTAAAAATGTGAAACAAGAGGGCCATGATGGCCCTGGATCGCTCACCTGATCCATAGTGTAACAAGTGGGCCCCAGAGAGGGCCATTATTGGCCCCAGGGTTTTAATGTGCATAATGTTGAGGGAGGTCTTAAAGGTGAAGCTTCATACCAAACATCAACAAAGGCTATAATTAGAACAATCTTGGCAAAGGTCCACTAGATAAAGCTACACATCAAATTTCAAAGACCTGGGCCTTGCAGTTTCAGAGAAGAAGATTTTTTTTAAAGATATTCCCTACATAAGCCTATGCAAAACCAAATGGCCCCAGGGCTATATAAATCTATGTAAAAACAAAGGGCCCCGGCCCGGGGTGGGGGCATTTGTGGCCCCAGGGCTATAATTTGAACAATCTTGGTAGAGGTCCACTAGATAAAGCTCCATACTAAATATCAAAGGCCTTGGCCTTGCAGTTTCAGAGAAGATTTTTAAAGATTTCCCTATATAAGTCTATGCAAAACCAAAGGGCCCCGGAGCGGGGACATTTTTGGTACCAGGGCTATAATTTGAATAATTTTGATAGAGGTCCACTAGATGCAGCTTCATACCAAATATCAAAGACCCAGGCCTTGTGGTTTCAGAGAAGAAGATTTTTGAAGATTTTCCCCATGTAAGTCTATGTAAAACCATAGGGCCCCAGAGTGGGGGCATTTTTGGCCCCAGGGCTATAATTTTAACAATCTTGGTAGAGGTCCATTAGATGCAACTTCATACCAAATTTCAAAGTCCTGGGCCTTGTGGTTTCAGAGAAGATTTTTAAAGATTATCCCTATATAAGTCTATGTAAAACCAAAGGGCCCCGGGACGGGGCCACTTTTGGCCCCAGCACTATAATTTGAATCATCTTGGTAGGGGTCCTTTAGAAGAAGCTTCATACCAAATATAAAAGACCTAGGCCTTGTGGTTTCAGAGAAGAAGATTTTTAAAGATTTTCCCTATATAAGTCTATGTAAAACCAAAGGGCCCCTGAGCGGGGGCATTTTTGGCCCAAGGGCTATAATTTGAACAATCTTGGTAGGGGTCCACTAGATGAAGCTTCATACAAAATATCAAAGTCCTGGGCCTTGCGGTTTCAGAGAAGAAGATTTTTAAAGATTTTCCCTATATAAGGCCATGTAAAACCAAAGGGTCCCAGTCGGAGGCTTTTTTTGCCCCAGCACTATAATTTGAACAATCTTGGTAGGGGTCCACTAGATAAAGCTTAATTCCAAATATCAAAGTCCTGGGCCTTGCAGTTTCAGAGCAGAAGATTTTTAAAGATTTTCCCTATATAAGCCTATGTAAAACCAAAGGGCCCGGCGGCGGGGACATTTTTGGCCTCAGCACTATCATTTGAATAATCTTGTTAGGGGTCTTTTAGATGAAGCTTCATACCAAATATAAAAGACCTAGGCCTTGTGGTTTCAGAGAAAAGGATTTTTAAAGATTTTCCCTATATAAGTCTATGTAAAAACAAAGGGCCCCTGAGCGGGGGCATTTTTGGCCCAAGGGCGATAGTTTGAACAATCTTGGTAGAGGTCCATTGGATGAAGCTTCATTCTAAATATCAAAGTCCTGGACCTTGCGGTTTCAGAGAAGAAGATTTTTAAAGATTTTCCCTATATAAGTCTATGTAAAACCAAAGGGCCCCTGAGCAGGGGGATTTTTGGCCCAAGGGCTATAATTTGAACAATCTTGGTAGGGGTCCACTAGATGAAGCTTCATACAAAATATCAAAGTCCTGGGCCTTGCGGTTTCAGAGAAGAAGATTTTTAAAGATTTTCCCTATATAAGCCTATGTAAAACCAAAGGGCCCCAGGTGAAGGCTTTTTTTGCCCCAGCACTATAATTTGAACAATCTTGGTAGGGGTCCACTAGATAAAGCTTAATACCAAATATCAAAGTCCTGGGCCTTGCAGTTTCAGAGCAGAAGATTTTTAAAGATTTTCCCTATATAAGCCTATGTAAAACCAAAGGGCCCGGGGGTGGGGACATTTTTGGCCTCAGCACTATCATTTGAATAATCTTGTTAGGGGTCTTTTAGATGAAGCTTCATACCAAATATAAAAGACCTAGGCCTTGTGGTTTCAGAGAAAAGGATTTTTAAAGATTTTCCCTATATAAGTCTATGTAAAAACAAAGGGCCCCTGAGCGGGGGCATTTTTGGCCCAAGGGCGATAATTTGAACAATCTTGGTAGAGGTCCAATGGATGAAGCTTCATTCTAAATATCAAAGTCCTGGACCTTGCGGTTTCAGAGAAGAAGATTTTTAAAGATTTTCCCTATATAAGGCCATGTAAAACCAAAGGGCCCCGGAACGGGGGCATTTTTTGCCCCAGCACTATAATTTGAACAATCTTGGTAGGGGTCCACTAGATAAAGCTTAATACCAAATATCAAAGTCCTGGGCCTTGCAGCTTCAGAGCAGAAGATTTTTAAAGATTTTCCCTATATAAGCCTATGTAAAACCAAAGGGCCCGGGGGCGGGGACATTTTTGGCCTCAGCACTATCATTTGAATAATCTTGTTAGGGGTCTTTTAGATGAAGCTTCATACCAAATATAAAAGACCTAGGCCTTGTGGTTTCAGAGAAAAGGATTTTTAAAGATTTTCCCTATATAAGTCTATGTAAAACTAGAGTGTTCACAAGTTTTTTCTTTAATTTGACCTACTGACCTACTTTTTGACCCGAAAAGACCTTTATTCAAACTTAGCCAAGATATTGTCACAATGACCATTCTGAGCAAGATTAATGATTTAACCAAACTTGTGGCCTCCTGAGTATTCACAAGGTTTTTCTATGATTTGACCTACTGACCTACTTTTCAACCGGACATGACCCATATTCAAACTTGACCGAGATATTGTCATGATGATCATTCTGAGCAAGTTTGATTATGATTGGACCAAAATTGTGGCCCCTAGGGTGTTCACAAGGTTTTTATATGATTTGACCCGCTGACCTACTTTTTAACCCGATATGACCCATATTCGAACTGGACTGAAATATTGTCACAATGGTCATTCTGAGCAAGTTTCATGATAATTGGACCAAAACAGTGGCCTTCAGAGTGTTCACAAGGTTTTTCTATGATTTGACCTACTGACCTACTTTTTGACCGGACATGACCCATATTCGAACTTGACCAAGATATTGTCATGATGATCATTCTGAGCAAGTTTGATTATGATTGGACCAAAATTGTGGCCTCTAGGGTGTTCACAAGGTTTTTCTATGATTTGACCCGCTGACCTACTTTTTAAGCCGACATGATCCATATTCAAACTTCACTAAAATATTGTCACAATGATCATTCTGAGCAAGTTTGATGATGATTGGACCAAAATTGTGGCCTCTCGAGTGTTCACAAGGTTTTTCTATGATTTGACCTACTGACCTACTTTTTTACCCGACATGACCCAAATTCGAACTTGACCGAGATATTGTCATGATTATCATTCTGAGCAAGTTTGATGATAATTGGACCAAAACTGTGGCCTCTAGTGTGTTCACAAGAAAAAGTTTACGCACGGACGACGCACGACGGACGACGGACGACGCACGACGCACGACGCACGACGACGCCGGACATCTTACTGTCACAAAAGCTCACCATGACCTTCGGTCAGGTGAGCTAAAAAAGTGAAAAGAATTAATTAAAGAATTCTTAAAAAGCATATGCACAACTTCAAACCATCATAAAGACACTGTAAAATTTCAGAAGGATCGGTATAAAACTGTAGGAGGAGTTGCGCTCACAAGGTACCTACTATGAATTAGGAACCATGCAAAACAGTCTAAGTTAAAAATGTGTAAAAAGTGAAAAAAAAACTAATCAAAGAATTCTGAAAAAAAGCATATGCACAACTTCAAACCATGTTAAAGACACCTGTAAAATTTCAGAACGATCGGTATAAAACTGTAGGAGGAGTTGAGCTCACAAGGTACCTACAATGAATTCGGAACCATGCAAAAAAAGTCTAAGTTAAAAATGTGAAAAAAGTGAATAAAATTAATTCAAGGATTCTGAAAAAAGCACATGCACAACTTCAAACCATGATAAAGACACCTGTAAAATTTCAGAACGATCGGTTTAAAACTGTAGGAGGAGTTGCGCTCACAAGGTACCTACTACAAGCTTGGAACCACACACCACGCACCTTGGAAAGCCGAATACTATATCCCCTCGCTTTTCTTCGAAAAGGCGGGGGACAATAAACTTGAACGCTAGGGTGGTCGCTAGGGTGGTCGCAAATGTTGACGCCTTGACAAACAGACGGAAGAACGGACAAAAAAACCGAGCGCCTATATCGCGCCATGCTAATAGCAGGCGCGACAATAAAAAAGGTTAAAAAAACATACATGTACTGATAAGCCAGGCCCCTTGAAATACAATGATGGACTTGTCCAGCTTGTTCCATTTCACTCAGTGAATTGTTTCAATGACCAGGGACAAAGAATGACACATTTCTTTGGCATACCAGTTCATCATTTTCTCAGAATAGTAAATCAGATGTAGCTATCCAATTCTCAGTTAAGCTTATGATTTCACAATCATCTACTTTCTACAATTAAAATTTTGTCCAAACAAGTACATTTTTATTACTGGTTTGCACTTGGCCTTGAAGAAGCATGAAATTTTGTTTTCTCAACAGGTCTCAATATGCACATCCACCTATCATATACAGTGGAAGGGAAAAACACAGGATAATTCTATGTTAACTTTCCTTACTTCTTGTCAAAAACATATACGAGGACTGTTCAAATATGAATGCAACTAAGCACATAAAAACGATTCCGTGATAGATTTTGATGAAAAATTATTTTGTCCCCTCAAAGTATTCCCCTTTAACAGATATACAAACTTTCAGTCTTCTGATCCAATCATTGAATGCATTTTGGTAGTCTTTTCCAGTTATACTATGAAGGCACTGGAATATTGCAGAACCGAGGTGTTTGGGCTGTACAAATTTTCGACCAGAAAGGTAGTTTACAGTGGCGGGAACAAAAAAAGTCACACGGGGCAAGGTCAGGGGAATACGGAGGGTTAGGGAGTTCAACAACCTTTTCCTGCCTCATATAGTCTTGCAAAATGAACAACTTGTGCCATGACGCATTGTCATGTAGCAATCTGACATTGGCCAAACCAGTTGCGGGTCTTCGTTCTTTGAAATATTTCTTCAATTTTCAAAGAACTTTATTCTTGTAAAACTTCGCATTTACAGATTTGCCTTTAGGCACAGCAGCCTGAATAGCAGGGCCCTGATTTGAAAAGAATATGGCATACATTACCTTCTTGATGCTCATGGTCCGCTTTGCAATGCATGGTCTTTTGCATACTTTGTTGCCCATATTTTGTTCTGAATCTTACGTTTTTGGCTCAAAAAAGTGAACCCATGTCTCGTCACCTGTGACGACATTAGCGAAAGACCGTGTATTGTAATTTGGAAACTTTTTAAGCAACTTTTTGGCGCACTGAACGCGTGTCATTTTCTGCTCATCTGTCAACAGATGGGGAATCCATCTAGCACAGATCTTTCTCATTTTCAAATCCCGTTTCAGAATTGTATGAGCTGCGCCTAATGAGATGCCAACCATACTAGCTATTTGCCTAGTGGTGTATCGTGCATCGGTAGCAACTATTTCTTTCACTCAAGCAACCATCTTGGCAGATGTTGCTCTTTTCGGCCGACAATCATGTTGTGCATCTGAATTTCTTACACCAATGAAAACTGTCGGAAAAGACATTTCATTATGCCCATAAACCGAACATATTTCATCAAAAATGTCTTTGCACCGTATACCAAGAATACAACGATTCTTAATATAGGACCGTATTTCAACGGCGTACTCTGACCTTCTTCCAACCATGTTTTGTATAAGTAAAAAAGAGTAGACAGTGTTTATCGAACGATATACATGGCTAAAGTGTACGGATTTTAACAGGTTTGGTATCAATGTATAGGTAAAATGTTTTTTCAACGCCGTGATATTTATTTCCAGGTGATTTTCGCATTAGTGCATGAGAAAACGTTCTACTTGCATTCATATTTGAACAATCCTCGTACAGTGGAATTTCGCTATTAAGACCACCTAAAATTAAGACTATTTCAGCTTTTAAAAGCTTATTTTGAAGGGTGTACTTAATCTTTCTTCATGTTTTCTTCCTACAGTGTACTCTGTTCAGGAACCACCTTTGGGACTGTTCAAAAGTGGTCTTTAAGACCATATTTGAACAGTCCCAAAGGTGGTCTTAATATAGGAATTTTACTGTATATTTTGTGAAATTTAGGCAATTCTTTAAGTACCCTCAATAGATTTTATTAACGAAAATAAGAAAAATCATCCCATAACTAGAGCTGTCAGAGGATCTGAGTACAGCCCTGCTGCAGCAATATCTGAGGAAAAAGACCCATAGTGTTGAAATATTTTGAATTCACGCTTACCAGGTACGATCACTGTAGGACACGGTAATATGGCAACATACAACCTATCAAGGGATTTAACCCGAGTTATAGGCAATGGTCTTAATTGTAGTATACACAGTCCATCAACCCAGCATCCATCTGTGTACCAGGTTTCTACTTTGTATCCATTACAATTCTTTAGAAAAGTGCAACGAAAATCTTTCATCAATGGCAAATTGTAAAATCTATCAATTATTCATTCATGGCTAATTTTGATTCAACACATGTACCAAGAATTATGTGCCTGGAAGCTAACTCGGTCCTGATTCCAGTATACAAAAGAATGCAGGAAAAAAGTCACAGGAAAAAACAAGAGGCTCAATGAGCCTAAACCGCTCACCTGAGGAACTGAAGTTTTAACAATTCACAGACTTGACTACTAAATCTGCTAATAGAATCCAGCCCATTGACCCTTACAGGATATAAGTCATCATTATTGCATTGCATTCCAAGTTTGAGACTTCTAGTTTCTATAGTTTCTGAGAAATCTTTGACGAAAATTTAACATTGGTCAAAATGGAGAGAAAGAAGAATGAAAGAACAGATGAACAAATAAGCTGAGAAAGCCCAATGTCTCTTACACAAAATAAGTCATCATTATTCTATTGAATACCAAATTTGATGCTTCTAGCTTTTATAGTTCCTGAGAAATCTTTGATTAAAAATTTAACATTGGTCTATTATCTCTATATGGAGAGAAAGAAGAATGAAGAGACAAATGAACCAGACTAGCTCCAAAACCTAATGCAGCCTTTCCCCTTGCCCAATGGTGCTACACATAAAATTTAAACAAGATTGGTCGACTGCCTTCTGAGATATGCTTCATTGAAAGTGTGGACGACGGATGGACGGACGACAGACGACGGACTCCGGAGCCTTGGTATACTATCAGCTCACTGGAGCCTTTGGCTCAGGTGAGCTAAAAATTCAAGTCGCTATTTCTGTCACAACATTTTCCCTAAGTTAAGTCTATGGGCAAATTTTTTTGTCTCTCAAGGTAACGTAACTCCGAGGTCAATATTCCGATTCGGCCCAAAATCGAACTTAACCAAGATTTTATGCCTGTCCTCGTTACCTGCAAGTTTGAAGCTGATCTGAATAAAAATAAAGTTGCTATCGTGGTCACAACGTATTTTTTTATGCTCAAGGGCAGGTAACTCCAAGGCAAATATTCCTATTCGGCCCAAAATCGAACTTAGCCGAGATTTTATGTCTGTCCTCGTTACCTGCAAGTTTGAACCTGATCTGAAAAAAATTCAAGTCGCTATCGTAGTCGCAACATTTTCCCTAATTAAGTCTATGGGCAAATTTTTTGTCGCTCAAGGTCACGTAACTCCGAGGTCAATATTCCGATTCGGCCCAAAATTGAACTTAACCGAGATTTTATGCATGTCCTCGTTACCTGCAAGTTTGAAGCTGATATGAATAAGAATATAGTTGCTATCGTGGTCACAACGTACATTTGTATGCTCAAGGGCAGGTAACTCCAAGGCAAATAATCCGATTTGGCCTAAAATCGAACTTAACCGAGATTTTATGTCTGTCCTCGTTACCTGCAAGTTTGAAGCTGATCTGAAAAAAATTCAAGTAGCTATCATTTCCCCTATGTAGTAACATTTTCCCTATGTTAAGTCTATGGGCCAATCTTTTGTCGCTCAAGGACACGTAACTCCGAGGTCAATATTCCGATTCGGCCCAAAATCGAACTTAACCGTGATTTTATGTCTGTCCTCGTTACCTGCAAGTTTGAAGCGGATCTGAATAAAAATAAAGTTGCTATCGTGGTCACAACGTATTTTTTCATGCTCAAGGGCAGGTAACTCCAAGGCAAATAATCCGATTCGGACTAAAATCGAACTTGACCGAGATTTTATGTCTTTTCTTGTTACCTGCAAGTTTGAAGCTGATCTGAAAAAAATTCAAGTCGCTATCATAGTCACAACATTTTCCCTATCTTAAGTCTATGGGCAAATTTTTTGTCGCTCAAGGTCACGTAACTCCGAGGTCAATATTCCGATTCTGCCCAAAATCGATCTTAACCGAGATTTTATGCCTGTCCTTATTATCTGCAAGAATGAAGTCGATCAGAAAAAAATTGACGGAGCTAGAGTGATGACAAGCTTTTTCCTATGTTAAGTCTATGGGAGCTATATGTTGCCATGGTAACCAGAGTTCCACTCAGATCTGCATGAAAACCTTATGCAGTCTTTCCACTTGCCCAATAATGTTACACATGAAATTTGATCAAAGTCGGCCAAGTAGTCTTCAAGATATACAAAACCTAATGAAGCCTTTCCACTTGCCCAATAATGCGACACATGAAATTTGATCAAAGTTGGCCAAGTAGTCTTTAAGATATACATTTTTGAAATTCCCATTAACCCTAATGCAAAAACACACAAGGGCAGGTAACTCCTAAGTGAATGATCCGATTCTGCCAGTTATAAAACTTGACCCAGATTTCATGGCTGTGCTGGTTATCTGCAAGAATAAAGCCAATCTGAAAATAATTGAAGCAGCTACGGTGATGACAACATTCTCCCCATGTTAAGTCAATAGGCAATTTTTTCAACGCTCAAGGGCACGTAACTCCTGAGTGAATAATCTGATTCAGCCCAAAATCGAACTTGATCGAGATTTCATGCCTGTCCTCGTTATCTGCAAGAATGAAGTCGATTAGAAAAAAATTGACGGAGCTAGAGTGATGACAAGCTTTTTCCTAATTCCCATTAACCCTAATGCAAAAACACACAAGGGCAGGTAACTCCTAAGTGAATGATCCGATTCTGCCAGTCATCGAACTTGACCGAGATTTCATGGCTGTGCTGGTTATCTGCAAGAATAAAGCCAATCTGAAAGTAATTGAAGCAGCTACGGTGATGACAACATTCTCCCCATGTTAAGTCAATAGGCAATTTTTTCAACGCTCAAGGGCACGTAACTCCTGAGTGAATAATCCGATTCAGCCCAAAATCGAACTTGATCGAGATTTCATGCCTGTCCTTGTTATCTGCAAGAATGAAGACAATCAGAAAAAAATTGACGGAGCTAGAGTGATGACAAACTTTTTCCTATGTTAAGTCTATGGGAGCTATTTGTTGCCATGGCAACCAGAGTTCCAATCCGATCTGCCTGAAAACAGTATGCAGCCTTTCCCCCTACCTGATAATGCTTCACATGAAATTTGATCAAGATTGGCCCACTGGTTCCGGAGATATACTTCTTTGAAAGTGTGGACGGACGACGACGACGGACGACGGACGCCGGCTCGTGGTATACTAATACCTCACATGAGCCTTCGGCTCAGGTGAGCTAAAAAGCCTCAGTTTTGGATAGGCAAAAAAATCACAACTGTTTTTTAATCATCTTTAAGTGATTTTTTTCTATACTTTTTAATACACAATACATCAACCCATTGTCAATGTCTGTGCCAGGTTTCAACTTTGTTACAGTTCTTGAGAAAAGTGTGGAAAGTATTTTATTTTGGAAAAGTGTAAAACCTATCAAAGGATGTACCGGTAAGTCATGTAACTCCAAGAGTTATGGGCCCTTGACCCTGATTCTGGTATACCCACTGTCCCTGGCATGTGTGTACCACCTCATTGATAGTTCCTGAGAAATCTGTAATGAGAATTTTTCATTAATGGTGAATTATAAAACCAATCAAGACCAACTCCAAGATTCCGGCAGATACGATACAGCAACCCACTGTCCATGTGTGTACCAAATTTCAACTTTGTAACCCGAACAGTTCTTGAGAAAAGTGTGATGAAATTTTATCTCAAGAAGTCAGACATGAGGGATGGATGGAAGGAATGACAGAAGGACAAGTGAGTGAGTGTTTGAGTTTTACGTCTCACCACAAGCTAAGGTCATACGGAGACGGCACCTCGTTTAGAGACTCATCCGAAGGTCTGGAGAAGCCTGGGATCAATCGACAGAAGGACAAGGCAAATCCAGTATAGCCTCACTATTTTAACCCTTGTCCTGCTGAGCCCGGATATGTTGTATCTTTCAAACAATGAAGATCCAGATCAGATGGCTTCTAGCCATCTGATCAGGATCTTCATTGTTTGTCATTCAGCTCATGAATTTGTTGCAATAATTTGCACCAAGTAATCTGATTTGTTGACAATCAGTAGTGGGTGTGGCATATATAAATATTCAGCACGACAAGGGTTAAAGCAGGGCTATGATTATCTTCATTTCAAAGTAAATGTAACAGGATTTAAATACTATACCATGAGATACATTGTTGATACAGTCTAGATATTCACTTCCTGTGTCATCATACATGTACTGTCTAGAGGATCTCACAATCTTCAGTGGTGCCACTTCATAATGTAGTTTACACGATTTCCTACAATCACAAGAAATAGACTGGCGATGAAAACACTAAACCTTGTTAACCCTGATCCTGAGGTTCTCGACAACCCCTACCTTTGAAAACAGTGCAGATCCAGATCAGATGGCTTCTGAAGAAGCCATCTGATCAGGATCAACACTGTTTGCCATGCAGTTTGTGAATCGACCAAATTTATTATATCAAGCCATTTGACTTGCTGATACTCAAAAATGGGTGTGGTTGAATTAATGTATGCAGGGGGATAAGGGTTTAACAAATCATCAACCAAATCATTCGTTATAATGGAACGTACACCACAGTCAACCAATTTTCAACTGACCAATATAACCTCACTATAATAGTTCATCTTTCATAACTGTCAATGACCAATCTTAATCATACTCGATACAAGAAATGCTACTGTTTGCGTTCTATGGTGAATGATTAGACCAATTCTAGCTCTAAACTGTCTGTTGCAGATAGAACTAGAGAAAGCAACCAGTGGGTCACGTATACCCCCGGCCAGCCCCACCCTCTGATATATCTTTCGAGCTTGTATGTAATATGAATGAAGTCAAGAAGCTATAAGAATCTATAAATATGCTTGTAAAAGCTAAACCAAACATAAAATTTCTAAATGGACCAAGGGAGTGAGGGCATCAAAGTTAATGAAGCGGCAGGGTGGGGTATGCATCAATGAAATCTTTGGACTAGTATGCAATATTGATGCAAGTATCAATTGAATTTTTCTTAGAGTTTAGAACATACAGGTGTCTATAAACTTTGTCATAAAACTTTAACAAAATGTAAAATTTCTAAGTCCGTGACCTTGAGGTCAAGGTCACCATGGATGGGGGGCAGGGACATGCATCACAAAATCGTTTATCAAACATGAAGAGAATTTATTATGTGGTTACAGAGATATCAGCCATGAAAAAGGTTTAACACAAAAGTTTGACGTAAAAGTAGATGAACAGACAGACAGCCCACTCTGGGGCTTGACCCAGGAGCTTAGATATTCCATATGAAACTCAAATGTAATGCTATAGAGATATACTTTACCAAACATGAAGAGAATCTAACGTGGTTACAGAGATATCAGCAATGAAGAAGGTTTCACACAAAACTTTGATGTAAAATTAGATGAAAAGACAGACAGACAACCGACCCAGGGGCTTATATATTCCATATAAAGGCAATGCTATAGAGATATCCTTTAATATCAAACATGAAGAGAATCCAACATGTGGTTACAGAGATATCAGTAATGAAAAAGGTTTAACACAAAACTTTGACGTAAAAGTAGATGAACAGACAGACAGCCCACCCAGAGTCTTCACCCAGGGGCTTAGATATTCCATATGAAAGGTAATGGTATAGAGATATCGTTTACCAAACATGAAGAGAATCTAACATGTGGTTACAGAGATATCAGCAATGAAAAAGGTTGCACACAAAACTTTGACGTAAAAGTAGATGAACAGACAGATGGACAGACAGCCAACCCAGGGGCTTGACCCAGGGGCTTAGATATTCCATATGAAAGGTAATGGTATAGAGATATTGTTTACCAAACAAAAAGAGAATCTAACATGTGGTTACAGAGATATCAGCAATGAAAAAGGTTTAACTCAAAACTTTGACGTAACAGTAGATGAACAGACAGACGGACAGACAGACAGCCCACCCAGGGGCTTGACCCAGGGGCTTGACCCAGGGGCTTAGATATTCCATATGAAAGGTAATGCTATAGAGATATCCTTTACCAAACATGAAGAGAATCTAACAAGTGGTTACAGAATTAAGAGTTGTCAAAAAGGTTTAATGCAAAACTTTGACAAAAAGGTTGACGAACGGTGGGACAGACGCAAGTACGAACGAACGAACTAACAGACGGAAAGACAAGAAACTATATACCCCCTGACATACTTTGTATGCCGGGGGTATAACAACTAAGGTCAGAGGAAGACAGCTCTGTTGGTAATGCCTTAGCTCTGGCTTTGCGCTGTGCCCATTTCTGCTTGGCTGATTCTTTTTGCCTAATATTCCCTTGCATCTCTCCTAATGAGGCCTCACCACTTTGCTCTGGCCTGTACATTTTGTTCCCACAACTCTGTTGGTACATGTATGCTGAAGCACAGGAGCTTGACTAGCCTCCGCCAATCGGGGCTTGAAGAAATAGATGGGCTGCATGATGCTTCCACGCAGAGCTGAAACCGACCCACACACGAGTACTGGTAAACCGCTTAGAGGATCTTAGCCTGCCAAGGCTATGCTGTGCGAGTCGGACCGTCCATGCTTATAAACCCTATTGGTTTCATTGGGCGGCAGGGCTTGGGATGACATTTCATCTCGATGTTGGGTAAAAGTCCCACAAAATTGGAAGCAATGTCTCCAAAATGACCTTTACAGTGTTGACGGGGACGTTTAACCTCAAATCAAACAAAACAAACACAGGAGCTTGAAGTTCTGTCCATAAGTAGTGCATACGGTTCAAAATGAAAAGTGATACTAAGACATTTTGTACGAAATGGCTTAGTCAAAGTTAGTGTCACTTTGATTTTGAACCTTATGAATTACTTATGGACATAACTTCAAGCTCCTGTGGCTGAAGTCCTTGATTTTCAATATAAACATTGTAGATAAGTCTAGTAGACCCAAATGAATGTTAAAGTAACTGTGCAAAACATTACCCAGCCCACTCCCTTTGGAACAGACCTGTCTAGCCTTGTAGACTTTCAGGTGCATCATGCAGGGAGAAAGCAGTTTGATAAGTGACTACAGGACAGCAATAGAACAGGCAAATTGCACTGTAAGTAGCTGGCCTTGTTTTGCATTTTTTCACTCACAAATACCTGTTAAGGGGAATGGGAACACCTGGCATATTTTTCCGCCATTTTTCAAAGGGAGACCACTTTCTGGACTTCCTGTTGGTTTTTCTATAAGCCCTGTCCCACTGAAAAGGGGCCTACTCTAAAAGGAAAGAATTTGCTCCTCAGGAGCAAATTCTTTCCTTTAAGAGTTGACCCCTATTGACAGGGGAGACAAAAATACTTTTGCAGGAGTTACCTCCCCTGAAGGTGTTCCCATTCCCCTTAAAGCCTCACTTATACATCATGATGATCAATATAAACACAGCATCTGTGGAAGAACTTAAGAAAATCCTGGGAGTTGGAGACAAGTTAGCCAAACTGTTAGTGGAATTCAGACAGGCATACAAAGTTGTGAAAAAGGAGGCACTCAACCTGGCACTCTGAGGAAAATACAAGTGAAGGCAATGAAATCGATACAAACCTGTCTGCTGAAGTCCTCAGTAGGATAGACTTTTCTGAACCTCAGATCCTTGATCCAATTGATGTTGACTCCCTGGGCCTACCATCTGTACGAAAAACAGACATATGGGACCCACTGAGAACCTTTGCCATAACATGGGCTGCAGTGGAACCTCCAACTATGCCATCACCATCGAGTGTGGACAGATGGGAGCCATTATTAACCTCCACTGATGCAACAAATTCTGGAGAGCTAGATTTCGCTATGTTAGTGAAACCTTCAGATGCAAGGTCAAGGTTACAGCCAGCAGAGCCTGAAGCAACCCCTATGTTAGCGACATTTGGAAGTCAGACTCAGGGGTTTCCAGGGAGGGATTTGTGCTGTGTCAGCAGAATCTCAAGTTCCTAGCTCAAGGTTTAGTCACTCCAAGACATTCGCTATGTTAGCAACAGGTGAAAGCTCCAGACCCCGGCTGCTAAATACTTCAAATGAATAAGAATCAGCCACAGGGGTGAGAACAGTCCAAAAGTCACAATCCTGAAAATCTGCTATTTTAATCCTAAAAAGACCCTAATGTTTTCTTGAAACAAGAGGCTCAATGAGCCTAAACCGCTCACCTGAGGAACTTAAGTTTTAACAATTCACAGACTTGACTACTAAATCTGCTAATAGAATCCAGCCCATTGACCCTTACAGGATATAAGTCATCATTATTGCATTGCATTCCAAGTTTGAGACTTCTAGCTTCTATAGTTCCTGAGAAATCTTTGACGAAAATTTAACATTGGTCAAAATGGAGAGAAAGAAGAATGAAAGAACAGATGAACAAATAAGCTGAGAAAGCCCAATGTCTCTTACACAAAATAAGTCATCATTATTCTATTGAATACCAAATTTGATGCTTCTAGCTTTTATAGTTCCTGAGAAATCTTTGATTAAAAATTTAACATTGGTCTATTATCTCTATATGGAGAGAAAGAAGAATGAAGGAACAAATGAACCAGACTAGCTCCAAAACCTAATGCAGCCTTTCCCCTTGCCCAATGGTGCTACACATAAAATTTAAACAAGATTGGTTGACTGCCTTCTGAGATATGCTTCATTGAAAGTGTGGACGACGGATAGACGGACGACAGACGACGGACTCCGGAGCCTTGGTATACTATCAGCTCACTGGAGCCTTTGGCTCAGGTGAGCTAAAAATTCAAGTCGCTATTTCTGTCACAACATTTTCCCTACGTTAAGTCTATGGGCAAATTTTTTTGTCTCTCAAGGTCACGTACATGTAACTCCGAGGTCAATATTCCGATTCGGCCCCAAATCGAACTTAACCGAGATTTTATGCCTGTCCTCGTTACCTGCAAGTTTGAAGCTGATATGAATAAAAATAAAGTTGCCATCATGGTCACAACGTATTTTTTTATGCTCAAGGGCAGGTAACTCCAAGGCAAATAATCAGATTCGGCCCAAAATCGAACTTAACCGAGATTTTATGTCTGTCCTCGTTACCTGCAAGTTTGAAGCTGATCTGAAAAAAATTCAAGTCGCTATCGTAGTCGCAACATTTTCCCTAATTAAGTCTATGGGCAAATGTTTTGTCGCTCAAGGTCACGTAACTCCGAGGTCAATATTCCGATTCGGCCCAAAATTGAACTTAACCGAGATTTTATGCCTGTCCTCGTTACCTGCAAGTTTGAAGCTGATATGAATAAAAATAAAGTTGCTATCGTGGTCACAACGTATTTTTTTATGCTCAAGGGCAGGTAACTCCAAGGCAAATAATCAGATTCGGCCCAAAATCAAACTTAACCGAGATTTTATGTCTGTCCTCGTTACCTGCAAGTTTGAAGCTGATCTGAAAAAAATTCAAGTCGCTATCGTAGTCACAACATTTTCCCTATCTTAAGTCTATGGGCAAATTTTTTGTCGCTCAAGGTCACGTAACTCCAAGGTCAATATTCCGATTCGGCCCAAAATCGAACTTAACCGGGATTTTATGCCTGTCCTTGTTACCTGCAAGTTTGAAGCTGATCTGAATAAAAATAAAGTTGCTATCGTGGTCACAACGTATTTTTTTATGCTCAAGGGCAGGTAACTCCAAGGCAAATAATCCGATTCGGCCCAAAATCGAACTTAACCGTGATTTTATCTCTGTCCTCGTTACCTGCAAGTTTGAAGCTGATCTGAAAAAAATTCAAGTCGCTATCGTAGTCACAACATTTTCCCTATGTTAAGTCTATGGGCAAAATTTTGTCGCTCAAGGTCACGTAACTCCCGAGGTCAATATTCCGATTCTGCCCAAAATCGAACTTAACCGAGATTTTATGCCTGTCCTTATTATCTGCAAGAATGAAGTCGATCAGAAAAAAATTGACGGAGCTAGAGTGATGACAAGCTTTTTCCTTTTTCTATGGGAGCTATATGTTGCCATGGTAACCAGAGTTCCACTCAGATCTGCATGAAAACCTTATGCAGTCTTTCCACTTGCCCAATAATGTTACACATGAAATTTGATCAAAGTCGGCCAAGTAGTCTTCAAGATATACATTTTGAAAATTCACATTAACCCTTATGCAAAAATGCACAAGGGCAGGTAAGTGTATGATCCGATTCTGCCAATTATCGAACTTGACCGAGATTTCATGGCTGTGCTGGTTATCTGTAAGAATGAAGCCAATCCGAACAAAATTGAAGCAGCTACAGTGATGACAACATTTTCCCCATGTTAAGTCGATAGGCAATTTTTCGGGCGCTCAAGGGGACGTAACTCTTGAGTGAATTATCTGATTCGGCCCAAATTCGAACTTGACCGAGATTATATGCCTGCACTGGTTATCTGCAAGAATGAAGTCGAGCAGAAAAAAATTGACGGAGCTAGAGTGATGACAAGCTTTTTCCTATGTGAAGTCTATGGGAGCTAGATGTTGCCATGGCAACCAGAGTTCCACTCAGATCTGCCTGAAAACCTAATGAAGCCTTTCCACTTGCCCAATAATGCGACACATGAAATTTGATAAAAGTTGGCCAAGTAGTCTTTAAGATATACATTTTTGAAATTCCCATTAACCCTAATGCAAAAACACACAAGGGCAGGTAACTCCTAAGTGAATGATCCGATTCTGCCAGTTATCGAACTTGACCGAGATTTCATGGCTGTGCTGGTTATCTGCAAGAATAAAGCCAATCTGAAAATAATTGAAGCAGCTACGGTGATGACAACATTCTCCCCATGTTAAGTCAATAGGCAACTTTTTCAACGCTCAAGGGCACGTAACTCCTGAGTGAATAATCCGATTCAGCCCAAAATCGAACTTGATCGAGATTTCATGCCTGTCCTCGTTATCTGCAAGAATGAAGTCGATCAGAAAACAAGAGGCCCATGGGCCACTATGCTCACCAGAGCGCAGGTGGGCACTGCCCATCCTGCCCAATGGTAGCCATGTATTTTAACATGATATCATTTTAATCCACCAAATGAACCCCCATGTCCAAATGAGCACCCATGTGGACTCAGCATCTGAAAAGTTAGGCCTTTTATGAAGTAGAGGGGGTGGGGCATGGACCCAATGGAGCCCTGGTTGGTATCACTAAATGCGTCTTATCATAAGAAACAAAAATATAATTTATATGGTTTAGCAGTGGGGATCTGTAAGGCCTCTTTAACAGTTGAGGGGTTGGGGCATGCCCTGTTGATCCCAGGAAAGCCCAAACTGTTGTCCCTAAATGTGTCTTATCATAAGGACCAAGTATATATATGGTTCAGTGCTGGGAATCTGACCGGTTTCAGAGATTTGAGGCCCTTTTATGAAATAGGAATGGCCCCTGCGGACCCCGCTACAGTAGGTGTGCTAATAATAAGGAACAAGAACATATATGATTATGGGGTGGGGATTTGAATGGTTTCTGAAATATAAAGCCTTTTATGAAATGGAAGCGCGGGGCACATTGCCTCAGCACAAAGAGACCTCCAGGTTGGTGTGATTGAACGAGTCTTATCATAAGGAACAAGTATATGGTTTAGGGGTGGGGATCTGAACTATTTCTGATATATATGGCTTTTAATGAAGTAAAGCGGTGTGGCATGGCCTGGGCGTGCCCCGGGGACTCCCAAGCTGGTGTCACTGAATGCGTCTTATCATAAGAAAGATGAATATATAAGGTTTAGGGTGGGGCTAAGAACATTCTCTGAGATATAAGGCCTTATGTGAAGTGGAGGGGTGGGGCAAGGCCCAGGGAGACTCCCAGGTTGGTGTCAATGAATGTGTCTTATCATAAGGAACAAGACTATATATGGTTAAGGGGTGGCCATCTGTAGGGTTTCCGAGATATTGTGATATTATGAAATGGAGGGGGTGGGGCATGGCCCCAGCATATCCCTGGGAACCCCCAGGTTGGTGTTACTGAATGCGTCTTATCATTATGAACAAGAATATATATGGTTTAGGGGTGGGGATCTGAACAGTTTCTGAAATATATGGCCTTTTTTGAAGTGGAGGGGTGGGGCAAGGCCCCAGCGCGCCTCTGAGGACCCCCAGGTTGGTGTCAATGAATGTGTCTTATCATAAGAAGCAAGCATATATATGGTTTATGGGCGGGGATCTGTAAGGTTTCCGAGATATTGGGCCTTTTATCAAATGGAGGGGGTGGGGCATGGCCCCGGTGCATCCAGGGGACTCCCAGGTTGATGTCACTGAATGGGTCTTATCAAAAGGAACAAGAATATATATGGTTTAGGGGTGGGAATCTGAATGGTTTCCGTGATATTGGGCCTTTTATAAAGTTGAGGGGGTGGGGCCTGACCTGTGTGCATCCCTAACGACCCCCAGGTTGGTGTTACTGAATGCGTCTTATCAATAGGAACAAGAATATATATGGTTTAGGGGTGGGGATCTGAACAGTTTCGGAGATATATGGCCTTTTGTGAAGTGGAGGGGTGGGGCAAGGCCCCAGCGCATCTCTGAGGACCCCCAGGTTGGTGTCAATGAATGTGTCTTATCATAAGAAGCACGCATATATATGGTTTAGGGGCGGGGATCTGTAAGGTTTACGAGATATTGGGCCTTTTATGAAATGGAGGGGGTGGGGCATGGCCCCGGCACATCCAGGGGACTCCCAGGTTGATGTCACTGAATGGGTCTTATCATAAGGAACAAGAATATATATGGTTTAGGGGTGGGGATCTGAATGGTTTCCGAGATATTGGGCCTTTTATTAAGTGGAGGGGGTGGGGCATGACCTCGGCGCATCCCTGAGGACCCCAAGGTTGGTGTTACTAAATGCGTCTTATCAATAGGAACAAGAATATATATGGTTTAGGGGTCGGGATCTGAATGGTTTCTGAGATATATGGCCTTTTATGAAGTGGAGGGGGTGGGGCATGGCCCCGGCACAACCTGGGGGACCCTCAGGTTGGCATAAAAGCATATGGCTGAAAGAATTTTACTCAAGAAACATTTCTATAAAAGTTTTGTCCAAATATCTGCAATGACTTGGCAGTAAATGCCATTTTTCAATTTTCCCCATTATAAGTCTATGGAAACTCTTAGTTGCCATAGCAACCAAACTAATGGGCCGATTTTCATAAAAAACACAAACTTTCAATCCCCCAGCCCAAGGATGCTACAGATAAAATTTGTTCTGAATCGGTCCAGTGGCTTCAGAGAAGATGTTTGAAAGTGTTGACGTCAGACGACGACAGACGACGACGACAACGACGCAACAACGACGACGACGCCGGACAACTGCCTATCCTATAAGCTCCCCCGGAGCCTTCGGCTCTGTTGAGCTAAAAATTGACGGAGCTAGAGTGATGACAAGCTTTTTCCTATGTTAAGCCTATGGGAGCTCTTTGTTGCTGTGGCAACCAGAGTTCTCATTCGATCTGCACGAAAACCTAATACAGCCTTTCCCCCTACCTGATGACGGTTCATATGAAATTTGATCAAGGCCGGCCAACTGGTTCCAGAGATATACTTCGTTGAAAGTGTGGACGACGGACGACGGCTCGTGGTATACTAATACCTCACATGAGCCTTCGGCTCAGGTGAGCTAATAAATGCATCATGCCAAAGCTCTCAATCCTGAGCTTTCTCACCCCTGCAGCCAGGTCATAAAAGAAGGATTCAGCTACAGAGGCAATGTTGAAGGCAAAAATAAGGTCTTCTAGAATGAGACTTCAGGATCTTGTAGATCCAGGTCCAGGTCTCCAAGGCCAACAGCTAGAAGACCAGGTGGTACAAGATAAGGTCACTAAGCCCAAGGCAGATTACATGCAATGAAGAAAAACTTTAGGGTCTTGTAGATCCACAAACCGGTCTCCTACACTTCCAAGATCAAGGCCACATCGACACCATTAAACAAGGTCTTTTGTCGAAGATGAGAAGAAAAGATCTGATTAACAAGAGGGCCATGATGGCCCTGGATCGCTCACCTGATCCATAGAGTAACAAGTGGGACCCGGGAAGGGCCATTATTAACCCCAGGGCTATAATGTGCATAATGTTCAGAGACGTCTAAAAAGGTGAAGCTTCATACCAAATATCAACAAACGCTATAATTTGAACAATCTTGGCAAAGGTCCACTAGATATGCTACATACTAAATATCAAAGACCTGGGCCTAACTGTTTCAGAGAAGGAGATTTTTATTAAAGATATTCCCTACATAAGCCTATGAAAAACCAAATTGCTCTGGGGCGGGGGCATTTTTGGCCTCAGGGCTATAATTTAAACCATCTTGATAGAGGTCCACTAGAGGAAGCTTCACATCACATGGCCTTGCTGTTTCAGAAGAAGATTTTTAAGGAATATCTCTATATAAGTCTATGTAAAACCAAAGGGCCCCAGGTCGGGGGCAGTTTTGGCCCTAGCACTATAATTTGAACAATCTTGGTAGGGGTCCACTAGATGAAGCTTCATACCAAATAGCAAAGACCTGGCCCTTGGGGTTTCCGAGAAGAAGATTTTTAAAGATTTTCCCCATATAAGCCCATGTAAAACCATAGGGTCCCGGGGCGGTGGCATTTTTAGCCCAAGCACTATAATTTGAACAATCTTGGTAGGAGTCCACTAGATGAAGCTTCATACCAAATAGCAAAGACCTGGGCCTTGCGGTTTCAGAGAAGAAGATTTTTAAAGATTTTCCCTATATAAACCCATTTAAAACCAAAGGGCCCCGGAGTGGGGGGGGGGGGGGGAGAAGAAGGACCATGACCTTGTGGGATGAAGCTTCATACCAAATATCAAAGACATGGGCCTTACGGTTTCAGAGAAAAATTTTTTTAAAGATTTTCCCTATATAAACCCATGTAAAACCAAAGGGCCCCGGAGCGGGGGCATATTTGACCCCAGCACTATAATTTGAACAATCTTGGTAGGGGTCCCCTAGATGAAGCTCCATACCAAATATCAAAGACCTGGGCCTTACGGTTTCAGAGAAGAAGATTTTTAAAGCTCTTCCCTATATAAGCCCATGTAATACCAAAGGGCCTTGGAGCGGGGGCATTTTTGGCCCCAGCACTATAATTTGAACAATCTTGGTAGGGGTCCACTTGATGAAGCTTCATACCAAATATCAAAGACCTGGGCCTTGCGGTTTCACAGAAGAAGATTTTTAAAGATTTTCCCTATATAAGCCCATGTAAAACCAAAGGGCCCCGGAGCGGGGGCATTTTTGGCCCAGCACTATTATTTGAACAATCTTGGTAGGGGTCCACTAGATGAAGCTTCATACCAAATAACAAAGACCTGGGCCTTACGGTTTCAGAGAAGAAGATTTTTAAAGATTTTCCCTATATAAGCCCATGTAAAACCAAAGGGCCCCGGAGGGGGGCATTTTTGGCCCCAGCACTATAATTTGAACAATCTTGGTAGGGGTCCACCAGATGAAGCTTCATACCAAATATCAAAGACCTGGGCCTTGTGGTTTCAGAGAAGAAGATTTTTTAAGTTTTGGGTGAAAAAAATCCCTTTTTGGCTCCTATGACCTAGATGTGCAACGGACCGGAACCATTTGAACAACTTTGAAAGGGGGGCCATCTAAGGATCATTCCTGTGAAGTTTGGTCAAAATCCGATCAGTGGTTTAGGAGATGTCGTTTAAAGAATTGTTTACGGACGCACGGACGGACGCACGGACGGATGCACGACGGACGAAAAGTGATCCCAAAAGCTCACCTCGTCACTATGTGACGGTGAGCTAAAAATCATGTAGACATTCACAATCTAAATCAAGGTCATCCTCAAGGTCACTGGGGCTCATCCTCAAGGTCATCATTGAGGTCAAATTCTAAAACTTCATATACAAAGTCAATAAGTAACCAGCCTATCCCATTTCCAACTGGACGAGACAACCAACTTGGACCAAGATTTTCACACCTTGTTTCAATATATGTTTTAGGCATGAGGACAAAATTGCACCCTTATCGTGTCATTCTCTGCGCATCAGCCCAATGAAAAGAAAAATTGACCAAAGTTTAATGAAAATCCTTCCAAGGGTAAAGGAGATATGCAACGGATACAAAATTCAAAGTTTCAAACTCATGACCTTCAACTGTGACCTCGAGTCGTCATGATTCATTTATGGGTTCTGCACATCAGCTCACTGAGACAAATAATTGACCAAAGTTTAATGAAAATCTGTCATAGGTTTCAGGAGATATGGAGTGGACAAGAAAGTGTTACAGGCAGACAGATGCACAGACATAGGCCATTCCTATAATCCCCGCTCTGCTTCGCGGCAGGGGATTAAAAAAGTATATCCGTAGATGTCATTTCCAGTCCAACGAAGAAGTTGTGGCCTCAGTTGAAAAGTGGGTCACAGACACAGACCTGGGTTCTTCAGCTCTGGGCTGATGGCACTAGAACAGTGTTGGTCAAAGTGTATCATTCTAGAGGGCAATTACATCGAAAAAGAAGAGATCAATATCATCCAGAAATGAGTTAGGCTTTTTTATTGACTTATCATCATAAAAGTGGCCTTTGCACCTAGGCAGACAAAGGATGTTGCATATAAAACATTGATTGACCCTCAACTTGTATATGCATCACCCATTTGGCACCCCTATGTTAAAATTCAGATTCAGCAGGTGGAGAAGGTGCAGAGGACAGCTGCTCGACATGCTTAATTAGCTAGAATGGCCGTCCCTGGAGGCCTGTCACGAGCAGTCCTCTTTGACCTTCTTCTATAAGATACACTCTGATACAGTGTCTATTAATAAAGATAAGTACTTGACCCCTGTAACAGCATCAACCCAAACAAGGGCATCAAAAGTAAACAACTCACAATATCATAGGTACCAGTCCTATAGTGATGCCCTAAAGAACCCCTTCTTTCCTAGAACTATTCCTCAAAGGAATAGTCTTCTCTCCTCTGCACTGAATGCCAAGTCTGCAGAAAAGTTCAAAGCCTGTACAGTGTAAGATATGCGTTTTAGGATACCTCTGACATGCAGATTGTAAATAGTTTTAAGGATGGATCCAGTGACTCTTCTTTTTTTTTTCAGCTAAATTCTAAATTTAGCCACCCATCCAACTGAGGTAATGGCCAAATATGACTGACTCAGTATTTGAAGATTGATAGGAGATATTTGACTGGAGGCCTTTCGAGGAGCACGAGTAAGCTCACGATGCGCAGTGGAAAATTGTGCTCCACATTTTTGTACAAGTTGAATGTAATTCATGCTCCATGCGCTATAATGGCTTCCGGTTTAATGCCTAAAGCAAGAAAATGAAAAACTAATGTGACTGCTCCATATTTTAGCATTCTTGTAAGCCCCTCAGTTGCACAGAAAGCAAAAATATTCATAACAGATTTGCAGATAGGCACCATGGCGAAAGGTCAAATGCCAAAGATGTCACGTGATAGACACAGTATATTTTTAAAAACAAAATGGCTACGCCCGTACATGATCTGGTATAAATCATGAAAGCTAAAATGGTCAATATTTGGCTCTCTCTTCAGATTCAGACAGGATGCACAAATTTTAATTTGAAAGTTTTTTTGATCAGTATAAGAAAATAGTTTTGAAACAAATTCCTAAATGAATTTTTACCGTAAAAATTCAATCATGTGACCGACTTTGTGCTCTTTTTGAACACGGTCTTGTGCTCCACGAAACTGTTCGAAATTTCATGAATCTCCCAGTCAAACACAAATCGTGCTCCACACTTCAATTCATGGACCACGAAATCACCATTGAACACCGCCTATGTTTCTTGGTAGTGATCAGGGCAACAAGACATTTCGCCCCCTAGATGTTTCCCCCTAGTCGTTTCATCCCCCTTTTTGGCCCCTAGTCATTCCGCCCCCAAACCATTTCCCCCTAGTCATTTTGTATAAAAGATTTATTAACAGAGACAGAGAGAGAGAGAATAGTTCATACTTTAAAAGACATTGTAAATTAGGAAAGGAATCCATATCGTTAATCATGTAAGAACATGTAGTTAATTTGGATTGATGATAAGTATTACCCACTCTGATCAATACCATAAATCACATTGTTTATTTGGTTTGACTCATTTATCACGCAATTAATGCGATTAATGATGAGGTGCGAAAACATGTGCTCTTTGTAAAGTTAAACATCTTTAATTATCTCTTAAGCACCGTAACCAGTTTTGTTTTAAATTGGTTGGTTCGTTAACAGTGCTGGCGAGCAACGATTATTGGTGTACATGTAGATGAAATGAGCGCTCTATGAAAAACTTAATGTCTTTATTCATCTTTTTCGCCTAATGTCATATCCGGTCAATTTTGGTATATCTCGGTTCTACTTCCGGTTAGCAATGCATAACTCGGTGAATGCATGTCCATAGCGACCATAATACAATGGGCAGTTGACCGTGAAAGCTCATTTGCATGTCTCAAAAGTCAAAATGTTTCAACATGTCTTATGACTATTATGACCATTGCTTGATGTAGTAAAAGCCTGTTACGATCGTAATATACACTCTCTATAAAAGGGCAACAATTAATCCACAGGATACCTGCTGGTAGATTGAATTAATAACAGTGTGTTGCAATGGCCCAAGGGAGCAACTTGAATGGTGTGATTTGTATGCATTCGACAGTTAGGTTAGTTAACGGATCAGCATCTTCCCATTTTTTTTACAAAATTATTTAGACATCACGAACACATGCCCTTAAATCCCACTTTTATATTGTAAAACTGGGGGTTTACAGCATTTTTCTTATTTATTTCTGCCCTAAAAGTAGTTCTAAGATGTACCAACAATCTATATTTTGAGCAGAAATAAGAAAAAATATCACCATTTTTCATCTTATAATTTTCATTTTTTCGCTGAATTTATTTATCGATCTGCCTACCCATATGATCCACTGGCACTACAGTACTTTATCATTCTTTTTTTTGTTGTTTTAAGCTGTTGGGGGTATTTTCTCTTTACTTAAATTACAGTTTAAAGCCCTCATTTATATACTGTAATAATTGTTATTATTTATTTGTTTCTTCATAAATTGTTATTTATTTGTTTTTATAAATTTATTTATTTATCTATACTGTTCTTGTGGGGTATAAGGGTAGTCACCTTTCTGTAGATGAGGTGTCATCCCAATATACGGTGGGAGGACAATTTGGCCAGCCAAAAAATTTGGGTAGGACAATTTGGCCAAATTAATTTTTCCTAGTGGTTTGACCTATTCTTATTCTATCAATCATTTCCTTAGCATTTTGTTTTTCACTTGGCTACATATTTTCATCATATATTTCCTGTTCTTTCAGTGATTTTATCTGTCATGTCTTGGCTTTGATGAGTGAAAAAAAATGTTGACAGAAGAGATTGCACCATTTGAGCAGTTTCATCCTTTGATAACATGTTTTTATCACACATGTTTGCATATTTTCTGCTTTTTTTTATTGTATTTGAGCCCAGTCAACACCATTTAGGTCAGTTTACCTATACCTAAGTGGTTAACTAGTCAAAAAGCAAGGAAGCATGATTGATCTTGTATTCCAACAAATCAAAACAAAAACATTCAATTTATATCGTTGTTTTTTTTTTGTTTTTTTTTTTGTATAGTTATCAATTTTCATTAATTTGCTACTTAAGATTTTGGTAAGTCCGAATATCTCTGGCCAAAGGTTATAGTTCAAAAACGAAATAAAATTTCCAATTTATTTGAATCTTCTTCAAAATGTTCCTCCCACATATTCCAGCAAACTACATTGCAAACTACATTGCTGTGTATGAGGAGACTCGTGTCACTCGATAAAACTGAGTCTCCAATTTCTGTTTTTTAATTAAGGTGTAACTATACCAAATTTAGTGACACAGAGGCCTTTCTGATATTTAATCTTCATCAGTGTGTCTCAACCCCAAAGTTCAGAAACCAAAACGGATGATGGACAAGACCCTGCAAACACAGCACACCCCCTCCGAGCTCACACCGATCGACGTAGTCCATGAGACAGGTCAACAGGAGGCATCAGGCAAGAGACGCCTAAATTGGACTTATAGGCGTCCCGTATAAGTGCCCTTTATGTATTCTTTGTTTCCAAAGGCAGCCTTTAAGCTTTTTTTTTATTTTACTGCATATTAAAAACAAACCCAAAACATTAAATTGTCAGTTTGAACTGGACATTACATGTATATTAATCTTGCCAAATTGTCCTACCCAATATTTTTGCCTGGCCAAATTTTCCATGATTTCCAACATACAACATGTCATAAAGATGTTCCTATATACAATGTGTCATACTGATATTTATTTAGAATTGAACTAGAGCAGGGACTCAAAATTTTCTCCATAAATGATATGATGAAATTTTAGCAACGAAGTTCACAATGGTTGAAAAAGTCAGTTTTAAAACTTGAAAAGTG
This sequence comes from Lucinisca nassula, assembly GCA_963580285.1. Classification (NCBI taxonomy): domain Eukaryota; kingdom Metazoa; phylum Mollusca; class Bivalvia; order Lucinida; family Lucinidae; genus Lucinisca; species Lucinisca nassula. The sequence goes on along the minus strand of OY757011.1, from coordinate 129,977,190 downwards.
CTTGATCCAATAAAAAAAACTAGAGCGAGCAGTCGATGGCAGCCATCGCAAATCCCCACGCTTTTGCAACATAGCAGACATGACCTTTTGACCCCTTGAGATGGCCCCTTTGGGCGGAGCCATTTATAACGTCCCTCTTGCATGCCCTCACCATGTAAGGAAGTCATGTAGCAAATATGGTTGCATTCTGGCCAGTGGTTAAGGAGGAGATAGCGTGATGGACAGACGGACGGAGGCTTTCACAATATTTCCCAACGCTTTCTTCAAAAGCGTGGGGATAATAAAAATGCATCAATAAATGTTGTCAGGAGCAATGACAAAGTTTTTTTAAAAATAGCCACAGTGACCTTGACCATGAGGTCATGACCTTAAAAGTCAACTCGCTCGAGATATTGTCATAAGGAACATTTGTGTGAAGTTATATTGAAATCAATCAAGAAATGTAGGCGCTAGAGCGATGACAAAGTTTTTCTAACAAGAGGGCCATGATGGCCCTGGATCGCTCACCTGATCCATAGAGTCACAAGTGGGCCCCGGGGAGGGCCATTATTGACACCAGGGGCTATAATGTGCATAATGTTGAGGGAGGTCTGAAAAGTTGAAGCTTCATAATTTGAACAACCTTGGCAAAAGTCCACTAGATAGAGCTACACACCAAATATCAAAGACCTGGGCCTTGCGGTTTCAGAGAAGAAGATTTTTTTTTAAGATATTCCGTACATAAGCCTATGTAAAACCAAATGGCCCCAGAGCGGGGGCATTTTTGGCCTCAGGGCTATGATTTAAACAATCTTGATGGAGGTCCACTAGATGAAGCTTCACACCAAATATCAAAGACCTGAGCCTTGCAGTTTCAGAGAAGAAGATTTTCAAAGATTGTCTCTGTATAAGTCTATGTAAAACCAAAAGGGCCCCGGGATGGGGGCATTTGTGGCCCAGGGGCTATAATGTGAACAATCTTGGTAGAGGTCCACTAGATGAAGCTCCATACCGAATATAAAAGACATGGGCCTTGCAGTTTCGGAGAAGAAGATTTTTAAAGATTTCCCTATATAAGTCTATGTAAAACCAAATGGTCTTGGGGCGGGGGCATTTTTGGCCCCAGGGCTATAATTTGAATAATTTTGATAGAGGTCCACTAGCTGAAATTTCACACCAAATATAAAAGACCTAGGCCTTGTGGTTTCAAAGAAGAAGATTTTTAAAGATTATCCCTATATAAGTCTATGTAAAACCAAAGGGTCCCCGAGACGGAGGCATTTTTGGTCCCAGCACTCTAATTTGAACAATCTTGGTTGGGGTCCACTAGATGAAGCTCCATACCAAATATCAAAGACCTAGGCCTTGCGGTTTCAGAGAAGATTTTTAAAGATTTTCCCGATATAAGCCCATGTAAAATCAAAGGCCCTAGAGTGGGGGCATTTTTGACCCAGGGCTATAATTTGAACAATCTTGGTAGAGGTTTACAAGATGAAGCTTCATACCAAATACTAGAGAAAGCGACCTCAAGGTCACTGTGGGGGGTAGGACATGCATCAATGAAATCTTCAGTGTAGGTATCAACTAAATCTATCAAAGGGTTTAGAAGATACAATCTCTCAGAAACTTTGACGCAAAACTTTAACCAAATGTAAAATTTTTAAGTCTGTGACATCAAGGTCACTGTCGGGGCTGGGACATGCATCAATGAAATCTTAAGACCAGTATATAAATTCAGTGTAAGTATCAACTGAATCTATCGAATGGTTTGAAAGTAACAATCTCCTAAAAACTTTGACGCAAAACTTTAACCAAAATGTTAACGGACGGATGGACGGACGGACAGACGAAAACAATATACCCCCCATCATACTTTGTATGCAGGGGGGAAATCAAAGACCTGGGCCTTGCGGTTTCAGAGAAGATTTTTAAAGATTTTCCCTATATAAGCCCATGTAAAACCAAAGGGCCCCCGGGTGGGGGCATTTTTGGCCACAGCACTATAATTTGAACAATCTTGGTAGGGGTCCACTAGATGAATCTTCATACCAAATATCAAAGACCTGGGCCTTGCGGTTTCAGAGAAGAAGATTTTTAAAGATTTTTCATATAGAAGCCCATGTAAAAGCAAAGGGCCCCGGGCGGGGGCATTTTTGGCCCCAGCACAATAATTTGAACAATCTTGGTAGGGGTCCACTAGATGAAGCTTCAAACCAAATATCAAAGACCTTGGCCTTGTGGTTTCAGAGAAGAAGATTTTTATAGATTTTCCCTATATAAGCCCATGTAAAACCAAAGGGCCCCGGGGTGGGGGCATTTTTGGCCCCAGCACAATAATTTGAACAATCTTGGTAGGGGTTCACTAGATGAAGCTTCATACCAAATATCAAAGCTCTGGGCCTTACGGTTTCAGAGAAGAAGATTTTTAAAGATTTTCACTATATAAGCCCATGTAAAACCAAAGGGCCCTGGGGCGGGGGCATTTTTGGCCCCAGCACTATAATTTGAACAATCTTGGTAGGGGTCCACTAGATGAAGCTACATACCAAATATTAAAGACCTGGGCCTTGTGGTTTCAGAGAAGAAGATTTTTTAAGTTTTCGGTGAAAAAAAATCTATTTTGGCTCCTGTGACCCAGATGTGCAACTGACCGGAACCATTTGAACAACTTTGAAAGGGGACCACCTAAGGATGATTCCTGTGAAGTTTGGTCAAAATCCAATCAGTGGTTTAGGAGGAGATGTCGTTTGAAGAAATTGTTTACGCACGGACGGACGCACGGACGACGGACAAAACGTGATCCCAAAAGCTCACCTCCTCACCACGTGACGGTGAGCTAAAAATAGGCACAGTGACCTTGACCTTAAAAGTCAAACTCGCTCAAGATATTGTCATAAGGAACATTTGTGTGAAGTTATATTGAAATCGGACAAGAAATGTAGGCACTAGAGCGGTGACAAAGTTTTTCTAAAAATAGGCACAGTGACCTTGACCTTGAAAGTCGAACTCGCGCAAGATATTGTCATGAGGAACATTTGTGTGAAGTTATTTTAAAATCGGACAAGAAATGTAGGCCCTAGATCGATGACAAAGCTTTTTTAAAAATAGCCACAGAGACCTTGACCTTGAAAGTCGAACTTGCTCAAGATATTGTCATAAGGAACATTGTGTGAAGTTATATTGAAATCGGACAAGAAATGTAGGCACTAGAGCGATGACAAAGTTTTTCTAAAAATAGCCACAGTGACATTGACCTTGAAAGTCGAACTCGCTCAAGATATTGTCATCAGGAACATTTGTGTGAAGTTATTTTGAAAACGGACAAGAAATGTAGGTGCTAGAGCGATGACAAAGCTTTTCTAAAAATAGCCACAGTGACCTTGAAATTGAAATTCAAACACACTCGAGATATTGTCAAAAGGAACATTTGTGTGAAATTATATTTAAATTGGTCTAGAAATTTAGGCACTAGAGCGATTACAAAGTTTTTCTAAAAATAGCCACAGTCACCTTGACCTTGAGGCCACAACCTTGAAAGTCAAACTTGCTTAAGATATTGTTATAAGGAACATTTGTGTGAAGTAAAATTGAAATCGAACAAGAAATGTAGGCGCTAGAGCGATGACAAAGCTTTTCTAAAAATAGCCACAGTGACCTTGACTTTGAAAATCAAACACACTCAAGATATTGTCAAAAGGAACTTTTGAGTGAAATTATATTGAAATTGGCCAAGAAATGTAGACGCTAGAGCGATTACAAAGGTTCTAAAATTAGCCACAGTGACCTTGACCTTGAAGTCAAACACACTCGAGATATTGTCAAAAGGAACATTTGTGTGAAGTTATATTGAAATTGGACAAGACATGTAGGCGCTAGAGCGATGACAAAGCTTTTCTTAAAATAGCCATAGTGATCTTGACCTTGAAAGTCAAACACACTCGAGATATTGTCAAAAGGAACATTTGAGTGAAATTATATTGAAATTGGTCAAAAAATGTAGGCGCTAGAGCGATTACAAGGTTTTTCTAAAAATAGCCACAGTGACCTTGACCTTGATGCCAAAACACACTCGAGATATTGTCAAAAGGAACATTTGTGTGAAATTATATTGAAATTGGTCAAGAAATGATGGTGCTAAAGCGACTACAAAGTTTTTTCTAAAAATAGCCACAGTGACCTTGACCTTGAGGACATGACCTTGAAAGTCAAACTTGCTCGAGATATTTTCATAAGGAACATTTGTGTGAAGTTATATTGAAATCGGTGGACAAATATAGGACCTAGAGCGATGACAAAGTTTTCCTAAAAATAGCCACAGTGACCTTGACCTTGAGGCCACGACCTTGAAAGTCAAACTCGCTTGAGATATTGTCATAAGTATCATTTGTGTGAAGTTATATTGAAATTGGTGGAGAAATGTAGGTGCTAGGGCAATAGCGTGACTTTTATAGCAGCCATGACCTTTTGACCCCTTGAGATGGCCCCTTTGGGCAGAGCCAACTATAACCTCTCTCTCGCGCGCCAAAGGGGCCATCTCAAGTGGTCAAAAGGTCATGTCTGCTATGTGGCAAAAGCGTGGAGATTTGCGATGGCTTGTCATCGATTGCTCGCTCTAGTGTTTTATTTTTCTTCAATTCCAACTAGCAGTAAACAAAAATTTCTTCCCTTCCGGTCCTTCTTTAATCAAGTTGAAGTCAATCTAAAAACAGAAACAATTAGAAAATAAGAAAATTGATAATTTATGCTAGTCTTATATGTTTTTTTTTATACTTTTCTATGGACAAATAATGACAATAATCAAATTCAAATATTTTCATGACAAAAAGGAGTACTTTAACCTGTAAATTTACAAGAAATTAAGAAATATTATCATTTTTCCTGGCCTTGGCTTTTATACCCCTCGATTTCGGAAAAACATTTATTACAAAAAATTTAAACAAGATATATATCCTAATTATAACAAGAGATTATAAAATCTTCGGATCAGCATTTCTGGCTCAGCGGCTCGACCTCGGCTTTTATACCCGACCATAAAACAATGAATCCAATAACAGACGAGGTAGTGACCATTTTTCCTTGAACCTGGATTTTATTGTCAAAACACTTCCTGACGTTAACGTGTCTATGCAATATAATGTGATTGTTTACAATAAAAAAAATTGTTTGATGAAAACAACCTCAATAATTTTAGTGTAACAAGTCCTAGTCACAACTCCCCGAGTGGCCACTTTTAAGGCCCGGTGCCAGCAAGTAACTAAGGATACATTATCCTTAGGCTTTCTTTTTTCTTCCGGTTTCACCTTAACCCCAGTAGGGGACACAGACGGTGTATACTACATACACTCCAGTTTTGCAGGAGGGTCACCGGAATGACTGAAATCACCACTGAAATTACCTTGGGAATGTCAGAAATCACCATTGTATGAAACAAATGGGTTGGGTTAAGACAAGGTAGGGTATGTTATGGTAGGGTTTGGTCAGGATGGCTTTGGTAGGGACGAGTCTGGTGGTGGAATCACCGAAATCACCAAATTTGAGTAGGATATGATACTGAAATCACCATTGTAAGGTTTATATAAATAAGGGGAAGATATGTTAGCTGTAAAATTAAGGTATAGTCAGGTCTAGATAGCAATTAGTTTTACCGTAATATTTCTTTAATTATTTAAGTCTTATTGAGAATTAGAGAGATCTAATTCAAGGTAATGTTGGTTGGTGCCTGATGCTCTGTCTCTGGTCGGGCCCATCGGAGTCTAACTGTTGGTTTTCTTTTGCTCCAGTATTTCAGTGGTTTCTTGCTGTCGAGTCCTCGCCGTTGTCTCACCTCTGTGGTTGTTTGATTATTTGTGTTCACGGAGATGTTGCACTGATTCATGCGGACTGAACAAATTATTTGTCTAAATCGCGACGGAAGTAAGGGCGAGGATTGTGGCCACGTAAAATCAATTTAAGCCCCCTAGTGGAAATCGTTTCCACTGACCGTTCCAAGGCGGTTCTTCTGTTGCGGTTTATTTTTGCTATGGTTTGTCATTGGATGTTTGTATCGCTAATTAATGTTATTTTATTTTGGATAGCCTATTGGCCATTTTGTGGGAAAGTAACTGTCCTTTTGGCTTTCCGCTGTTGGTGTTTCCATTAGAGTCTGTTGTTTCATGTTTGTGTGTCATTCTCTTTGGTGTCTCTAATGGCAGCTGTGGGTTGATTGTATCGATTCCTGATCATTGCCTCTATTTTGCATAAACAATAATCATCAGTTAATTAAGCAGGCATATCAAAGTCGCCGAAATCACAGCACAGGCAGTATGTATTGGTAACCAAATCAGATGAATATTATTATTTCTAATGATTGCGCATGCAATAACTTAATTATATTGATTTCTGTTCATAATAATATTGATTAATTGTTAATTATGTGTAATTGATATGGATTCTGTACAAAAAAATTTCAGCTTTGACATGTGATTACGAATCAAGTTGTAATATTCATCAGCTATCAATATATAAATGAACCGGGGCACAGCATTTCCTAAAATTTACATGTGCACCGAACAAAGACTCAGATAAGCCTGTGCATCCGCGCAGTCTGATAAGAGTCTTCGTTGTACGCTCTAGGGATAGCTAAAGACGCAATGCTCCTTCATGCAGCAAGAGAATTTTCTGGTCAGATTATATATGGATGCGCAGGCTGATCTGATTCTTCGCTGGGCGCACATGTAAATTGTAGGAAATGCAGTGCCCTGGCTCAAAATGAATTCATATGAATTACATGATCAGATTGAGCATATTCGCGTTGCCCTTCTCTTTCCTTGAAGCCGGCCCGTAAACGGCCTTTGTCGAACTAGCAGACGGACTCTGGCACTCGCCTGTTCCCGTCGCAGAAATCTCACAGTCTCTTGTATGCACAATCTTCGGAAATAATAATATGAACTTAGGCACAGCCTAGATACGGACATGAACATTACCGGTCAGTTAATGTTTAAAAGCAAAGATGATAGTGTTTTAATCTACCTGAACTTGAAGTCCGAGTGAATAATTGCAAGCCACTTTACCAATATGCTTTAACCCTTATCTTGTTGTTCACGACAACCCCTATATTTTCAAACAGCATAGATCCAGATCAGGTGGCTTCTGAAGAAGCCACCTGATCAGGATCTACACTGTTTGGCATTCAGTTTATGAATTTGTAGCAATAATTACATCAAGTAATTTGATTGGTTGATAGACAGAAATGGGTGTGGCTTAAATGAATATTCAGCAAGGTATGGGTTAACTTACGTCCCTTGTTGAAACAGACAACATTTTTGGATCTGTATAGCTTTACTTGAGAGCATTCTTGTTGACTGCTGACTGTATAGCCTTTGTGAGCATTCTTGCTGTCAGAATCAGAATTGTTTACTGGTGACACGTCCATAGACAATCCTTCACCAGTGAACATGGTTTCCGAAGTCAAAGGTCTTGCGAAATGCAACTTGTTCAATTTTACCATGACATTGTGGCCCATTTGTGGGCAATCTGGATGGGGACATAAATCGTGGCCACAAACAGACAGACTAGATCATCATAGACTTCGCCAAGGCCTTTGACAAAATTGAAGGTACCTAGCTTACAGAGGGCTATTAAATAAACTTGACTACTATGGGATAAGCAGATCCACACATAGGTGGATAAGCTCATGGCTCTCTGGGGGCTCACAAGAAGTTGTACTTGATGGCCAAGCATCTGATCAAGTCCCTGTTTTATCTGGAGCCCCCCCCCCCCCCACAAGGTTCAGTCCTTGGACCGGTCTTCTTAGTTTTCATCAATGATCTGACTGATAATATCAGGTCATCAGTCAGTTTGTTTGCTGATAATGTGTCCTGTATATATTCTCCGTCTGAATGTCTTATTTTACAAGATGACCTGGATCAACTTGCACAGTGGGAGGCAGATTAGCAGATGAAGTTCAATGTGGCGGGTGAATTTTTGGCCTCAGGGGCATAATTTGAACAATCTTGGTAAAGGTCCAATAGATGAAGCTAAACCCCCACCCATAGGGGCTTGAAGAAATATATGGGCTGCATGATGCTTCCACGCAGAGCTGAATCCGGCCCGCACACTAGTACTGGTAAACCGCATCTAAGCCTGTCCAGGAACCGCGGTGCGAGGCGACCGTCCATGCTAATAAACCCTATTGGTTTCATTGGGCGACAGGGCTTGAGATGTCATTTCATCTCAGTGTCGGGTAAAAGTCCCACAAAATTGGAAGCAACGTCTCCAAAATGACCTTTACAGTGTTGACGGGGACGTTAAACCTCAAATCAAACAAACATAAACCCAAAATTTCAAAGACCCGGGCCTTGCGCTTTCAGAGAAGATTTTCTTTTTTAGATTTTTCCTATATAAGTCAATGTAAAACCCAGGGGCCCCAGAGCTATAATTTAAACAATCTTGATAGTGGTCTACAAGAAGAAGCTTCATACCAAATATCAAACACCTGAGCCTTCTGGTTTCAGACAAGAAGATTTTTAAAGCTTTTCCCTACGTAAGTCTATGTAAAACGAAAGGGCTCCGGGGCGGGGGCATTTTTGGTCCCAGGACTAGAATTTGAACAATCTTGGCAGAGGTCCACTAAATGAAGCTACGCACCAAATATTGAAGGCCTGGTTTCAGAGGTGAATATTTTTTAAGTTTCTGTTTAAAAAAATCTGTTGTTGACTCCCGAAAAAAATAGGCCTGACCCCCTTATATGACAAATGGACTTGTCCAACGTATGGCAGTGGAAAAGTCTACTAGCATACAATGGGTTAATGTCTCCATCAACACTGTATTAAGCTTTAGTTCCTATGACTTATTATTGTATGTATATATGTATTGCCTGTCATAGAAATTATGAAATAAATATGTATATTAAATTTTTACCAAGTAAATACAGGATTTTCTATGAAAAAGAAAAACGATATTTCTCACAGAGAAATAATTCCCACTGAGAATGTGAACAATCTTGGTGAAATCATCAAGACAAAGCTTCATGTCAATCATCAAAGACCTTGGCCTTCTCCTTTCAGACAAGAAGATTTCAAATGTTTTCATTGCCTTGACTTCTATTTCCTACGGCTATAATTTGAACACTTTTGATAGAGGTCCACTTGATTTTGATAGACCACCAAATATCAAAGACCTGGGCCTTGCGGTTTCAGATTGGAAGATTTTCTTAAAGTTCCCTATATATAAGTCAATGTAAAAACCGAAAGGCACGGGGCGGAGGCATTTTTGGCCCAAGGGCTATGATTTGAACAATCTCGGATTCGGAAAAGAAGATTTTTAAACATTTTCCCTGTTATACAGGGAAAATTTCTATTCCCTGAAAAATTTTCCCTATAATGTTAATGAGAAGAAGATTTTTAAAGATTTTCCCTTTAGAAGTCTATGTAAAACCAAAGGGCCCAAGGGTGGGGGCATTTTTGGCCCTAGGGCTATAATTAGAACAATATTGGGAGGGGTTCAGTAGATGAAGCTTCATACCAAATACCAAAGACCCGGGCCTTATGGTTTCAGAGATGTAGATTTTTAAATATTTTTTCTATATATGCCTGTAAAACCAAACGGCCCGGGGTGGGGGCATTTTTGGCCCTAGGGCTATAATTTGAATATTGTTGATAGAGGTTCACTAGCTGAAGCTTCACGCTAAATACCAAAGACCTGGGTCTTGCGGTTTCAGAGAAGAAATTTTTTAAAGATTTTCCCTATATAAGCCTATACAAAACCAAAGACCCCTGGGGCGGGGGCATTTTTGGCCCCAGGGGTATAATTTGAACAATCTTGGTAGCCCTCCATTAGATGAAGCTTAATACCAAATATCAAAGACCTGGGCCATGCGGTTTCAGAGAAGATTTTTAAAGATTTTCCCTATATAAGCCTTTGTAAACCAAAGGCCCCCAGCGCAGGGGCATTTATCGCACTAGGCCTATAATTTGAAAAATCTTGATAGAGGTTCACTAAATGAAGCTTCACACCAAATATCAAAGAACTGGGCCTTGCGGTTTCAGAGAAGAAGATTTTAAAAAAATTTCCCTATAAATCTATGTAAAACCAAAGGGCTCTGGGGATATAATTTGAACAGTCTTGGTAGAGGTCCAGTAGATGAAGCTTCATACCAAATAGCAAAGACGGTGACCTTGTGGTTTCAGAGAAGAAGATTTTATAAATATTTTCCCTATATAAGCGTATGAAAAAAACAAAGGGCCCCGGGGCGGGGGCATTTTTGGCCCTAGTGCTATAAATTGAACAATCTGGATAGAGGTCCACCAGTTGAAGCTTCACACCAAATATCTTGCATTTTCAGGGAAGAAGATATTTTAAGATTTTACCAATATAAGCCTATGTAAAACCAAAGGCCCCTGGGGCGGAGGCTATAATTTGAACAATCTTGGTATGATATTTTTAATGTAAAATTAATTTTAATTAATAATATACCTACCCATCACTACAATTATAGCCTTTTCACCAGACGCAGGTCTGGGACAGTCTGACACAAAAAAAATCTAGCCAGAAATGCCACCGGCATGTCCCTTTTCCCGTGACCTCCCCAGCGTCGAGTCCTGATTGGTCGCTGATGTCACATGACCTATCAGACCAATAGGCAGACGATACAGGTCACGTGACCGCGATTTTCGCGCCGAGAAGGTCATTATTTCTTTCAGGAAAACAAATATTTCAGGCGGGGCTGGGAGGCGGGACATACCATTGTAGTGATGGGTAGGTATATTATTAATTAAAATTAATTTTACATTAAAAATATCATTTTAATATCAAATATAACTACCCATCACTACAATTATAGCCTGAATTCAAAGCAAGTGGAGGGTTGGATGAAAAATAAAGTTACACATACCTAACTCCTCCAACCTTGGTTGTTTATACCCCTTTTAAAACCATCCAATGATGGTAACGTAAGGGAGTATCCACCATGACTGCAAGGGATCCAAATCCAAAATTCACAAGTGGAGAAGATAAATGGACAGGAACCGGAGTCAAAATAGAAGGTTCATACCTATTCAAACAGGCTAACAAACAACCAAGGAAAATAAAATCCCAAAATAAGTGCTGCTCATAATAGATTGAGAAGCTACTAAACTACCCAAGGAATGAGTACCACTACGAATGGGAACCAAGCTCCTTAGGTGAAGGGATGAAAAGTAGCGTTGGAACATCCATTACACAGTAAGAAAAAACATTCTGAAGAAAAAATGGAGTTCCAATATGCCCAAAATGTAGAAGGTTCTAACCTCATACTGTATTCTGAATGATAATAGGGCAGAAGTGAAATTAGCATATACTGGTAGAAGCTTTATCACTTTACAAATCCACTTTGCAATCAAGGATGGTTAGAAATATATCCAAAACCCCTTGATTGGAAAGAAAAAATTCTCATGATAATCTCGAAACGTTTTAAACGTTCTAATGTATACAAAAAATTCACATTAGTCTACGATCCACGAATCCTGGAAATGACAGGATAAATAATAGTTTCAGACAAGGTGATTTATAGCCTGAAACAAAAATAGGTTGAATGAGAAGAGAAAAAGAAGTCATTGTTCTTCTCATACCTGAAAACAACCCTCTGCAATTGGCAAAGCATGACTATAACTTCTACTAACTGAAGCAAATGTCAAATGAAATACAGCTTGATTATCAAATGAACAAAAGAAGCTGAATTCACCGGATCGTAAGGTGGTTTAGAAAAGACCACAACACTCCTGCAAGATTCCATTTGGATTCAAAGTCCTGGAAACCTGTCGGCATAGTGAAAAACCCCTTTAATAAGCTGGTGATGGTAGGGTTTAATGAAAAAGTGTGAAGCCGACTAAAATTTTAACATGTTCGAGATTACTGATCTGTACCCTTCTCTTAGATGAAATAGAAATTGAAGGGTAGAGAACAGACAGAAAAAGAAATCCAGTAAAAAAAACCTCCCTAGAGGAATTGTCTGGATTTATTTCCCTTTTTCTACACCAACTAGAAAATATCTTCCATCTTCCAGAGTAAAACTTGAGAGTGGAGATCTTTCTATATTTGAAGATACACTCGGCAGAGAAACCAGAAAAGTGTCTACCTCTGGTTTGATTCCTGACAACATCTGGAAGTGTAAGTAAAGCATTTCTGGATTGAAATGGAATGCTTGACCCACACCTTTAAGATATTTGATCTGGAACTACTAGAAGACGGGTTGCAAGTCTTGAGACTAGGCTCAGAATGACTAAAAAACCAAGATCTCTGAGGCCATAGGAGGCGTAATCAGAATGGCTCGGCTTTTGGACGCTTGAATTTTTTCCTAGAACTAGAGGAATTCAGTTGAATGGTGTAAACGCATATGTAAAAGATTCCCCCAATCTAGAGATTTTAAATCAACTGCATGTTCCAGGTGATCTGAAACTTGAAACATAATGAAAGTTGATTGGAGAACCGAGTTGTTTGGACATCTGATTAAAAAAGGCCCAATAAAGGTTCTCTCCATTTGAGAAAACGCCCTGTAGAGAACGGATGGTGAACTGGTCTATAGGGGCGATCCCAATGACGTAATCTGCCCTGGAGGTGTCCGACAAGGATAGACATACCTTCCTGAAGACACCAAGTTATAATCTTCCATGTAAAAGCCAACAGGGAAGAGTAATGAGTCACTCCCTGATAAGTAGAAAAAACTACACTATTCATTTGTCTGGAGTAACAATAATGAAGCTGTTCCTCAGTTTGGAGCTATGAAGAACTGATAAACCAAGGAAATTTGTCTGAAGTTTCAGAATGTTTATACACATATACATATATACATACATATACGCATACACACACATATATATATATATATAGCCCCGCCTAATATAGGCCCCACGTTCCCTGAACAACTAATCCCTGAGGTTCGAAGTGGGAAACCAACCTGAAAGGCTGGCATGCGAAAAAACAAAAACAAATAGGGAATAGTCTCTAAAAGAGAAGACCCCATTTGATACTGAGGGATTCATAAATCGTAGAGAGCAATCTTGATAATGGAATTTATTGCTCCTATAGACCGTATGGTATTTCCAGTGATAATGTTAGCAAAAAAAACTGGAAAGGTCTAAGATGAGATTGTCCAGGGAAACTGGATCCAATTACTAGTTTCTAAAAAAGGGGAAACAAACCCCTGACATAAATCGAAAGTTTTTCGGGGCATGAAAAAATTGGAGAAGTATCTCTGAGGTAGAATCAATTTCAACTTCTCGATAAAGTGTATGAAATCTAAATTCACAATAACCTGTACACGTTAAGACAAGGTATGATAAACAGTATCTGTAAAAATGATGACAAAACCCATCATCGGAACAGTACACAAGATTGGGGCCTAATTCTATGATGAGAGCTGCTTAATTAATTTCTATTAAGTTGGTGAACAGGGAAAACATTGATCCGTTGACAAATCCAACAAAGGAAAGGCAACGGACTGATACACAAAAATTCCATCCAAGGTGAAACGAAGGTATTTGCGTAATGACCTATGGATGGAGATGTGAAGGTTAGCGACCTTTAAAACTACGGAAATCGTCCCCGAATTTGGGAAATTTGACCTGACTAATCGAGGACGAAGTTTCCATTTGAGATGATCGACTCCCATCATCTTGTTAAGTGTGAGAAGTCGATGATGAGTCGATTTTCCCATTTTCTTCTTTTCTTTTCATTGATCCGTTGACAAATCCAACAAAGGAAAGGCAACGGACTGATACACAAAATTCCATCCAAGGTGAAACGAAGGTATTTGCGTAATGACCTATGGATGGAGATGTGACGGTAAGCGTCCTTTAAAACTACGGAAATCGTCCCCGACTTTGGGAGAATTGACCTGACTAATCGAGGACGAAGTTTCCATTTTGAAATGATCGACTTGCATCATCTGTGTTAAGTGTGAGAAGTCGATGATGAGTCGATTTTCCCATTTTCTTCTCGACCAGAAAGATCCGCCTGTAGAAGCCTGGGGAAAGGAGAAGTTTTTCTACTTATACGGCTTTCTTTGGAGAAGAACCCTTCCTCTTCCAATAAAAAGATTTCTTTTCTTCATACTATTTACCAGAAATAGTATTTGCATGTGAGAAAGAGAAAGGATTCCTAACGAACTCAATCCAGTAACCCTTTCTCCAAACTCATAAAACTCAAAATATATTTGATAAAAGAAGCCAAGGCTTGATAGAACTGAAATAGCTCGGCTCCTACTGGAAGAAGATGAAGAGGAGGGGAAGGAAGAAAGTCATTTGTTAGACTTGTGTCTTCCTCTATTGGGAGATTTCGTTCCAGTCCGACCTCTGGAACGAAAGGACCGTGTACCCTGATCTGAGAATGATCTACTAGTAGATGGGGACTGATTGAGATCTTCTAGTCGAGGGTGATAAGCACTTAAAAGTCATCGGAAGTAGTCGAAGAGCGTCTCTTGGTTGCGGTACCTGTACTTGATACGCTCTCCGAAGACTTCAAAAAAGACGAGTGCCCACGGTCTTGAAGCTTGATTCTGAAAACGTTGGGAAGACATGGTCCGCTTATAGTTTTAGAATCAAGAGGCGCTGAGGCTCTAAGTTTTCATTTACTATGCTCAGTAAAAACTGAACCAGTTATCAAGAGCAGAGTTGCGCCAAACATGCAACATGGTGGTAGACAGCCATGGCATGTAAAAAATGACCGGGAAATAAACAAAAGCATTAGAATAGCAGCTATATGGTCGGAATGCTCTTGTTTGAAGGCAACGTGGGTAGAACTAGAATACCAGTCATAATGAGAACCCACTTAATAATAGTCCTGGTAAGAAGCTCCAATGTTAGAGCGTCGAAACAGGAAGTAATGCCAATTTCCCTGACGTCATATATACAGAGACTGAATCTGGGTCGAATTTAGGAATTTCATAAGAACAAAAAAATTGATGTTTTTTTTGTTGTTAGAACCAATGTTCCAAGTTCTTTTCGCACGAGTGCCCCCGGTCTTGAAGCTTGATTCTGAAAACGTTGGGAAGACATGGTCCGCTTATAGTTTTAGAATCAATAGGTGATGAGGCTCTAAATATGTCCTTCTCATAATCGCTAAATAGTAAGGACGAAAAAGGACCAACCTCTGAGTATTGATATATCCCCAGAGGATAAATCACTAGGCCCAGATTCAGCTCTAGGGGCAAAACACTTGAGGCTCAATTAAACTTCCCCAGTGTTAGGCCCTTTATGTATATAGTGCACTGAACATGCGAAATTGCTAAACAAAGACGGGTCTTGCACATGTTCAAAACTAAATTAATGCTGAGAATTTTTATTCAGCGATACAACGTCTTCCGATACCGGAAGTGGAAGGAACACGTACAAAAAACGTCCTCTTTTCTGGCAATTTAAGTTTCCACAACGCCGACTTCTATTAAAACATTACCAGGAATAATACGAGCGTATACCCTGGCACATAACATGAAAAGAAGTGTGGTGCTTATCAAAAACCAAAAACGGTTGATCACATGATAAACAAAACTTCCAAGTGAAATTTCAAAATGGCGGACAACCACTACACATGTAATGTCGGCAGAAACACACGAAATAAAGTCTCTAAGAATTTCGGAATAAACAGTAAGCTTAAAAAGCCTAAGTACGTTGTGGAAACTCAAGGTAAGTGCAAAATCAAAAAAGAATAAAACACTTATCCGTTTATTCATTCTTCCATGGAATGTAGTTTGACCATCCTATCCCAAGCAAGTCTGAAAAAATAATGACCTTCTCGGCGCGAAAATCGCGGTCACGTGACCTGTATCGTCTGCCTATTGGTCTGATAGGTCATGTGACATCAGCGACCAATCAGGACTCGACGCTGGGGAGGTCACGGGAAAAGGGACATGCCGGTGGCATTTCTGGCTAGATTTTTTTTGTGTCAGACTGTCCCAGACCTGCGTCTGGTGAAAAGGCTATAATTGTAGTGATGGGTAGTTATATTTGATATTAAAAGAGGTCAACTAGATGAAGCTTCATACCAAATATCGAAGGCCTGGGCCTTGTGGTTTCAGAGAAGATTTTTCAAGTTTTCAGTGAAAAAAAAATCTATATTTGGCTGCTGTGACCTAGATGTGCAACGGAGCGAACCATTTGAACAACTTTGAAAGGGGTCCAGATAAGAATCATTCCTGTGAAGTTTGGTAAAAATCTGATCAGTGGTTTAGGAGATGTCGTTTGAAGAATTGTTTACGGACGCACACATGGACAACAGACGAAAAGTGATCACAAAAGCTCACCTTGTCACTATGTGACAGTAGAGCTGAAAAGGAAAGTTGTGGGTGCTTGTTGGAACGATCACAACATGGCATTTCACGGTTATCCATAAAATGTTTTTCAAATAGTCAAAAATATTGTCACCATTTTCCCATCTTTTCTCTTTATCTGAATCGCAAATACTTTTTTTTCTTTCTTTTCTCCTTTTTATACTGCTACTCGCTCACATCTGAGCATTACGAGCAGGATTTCCTGGGTGGTAACCAGTACTTATTTTTTATTTTTTTTAAGCAATGTGGATGAAGTGCCTTGCTGAAGGGCACAACACTTTCGTCAGCGTAAGGCTTGAACCCGCAACCTCTCGATCAGAAATCCGATGCCCTACCACTGCACCAAAGTGCTGCACTACTTTCTGTTATCATGAATATTCAAGTTCAGATCCCATGGACAGTAAATTTGTCTGTTAACCAAGTCATCTACATCTGCCAGTCATGTGCTGGGATCTGCAGGGTTATACGAACATCCGTGTCAATCTGGTTGTTCATGAACAGATCCGAATCAAATTAGCTGCCTTAAGGGTACACAAGAAGCATGTCAAAGAAACACTTCTTTAACTGACAATGTTTACAAATGACATGCGACTAGTGTTTTTCATGGATGTGTCCTGATCTATCGCTGTTGGTCCCAAGTCAGGCTCTAACTGCTCTCTTCTTCATCCAGATAATGAGACTGCTGTACGTAAGAACGTAAGAACATCGTGGTGTATGAACTGCTACACTTTCTTTCTTTCTACTGATACTGTGATCGGTCACATTTCGCCATTACTCGCAGGTGTACATTACATACACTAAAGGTTTTGCAGGATGAAAGCCTACACAGTAACCATGTAGTTACGGTAGGGTTCTTTAACCTGCACAGGGAATGGTTCTCCCTGCACAGGGGGCCTCCAGTTAAAGTCCCGATCTGAAGGATGTTGCACTTTGTGACATTCATCCCTGCAAATGGAGCGTGTTCGGACACTGAAATTTGATCGCCGCTGCGGGGGATCGAACCCGGGACCTCTGGCATCAATTGCAGGGATGAATGCCACAAAGTGCACAGTCCTTCTGATCGGAACGTCAACTGGAGGCCCCTTGTGCAGGGAGAAGCATCCCCTGCACAAATAAAAGATACCTTCCAATATTATCTATCTTGTTGTTGTTGTATATCTATAAGGCATTTTATCGCTGCCTATAATCTCCTGGTACTTAAGTAAGTCACTTGTGCATTTCCCTATGAGAAAAACACATGATGGTCCTACAATGCCCTTCAAAATCTTCTAGTGCTCCTTTTAATTATCTATCTCTGTTTACTGCCAAACCCTCCTTGGAGTATAATGTACACCTGCACATAAGCCTCGTGTGAAGGAGTTGCAGTAAAAGAAGAAAAGGAATTCCAAGGCCCCATCAGACATTAATTCGTGCTTGATTGTATCACACACTGCGAGTCGGAACTACCATGGAAATACTGGAAATAACGAAAACTAACCTGTTTCTGTCAAATAACGCTGCCGGAAGGTAAACAGAAGATTGGTACTCGATGTTTTTATTTTGCGCCAACTGTCAGACAGTTTGTCTATGAAAATGTAATAAGCGTCTCTGCAACATGGATCAATAATAGAGAAGCAGTCATTGTGACGATTTTGAAGAATCCGAAATTACAGTTTTTATTATTTATTTATTTTTATTTGGTCGGATACGTCAAAAAGTAATACATATAGCGGATTGAAATACGAAAAGGAGAAAAAAGAATCGTAAAAGATGAATGTTGTACTAGACTGGGAACCGACTGTGTGAAAGGCAGACATTTTATTAGATGGAAGAACACGTGAACCATACACAGGAAGTTGTCTTGCATAGTCTCACCGAGAATTCACGTGATTTGACCATCAAAAAATATTTATCAGGGAAGCGAATTACGTTGTTATGACAACGCGTGCACCTCTTAGTCTATAGACGGACATGTTCATGTCCGTATTACTCATCTGATTTGATTAATAATACATACTGCCTGTGCTGTGATTTCGGCGATTTTGATATGCATGCTTAATTAACTGACCTTATTGATTATGCAAGACTTAAATAATTAAAGAAATAAAAAAAAAAGTTAGCTAGACCTGACTTTACCCTAATTTAACAGACCACAACTTAACCTGACCCTTATTTATATATACCTTACAATGGTGATTTCAGTATCAACTCCTACTCAACTTTGGTGATTTCGGTGATTGCTCTACCAAACTCGATCGTCTCTACCAAAACCTGCCTGACTAAACCCAACAACACCCTACCGGTACCTACCCTATAATGTCTTACCCAACCCCATCCTTTCATACAATGGTGATTTCTGTCATTCCCAGGGTGATTTCAGTAGTGATTTAATTGGATTTCAGTCTTTAAATAATTAAAGAAATGAAAAAAAAAAATGTTAACTAGACCTGACTCTACCCTAATTTAACAGACCATAACATATCTTACCCTAATTTATATATACCTTACAATGGTGATTTCAGTATCAAATCCTACTCAATTTTGGTGATTTCCATGGTGATTCCCCTGCCAAACTCGTCTCTACCAAAACCCGCCTGACCAAACCCAACATACCTTTCCTTAAGGACTATGAAAATGGCTTCCTGGCACGTGGGCTAAAATTCATGGATGTTTAGCATGTTGACATATTTCTAGAAAAGCAACCCATAATGTCCCAAATTAAATGAATAAATATAAAACATGCATATTAAAAAACGTATTTTTGTTGTTGGAAGAAAAAAATAATAATTCACTTTGTAAGAAAAATACATTTAAAAATGGTCCATTTTTGAACGTCTGTTTCTCCATTGTCCTTCATTAGAAACATACCATTTTTACACTAAAATATACTTCAGTGTGTGTACTAGCAACGACGAGACGTGATTTTTCCAAAAACTGGCATTATAACATTATATCCATGCCGATAGAACCCCTGGTAATATGTAGAGGTCACTATACATTGTCATCCATGTACACAGTATGACGCACGGATTAAATTTAGCACTTGGGTAAATAAGCGTAGCGATGATAAAAATTCTGTCAAATCGTTATTATGGCTTTTGGACAAATCAAACAATTTTCCCCTCTTGTATCTATTTAAAGCATAATATTATTCACCAAATTAACGGAAGAATAAAGGAAAGCATGATCTGGGAATAAGAATATTTAGAATAAAATCCGTTGTGCAGGATATTTTTACCCACGATTTGCATGTTTATACCCCTGTTTTACCTGGGGAATTTACCAACCATGTATACAGTAATGGCTGTCGAAATGACCGTTCGGTGTGAGTTTAAAAGAATGGATATACTGTTATTATGGCAGTTTTTGGAAAAACTACTTCTCGTCCTTGCTAGGACATGGATTATACTTTAGGTTAATGTAAAAACTGAATGTTTCTGAGGACGCACAATGGAGAAACCGATGTTCAAAAATTGACCATTTTGAAAGGTAATTTTCTAATAAAGTAATTTATTATTTTTTCTTTTAACAACAAATATGAACATTTTGAATAAGCATATTTTAAGATTTTTCATATAATTTGGAACATTATGGGTTGCTTTTCTCTTGTCGACATTCTGGACAACCGCAAATTTTAGCTCACGTGTCAGGCTGACATTTGTATATACCTTAACATACCCTGCCATAACCTAACCTACACTACAGGTCGCGCATAAAAGCCAGTTTTCTTTTTCATTCCGAATGCAATTTTCAAAGTACTCCAAACCACTCCGCATATTTTCATCAAAACACTCGGAATGAGGAAACAAACCACTCCCAAACACTCCGCGAAATATCGAGTATACTCGGAGTTTTCCGAACGACTATACAGGTAATGTTTGGTCAATAATGCCCGGGGCTAATATTCCGAATGTCGGTAGAAATACTCCGAGTGGTTCAAGTTTATATTTATTCACATGATATTGGTTGTATGTTAATTGTTATTATTATTATTATTATTTTACTGACAATTTTTCATTAGGTCGTTTTTCCTTCCCCTATCAAAATTTCACCTTTCTAACATGCCTCCCCAACTTTCACGCAGCCTAACATGTATCATTTGACCCAATCTTTTTTCATGCCGGTTGGATTTTCAATTTGCACGTGCAACTAATATACCCCAGCACGGAAACGGGACCATTAGGGTAAAATGCCTTACTTGAAGTTGCAATAAACAGGTATATAATGAGTATAAGGTACTCCTCGTGATATGTTCCCAAATGCAATATATATATTTATATATTTTTTTCTTTTTTTTGGTTTGATGTTCTGTTGAAGAATTCACTTCTTTCGACAGGATCGTTGTTTTAAAGGCTGGCGGAATCCAAATTTCAAGGAGAGGAAGGGAAAAAGGAAAACATCCGAATCAGCATCTACAGCAACCGTAGCCGAGCACTTGTCCGTCAGGTGGACAGGTCCGTGAGATGAACACCTAGCTTATATAAAGCAGTGCGGATATTCATTAGTTCTCTTATTTTTAGACAGAAGCTTACATGTACCGATTTATGGATCTCGTAAGGATCGGCTAATTGTGGCTGTTCTTACGAGCACCAGTAGTTTACATTTGAACTAGATTTGTAAAAACATTACGGAAGCACGCCTATTCAAATATATAGGATAATTTTACCACCAAATTGAAATTTTTCAGTGTAAAAACGTGATAGTTTTCTTATTAGGGCCCCGCACTGAAAGTGTGGGTGCCCTATAGTAATCACTCTGTCCGTCCGTCTGTCTGTCTGTCTGTCCGTCCACAAATTTTCCTACTCCTCTGATAGCGCTGCCGGGGCCCTAGTCAGTTTAACTGACAGCTCTAGTTTCTGCTCAAAATATGAATTATGGATACACATTGGAACCGCCTGATCGAGGCGGTTTTAACGAGTACCACTGGCTGTGTTATAGAGCAGAATAAAGAAAATAACGTTTACCCCTCTAAACCCCAGTTTTACTGTATAAAAGTGGGGTTAAAGGGGGTCAGAATTATTTAGACATGTTTTCGCGATGATACCGAACTATGTCATCTTAAAAAAAAAACAACAAAAAAAAAAAAAACGTTAGTTCTAGAGATAAGGAAGACGATGAGAGCCTCCCCTGCAAGAGCAATGATTTGGTCTCTCACCGCTGTTGGGTCTCACTCGGGCATGTAAAAAAACAACGGCTATCAGGTTCTTATCTGGGTACTCCAGTTTTCGCCCATCTCATCTCAGCATTTTGATAGAAATAAATGAAATAATCTTGAGAGGGCCGCGAAACACCCCCATCCCTTAGCTCACAGTCTTGTTATCGTCAAGACAAGTTATATGAGAAATGACTCTTATTTTATCATATTCTATGTGATTTGTTGAGTAATAAATCACAGTTTGGAGGCATTTGTAAAGAAGACTAAACCACGATTGGTGTATCTACTTTAAAGTAATCGGCAGCTTGAACTGTGATATTTTTTTTTGCAATGGTTCACAAACTGGAGCTGATCTATTTGGATTCTAACACACTCATATTCGACAATACCATCAAATTCTCCCAACTTTTCAACTGTTTCTTCCTTTTCTTTCTACTAATACTGCGATCGGTCACATCTTACCATTACTCGCAGATGTACATTACATACACACCAGTTTTGCAGGATGAAAGCCAACACAGTAATCATGTTATTACGGTAGGGGTCTTCAACCTGCACAGGGCATGACTCTCCCTGCACAGGGGGCCTCCAGATAACGTCCCGATCCGAAGGACGATGCCCTTTATGACATTCATCCCTGCAAATGATGCCAATGGAGCGTGTTCGGACATCGAAATTTTATCGCCGCTGCCGGGGATCGAACCTGGGACCTCTAGCATCAAATGCAAGTGCACTAACCACCGAGCTATCAAGGCACGTAATATGTTAAAAGGAATCCCGGCAAATTAAGTGATTCAGGGGGATGCGGATTCAAAACCTGCCAGGAGTCGGTAGCTTTCTGTCGTGGAAATCGATCATTACAACTTTTCTACAGCCATTCTCTCCATTCCGCTGACGGCCCCCGCCATCGGGGCTTGAAGAAATAGATGGGCTGCAAGGTGCTTCCACGCAGAACTGAAACCAACCGCACACTAGTACTGGTTGACTGCTTAGAGGATCTAAGCCTGCCCAGGCAAAGCAGTGCGAGTCGGACCGTCCATGCTTGTAAACCGTATTGGTTTCATTGGCCGACAGGGCTTGAGATGTCATTTCATCTCAATGTCGGGTAAAAGTCCCACAAAATTGGAAGCAACGTCTCCAAAATGACATATAGAGTGGTAACGGGGACGTAAACATCAAATCAAACAAACAAACAAATCCATTCCGCTGAGTCAAGGGCACTTGCCAGTTTCTGGTGAAAGAATTTGCACACTGCAGCCTATTAGTTAAACGCTTACGTAGCCAATAGGTCTGCACAGGAAGTGTTGACAGCTAAAAGAATGACCTAAAATAGTATTGACTGGACCGTCAAACTCTAATACAAAAAAAAGGAGTGACGTTCTACAACTGCGGCTGTTCGGTCACGCTCTTCTTCGCTGAGATTTATTGCACAATAAAACACTCCATTTCCATTGCCGTTATGGGCGTCATTTTTTAACTGATCAGTTAAACCATCAGCACTATTCCTGGGCAGTCTTTTACGGTAACTGTTAACCAACACAGTGAGTATTCTTTCGCCAGAGAATGACAACTGCCCTTCTTGATAACAGCGGAAAGGAGAGAAAGGCCAGAACAAATTTCAAGATCAGTCTCCACAACAGAATGTTGCCGACCCCGGCAAGTATCGGGCCCACGTTCTCCTGATCCCAAGTCAGACGCGCATCCGAATGAGATACCGAGGCTGGCAATGGGCGTGATGTACTAGAATAAAATGATTATAGAAGAAATTGTGTTTGTTGGTTTTGAACATTCCAGGATGAGCAACGTAGCCATCAAAAATGTATGACCGGAAAGCCATACGGCGTAGTAACCTTCCAATGTGACCTTGACCTGGTGTCAGCAAGATTCATTTATGAACTCTGCACATGAGCTCACTGAGGGGGATAATTGATCAAAGTTTAATGAAAATCCTTTGAGGGGTCTAGGAGATATGGAACGGACACAAAATTCAAAGTTTCAAAGTCGTGACCTTCAAATGTGACCTTGACCTTGTGTCGGCATGGTTCATTTATTGGTTCTGCACATAAGCTCACTGGGGTAAAAGAATGGGGTAAAAGAGATATGGAACGGACAAAAGTTTCAAACTCTTGACCTTCAGCTATGTACTTGACCTTGAGTCGGTATGGTTCATTTATGGGTTCTACTCATGAGCTCACTCAAAAGAATATTTGACCAAAGTTTAATGAAAATCATTCCAAGGGTAAAGGAGATATAAAACGGACAAAAATACCAAGTTTCAAACTCATGACCTTCAACTGTGACCTTGACCTTGAGTCGGCATGGTTCGTTATGGGTTCTGAACATCAGCTCACTGAGACTAACACTTGACCAAAGTTTAATGAAAATCTATCAAAGGGTAAAGGAGATATGGGGCGGACAAGAAAGTGTTACGGACAGACAGACGGACGGACATTCCTATTATCCCGCCGCGAAGGACGGATAGACGAAAGACATTCCTATAATCCCCGCTCCGCTTCGCGGCGGGGGATTAAAAATTGTTGATTTCACAAATCCTGGTATAGATAGCCGCGCTATTCTAATCGCTGTGAGGTCAGAGTGTTGCGCAAATGGGTTAATTATCTCTAGAATCTGGACTGGTATCCTGTTGTCGGGTTTGACCACTTTGGTCAAAGTCTTCACTTGTTGCTCTTTGAATAGCCCAGAGATCAGAATGCTCACAGGAACAGCAAATGTTCTGATCAGACTGCACAGATCAATTCTCAAACGAGCAATTATGTTTCCTGTAAGTGCCTTTTCACACGCAATAAATGTGCGCGTGCTCACTAGTATGACGTAGTATGGTTAATCTGCACGTGCTTACATGACGAACTGCGGTAAATCGTGGGAATCGTGTGCTCAGTCGGAGACAGCGCATGGAAAAAAGCAATCTGTCACACTGGTTGTTCACGAGAAGCGAGGGATGTTTAAGCCTTTTTGTACCAAATGGAATCTTCCAGCTTATATATGGCAGGAGTCCATTTGAAAATTTAGGGGCGTCAGGTTGTGTTTTCTTCAAAATTGATTAGGAAAAGGGCTGAACTTTTTGCAAATAGTGTAGGCCCTGATCAGACGCGGCATTCTTCGGCGTCTGATCTGGGCCTGCACTGTTTGCCAGGGTACCCGCATAGGGGTTTCCAGTCTGAAATGGGTTAATGGAGAAATAATGAAAACAGCATTACAATAAGATGGTTTAATCGAGGCATTGATGATTTGGGAAAATGGCCCTGGATGGGAGCTCAGACATTCGTTCGTTAATCCCTTAAATGCCTTAACTCTAAACAATGCAGACTCTAATCAGAGGCCCTTTATTTGGCTTCTGACCGGGATCTACCATGTTTGCCATTACCAGACCAGATCGATTCTACAGGTAAACCTTTACACACTACTCTGGCCTCACTGATACGAACAGCGCAGCTTTAATAAACCGCTACCTGGATTTCATGCAAATAAGTGACACTCATTTAGAATTAGTATCGTAAAGCTACTGCACTTCGTAAGTTTTGGTCGACTGTCAATCTACCGAAAACTTTCTATGGTGCTGAGTAATAATAAAAACCTTTTCCGAGATGGTATGCTACTCTTGAATTGGCCCCCGCCCATGGGGGCTTGAAGAAATATATGGGCTGCATGATGCTTGCACGCAGAGCTGAATCCGGCCCGCACACTAGTACTGGTGAACCGCTTAGAGGATCTAAGCCTGTCCAGGAACCGCGGTGCGAGGCGGACCGTCATTGCTAATAAACCCTATTGGTTTCATTTGGCGACAGGGCTTGAGATGTCATTTCATCTCAATGTCTGGTAAAAGTCCCACAAAATTGGAAGCAGCGTCTCCAAAATGACCTTTACAGTGTTGACGGGGACGTTAAACCACAAATCAATCAATCAATGCTACTCTTGAAGGAAAGAATTTGCTCCCGAAAGGCAAGTATTTTTTGTTACTTTACGCACATGCGTAATATGTCTGATGAGCCTTTCGCCTATGAATACACCGGAAGTCGCTGGAATAACACACACACACACCCCTTTCATGGACGGTTTTTCCAGGTTGGCGTGCGCATCCATGCAGTCTGATCAATATTCAGCCATCACAAGTGGTCGCAGTTCTACCCATGGGGAAATGATACACTTACCTTTGACAGTTATGTTATTCTGGGTTTTTGTTTTGTTTGTTAGTTTGATTGAGGTTTAACGTCCCCGTCAACACTGTAAAGGTCATTTTGGAGACGTCGCTTAAAATTTTGTGGGACTGTTTGTCTTTTACCCGACAATGAGATGAAATGACATCTCAAGCCCTGTTGCCCAATGAAACCAATAGGGTTTATATGCATGGACGGGCCGGCTCGCACCGCTTTGCATGGGCAGGCTTAGATCCTCTAAGCGGTTTACCAGTACTCGTGTGCGGGTCGGTGTCAGCTCTGTGTGGAAGCATCCTGCAGCCCATATATTTCTTCAAGCCCCGATGGGCGGGGGCCGTCTCGGTCTTTGTAGTAGCACGGGTTTTATGTCGAGCGCTAACTAATGTACGATCTCAGTGTTTTGTTACATGCTGAACATGAGGCCGGCTGCGAATTTATTTTCAGTAAAAGGGTATACAATTCCCTGGTCGAGTCTACTGATTAAAATAGGGGTGTGTTGTTGATTTTAATATACCCGTTTTTTTTAGCTCACCGTCACGTAGTGACGAGGTGAGCTTTTGGGATCACTTTTCGTCCGTCGTCCGTGCGTGCGTCCGTTAACAATTCTTTAAACGACATCTCCTCCTAAACCACTGATCGGATTTTGACCAAACTTCACAGGAATGATCCTTAGGTGGTCCCCTTTCAAAGTTGTTCAAATGGTTCCGGTCCGTTGCACATCTAGGTCATAGGAGCCAAAAACAGATTATTTTCACCAAAAACTTAAAAAATCTTCTTCTCTGTAACCACAAGGCCCAGGTCTTTGATATTTGGTATGAATCTTCATCTGGTGGACCCCTACCAAGATTGTTCAAATTATAGTGCTGAGGTCAAAAATGCCCCCGCTCCGGGGCCCTTTGGTTTTACATGGGCTTATATAGGGAAAATTTTTAAAAATCTTCTTCTCTGAAACCGTAAGGCCCAGGTCTTTGATATTTGGTATGAAGCTTCATCTAGTGGACCCCTACCAAGATTGTTCAAATTATAGTGCTGGAGCCAAAAATGCCCCCGCTCCGGGGCCCTTTGGTTTTACATGGGCTTATATAGGGAAAATCTTTAAAAATCTTCTTCTCTGAAACCGAAAGGCCCAGGTCTTTGATATTTGGTATGAAGCCTCATCTAGGGGACCCCTACCAAGATTGTTCAAATTATAGTGCTGGAGCCAAAAATGCCCCCGCTCCGGGGCCCTTTGGTTTTACATGGGCTTATATAGGGAAAATCTTTAAAAATCTTCTTCTCTGAAACCGTAAGGCCCAGGTCTTTGATATTTGGTATGAAGCTTCATCTAGGGGACCCCTACCAAGATTGTTCAAATTATAGTGCTGGGGTCAAATATGCCCCCCGCTCCGGGGCCCTTTGGTTTTACATGGGCTTATATAGGGAAAACCCCATGTCTTTGATATTTGGTATGAAGCTTCATCCCACACGGCCATGGTCCTTCTTTCCTCCCCCCCCCCCCCCCCCCCCCCCCCACACACACTTCTTTGGTTTTAAATGGGCTTATATAGGGAAAGTCTTTAAAAATCTTCTTCTCTGGAACCACAAGGCCCAGGTCTTTGCTATTTGGTATGAAGCTTCATCTAGTGGACCCCTACCAAGATTGTTCAAGTTATAGTGCTAGGGCCAAAACTGCCCCCGACCTGGGGCCCTTTGGTTTTACATAGACTTATTTAGATATTCCTTAAAAATCTTCTTCTGAAACAGCAAGGCCATGGTCTTTGATATTTGGTGTGAAGCTTCCTCTAGTGGACCTCTATCAAGATGGTTTAAATTATAGCCCTGAGGCCAAAAATGCCCCCGCCCTGGAGCCATTTGGTTTTATATAGGCTTATGTAGGGAATATCTTTAATAAAAATCTTCTTCTCTGAAACCGCAAGGCCCAGGTCTTTGATATTTGGTATGTAGCATATCTAGTGGACATTTGCCAAGATTGTTCAAATTATAGCCTTTGTTGATATTTGGTATGAAGCTTCACCTTTGTAGACGTCTCTGAACATTATGCACATTATAGCCCTGGGGTTAATAATGGCCCTCCCCGGGTCCCACTTGTTACTCTATGGATCAGGTGAGCGATCCAGGGCCATCATGGCCCTCTTGTTTTTTGTTTGTTTGTTTTTTAAGAAAAAAAAAACATGGACATATTATTTTCGTCATTGTTGTTCGGCCGTCCGTCATAAGTGGCCGCAGTTCTATCCATGGTGAAATGAGCGAAAACACTTTGACTTACCTTTGACAGTGCATGTTATTCTGGGTCTTTGTTCATGCCGAGCGCTAGCTAATGTACGATCTCAATGGTTTGTTTTAAAACATGCTGAACATGAGACCGACGGTCAAAACCAGTCAGCTTCGGCTACGAAATTTTATTTTTCAGCTAAAGGGTATACGATTCATTGGGTGGTGTCACTGGTTATTGTATTTTGGGGGTATATTATTTTCGTCACTGGTGTTCGTCCGTCCGTCCTTCCAACTGTCACAAACATTGTAAATGCAACTACTTTTTTTATTCATCACGCAAACATGCCTATATAGTTTTGACCCCCTTCAAATAAAAATCTAAAATGAGTTCAACCCCACTTTTATATAGCGAAGCTGGGGTTTACAGGGGTTAATCTTTATGTTCCCTATATAGATTGTGGGTACCCGTTACAACCGCCTCGTCGAGATTGTGCTAACGAGTACCCACAATCTATGTTTTGAGTAGAAATACGAAAAATTATCAGGATTTTTATCTGAAAAAAAAAATCCATTTTTGGAGGTAAAATTTTGCCGATGTATTTCAATAGGCGTGTTTTCGTAATGTCTTAGCCTATGGTGACCAAACTGGACTGTGAAACTCTCACAAACTGCAAAGACTCGGGGACTTGTAGACCGGATAAAAACCTGCGCGCTCATATTTCAAACGCCTCGGTGAGTCGATAAAGTAAGCCGTGTAGTGAGAAAGATTCTGACTGATCAGTGTTTGTAAATCAGACCCAGTACCTAGCGCCGGCCAAAGCCTGCACGCTCCTTTTGAAACGCCCCGGTGAGGTGATAGAGATAGCTGTGTAGCCAGAAAAGTTGTGACTGATCAGTCTATGAAAACCCCATCAGGTACTCGGATAAGGAACTGAACTGTTTACGCAAATAACAAAAATTATGTATGTCTTGTTTGTTTGATTTGAGGGTTAACGTCCCCGTCAACACTGTATAGGTCATTTTGAAGACGTTGCTTCCAATTTTGTGGGACTCTTACCCGACATTGAGATGAAATGATATCTCAAGCCCTGGCGCCCAATGAAACCATTAGGGTTTATAATCATGGACGGTCCTACTCGCACTGCTTTGCCTGGGCAGGCTTAGATCCTCTAAGCGGTTTACCAGTACCCGTGTGCGGTCGGATACAGCTCTGGGTGGAAGCATCATGCATCCCATTTATTTTTTTCAGCCCTGATTGGCGGGGGCCAAGAGGTTGTGGTGTATATAGATATCTAGAGCTTTGGGAACAATTCGCTATGTGCTCAAGAGCGATTTCGATTTGGCCATTATAAACAAGCAAGTACTCGTGTGCGGTCGGTTTCAGCTCTGCGTAGCCCATCTATTTCTTCAAGCCCCGATGGACGGGGCGTAATTATATATGCTAAAGTCATGACTGATCATTCTTGTGAACGTCACTTTAACCCATCAGACCCAGTGCTTGCACGATCTGCAAAAACTCAAGATTAACCTGCAAATCCTGCCTAAGCAGCGAAGATCAGCCTTTCCGTATGCGCAGTTTGATTAGCATTTCCGTTTTGTAGGCATCTGATCATGATCTACACGGTTTCAAAAAAAAAAAAAAAAAAAAAAGAAAACACGCACACCCACAAACAGGAGTTATTACAAGTTATGCTATATATATAAATGTCATGATTTTTATTATAAATAATGGAATCGCCTCGTTAAACACGAAGCTAAGTTCGAGCGAGCGCCAGCCAAATACAATAACATTCACATGACCGGTAAAGACTCAGATTGGAGCCTGACTAGAGTTGATCAGCCTGCACAACCGCGAGGTCTGATTAGAGACAATCATCGGGCATTCAGATTGGGATACTGCTGGTCATGTCACAGATACTTTTACATGTATTGCAGCGACGAATAAACACTACAAAAAATGGAATCGCCTCGCTAACTGTAGTTTGAGCCATTAAGTCCTGAACGAGCAGTAAAGACCTCACAGCCTGTGCACCCGCTCAGCCTCATCTGGACCAGCCTGCGCATTCGCGCAGTCTCATCTTCAGCATCTGAGGAATGAAAAGAGGGAAGTGAAAGCATGCTAAGTTCTGCACCGAAAGGTCAAGCGGATTTTCTCCGGGTAAGCCGAGTTTCGCCCACCTTTGATTAACGATCGACATCTTGAAAGAGCCATATTACCACACTACACCTACCAAAAAAGATGGGTCAATTTAGGAGTGTTTACGAGATGCAATCTTGCATTTTCTAAACTCTATCTATCTGTCTGTCCATTGGTCTATCTTGTCTGTCTGTGCCTATCTGTTTGTCTGTCGGTCGGTCGACCAATGTCCAAGACGGATGTCCGAATTTGGATCGAAAGGCAAAAAAACATGGAAACTTCAAAACATCTAATGCGACATCAAATAGAAACATCAAATAACACGCGACCAAACATCGGAAGACAAAACATCTTGAATGTCACACACGCAGACACACACACATACACAAAGACAGAACATCGAAAAAAATCGTCTTTTTTTGTATACAGAAAACGGACCGGGAAAACACATGAGCATATAAAAGATAAATTCTTCAACACTGATACACTGCGCCATTCAACCGTGTTTGTTTTAAACCTTTTCCCTTTTTCATTTCCAATAACTTTCGTTTTTTTTTTTTTTTTTTTTTTTTTTGTTCTTCTTCTTCTTTTTTTTCATAATTAATTATCAGTTGTACACACAGGTAATAATTAAATACACTCCGCGTAACTTTCGCATGAATTTCGCGGCAAAGATAGCCTGCGGCAAAGAGGTAAAGCTTCCGAAACACTCGGAATATGTTCCGCGAATCGCGAACGACGACGGTTCGCGGAGTGTTTGCGAGTAAACCACTCCGAATAATTTTCAGATTCGGAATGTTTTAGAGGGCCAAAAGAATCATGCGAAATGGTCGGGTATAAAAGCCAAGGCCGCGCCGGGCCGGGCCGAGCCGCCGAGCCTACCGAAAATTTTATTTTTAGTCTCTAGGTACAAGTAAGATATATATTTTGGTGAATGTGGGATTAAATTATTATAAATTAGTTATGTTATAACTACAAGTAGTTTCAATTATCTACATTGCTTATTTATCTTCAAATAACTGTTTTCCGAAATCCAGGGGTATAAAAGCCAAGGCGGCGAAAAAGTATTGACAATTCCGAATTTCTTTCAAATTCATCGGTTAAATTACTTCTTTTTGGATTTATGATATTTGAATTTGATTATACTTATTATGTGTTCATGATAAAATCAAATAAACTCACCAGAATCACCTTAATTGATCGAATTTCTTATTTTATTTTTGTTTCTATTTTTAGAATTACCTTATTACAGGAAGCGACCGAAAAAGACCGAAAGGGAGGACACACAACGACCGAAATGATCCGAATCGAATGGCGACCCATGTTGTTAAGTGACATCAGACCGTTATCCCAGTGGACAAAGTTTGTATATGCGACGTTGTTTCAATGATTGGTCAAGGACTTCAGGGTTTTACGACGTTGATTCGACGTCGTTAAAACGACACTGGGATACTTTGTATGGGAAATAGACAATCTTGTCCACCAAACTTTTTTTTAGAAAAAGTTTTTAAAAATGTTCCCAGCAGGCCCTCCACGTTGAATCAAGGTTGAAACAACGTTGATTCAACGTTGTGTGCCTGCAGGGTTCTGTTTACTGCCAGTAGGAGCTCTTTACTGACTGATGTTCAGGAGGACGCGGGTTCGATACCTGCTGAGGTCGGTTGCCTTCTTTCGTGGAGGTTGAACATGAAATATTTTCTTCAGTCATTCACTCCCTTCCACTGATTCAAGAAGGGCAGCTGTAAGTTTTTTGCGAAAGAATGTGCACACTCATTTATAAGGACACAATGGACCAGGACAACTCGTTCTTATTTTTAATTTCTTCATCAATCACACGTCCACAGTAAGCTGTCTGACTGAAGCATATTAATAAGCAATAATTATACAATAGGTAAGTATCAAAACATAATTAATATGTCTAAAACATGATTAAGAACTATGATGAGTTTCATAAAGCTCTATCTCTAGTTCCTACCATTCAGGTAGTATATTTAAATGCCCTTATCCTTTATCTGATATTGCCGTCCGTTGCGGTTCATTACGACGTGGCCTGCATAAAACTACCAAAAATACGGTTATTACAGAAACTAAATTGATACAATTAACATTATCATATTAAAATTTACCACTAACATTTCTTCTTCGGTTAGAATTCCGAAAAATAAAATCTTCGGATCGGCAATTTTTGGCTCGGCGGCGCGGCCTTGGCTTTTATACCCGACCATGCGAAATGAAGAAATTCGGAATAAAGAGTCTTTCGGCTGTTCTGCGCGACCTGTACTGTATAATGTCTTACCCAACCCCATCCTTTCATACAATGGTGATTTCTGTCATTCCCATGGTGATTTCAGTGGTGATTTCGGTCTTTCTGGTGACCGTTGCAGGATGAAAGCCTACACAGTAATCATGTAATTACGGTAGGGTTCTTCAACCTGCACAGGGAATGGTTCTCCCTGCACAGCGGGCCTCCAGTTAACATCCCGATCCGAAGGAAGGTGCACTTTATGACATTCATCCCTGCAAATGATGCCAGTGGAGCGTGTTCGGACACCGAAATTTTCACACCG
Organism: Lucinisca nassula; assembly: GCA_963580285.1. Lineage (NCBI taxonomy): Eukaryota > Metazoa > Mollusca > Bivalvia > Lucinida > Lucinidae > Lucinisca > Lucinisca nassula. The sequence goes on along the minus strand of OY757011.1, from coordinate 129,944,705 downwards.
CTGCAGGGGATTGAACCTGGGACCTCTAGCATCAGAGGCAAGTGCACTAACCACTGAGCTATCATGCTCCACAACAGGCTGGCATGATAGGATGATGATGATACTTAAATATTTGGTGGGGTGGGGGGGGGGGGGGACGACCAGGGAGTAAATGTCTTGGAGACAACATGACTAGGGGAAGAATGGTTTGGCGGGAAAAACGACTCGGAACCGTGATCAGCTGATCTCAAAAATCAGGAGTTACGTAAGTCAGATTTACATCTGTCTAGGGATGGTTTACCCCAAATAATTCTTTCGCATTTTAAGCGTCTGCTTAAAAGACAAACTTTCAGGTTTTTCTGGCATGATGCTTCTTTGAAACTGAACAAAATAAATCTCTTGAACACGTTTTTTCGCTTTTTTTCTACAACCCTTTCCTTGTTTTTGACAGCCAGTGGTCGTTTTTGATTGGACGAAAAATAAAAATAAAAAAAGTCTGCGTGCGCCGTTGTAGAGAAGTACGACAAATCACCGAAATCCGGGGAACCTAAATACCTCAAAGACCCGGAAAGACGCAAAAAGACGCAGAAAGACACAGAAAGACGCAAAAAGACACAAAGGCGCAAAAAGACCCCAGAAAAAAGACCCTAATATGAAATAAAGGCACTGCCTTTTGAGCAAACACACTCATTTACACCCCTATCTATCTTCATATACCGAGTTTGTCATATTTGGCTAAAAAAGGAAGTGTGTGTGTGTGGGGGGGGGGGGGGGGAGTCGTAGGATGAGTCCTTAAAACTATTTACAATCTGATTAACAGGTATACTAAAACGCAAACCTCTGAGTCCAAATCTATACTGTACGGTCTTTGAACGCCTATGCCGGTCTTTGAAGTCATATGCGGTCTTGGCATCAACCACAGATGAGGGAATACTATATGAAGAATAGTTCGGGTGGGGGATGCTTTAGGGCGTCACTATCTATCTATCTATCTATCTTCTGATACTGCGTCGGTCACATTTGACCATTACCGCAGGTGTATATTACATACACTCCAGTTTTGCAGGATGAAAGCCTACACAGTAATCATGTAATTACGGTAGGGATCTTTAACCTGCACAGGGGATGGATCTCCCTGCACAGGGGGCCTCCAGTTAACGTCCCGATCCGAAGGACGGTGCACTTAATGACATTCATCCCTGCAAATGATGCCAATGGAGCGTGTTCGGACACCGAAATTTTATCGCCGCTGCCGGGGATCGAACCCGGGACCTCTAGCATCAGAGGCAAGTGCACTAACCACTGAGCTATCACGCTCCACTATAGGCCTGGTACCTACAGTATTGTGTGTTAGTTACTTTTGAAGCCTTTGTTTGAGTTGAAACTGTTACAGGGCTCGAGTATTTATCTTTATAGAGGGACACTATATCAGAGTGTATCTTCTGGAGGACTTAGGTAGTTAATCTTGGTGTAGATCATCAAAAATACCAGTAGTGCTAGCGTGATTATTTACTGATAGCCCAGTGGTTAGTGCACCTGTCTCTGATGCTAGAGACCCTCGGTTCCATTCCAGGCAGTGAAATAAAGTTTGATATTCGAACATCATTTTAGGGATGAATGCCACATAGTGCTCCGTCCTACAGCTCGGGACATTAACTGGAGACTCCCTGAGCAGAAAGAATCACCCCCTCTGCAGGTTAAAGATCATTACCATAAAGCAGGCGTGTGTCCTGCAAATCTCAAGTGTATGAACACCTGCAAGTAATAGTCAAGTGTGATATAATGCTGTAAGGAGATCAATAGATAGATAGATAGATTGATTCCTAACTAAGACTACCTTTGGGACTCTTCAAAAGTGGTCTTTAAGACCACGTTTGACACTGTATGCAGAAAATATTAGTGCACCTGCCTCTGATGCTAGAGACCCTCGGTTCCATTCCAGGCAGTGAAATAAAGTTTGATATTCGAACATCATTTTAGGGATGAATGCCACAAAGTGCTCCGTCCTACGGCTCGGGACATTAACTGGAGACTCCCTGAGCAGAAAGAATCACCACCTCTGCAGGTTAAAGATCATTACCGTAAAGCAGGTGTGTGTCCTGCAAATCTCAAGTGTATGAACACCTGCAAGTAATAGTCAAGTGTGATATAATGCTGTAAGGAGATCAATAGATAGATAGATAGATAGATAGATAGATAGATAGATAGATAGATAGATAGATAGATAGATAGATAGATAGATAGATAGATAGATAGATAGATAGATAGATTGATTCCTAACTAAGACCACCTTTGGGACTCTTCAAAAGTGGTCTTTAAGACCACGTTTGAACAGTTCTAAAGGTGCTCTCTGACCAGAGGACAATGTATGCAGAAAATACAATGAAAGGATAACTGTAGTTTACTAAATAGGCTTTTTAAGCAGGATAAGACTTAGTTTCAGGTGGTCTTAATAGCTGAATTTTACTGTATAAACCACTTACAATGGATCCAGAGCTCCCTGACCAACAGGGGCTAACCATACCTGGTCACAGGCCTGATTACCACGATTGCCCCAGCTGTATCCGGTGTCCCTCAAGGTGTCATGCTCAGACCTTTGTTGTTCTGCCCGTGCATAAATGACCTGTCACAGAATGTTAGTTCTGGAGTTCACCTCTTTGCTAATGACAGCCTTTTACATCACGAGGTCTCAAGCATGACTGATACTGCACATTTTAGAGGGATCTTGACAGACTACAGCAATGCCTATAGTGGAATATGGACTGGCAAAGTCTTCTCACTCCAACCAAATGTGCGACTGTCAGGTAACAAACTGGAGAATATAAGTGAAGGCAATGATCAGGAAACCTGGCCGAAGATTTGGAGCAACTGAATGTTATAGATACACATTCATGAACTGTCAATCTCAAAGGGAGATAACCAACAGGTCTGAAGATGTTGAAGCATGATGGTAGAGACCATGATTAGACTTATCCTGGATTAGGTCCATCAGTATGGGACCCACATATAGTATCCAGCAGCTTGAGACGGTGCAACGGCGAGCAGTTTGGTTTGTCAGAGATGACTAACACACAACCGGCATTACCTCCGAAATGATACAGCACCTTGGCCGGCAAAATCATTGGCATTGGCATCAAGTCGTCAATGCTGGGCATGATCTACATGTATCTCTGAGCTAAGTGGACATTCATGCTTGCAGGTTCTCGACCCAAAAGCGGCGCACAGTAGGGGATACTCCCCAGAGTATAATGACCAACATCTTATGTCAACTCACCTTCGTCGACAGGGGCATCAGACCTAAGGGCCAACTTCCACAGAATATTGTCACTTCTGGGATCCCTGAGGGCTTCAGAAGAGATCTTCTCCGAACTACATAAAAACTGTATTTAAAAGTTTTTGATATGTTCTGTTGTGAGGCAAAGGTGACGGGAGGCCAACTCATATTGACTTACAGTTGGGCAAGGCCTGCTGTCCTTGCAGCAGGTAGGGGCAGCGGGGGAACATTGTTACTTCTTCTGTTTGTACACTTTTATTCATTTTCCCCTTTCTCCCTCTTTCCCGCACCTCTCTTCTCCTCTACTACCTCTTCTATCTCTGTAGTCCCTTTCTCTGAGAGACGACTCCAAATGACCCACCAGGTTTGATGTGTCATTAAACCCAAAACTATTGTTGAGCCTTCCCGCCGCTATGCACATAACCCTTGTATGATGATGCACCAGTGATGGTCCTTATGCACTTCATGGGAAGAAATTAGATAGGCTGACCCAGTATGTTTGCAGCATGGACACTTAAGTATCCTGAAACACTAGCATTATGCTATGGATTAAGGGCTCATCATCATTTTGTAAATCATGGGAAGGTAGAAATGCACAGATAGCCAGGTAGCTCATTGTGTCTCTTACTATTCCCAGGGCTTTATTCTACACCCCTGAGTGTTTGTGAAAAGTTTTAATTGCTTGGCCGGACGAGAAGCGCTTTCCTCCCAACCGAAAGCTCCGGCAAATGCTCCGGTAACTCGTGGGACCAATCGCGGTGCTGGATTTTACCGGCAAACCTTTTCGGCTCAATGCGTAACGTAGTTTCGAAACTTTCCCGCGACCAAACTTCAACGTTTGATGCAACGGTCTCTCGAAGGTAGAAATCAGCAGGTAGCCAAATATTACTATTCCCAGGGCTTTATTTTATTCCCGAGTAATAATTTGCGAAAAGTTGTACTTTCTTGGCCAGACGAGAAGCGCTTTCCACCCTAACGAGAATCTCCGGTAAATGCTTCGGTAAATGCTCCGGTAACTCGTTCCTCCAAGCGTGGTGCTAGGTTTTAACCGGCTAACATTTTCGGCTCAGTGCGGTACGTTTCAGTTCATTGAAACGCGCGGCGCAGTTTCGAAACTTTCCCGCGATCAAACTTCAGCGTTTGATGTAACGGTCTTCGAAAATAGCTTTTTAAAATTATTTCGACGCTTTTTGTGTTTCTTTTCTAATGGGACTTGACTCATTTTGGTTTTGAGAAGCAATTTTGGATGTGAATACGATTCTCATGAACTCTGTAAAGATGGCGGATTATCGCGAGAAATTGAACGAGATTCCAGGCGAGATTTGGGTGCCTAAGTAGAAGTAAAACAAAGATCAGGAATTGATACAATTAACTTACTCCACCCATAAAAGACACCAAAGGGAAAGAAATACAAACATTAAGCGACCAGACCATAATGGAAACCCAAACAAAGGAAGGCCATAAGGACAGTCACTTTCCCACAAAATGGCCATATGGCCATCCAAAACCAAAAGACACAAGTGATACACACAGTAAGTAACAAACAACAACATAAATAAATTGCCACAGAAGAGCCGCCTTGGTGTTGTGCCGTGTGGCGGCCGTAAAACGTCTCCCCGTACATCAACCATAGTGCAGTTTATATTTTACTTTTGGTCCTTTGAGATCAGCGTGAATATTCTGAGAAATCAGAAATAAATTATTGGTTTAGACTCATATTCTAGACAGGTTTGTAATTATTTGGACCCAATTTTGATTTATATCACTCTTTGAATCGACTGCCTATTCGAAATTCGCAAAATTGCAGTATGTTTCCTCTGGCTTTCTTTGCCGGATCATTGCAGGGTCACTGATGAGGCTTTATTAGCCGAAACTACGTAGTATGACCCATCTTCTTTCTTATGAATGTTTTCATTGCTCTTAAAGGATCTCATTTTAGATTTTTATTGGAACGGTCAGTGGAAGATTTCCACTGGGGGGCTTAAATCGATTTTACGTGGCCACAATCCTCGCCCTTACTTCCGTCGCGATTTAGACAAATAATTTGTTCAGTCCGCATGAAGGCCTCCTAACTCATCGGTGCAACATCTCCGTGAACATAAAAATCAAAGAACCACAGAGGTGAGACAACGGTAAGGACTCGACAGCAAGAAACCACTGAAATGCTGGAGCAAAAGAAAACCAACAGTTAGACTCCGATGAGCCCGACCAGAGACAGAGCATCAGGCACCAACCAACATTATCTCTCTAATTTTCAATAAGCCTTTACGTTGGAGCCGTCATAGAATCTGAGGCCTGACCCACCGGCGTGCAATTAAAGAGGGAAGCAAAGTTGCCAACCGTGATTGGGTAAACTACCATGCATGCAGTCTGTCATATAATATCCATGTTGTACCCAATCTTTTTATATCGAAGAATGATTTTACGAAATTGGGTGCTGAAGTCATTGCGGTTATATATTTTTCTGAATTTATATACTAAGTCACCATAAAATTCGGGTTCCGATAGACCTTGTTGCAGAAGAGATTTAAGTCCAATATTGAATTTTGAAATTAAATCAGAATGGCGTCTAAAAATTTTTGAAAAGGCTTTGCGTAGTTTATGGTTTTTGTTTGTTTGCTTTGAGGTTTAACGTCCCCGTCAACCACTATCACTTTGTAACAGCATAATTAATTAATACCTTTGTAATCGACAATTGCTTTGATTTATCTCTGTTGTACCACTGACAAGTATCTAGGGATACAGATTCGTATAAGTCCTTGACTTTCTTCTGAATCCCTTTTGTATTGTGTCATTTATTACACTTTGTATTTGTATGCTTGCTATACGAATAAAATATGTTTAAACCAACACTGTAAAGGTCATTTTGGAGACGTTGCTTCCAATTTTTTGGGACTTTTACCCGACATTGAGATGAAATGACATCTCAAGCCCTGTCGCCCGATGAAACCAATAGGGTTTATTAGCATGAACGGTCCGCCTCGCACCGCGGTTCCTGGACAGGCTTAGATCCTCTAAGCGGTTTACCAGTACTAGTGTGCGGGCCGGATTCAGCTCTGCGTGGAAGCATCGTGCAGCCCATATATTTCTTCAAGCCCCTATGGGCGGGGGCGAGCGTAGTTTATGGTACCGATAACCCTGATTAAGGAGTTTAGCCGTTAATAATTTATTACGAGTGTTGAAGTCAGTTACATGACTACACACTCTAGCAAATCGAATTAATTGCGAAATATAAACGCCATAGGATGGCGCACGAGGAACATCACCATCCAAAAAAGGAAAATTTACAATCTCAAAATCAAAGTCATCGCGTTTATCATAAATTTTGCACGAAACAAATCCATCTACAATAGATAGATGTAAATCCAAAAACGGGGCCTCGGTATCAGAAGAATATGCTTTATTCAACTGAAGTTCTAGGGGGTAAATCTGACTGATCAAACCATCAAATTAGGTATTATCAATATTTAATAAATCATCTACATATCTAGAAGTAGAGCTAAAAGCTTCAATAATTTCAGATTGGTTATCAATGGAAAGCGACAAAATGAAGTCTCTTTCATAACAATACAAGAACAAATCAGCCACAAGAGGTGCGCAATTAGTACCCATCGGAATACCCACAATTTGTCTAAATAACTTAGTACCGAATCTAATATAAATATTGTCAAGTAGAAAGGTGAGGGCATCACACACCTTCTGACATGACCAAAGTGTATGATTCTTATGCTCTTTAGAAGTGAAAAATGCATTTCTGACGTTACATGCAAGATAGAGAGAATCTTCTCTGTGAAAAGCCCATTCAATTAAATCATTAAGCTTTTCTTTTATAAGATTATCAGGAAGTGTAGTGTAAAGAGTGGAAAAATCGTAGGTAGACAGACTAGAAGCACGAAAATGTCTAGATTTCAATTTATTTAAAACCTCATTCGAATTTTTTATAGACCAAAACAGATTTCTTCCAGATCTTTCAAAGGCTTTATCACAATATTTAATTAAATGCGTTTTAATAGCAGTAAGACAGGAAGTTAATAATTTAGAAAGTTCAGTGGTAGTGCAAGAGCTAGAATTTGCAATAAACCGTGCTTTATAAGGTTTTTTATGAAGTTTTGGTAACCAGTATAGCGTAGGAAGCTTGTCTTGGCCTTCGTTAACACCCACAGCAAACTTGGTGGCTGAAAGACAAACATGTTTATCTACTATAGCTCTCTCTTCAGCTAAAGGCTGAAGTTCATAGGCCTTAGTACCACCAAGCTCCTGCTTAAGTGTGTTAACATAGTGGAGCCGTCACACAACGACGACGTTGTTAGCGGCCTTGTCTGCAGGGGCCAAAACAAACTTCTTATGAAATTTTTGAATACCTAGTTTAAGATGACGTTAAGACGTCTTGGGCTTAGGAGGTAATAAGTTAGTATTTTGAGAATAGAAAGAAATGCGTTTATTCACTAGTTTTAAAATGCTAAGTTTCCAGTCCTTAAGGGCTTTATGCTCAACATACTCTCGCTTACACCATCGATTACCGAATTCATTCAAGGAAGCAGCGATTTCATCTCTACATTTACTGAAATCAATTTTAGAAGGAAACCGATATTTCGGTCCTTTAGAAATTATATTCCTTATCCTAGAATCAGGAATAATTTTCAAATTGCCAGTAATTACATGACCAGCAGCAGGATAGCAATACTTTGAGTTTTTACAATCACATGAATCAGGAGTATTAGTATCAATATCAAGATCTGAAACAAGTTTATTGAAATTAAAAATGATAGATCTAACAGGTTTGTTATATTTATAGCAAATTATAGGTGTTTCAGTATTTTGAAAATAAGGAGGAATGGAAGAAAGCACCGATCTCTCACGGAAGATACTGGGCAAATCTATAAAATCCATACCCTTATTAATGAAGGATATTTTGAAGAAATGGCGTTTATGATTAATTTCAGAATCAATGTAAGGACGGAGAGTATGCTGAGTATAGCCTCTAGTTAAGAGAGCCGCATCATATAACTGATGAGAACTATCGTAGAATTTATTGCCTCGGTGTCCAGAAGACGTAAAACAGAAACGGGTAATGAACTTAAAAATGAAAGCATAGAGTGGCGTCCATGATTTAATAACATAATTGACAGTCACTTCAGTTTAAACGCACGTGATTTACGTTTAAAGTTACCATTTTTCCTGGTGCCGTGAGATCTAGTTCTGCGTTTTCGACATTCCAGGAGTGAGAAAATATCAAAGTCCGGCATTCTGGAAATATTACCCTCATGATAAATGTTGTCATTAAATCCCAGTGGAAAAGGGGTCTGTAAGAATTTAATCCATTTCAGTTTAGCTTCATGTCTTTTGATTATTTTGAATCTAGATGTAGAATTTGCATCGTAATAAAGTTTTTCCACTGGTTGTATAACAATGTTATTTACAGAATGACCTGTACGTCGAAAGTGACGGTATAAGAAAGTGTCAGTTTTCTTAGGCTTACTCATTCTACGATAATGCTCGTTCAATCTAGTTTTAAGCATGCGGTTAGTTTGACCGACGTACTGCATATTACAGTTTGCAGCACGTCAAGTAATTAGATAAATTAAATCTGTAGACTGTCATGTCAAATCAGACATGTTAACTACAGAGAAGCGTCTACCGTTTACAGATGAAGTAACGGTAGACGCAGTGCTTAAATGCGAACAACATCTGCACCTCTTGGCATTGCACTTAGAAATACTAGGATACATTCCACTTCTTTTCCACGGATTAGTATATTTTCGAAGGATGGGCGATTTGAGAGGAGATAGTCTTATACGAAGACTACTCCCAAAAACATTGGTATTGCCTGCTCCTTTGAGATTAACTGAAGTTACAGAAGACAAATTTAAGGGTCTAACCAATACCGAAGGCAACATAGTATTAAAGTTCTTAATAGAATGGGGAATCCGTACAAAAGAAGCAGAGTGTAACCTAAGGGGTGATATTGATATTTTAAATGTATTTGTAATACTCATTTTGGTTAATAAGGTTGTGATACCGTCAAAACTAAAGCGATGTTCAGCCTCTCTACAGTAAAGCAAACACTTCGTGTGTTTGCTATTAAAAGCAAAAATGAGCATAATTATAAATATAAATCAGCTTTTTTTGGCAAAAAAGTGTCCATGGAAAAAGAATAATAGAGGTGCAAAAGAGCGTACCATGACCCCATCCCTCTCCCACCCCCCCCCCCCCCCCCAGAACGTACCATGACCTAATCCCTCACCACCCCCCAGCACAGAAACAAAAGGTTTGAACACTTTTTTCTATGTGTAAAAAAAAACAAGGAATTATAGAACTGAATTGCAAATAAAACATTAATACTATTAATAATAAAGTGGGAAATGGTGTCCATGGAAAAGTGTACATGGAAAAAGAATAATAGAGGTGGATATAAAATGGAGCGTGATAGCTCATGGAGCGTGATAGCCCAGTGGTTAGTGCACTTGCCTCTGATGCTAGAGGTTCCGGGTTCGATCCCCGGTAGCGGTGGTAAAATTTCGGTGTCCGAACACGCTCCATTGGCATCATTTGCAGGGATGAATGTCAAAAAGTGCACCGTCCTTCGGATCGGGACGTTTATTGGAGGCCCCTGTGCAGAAAGAGTCATTCCCTGTGCAGGTTAAAGAACCCTATCGTAATTACATGATTACTGTGTAGGCTTTCATCCTGCAAAACTGGAGTTAATGTAATATACACCGCCCGTGTCCCCTCATGGGGTTAAGGCGAAACTGGAAAAAAGAAAGAAAGAAAGAAAATCAATGAATTTACGAAGACGGAAAAAAGACGTGCAAAGGCGCAAAAAGACCCTCAGAAAAGCAAAAAGACCCTCAGGAAAGCAAAAAGACCACCAGAAAAGCAAAAAAAGACCCACAGAAAAGCGAAAGAGCATACATATAAATATAAATCAGCATTTCTGTGCAAAAAGGTGTGTCAGCAAAAAGAATAAAAAAGGAGCAAAAGAACATACCCTGACCCCCCCCCCCCCCCCCCCCACCCACAGAACAAAATGAAAGGCAATATTACGTTTATAAACAATGAGCTCTATGAAAAAGAAATACTACTACTTAATTACAAATAATAATAATAATAACAATAACAACAACAATAATAATAATAGTAATAATAATAATGTCACTTAGGGGAAATGTGTAAAATTTACAGAGACGCAAAAAGACGCGGAAAGACGCAAAAAGACCCTCTGAAAAGCAAAAAGACATTCAGGAAAACAAAAGACCAACGGGAAAAAGAAAAGAACATTGGAAAAGCTAGAAGCCCTCAGAAAAAGCAAGAAGACCCTCAGAAAAGCATAATTATAAATATAAAATAGCATTTCTGGTGGAATATTGTGCAATATTCCAAACAAAGGCCTAGAACCTCATAAAAACAGAACGACATTCGGGAAAGCAAAAAGACCCTCAGGAAAGCAAAAAGACCATTAGAAAAAGCAAAAAGACCTTCGCGCGCCAAAAGCGAAAAATCCCACATAAATAGAAGGAGTAAAAAGACGCAAAAAAGAAATGTATAGGTATATAAAAAGACATAACAATCACTATTCACGGCAAAATGGTTACATTACTGCATAAAAAAGAATAGGCTATAAGGATAAAAACCGCAAAAAACTTCCCGAAAAATATTAAAGAGGCTATATAAGATAGAGAATGAGTCCAAAGATAAAAACAAGTTCATTATTGTGTTAAAATCGGGCACCAATGTATTTTAACTTTTGTAATCGCTCCGCTTATTATTGTTTCTTCTTGTTTTTAATTTTTTAAACAACTAAGCATTTTAATCCGTTTAATTTAATCAAGTATACTTAATGAAATCATACTGTATAATTGATAATTCGATAAGGTTGTTTGGCAAGATCATGGCACCAGAGATAATCAGCTGTGACTGGGTTTGATCACATCTATACTATGCAGTCGGCTTCTTTAATCACTTAACATGAAAAAGTCTGAAAAAAAATCATATTTTTGGGTCATCACTGATTCGGGAAAACCAATATTATGGTTATTAATATAACTTGAAAAGTTGCGCTATTCTTAACGATGCAACATGTAGGTCAAAGCTTTCTTTAGAGTCTGGACAGGAATTGTGTGCTGGATTGGCAAACACCGAATACACAGTACAGACGCCGCTGAATGTGGCGTCTGCTCAGCCGGTTTGTACAGGGACTACACTGATTGCTTAACAAGTGGCATTTGAAGGTTAAACAAAATAGTATAAAAATGCCAGGTTGCTCACGTAATGAAAGAAAAACAATACCTCGTGACGTCTTTTTATTAAATTTTGACAATACCAAATTCGATAGTTTGATCAGTCAAATTTACCCCCAAGAACTTCAGTTAAATAAAGCAAATTCTTCTGATACCGAGACCCCGATTTTGGCTTTACATCTATCAATTATTGTAGAAGGGTTTGTTTCTTGCAAAATTTATGATAAACGCAATGATTTTGATTTTGAGATTGTAAGTTTTTCTTTTTTGGATAATGTTCCTCGTGTGCCATCCTATGGCGTTTATAATTCGCAATTAATTCGATCTGCCAGAGTGTGTAGTCATGTAACGGATTTCAACACTCGTAATAAATTGTTAACTGCTAAACGTCTTAATCAGGGTTATCGTTGCAATAAACTACGCAAAGCCTTTTCAAAATTTTATAGACGTCATTCTGATTTAATTTCAAAATTTAATATTGGACTCAAATCTTTCTGCAACAAGGTCTATCGAATTTTATGGTGACTTAGTATATAAATTCAGAAAAATATAAAATCGCAATGACTTCAGCATCCAATTTCGTAAAATCATTCTTCGATATAAAAAGATTGGTTACAACATAAATGTTATACAAGAGACTGCATGCATGGTAGTTAACCCAGTCAAGGTTGACAACTTTGCTTCCCTCTTTAATTGCACACCGGTGGATCAGGCCTAAGATTCTATGGCGGTTCCAGAGTAAAGGCTTACTGTGAATTAGAGAGAGTCTAATTCTATGTAATGTTGGCTGGTGCCTGATGCTCTGTCTCTAATCAGGCCCATCGGAGTCTAACTATTGGTTTTCTTTTGCTCCAGCATTTCAGTGGTTTCTTGCTGTCGAGTCCTCACCGTTGTTTCATCTCTGTGGTTGTTTGATTTTTGTGTTCTCGGAGATGTTGCACTGATGAGTTAGGAGGCATTCATGCGGACTGAACAAATTATTTGTCTAAATCGCGACGAAAGTAAGGGCGATGATTGTGGCCACGAAAAATCGATTTAAGCCCCCTAGTGGAGTTGCCACCACTTCTACTTCGTTTCACTGACTGTTCCAAGGCGGTACTTCTGTCGCGTTTCATTTTTGTTATGGTTTGTCTTTGAGTGTTTGTATCGCTTATATTATTTTGTTTTGGATAGCCAGTTGGCCATTTTGTGGGAAAGTAACTGTCCTTTTGGCTTTTCGCTGTTGAGGTTTCCATTAGGGTCTGTTGTTTCATCTTTGTGTTTCTTTCCCTTTGGTGTCTCTGAAGTGAGCTGTGGGTTAATTGTATTGATTCCTGATCATTGCCTTCACTTCTATTTTCCTATGAAATTCTTTAATACCTAGTTTAATGTGACGTAAAGACGTCTTAGGCTTAGGAGGTAATAAGTTCGTATTTTGAGAATAAAAAGAAATGCGTTTGTTCACTAGTTTTAGAATGCTTAGTTTCCTTTCTTTAAGAGATTTATGCTCAACATACTCTCGTTTACACCATTGATTACCAATTTCATTCAAGGCAGCAGCGATTTTATCTCTACACTTATAGAAATCAATTTTAGATGGAATTCGATATTTTGGTCCTTCAGAAATTATATTTCGTATCCTAGAATCAGGAATAATTTTTAAATTGCCAATAATAATATGACCAGCAGCAGGAAAGCAATACACTGAATTTTTACAATCACAGGTATCAGGAGTGTTAGTGTCAATATCAAGATCAGAAACAAGTTTATTGAAATTAAAAATTATAGATCTAATAGGTTTATTGTATTTACAGAAAATTATGGGTGTTTCAGTATTTTGAAAATAAGCAGGAATGGATGAAATCACCGAACTGTCCCGGAAGATACTAAGTAAATCTATAAAATCCAAACCTTTAATAATGAAGGATATTTTGATGTAATAACGTTTGTGATTAATTTCAGAATCGATGAAAGGACGGATAGTATGCTCAGTATAACCTCTAGTTAAAAGAGCAGCATCGTATAACTGATAAGAACTATTGTAGAATTTATTCGCCTCGGTATCTAGAATACGTAATACAGATATAGGTCGGTAGTGTTTCTTTTAAAAGCACGTAATTCACGTTTATAGTTGTCATTTGTTTCTGCTGCCGTGCGATCTAGTTTTACGCTTTCGACAATCCAGAAGCGAGAAAATATCAAAATCGGGCATTTTAGAAATATTATCCTCATGATAAATGTTGTCATTAAAGCCCAGTGGAAAATGTGTCTGTCTGTAATAATATAATCTATTTTAATTCAGTTTTATGTCGTTTAATAATTTTAAACCTAGCTGTAGAATTTACATCATAGTAATTTTTTTTCCACTTGAGGTATAGGAATATCATTTACAGAATGACCTGTACGTTTAAAATGACGGTACAAGTGTCAGTTGTTTTTGGCTTACTCATTCTACGATAGTGTTCGTTAAATCTTGTTTTTAACATGCGATCAGTTTGCCCGACATACCACAGCACGTCAGGTTATCACATACATCAAATCCGTAGACTGACATGTCAAATCGGACATGTTAACTAAGAAAAACGCCTACCGTTTACAGATGGAGAAACGATAGACGTAGGTCATACATGCGAATAGCACCTGCACCTCTTAATATTGCACTTAGAAATACTAGGGTATATTCCACTTCTTTTGAACGGATCGGTATATTTTCGAAGGAGGGGCCATTTGATAGGAGATAATCTAACTCTAAGATTATTTTAATCAAATTAGTATTGCCTGCTCCACTGAATTAACGGAAGCGGCAGAAAAGAAATTAATAGGTCTGACCAATACCGACGGCAACATAGCTCTAAAGTTATTAATGGAAGTTGGAATCCGTACAGAAGAAGCAGAATATAACCTAAGGGAAGATATTGTAAGTTTAAATTTATTTGTCGTACTCATGTGTGTGTATCAAATGCGATGCAGTCAAAACTAAAGCGATATTCATACCGGTCATTAAGTTAAACAATATACGAAAGAACTGAAGGTAAATCCTTCAAATTGAAGGAGGGTGTAAAACAAGCCCACAAAACAGCTATGCCTGCAAAAAGCCCGTAGATATTAAACAAGCAATCGTTTTACAACGAGATACGAACATCGGTCTAATTAAGACCTTCAGAAGGTATCTAAAGGATGTGAAATTATGGAACGGTGAAAAGCAATTGAAAATGCAATCCCTGACTACTGGAAAAGTAAGTGCATTAAATGCAAAGAGTCGAAAGAGTCATTCAGTTTCTGCATGATGTTTTTTGTCCGTCGAGGAACGGACAGTCAAATGAAACCCCAGAGGTTCTTAGACATATTAAAGTGTGGAAAAACTCTGTTTTGTTGATTCTGTCTTGTGCAGAAATGTTGTACTTGATGGCCAACAGACCGGACAGTTAGTTTTACCCTTCAGATTTAAGGAAATTGTCATTAAACATTTGCATGACGATGTCGGTCATCAAGGCCGAGATCATACATTGTCATTGTCTCGTTCTCGGTTCTTTTGGCCAGGATTGGAGTCTGATGTTGAAACCAAAGTCAAGGCCTGTTACAGACGCATAAAACGTAAAGCTCCATCAACATCTAGTGCTAAGTTGGTGAACATTGTTAGTCACCAACCAACGGAACTAGTCTGCATGGACTTTTTATCTTTAGAAAGGTCAAAAGGGGGTCATGAGCATATTCTGGTTATAACAGACGGACAAAAACCATCACGCAGAAACTGAATGACTCTTTTCAGAGTATCAACGGCAGCTTGCTCTTTGACCCAATCAACATTTTGAAGATAAGTTGATTGCAGAATATTGTCTGATTGAACATCAGAAGACGGTTCAATCTGAGATGCATTAGTAATCACTAATGGCTCAGCATAAGGCGAAGTATCCGTTTCAACAGACCAATAGCGTTTACTACGTCAGAAAACATTACTATCTGCTCCTGTGGTCGTCTAGAAAGACCAGCCGCATCCCCATTAGCCTTGCCACTTCTTTAAATAAGTTTAAAATTGTAAGAGCCAAGAGCTGCCAGCCACTTGTGACCAGTAACATATAGCTTGGCAGATGAAAGGACATAAGTCAGGGGATTGTTGTCTGTGACAGCAACAAACTGATTACATTTATGGAATTTCTCTGTTACTGCTCATATTAAGCAGAGAAATTCTAATCTGTGAGCAGGATACTTTTTCTCACTGCTACGAAGTCCTTAATGGAGGATTTACAGTTCTTCTGTATACTGTTTAACTTAATGACCGGTACGAATATCGCTTTAATTTGGACGGTATCGCCCCTTTAAACAAAAATGGGTATCACAAATAAATTTAAACTTCAAAATTCAATATTGGACTTAAATCTCTTCTGCAACAAGGTCTATCGGAACCCGAATTTTATGGTGCCTTAGTATATAAATTCAGAAAAATATATAACCGCAATGACTTCAGCACCCAATTTCGTAAAATCATTCTTCGATATAAAAAGATTGGGTACAACATGGATATTATACGACAGACTGCATGCATGGTAGTTAACCCAATCACGGTTGGCAACTTTGCTTCCCTCTTTAATTGCACGCCGGTGGGTCAGGCCTCAGATTCTATGACGGCTCCAACGTAAAGGCTTATTGAAAATTAAAGAGATAATGTTGGTTGGTGCCTGATGCTCTGTCTCTGGTCGGGCTCATCGGAGTCTAACTGTTGGTTTTCTTTTGCTCCAGCATTTCAGTGGTTTCTTGCTGTCGAGTCCTCACCGTTGTCTCACCTCTGTGGTTCTTTGATTTCTGTGTTCACGGAGATGTTGCACTGATGAGTTAGGAGGCCTTCATGCGGACTGAACAAATTATTTGTCTAAATCGCGACGGAAGTAAGGGCGAGGATTGTGGCCACGTAAAATCGATTTAAGCCCCCCAGTGGAAATCTTCTACTGACCGTTCCAAGGCGGCTCTTCTGTGGCGATTTATTTATGTTGTTGTTTGTTACTTACTGTGTGTATCACTTGTGTCTTTTAATTTTGGATGGCCATATGGCCATTTTGTGGGAAAGTAACTGTCCATATGGCCTTCCTTTGTTTAGGTTTCCATTATGGTCTGGTCGCTTAATTAATGTTTGTATTTCTTTCCCTTTGGTGTCTTTTATGGATGGAGTAAGTTAATTGTATCAATTCCTGATCTTTGTTTTACTTCTACTTTACAATGTTTCCCCTTAGGTTACATACTGCTTCTTCTGTACGGATTCCCCATTCTATTAATAATTTCAGTGTTACGTTACTGTCGGTATTGGTGAGGCCCATACATTTGTTTTCTGCCGCTTCCGTTAATTAAGTGGAGCAGGTAGTGCTAATTTATTTAAAAACAATCTGAGAGTTAGTTGGTTGGTTGGTTGATTTGAGGTTTAACGTCCCCGTCAACACTGTAAAGGTCATTTTGGAGACGTTGCTTCCAATTTTGTGGGACTTTTACCCGACATTAAGATGAAATGACATCTCAAGCCCTGTCACCCGATGAAACCAATAGGGTTTATTAGCATGGACGGTCCACCTCGCACCGCGGTTCCTGGACAGGCTTAGATCCTCTAAGCGGTTTACCAATACTAGTGTGCGGGCCGGATTCAGCTCTGCGTGGAAGCATCATGCAGCCCATATATTTCTTCAAGCCCCTATGGGCGGGGGCAACCTGAGAGTTAGATTATCTCCTAACAAATCGCCCATTCTTCGGACATATTACAATCCTTTCAGGAGAAGTGGAATGTATCCTAGTATTGCCAAGTGTAATGCTAAGAGGTGCAGGTGCTGTTCACATTTATGCACTGTGTCTACCGTTTCTTCGTCTGTAAACGGTAGACGTTTTTCTGTAGTTAACGTGTCCGATTTGACATGTAAGTCTACGGATTTGATATATGTGATAACCTGGCATACTGCAATTGTAAAATGCAGTATGTCGAGCAAACTTATCGCATGTGTAAAACACGATTTAACGAACACTATCGTAGAATGAGTAAACCTAAAAACCTGACACTTTCTTGTACCGTCATTTCAGACGTGCAGGTCATTCTATTAAATGCGCGATAACGTGTTCAAGACCAACTTGATACAATACTGCACCAAGACTTCGGTCGAAGCATCGGTGTGTACAATAAAAGGGCGTTTAAAATCGGCATATGCCAGAACCGGAGGAGATTACTACTTCTCTTTCAAAGTGTCAAAAGCACCTTGCTCTAATGCACCCCACTTACAAGGGACTTTATCTCTCTTATTCTGGGTGTCTTAAACAGGATTTGAGGAGTGTCCAACTAATAGATCATTTAAGGGCTTGGCTAGACGGGCATACTCTTTAATAAAACAACGGTAATAACCCGCAAATACAAGAAATGACCGTAGTTGCTTAACATTTTGTGGAACCGGCCATGTAGTCAAAGCCTTCAATTTGTCAGGTCTGTTTTGCCAACATCTTGACTGACGACATGACCTCAGTAACTGACACTTGTTTTAAAGAATTCACACTAAGACGGCTTAAGCTTTAGACCCTGTTGCTTCAGTCGAGTCAGTACGGTCTAATTGGTTTTCAAACGTCACAGAAAAGATAACGTCCAAGAAAATAAGGTATTTTTTAAATTCATGTCACTCATGCAAATCTCTATTAGACGTTGAAACGAGGCCGTTGGTTTATCCAAAAGCCACGCGCTGACAATCAGAGAACGTTAGATTTCATTCGGTGAAGGCCGTTAATTGCTCATCTGCTTCCTCAACCTCTACTTGTTAGTATCCACTATGGAGATCTAGCTTAGAAAAATATTTAGATCCTATTATGGTATCTTTTGTATCATCGATGATAGGTAGAGTGCAAGCGTCCCTTATCGTTCGACTATTTAATTTACGGAAGTCGACACAGAATCGCAAATTTCTGATCTTGATATTTACACTAAATAGAAGTGAAGGCAATGATCAGGAATCGGTACAACCAACTCACAGCTCCCATCAGAGACACCAAAGGGAAAGAAGCACAAACATGAAACAACAGACCTAATGGAAACACCAAAAGCGGAAAGCCAAAAGGACAGTTACTTTCCCACAAAATGGCCAATAGGCTATCCAAAACAAAATAATATAAGCAAGACAAACACCCAAAGACAAACCGCAACAAAAATAAACAGCAAAAGAAGAACCGCATTGGAACGGTCAGCGGAAACGAATTCCACGGGGGGGGGGGGGGGGGGGGGGGGGAGGGGCTTAAATCGATTTTACGTGGCCACAATCCTCGCTTTTACTTCTGTCGCGATTTAGACAAATAATTTGTTCAGTCCGCATGAAGGCCTCCTAACTCATCAGCGCAACATCTCCGTGAACACAAATAATCAAACAACCACAGAGATGAAACAACGGTGAGGACTCGACAGCAAGAAACCACTGAAATGCTGGAGGAAAAGAAAACCAACAGTTAGACTCCGATGGGCCCGACCTGAGACAGAGCATCAGGCACCAACCAACATTACCTTGAATTAGATCTCTCTAATTCTCAATAAGACAAATAATTAAAGAAATATAAAAGAGCATCAGGCACCAGCCAACATTACTATGAATTAGATCTCTCTAACACTTCTAATACATGAGATTGTAAAAACTCAGTGTATTGCTATCATGTTGCTGGTCAAATTGTTACTGGCGATTTAAAAAATATTCCTGATTCTAGGACACGAAATATAATTTCTCACTTGTGTCTTTTAATTTTGGATGGCCATATGGCCATTTTGTGGGAAAGTAACTGTCCATATGGCCTTCCTTTGTTTAGGTTTCCATTATGGTCTGGTCGCTTAATGTTTTATTTCTTTCCCTTTGGTGTCTTTTATGGATGGAGTAAGTTAATTGTATCAATTCCTGATCTTTGTTTTACTTCCACTTTAGGACCGAAATATCGAATTCCTTCTAAAAATGATTTCAATAAGTGTAGAGCTGATATCGATGCTGCCTTAAATGAACTTGGTAATCGATGGTGTAAACGAGAGTATGTTGAGCATAAAGCTCCATTGGCATCATTTGCAGGGATGAATGCCATAAAGTGCACCGTCCTTCGGATCGGGACGTTAACTTTTGTTTGTTTGTTTGATTTGAGGTTTTATGTCCCCGTCAACACTGTATAGGTCATTTTGGGGACGTTGCTTTCACTTTTGTGGGATTTTCACCCGGCATTGAGATGAAATGACTTCTCAAGCCCTGTCGCCCAATGAAACCAATAGCGTTTATACGCATGGACGGTCCGATTCGCACCGCTTTGCCTTGGCAGGCTTATCCTGCTGCTGGTCATATTATTACTGGCAATAAAATTTATTCCTGATTCTAGGATACGAAATATAATTTCTAATGGACCGAAATATCGATTTCCTTCTAAAATTGATTTCAATAAATATAGAGATGAAATCGCTGCTGCCTTGAATGAATTTGGTAATCGATGGTGTAAACCAGTATGTTGAGCATAAAGCCTTTAAAGAATGGAAACTTAGCATTCTGAAATTAGTGAACAAACCCATTTCTTTTTATTCGCAAAATACGAACTTATTGGGAAGTAGAAGTAAAACAAAGATCAGGAATCGATACAATTAACTTACTCCACCCACCAAAGACACCAAAGGGAAAGAAACACAAACAAGAAGCGACCAGACCATAATAGAAACCTCAACAAAGGATGGCATCAGGACAGTTACTTTCCCACAAAATGGCCAAATGGCCATCCAAAATAAAAAGACACAAGTGATACACACAGTAAGTAGTAACAAACAACAACATAAATAAACCGCCACAGAAGAACCGCCTTGGAACGGTCAGTGAAAAGAATTCCACTGGGGGGCTTAAATCGATTTTACAGGGCCACAATCCTCGCCCTTACCTCTGTCGCGGTATACACTAATTTTGTTTAGTCCGCATGAAGGCTTCCTAACTCATTAGTGTAACATCTCCGAGAACATACAAATAAAAAAACTACAGACATGAAACAAGGTTGAGGACTCGACAGCATACAACAACAGAATTGCTGGAGCAAAAGAAAACAAACAGTTAAACTCCGAGGGGCCCGACCAAAGAGGGTATGTTGTTTCATGTTTGTGTTTCTTTCCCTTTGGTGTCTCTGATGGGAGCTATGGGTTAATTTTATCGATTCCTGATCGTTGCCTCCACTTCTATTTATTACCTCCTAAACCTAAGACGTCTTCACGTCACCTTAAACTAGGTATTCAAGAATTTCATAGGAAGTTTCTTTTGGCTCCAGCTGATAAGGCCGCTAAGAATGTGGTCGTTGTTTGACGGCTTCACTATGTTAACACTCTTCAGCAAGAACTTGGTGGTACTAAAGCCTTAGAACTTCAGCCTTTGGCTGTTGATGACCACAGTTGTCATTCAGCCACCAAGTTTGCTGTCTGTGTTACAGAAGGCCAAGACAAGCTTCCTACGTTATATTGGTTACCCAACCTTCATAAAAGACCATACAAAGCATGGTTTATTGCAAATTCAAGCTCTTGTACCACCACTGAACTCTCCAAATTATTAACTTCATGTTTTAATGCCATCAAAAATCATGTGATAAAATATTGCGACAAAGTCTTCGAAAGATCAGGTAGAAATCTGTTTTGCTCTATGAAAAATTCTAATGAAGATTTAAATAAATTGAAATCCAGGCGTTTTCGTGCTTCAAGTCTATCTACTTATGATTTTTCCACCCTTTACACTACACTTCCTCATACTCTTATAAAAGAAAAACTCAATGATTTAATTGAATGAACATATCATAGGGAAGACTCCCTCTATCTTGCATGTAATGTAAGAAATGCTTTTTTCACTTCTGAAGTGCATAAAAATTATACTTTATTGTCATGTCAGATAGTGTGTGAAGCTCTCATCTTTCTACTTAACAATATAAGATTTGGGACTAAGTTATTTAGACAAGTTGTAGGTATTCCGATGGGTACTAATTGCGCACCACTTGTGGCTGATCTGTTTTTGTTTTGTTATGAGAGAGACTTCATGATGTCCCTTTCTGCTGAAAAACAGTCTGAAATCATTGAAGCTTTTAGCTCCACTTATAGATATTTGGATGATTTATTAAATATTGATAATACCTATTTCGATGGTTTGATCAGTCAAATTTACCCCCAAGAACTGCAGGTAAATAAAGCAAATTCTTCTGATACCGAGGCCCCATTTTTGGATTTACATCTATCTATTGTCGATGGGTTTGTTTCTTGCAAAATTTATGATAAACGCGATTGTTTTGAGATCACAAATTTTCCTTTTTTGGATGGTGATGTGCCTCGTGCGCCATCTTATGGCATTTATATTTCGCTTTTCCAGAGTGTGTAGTCATGTATCTGACTTCAACATTCGTAATAAATTGTTAACGGATAAACATCTTGATCAGGGTTATCGGTACCATAAACTACGCAAACCCTTTTCAAAATTTTATACACGTCATTCTGATTTAATTTCAAAATTCAATATTGGGCTTAAATCTCTTCTGCAACAAGGTCTATCGGAACCCGAATTTTATGGTGACTTAGTATATAAATTCAGAAAAATATATAACCCCAATGACTTCAGCACCAAATTTCGTAAAATCATACTTCGATATAAAAAGATTGGTTACAACATAAATATTATACGACAGACTGCATGCATGGTAGTTAACCCAATCACGGTTGACAACTTTGCATAAGAATTATACACTTTGGTCATGTCAGAAAGTGTGTGATGCCCTCACCTTTCTAATTGACAATATTTATATTAGATTCGGTACTAAGTTATTTAGACAAATTGTGGGTATTCCGATGGGTACGAATTGCGCACCTCTTGTGGCTGATCTGTTCTTGTATTGTTATGAAAGAGACTTCATGTTGTCGCTTTCCATTGATAACCAATCTGAAATTATTGAAGCTTTTAGCTCCACTTCTAGATATTTAGATGATTTATTAAATATTGATAATACCTATTTCGATGGTTTGATCAGTCAGATTTGCCCCCCAGAACTTCAATTAAATAAAGCAAATTCTTCTGATACCGAGGCCCCGTTTTTTGGATTTACATCTATCTATTGTAGATGGGTTTGTTTCGTGCAAAATTTATGATAAACGCGATGACTTTGATTTTGAGATTGTAAATTTTCCTTTTTTTGATGGTGATGTTCCTCGTGCGCTATCCTATGGCGTTTATATTTCGCAATTAATTCGATTTGCTAGAGTGTGTAGTCATATAACTGTCTTCAACACTCGTAATAAATTATTAACTGCTAAACTCCTTAATCAGGGTTATTGGTACCATAAACTACGCAAAGCATTTTCAAAATTTTATAGACGTCATTCTGATTTAATTTCAAAATTCAATATTGGACTTAAATCTCTTCTGCAACAAGGTCTATCGGAACCCGAATTTTATGGTGACTTAGTATATAAATTCAGAAAAATATATAACCGCAATGACTTCAGCACCCAATTTCGTAAAATCATTCTCCGATATAAAAAGATTGGGTACAACATGGATGTTATACGACAGACTGCATGCATGGTAGTTAACCCAATCACGGTTGGCAACTTTGCTTCCCTCTTTAATTGCACGCCGGTGGGTCAGGCCTCAGATTCCATGACGGCTCCAACGTAAAGGCTTACGTGCGGACTGAACAAATTATTAGGAGGCCTTCATGCGGACTGAACAAATTATTTGTCTAAATCGCGACGGAAGTAAGGGCGAGGATTGTGGCCACGTAAAATCGATTTAAGCCCCCCAGTGGAAATCTTCCACTGACCGTTCCAAGGCGGCTCTTCTGTGGCGATTTATTTTATGTTGTTGTTTGTTACTTACTGTGTGTATCACTTGTGTCTTTTAGTTTCGGATGACCATATGGCCATTTTGTGGGAAAGTAACTGTCCTTATGGCCTTCCTTTGTTTAGGTTTCCATTATGGTCTGGTCGCTTAATGTTTGTATTTCTTTCCCTTTGGTGTCTTTTATGGGTGGAGTAAGTTAATTGTATCAATTCCTGATCTTTGTTTTACTTCTACTTTATTGAGAATTAGGGAGATCTAATTCTTGGTAATGTTGGTTGGTGCCTGATGCTCTGTCTCTGGTCGGGCCCATCGGAGTCTAACTGTTGGTTTTCTTTTGCTCCAGCATTTCAGTGGTTTCTTGCTGTCGAGTCCTCACCGTTGTCTCACCTCTGTGGTTCTTTGATTTTTTGTGTTCACGGAGATGTTGCACTGATGAGTTAGGAGGCCTCCGTGCGGACTGAACAAATTATTTGTCTAAATCGCGACGGAAGTAAGGGCGGGGATTGTGGCCACGTAAAATCGATTTAAGCCCCCCAGTGGAAATCTTTCCACTGACCGTTCCAAGGCGGTTCTTCTGTGGCGGTTTATAGATGTTGTTGTTTGTTACTTACTGTGTGTATCACTTGTGTCTTTTAATTTTGGATGGCCATATGGCCATTTTGTGGGAAAGTAACTGTCCTTATGGCCTTCCTTTGTTTAGGTTTCCATTATGGTCTGGTCGCTTAATGTTTGTATTTCTTTCCCTTTGGTGTCTTTGGTGGGTGGAGTAAGTTAATTGTATCGATTCCTGATCTTTGTTTTACTTCTACTTTGCTTCACTCTTTAATTGTACGCCCTTGGGTCTGGCCTCAGACTCTATGACGGTTCCAGCGTAAAGGCTTATGTTGGTTGGTACCTGATGCTCTGTCTCTGGTTGGTCCCATCGGAGTCTAACTGTTGGTTTTCTTTTGCTCCAGCATTTCAGTGGTTTCTTGCTGTCGAGTCCTCACCATTGTTTTATCTCTGTGGTTCACGGAGATGTTGCACTGATGAGCTAGGAGGACTTCATGCGACTGAACAAATTATTTGTCTTAATCGCGGCGGAAGTAAGGGCGAGGATTGTGGCCACATAAAATCCATTTAAGCCCCCAGTGGAATTCGTTTCCGCTGGCCGTTCCAAGGCGGTTCTTCTGTCGCAGTTTATTTTTGTTATGGTTTGTCTTTGGGTGTTTGTGTTGCTTATATTATTTTATTTTGGATAGCCTATTGGCAATTTTGTGGGAAAGTAACTGTCCTTTTGGCTTTCCGCTATCGATGTTTTCATTAGGGTCTGTTGTTTCAGGTTTGTGTTTCTTCCATTTGATGTCTCTGATGGGAGCCGTGGGTTAATTGTATCGATTCCTGATCATTGCCTCCACTTCTATTTAGATCCTCTAAGCGGTTTACCAGTACTCGGAAATGTTAATTGGAGACCCTCTGTGCAGGGACAGTCATGCCCTGTGCAGGTTAAAGACCCCTACCATAATTACATGATTACTGTGTAGGATTTCATCCTGCAAACCTCGTGTGTATGAAATGTACACCTGCGAGTAATCGTCAGATGTGACCGATCGCAGTATAAGTAGAAAGAAAGAAAGAAAGAAGCTCTCAAAGAATGGAAACTTAGCATTCTGAAACTAGTGAAGAAACACATTTTTTTCTACTCCCAAAATACGAACTTATTACCTCCTGGACCTAAGACGTCTTTACGTCACCTTAAACTAGGTATTCAAGAATTTCATAGGAAGTTTGTTTTGGCTTCAGCAGACAAGGTCGCTAATAATTTTGTCGTTATTTGACGGCTCCTCTATGTTAATACTCTTCAGCAAGAGTTTGGTTATACTATAGTTTATGAACTGAAGCCTGTGGCTGTAGAGAAGGCTGTAGTTGTAGACCATATCTGCCATTCGGTCACCAAATTTGGTGTATGTGTTACTGAAGACCAAAACAGGTTTCCTACGTTATATTGGTTACCTAAACTTCATAAAAGACCATACAAAGCAAGGTTTCAAAGTCTTGTACCACCACTGAACTCTCCGAATTATTAACTTCACATTTTACTGCAATCAAAAACATGTGATTAAATATTGCGACAAAGTCTTTGATAATTCTGGAAGAAATCTGTTTTGGTCTATAAAAAATTCTAATAAAGTTTTAAATAAATTGAAATCCATACGTATTCGAGCTTCAAGTCTGTCTACTTATGATTTTTTCACCCTTTACACTACACTTCCTCATGATCTTATAAAAGACAAACTTAATGATTTAATTGAATGGACATTTCATAGGGAAGATTCCCTCCATCTTGCATTTAATGTAAGAAATTCTTTGCTTCACTTCTGAAGAGCATAAAATTATACTTTATGGTCATGTCAGAAAGTGTGTGAAGCTCTCACCTTTCTACTTGACAATATTTACGTAAGATTTGGTACTTAGTTATTTAGACAAATTCTGGGTATTCCGATCGGTACAAATTGTGCACCCCTTGTGGCTGATCTGTTCTTGTTTTTTATGATTAATGCGTAACTATACCTAATTTAGTGACACAGAGGCCTTTCTGATATTTAATCTTCATCAGTGTGTCTCAATAAAAGAGACTTCAGTGGAAATCTTCCACTGACCGTTCCAAGGCGGCTCTTCTGTGGCGATTTATTTATGTTGTTGTTTGTTACTTACTGTGTGTATCACTTGTGTCTTTTGGTTTTGGATGGCCATATGGCCATTTTGTGGGAAAGTAACTGTCCTTATGGCCTTCCTTTGTTTAGGTTTCCATTATGGTCTGGTCGCTTAATGTTTGTATTTCTTTCCCTTTGGTGTCTTTTATGGGTGGAGTAAGTTAATTGTATCAATTCCTGATCTTTGTTTTACTTCTACTTTTCATGATGTCCCTTTCCGTTATTAAAGATTTACAATTACTATTACGTTGGTTTGATAAGTCAAATTTACCCTCACCCCCACCTGGAACTACAGTTAAATAAGGCAAATTCGTCTGATACCGAGGTCCAGTTTTGGGATTTACATCTATCTATTGTAGATGGGTTTGTTTCCTGCAAAATGTTTGATAAACGCGATGATTTTGAGATTGCAAATTTTCCTGTCTTGGACAGTGATGTTCCTCGTGCGGCATCCTATGCCATTTATATTTCGCAATTAATTTGATTTGCTAGAGTGTCTAGTCATGTAACTGACATCAAAATAGAAGTAAAGGCAATGATTACTGTGCTACAATACAATACTCGTCATAAATTGACAACTGCTAAACTTCTTGATCATCGTTATCGGTAGCAGTATGAACTACACCAAGCCTTTTCTTAATTTTATAGATGTCATTGTGATTTTTTTTTTTTTTTTTTTGGTTTGGTTTTACGGCCCTTTTCAAGATTATTTCACTCATATCGAGCCAATCGTTAATCAGAGGTGGGCGAAAACCGGAGTACCCGGAGAAAAACCACATGACCTTCGATTGCAGAACTTGGCGACTCAAATGTGACCCGAGCGAGGCTCAAACCACAGCAGTGAGAGACCTCATGATCAAGAGTCAGCGCTCTTAACCACTAGGCCACGGAGGCCCGTCGTCATTGTGATTTAATTTCAAAATTAAATGTTGGACTTAAATCTCTTCTGCAACAGGGTCTACAGGAACCCCAATTTTATGGTGATTTAGTATATAAATTCAGAAAGATTTTCAAAGGTTTACCATATGTAAGTCTATGTAAAAACTGTGGGCCCGGGTTAGGGCCATTTATGGATCCAGGGCTATAATTTGAACAATCTTAGTAGAGGTTCACTAGAGGAAGATTCATACGAAACAAAAAAGACCTTGGCCTTCCGGTTTCAGACAAGAAGATTTTAAAAGGTTTTTTTTTTCCTATATATGGCTATGCAAAACGAGTGGGCCATAGGCGGAACCATTTTTGGCCCTAGAGCTATAATTTGAACATTCTTGGTAGAAGTCCACTAGGAGAAGCTTCATACCAAATATCAAACATCTGGGCCTTCTGGTTTTAGACGAGAAGATTCTCAAATGTTTTCCCTATAACAGGTTACGCAAAACCATTTCGCCCTGGGGCCATTTTTGGCCCCAGGGCTACATTTTGAACAATCCTGTTAGAAGTTGACTAGATGAATAATAAAAATAAAAAATGAGTTCCTTTAAGAGCAATGAAAACATTCATAAGAAAGAAGATGGGTCATACTACGTAGTTTCGGCTAAAAAAAGCCTCATCAGTGACCCTGTAATGATCCGACAACGAAAGCCAGAGGAAACATACTGCAATTTTGCGAATTTCGAATAGGCAGTCGATTCAAAGACTGATATAAATCAAAATGGGGTCTAAATAATTAAAAACCTCATACCAAATATCAAACACCTAGGCCTTCTGGTTTCATAAAAGAAAGTTTTAAAAGTTTTCAAAATATAAGCCTATATAAAACATGATGGCACAGGAGCAGGGCCATTTTTGGCCTGAGATAATTTGAACAATCTTGGTAGAGGTCCTTTAGACTGGACCTTCTGGTTTCAGACAAGAAGAATTTTAAAGG
Source organism: Lucinisca nassula (assembly GCA_963580285.1). Classification (NCBI taxonomy): domain Eukaryota; kingdom Metazoa; phylum Mollusca; class Bivalvia; order Lucinida; family Lucinidae; genus Lucinisca; species Lucinisca nassula. The sequence continues at coordinate 129,916,860 of OY757011.1, read as the reverse complement.
GCCTATCTATATAAGTCTATGTACAAGAGGACCATGTACAAGAGGACCTATATCGCTCACCTGAGCTAAAAGATTTACACGTGGGTCCGGGGGCAGGGCAAGTTCGGCCCCATGTCCATAATTTGAACAATTTTGGTAGAGATCCACTAAATGAAGCTTAATATCAAAGTCCTTGACCTTCTGGTTTCAGATAAGATTTCTAAAAGTTTCCCCTATATAAGGCTATGTAAGACCAGTAGGCCCTGTGGTGGGGTGAATTTTGGACCATTGGCTATGATTTGAACAATCGTGGTAGAGGTCCACTAGATTAAACTTCATACCAAATATCTAAGGCCTGTGCCTTTTGGTTTCAGACAATGATTTTCAAATGTTTTCTCTATGTAAGTCTATGTAAAGCCAGTGGGTCCCGCGGCAGGGAAATTTTTGGCGCCAGGGCTATAATTTGAACAATCATAGTAGAGGTCCACTAGATGAAGCTTCATACCAAATATCAAAGACCTGCTATGGGACTTCTGGTTTCAGACTAGAAGTTCTTTTAAAGGTGTTCCTTATATATGCCTTTGTAAAACCAGGGCGGCCTGGTGCGGGGGGCATTTTTTGCCCCCGGGATATAATGTGAAAAAGCTTGGTAGAGGTCCACTAGATCAACCTTCATACCAAATATCAAAGACCTGGACATTCTGGTCACAGACAAAGAAGATTTTTAAAGGTTTTCCCAATATAGGCCAATGTAAAACCAGTAGGCCCTGGTGGGGGGGGGGGGGGGCATTTTTGGCCCCAGGGCTATAAGAAGATTTTTAAAGGTTTTCCCTATATAAGCCTATATAAAACCAGTAGGCCCTGCTGGGGGTGCATTTTGGCCCAAGGGCTATAATTTGAATAATTTCGGTAGAAGTCCACCAGATAAAGCTTCATACCAAATATCAAAGACGTGGGCCTTCTGGTTTCAGACAAGAAGATTTTTAAAGGTTTCCCTTATATAAGCCTATAGAAAATCAGTAGGCCCTGGTGCGGGGGCATTTTGGGCCCAGGGCTATAAATTGAACAATCTTGGTAAAAGTCCACTAGATGAAGCTACATACAAAATATCAAAGAGCTTGGCCTTGTGGTTTCAGAGTAGATTTTTCAACTTTTCAGTTAGAAAATCTTTTTTTGGCTGCTGTGACCTATATGTGCAACGAACCGGAACCATTTGAACAATTTTTAAAGAGGACAACTAAGGATCATTCCTGTGAAGTTTGGAAAAATCTAATCAGTGGTTTAGGAGATGTTGTTTGAAAAAATTGTGGATGGACGGACGACGACGACAGACGGTAAGTGATCACAATAGCTCCCCTGGAGCATTCTGCTCAGGTGAGCTAAAAACCCGTGGGTGCCGGGGCAGGGCCATTTATGGCCCCGGACTATAATTTGAATTATCTTGGAAAAAGGTTCAACAGATGAAGCTTCATACCAAATATCAAAGACTTGGGCCTTCTGGTATTAGACGAAGATTTTTAAAGGTTTTCCCAGCATAAGCCTATGTAAAACGAGTGGGCTCTGGCTCGGGGGCATTTTTGTCCCCAGGGCTATAATTTGAACAATCTTGGTAGAGGTCCACTAGATGAAGCTTCATACCAAATATCAAAGGCCTGGACCTTCTGGTTTCAGAAAAGAAGATTTTTAAAGGTTTTCCTTTATAAGCCTATGTAAAACCAGTGAGCTCCGAACCAGGGCCATTTTTGGCCCCCAGCTATATTTTGAACAATCCTGGTAAAGGTCCAATAGATGAAGCTTCATACCAAATATCAAAGATAGGGTTTCATCTTATTTTCCCGTTTTCATTGGCATGACAACCAGAGTTCTGCATGAAATGGGCTTCTTTGAACAACTTTGAGGACCACCCAAAGATCATATCTGCCAAGTTTGGTCAAAATCTGTTCAGTGGTTTAGGAGATGTTGTTTTAAGAAATTATGAATATACAGATGACAGACGGTGGCTCCCCCGGAGCCTTCGGCTCAGGTGAGCTAAAAACTACCAACCAGATGCAAAATTTGCCAAACGCTTTTCAAAGACCCATCAGCACTATCAGTGCTTTGATTCCTAATCAGATTATGAGGTAAATTTGTGTAGAGAGTAGAAAAATCGTATATTGACAAACTAGATCCACAAAAACCCCACACTTTCAGTTTATTCAAAACTTCACTTGAATTTTTTATAGACCAAACAAGTTAATGCCAGAATTTTCGTAAGCCTATTCACAGTATCTACAAACATGATTTTTAACCCTTTTTGTACCAAATGGAATCTTCCTCCTTATATATACTAGGAGTCCATTCCAAAATTATGGGGTGTAAGGCTGTGTTTTCATCAAAATTTATTTGGAAAATGACTGAAATTTTAGCAAACAGTGGAGGCCCTAATCAGACGCCGCGTTCTGCCGGCACTGTTTGCCAGGGTACCCGTTTTGGGGTTTCTGGTTCTAAATGGGTTAATAGCTGGTAAACATGTTGCAAGTAATTTAGAAAGTTTGATTGTAGTACACGTACCAGAAATGGCTATAAAACGGGCTTTATATGGGTTTTTGTGAAGCTTCTGTAACTACTAGGAAGTTTTTCTTGGTCTCCCATTATACTTACATTGAAACATGGTATGTGTGACAATAGTAGTTTCATCTTCAGGAACCTGAATGTAGGTCTTTGTACTACTAAGTTCTTGTCTAAAAGTTTTAACAGTGCAACCGTCAAACAACAATTATGTTGTTTGCAGCCTTGTCAGCTGGAACCAAAACATACTTATTGTGGAATAATTGGATACCTTGCTAGAGGATCCTGATTTCAGGTGTACATGGGAAGGCACGCCCCCACCATCACCCCACACCCCTTAGATGACAGACAACAGAGGAAGTCAGACCTGACAAGCTGGAGGTAGTAGCTTCCTTTTGTCGGCCCACACCCATCGCCACGCCCATCGGGGCTTGAAGAAATATATGGGCTGCATGATGCTTCCACGCAGAGCTGAATCCGACGCACACACAAGTACTGGTAAACCGCTTAGAGGATCTAAGCCTGCCCAGGCAAAGCGATGTGAGTGTCGGACTGTCCATGCTTATAAACCCTATAATTGGTTTCATTTAGGCCACAGAGCTTCAGATGTCATTTCATCTCAATGTCGGGTAAAAGTCCCACAAAACTGGAAGCAACGTCTCGAAAATGACCTTTACAGTGTTGATTGGGACGTTAAACCTCAAATCAAACATACAAAAGCTTCCTTTTGCAACCAAGGAGACATGCTCACAGTGATCTTTTGATCACATCACGTCTGAAAACAGCCTGGAAGAAGTTCAAGGAGCTGCTACCAGTTCCCTCTTCCTGCAACCTCTCGTTCAAGATGTGTCCGTGTGTACATAACTTACAGAGTGGACACTAGTACAATCCATAAAGATCACAATGTTATACGACTGTAACAAGGGAGAGTCAATAAAAAACCAACCTAACTTATTTCTTGATGAGATTGAAAAGTCTAAGGGACCAAATCTGACCTTGCCATAAATAGGTCAAGGTCAACCTAGGGACAGCATTTTGCAAGCTTGGTGGAACTCGAGTACAGGTTACTACATACCAAATTTCAAGGCAATTTCTCTAGTGGTTCTGGGACGACCCAGCCCTACCCACTGGCGACTTAAGTTTTATTCTCTGGCTCATAATAATGGACCCAGGTCTCGTCTACAGTCACCAGATGTGAAAGAAAATTATCTTCCTTTGATTTAAGCCTCTTCAACAATATGCTGCATACTGATGCTGTGGTTGCCATTTGCTCGTTGCTAAGGGACTTTGGGACCAAAGGGGCTGTTAGCTTGCGCATGCCGAAACAATCATGTAAAATTGTTGTAACACTAATATGTGAAATATGTAATGCATTTGCACTTTTTTTTTTACCTTAATTCGCCTATCAGAGTACACCAGATCCCGTACTTTATTGCACATGTTTTCATCGATGACATCTGATTGGTGTCCAGACCTGATTTCGTCTTCTAAAGACGTTCTAACCCGTTTGAATTCCCCAACACAGAATTTAACTCGTGACACGATGGTGCAGAAGATCAATAAACATTGGTCAACTGGCGATGTATTTCCTAACATGTTTTCCCTTTCAAATACAATTGATGAATTACAGCACGCTACTAACATTTTGATGAAAAGTTTGCTTTTGCATTGCTAGCCATCTGTTCTGTTTTGTTCTTCTTAGTGATCCCCCGATAATTTGACGAGGCCCCGCCGATATGGCGTAGACTTTTTCGGCTGGTGTTTATTACTGTCTTTAATTATGTGCTGGTGGTCTATACAGTTTAGAGTGAGGCTATACACGACAACATGTGCATTTGTTCAAGGCAATCAGCTTCAACTTGGCGATTCTTTTCTGGTGTATCTTGTAGATGAAGTCTCTTGACTGCAGCTCCAGATAGTCAAGAACATCGACGTAAGAATCACAGCCTTTCACCACTGCAGACCCATCTAACATGAGCTTGGTTAATATTTCTGGGTTTTCTTTTACACTGTCTCTCACTGATGCTGGTAATATTGGGTTATTGAGCAGCTTTCCGGTAATCTCGTTCCGTTCAGTCGCGAAAATTAGGCACTCTGCTATGAGATGCTGTCTTGTTTCTGGCGCACTGTTGCACAACTTGCACGTCGGATCCACTGCGTGTTGGTTAAAAACCGCCCGGTTCCCCTGCAACATAAAGGTGCCTGTTAACAATTTACATTTCAATTGTGCCCGTTTATTGTCTATGACATTACACCTGACCGTTGACCAAAGAGGATGACTCTGACCTACTTTTAAACAGTCTAGATTAACATATTTTAATGAGGATTTTGATATGGCTTCCTTTTTCCACTGTTCCTCAACATTAGAGTTTATTGATTGATTCAGTAAAGTTTTCCATTCTGAGTTTGAAATGTCACTTTCGAGTAAGGAATAGATTGAAGGCATATTGTACTTGCTCAAAACTCACCTTATATAATTAAACCAACTTTTTTCACTACTGTCTTTCATTGCAAGCTGCCGTTCTGCAATCTGGTATTCAATAGTGTCTTGTTCCCTTATAATGTTCATAAACAGAATCAGTGCATTTTTCTCTATGACGGTTTCAATAGGAAGTATACCTAACAGTGATGTACAGATAGCATTCGGAGTTTTATCTGGGAGACCTTGAACCTGCTTTATGGACTTTCTTTGGAACTTTTCAAGTGATTCAATGTCTTTTTTCCTTAGGGTTAGAACTTCCAAACCGTAAGTTAATCTTGGTACAACATAAGTCGACTAAAGAAAACCATTGAGACAAACTTTCAGGCCATTACCACTTTGGAAACCAGCACCCATCAGGGAGTAAGCAGTTTGTCGACCTAGGTTGATTTTTTCTTCAACATTTGGTATGTCGCGTACATCTCTGTAAATACCGAGGTGGGTTGTGTTATTGTCATTAGATATCTGATCCTCCGCCATAAAAATATTTGTAATTTCACCTGATTCCACGTGCCCTGATGGGTAGCGTAAAGTACTGCTCTTCGCGAGTTGACACAATATCTTTCTCTATTGGTGTTGTTTTCCACAGCCCAGATTTTTACTTGTTGGGAGCAATATGTTCTGCTTAATACTGCCAAGTCATCAGCCACTGTAATGTGTGGGATTTTGATGGATCCTATCTTGACATCAGAGTATTGTTATTCCATTTGGAGGAGGAAGGTGTTGTTGTACCGCTTATAATGCGATGTAGACAACACCCCCCCCCCCCCCCACACACACACACTGGCGGACACCTTGGTTAATGCTGATGGGGTCCGACAGCAAACCAGTCCACTTGACTCTCGATGAGCAATCTGAGTAGAGGTCTTGGATCAGAAGCCAGTCGTCACCCTTGATTCCGTCAAGGTATAGGCGCCTCAACAGTGAGTTTTGATCCACCACATCGAAGGCCTTTTGAGCATCGAGGGTGGTCACTATCAAGTTCTGTTTGGTGTTCTTGGATTCCTGTATACATTCAGACAGGATTACAGCCGCGTTCAGCGAGGAACATCCTGTTGTGAAACCTCTTTGTAGTTCTGACTGTGTAGGGTTTAAAATTTTGTTGTGTCTTACATTTAAAATATGTTCTAAAACCTTAAGGATCACTGGTGTAACTGTAATACCGCGATAGTTTCCAGGTTTAGTTGGGTCTCCCTTCTTGAAGATAGGGGTCACTATTCCCTCTTTGAGTAGGACTGAAATCTTCTTCGAAAGTACAAGTTGGTTCAACATATCAACCAGGAAGCTTTCAACTTTTCGTCCGCCCAGTTTCAAGTGCTCCGAAGTCAGCCCCATGGTATCGACGGCCTTATTATTCTTCAGCTTTCTCATCGCCTTTCTAACCTCTTCCACAGTAATATGTTCAATTTCCCTGCCCTCAGCTGTACAAATTGAGGCTATACAATCAGTATCATTGTCCGCACTCTCTTTATATTCAGCATCGAAGTTTTCGTTCTGCAAGGGAGTTGCCAGTTTTTGAAAGTGTGATGCCCAGCCACTACAGATCTCCTGGTCGGTGTCGCACGTGTTTCCGTCTACAATGAGGGTTTCTGTTTGTTGATTTGCATATTTACGTTGGTGATTTACCAGTTTGAAGAAAGTTTTAGGGTTTACTTCACTATTCAAGATGTGTTCAACCTTCTCAATTCTGAGTCTGGCCGCCTCCCCGTCTCTGCTCTTTTCTTAAAGATTTCTTGGCCACTTTCCGTAGCTGCACGAACGGGTCTGTTGGTTCTTGTGGGCTTCCAGCTTTTTTCCATTCCCACCATGCGAGATGACATCTTCGAACCACCTGGTGGATCTTCTCTGTCCACGGTCTTTGTCTCATCTGCTTGACTGCGATTTTTGTCTTGTAGTTAGGTATGCGGTGTTCAGTAGCCTGTCGAAGAGTAGCAATCAAAGTGCTCAGGGGTCCCAGGATGTCAAGTTCAACCGACCCACAAGTCCCGAATGTAGTAAAAGAACGCAAATGTCGACCAACACTGTCAGTATATGCTTGCTTGTCACATTTCTCCCATTTAGGTTTGCACCTTATCCGGCGGTCTGAGACGGTCTTTTCTCCAATCACTAGATCCAAGACAGCGATGACTGGAATATGATCTGACGTGTTGAGGGCTACTGACGCTTCTACTGTCACCGATTTTACAATCTGCTGGCCTAGCTTATTATGGAAGATATAATCAATCTTAGCTCGGTCACTCTTGTTGGGGTGTACAAACGTGCACTGTCCACTCTGGTGTTGATAGAGTTTCTGCTGACAAATGCTTCCAGCAACCTATCCTGACTGTTTCCTTTACGCTGTATCAATGAGGCGTTGAAATCCCCCGAGTATGAAAACTGCATGGGTTTTAGAGTAAATGTTGAGAATCTCCTCCAGTTGATCTAAGCATCACTGATAATTATCATCAGTCTTAGAATTACCTTTGGAATTTCGGGACGGCATATAGACATTACAGATACATAATGGTGGGCTAGAAAGCACCTCCACAACCACTATTCTATTTTCGCCGTGGATCTGCTTCTTCACTGTGAGGCTGGAGTTCTTGCGGTACAGGATGGCAACACGTCCATATCCTCGAGGTTTCTGTGTAGGGGGAAGGGGATCATTTTCATCCACTGCTTTACTGTGTGTATAGTGAGATGGGAAAATTGACTCGAAATTCGAAAGCTGAAAGGTAAACAACCAGTGCTCTTGGATAGCAAACAGGTCACACGACTTCAGCATCTCCCTTACATAAGCTTCATTTGTTTCAATGTTCTTCACATTTAGGGTTCCTATCTTTAGTAGCTTTTTCTCCGGCACGTTTCCTCTGAGGCCCCTGCCTTTTGCTAAAAAAGACGACTCAGTCTCTCTGTTGTACACGGGGGTAATGGACCCCTCAGTCCGGTTATTCAGTACTGCTCTTCCCAAACAGTCCTGATGCAATGCGTCTTTCGCAGTAGATGTTTCTCTCCCGATGTACCTAAATACAGTGATGATGCGTAATGTGGCGTAATGATGCGTAATGTGGCGTAATGATGCGTAATGTAGCGTAATGATGCCTAAAATGGCGTAATGATGCCTGAAAAGCATAATGATGCGTAATGTAGCCTATTTAATGAATTTATATTTACTCCAGAACAGATAAAGTTTTTTTCCCGCATCCTGATACCCACAGTCAATAGCCCAACTCCAAGTGAGGTTTTCGCGATCCATGGTGGAGATAAACTAATAGAGTTTAGAATCGCCTCTTTGAGACGGTTCTAACGAGTACCTACAACCTATATATTGGTTATAAGTTGTGTGCGCTCATTAGAACCGCCTCGTTGAGGCGGTTCTAACGAGTACCCACAACCTATGTCTTTTCTCTCTGGCGAAAATCCGTTGAAGTTTTCTTATTAAAACTGAAAAACAAAACAAAATCGTGGGCGCTCGTCAGAATCACCTCGTTGAGACGGTTCTAACCGAGTACCCACAACCTATGTCTTGGTATAAGTTGTGTGTGCTCATTAGAACCGCCTCGATTTTTGTTGTTGAAGTTTTTATATATTGTTGTTACTCCATAACACATCAGTGTGCTGAAATGGCCCACATTAACTTTTTTCGCCAAAATAATGAAAACCCCCGTAAACCCGATTTTTTTCTCTGCATCAAGTGTGGTTTAGAGGAATGTTCATTACACGGACTTATTAACCCGATATGATAACATTCCTATGTAATATATGAAAAAAATTCGTATTTCTATTCCAAACATAGATTGTAAATGCGTACTCGTATCATCGAGGGGGCTCAAACTGTTCCACAACGTATGATTGGAGTATAACCATGAAAATAATGCATAGGGGTCCTATTTAAACCCCGCATCTTATCAGGTTTAACAACTTAGCGATGAATATATTAGTTTTGGCTAATTATCAAGATCTATACTTGCAATGTAAGGGAAAGAACACAAAATATTGTTCAAAGAATACAATCATAAGTCATGTCATATTCATTCCAAAATGACGAAAAGTCCAATTTATCTTTCATTCATTTTAATTTTCTTTTTTTTTCTTTCATTCTTTCTCTCTTAAATGATTTTCGCACCTTCTTTATTGGGCGCGCGATCAAAGGTGCTCGTGCTGATTTATATTAACATGTTTTTCACACCTGAAGTGAGACGGGCAGGTATCCATTGTTTAACAGAATTCCATTATGGATTAACGACATATCAATTAAAGCAGACAAGACATCATACGCTATTATCATTAAAGACACATGCCGAATTATAAAGTCATTAAAATTCACACGTTGAAGTCCGTTCATTTGTATTTATTTGGTTTGATTAATTTGGTTTGATTAAACTAAGAAGATCATACTGGAGCAGATCAGCCTAAGCAAACAGCGCAGACCCAGGTCAGAATGCTCCTGACTGGGGAAGTCTGAACAGGGTCTACAATGTTTGCCATTCTCTGTACCTTTTGGGCTCCTTGCTGGATTGTGAAAGATTTTTTTTTAAATTTTGGATAATTACAGGAATATCTCAGTGTCAGAGTTAGAGGAGTTTTACGGTATCCCTATTGGCAAACAGTGCATGCCCAGAACACTGTCTGATCGGGGCCTCTATTGTTTGCTGGTATCCTTTAACCTCAAAACCTATTGGCAAACAGTGCATGCCCAGAACACTGTCTGATTAGGGCCTCCACTGTTTGCTGGTATCCTTTAACCCCAAAACCTTTTGGCAAACAGTGCATGCCCAGAACACTGTCTGATCAGGGCCTCCTCTGTTTGCTGGTATCCTTTAACCCCAAAACCTTTTGGCAAACAGTGCATGCCCAGAACACTGTCTGATCGGGGCCTCCTCTGTTTGCTGGTATCCTTTAAACCCAAAACCTTTTGGCAAACGGTGCATGCCCAGAACACTGTCTGATCGGGGCCTCTATTGTTTGCTGGTATCCTTTAACCCCAAAACCTTTTGGCAAACAGTGCATGCCCAGAACACTGTCTGATCAGGGCCTCCTCTGTTTGCTAGTATCCTTTAACCCCAAAACCTTTTGGCAAACAGTGCATGCCCAGAACACTGTCTGATCAGGGCCTCCACTGTTTGCTGGTATCCTTTAACCCCAAAACCTTTTGGCAAACGGTGCATGCCCAGGACACTGTCTGATCAGGGCCTCCACTGTTTGCTTAATAGTCTTTTTCCAAATACATTTTGAGAAAACAACCCGTCACCCCTAAATTTTGAAATGGGCTCCTGCTTATGTAAGGAGGAAGAATCCATTTGGTACAAAAAGGGTTAAACCCCAGTTTTCTGCGTATGAAGTGGGGTTTACAGGGGCTTTCATTACATGGACTTGTAAATATGACATTTGAGACGAACATGTACAAGCAGTGATTTCTCCAGTCACCTCGTTGGCATCTCCAAACTGGCTACTTTTCTGATGACGATCTGTTTTCTTTTTCTTCCTGCAAAGATCGGTTGTGTGCGCTCGTTAGAACCACCTCGGTGAGGTGGTTCTGACGAGTACTCACAACCTATGTTTTGGAAAGGGGTTTAAAGGGGTGATCAAATCACGGAGTTGTTTACGTGAATTTCTTTCAATATTTCTTTCTTTCTTTCAATCTCATTAAGATAATGTACCCGTGCGATATATAGATTTCTTTTTTACATCTCCTAACTCTACTTTTCTGCTGAAAATATAGTTTGTCTTGAGGCAAAAACATAATAAGGTATGCCTCCACCCCCATAAACCCGAGTTTTCTCTCTGACGAAAATCGGCCCCCGCCCATCGGGGCTTGAAGAAATAGATTTGCTGCATAATGCTTCCATGCAGAGCTGAAAGTGACCGCACACGAGTACTGATAAACCGCTAAGATGATCTAAGTAGAAGTAAAACAAAGATCAGGAATTGATACAATTAACTTACTCCACCCATAAAAGACACCAAAGGGAAAGAAATACAAACATTAAGCGACCAGACCATAATGGAAACCTAAACAAAGGAAGGCCATAAGGACAGTTACTTTCCCACAAAATGGCCATATGGCCATCCAAAACCAAAAGACACAAGTGATACACACAGTAAGTAACAAACAACAACATAAATAAATCGCCACAGAAGAGCCGCCTTGGAACGGTCAGTGGAAGATTTCCACTGGGGGGCTTAAATCGATTTTACGTGGCCACAATCCTCGCCCTTACTTCCGTCGCGATTTAGACAAATAATTTGTTCAGTCCGCGTGAAGGCCTCCTAACTCATCAGTGCAACATCTCCGTGAACACAAAAATCAAAGAACCACAGAGGTGAGACAACGGTGAGGACTCGACAGCAAGAAACCACTGAAATGCTGGAGCAAAAGAAAACCAACAGTTAGACTCCGATGAGCCCGACCAGAGACAGAGCATCAGGCACCTGCCCAGGCAAAGAGAGAGGCTAAGAAATGGTCTGCTTCAGTTACAGCAACAAGACCTAGTCAGACCTCCACGCGACACAAGAGCGACGTCAGTCAAAATGAAGACTAAACTATTCATACTGGAGATAATCCTTATGCATTTATCATGAACAAAACAAATACGTTCGCTCTTGTGCGGTGCCAGCTGGAAACTATGGATAATATATTATCTATAGGCTAACATGACAGGTCGCTTATTAATTGAGATGGTATCTCATTCGACATCAAATTATCTAAAAAAAAAAAAAAAAAAAAAAAAAAACCTTTCCTTTCGTAGCGAAAATCTTCCGTTCGCGAAAGGAATCTTCCCTTTGGGGGTTCTCCTGAATGGCAGCATCATCGAGATCACAGGAGTGAACTCCCATAGGGGACGAGGCAGCCTTTTCCACAGTCACATCTGCTGCATCAGAGGGATCTGTTCTTGTCAACGGCTCTGAACATGGCATTTCCACTGACTTCTGTGGAGGTTCACAGGAAATTGAGACCGTGACGGGGTGTTCAAGGACCTTCCCACCTTGTACCTGCGAGACAGTTGGTGTGGATCTATTCAATGGACAAGGCATCGGACTTTTCACCCTTCCTTGGACACTTGTTTCCTGTCTCTCTCGCCTGTCTTGTCCCATCATTGAACATCTTTGACGTTCAATATCTTTAGTGAATGACACGATAAGGGTGCAATTTTGCCCTCATGCCTAAAACATGTATTGAAACAAGGCACGAAAATCTTGGTTGTCTCTGTCAAATGGAAATAGGATAGGCTGGTTACTTATTGACATGCTCTCATACTATCAGAAAAGATAACTAAAATATAGTAGCAACAAAAAATGTGGTTCTAGCACATGACATCCCTTCCCAACCTGGTGTACACTTTTACCTAGAACAAGTAGCATCAATATATATCAAAGTGTGTTGGAGTTACGGTGACGACAAGGTTAGTCTGTGAACAGTTAGCCACCTAGACTGGTGGTTCTGGCTCATGATATACATGGGCTTGGAGAAATTGAGTTGGCTGCATGATGCTTCTGCGCCTTGCTAAAACTGACCGAACTTGAGTACTGGTAAACTGCTTAGCTCTAAGCATGCCCAGGAAAAGTGGTGAGAAAAGTTGTGCAAGTCAGACAGCTTCTTAAACCCTAGCTGTTTCTTTGGGTGGTTGGTTTGTTTGTATTGGGAGTTTAACGGCCCAGTCAACACTATTTTAGGTCATTTTTGAGCCTGTCAGTTTACTTATCCACACTTTTCCTGGACAGGCTTATACGTAAGCAGTTAACCAGTACAGTGCACATTCTATTGCCAGAAACCGACAACTGCCCTTCTTGAATCAGCGGAAGGGAGAGAATGACCGTAGAAAAGATTTCATGATCAATCTCCACAAAAGAATGTTGCGACCCTGCAGTATCGAACCTGCGTCCTCCTGATCACCAGTCAGATGCTTCTTTGGGTGGTAGGGCTTCCATTGTAGAACTTGGCATCGTGAGGCGTGAACCACAGTGGTGAGACACCTAATAATCAACAGTCAGTGCTCTTCAGTGTTAGGCCACCGGGGACTGTTGATATATTATTGCAGGAGTCCATTTTAAAATTTAGGGATGTCAGATTGTGTTATCTTTAAAATTTATTTGGAAAATGGTTGAACTTTTTGCACACAGAGTAGGCCCAGATCAGATGCCGCATTTTGAGGCGTCTGATCTGGGCCTGTGCTGTTTGCCAGTGTTGTAATTTGGGGTTTCCTGTACAAAATGGGTTAATAAAAGGTTATTGGCCTAGTTTGTGAACAGTTAAACTGTATTGGCCAATGAAAATCACAGAATGTTTTGCTAAGAATAGCCCAGCCATAAATAAACCTAACCTGGAATTCAAACAAATGCTATGGGCATATGGTTTAACTTAACTGGCCAATGATTATCAGGTGGACAATTGCAGGGTATTCCCATTTATTTCGAACAGTTACCCTTTAGCTGACAAGATCTGCCAAGACTGCATCTTAAAATGATATCTGTTTGTGTCATCTGCTAAAACTTTTTCAATCATATTCTTGCATACTGGCAAACAGTTTGGACTCTGATCAGACTGCTCCTAGATTGCATCTCCACACCTGTGATAATTTTATGTTGACCATGAGGGAGATTTGCTTCTCAGATGAGGGAGATTGGGGTCCCAATGAGGGAGACTTTCTGACGGCATGTTTAAGTTTTTTATTTTTTTTTTCTTGTCATTTTTTGTGGTTTAGATGTACAAAGGAACTGGAACTACTTAATTAAAATGATAGGAACATATTTTGTCAAGTTTAATTTCAGAATACATGTAGCAAGTTGTAGGCTATTTACAAACAAGGCTGTAACCACAAGTCCACTAATGTGATTTCAAGTTGCGGGTATTTGTCAGAATCACCTGGTTGTTGAAAGTACCCGCAACGTGCTTTATTGTAGAAATACTTGGTTAGAAAAAATGTGTGGGAAGCGCTTGTCACAAGGAGCCTACATGCCAAATATGAAGGCTCTATCTCAAATGGCTCAAAAGTTATGGTGAAGTAGGTCAAAGGTCAAGGTCGCAGGTAAAATTGTGTGTATGGGTGGGAGGCCCTTGTCAGAAGGAACATACATGTCAAATATGAAGGCTCTATCCCAAATAGTTCAAAAGTTATGATTAAGTAGGTCAAAGGTCAAGTCACAGGTCAAAATTTTTGTATGGGTGGGAAGTCCTTGTCACACAGAACAAACATTCCAAATATGAAGTCACTATCTCAAATGGTCCAAAAGCGATGATAAAGAAGGTCATTTTTGTATGAGTGGAAGCCCTTGTCACAAGGAACCTACATGCCTAATATGAAGGCTCTATCTTGAACGGATCAACAGTTATGACAAAATAACTTAATGATCTACTTGTTGATTTTTAAACTCGATCAAGATATTGTCAAGATGATCATTCTGAGCAAGTTTGATGACAATCCGACTAAAATTGTGGCCTCTAGTGTGTTCAGAAGGTTTTTTCTATGATTTGACCTACTGACCTACTTCTTGACCCGACATGATCCATATTTGAGCTTACCCGAGATATTGTCAAAAAGATCATTCTGAGCAAGTTTGATGATGATCGGACCAAAACTGTAGCCTCTAGTTTGTTCACAAGGTTTATTAATGATTTGACCTACTGACCTACTTTTTGCCGAACTATACTTAGATATTGTCAAGATGAGCTATCTGAGCAAGTTTGATGAAAACCCGATTAAATCTGTGGCCTCTAGTGTTTTGACAAGGTTTTTCTTCAATATGACCTACTGACCTACTTTTTGACCCAACATGATCCATATTCAAACTTGACTGAGATATTGTCAAGATGATCATTCAGATTAATGATGATTGAACAAAAACTGTGGCCTCTAGTTTGTTCACAAGGTTTTTCAATGATTTGACCTACTGACCTACATTTTGACCCAACATGACCCATTTTCGAAATTTACTTAGATATTGTCAAGATGGTCATTCTTAGCAAGTTTGATGATGATCAGACTAAAAATGTGGCGTCTATTGTGTTCACAAGGTTTTTCTATGATTTGACATACTGACCTACTTTTTGACCCAACATGACCCATATTCAAACATGACAGAGATATTGTCAAGATGATCATTCTGAGATAAATTGATGATGATTGGTCCAAAACTGTGGCCTCTAGTGTGTTCATAAGGTTTCTCTGTGATTTGACTTACTAACCTAGTTTTGACCCGACATGACCCATATTCGAACTTTAACGAGATATTGTCAAGATGATAATTCTGAGCAAGTTTAATGATGATCAGACCAAAACTGTGGCTAGTATGTTCACAAGGTTTTTCTATGATTTGACCTACTGACCTACTTTTTTACCCCACATGACCCACATTCGAACTTGACCGAGGTATTGTCGTGGTGATCATGCTGACCAAGTTTTATGATGATTGGCCAAAAACTGTGACCTCTGGTGTGTTGACAAGAAAAGTTTACGCACGGAAGGCGCAAGACGGACGACGCACGATGACGTCGGACATCTCACAGTCACAAAAGCTCACCATGACCTTCGGTCAGGTGAGCTAATAAATGCACACTATTTATAGATTTCACTAACATGAAGTTCCCGGTCACAAATCTTTTAAAATAAAGTACTTGTAAAAAGCTTACTCAAGGGGAGCAATTTCCAAATAAGAAAATCTGCTGTTGATTTCATGACTTTTGGTAACTACTCGTTATTGATTGGTAAATAATAACTATTTTCCACTTTCAAAATCAAAATTTCTAACTTTACATAAAATATGAAAACAAAAGACATATGAGAGAGTGATATAAAAGGAACAAACAGTGATAAAAATGGGAAAATAAACGCACAATTTCAATTTAAATCTAAGCTAAATATAAGTAAAATAGAACTGTCAATATCACCATACAAAAATTTAAATAGTAAAATAGAACTGTCAATATCACCATACAAAGCTACTGAGTACTACTGAGTACAGATGCACCTCTCTCGTAAGAGATAACGGTAATTGCATTACGTCAGCTTATGTAATCTCTACTGGCAGCCAGATCATGTTTATTCTGTGCAGTCAGAACAAAGGATTATCGGCTTTTTTGAAGTTGATCTTTACTGTTAAGTGTCCGATATTTGTTAATTGCCTTCAGCAGTGAAAATTTTAAGTCTGTTACGACTTGCTGCAAATAGTAGCTCTGAAAAAAAAATCGGGGACAGGAAAATTGCAAATGCGGGAGATTCTGTCTCCCGGACGGGAGAGCGGGAGGTATGCTTCAAATGCGGGAGCCTCCCGCATGATCCGGGAGATATCACAGGTATGCATCTCACATAAAAGAGTTTTAATGAAACAAATACAACTGATATTATTTTGAGCAATTTAATGGAGTATGGATGAAACATGTATATATACAATGTATTTTCCACTTGAAGCCCTTTATACATTTAAACCTTTCTGTATAATGACAACAATCTACCGGTATATAAAGTAAACTAGTACACCACAACCTATTTTTAACATTGTTCTTTATAACCTGGTTTTAGATATACAGTCAACCCTCTTTATACCGACATTCGTTACAACGGCAAAACTCGTTATACTGACAATTTGAATGGAATGACTACTTAGCTAAAGGCTTAGCCTCGGTTCTGCGCAATGTGAGCTTCCCTTGGGTTGGAAATGTGCCAATCAAGTCCATAGTCATGAAAGAGTCTTATAATCTAGTACTCCAAGAAACAAATGTTGTAGATATTTGTTAGAATCGCCTCACCGAGGTGATTCTAACAAATGTCTATAAAATTTGTTCCTTCGAGTAATAATGTGGAAAAGACTTTTTAATACTTATCATACTCTTAACTGGTATTCTTTATAACGGCAAATTCTTCATAACGGCACAATAATAGGGAACAAATACTGTCGTTATAACGAGGGTCCTCTGTATCACCATTTCAAGATGAATGACAAAAAAATGTATGATAACACATCCATGTGACTATGTGCATTCATTCATATTTAAAAATGGTTATTTTTTTTATGAAAATATATGATATTTTTCTTATTCATACTCTAAACATAGGTTGTGGGTGCTTGTTAGAACTGCTTCAATGAGGTGGTGCTAATGAGTACCCAAACCCTATGTCCTGGAGCAGAAATAAATAAAATAATGTATAACCATGTAAACCCCACTTTTCTCTATACAAAGTGGGGTTTGGAGGGATGCTCATTACTTGGACTTTTTAATGTGATGCTATATGTTTCGCTTTGATACAACTCAGTCATTTAACATGTAAAAATGGATCCCAAAATGAAAAGATTCTGTAGAAAAAATGACCATCAATGGCTATTTTAACCAATTGTATACTAGTGGATTCTTCCATTGCTATATGTATGACAATTCCATTTGTCATATAAGGGGTGTGGGCCTATTTTTTTCGTTAGTATTCTATTTTTGACGGAAAATTCTGTTAGCAAATAGTGCAGGCCCTGATCAGACGCCACAGAACGTGGCGTCTGATCTGGGCCTGCACTGTTTGCCAAGGTACCCCTTTAAGGGTTTCACGCATATAATGGGTTAAAAATGGATCCAAAAATGAATAGATTCTGTTGAAAAATGACCATCAATGGATATTTTATGAGGTTGTGGTGAACTTTAAACTACTGTATTAAATAACTAAAACCAACTAAACTTAATTCTGAACAGCTTAACTTAACATAATCCTTTGGATATGATTAAAACAAAAACAATTAACAAGGCATAGGTTAAACTAAACTACCTCTGTAAAACAACAACAAAATGATACATAATTCTTGAGCTTTCTGATGAAACCTAGCAAACATCATTAAGTTAAGTATTCAAAAGCATGTCGATTTTGAAATAAAATGGCAAGCAGTTTCCAAGAAGGTAATACTATTGATGGAAATTATGAGATAATTTTTGGGATACTTTTATTGAATAAGGTCATTGCAGCCAAGCGGCAAGCCTTTAAAGCTTGGAAGACTGGTAAGGGCACCCGTGCATCATATCTTGCAGCCAAACGCATAGCCAGACGAGCGATGCACCATGCTCGCCAAGAAGCTGAGAAGGAGATCTACAAGAATATTGACCCTAAGTCCTCAGAAGTATACCACCTTGCTAACCAGATGAGAAGAGAGAATGCCGATGTTGTAGGTGACAAACCAGTAAAGAATGATGCAGGGGAGATGTCAATGAGTGAAGACACAAAGCAGAGGGCCTGGTTAGAACACTACCAAAGGCTACTCAATGTTGAGTTCGACTGGGACTCAGACCACCTGTCTGATGAACCACCAGTGGAAGGGCCACCCATCCCAATCACTATTGATATGGTTAAGAAGGCTATCTCTCAGATGAAGACTGGCAAGGCACCGGGTCCCTCTGGCATAGTGGTGGAGATGATAAGAGCTGCAGGTGATGCGGGTGCCTCGATGATCCGCGACCTTGCAGCTGCAATCATCCGTGATGGGAAGGTACCCTCTGACTGGGAACAGAGTTTCATTGTCTGTCTCTACACTACAAGGGCAAGGGCGATGCATTGGAACGGGGCAACTACCGTGGTCTCAAGCTGACAGAACAGGTCATGAAAGTCCTGGAGAGGATTGTGGATGGTCTCATTAGGCAGTTGGTGTCCATCAACGATTCCCAGTTTGGCTTCGTCCCAGGAAGAGGCACAACAGACGCAATTTTTGTTGTACGGCAGCTGCAAGAGAAGTATCTGGCGGCCAACAGGAGACTCTATATGGCTTTTGTAGACCTGGAGAAGGCATTTGATCGAGTGCCTAGGAAAGTCATCTGGTGGGCACTAAGAAAACTTGGAGTGGACCAGTGGATTGTGAAACTGGTCCAAGGGATGTATGCTAATGCTCAGAGCCGTGTCCGCGTTGGTGATGGTTACAGTGAAGAATTCGAGGTGAAGGTGGGTGTTCATCAAGGCTCTGTTCTCAGCCCACTGCTTTTCATCATTGTGCTTGAAGCCTTGTCATGCAAGTTCCGCTCTGGAGCCCCTGGGAGGACCTGTATGCTGATGACCTTGTCATCATAGCTGAATCCCTTGAGGAATGTGTCCGGAGGCTCTTAACTTGGAAAGACGCAATCGAGGCGAAAGGGCTGAGAGTGAATGCAGGAAAGACAAAGATCATGATCTGTGGTACAGGTCTGGATCTCTTGCAGAGTACAGGCCAGTTCCCATGCGCTGTATGTCGCACTGGAGTGGGCAGCAACAGTATCTTTTGTAATGGCTGCAAGTTCTGGGTGCACAAGAAATGCAGTGGGCTCAAACGCTTGATAGAGGACCCTGATTACAGGTGTACATGGTGCTAAGGATATGCACGCCCCTTAGATGGCAGACCACAGAGGGAAGTCCAAGTCGGATCTGACAAGCTGGAGGTTGAAGCTTCCTTCTGCTACCTAGGTGATATGCTCTCTGCAGCAGGTGGTTGCGACCTTTCAACTACATCACGTGTGAAAACAGCCTGCAAGAAATTCAAGGAGTTGCTACCAGTTCTCTCTTCCCGCCACCTCTCATTCAAGACACGTGGCCATGTGTATAGCTCTTGTGTGCTGAGCGCAATGCTCCATGCCAGTGAGACATGGCCATTGACAAAACCAAACCTCCAACGTTTACAGCGAAATGACAGGGCAATGATCAGACAGATCTGCAATATCAAGCCACAGGACACTGTCACCATCAGGTCCAGTGAGTTACATGAGCGTCTTGGCATTGAGGACCTGGACCTCATCCTGAAAGAGAGAAGACTTCGCTGGTATGGACATGTGGAACGCTCCAACGGTGCAGTCAAGACTGCCTGTGACATACAGGTAGGTGGAAAGTGGGGGCCAGGAAGGCCCAAGATGACCTGGAAGCAGCTAACAGAAAGAGATTGCAGAGAATGGAAGCTCTCTGCTATCGATCCTCATGATAGACAAGCCTGGAGATCTGGTGTAAGATCTGCCATGCATGCAGCAAGCCAGCTACCTGGAAGGGGGCCCACTTATGTGGACGCTGCCCCTGTACCTGCACGTTAATCAAAAATCTGTTGATGATTATGATGATGAATACACCAGACAAATTTTAAGTTGTGGGTACTCAACAGAATTATATCTTAAAGTAGGTTCAATCCATTAACATGTTTGAAGAAGAACTGAAAAGAAGAGCTGTCATAGGACAGTATAGCTTGCCAGGAACCAAATCTTAGTCTGTGACCTTGATGTATTAGGCACAATTAGATGGGATGGGAGTATTGATGAATAAAAGCTTAGGAATTGTAAGTATCATGCCAAAAATATGCCAAATCCATCAAG
This sequence comes from Lucinisca nassula, assembly GCA_963580285.1. Classification (NCBI taxonomy): domain Eukaryota; kingdom Metazoa; phylum Mollusca; class Bivalvia; order Lucinida; family Lucinidae; genus Lucinisca; species Lucinisca nassula. Next base: position 129,896,587 of record OY757011.1, on the reverse strand, counting down.
TGGTTTGTAAAATATGAGGTGCTAAAACGATACATAATAACACAAGCCCTTAAGATCATGTGCAGGCTGAGGGGTGGGGTACTACTAGATCTACATGTGTATAACACTAAAAATAAATAAATCCATCATATGGCTTGGAAACTATCAGCTGATAATAATTAACAATAAACACAAAACCTTTAAAACAGAATTTCTTATGTCATGACCCCTCATGGGCAGGGACCGGGATAGTTCATGACCCCTTAAGGTTATGGGTAGGGATGGAGAATGTGGAACTATAGTGCAATCTCTGGTCAATACAGAGTTGATAAAATATGGTTTGGATAATAAGAGCTGTTAAAAACTTTAATAAAAAAAAATAATAACATAAAATCAAGATCTTGATGACATGTGCGCAGAATAGTTGAATGAAATTCCTATACCTATTAGAACATGGTGTTTGATCAAGACTTCACTGTTTGCAAAAAATTCAGCCTTTTTCAAAATAATTTTTAACGCGCACCGCAAACGGGTGCCATGCCCATAGGTTTTCCTGTATGTAACCAGGGGAGATAAATCAGTCAAATTGCATGACAGAGTTATGGAACTTGGTCAGAATGTAGCTCTTGTGACGATACAGATGTGTGTCAAGTCTCTTGAGGCTAGGCCAAATACTTTTGGAAATATGGCCAAGGTTAAAGTTTTTTGTTAGATTTTCAAAAAATAGGTCAAAAGTCAGGGTCACAGGTCAAAAGGTTTGATATCAATGGAAAGGTCTTGCCCCAAGGATCAAATGTGAATTTTGAAAACTGTATTTGTTTGTGGTATCAATATGAGAGACCAAAACATTTTCTTGAAACACGTTTTTTGTATGTTACAAAGTATTAATCAGTCAAATTTCATGACAGAGTTATGGAACTTGATAAGAATGTAACTCTTGCGATCATACAGATCTGTGTAAAGTTTCATGAGGCAAGGACAAATACTTTTTGGAACTAGAATTTGTTTTTCTACAAAAACACAGATGTCTCCCCCGTTTTTGACTGCTAAGTATAACCTTGACATTGGAGGTATTGAGCTGGGTCTTGTGTGCAACACATCATCTAATGAAGATGAACATTTCTGCATAGTAACTTTAAAAATGTTCATAGAAAAATAAAAAAGTTATTGGCCGTAAACAAAAAAAGCACTTTTTTACCTTTGACCTCTAAGTATGGCCTTGACCTTTGCGGTACAACACATCGTCCCATGATGGTTAACATTTCTGCCAAGTAATTTCATAATCCATCAAAGAATAAGGAAGTTATTGACTGTCCTTTTTTTTACCTTTGACCTCTAGGTATGACCTTGACAGTGGAGGTATGGACCGACTCATGGTCCAACTTTCAAGCCTCTAGCTCCAATAGTTTTTGAGATATCTTGCAGACAAGATTTTATTAAAAAAAAAATTCAAAGGGCAATAACTCTTGAAAGGGGCATAATCCGGATGAGAAAAAAAATACGCGTCAGCTTATTTTCCATTAGGAATGCATATATGAAATTTCAAAACCATAGCATACACAGTTCTAAAGTTATGCTATGCATCACTTTTAGCATTCATTACAATGGGCACAAATTACCAAAATGACAAAGGGCCATAACTCGCAAAGAATTTTTCGGAATTTTGTCAAAAGTTAATCAGTTCATCTACTCATCACCACCAATATATTCACCAACTTTCAAGCCTCTAGCTCCAACAGTTTTTGAGATATCTTGCTGACAAGATTTTATTAAAAAAATTTCAAAGGGCAATAACTCTTGAAAGGGGCATAATCCTGACGAGAAAAAAAATACGCATCAGCTTATTTTCCATCAGAAATGCATATATGAAATTTCAAAACTATAGCATACACGGTTCTAAAGTTATGCTATGCATCACTTTTAGCATACATTACAATGGGCACAAATTACCAAAATGACAAAGGGCCATAACTCACAAAGTATTTTTCGGAATTTTGTCATAAGTTAATCAGTTCATCTACTCATCACCAACAATCTATTCACCAACTTTCAAGGCTTTAGCTCCAATAGATTTTGGAGATATCTTGCTGACAAGATTTTATTAAAAAAATTTCAAAGGGCAATAACTCTTGAAAGGGGCATATTCCGGACGAGAAAAAAAATAAGCGTCAGCTAATTTTCCATGAGGAATCCAAACCCTAGCATACACGGTTCTAAAGTTATGCTATGCATCACTTTTAGCATACATTACAATGGGCACAAATTACCAAAATGACAAAGGGCCATAACTCACAAAGTATTTTTCGGAATTTTGTCAAAAGTTAATCAGTTCATCTACTCATCACCATCAATATAATCACCAACTTTCAAGGCTCTAGCTCCAATAGTTTTTGAGATATCTTGCTGACAAGATTTTATTAAAAAAAAATTCAAAGGGCAATAACTCTTGAAGGGGGCATAATCCGGACGAGAAAAAAAACACGCGTCCGCTAATTTTCCATGAGGAATCCATATATGAAATTTCAAAACCCTAGCATACACGGTTCTTTAGTTATGCTATGCATCAAAAGCGTAATGGACGGACAAACGAACCAGAACCAATATGCCCCTCCAACTTTTACTTTTTCAAAGTTGGGGGCATAATAAGAAAGTTATTGACAGAACACATAAAAGGCCCTTTTTTTACCTTTAACCTCTATGTATGACCTTGACCTTTCAGGTATCAAACTGGGTCATGCGTGCAACACATCATCTCATGGTGGTTAACATTTCTGCCTAGCAATTTCAAAATCCATCTAAAAATAAGAAAGTTATTGACCAAACACGAAAAAAGGCCCCTTTTTTACCTTTGACCTCTATGTATGACCTTGACATTTTAGGTACCAAACTGAATCATGCATGCAACACATCGTCCCATGATAGTTAACATGTTTGCCAAGTAACTTCAAATTCTATTTAAAAATAGGCAAGTTATTGACAAAACCCGAAAAAAGGCCCCTTTTTTTTACCTTTGACCTCTTAGTATGACCTTGACCTTTGAGGTACCAACCTGGGTCATGCGCGCAACACATCGCCTTATATTGGTTCACATTTCTGCCATGTGATTTCAAAATCCATCTCAAAATAAGAAAGTTATTGACCAAATACGAAAAAAAGGCCCACTTTTTGACCTTTGACCTCTAAGTATGACCTTGACCTTTGAGGAACCGACCTGCCTCATGCGCACCACACATCGTCTTATGGTTGTTAATAATTATGCCAAGTAATTTTAAAATCCATCTCAAAATAAGAAAGTTATTGACCAAATACAAAAAAAGGCCCCTTTTTTGACCTTTGACCTCTAAGTATGACCTTGACCTTTGAGGTACCGACCTGCCTCATGTGCACCACACATCGTCTTATGGTTGTTAATATTTCTGCTGAGTAATTTTAAAATCCATCAAAAAATAAGAAAGTTATTGACCGGACACGATTTGCCCATACATATATACATACCAACAAACTTCCAAGGGAGATAATTCAAAAGGTATAAATGCGAGAGTTATGGTTCTTGCGCACTGCACGTCGTCTAATGCTGATAAATATTTATACGAAGTTTCGTGAAGATAACTAACGGTTTTCAAGTTACAGAGCGGACACGAATGTGTGACAGACGGACAGACAGACGCCCGGGGGAAAAACAAAATGTCTCTCCGAAAAATTTTTTTTCGGGGGAGACATAAATATGGCCAAGGTTCAAGTTTTTGGTTACATTTTTTTATAAAAAAAATGGGTCAAGTTCAAAGGTCAAAAAGCTTGCTATCAATGGAAAGGTCTTGTCCCAAGGAACATCCATGTGGAGTTTGAAGGCTGTATTGTGTATTGTTAATAGCATTAAATTGAGTGGCAAAAACATTAAAAAAAAAAAAAGAGGGAACAGGAGAGATAATTCAGTCAAATTGCATGATAGAGTTATGATACTTGGATAGAATGTAGCTCTTGTGATAGTATGGGTGAGAAGTTTCATGAAGGCAGGCCAAATACTTTTGGAAAAGTGGTCAAAGTTTTTGGTAAATTTTTGAAAAAATGATCAAAGGTCAATGTCACAGGTCAAAAAATTTGGTATCAATGGGAAAATCTTCTCCCAAGGTACATCCATGTGAAGCTTGATGGCTCTGTTATAAATAGTATTGAAATGAGAGGAATGTGTTTTAGAACCGAGAGGCCCAAGGGCCACTACGCTCACCAGAGGTCGTGGTTTGTACCAATTACAGGCATGGCACCCATCTTGGTCATATGACAAAAATCCCACAAACAAACTTTTAATTGCCTCATCCCATAGAGACTTTTCATGTTTGGTTTCAATCAGCACAGCAGTTTTAGAGGAGAAGAAGATAAAAATACTGAATGTGAGGCATCCAAGACAAAGGTCAGTAATGACCTTGACCTTTGGAATTGATTAACTTCCATTCAGCTGATTGCAAATAATATTTCTGATGCGACAGGCTACCATGCAATAAAATCCACTGTCTTGCCTTTTTTTCAATGCAAATGTCTAAGTGACCAAATTTGACCTTGATGTATAAAACAGGTCAACAAAAGATCATCATTTGAACAATTTTGGAATGGCCCAAGTCCCCGATGCTACATACCAAATTTATATTCAGAGTCCAGGGCTGGAAAATTCTTCAAACTTTCACTCGCCCTGCATAACCCAGGGTTTTTTAGATTTCTGTAAATTTCATAGGGACTAGACAAAATCTTTATTCGTTCTTCAAAATTATTACTTGTTATGGCGAGTGGGTGAGTGGAATTTTCCAGCCCTGCAAACAAACAGAAGACAGGCCGGAGCAAAAAGTGTTGACTCAGTCTACACTGTTTGCCACTCATCCAGCTAAGACACATCGGGTAGTAAAATTTTAGAACAAGAAGGATAAGGAGTTTAGGTGGCAGAACACTTAAGATAAATACTTGAGTGCCAAGGGAATACCTTCGAAAACTCCAGACCTTGAGAGATAATTTAGGGAAATTTTACTTTAATCTTGAAAATATATGTTTTATAGAACATTGAAAAATATATCAATTTTACATCCTGGCCTGGCACTTTCAGTACTGTAATGATCTTAAGTATTGGGGCAGACAGGCCTAAGCAAACAGTGCAGACCAAGAATCAGACTGAAGAAGCAGTCTGATCAGGGTCTATACTGTTTGCCATTCCCTCTGCACTTTTTGGACTCCTTGCTGGATCGTGAAAAACAAATGTTAAAATTTTAGCAGAATTACAGCAAGTCCTCTTTTACAGTAACCATCACTGTCTCAAACTAGTCTTGCATGGAACAATTATTCTTACACATCAGATAAGGCAATCCACAGTTTTAGTTTGGGATAGAAATTTTGTTCTAACCCTGGTATTCTTACCCAAACTGTAATATTCTCACGTTTGATAAATGCACTGGTTGAATATGACCTCATATGCCGTTGTTAAGGTTGAAGTCACAGCACGTTATGTGACGTCACTAAACATTCCTGTAGTGTCATCACAATATGGTGGATGTTGGTAACAGAAGCATTTAAGATTCACGCAAGAAATGGAAGGTATGCAAGAAAAAGAATCCTAGATGGGTGTGGGGGATGGATAGAAAAATCCATCGGGATCACTGTCCGCATCACTCGGCACTCCATCCACCCCTCACACCCATATAAGATCCTTATATTCATGGCCCCAAAAGTGTTTCAGCCATTGAAGGTTGCCCCCGCCCATTGGGGCTGGGAGAAATACATTTGGCTGCATGGTGCTTCCACGCAGAGCTGAACTGCAACACATGAGTACTGGTAAACCGCTTAGAAGGACTAAGCCTGCCCAGGTAAAGTGGTGTGAGTACGCAATACATGTAAGTCTTTTGCTTTCATTGGACAGCAAAGCTTGAGATGTCATTTAATCTCAATGTCGGGTAGACGTTCCATAAAATTGGAAGCAGGGTCTCCAAAATGACCTAAATAGTGTTGACGGGGACTTTAAACCATAATTCAATCAATCAAATCAGCCATTGAAGTTCAATTGTATGTCTTGTATATGAGCTAGTAAAACATGTCAATCAAGAATGTAAGAGATTCCAAAATGTTAATACATGTACTTTCACAATCATGTAGTATGAAATATTATTCCTAAAATGACAATAAAAGGTTCAAAAATTTAAAATCATGTTCCAAAACCAGAACACTCGTAGACTTGTAAACCAGTGAATGAGAGTATGGCACTAATAAATGACAGAATCTGATGTTTTACTCCATGAAATGAGAAAAAGAAGAAGAGAAAAAGTTAGTTAGTTGCACAGAAGGATCACTTAGTTATTTCATATGAAACATAAAACAAGTTTATGCCTTATCCTGCTAAATGAATCATTTTAGACACACCTATTTCTGACTTTCCATCAATCAAATTACATTAACATAGCCACAGATATGGTTGGTATTTTGTGATAATTGAAGGATAGTTTTTGTCAATTTCTCATAAAAACCTATATTGTGGGTATTCTTTAGAACAACATAGGTTTATATGGAGAAATAAGGAAAACTATCCTTCATTTATCACAAAATACGCACCTTATCTGTTGCAATGATTAAGTTCCTGAATCAACATAAGCCAACAACTTGTCACTTTTTATCACAAATGCATAGAAATTGATATGTCCGTTGATCTCAGTTGGCACCGTTTCAACTTCAACTGACTGCAAAGTTTTGCTCTCTTAACCCTTTTTGTACCAAATGGAATCTTCCTCCTTATATACAGCAGGAGTCCTTTTCAAAATTTAGGGGTGTCAGACTCCGGTTGTATTTTCATCAAAACTTATTTGGAAAATGCCTGAGTTTTTAACAAACAGTGGAGGTCCTGATCAGGTGCAGCATTCTGTGGTGTCTGATCTGGGCCTGCACTGTTTGCCAGGGTACACATTTTAGGGTTTCCGGTACAAGATCCCACTGAACACGACAACTACCTTCGCCAACATTGCAGATCCTGATCAGATGGCTTCTTCAGGAGGCGTCTCATCTGGATCTACAGTTTGTCATGCAGTTTGTGAACTGAACAAATACATTATATCAAGTACAGTAAAATTCCCATATTAAGACCACTTTTGGGGCTGTTCAAAAGTGGTCTTTAAGACCACTTTTGAACAGTCCCAAAGGTGGTCTCTGACCAGAGGACACTGTATGCAGAAAATGCAAAGAAAGAATAACTGCAGCCACATAAATAATCTTTTTAAAGCAGAATTAGTCTTGATTTTAGGTGGTCTTAATAGCGGCATTTCACTGTAAATTGATTATTGGTGGATAGTCAGAAATCGGTCATAACGATAACACACCTGTGTGTCATAGTGCATTCTTTCATATCTCAACAATGGCTACTTTTCCGATGAATTTTTTTTATATTTTTCTTATTTATACTCCCAACAAAAGTTGTGGGTGTTCGTTAGAGCTGCCTCATTGACTATGTGGGAGAAAACCTAGGTCTAGGAGCAGAAATAAGCAAAATAATGTATACCCCTGTAAACCCCATTTTCCCCAATATAAATTGGGGTTCAGAGGAATGTTCATTACACAGACTTGTTATCATGATGTGTGCTTAAATTAATTGGGCCCCGTCAAGCGATTTTGGTACTTATCGCCTATGCGAGCAGCGAAGGTTCAGGCGAGCCTGCGCATCCGCGCAGTCTCGCCAGAACCTTCGCTGCTCGCTCATACAAGCAGTGAATCAAGAGGAACCTTCAGACAGAAAGCCATATCCCTAGCCCCTCTGAATGGCTGGGCATGCGCAGTTAAAATTTGTCATGACGGAATGCTCGAAGACACAAATTCGCTTGGCGGGGCTCAATTTATTCATTAATTTATTCAGCAAGATAGGGGTTAATAAAGTGTCAAATATATGTCTTGAAAAGTGCTGATGTCAGGTTTCCTTCTTTTTACCTTGTTTTTCTCATATCATGACCTACTTTTAATGAAGATGGTCCCCATGGCTGAAACACATAGCAACATATAAGGTTAAGTATTTTATGATAATTGAAGGATTATTTTTGTCAGTTCGCCATAAAAACCCATGTTGTGGGTATTAGTTAGAACCACCTCAGCAAGGCAGTTCTATTGAGTACCCATATGGAGAAATAAGGAAAACTAGCCTTAAATTATCATAAAATACTTACCTTATCTGTTGCTATGTGAAACATGTAAAAAGATGTTTTAAAATGAAATAAATACCAGACTTTACATTACATGATGCAGAGATCCCCTTTATACATCAATAGTTACTACAGGTACATGTATATTTGTGTATATGCATCTTACCATATTTACCATATGTATTCGGACAGATAGGTCCAAGCAAACACTGTAAACCTAGATAAGTTGCCACAAAATGTGATGTCTCATCAGAGTCTACAGTTTGCCACTCATCCAGCTATTTTTAGACACAACATCTGGTAGTAAACTTTACTTGTTCAAGAAAGAGAAGCAGTAGAGGTGTCCGAATATTTAGGGTAAATGCAGTAAAAATTCACACTAGCATTTCACAAATACTCCCCTCCATATACTTGCATTGCAGTTTTTTAACCATAATTTTAGATTATTTATATTTCAACCCATTTTGTACTGGAAACCCCAATACGGGTAGTTGGCAAACAGTGCAGGCCCAGATTAGACGCCGCAGAATGCAGCATCTAATCAGGGCCTACACTGTTTGCAAAACGTTCAGCCAATTTCCAAGAAGATTTTGACGAAAACACAACCTGACACTCCTAAATTTTGACATGAACTCTTTGTTTATATAAAAAGTAAGATTCCATTTGGAACAAAAAGGGTTATAGCTAACTGTGGGATAATTTTCCTTATTTCTTGTGAGTTCTTGTTAGAACTGCGGCTCTGAGGCTATTCTAACAAGTACCTGCATCATATGTTTTAGTGCAGCTCTGTTTGTTTTGAGATTTATGTCCCACCCACAACTAAGGTCATATGGAGATAGGACCTCAGTTTAAAGACACATCCAAAGTCTGGAGAAGACAGGATGGAACCCACAACATCTGATTTACGAGGCGAGTAGTTTACACACTACACCACAGAAGCTTTTATGTTTAAATCAAGCAATAAGCAAAATATCCCCAAAATTATCTCATTACGCACCTATCTGGGCTATTTTTATTTTTCTATCTGAATATATACATAAAGCTTTAAGGCAAATGTACACACCTTGCCAATGTATTTCCAATATTTTTTATACAATGGAGATATAACTGGCCTTGATGGCCAAGTGAATAAGAGCGCTGACTCTTACGGTAATCATTTGTTCTCTCACCGCTGTGATTCATGTTTCACTCCGGTCACATGTGAGAAGCCAAGTTCTGCAACGGAAGGTCAGCTGGTTTATCTCTAAGTACTCCTCTGGTTTTTGCCCACCTCTAACGGTCAGCTTGAAAAAAGTGAAATAATCTTAAAGATCAGTAAAACCCAAACCAAAACCCTTGAGTTGGATTGGCTAGCGCTAAGCAAAACTTCAAACCAATATTAAACTGGTAACTATCATCATGTCAAGTGTGAGTCAGTCTTCTTTAGAGGTTGGAAAATAAAAACTTTTATACCCAAAAAACCCGGTGCAAAACTTGTAAATTGTTAACCAAAGACCCCTTGAGACAGAAAATAGTAAGATCACAGAAAAAAGTAGTAAGTTTCATACTTAAATAGTAAGAAAATATGGCTCACTATGGGCCATCTCATCTGGATCTACCCTGTTAACATTGGTATCTATACTGGCCTTCAGGGCCCAGTTGTTCAAAGCATCGTTAGCTTAACGAGCTCGTAAGTAGTCATATTGTTAACTGTTCTAGCAAGTTTGATATGTAAAATTTTGGTATTTTTGCTGAAAAAATGTGAGCAGCTTTTGCATCCGCAAAAGCTGCTCACATTTTTTCAGCAAAAATATTAGCATATTTGCCATATCTAATGATCAAAGTTTTAACAATAGGTTAACTAACGACGTCGTTAGTTTTGAACAACTGGCCCAAGAACTGAAAAAGTTTGGTTTGGTCATCATTATTTGGGCCATATCAACCTCACTAATTTTACTGGGCAGGCTTATACACAGACAATTAACGAGTTTTTTTTTGTTTGATTTGAGGTTTAACGTCTCCGTCAACACTGTAAAGGTCATTTTGGAGACGTTGCTTCCAATTTTGTGGGACTTTTACCTGACATTGAGATGAAATGACATCTCAAGCCCTGTCGCCCAATGACACCAATAGGGTTTATTAGCATGGACGATCCCCCTCGCACCGCGGTTCCTGGACAGGCTTAGATCCTCTAAGCAGTTTACGAGTACTAGTGTGCGGGACGGATTCAGCTCTGCATGGAAGCATCATGCAGCCCATATATTTCTTCAAGCCCCTATGGGCGGGGGCCAAACAATTAACAAGTACAGAACACACCATTTCACCAGAAACTGACAATTGTCTACAAATCAGCAGTAGGAAGAGAATGACTGCATGAAAGATTGTTGTCAACCCAGGTCCAGTTGTTCAAAGCATCGTTAGCTTAACAAGCTCGTTAGTGGTCATATTGTTATCTGTTTTAGCAAGTACAATGTCTGAAATTTTATTTTTGATGATCAAAGTTTTTACGTTTTGTTAACCAAACTACTCACATCGTTTTAATAAAAATAACAAAATTTTAAATATTGTACTTGCCAGAATTGTTAACAATTTGACCACTAACGAGCTCGTTAAGCTAAAACCCCTGTCACACCAGGGCTGCGTTCTCACGGGTCCAAGAAAAATGCAGAACGCTGAGGTGCGCGCAGTACGATCGCAAACATCGCCGTAGCAATGCAGTGGCGTCGCCAGTAGACGCGTTGGAATCGCATAGAACGCCAAGCGACGGCGCGCATTTTGAGCATGCTCAAAACAAACGCCGTCGCTCGGCGTTCTGAACAGAGCGCAGTGAGGTCGCAGTAAGGTTGCAATAGCAGCGCAGTAAGGTCTCCTACAATGCTACAGGAGCTCGGCAGGGGCACACAGAGGTCTCCTACAACGCCGTATAAGCTCCGCTTGTATAATTGATTAACTGATTGATTGATTTGATATTTAACTTCCCAGTCAACACTGTATAGGTCATTTTGGAGACGTTGCAATTTTGTGGGACTTTTACCCCGACTTTGAGATGAAATGACATCTCAAGCCCTGTCGCCCAATGAAACCAATAGAGTTTACACATATAAGCATGTTTACACCAATAGAGTTTACACGTATCTCGCACCGCATTGCCTGGGCATGCTCACAACCTCTAAGCGGTTTACCAGTTTCGTGTGAGGTCGGTTTCAGCTCTGCGTGGAAGCATCATGCAGCCCATCTATTTCTTCAAGTCCAGATGGGAGGGGGCCGCCCGCTTGTATAAACAGTGGCTAGAGTAGAGTTTGATTGTGTACTGTCCCGAAAAACCCTATTCTGAGGTGACTCATTCTGGGTAAGGTAATGGCGGTTGGCTATGCTCCTGCTTGCGGTGATTGCGGTGGACTTGCTTCCGACGGCACAGGAGTACTGGTAAACCGCTTAGGGGATCTAAACTTGCCCAGGCAAAGGGGCGCGAGTCGGACCATCCGTGCTTATTAACCCTATTAGTTTCATTGGGTGACAGAGATTGAGATGTCATTTCATCTCAATGTCGGGTAAAAGTCCCACAAAATTAGAAGCAAGGTCTCCAAAATGACCTATAATGTGTTGATGGGACGTTAAACCTCAAATCAAACAAAACTGTTTGACTGATGAAGATGTCTGTTTACACTTTGAGAACGTCTTCAACATGTGAGCGCCGTAAAAGTGCAGTGCACGCATTGAGAGCGCCGTAAAAGCGCAGTGCACGCATTGTGAGCGCCGTAAAAGCGCAGAGGAAGCGCCGTAAGAGCGCATACAATTGCCATCAAGAACGCCGCAGGATCGCGATAGATCGCCATGTAAGCTCCGTAGCAACGTCTTGGTCGCTGTAGGGACGCCATGACGGGTCCATGTTCACAAAAATATCCCATATTTCTTGCGATCTCGCGGCGTTCTGAAAAATTAAACAACGCCGTCCCATCGCAGTGAAAACGCGACATAGTGTGACAGGGGCTTAACAACACTTTGAACATACTGGTCCCAGATGTGCAACCAATTGAGACAATGAGGCGGAGCCATCAAAGACATCACAAGCACAATCAAATACAACCTTTTTGCACTAAACCCCTGTACAAAAATATATATGCCATGACTGATGTCTAAAATCTTTAAAACATGAAGAAGTAATTGGTAAAACCTTGAACACTGGATAAAATGTACAATTATCACAATGAAACCTGCATGATTCTGCCTCTATTTCTCTAAACACTAGAACACAGTTACATAAAACCACATTTCATTGCAGCATAGTTTTGGATGTAACATGGTTTTGCAATAGATGTCAAAAATATGGAAAGCAAACAAATGTGCAGAGTCTTTATACTTAATACAGCATGAAAATCCTAAAAATTCGGACGCCTAGAGGACTTGCTGCAATTCTCCTAAAATTTTACAAAAATTTGTTTCATGATCCAGCGAAGAGTCCAAAAGGTGCTGATGGAATTGCTACATTGCAGACCCTGATCAGACAACTACTTCAGGAGCAGTCTGAACTGGGTCTACACTGTTTGCTTTGACCTATATGTCCCAATACCCAGGATCATTACAGTAACCTTCACATTTTTTATTTCCAAATTGAATACCCCAGTAGGTACAAGCCTGTTCTCTGATTGGTTTTGTTTGTACTGGGGTTTAACCCTCATCTTGCTGTTCACAACAACCCCTATCCTTTGGAAACAGTGTAGATCAAGATCAGATGGCTTCTGAAGAAGCCATCTGATCAGGATCTACACTGTTTGACATTCAATTTATGAATTTGTAGGAATAAACTACATCAAGTAATCTGATTGGTTCAAAGTCAGAAATGGACGTGGCTAAACGGAATATTCAGCAAGAGAAGGGTTAATGGCCCAGTCAACACTATCTAGGTCATTTTTGAGCCGGTCAGTTTTCTTATCCACACTTTTCCAGGGCAGGCTTATACTTAAGCGGTCAACCATAACAGTGCACATTCTTTTGCCAGAAATTGACAACTGCCCTTCTTGAATCAATGGAAAGGAGAGAATGACCGTAGAAAATATTTCATGATCAATCTCCACGAAAGAATGTTGCCGACCCCGGCAGGTATCGAACCCACATCCTTCTGATCACCAGTCAGACGCGCATTCAACTGAGCTACCGAGGCCGGCCAAGGGCTGAAAATACTGAATGGCAAAGCAAAGGAGAATGAAGAGGCAACTGTGTCCCACTATTCAGAGTAATAACACAATGATCTGGAGAGTCATTAATGTGATAATACTTACAAAAACAAAAACATCCCTTTACAGTATTTTTTTTTTTAATATAAAACTGATGGTGCATCAAAATACTTTTTGGATTCATCTACGCACCTCATTATGAAAACACGCCTATACAAATGCATTGTAAAGTTTACAGCCGAAAAGAAATGAAGTTTTTAAGATGAAAAATTGTATTATTCTTACTTCTGCTCAAAATATAAGAAAAAATAAAGTTTACCCCTATAAACCCCAGTTTTTTATATTAGGGTGGGGTTCAAGGGGGTCAAAATTAAATAGACGTGTTTCGTGATGTTAAGAATGAATATGCAGACCCTGGTCAGATCAGATTTAGAAGTCTGGTCAAGGGTTCATGCACTCTACTAAATTATATTTCTGCAGTATTTCAAACCTTGCAGATCTATTTAATTTTGTAGAATGTTGCAAAGTGATGAAAAAGGTAATACATTGTTAACAGTAAACCATCAATTACAAATGTTGCAGACACGTTTTATACATCTGTTTCTTATTTTTGGAGAAAATCCTGAGAATCGTTTGGCGACAGATGATTCACATGAAATGTTGTCTGATTTCTCTGAAAAATAAGAAAAAAATATATAATGTCATCTGCTATGCTGCGTAGTGTCCCTGATTCTATGACTTTTAAATTTCATGTACATGTTTATCAATACTGACTGGCTAAATACATCAGACATAAATTTCGTGTATATGTTCAGCAATACTGTTTGGTCAAATATATAAGACTCACCATGTTTGAAGGGACTGGCTACACCTTCAGGGGAGGCAACTCCTGCAAAAGTATTTTTGTCTCCCATGTCAATAGGGGTCAACTCTTAAAGGAAAGAATTTGCTCCTGAGGAGCAAATTCTTTCCTTTAAGAGTAGACCCCTTTTTCAGTGGGACAGGGCTGTTTGAAACGCAAAGAGGAAGTCCCGAAAGTTGTCTCCCTTTGAAAAATGGCGGAATAATCTGCCAGGTGTTCCCATTCCCCTTAAGTATGTCTAGCATTTTATCAGATTCTGAATCAGGTCAAAGTTAAGTAGATGTTGTTGAGTCCTCAAATACTGACTCAAAGCCAGGGTTAAGTAGATTTGCAGGGCATAGCTGAACTATGACTCTGGTCAAGGTTATGTAGACCTCTAGTGATTGGTCAAGCTTGAAATCTTGGTTATGTAGCTGCATTGTGATTGGTCAGTGAGTGTGGACTTTCAGCAGGCTCCTTGGTTGGTCAGTCTGTAAGAGAAAGAAGAATGGTATCAGTGTATCACATTTCATTATTATGGGAAATGGATACAACAAGAGGGGGTAACTCTTCCAAATGTATTTTGTCCCCTTTTTAAGAGGGGTCTTCCTGTTGAACATGACAACCCCTACCTTTGCGAACAGTGAAGATCCAGATCAGATGGCTTCTGCAGAAGCTATTTGATCAGGATCCATACTGTCATTCAGTTTGTGAATTTTAATAAGCAATTTGGTTGATTAATAACAGAAACGGGCATGTCTAAATTAATTTATTCAGCGGGATAAGGGTTAATACATACAAACTTCAATGGCTCAAACACATTAATTCTGTGGCTATGAAAGTTTGTTCAAGATTGGTATTTTAGGCCACTGAGGGTTAACCAGGTCACAAGGCATAATATCATTATCTTTTTAACCCTTGTATGGCCAGAGTTCATTTTAACTTTAGGGGTGGCAGGTTGTATTAACTTTAAAATTTATTTGGAAAATAGCTGACCTTTTTGCAAATAGTGTAGGCCCTGATCAGACACTGCATGCGGCGGTGCCCGATCTGGGCCTGTGCTGTTTGCGAGGGTACCCGTTTTGTGGTTTCTGGTACTCAATGGGTTAATTTTCTTTAGAATAAAGGTATGTCGAGTGAAGTCATTAAAATCACCTAATCAATATGAAAACATACATTTTCATTGCAAAATAAGGAAGTATTCCCTACATATTATTATTAACCCTTATCTTGCTGTTCACGATAACCCCTATCTTTGCAAACAGTGTAGATCCTGATCATATGGCTTCAAACAGTGTAGATCCTGATCAGATGGCTTCTGAAGAAGCCATCTGATCAGGATCTACACTGTTTGGCATTTAGTTTATGAATTTGTGGCAATAAATTACACCAAGTAATCTGATTGGTTCAAAGTCATAAATGGGTGTGGCTAAACTAAATATTCAGCAAGAGAAGGGTTAATATCTGCAGCTGTGGAGTATTTTTCCTAGGGACTCAAGGATGAGTTCGAAACAGCCCATTAAGCAAACACGCCTATACAAATACATTGCCACCTTTATCGCCGAAAAAATGAAAATTTTATGATGAAAAATTGTGATATTTTTCTTATTTCTGCTCTAAAATATAGATTGTGGGCACTGGTTAGAGTGAGGCGGTTCTAACAAGTACCCACAATCTATATTTTGAACAGAAATAGGTATACCCCGGGAAACCCCAGTTTTACTATATAAAAGTGGGGTTCAGGGGGTTCAAAATTATATAGGTGTGTTTTCGTGATGCAAGGTGAATGAGCCATCAGTGTTCAAGCCACCAAAACTTCACTGTATAATAGATTTACTCATAAGAACTCTTCATAAAGGTCTTGCTATATGTAAGACGTAAAGCGAAGACACAAAACTTAGTCTGTAGGATATACCCATTTCCATTAACATTTCTGAAGTGGACTCTTCATTAGAATCAACACTGTTTACATTGGTATTTGTTTGATTTGAGGTTTAACCCTTACCTTCCTGAATATTCATTTAAGCCACACCCATTTCTGTCTATCAACCAATCAAATTACTTGATGTAATTTATTGTTACAAATTTGTAAACTGAATGCCAAACAGTGTAGATCCTGATCAGATGAGGCCATCTGATCTGGATCTTCACTGTTTGCAAAGATAGGGGTTGTCATGAACAGCAAGATAAGGGTTAACATCCCCATCAACACTATTTAAGTCATTTTGGAGACTGCTTCCACGTTTGTGGGACTTTTACCCAAAATTGAGATGACATGACATTTCAATCCCTGCCGCCCAATGTAGCAAATAGGGTTTATATTCATTTGACAGTCCGACTTGCACCACTTTGCCTGGAGATCTTCTAAGCGGTTTACCAGAAGTTGTGTGTGGTCGGTGCCAGCTCTGCATGGAAGCATCATGCAGCCCAATCTATTTCTCCAAGCCCCGATGGGCGGGGCCAATTTACATTGGTACATGTATCATTGGAATATATATCAGTCTACAGGTTGGAAGAGTAAAATATCATAAAGATAAACCATCACCTTAGTAATTCTAAAATTGGAAATAAAATACTTCTCAACTCAACTGAACATAAATTCTGTCCTACTCACAAATATTCAGATGCCAGAAAATGGTGACATTTTGATATTTATGAGCAGAAAAGTACATTTTGTTTCATTTTTTTCTGGCTAGAATGTGAAAAACTATTAACCGTTTGTGATCTAACATTAACCCTTATCTTGCTGTTCACGACAACCCCTATCTTCGCAAACAGTGTAGATTCAGATCAGATGGCTTCTGAAGAAGCCGTCTGATCAGGATCTACACTGTTTGGCATTCAGTTTATGAATTTGTAGCAATAAATTAAATCAAGTAATTTAATTGGTTGACAGACATAAATGGGTGTGGCTTAAATGAATATTCAGCAAGATAAGGGTTAATGAGCAGGATCCTCAGCTGAGTTAAGCATGAAAAGAGTTTGATTACTTTGATATCAGGGGCCAAGGTTATAAAACATTTTTCATGCTCAATTAAAATCTGCATATGCAAAAGCTGCTCACATTTTTTCAGCAAAAATATTAGCACATCATTCATACTAAATGATCTGATATGATATGATTCTTCAAATTCTTCATTATTATACTCCGATTCAATGAAAACGCACCACTTTAAGAATTTTTATATCTTTAGTTTAAGGTAACAATGACTGACTTTTTCAACTGATAAATACAGTATTGTAAAGTTGTCAAAGAAGCATGAGTTTGTTTGACACGAATACTCTGTGATTTTCATGCTCAGTATGTGCACATGCAAAATGCAAAAATTGCAAAATTTTCGTAATCACGATATTTTGGCACTTTCTTTACTGTCATTTTTAAATCTGGATTCTTTATGTTAAATTTGTTTTTGTTTGATTTGAGGTTTAATGTCCCCGTCAACACTGTAAAGGTCATTTGGAGACATTGCTTCCAATTTTGTGGGATTTTTATCCGACATTGAGATGAAATGACTTCTCAAGCCCTGCTGCTCAATGAAACCAATAGGGTTTATATGCATGGACTGTTCCGACTCGCACCGCTTTGCCTGGGCAGGCTTAGATCCTCTAAGCGGTTTACCAGAACTTGTGTTCTGGTCGGTTTCAGCTCTGATTGGAAGCATTATGCAGCCTATCTATTTCTTCAAGCCGCGATGGGCGGGGGCCCGTCTTAATGTTAAAAAGCTTTTTTACTTTAAAAAGCCAGCAAAACATTTCGTAAGTATATGCCAATGGGACATCTAAGTAATGTTGATTGTCATCATGCCCTCGGTATGGGTGAAGGTGGGCTTTCATACTATCAAGTTGCAGAGCGTATGGGTTGTTTGCACACTACAATTGCTCGATTGGTTGAAAGGCACAATGCTACAGGGTCTGTGAACAATAGACAACGTCCTGGACGTGACATGTTACTACACATCAGCAGGATCAGTACATTGTTTTGAGTCATTTACGCGACCAATTCAGGACATCTGTGGAAACTGCCCAAGAGACGGTGGGAACCCATAACCTTCATGTAAATAGCTTATCTCTACGTCAGCGTCTCCCGGAACGCGGTATTTCTAGCCATAAGATGTATAGGGGGAACGTTTTGATGCCGGAACCTCGAATCAGTCGCTTTAATTGGTGTTGACAGCGTATCTGATTGACCGTTTTTATGCAATAATGGTGACATTAGGCTTTTCCAACAGAATAATGTACATACTCATTTACAAGGCTAACCATGGACTTTTTCAATCAAAAGTGTGTACAAGTTCTTCCTTGGCCTGCGTTTTCGCCGGACTTAAACCCAATTGAGCACCTTTAGGACCAGCTCAGAAAACGTGTTGAGCCAACGTCATCCGCCAATAAACCGTCGGCAGCTTGCCATGGTGCTACAGTAAGAATGGGTCAACATCACACAAGACCAGATACAGTGTTTAATTCGAAGCGTGAGGCATTGATGCCAAGCAACACTTGATGAGGATATGTGATTTTGATTTTTTGGGTGAGTGGACTTATTTGAGTCTCCATATCTCTGCATCCAATGCAATGCTGTAACTCTGTAGTGAGTCTGTGGATAAGTTAGTGATAATTCATCAAACATGATCAATTGTTTGTTTGTTTGTTTGATTTGAGGTTTAACGTCCCAATCAACACTGTAAAGGTCATTTTGTAGATGTTGCTTCCAATTTTGTGGGACTTTTACCCGACATTGAGATGAAATGACATCTCAAGCCCTGCTGCCCAGTGAAACCAATAGGGTTTATAAACATGCCGCTTTGCCGGCGCAGGCTTAGATCCTCTAAGCGGTTTACCAGTACTCGTGTGTGTGGGGGTTTCAGCTCTGTGTGGAAGCATCATGCAGCCCATCTATTTATTCAAGCCCTGATGGACGGGGGCGGTAAACGTGATCAAATGCTGGAAATGATTAAAATTTTTGAGGTATAGTACTAGTGGTGCTTTTTCGTTGAATCTGAGTATACATATATTTCGAGCAATTTGATTGGTTGAAATAATGGTTTTATACTTCGATAAATTCCATGAGTAAGAATCTCAGAACTATTTCACACAGCAACATGTAGTAATATAACGTGATGTCAAAGAGCACATTTAGAACCTGCGCATTACGTCATTGGAAATGAAGTGACGTCTTTGAACAACTGGTCCCTGGTTGTAACTGAGTAATTCCAACACTGATCCATATCAACATAACACAACAAAATTTCAAATAAACAAACTAAAATACTAAACAAAAGCATTGAAAAACAGACATAAATTAATGATAATACTAAACCTAGCAAAAGGTGTGTGTTGACTCTTTCAATTAGACTGTTCCATCTTAAATTTAGGATTTGTTTCACTGAAACTGTTGTTATAATGAGTTTATGTCATTATTCTGAATGCCAGTACTCGGAAGACTCAAAGTAACCCAAAAACTCCAGGTTCAAGGAAGGAGTACCATGCTAAAAATAGCTTACTGAGTCATACTGACACAATACTCATTCATGTTTTATAAAGTTCTATCTAAAATAAAAATATACTCAGTCAAAAAAGTTCCTAAACATAAAATTGCTTCGGTTACATAGTTGCTATAAATGAAAAATACACAAAATTTTTTTTGTTTTGGTTAGAAGGTTCGTCTTTCCATGCAAAAACCCAAACTGTTTCTGTTTATATAAACTCGCAAGCCTTTGCTATTGTTAACCCTTCTCTTGCTGAATATTCATTTTAGCCACACCAATCTCTGACTATGAACCAATCAGATTATTTGATGTAATTTATTCCTACAAATTCATAAACTCGATGTCAAACAGTGTAGAGCCATCTGATCTGGAACTACAAAGTTTGCAAAGATAGGGGTTGTCGTGAACAGCAAGATAAGGGTTAAAAACACCCAAGGGGTCACTGTGACAATTTTGCAGAATAAATCATTACCAAAGCCAAGATTTAACACCATAAAAATTACATTTAGCACAAGATTTCTAAAATTTGATAGATGTAACCTGTGTGTCTATTCACAAAAGATTTGGAACTTTAGTTCCATTAGCTAAGAGAAACAGATGATCACGTATAGGCCTCCGATTCTTTAAAGGTGTGTGCAAAATGCTGCTTTCAACTGAAACTCCATAGAAAAATCGAAGTTGGTAGTGCTACATACTGCATGCATTTTCTACATTATTTTCCATCATAGTTAACAGCAATGGTGGCAACAAAGCGCTTTTTAAAGAAATTGCAAAAATTGAATGACAGGTATAGTAATAAGAGTTGTAAAATTGCTATATTTTTAATTGAAAGGGAGATAATCTGAAAATTTCACAAATTAAGCCTTGGTTGTGGTGAAAATCATGAGATATTGTAAAGGTAAAGTGAGTTTCGATGTTCAATGGACACGGTCTTTCATTTCAGACACAAAATGATCATCTGTGCATGTGCAATTCCGAATTCTTTGCAAAACCTTTCTAGGCACATATTGCAAGACAACTCTTGTGCAGAATTGTATGGGCAAACACAAATTAATACATTTTGTAGCTAAACGTCCGATTGGCATGTTTACAGCCATATTTAGCTGAATGGCTGCCGGATAACTACTGGAATTTACCCGGAAGTAGGTATAGTTATTTTTTTGACCGGGTATATATTGTTTTGTCCACTGCAATCGTTATGAGTTAAGGATTGTTTGTTGGGAGTTAACCCTGTCCTACTGATCCCGGATATGTCTAATCTTTCAAACAATGAAGATCCAGATCAGATGGCTTCTGAAGAAGCCATCTGATCAGGATCTACATTGTTTGTCATTCAGTTTATGAATTTATTGCAATAATTTGCATCAAGTAATCTGATTGGTTGATAATCGGTAGTGGGTGTGGTGTATATGAATATTCAGCAGGACAAGGGTTAAGCACCCAGTCAATACTATTTAGGTCATATCAAGCTGGTCAGTTAGCCAAACCAAACTTTTCCTGGACAGGCTTACTACATAAGTGAAATGAATGAATGTTTGAGTTTTACATCCCATCAACAGCTAAGGTCATGTGGAGACGGGACCTCGGTTTAAAGACTCATCCGAAAGTCTTTACTACATAAGCAGTTAGTTAACCAGTACAGTGTACATTCTTTTGCCAGAAACTCAGAACTGCCTTCGAAGAATATTTTCAACCCAGCAGAGATCGAAGCCAAGACCTGATCACCAGCTAGACTTGTATCAGACTGAGATATCGAGGCCGGCAGTGCTTTCAGAGGTTTTGTACAGCAACACGTGATATTCTGCCCACTTCACCTCCATGGGGTATATCAGGGTATGTGCATGTGTATACAAGTGGACCACAGATTAATTTCAAATCTGGTCCTAACAGGCAAATAATCTTAAATAGTATTACCTTATAACACCATCAATTATGACACAGCTTTTGGTATAAAGCAGCTTAATGATGAATCCCAAAAATGATTAGACTATGTAGAAAAATGACCATAAACAGTCACTTTTCTATATAATCTGTACATTTTGTTTGGATATAACATGATAATTAACCAACACCATTTCTACTTTGGAACCCAACAATTTTATTTGGGTGCATCGAGTCCATTGCAAGGAATTTGAAAACCGAGTACGGCTGAAATCAATGCTAGGGGGCATATTCAGCCTTGCATACAACAGTGCTGTTTATGAATAAATCGATAAAACTGAGATTCGGGTTTTCATTCTAATATGTATTCTTTCTTTCCAAAGTCAACCTTTTTCATTTATTTTACGACGCAGCTGGTGCTTAGTGCCGTGTGGCGGCAGTAAAACGTCTGTCCACACTTCACCATAGTGCAGATTATAATTTTATTTTCTTTTGGTGCATCTGGTCCATTGCGAGGAATTTGAAAACTGAGTACTGTTGAAATCAATGCTAGGGGGCGTATTCAGCCTTGCAGACACCAGTGCTGTTTATGAAGAATTTCAATAAAACCAAGTTTCCCGTTTTTATTTTAATATGTATACTTTGTTTCCAAAGTCAACCTTTTTCATTTGTGATGAATTAATGACAACCATTGCTAGTCATCTTATATTTATTCCATCTTCTGATAGAACATTAACCCTTTTTGTACCAAATGGAATCTTCCACCTGCTATACAGCATAAGTCCATTTCAAAATTTTGGGGTGCCAGGACGTGTTTTCTTCAAAATTTGTTAGAAAAATGACTTAACTTTTTGCAAACACTGTAGGCCCTGATCAGATGCCGTGTTCTGCAGTGTCTGATCTGGGCCTGCACTGTTTACCAGTAACCCGTTTTGGTACTAAATGGGTTAAAGGAACTAAACTTCAAACTGAACAATATGAAAAGGGAAAATATAGTAACTAAAAGAACAAAAAAGCTAACACACTGTTTGTACCAAAACAACACATATTCTTATGATGATCTTACTTTAATGAGATGTATGTTCACTCCACGGTCACACTTTTTGCTAAGTTTCTTGGACAGTCCACCTACAAACAGAAGCAGCCATATAAGTTAAGCAAACTGGTGCTTAAAAATGAAAAAAAAATATATATTCTACTATTATTCATTAATTTAGCAAATTTTAAGATTGGCAAAGATACTAAATATGTTTACTGCATGTATATACTAGTTACAGATCTGTTATTGAAGTAAAACTTAAACAGAAATAGGAATATATATTGTAAACATCATGTTAGCTCATTAATACCATTAATATCAAATGGACTTTTCTGACAGACAATTTTGGATCAGTCACTTTCTAAATTCTGGGATGTCTTGTTAACCTGTTCAGATATTTGTGCATATTATTGCGTAAATAGTGAAGACCAAGATTCAGTGGCTTTCGTTTGTTTGATTTGAGGGTTAACATCCCTGTCAACACTGTAAAGGTCATTTTGATAATGCTTTTTCCAATTTTGTGAGACTTTTATCTGACATTGAGATGAAATGACATCTCAAGCCCTGCCGCCCAATGAAACCAACAGGGTTTATAAGCATGGACGATTCCGACTCGAACCGCTTTGCCTGGGCAGGCTTAGATCTTCTAAGCGGTTTACCAGTGCTCGTGTGCGGGTCAGTTTCAGCTCTGCATGGAAGCATCATGCAGCCCATCTATTTCTTCAAGGCCCGATGGGTGGGGGCCGACCAGATTCAGTGGCATCTGATATGGGTCTACACTATGTGCTACTGTCCCAGGCACAGATGGGCTTCCATGGTTATGCAACATGCCGTAATGATCCTAAGTGTTGGGACAGATAGGTGTGAGGAAAACAGTGCAGACCCTGATCAGACTGCTCCTTCAGGATCCACACTGTTTGCCATTCTGTCTGCACCTTTTGAACTCCTTGCTGGATTGTGAAACTAATTTGTTAATAAATTTTGGAGGATTACAGCAAGTCCGCAAGGTGTCTGAATTTTTAGGATTTTTATGGCATACTCTGGCAAATCCCAATTCAATATAGCATGAAGTGAGATTTACCATGTTAAATTATTATAGGTCTAATGTGATTACTAAAAATTTGGTTTCTGTCCAGATCTAAAACTTGTCCCTTTTGTTGACATTACTGACTGATGTGATTATGTTCTGCATGTAGTAAATATTTGCAAAGTTAATTTAACTATGCTAACAGTCTAGCAGTTTACAAGGTGAAGTAATAATTGGGCATGTCAAAGAGACCAGCAATATGGCAGTACCATTACGATAACATGCACATATATATATATTTTTATATAATTTTTGGGATGAATTTTCCTGTCCAAAACGAGTATCACAGCCGGGGACTAGTGCTTGAAAAACGGATGGCATCTTGATATCGCACTCCATATAATACTCTAAAGGAGGTGTTTGGAGTATCCGGCAGATTCAGAGAGAGATCATATTTTCATGACAGAAATATATAAAACACTTGTTATGAGTTGTAAAAATTGTCAAAGTTCAAGGAGACATAGTCTTGGTGGTAGTAGTGACACTCCATGCAGAATGAAAACATGGAGCACAAGCAACTGGTGTGTACTATGAATGCATGGAAATCATACTGTGACTGCAGAAAAGTACAGGTGCATGTGGAGTTAGTGATTTTTTTTGGGGGGGGGGCTTTTTTCTTTATATGCATTCAAACTGCCAATGCTCTGGCCTTATTATCGAAATGACAGCATGCTTCTAGTCCTCAGACATTTCTTGGAGATGAACAAATAATTATTGTAATGCAAGTCAACATAAGAGCCTGATTAGGTACACTTAAATTGTCAAATATTTCTAATCAATAATAAAGAGCTAATAGAAAGGGTGCTAAGAGCTGTATGTTCGAGTTTTATGTCCCACCAACAACTAAGGTCATATGGAGATGGGACCTTGATTTAAAGACTCATCCGAAAGTCTAGAGAAGCCTGGGATCAAACCCACAACTCCTCGTTTATGAGGCAAGCAGCATAACTACTACACCACAGAGGCTTCTAGAAAGGGTCCTGGATCTCTTAGTTATTTGAATTATCTCTTTGCAAACCAAGTTTTTTTCAGTCCAAAATTTGTGTATTTACTGATGTCCTTTCGTAAATAATAATATTGTTACAGAATCAGGTGGGTTTGCCTAGTGCAACAATTCCGTGAGATTCATAAATTAGATATCCACTGAATTCATATGCAAAAATTGTATTTTGATCATTATGATTTGCTTTGGATTTGATTATGATTGGATTTGGAATAGCTTTTCGCTGCTCACTTTGTATCCAACCACCATATTTGGTCAAGGTATTTTGCTAAATTCTTGCTACCAGTATGAGTAATAATAGACCATTTCTTGGTCAGTATAGAAACAGTGAGAATGTAAGTGTGAGATCTTTTATCTTATGTCTTTTGTTTTGGGGTTCTGAAATGTTTGTTTAGTGAAAGGAACAACTTGGGCCATTTTTTTGCTACCACTAAAATTTTAGTAAGATCAAGAACTTATTAAATAGTGAAATTTTATTGTTTTGTTTTTGTGTGGATTTTAACTCAATACAAGCAACTTACTACAAACAGAATTAATTAGGAGTTATAATAATAGATGTTTTTGTAACAATATGCACATTTAATAATATTTATGCAAACGGGTGGTCATCTGAACAATGCATGTATGGAAAATAGCCATGATTGTTAGATGGTTGGTTTTGAGTTTTATGGCCCAGACAGCACTTATTAAGTCATGTCAAGCTGACTTTTCATGGACAGGCTTATATTGAAGCAATAAACCAGTATGGCGCATATACTTTTAAAGGCTAAAACTCACAACTACCCTTCTTCAGTCAATGGTAGATAGAGAATGGCCACAAAAAAATCTCTCAATCAATCGCCATGAATGTAATATCCACTATAACAAGCCATATGAGATGATTTGTGAGTCATATATGGCTTATGACTCACTGTAAGTTATGGATAGCTTGAGTCATACATAGCCTAGAAGTCATACACAAGCCATACACGAGTCATACATAGCCTATGAGTCATTATGTGGTGCATAGCTTATGTGGTTCATTACAACTTATGGATAGCTTATGTGTCATACATAGCCTAGGAGTCATAAATTGTAAGTCGTGGATAGCTTACAAGTCATATGTAGCCTATGAGTTATTATGAGTCATACACAGCCATGGCATTGTGAATCATGGATGGCTTATGGGCCATACATAGCTTATGGATCATTGTATGTGATGGCTGGCTTATAAATCATGCATAGCCTATGAGTCATTGTGAGTTAATTATAATATATAGCTTAAGAGTCACAATAGGTTTCAAACTTATTTATGATATTTTACAAGTGTTCGGCATGTAGGAAGTTTGAAAGTCACCAAGGTGGCGTAACAAAATTCGTCAAAATTTTAACATCAGTTCCAGATTATTTGCAATTCTTACAGACATGCTGTACCAGAAGATACCCTAGGCATTGATGAAACTGTGTGAGTCACCTCTGGTTTCGGTTTCCACACTGGCTAAGGATCCTTACGCATGCTGTGACTCCTTTATCCCCAAAGCGTTTCCATTTATCACACTATAATCTCTTTATAACACTATTGTTGGGGTTCAAACTGAAACCACATTGTTTAAACAGCCGTGTTTTATCCAAACAAAAATGTATAGATATATAGAAAAATTACCATTTATGGTCATTTTTCTATATTATCTATACATTTTTGGGATCTATATCCAAAACCGTGTTATGAACAATGTTATTAAGAGGTTTAGGTGCATAAAACCCTACACCATCCTTGCACCAAACTAAAAATCTTTTTCACTCAAAAAACAACAACAAAAAAACTTTCAAACTAAATTGTACTAATATGGCTGATTCAGTGTGTAGCTTACAAAATTTCATTTAGAGAAAGAAAAATGTAGTTAATCTACAGACATTTTTTTCATACAGGAAACAAGAATAAAAATCTTAAGGTAAATGGATACACCCAGGGTAAACCTTGAACATTTTCAGCCATTTAAAAATGAGGTAACTGTCCTGTTTGCTAATATTGACCACACTGAGCGTATGTATTCAAACAGACAGGCCTGAGCAAGCAGTGTAAACCCGGATGAGATGCCGCCGAACACAGCAACTCATCAGGATCTACACTGTTTTGAGACGCAAATTCTGGTAGTGCATTTTTTGGATTTTAGATAAAGAATATACAGTAAAATTCCTATATTAAGACCACCTTTGGCACTGTTCAAAAGTGGTCTTTAAGACCACTTTTGAACAGTCCCAAAGGTGGTCTCTTATTAGATGCTAGGTGTAGAAAACACAAAGAAAGGTTAACTGAAACCATCTCATAAAGCTTTTAAAAGCAAATTTAGTCTTAAATTTAGGTGGTCTTAATAGCATAATTTTACTGTATTCAGGGTAACTATGGTAGTCTAAAGGGAGGACATAGCTCCACGGGAGAAAAATATTTTTATTTCTACTTTTAGAAAAAGAGCCTGCACAAAAAAAGTTGCAAAAGTTATTTATAAAGAGTTGTCTCCCTACAAAGTGTATCCATTCCCACTGCAAGACTGTTATTTTCTACAGAGGAGATCACAGAAATAAGTAACAATGCATGAAGTTAAGTCAGAGATCAAGCCAAGAAAATCTTATGCTTAAGCACCCCACTTTTAAGATTTCTGCTGCAGGTGGAAAGTACGTAACACCATTCTGAACTAAACATAATCAGAATCTCTTAGCAGGAGTCCATTTTGGAATTTAGGGGTATCAGGTTGTGATAGTTTCTTGAAATTTAAAAGTGAACATTCTGAAAGTGAACATTCTGCAGCATCTGATCTGGGCCTGCACTGTTTGCCAGTGTCCTTCTTTAAGAGCATCCCATATCAAACGTCTTGTTGTAACCTGTTGCTTGCTGGTCTGAATATCTTTTCCTTTGAGTTTTAAGCCATTGTATCCTAGTTGACACTTCCATTGCTATATGTTGGACAAGTCCATTTGTCATACAAGGGGTTTCAGGCCTATTTTTTTCCTTTTTATTCTATTTTGATGGAAAATTCTGCAGCAAATAGTGCAGGCCCTGATCAGACTCCACATTTTGCGGCGTCTGATCTGGGCCTGCACTGTTTGCCAAGGTACCCCTTTAGGGGTTTCCCGGCATACAATGGGTTAAAAGTACATTCACTTCTATTTATGGAAAATGAGGCCCATCTCGGGGTTTATTAACTCAAAAGTTTGTTTCTGGGAAGGATGATTTGACCAAGCACTTTGAAATTTGTCCTATTCCACTCCATAATCCTTCCACCTGAACCTACTACACTTGGGGAATAATACTAACAGGTGGATTTCAGAGCAGTGTATCCTTGTCTAGCCCATAAGATACCAATCACGACAACTGTCGTCTGCCGGTTACTATGCAAACATGTGGACCCAGCAGTCTGATCAGGTCCACACTGCTTGGCTGTATGCAAAAATATTTTAAAAAAGTTTGCAAGAAGATTCAGCAGACGACATAAGCAGACGACATTTACAGATGTATGATATTCTCAACATCTTAACCCTTATCTTGCTGTTCACGACAACCCCTATCTTTGCAAACAGTGTAGATCCAGATCAGATGGCTTCTGAAGAAGCCATCTGATCAGGATCTACACTGTTTGGCATTCAGTTTGTGAATTTGTAGCAATAAATTACATCGAGTAATTTGATTGGTTGATAGACAGAAATGGGTGTGGCTTAAATGAATATTCAGCAAGATAAGGGTTAAGGGCTAGTATTTGACTTTTCAGCCCAGTTTGATCACCTGAATTCTTTGCCAAGATTGACCCTTTAGTTCTTAAGAAGGTCCAAAAAGTATGTATGTATCAACTGCTGCCTCTTGCAAACTTTTAAAACGTATGTTTTGCATACAGACAAGCAGGGTAAACCCTGGCCAGAATGCTATGCAATATTCCTGGGTGCTTTCAGGATTAACAGAAACCCTCAGGCAGCTATTTCTTTCCTTTATGATTAGCACCCCCACCCTCAAGACAAATTGGGCAAAGACTGCTGGTTCAGAGTGATGCCCCTTCATGGGTCATCTGAGCAAAACTGTTCAAAGGTAACATTGCCATTGGTTAACATAACATTCAAACTTCTGTAATAAAATGCTTGTTGAAAAAAATGCGAGTACCTTTTGCAACAGCTACTCACATGTTTTTCAGCATAACTACAACTGCATTAGATAATGAATTTGTTAAAACAGTGAACATGTTTGACCACTAACAACTTAGTCACTTATTGGTCAAACATGTTCACTGTTTCAACAAATGACTTAGTCACTTTGTTAACCCTTTTTGTACCAAATGGAATCTTCCTTCTTATATATAGAAGGAGTCCATTTCAAAATTCGGGGGTGTCAGGTTGTGTTTTCATCAAAATTTATTTGGAAAATGACTGAACTTTTAGCAAACAGTAGAGGCCCTGATCAGATGTCACATTCTGTGGCGCCTGATCTGGGTGTACACTGTTTGCCAGGGTACCCGTTTTGGGGTTTCTGGTACTTAATGGGTTAACAAAGCTTTGAACAGGGCCCTGAAAACATCACAATCTGCACCCATAGAGCATAAGATTCTCATTGGCTTGAAATCTGGCAAACTAGGATTTCTTACGTCATATCCTTTGAGGACAGCAATGTGAAATGATAGCAGTTGCATTGGAATGACTGTCAGAATTCCCTGCAGGCAGTCCACGGCATGTGGAACCTCGATACTTTTATACCCAAACTTTTGGGTTTCCTCGTCTCCTTGATTGCATACTATAATTGGGCGACCCTATAAAATGAGATTTAAGAGATCTCTTTTGAGTGATTTTACTTACTCTTTCCTACCGTTACCTTTATAACTTCAATCCTTTATGAAGCAAAGCAAGATATAACACCGTGCTTTCCCTAGAAATAAAGGCAGTATTGTGGCTGGAAGCGAAAGATCTTAATACAGAATGTCTGTGAATATCTAAAAAGCCAAAATGAAAATTGTGTGTTTCTGTAACAATGAAAATTGTGTGTTTCTGTAACTACATACCCTGAAAATACTAAGGGGAATGGAAATGTTTGGCATAATTTTAGTCATTCTTTACAAGGGAGAAATTTTTTAAGATTTCTTGTCACTTCTCTCAAAACTGAGATCCTTTGAAAAAGGGTCTACTGTTAAACGAAAGAATTTGCTCAAAAGAATTTGCTCCCATGGAGCAAATTCTTTCGTTTAACAGTAGACCCCTATTGACAAGGCAGAAAAAAAAAATTTTTAAATGAACTGCCTCCCCTAAATGTGCACTGACTCCCCTTAAGGGGAATGGGAACACCTTCAGGGGAGGCAACTCCTGCAAAAGTATTTTTCTCTCCCATGTCAATAGGGGTCAACTCTTTAAGGAAAGAATTTGCTCCTGAGCAGCACATTCTTTCCTTTAAGAGTAGACCCCTTTTTCAGTGGGGCAGGGCTTATAGAAAAGTGAACAGGAAGTCTCAATGGTTGTCTTCCTTTGAAAAATGGTGGAAAAATCTACACAGGGGTTCCCATTCCCCTTAAAGGGATTCAGGGCAAAATTTCTTAAAATTTACATTGCTTGTCAACTAATCCCATGTAAAATAATACTGAAGAATAAAATACATGACCATGCAGCTTGAAAGTGAAACACACAGTTTATTTCATTTGACCTTAATTAGATATATTCAGGTAACTGAAATTTAAAGTGATAGATCACGCAGCTGGAATTTCTCCTTGGCTGAACAGGTAAGATTACTTCATTTTGCAACAGATTCTGAGATTACTCCGAAACTATATATCCAGCAGATGGTAATGCTGCATTATTTTTGTCATTTTGACGACTAAGTTAATTGTAAGATTATTTAACTTTTTGACTAGCATTTTTAACAACCTGGCCTGGCTGTTAACCACCGACGGTCATATTACAGCCAAAACTGTTAAAGTTTATTGCATTACTGACAGGGTTAATTTGAAGTTTTGAATTTTTCCTGCTTCAGCCAAGAAGAAAAATTCTTTTTCTGGAGTGTGTGTTGCATGCAGAGAAAAGTAAAAAGACGTGTTAGTATACAGAGGTAAAAGGTATCAGTCAGGGTAGACATTAACACATTTTGTACCAGAAACCCCGAAACAGATACTCTGGCAAACAGTGCAGGCCCAGATCAGATGCAGCAGAACGCGGCATCTGATCAGGGCCTACACTTTTTGCAAAAAGTTCTAAATTGTAAAGGTAACACAAACTGTCACCCCTAAATATGGAAATGGACTCCTGCCATATAGATCTATAAGGAGGAAGATTCCATTTGGTACAAAGAGGGTTAATGGAATTTGATACACCCACAAGGGAGGCAATGTTTTTTAAAAATTGTTCTGTCTCCCTTATTAATATATGTCTATTTATATTCCTTTTAACCCTGTACCTATGCAAACAGTGTAGATCCAGATGAGATGGCTCATGATGAGCCATCTCATCATGACATACACTTAAGATGCCAATCACAACAACTGTTTTCTGTTTTGTCATCTGCTGATACTTTAAGTCATCGTCGCAAACTCTGTGAATCTAGAACGGACTGCTTCTCTAGGAGTAGTCTGATCAGGATCCATATTGTTTGTCTGTATGCAAAGCTATGTTTGAAAAGTTTGCAGAGGATTCAGCAGACGACATAAACAGAAAAAAATTTGAGGCAGTTTTTCTCGGCAGGAAAGAATAGCTCCTGTTGAGCAAATTCTTTTTTTTTTAAACCCTCTAAATGCTGATTATTTCAATATGGTATGCTTCTCCCCATTTTCAGCCATTTCAATTTTTACCATGGATTCAGAAGCCAAATGGAAAACAGTGAAGATCCTGATCAGCTGGCTTCTGAGAAGCCAGCTGATAAGGATCTATACTGTTTTCAAAAGTTCAGCATGGAAAGGGTTATGGACTGACCCCATTTCCAAATGGGCACAATTTACTGGAAAGCATATAGGGGCTATACTTCTTGTGTAAATATTCCTTTCATGGGATGTTAGGCATATATATGTGTTTATGGAAAGCATCTGCTCCCGCTCAGAAGGCAAGGCAGCTATTGGTAGATTAACCTCCCTGGCTGGTATATCCATTCACCTTAAAAGGGAGTTGGGCAGCAACAAACATTACAGACTTAGACAGGTCTGTTTCTCAGCTAAGTCTGATCAGTCTTTTGGCAGTCATATTACTCTCAATATTATTTTTAACCCTTAATATGTCAATCAAGACAACTGTCATCTGCTTTGTTGTCTGTTAATTTCTTTAAGTCATTGTTGCAAAGATTGTGGACCAAGATCAGACTCAGACTGCTCTTGGTCTGATCAAGGTCCACACTGTTTGCCTGTATGCAAAAATATGTTTGTAATGTTTGCAAGAAGATGCAGCAGACAATTTTTTCAGATGTAGTTTTATTGCCATCTTGAGTGTTAAGAGAATAATTATATCACCAAATGAGAATCTAATACTGAATTCTGGAATACTTCCGCGTCGCTCGTTTTTTGCAGATTCGCCTGGTAAACATGAGGATATATCCCCGCGGTTTTTAATTTCCACGGCCGTTTATACCTTCAAATATAACCTGCATTTTTCTTTTTCACCAAAAAGTGTAAAGTAGACATTTGAGACACAAGTTAATGTGAACTAAAAAAAACACCAGTCTTATCTCAAATAAAATGTTCAAACGACTGAGAGGAGGACTGTTGTTCAGGGTAAGAGTAAACAAAATTTAACTGAAAAAACTATTTTATTGAACATTTAATCAAGGTACAAGTGACCTTCAATCAATAGTTGTTAGTGGCGGGTCTTTTCTATGAACACAGTAATTACCAACAACAAAACACAAGCCTTGCAGCAGGTATTACTTTGACTTTCTTCGCCCTTATTTTATGGAAATAACTACTGCAAAAAGGTATCATTGGACCCTTGGAGATTATTGCTGCTACTTTGGATAACCTTAATGAATATTTCACTGATCAAGACCAAACTTGAAATTCTGCCAACATTGGGCGACACAGAATTTATCCAGAATACAGTACCTTTCTCATGTAACTAGAATTTTTGGCAAATTGATTTACAAGATTTCTTTTGTTGAGACCCAACTGATATAGACTTTCACTAGTCAACTAGCTATTTATACTAGTCAACTTGGAATGGTATCTGTAATAGACAAGTGGATTTGTAAACACCCTCACTATACCAACTATCTGGGTAAATATAAATAGATATTTCTAAGCAAAAAGTGAAGACTTTGATCAGCCTACTCCCACAGAAACAGTATTGTCATGATGTGCGCTGTTCACCATTTTGCCATTCTGAAACCTGCATTCCTTTTTATGAAAATATAATTAAGCTGAAATTAAAATTAACCTATTTTGTACGGAATGGAATCTCCCGCTTATATGTAGAGAGAGTCCATTTCAACATTAAGTGGAGTTATTTTTGGAAATTCACTTAGGAAAAGGCTGAACTATTTTTTTCAAATAGTGAAGGCCCTGATCAGATGCTGTGTTCTGTGGAATTTGATCTGGGCCTGCACTTTTTGCCAGTGCAGCATTTACAATAAGGTTTAGTTTAAACATGGGTGCTTACAAAATCCAATTCTCTGTGAATTCAAGCAAACAAAGTATAAAAGCTTTCTACCACAATTTATAAAACTGCACTACACTCTACCACTCAAGCATATTGTGTAATAAAGCACTAGCTTTGCAATGTATTCTTACATCACATGTGAAAGGTATTCTTTCATCACATGTCCGTAATTCGGCAATGTGTAATGATAGCAGTTGCATAGGAATGATTGTAAGGATGCCTTGAAGGCAGTCGATTGTCACAGGCACTTCGACACATTTTGTGGCTTGCGCCATGGTTTCCTTATCTCCCACACTACATATAAGTATTGGATCCCCCTAGAATAAATGGGTTCAATATTAAGCATGTCACTGATTCAATTCAAAACACAGGAATAAAATCTCTATATATATTGTAACAAGCATCAAGCCTAAAACAAAACACAAGGCTCACCATTCTTGATAGCTTTACTGTAATTACTTATCAGATTTTTTTTTTCTTCTAAATTTGTGTCAAGATTAGTCTACTTATTTTAAGCTGATCACTAGTCAAAAGTCAGCAAAAACCTAAGCGCTTAGAGAAAAAACACCTGACTTTCTGTTCAGAACTTGGCATCTCATATGTGTGACTCAGGCTCGACTCATACTTGTACTCATGTTTATGAGTCCTTCATTATCCTTAACTTTGAAAAGCATGACTTATTCAATACCTGATGATGGTTTAAACATTGTTGATACATTTGCCAAATAGTGCAGACCCATATTTGACTACTGCAAGCAATGTGTCTACCTCATTTGCTCTAGCTCTAGTACTGACCTAGTACTCAGAGAAACTACCCAGAATTAACTCTTTCGTTTGATATACTGGAAGTTTTTTTGTTCTAGGGGTGTCAGATTTAGCTATTTATAGCAATTGATTTAAAAAATGTCTACTCTTCTGCAAACAGCAGAAACCCTGATCAGATGCCTTTTACTGGTTTTTCCATCTATAATGGATTGATAAAATAACAAAATGATCCAGAAAATGTTACAGCAAACATTTGCATACTTATGGATATAAGTTACTCTGAATCCTACCCCAAAAACTGTTGGCTTGCTAAAGGCTTCTGAAATTTCTTTGCTCAAGCTTATTAAGAACATACACATGTGGTAAATATGCCTAACATTTTTTTTTGTACTGTCAAATAATTATCAAAACACATGTAAAACATAGTGCCCCTACTAATCCAGCTTGGAGAAATAGATTGAGCTGCATGGTGCTGCCGCGCAGAGCTGAAACTGACCAAACTTGAGAACTGGTTAAACCCTAAGACATACAAGCCTGCTATTGAAAAGTGGTGTGAGTCAGACTGCTATTTAAACCCTAGTGGTTTCTTTGGATGGTAGGGCTGAGATGCCATTTCATCTCAATGTCGGGTAAAAGTCCCACAAAACTGGAAACAATGTCTCCAAACTGACCTAAATAGTTTTGACAGGCATGTAAACTCTAGTTACAAACTAACAAACATGAAAAACATCTAATTTCTTTACTTGGTGAACCTTGTGATATTTATTATTCACTAAATTACATACCAACTACTTCATATCACCATGGTAATGACATGCTTTTGGAGAAAAAAAATAGTCTAAAGATTGTGTGCAAAAATGTATAGATTTTATAGAAAAATGACCTTTTTTTTTCTCTAAAATTTATACTTTTTAGTTCTGACATAACACAGCTCTTTAGCTGACATGGTATTTACAAAGGATACCAGCTATAGTGTTATAAAGAGGTTTTGATGTTACACTCGATGTCAGCGAAGTCACTTAATTTGCGAGTAAAGCAATATTGAAATCTTACTCTGACAAGTACATTCTCCCTATGAAACCTATAGGAAACCTGTAGGAAAACTATAGGAAACTGCATCATGTGTAAATTTCCAATAGCACACACGTTTGACACATTGCAAACACAGTGTGGATGAAACATTTGCTCTTTAAATGTCGGATCAAAAGAAGACGTTTTATAGCAATTGCTTTCTCATTTTCTCATTTTCCCCAAGTGTGCAAGGACAATAGTAACAATACAAGCATACAGTAAATACTGTATTTACCATATGAGCCGGCGCATGACAAAATCTACAATAAGACCGGTGTGACCAGCAGAGACTCAAATCAATCAGCGCGCCCATTCACTATGATAAGACCTTTTGCTTATGTCTCTTTGCATAGGTATTAGCCTATAGTAGGCGCATGCTATCAGCAAAGACTGATCAGACTGCACAAATGCACAGGCTGATCTGAGTCTTTGCTGGTCGCTCGGACTTCTTGTAGATTTTGTCAAGCGGTGGCTCATATGTATTTGGATAGATAGGCCTAAGCAAACAGTGTAAACCAAGTAAGATCCCAAAGAATGTGGCATCTCGTAAGGGTCTACACTGTTTTCCACTTTTAGACAAAACATCGTGGAGTGAGTTGTACTTGTTCAAATTTTAGAATGTGTACAGTAAGGAGCTGGTTTTCGAATACTCAGGGTAAATACAGAATACATAAAACAATTCTAAATCAAAAAATAAGAAACATACAATTAAGGGGAATGGGAACACCTGGCAGAATTTTCCACCATTTTTCAAAGGGAAACAACTTTCAGGACTTCCTGTTTGCTTTTCTACAAGCCCTGTCCCACTGAAAAAGGGGTCTACTCTTAAAGGAAAGATTTGCTCCTGAGGAGCAAATTCTTTCCTTTAAGAGTCGACCCCTATTGACATGGGAGACAAATATATTCTTGCAGGAGTTGCCTCCCCTGAAGGTGTTCCCATTCCCCTTAAAGCACTGAGAGTACTGATGGCTTGATTGTTTCCGAGTGCAGGTTGGGAAAATAGTCCTGTATTGAGATTAAAACGGATTCATTTAACCCTTCTCTTGCTGAATATTCAGTTTAGTCACACCCATTTTTGCCTTTGAACCAATCGGATAACTTGATGTAA
Source organism: Lucinisca nassula (assembly GCA_963580285.1). Lineage (NCBI taxonomy): Eukaryota > Metazoa > Mollusca > Bivalvia > Lucinida > Lucinidae > Lucinisca > Lucinisca nassula. The sequence goes on along the minus strand of OY757011.1, from coordinate 129,860,453 downwards.
TTTATTCCTACAAATTCATAAACTGAATGCCAAACAGTGTAGATCCTGATCAGATGGCTTCTTCAGAAGCCATCTGATCTGAATCTACACAGTTTCCGAAGATAGGGGTTGTCGTGAACAGCATGATAAGAGTTAAATTCCATTTTTTAAGCAAACAGTGCCTGATTGTTTCCGAGTGCAGGTTGGGAAAATAGTCCTGCATTGAGATTAAAATGGATTCATTTAACCCTTCTCTTGCTGAATATTCAGTTTAGTCACACTCATTTTTGCCTTTGAACCAATCGGATAACTTGATGTAATTTATTCCTACAAATTCATAAACTGAATGCCAAACAGTGTAGATCCTGATCAGATGGCTTCTTCAGAAGCCATCTGATCTGAATCTACACTGTTTCCAAAGATAGGGGTTGTCGTGACCCTGATCAGATGCCACATTCTGTATAGTCTGATCTAGGTCTACACTGTTTGCCAAGCCCATCCCATGATTCCATTCCAGCTTCTATAGATAACCCTTTTACACAACACTCTGAACTCACAACTGCTATTTTCTGTAAATAACCATTATTCCAAGAATTCAGTGACAGTCACATGGACTTTAGCACCGAACAGCTTTCATGCTTAGTAACTTTGGATTGACTGATAAACAATCGATCCCAAAACTGCTGATTACGCCATAGGATATATAGTGGCCAGCACTCAGTTGTTCAAGGCACTGCTAGCTTTACAAACCCATTTGTGATGAAAATATTAACCCTTCTCTTGCTGAATATTCAGTTTAGCCACACCCATTTCTGACTTTGAACCAATCAGATTACTTCATGTAATTGTTTCCTACAAATTCATAAAATGAATGTCAAACAGTGTAGATCCTGATCAGATGGCAGAAGCCATCTGATCTGGATCTACACTGTTTGCAAAGATAGGGGTTGTCGTGAACAGCAAGATAAGGGTTAAATATTCTAGAAGATACAATATCTTATATAACAGTGTGCCATGACCTCTCTTTAACATTCTTGTTTGAGTACAAATCAGAAATTTTGTTCATGAAACAACAATGATATATCCAAATAAAAATGTATAGATTTTGTAGAAAAACAACTATTCATGGTCATTTTTCTATATGATCTATATTATTTTTGATTCCATCATTAAACTATGCTACCTTAAAATTGTGCTATAAATCATATATATATGTATCATCGCATTAAATCTTTTTTATCTTATAGGGTAAATGAACAGATATTTTATGCTGAAAAAGTGATATTTTTCCCTGCAAAAATACCAGTAACAGATATTGCAATTGCTAGACATTTAACATATCAATCCCTGACAAAACAGAGGTGAAGGCAAAGTTCGTTAAGCAAACAATGCTCTGAATAACTGGGCCCAAAGTATCCAATCACTTTGTCATAACATTTTTTACCCTAAATATTCTGACACCGCATCTCGTTACCATACTTGTTCTAAAATTTGAACAAATACCGTATATTACTCGATGTTGCATCTAAAAGATATCTTGATGAGTGACAAACAGTGTAGACCCTGATGAGATGCCGCACAATGCGGCGTCTCATCAGGGTTTACACTGTTTGTTCGGGTCGATCTCTCCGAATACACAGGGTAAATACTTTATCTTTTAAGGCACAGCAGCTGCCCTCAAATACTTCCTTGATGTTACTGCATCAGTTGCCAGTTAAAACAAAGGTCAAATGGGAAAGGTCAAAGCAACTCCTAAGCATACACAGTAGCACAAACAACAAGGTTACTCAAGCCTATAAAAGGGGATTTTAAAAGCACGTCTACATGTGTTCTATTGTACAGGCAGGTACAACTGCACAGTGCAAAAAATCCCACTGAAAAAAATACGAACAATGACGTTAATAACCGGAATTAAAGCATTAAAATGCAAGAAGAAAGATACATCATTTGAGCCTAAACAAGCTACCATAACGATCCTAAGTATTGGGACAGACAACCTAAGCAAACAGTGACAACCCAGATCAGACTGCTCCTGAAGGAGCAGTCTGATCAGTGTCTACACTGTTTGCCATTACATCTGCAATTTTTGGACTGTTGGATGGATTGTGAAACAAAGTTGTTAAAATTTTAGGAGAATTACAGCAAGTCCTCAAGGTGTCCTAATTTTTAGGATTTTACGGTGACATGTCTTGAACATGTGCACTCAGCAAATAAAGTGAAACTTTGATGGCTTTGCTGTGCATGATACTGATTGCTTCTTCATACAGACTGAGAACACTGTATTCTGAGTGAGTTGGTATACCAGGTGATCAGGGTCATTAATGTGTGCACATGTCCACAAAGACATTTTTAGCTTGATGTGGCTCATTTCTAATCTATAACAGCTACTTAGAAAATCCGAAGTTCAAAGCAGTGTGATTAACAAGACAGAAGACCAACATGTATATAAAACTTTTTTCCTCTCATTTTTAACCTTTATCCTGCTGTGCCCCTACCTTTGCAAACAGTGTAGATCAGATCAGATGGCTTCTGATCTGAACTGTTTGTCATGTAATTTTTGAACTGAATGAATCAATTATATAAAGTTATTTGATTGGTTGAAAGTCAGAAATGGGTGTGATTAACCCTTTTGGTACCGGAAACCCCAAAAGGTAATTGGCAAACAGTGCAGGCCTAGATCAGCCACCGCAGAATGCGGCGTCTGATCAGGGCCTCCAATGTTTGCTGTAAGTTCAGCCATTTTCCAAATCAATTTTTAAGAAACCATAACCTGTCACCCGTAAGTTTAGAAATGGACTCCTGCTTTATATAAGAAGGAAGATTCCATTTGGTACAAAAAGGGTTAAAATAGTTTATTGAGCAGGATAAGGTTTAAGCCCTAGATACAAACAACTTGTCCCTTTAACCCTTATCTTGCTGTTCACGGCAACCCCTATCTTTGCAAACAGTGTAGATCCAGATCAGATGGCTTCTGAAGAAGCCATCTGATCAGGATCTACACTGTTTGGCATTCAGTTTATGAATTTGTAGCAAAAATTACATCAAGTAATTTGATTGGTTGATAGACAGAAATGGGTGTGGTTTAAATGAATATTCAGCAAGAGAAGGGTTAACCATTGTTCTGCTGAGTCAGGATAAGCTCTAACTTTGCTTCTGGAGAATCCATCTGATCTGGATCGTCACTGTTTGTCATTCATTTGGTGAATTTTCAGCAGCAACTGACTTACAATTTATTGGATTGGTGGATAGTCAAAAATGGGAGTTGTAAAATTTATTTTTCAACAGAATAATGGTTAAATCTGCTGTCAAGAGTAAAATGGTGGGAGTCTATAAGATATTGTCCTGAAAATGAGTAAAGAGGTGAAATATTACTCAGCATTCAAACATGGCATTAACATCTTCACTACAGAACCAATAGGAAACAGTATGGTATGAAAACTTCTGGCAACAAATCTTTGTACTTTTAGGCATGTTTGATGACATCAGCTGTGACATTTTCTTCTGTCAACATTCCTGTCCAGAGACACTTATAGACAAGATAGATGTGTTTGTGAAACACGAAAATGTCCCCGGGCATGGTCATTTTTTTTTTCAAAGTTGGTCACAGTTCAAAGTCAAGGTCACAGGTCAAGATTTTTGGTTTGAGTGGGAAACCCTTGGTCCAAGGAACTTACATGCCAAATATGAAGGCTCTATCTTAAATGGTTCGAAAGTTAAGAACAATATTTTTTTCTTTAAAGTAGGTCATAGGTCAAGGTCACAGAAAAAAATTGGCAGCTCTTGTCACAAGGAACCTACATGCCAAATATGAAGGCTCGTTCTTAAACAATTCAAAAGTTATGAACAATTTTATTAGGTCTTTTAAGAAGATCAAAGGTCAAGGTCATGGTAAAAAATTTTTGCATGAATGTAAAGCTCTTATCATAAGGAACCTACATGTCAAATATGATGGCCCTTTCCCAAACAGTTTGACAGTTATGACCAAAATGTTAATTTTTTCTTTTAAGTAGGTCAAAGGTCAAGGTCACAGGTCAAAATTATTTGCATGAATGTAAAGCTCTTGTTACAAGGAACCTACATGCCAAATATGAAAGCTGTATCTCAAATGGTTCAGAAGATATGACCAATTTTAACTTTTTCTTTTATGTAGGTCAAAGGTCAAGGTCACAGGTCAAAATTGTTTGTGTGAATGTAAAGCTCTTGTCACAAGAAACCTACATGCAAAATATGAAGGCTGTATCTCAAATGATTCAAAAGTTATAACCAAAATGTTATTTTGTTATTTTAAGTAGGTCAAAGGTCAAGGTCACAGGTCAAAATTTTTTGCATGAATGTAAAGCTTTGTCACAAGGAACATACATGCCAAATATGAAGGATGTATCTCAGGCGGTTCAAAAGTTATGACCAATGTTATTTTTTTTCTTTTAAGTAGGTCAAGGTCACAGGTCAAAATTTTTTATGTGAATGTTAATCTCTTGTCACATGGAACCTACATGCAAAATATGAAGGCTGTATCTCAAATGGTACAAAAAATTATGACCAAAATGTTCTTTTTTTCTTTTAAGTAGGTCAAAGGTCAAGGTCAAGGTCACAGGTCAAATTTTTTTGCATGAATGTGAAGCTCTTGTCACAAGGAACCTTCATGCCAAATATGAATACTCTATCAGCATAGGTTCAAAAGTTATGACCAACGTTAAAGTTGTCCACGTACAAACCAGCAAACAAACAAACAGGGCAAAAACAATATGCCCCCACTATCGCTATCGGGGACATAAAAATGCCGCTATAATAAAGGTAGGTACTTGGTGATAACTGAAGATAATACACCAAAACCTCATTATAACACTGTCGTTACAACATGGTTATGGATATAACACAGTTTCAAGATGGATCCCAATAATGTAAAGATTATATAGAAAAATGACCATCAATGGTCATTTTCTATATATTCTATACATTTTTGTTTGGATATAACACAGTTATTTAACTAACACGGTTTCTGCTTTGGATCCCATTAATAGTGTTATGAAGAGGTTGTGGTGTATTCCTTGTTTCCACAAATAAACCTATGAGAAACTAGAATTGTTTTCTAAGAAAACAGATGTCCCCCCACCACACTCATTATTTTTTGAACCTAATCCATCCACTGGTTCAGGAGATAGAGTGCAGACAAGGCAATTTTCAACAGTCTAAGTCCCGTGGTGACCTTGAAAATTAGGTCAAGGTCACCAACATCTAATCAGTTCTTAAGACCAGCCCACTGATATAATGTACCAAGTTTGATCAAAATTCATCAACTGGTTCAGGAGAAAGAGTGCAGACAAGCCAATTTTTCAAAGTCTAACTCCCGTTGTGACCTTGAAAATTAGGTCAAGGTCACCAAAAGCTAATCAGTTCTTAAGAACATCCCACTGATATAATGTATCAAGTATGAACCAGATCCTTCTATTGGTTCAGGAGAAAGAGTGCAGACAAGCCAACTTTTAAAAGTCTAACTCCCGTTGTGACCTTGAAAATTAGGTCAAGGTCACCAAAAGCTAATCAGTTCTTAAGACCATCCCACTGATATAATGTATCAAGTATGAACCAAATCCTTCCATTGGTTCAGGAGTTAGAGTGCAGACAAGCTTTTTTGGTCTAAAATTTGACAATGGTTTCAGCCCTGTGACCTTGAAAATTAGGTCAAGGTCACCAAAATCTAATCAGTACTTTTCCCCCTCCCAATGGTGTATCTGTGTAAGTTTAATCAAAATCCATCCATCCATTCAGGAGATAGAGTGCAGACAAGAGGCAACGCCGACGCTGAAATTTGACAATGGTTTCAGCCCTGTGACCTTGAAAATTAGGTCAAGGTCACCAAAATCTAATCAGTACTTTTCCCCCTCCCAATGGTGTATCTGTGTAAGTTTAATTAAAATCCAGCCATCCATTCAGGAGATAGAGTGCAGACAAGAGGCAACACCGACGCCGACGCTGACGCCGACGCCGACAGGATCCGCACCAAAACCAATATGTCCCCCTCCCTTTCGGGTGGGGGACATAATGACAAAAATAATCCTTGAAATATTGCCAAATACGCATCCTTTCTGTTGCTATGTATAATAATAATGATACAATTCTTTTCTGTATCATGTGGAAATAATTAATACCTCGCCATGTTCCAATGTGAGAATCTTAAGTTGTTCTTTCATATAAAATGTGTTCCCCATTGTATGAGGGAAACCCCTTAAGGGGTACCTTGGCAAACAGTGTAGGCCAAGATCAGAAAGCGGCGTCTGATCAGGGCCTGCACTATTTGCTGTCAAAATTTTCCTTCAAAAATAGAATAAAAACGAAAAAATTGGTCTAACACACGGGTGATAGGGTTATTAAATAGTCTATATAAAAAACAACTTAGTTGACTTACACTAACAAATGCTCAGTATGTACTCAGTGTCAGATGTATTGCAGTGAAAATCTTTATGTAAATGGCTATGTACTTACATGTCTTGCTTTGACCTGCTGTAAGGCATTCATACATTTCTGCAAGAAGAAAACATAATGTTAAAATTTACATGCAGAGGTGATTCTAGAAATTTGCAGTAGAGGGGGAGCTCCCCCATTGACTTTCAAAATGAAGGGGAGGGTCAAAAAACATGAGGGGTGGGGGACTATAAACTATTGATCCATGATATCGGGATGTAGTAAGGGTCCAATGTTAGCCATTGCACTATACAGTTGAACTTCAATAGCTCGAACACCTTTGGGTCTGTTCGAGACAGGGGGAGTTCGAGCCACAGAGGGTTACTGCTAGGAGGCATAATGAGTTACTTTTAGACATCTTTTCGGTGTTCGATAATGAATATGTATGCTGTATGTACTCATTAGAATCGCCTCATCGAGGCGATTCTAATGAGTACACACAGCATACATTTGTAAGAAAAAAGACTAAAATCTCCTTAATTATCCCCCACTAGTTCTTATGTAGAGTATTTCGCTAGGGGCTCAAAAATGGGTTCGACTCATCCATGGTAAATGAGCCATCGGTGTTTCGAGCCATCGAAGTTCTACTGTTACTTCATGTCCTGGCACCGACTGTTGACATTTCTACATGCATAATACTTCGGCGTGGTTTTGCTGCTGTTGTGATCAACCTGAAATTCACACCACACTGAAATTCAGTGAATGATATTCACTCAAGTAAATAACTGTATTGCCCACCTAAAATGGGAATGAACCTGCTCAATCGCAGTAATTTCCACTGCCCATCGAGTCAAACCAGTAATTACAATGCGGGAGATTGTATTTTTTTGTGGGAGCACTCCCCCATGAAGTATATAACAAGAGGGCCATGATGGCCCTGGACCGCTCACCTGATCCATAGTGTAACAAGTGGGCTCCAGAGAGGGCCATTATTGGCCCCAGGGCTTTAATGTGCATAATGTTGAGGGAGGTCTTAAAGGTGAAGCTTCAAACCAAACATCAACAAAGGCTATAATTTGAACAATCTTGGCAAAGGTCCACAAGATGAAGCTACACATCAAATATCAAAGACCTGGGCCTAGCGGTTTCAGAGAAGAAGATTTTTGAAAGATTTTGCCTATATAAGCCTATGTAAAACCAAAGGGCCCTGGGACGGGGGCATTTTTTGCCCCAGCACTATGATTTGAACAATCTTGGTAGGCGTCCACTTGATGAATCTTCATACCAAATATCAAAGACCTGGGCCTTGTGGTTTCAGAGAAGAAGATTTTTAAAGATTTTCCCTATATAAGCCAATGTAAAACCAAAGGGCCCCGTGGCGGGGGCATTTTTTGTCCCAGCATTATAATTTGAACAATCTTGGTATGGGTCCACTAGATGAAGCTTCATACCAAATATCAAAGTCCTGGGCCTTGTGGTTTCAGAGATGAAGATTTTTAAAGATTTTCCCTATATAAGCCTATGTAAAACCAAAGGGAACCAGGGCGGGGGCATTTTTGGCCCCAGCACTATAATTTGAACAATCTTGGTAGGCGTCCACTAGATGAATCTTCATACCAAATATCAAAGACCTGGGCCTTGTGGTTTCAGAGAAGAAGATTTTTAAAGATTTTCCCTATATAAGCCAATGTAAAACCAAAGGGCCCCGTGGCGGGGGCATTTTTTGTCCCAGCATTATAATTTGAACAATCTTGGTATGGGTCCACTAGATGAAGCTTCATACCAAATATCAAAGTCCTGGGCCTTGTGGTTTCAGAGAAGAAGATTTTTAAAGATTTTCCCTATATAAGCCTATGTAAAACCAAAGGGCCCCGGGACGGGGGCATTTTTGGCCCAAGCACTATAATTTGAACAATCTTGGTAAGGGTCCACTAGATGAAGCTTCATACCAAATATCAAAGACCTGAGCCTTGTGGTTTCAGAGAAGAAGATTTTTAAAGATTTTCCCTATATAAGCCAATGTAAAACCAAAGGGCCCCGTGGCGAGGGCATTTTTTGTCCCAGAACTAAAATTTGAACAATCTTGGTAGGGGTCCACTAGATGAAGCTTCATACCAAATATCAAAGTCCTGGGCCTTGTGGTTTCAGAGAAGAAAATTTTTAAAGATTTTCCCTATATAAGCCTATGTATAACCAAAGGGCCCCGGGGTGGGGGCATTTTTGGCCCCAGCACTATAATTTGAACAATCTTGGTAGGGGTCCACTAGATGAAGCTTCATACCAAATATCAAAGTCCTGGGCCTTGTGGTTTCAGAGAAGATGATTTTTAAAGATTTTCCCTATATAAGCCTATGTAAAACCAAAGGGCCCCGGGGAAGGGACATTTTTGGACCCAGCACTATAATTTAAACAATCTTGGTAGGGGTCCACTAGATGAAGCTTCATACCAAATATCAAAGACATGGGCCTTGTGGTTTCAGAGAAGAAGATTTTTAAAGATTTTCCCTATATAAGCCAATGTAAAACCAAAGGGCCCCGTGGCGGGGGCATTTTTTGTCCCAGCACTAAAATTTGGACAATCTTGGTAGGAGTCCACTAGATGAAGCTTCATACCAAATATCAAAGTCCTGGGCCTTGTGGTTTCAGAGAAGAAGATTTTTAAAGATTTTCCCTATATAAGTCTATGTAAAACCAAAGGGCCCCGGGGCGGGGGCATTTTTGGCCCCAGCACTATAATTTGAACAATCTTGGTAGGGGTCCACTAGATGAAGCTTCATACCAAATATCAAAGACCTGGGCCTTGTGGTTTCAGAGAAGAAGATTTTTAAAGATTTTCTCTATATAAGCCAATGTAAAACCAAAGGGCCCCGTGGCAGGGGCATTTTTTGTCCCAGCACTAAAATTTGAACAATCTTGGTAGGGGTCCACTAGATGAAGCTTCATACCAAATATCAAAGTCCTGGGCCTTGTGGTTTCAGAGAAGAAGATTTTTAAAGATTTTCCCTATATAAGCCTATGTAAAACCAAAGGGCCCCCGGGCGGGGGCATTTTTGGCCCCAGCACTATAATTTGAACAATCTTGGTAGGGGATCACTAGATGAAGCTTCATACCAAATATCAAAGACCTGGGCCTTGTGGTTTCAGAGAAGAAGATTTTTAAAGATTTTCCCTATATAAGCCTATGTAAAACCAAAGGGCCCCCATGCAGGGGGCATTTTTGGCCCCAGCACTATAATTTGAACAATCTTGGTAGGGGTCCACTAGATGAAGCTTCATACCAAATATCAAAGACCTGGGCCTTGTGGTTTTAGAGAAGAAGATTTTTTAAGTTTTTGGTGAAAAAAATCTGTTTTTGGCTCCTGTGACCTAGATGTGCAACGGACCGGAACCATTTGAACAACTTTGAAAGGGGACCACCTAAGGATCATTCCTGTGAAGTTTGGTCAAAATCCGATCAGTGGTTTAGGAGATGTCGTTTAAAGAAATTGTTAACGCACGCACGGACGGACGCACGGACGCACGCACGCACGACGGACGACAGACAAAAAGTGATCCCAAAAGCTCACCTCGTCACTACGTGACGGTGAGCTAAAAATGCCAGAGGACAGTAGAAATCGGCACAAATCCCTCGATCGCATGCCCTAGAATCATCCCTGTACATGTATATTTTGTCTCATGAGAAAACCCAAAACACGCCTACGGAACGATAGAATGCGTAACCATTGGTTAAGAACGTAAAGCAATTAGAGCGACATCCGGTTAGGAATTAGATCGCTAAAAAAGGTAAAGAAACTGTGCAGTTTCTGTGTTTCAGAAGTTATATAATTTTTACGAGGAAGTTATTTAAAAAACGGGGAATTACATTCAGGAGCCCATTGATATCGGCATCTTTGGAGTAAATACCAAATCCCGTACTTCACACATTTTGGCTAAATTTAGTTTCTCCTGCTGAAGGCGAACTCAAGCCTTAGAAAACGAGTGGGTTTTCGAGGTGATTGTTGCCTTTTATTTATTACTGCGCTTTGCTACAAGTTCAGCGTATTAACATGCACACACAATAAACATATATGGTTAAATATGTTGTGGATATTTTGCTTGTCAATGCGGCACTAGCGAGAAATCACCACGGAAAAGGTCGAAAATGGTTGGTTACGCATTAGATCTATAGAAATGATAACAAAACTTGCAACTATAAAGCGGATCTGTTTTCATCTCCACGGCCCCAGAATCACCCGCACCTTGTTCTACGGAACCATTTTTAGCCAACCTGATAAGCAGTGCGCTATTGATTCGATAATGACATAGTATTTTATGGAAACATTTTTAGTCTCCAGAATCATAGGACCGAATGATTTTCACGGACTTTTACGCTGTGTTTGTTTTATCAATGGTCCGGTAATTGACTGAAATGAAATAAAACAGGTTTTGGAGTTTTAATTTCTGCGAAGAACTCCTCATCTGCCAAAATTTGCTGGTTAAGCATTAGATCGTCTGGTTGAGCATTCGATAACCAGAGGAGAAAATCAAACCAGTGCTGCCTAAGTTAATGCCAGCAGCTTACTACAATAAAAGGTGATCTACATATGATTTCTGAATTGTGTTAAAATCACCAGAGAAAGAAAGCTGTGATGAAAAATACTTTTCTGGACAAGACCATTAAATGTCTGGGTATCATGCTTATCTGACCGAATGACGCGCCGATTCATAAATAAGAGGTCATTACTTGCTTTTGTAGAAAACAAAATGGCCAGCTTACGCTTTGTAATGGCGATTAAATCTATATCCGGATGGGACGGCCATTAATGAACCGTCTCATCCGAGAATCAAAGCTGTTCGCCATCCTGTAAATGAATTTGACTAAATCCCCTATTAACAAGAATTGCCCAAAATAAAAAAAATGGAGAGAAACCGTTTTAAGAAACTCAGGCGTAAAAGGCTAAGGGTAAGATCGTTAACACTGCAGATACGAAAGCCTATTTGGCTTATGTAGGAGAAAATAAAATACCGTAAAGGCGTAGTAACGCGACACAAAAGACGTAATAACGCAACAAAGGCGTAGAAACGCAAAACAAAAGACGCAGTAACGCCAATCAGAAGGCGAAGCTACGCAAAAAAGGCGTAGTAAGGCAAAAACAAGGCGTAGTAACGCGAAAAAGTGCATACTAATGCAAAAGAAAGACGTAGTAACGCAAAAGAAAGGCGCAGTGATGCGAATCAAAGGCGTTTTTACGCGAATCAAAAGGCGTAGTAATGCGAAAAAAGGCATAGTAACGCAAAAGAAAGGCGTATTTGTTTTAGCTCGCCTCTGCAAAGCAAATAGGTAGCCGGAATATCCTACTCCTGGGACTGCGCATGCCCCCAAAATATATGTCTGTATCATGATCGATAACCCAGATCGGAGATCCCGTGAGTTCTATGCTAACTGTCAAAACGATAAGATAAAGATATTGTCTAAAACCAACTTCTTATTAATACAAACAGCGCAAGAATGACACACCATGTATTCTTAATCATGTTAATCAAGACGAACTAGAATCCATTTGTAAAAATTATAAATTTTGAGTAAACAGGAGGACAAGTGCGTTCATTAAATAAATTGAGAGAAGTAAGTAAGTAAGTCAGTCGGTCAGTAAGTAAGTAAGAACTTTATTTAGTAAGGGTAGCAACATTTAGCACATACAAAAATACATGTAATAGCTAATCTTCCACGAGGCCCTCAGCTAATCTTCCATGATCTAATCTTCCTTCTTAATAAAACATACACGCTGTAACATTTTGTTTCATCGGCAGTGTCATTTTTAGATATGAGGAAAAAATATAGATATAATAAATTTATAGAACATACATGGTATAATATTTTCTTCCATCTGCAGTATCATGTTTAGATATGAGGAACTTTTGAAACCGTTTTGAATATGGAGCAATATTTTCTCACGGATGTATCTAGGCAGTGATTAGGCAGTTTACATTAAGCCAAAAGTCCAGTTTTTTGTTCACTATCGACCGACTATTGATAATATTGTATTTAGTACTAAAAAGGTTGTAGACATTTGTTTTCTCCACATCATTTTGTTTCTTTGAATAACCATTACGAAAACACGCCTATACAAATACAATGTAACCTTTATCGCCAAAAAAACGAAAATTTTAAGATGAAAAATTGTGATATTTTTCTCATTTCTGCACAAAATATAATGTGATTTAAAAAAAAAAAAAAAAAAAAAAAAACAAACAAAGGACTGGTGGGTCTATTGCCTCCGAGTGTAGGTAGGAGAAATAGTCTTAAACTGTTTCATTAATCTCTTAAATTTCAGTGTCCAATCAAATAGTGTACATATTCACCAGACGCCGGATTCTGCAGCGTCTGATCAGGGTCTACACTCTTTGCCAAGCCCATCATATGTTTCCAAGATAACCATCTTTAGTTTTTCACAACAGTCTGACCTCACTGCGACTATTTTCATTCTAATAGTTTTCCCGACAAGTCAGTGATATTCACGTGCACTTAAGCATAGAACAGCTTTTCTTCTGAGCACCTTTGGGTCGATTGACAAACAATTCCCAGTGGAATTCTTTTCACTGACTGTTACAAGGCGGTTCTTCTTTGGCGGTTTATTTATGTTATTGTTTGTCACTGATTGTATGTATCGCATTTTGGATAGCCAGCTGGTATTGATTCCTGATCATTGCTTTACTTCTATTTTTTATAAGCACCAAGTTTATAATCATGGGTGTCTTATGCTCAACCTGGCTCTCTAATGCTTGACCATAGAAACACGATATAGATTTAATCGCCATTAAAAAGCGTAAGCTGGCCATTTTGTTTTCTACAAAAGCAAGTAATGACCTCTTATTTATGAATCTGTGCGTCATTCGGTCAGATAAGCATGATACCCAGACATTTAATGGTCTTGTCCAGAAAAGTATTTTTCCTCACGGCTTTCTTTCTCTGGTGATTTTAACATAATTTAGAAATCATATGTAGACCACCTTTTATTGTAGTAAGCTGCTGGCATTTACTTAGGCAGCAACTGGTAAGATTTTCTCCTCTCTGGCTATCGAATGCTTAACCAGACGATCTAATGCTTAACCAGCAAATTTTGGCAGATGAGGAGTTCTTCGCAGAAATTAAAACTCCAAAACCTGTTTAATTTCATTTCAGGCAATTACCGGACCATTGATAAAACAAACACAGCGTAAAAGTCAGTGAAAATCATTCAGTACTATGATTCTGGAGACTGAAAATGTTTCCATAAAATACTATGTCATTATCGAATCAATAGCGCACTGCTTATCAGGTTGGCTAACAATGGTTCCGTAGAACAAGGTGCGGGTGATTCTGGGGCCGTGGAGATGAAAACAGATACGCTTTATAGATGCAAGTTTTGTTATCATTTCTATAGATCTAATGCGTAACCAACCATTTTCGACCTTTTCCGTGGTGATTTCTCGCTAGTGCTGCATTTACAAGCAAAATATCCACAACACATATAACCATATATGTTTATTGTGTGTGCATGTTAATACGCTGAACTTGTAGCAAAGCGCAGTAATAAATAAAAGGCAAAAAACACCTCGAAAACCCACTCGTTTTCTAAGGCTTGAGATTACCTTCAGCAGGAGAAACTAAATTTAGCCAAAATGTGTGAAGTACGGGATTTGGTATTTACTCCAAAGATGCCGATATCAATGGGCTCCTGAATGTAATTCCCCGTTTTTTAAATAACTTCCTCGTAAAAATTATATAACTTCTGAAACACAGAAACTGCACAGTTTCTTTACCTTTTTTAGCGATCTAATTCCTAACCGGAAGGTGCTCTAATTGCTTCACGTTCTTAACCAATGGTTACGCATTCTATCGTTCCGTAGGCGTGCAAAAGCAAAGGCCAACATTTTTGAAAATCTTCATCTTCAGCTTTATCTATTTCTGCTTCAATCTACAAGTACAAGAGTCTACTCTAAACTTTAATATTCGCATAAATAGTGTCAACTCACCTTGAAAAATTCAGATTGTGAGGTAGATCCCCTGCTTTAACAGGCATGCAGAGACCAAATACGTGTAGTAACAATTCAGATTTTAACCCTTAAGATGCCAACCACAAAAATTGTTATCTACATTGTTTTCAGCTGGTTACTTTTAAAGTCATTGTTGCAAACAGTGTGAACCAGATCATACTGCTCCTAGAGAAGCAGTCTGATCAGGTTCAACACTGTTTGTCTGTATGCAAAAGCTGAAAAACTTGGAAGAACATAAACAGACAATATTTTCCAATTTATTTTTCTTGGCAGCTCAAGAGTTAAAATGAGGGCCAATTCCCTTATGACTTGGCTGTTGAAAGGATGTAAAACTACCATATCGACTAGGAGTCACCTGCTGCCTGACTTACAGTGTAGACCTTGTCTCTGGTAACAACCATCATCACAGGCATAGCTTTGTCAACCAAGGCCAGTGGTCCATGTTTAAGTTCTCCAGCCATGATTCCTTCCGAGTGCATGTATGTCAGCTCCTTGATTTTCTGAAATAAGCAAAAATCAGCATTATAGTTCATCCATTACATGAACTTCACTGTATTTTCAGAAATTTTGAAAATGTTCTCTGAACTTTTTTGTTATGTAAAGACCAAAGAAAATTATTCTATAATTATCATTGTTAGTGTCTACTGGAGCAATGCGTATATCTTTTGGAGATCTTACAATCAAGGGCCCAGTAGTTCAAAGAAAATGAAGGTGCTTGATAATGCAATGTAAGAACTTGTGCGATTACATGTGGCAGATACACTAAATATTTTGCTGCAAAACTGTGGGTACCTTCTGCAGTGCAAAACCATGTTAACCCATTTTCCAACGGAAACCACAAAACGGGTACCCTGGCAAACAGTGCAGTCCCAGATCAGATGCCGCACAATGTGGCGTCTGATCAGGGCTTCCACTGTTTGCTAAAAGTTAAGCCATTTTCCAAATAAATTTTGAAGATAACACAACATGTCACGCCTAAATTTCGAAATGGAATCCTGCCATATATAGGGAGGAAGATTCCCTTTGATACAAAAAGGATTAACTATGCTTGGAACAACTGGACAGTGAGGTGAATCTTTCAGTATTCACACTCTAAAGTATTGTAAAAGCAGTTCTATAGAAAAAAAAACAATGTTTTTTTTTTTGAAAACATTTTTTTTGTTTTGTTTTTTCCTACTGATTTCCAATCAGTATTTCGATAGATTTTTCAACCCATTTATACTGTTGGACTCTTCCATTGTTACTGGGTAGGTTGGTTGAGGCAAAGGTGTCCTGTAATTATGTCACTGGGGCTTTTTTTTTATCCCCAAGCTTTTCGAAGAAAAAGTGGGGATATTGTAATGGTCTTCGTCGTCCGTCCGCATTCCGGATAACTCCTCCTAGACAGCTATAGATAGGAACTTGAAACTTTGGGAACTGATAGATCTTTGGTCTGGGTAGTGCATGACACTTTCGGAATTTTGATCACACCCCTACGGGTGGGCCCAGGGGGTGGGGCCCTCGGGGGTCAAAAATCAAAATTTCCAGAACATGGTCCCAAAATTTGACCCCTGGGATCAATTTTGAGGTCACCAGAGGTCAAAAACTGATTTTGACCCCTTTACCGGATAACTCCTCCTAGACGGTTATAGATAGAAACTTGAAACTTTGGGAACTGATAGATCTTTGGTCTGGGGAGTGCAAGACACTTTCGGAATTTTGATCACACCCCTATGGGTGGGCCCAGGGGGTGGGGCCCGTGGGGGTCAAAAATCAAAATTTCCAGAACATGGTCGTGTAATATATCAAAGCGAACGGCATGATGAGTAGCAAACATTACAACCAAAATTTGACCCCTGGGGTCAATTTTGAGGTCACCAGAGGTCAAAAACTGATTTTGACTCCTTTACCCCCATACATTACTGTTACCGGATAACTCCTCCTAGACCGTTATAGATAGAAACTTGAAACTTTGGGAACTGATAAAACTTTGGTCTGGGAAGTGCGTAACACTTTCGGAATTTTGATCCTACCCCTTGGAGTGGGGCCAGGGGTTGGGCACCTTGGGCATAAAAAATCAAAGTTTTCAGAACATGGTTGTGTAGCATATTAAATCAAACGGCATGATGAGTAGAATACATCACAATCTAAATTTTACCCCTCGGGTCAAACACCCCTAGGGGATGGCCCAGGGGGTGGGGCCCGCGGGGAAGCGTGGGGATATGCGATGGCTTGCCATCGACTGCGCGATTCTAGTTTTGGTTTTGGTTTTACGGCCCTTTCAAGATTATTTCACTCATATCGAGCCGATCGTTAATCAGAGGTGGGCGAAAACCGGAGTACCCAGAGAAAAACCACCTGACCTTCCGTTGCAGAACTTGGCGTCTCACATGTGACCCATGCAAGGCTCGAACCACAGCGGTGAGAGACCTAATGATCAAGAGTCAGCGCTCTTAACCACTAGGCCACGGAGGCCCGTGTCACTGGGGTATTGGTTGTCATGGACAACAGGATAAGGATTAAGTACCCTTGCCTTTTCACATGAACTGGGTAATACTTTCTTACCAGGGCTCCTTCTAGACAAGTGGCAAAGTTGTATCCCCTGCCCATAACCAGCAGTGATCTTTGAGTGTACAATTCTTGGGATAAGGCATGTATCTGATCATCCATCTTCAGAACCTCCTTAATCTGGTCTGGAAAACAAAACGGTCTTGTATGATAAAATTCATAAATATAAAGGAAATGTGTGTGTTACAGGTTTACGATGGTCATATGAAGACATGCCTCAGTTTAAAGACTCATCAGACGCACAAATTCTAACACACAACTTCAAATTTATGAGGCAAGTAGCTTTGGAGGCTTCTAAATAGAAAGAACAAGAGGGCCCAGAGGGCCTTTGTTCGCTCACCTGATCCAAAGCATAACAAGTGGGCCCCGGGCAGGGTCAATTTTGGCCCCAGGGCTAAAATTTGAACAATCTTGGTAGAGGTCCACAAGATGAAGCTTCATATCGCATATGAAAGACCTGGGCTTTCTGGTTTCAGAGAAGAAGATTTTAAAGGTTTACCCTGCATATAGAAGTCTATGTAAAACAAGATTTTCCCTATATAAGTCTATGTTAAACCAAAGGGCCCCGGAGCGGGGGCATTTTTGGCCCCAGGGCTATAATTTGAACAATCTTGGTAGAGGTCCACTAGCTGAAGCTTCATAACAAATATCAAAGACCTAAGCTTTGTGTTTCAGAGAAGATGATTTTTAAAGAATTTCCCTATATAAGTCTATGTAAAACCAAAGGGCCACATGGCGGAGGCATTTTTGGTCTCAGGGCTATAATTTGAACAATCTTTATAGAGGTCCACTAGCTGAAGCGTCATAACAAATATCGAAGACCTAAGCCTTGTGGTTTCAGAGAAGAAGATTTTTCCAGATTTTCCCTATATAAGTCTATGTTAAACCAAAGCGCCCCGGAGCGGGGGCATTTTTGGCCCCAGGGCTATAATTTGAACAATCTTGGTAGAGGTCCTCAAGATGAAGCTTCATACCAAATATCAAAGACCTGGGCCTTGCAGTTCCAGAGAAGAAGATTTTTCAAGATTTTCCCTATATAAGCCCATGTAAAACCAAAGGGCCCCCATGCAGGGGCATTTTTAGCTCCAGCACTATAATTTCAACAATCTTGGTAGGGGTCCACTAGATGAAGCTTCATACCAAATATCAAAGACCTGGGCTTTGCAGTTTCAGAGAAGAAGATTTTTAAAGATTTTCCCTATATAAGCCTATGTAAAACAAAAGGGCCCTGGTGCGGGGGCATTTTTGGCCCCAGCACTATAATTTGAACAATCTTGGTAGGGGTCCACTAGATGAAGCTTCATACCAAATATCAAAGACCTGGGCCTTGTGGTTTCAGAGAAGAAGATTTTTCAAGATTTTCCCTATATAAGCCCATGTAAAACCAAAGGGCCCCCGTGCAGGGGGCATTTTTAGCTCCAGCACTATAATTTGAACAATCTTGGTAGGGGTCCACTAGATGAAGCTTCATACCAAATATAAAAGACCTGGGCCTTGCAGTTTCAGAGAAGAAGATTTTTAAAGATTTTCCCTATATATATAAGCCTATGTAAAACAAAAGGGCCCTGGTGCGGGGGCATTTTTGGCCCCAGCACTATAATTTGAACAATCTTGGTAGGGGTCCACTAGATGAAGCTTCATACCAAATATCAAAGACCTGGGCCTAGCATTTTCAGAGAAGAAGATTTTTCAAGATTTTCCCTATACAAGCCCATGTAAAACCAAAGGGCCCCCGTGCGGGGGCATTTTTAGCTCCAGCACTATAATTTGAACAATCTTGGTAGGGGTCCACTAGATAAAGCTTCATACCTAATATCAAAGACCTGGGCCTTGCGGATTCAGAGAAGAAGATTTTTAAAGATTTTCCCTATATAAGCCCATGTAAAACCAAAGGGCCCCAGGGCGGGGGCATTTTTGGCCCCAGCACTATAATTTGAACAATCTTGGTAGGGGTCCACTAGATGAAGCTTCATACCAAATATCAAAGACCTGGGCCTTGCGGTTTCAGAGAAGAAGATTTTTCAAGATTTTCCCTATATAAGCCCATGTAAAACCAAATGGCCCCCATGCAGGGGCATTTTTAGCACCAGCACTATAATTTGAACAATCTTGGTAGGGGTCCACTAGATGAAGCTTCATACCAAATATCAAAGACCTGGGCCTTGCGGTTTCAGAGAAGAAGATTTTTAAAGATTTTCCCTATATAAGCCCATGAAAAACCAAAGGGCCCCCGTGCGGGGCCATTTTTGGCCCCAGCACTATAATTTGAAGAATCTTGTTAGGGGTCCACTAGATGAAGCTTCATACCAAATATCAAAGACCTGGGCCTTGCAGTTTCAGAGAAGAAGATTTTTTAAGTTTTCGGTGAAAAAAATCTATTTTTGGCTACCGTGACCTATATGTGCAATGGACCGGAACCATTTGAACAACTTTGAAAGGGGACCACCTAAGGATCATTCCTGTGAAGTTTGGTCAAAATCCGATCAGTGGTTTAGGAGGAGATGTCGTTTGAAGAAAAGTTTACGGACGGACGCATGGACGCACGACGGACGACGGACAAAAAGTGATCCCAAAAGCTCACCTTGTCACTACGTGACAGGTGAGCTAAAAACAGCAGTTACTGTACAAATATCAGCATTAAAATCATGAATCTAATATTGTTTTTGTCTGATTTGAGGTTTAACATCCCAGTCAACACTGTAAAGGTCATTTTGGAGACATTGCTTCCAATTCTGTGGGACTTTTACCCAACATTGAGACAAAATGACATCTCAAGCCCTGCCGCCCAATGAAACCAATAGGGTTTATAAGCATGGACAGGCCGACTCGGCCTGGGCAGGCTTGGATCCTCTAAGCGGTTTACCAGTACTTGTGTGCGGGTCGGTTTCAGCTCTGCGTGGAAGCATTATGAAGCTCATATATTTCTTCAAGCCCCGTGCCTATTGTAGGCAGCGGTGAGTCAAATGATTGGATATACCGTAAAAATCTTAACAAGAGGGCCCAATGGCCCTATATCGCTCACCTGTGTACCAGAAAATCATTAGTGTAGGAGACCACTTGACATTGCTACATACTAAATATCTAAGCTCAGGCAAAGCGGTGTCCATGCTTACAAACCCTACTGGTTTCATTGGGCGACAGGGCTTGAGATGTAATTTCATCTCAATGTCTGGTAAAAGTCCCACAAAATTGGAAGAGACATCTCCAAAATGACCAATACAGTGTTGTCGGGGATGTAAAACCTCAAATCAAACAAAATCTGTGCCTTATGGTTTTGGAGAAAAAGGTTTTTTTAAGTTTTTTCAAGTATAAGTCTATAGAAGCTAATGAGCCAAAGGGCACGGTTGGCAGGTGTATGTAGGCGACCATTTTGTGTTGCTATATACTAAATATCTAAGGTCTGTACTTCATGGTTTCAAAGAAGATGTTTGAAGCTTTTTCCATTATAAGTTTGTTGGAGTTAAGGGGCCACAGGATTTGGACCCCAGGGGCATGATTGGCAGGATTCATGTAGGCGACCACTCGACATTGCTACATGCTAAATACCTAAGCTCTGGGACTTATGGTTTCAGAGAAGAAGAATTTTGAAGCTTTTTTCCATTATGGGTCTATGGGAGCTAAGGGTCCCCGGGGCGTGGCCCATTTGGACCCCACGGACATGATTGGCAGGATTTTTGTAGGTGACCACTTGCCGTTGCTACATGCCACATATCTCAGCTCTGGGCCCTGTGGTTTCAGAGAAGAAGATTTTTGAAGTTTTTTTTTTCCATTATGAGCCTATAGGAGCTAAGGGGACCCGGGGCGTGGCCCTTTTGGACCCCAGGGGCATGACTGGCAGGAATTATGTAGGTGACCACTTGCCATTGCTACATGCTAAATATCTAAGCTCTGGGTGCTGTGGTTTCAGAGAAGATTTTTTAAGCTTTTTTAAATATGAGTCTATGGGAGCAAAGGGGCCCCTGCGCGTGGCCCATTTGGACCCCAGGGGCATGATTGGCAGGAATTATGTAGGTGACCACTTGCCGTTGGTACATGCTAAATATCTAAACTCTGGGCCCTGTGGTTTCAGAGAAGAAGATTTATGAAGCTTTTAATTTTTCAATTATTAGTCTATGTGAACAAAGGGGCCCCGGGGCGTGGCCCATTTGGACCCTAGGGGCATGATTGGCAGGGTTTATGTAGGTGACCACTTGCCGTTGCTACATGCCAAATACCTCAGCTCTGGGCCCTGTGGTTTCAGAGAAGAAGATTTTTGAAGCTTTTTTGCATTATGAGTCTATATGAGCTAAAGGGCCCATTGCTACATGCTAAATATCTAAGCTCTGGGCCCTGTGATTGCCGAGGAGAAGATTTTTGAAGCTTTTTGTTCCATTATGAGTCTATGGGAGCGAAGGGGCCCCGGGGCGTCGCCCATTTGGAACCCAGGGGCATGATTGGCAGGAATTATGTAGGTGACCACTGGCCGTTGCTACATGCTTTATCTAAGCTCTGGGCCCTGTGGTTTCAGAGAAGAAGATTTTTGAAGCTTTTTTTTCCATTATGCGTCTTTGGGAGCTAAGGGGCCCCGGGGCGTGGCCAATTTGGACCCCAGGGACATGATTGGTAGGAATAATGTAGGTAACCACTTGCTGTTGCTACATGCCAAATATCTCAGCTCTGGGCCCCGTGGTTTCAGAGAAGAAGATTTTTGAAGCTTTTTCCCATTATGAGTCTATAGGAGCTAAAGGGCCCTGGGGAGTGGCCCGTTTGGACCCCAGGGGCATGATTGGCAGGAATTATGTAGGTGACAACTTGTCGTTGCTACAAGCTAAATATCTAAGCTCTGGGCCCTGTGGTTTCTGAGTAGATGATTTTTGAACCTTTTTTTTTCCATTAAGAGTCTATGTGAGCTAAGGGGCCCCGGGGCGTGGCCCATTTGGACCCCAGGGGCATGATTGGCAGGAATTATGTAGGTGACCACTTTCCATTGCTACATGCCAAATATCTCAGCTCTGGGCCCTGTGGTTTCAGAGAAGAAGATTTTTGAAGCTTTTTTCCATTATGAGTCTATAGGAGCTAAAGGGCCCCGGGGCGTGGCCCGTTTCAACCCCATGGGCAAGATTGGCAGGAATTATATAGGTGACCACTTGCCGTTGCTACCTGCTAAATATCTAAGCTCTGGGCACTGTGGTTTTCAAGAAGAAGATTTTTGAAGCTTTTTGTTCCATTATGAGTCTATGGGAGCGAAGGGGCCCCGGGGCGTCAACCATTTGGAACCCAGGGGCATGATTGGCAGGAATTATGTAGGTGACCACTGGCCATTGTTACATGCTACATATCTAAGCTCTGGGCCCTGTGGTTTCAGAGAAGAAGATTTTTGAAACTTTTTTTTCATTAGGAGTCTTTGGGAGCTAAGGGGCCCCGGGGTGTGGCCCATTTGGACCCCAGGGGCATGATTGGCAGGAATTATGTAGGTGACCACTTTCCGTTGCTACATGCCAAATATCTCAGCTCTGGGCCCTGTGGTTTCAGAGAAGAAGATTTTTGAAGCTTTTTTTCCATTATGAGTCTAAAGGAGCTAAAGGGCCCGGGGCATGGCCCGTTTGGACCCCAGGGGCATGATTGGCAGGAATTATGTAGGTGACCACTTGCCATTGCTACATGCTAAATATCTAAGCTCTGGGCCCTGTGGTTTCCGAGAAGAAGATTTTTGAAGCTTTTTATTCGATTATGAGTCTATGGGAGCGAAGGGGCCCCTGGGCGTGGCCAATTTGGACCCCAGGGGCATGAATGGCAGGAATAATGTAGGTGACCACTGGCCGTTGCTACCTGCTAAATATCTAAGCTCTGGGCCCTGTGGTTTCAGAGAAGAAGATTTTTGAAGCTTTTTTTCCATTATGAGTCTATAGGAGCTAAAGGGCCCTGGGGCGTGGCCCGTTTGGACCCCAAGGGCATGATTGGCAGGAATTATATAGATGACCACTTGCCATTGCTTCATGCTCAATATCTAAGCTCTGGGCCCTATGGTTTCCGAGAAGAAGATTTTTGAAGCTTTTTGTTCCATTATGAGTCTATGGGAGCGAAGGGGCCCCGGGGCGTGGCCAATTTGGACCCCAGGGGCATGAATGGCAGGAATTATGTAGGTGACCACTGGCCGTTAATACATGCTAAATATCTAAGCTCTGGCCCCTGTGGTTTCAGAGAAGAAGATCTTTGAAGCTTTTTTCCATTATGAGTCTATAGGAGCTAAAGGGCCCGGGGCGTGGCCCGTTTGGACTCCAGGGGCATGACTGGCAGGAATTATGTAGGTGACCACTTGCCATTGCTACATGCTAAATATCTAAGCTCTGGGCCCTGTGGTTTCCGAGAAGAAGATTTTTGAAGCTTTTTGTTCCATTATGAGTCTATGGGAGCGAAGGGGCCCCGGGGTGTGGCCAATTTGGACCCCAGGGGCATGAATGGCAGGAATTATGTAGGTGACCACTGGCCGTTAATACATGCTAAATATCTAAGCTATGGGCCCTGTGGTTTCAGAGAAGAAGATATTTTAATTTTTTCCCATTGTAAGTATGGGAGCTATATGTTGCCATGGCAACCAGAATTCCAATCTTATCAGCCCAAAAACCTTATGCAGTCTTTCCCCCTACCTGATGATGCTTCTCATGAAATTTAATCAAGATTGACCATGGGGTATTAGAGATATACTTATTTGAAATTGTTTACGGACGCACGGACGCACGACGGACGACGGACAAAAAGTGATCACAAAAGCTCACCTTGTCACTACGTGACAGGTGAGCTAAAAATTCGGACGTCTAGCGGAGCTGCTGAAATGTTCTTAAAATTTGAACAAATTTGTTTCATGATCCAGCTAGGGGTACAGAAGGTGCAGACAGAATGGCAAACAGCCCACTGTTTGGTTAGGCCTATCTCCTGACCCCCTTCTTGAATGGTTTACTTTGTACTTTCAGAGTATTTACTCAACAAGATATTCCCCAAATGCTTCAAGGGATATCATTAAACAGTTCAACTTCGATACCTCAAACATGGACAGTCTGTTTACCATGGCTAATTTGAATAAGTTCTGGATTCCCATAAGAATATTTCCCATAGCTCCAGATATCAATATACAGTACAATTTCTCTATTAAGACCACCTTTGGGACTGTTCAAAAGTGGTCTTTAAGACTCTTATTTTTAGGTGGTCTTAATAGTGGAATTTTACTGCATTTAGGATTTTTTCTGGATTTTATCTAAAAAGTGTTTGTTGTGACCACTCATTATAAACATCTCAATGAGGCGATTCTAATTCACGAGAACACACAACATACCTCTATTTTATAGAATATCATAAATATATATATCCTAAAGTGATCCCTGTTATGCCCCATGATACAACGTAATTCGTACTACCCGTAATTTGAACAAATTTTCATGATCCCAAAGGTGTTCGAGATATTGAAGTTTGACTGTATCTAGTTTACCTGGTAAATGTTTAAGGCCCTGGATGATTTCTTTCCGCCTTTCCTGCATTGAGATTCTGTCATCACACATCATGAGACCAAACATCACAAGAGAAATAAACTGACTAGTATACGCCTGAAATAAATACAGTCAACCTTCTTTATACAGACATTTGATATAATGGCAAAACTTGTTATAATGAAAATATTGATGAAAAATATAAGACAGATATTATGTTCAATACTTCAGCTAATATTGCAAACATTTGTTAGAATCACCTTGCAGAGGCGATTCTAACAAACGTCCACAACACTTGCTTATAAGACAAATGGTCTTGTCCAACATATAGCAATAGAAGAGACCACTAATATACAATGGGATAAAATTGTCACTATTTAGGGAACAAATACTGATGGTATAAAGCGGGTCCTCTGTATGTTTTTTTTTTTTTTTTTTTGGGGGGGGGGGGGGGGGGTTTGGTTTTACAGCCCTTTAAAATTATTTCACTCGTATCGAGCCGATTGTTAATCAAAGGTGGGCAAAAACGGGAGTACCCGGAGAAAAACCACGTGACCTACCGTTGCAGAATTTGGCGTCTCACATATGACCCAAGCGAGGCTCGAACCACAGCTGTGAGAGACCTAATGATCGAGTCAGCGCTCTTAACCACTAGGCCACGGAGGCCCCTTGTCCTCTGTATGTTATGAACTTGCATCATCCCTAAGATATAAATGTATATCAGGCCCAGTTGTTCAAAGTTGTTCAGACTCCTGCTGTATATAAAGAGGAGGATTTCATTTGGTACAAAAAGGGTTACACTAAGAGGTGACATTATAGTTTTCTTCTTGTATATTTTTAGAATCCCTGTACGTACTGTTAACAATGTAGCCTCTAATCAAATGCTGAATGTGGCATTTTCTGCTCTAGGTCAGAGATTTTAGGCAGTAATGGACCAAATACATTCCAGTCGAATCCCCAGTCCTTTTGTTTGTTTGTTTTCTTTGATTTGAGGTTTAACATCCTCGTCAACAATATATAGATTATTTTGGAAACATTGCTTTCAATTCTGTGGGACTTTTACCTGACATTGAGATGAAATGACATCTCAAGCCCTGTCACCCAATGAAACCAATAGGATTTATAAGCATGGATGGTCTGACTTGCACTGCTTTGCCTGGGCAGGCTTAGATCCTCTACACAGTTTACCAGTACTCATGTGCAGTCAGTTTCAGCTCTGCATGGAAGCATCATGAAGCCCATCTATTTCTTCAAGCCCCGATGGGCGGGGGCCCGGACATTAATGTGTCTAAACCTATACAAGCAAGAAAAGGAATGATTTAAGGGGAATAGATACACCTGGATCATTTTCTGCCATTTTTCACAGGGGAGACAACTTTCAGGACTTCCTGTTTGCTTCAATAAACTCAGTTCAAATGGAAGAAGGGGTCTACTCTTAAAGGAAAAAAAAATTGTTCCTTGGGAGCAAATTCTTTTTTTAAGAGATAACCCTACTCTAAAAGGAAAGAATTTGCTCCTTGAGAGAAAATTCTTTTCTTTAAAAGTTGACCCATTTTGACAAGAGATAAAAATATTTTTGAAACAGTTGCCACCCTTGAATGTCTACATATCCCCTCTAACCCTTATCTTGCTGAATATTCATTTAAGCCACACCCATTTCTGTCTATCACCCAATCAAATTACTTGATGTAATTTATTGTTACAAATTCATTAATTGAATGCCAAACAGTGTAGATCCTGATCAGATGGCTTCTTCAGAAGCCATCTGATCTGGATCTACACTGTTTGCAAAGATAGGGGTTGTCGTGAACAGCAAGATAAGGGTTAAACAGGTGAACAGATGAAGCAACTGGTACCTACCTTTGTACTGGCTACCCCTATTTCAGGTCCAGCATTAATGTGGACTCCACAGTGAGATTCCCGACAGATACTACTGCCGACAGTGTTGGTGATGCCAACGATCAGAGCTCCTCTTTGTTTACAGTAGCGCAGAGCCATCAATGTGTCTGCTGTCTCTCCTGCAAAATGTATACTGACTGCTCAAAATGAAGGTACACGTGGAACATTCTTGAAAAATACAGCAATAATATCTATAAGACTTCTACTCAGATCCACAGCAAAAGCCATGTAAGCAAAACGTTTATCATTTCATCCCACCAAACTTCAGTAAAACTCCACTATTAAGACAACCAAAAATTGAGACTAATTCTGCTTTAAAAAGCTTATTCAGAAAGTTTCAGTTATTTTTCTAAGAGTTTTCTGCATATAGTGTCCTCTGGTCAGAGACCACCTTAGGGACTGTTCAAAAGTGGTCTTATAGACCACTTTCGAACAGTCCCAAAGGTTGTCTTAATATAGGAATTTTACTATATAATGTGTCACTGGGAGACAGAAACTTGGTTTAGAATATCATTTGAAAAGTCTGTAGAATCCTGGAATCAAACCCATGATCCCTCGTTTATGAGGCGAGTAGCTAAACCACTACACCACTCAAGCTTCTATATACAGCTCAGTAAAGGCGCAAGGGCCAAAACTTTGTTTTGTTTGTTTGATTTGAGGTTAAACGTCCCCATCAACACTGTGTAGGTCATTTTGGAAACGTTGCTTCCAATTCTGTGGGACTTTTACTGGACATTGAGATGAAATGACATCTCAAGACCTGTCGCCCACTGAAACCAATGGGGTTAATAACATGGATGGTCCGACTCGCACCGCTTTGCCTGGGCAGGCTTAGATCCTCTAAGCGGTTTACCAGTACTCATGTGCAGTCTGTTTCAGCTCTGCGTGGAAGTATCATGCTGCCCATCTATTTCTTCAAGCCACGATGGGAGGGGGCGGTAAAGGCCAAAACTATTTTTCACATATATCAAGGGCAGATAACTCAAGAATCAGCATGGCGAGAGTAGTGGTTCTTGGTCTTAATAAGGTATCTACAGTAGTCTATTTATCTGTGAATTTCCATCGGACCAAAATCTTTTTTTTTGCAAAGACAGATACTGAAAAACTTAAAAAGCCAAAATAGTGCTCCTAGGCCACAATATGCTTCCCTCAGTTGTCAAAATAGCTGTGATGAAGTTTCATCCATACATTCAATATTGTAGTAAAGGAAGAACAGGCATAAAACCATTTATTGGGAACCAAAACGGGCCACAACTCTGTAAATGGGAACTAAAAAGGCACTCCATTCTGACAATGTGTATGCAATATTTAAATGTAATCTGTTAAAAAAACATTCAAGATAGAGAGCAGAAATGAAGTGGCAGGGTGTAATGGCCTAACAAGTACCAACAAGATATGGTTCTGACAATTATTCCCCTTATCTGGAGCTATGAGTACACAAACATATGATTACACCAACATACTAAACAAATTTATCAGCTGAGGTATGTCATTAGAGTAACCCCAACATTTGAAGTATTACCTGACTGGCTGATAAAGAAACAGACATCATCTCTAAAAACTGGTGTACTTCTGTCCAAGAAGTCACTGGCAAGTTCAACCATCACAGGCAGCTCTGTCAACTCCTCTAACAACTGGCGAGTCTGTGGAATAAAGGACAAGAATAAGGATTGATCAAAATACCTAAAAGGTTCCTCTGAAAAGTTTGATATTTTTCTTATTTCTGTATGGAAACATGTTATGGGACACATTACAATAACCTTCTTATTTGGGGCTATGAAGACCTTGGAACTGGTTCATAATTGCTACTGGTGAAATGTCCAATGACATTCTTCACCAGGACCTTAATCCCTAGCTCTAACCAAAAATAATAACTTAGCCACATTATCCCCTACACCTTCAGCAGAAGAAAATAACTGAATCTGGGGAGAGATTCCTATCTCTAATGGTCTGAGGGATGAAAGAACTCTTGTTAATGTCAGTTATTGTAGTGGGGGTCTGAAATGTTAATAAGTAATGATATCTGCAGCATTAAGTTGGGGTAATAAGGTCATGTTGGAATGCTGCCGGCACCCTCTGACTGGTTATCAGGAGGTACCAAACTAGTCAGCAACAGTCTTTGGTGCAGACTGATCATGAAACCTTTGCTACGTTAATTCTCTCACTTCAGGGCCCAGTTGTTCAAAACTAACGACATCGTTAGTTAACATATCGTTACAACTTTGATCATTGAATATGGCAAATAAGCTGAAATTTTTGCTGTAAAAATGTGAGCAGCTTTTGCG
Source organism: Lucinisca nassula (assembly GCA_963580285.1). Taxonomy (NCBI): domain Eukaryota; kingdom Metazoa; phylum Mollusca; class Bivalvia; order Lucinida; family Lucinidae; genus Lucinisca; species Lucinisca nassula. Next base: position 129,831,865 of record OY757011.1, on the reverse strand, counting down.
AACGCAAAAGCTGCTCACATTTTGTCAGCAAAAATACCAAAATTTACGATGTTGTACTGGCTAGAAGAGTTAACAATATGACCACTAACGAGCTCGTTAAGCTAACGATGCTTTGAACAACTGGCCCCAGATGATTAAAGTTGGGGCAACTGTCCCATAGTTCCCTATATGAAATCTAAGATATAACTTCTGGATATTTTCTTAGTTTTATCTTGAAAAGGTATGTTGTGTGTACTCATTAGAATCGCCTCAATGAGGTGATAATAAATGAATACATACAGCATTTATTTATTATTAAGAGTGTATGTTTCAGTTTTACATCCCACCAACAGCTAAGGTCATACGAAGACGGGACCTCGGTTTAAAGACTCATCCGAAAGTCTGGAGAAGCCCGGGATCGATCCTGCAATACCTGGTTTATTAGGCGAGTAGCACAACCACTACACCACAGAGGCTTCTTTATCTTTAAGAAGATTGAAAGATATCACAAAATCATCCCCATATGCCTCCTTACCTGGCTCTATGTCTTGCCCACAGTAGATCAAACTACCCCTATCTCAAACAAATTTTCATGGTCCATAACGTGCTCAAGCCACTGAAGCTCGACTGTAATATAGTCACTTACCGCCACAGCACTATGGTAGCTTGTACCACAAGCAATAAACAACAGTCTTCTACATCTTCTTATCTCACTCATGAACTCCTTGATCCCACCAAGATTCACTCGATTTTCCTCAAAGTTCACCCGGCCTCTCATAGTGTTCACCACAGATTCTGGCTGCTCAAAGATTTCCTTTTGCATAAAGGAGCTGAAGTTTCCTGTGGACAAACCAGAGACTCACACTGGAGTACATTGTATGTGCTTGTTATTGATAAACACAATGAATCTTATATGTTTGTTTGTTTGATTTGAGGTTTAACGTCCCCATCAACACTGTAAAGGTCATTTTGGAGACTTTGCTTCCAATTTCGTGGGACTTTTACTCGACACTGAGACAAAATGACATCTCAAGCCCAGTCGCCCAATGAAACCAATAGGGTGTATAAGCATGGACGGTCAGACTCGCACCCCTTTGCCTGGGCAGGCTTAGATCCTCTAAGCACTTTACCAGTACTTGTGTGTGGTCGGTTTCAGCTCTGTGTGGAAGCATCATGCAGCCCATATATTTCTTCAATCCCCGATGGGCAGAGGCTCCACATAAGCATTAGCTTGTTATTGACAAACTATATATGAGCCAGTGCACAACAAAAAGCTAAAAGACCCATAGCAATAGATAAACTTGGTATTTTGTGATAACTGAAGGACAGTTTTTGCCAATTCTCCATAAAAACCTACGTTGTGGGTATCCATTAGAATGGCCTCGACGAGGCGGGTCTAATGAATATCCACAACGTAGGTTTATATGCAGAAATAAGGAAAACTATCCTTCAATTATCCCCAAATAAGTACCTTATCTGTTTCTATGAAGACCTATGTGACATCTGAGACTCAGATCAGTCTGCACCTCCACCCAATCCTCCACACAAGTTTTTGTTTATCTCTTTTTTGATAGCCCATGGACTGCAAAAGGCTCATGCAATCAGCAAAGACTGATCAGACTGCATGGATGTGCAGGCTGATTGGAGACACTGCTGGTCTTATTGTAGGTTTTGTACTTTTCTCGTTTTTTTTTTGTGTTTTTTTTTTTTGCAAGCCTATTCCAATAAGAGAAAAAAAAAAACACAAATGTAAAATAATATCTAATGTATGAAACACAATTACACTGTCAATAAAGCTCATACCTTGTCATTAAAACATGAAAGTTTAAGGCCAAGACCAAGACTTCAAACCCATGAGCAAGGACGTACAGAAATAGTTATAATTATTACTTATTATAACCCTGTATTGGCTTTAACACAGTCAATCATGACATGCCTACTAAATGTTCATTTTGCTATGTTTGCACGAGTCACAATAAAGTGTTATTAAGCGATTGTACTTTAGAATCTATCATCATACCAAGTATAAAATTTTATCTGTACCAGGGTTTTGATAATTTAGGACCTTATCATCAGCATGACAGGTACAGACTTTATCCATCGTAAGTTCTTGAAACTATAAGTCAACATTTCTTAAAACATACAATTTACCGTAACGATTCTAAGAATTGGGACAGACATGCCTAAGCAAACAGTGCCGATGCAGATCAGACTGCCCGAAGGAGCAGTCTGATCAGGGTCTACACTGTTTGCCATTCTGTCCGCACTTTTTGACTCTTTGCTGGACATTTAAACAAATTTGTCAAAATTTTAGGAGAATTACAGCAAGTTCACAAGATGTCCGAATTTTTAGTTTTTTAGGGTAGAAACTTGGTGGATGGACAACTGTCAATGCTTTCTCTGGAGATAATAAATTGTCACCTATGCATGACTACAAAGTAAATGGGTTTCCTGATTTCTGAATCTATCTAAATTGGTGTCGCTCTTAAAGGAAATAATCTGCTCCCACTGGAGCAAATTCATTCCCTTAACCTTTTTGTACCAAATGGAATCTTCCTCCTTTTATATGGCAGGAGTGCATTTCAAAATTTAGGGGTCTCAGGTTGTGTTTTCTTCAATAGCTAAACTTTTTGCAAACAGTCCTAATCAGACGCCACGTTCTGCGGCATTTGATCTGGGCCTGCACTGTTTGCCAAGTACCCGTTTTGGGTTTTCTGATACTCAATGGGTTAACCTTAATCCTGCTGAAAAATTTAATTTGTCACACCCATTTCTGACTATCAACCTTTCAATTATCTTGATATGATGTATCCTTTCAAATTAGCATACTGAATGATGAACAGTGTAGATCCTTATCAGAGGATTCTGATCTGGATCTACACTGTTTGCAAAGGAAGGGGTCATCATGGTTCAGCAGGACAAGGGTTGACAGCAGATCCACATGAGGTGAGGGTGAGGTGTTTTGGTACACAATTCAATTTCTGCAATAGTAGTTTCCGTTACTTATTTATTTTGCTTTTTTTTTTTTTTTTTTTTTTTTTTTGGTTTTACCGCACTTTCAAGGTTATTTCAATCATATCAAGCCTGATTGTTAATCAGAGGTGGGCGAAAACTGCAGTACCCAGGGAAAAACATCTGACTTTCTGCTGCAGATTTTGGTGTCTCATATGTGACTCCAGCCTGGCTCGAACCCACAGCAGTGAGAGACCTAATGATTGTCAGCACTCTTATCCACTAGGCCAAGGGCTGGAGCCGAGCGATGGTCTCCCCATTCACCGGCAACGTGGAATGGGGATACCACCAAACGGCTACGGTGTAGTGCCAGAATGGATTCATTCCCTGGGACCCTACCAGATGACGACCCGCGACACGGGGAAACTGGAAACAACAACAACACTAAGCCATGAAGGCCTGTCACTACTAGTGTATCATTTAACCTTTTCATCCCTGGATTTCCAAAAATTGCATTTAACAACTTTGTCTGTTGCATCTTCTTGCAAACTTTTTAACCCATTTAGTACCGGAAACCCCAAAACGGGTACCAGGGCAAACAATGCAGGCCCAGATCACTGTTTGCAAAAAGTTCAGCCATTTTCTGAATAAATTTTGAAGAAAACACAACCTGACACCCCTTAATTTTGAAATGGACTCCTGCTATATATAAGGAGGAAGATTCCATTTGGTACAAAAAGGGTTAAATGTATTTTTTGTATACAGGCAAAAAGAGTGGAACTTGATGAGACTACTCCTCTAGGAGTTTGATCTAGATCTTCACTGTTGGCAACAAAGATTTTCTAACTAAAACCAAAGCAGATGACAACTGTTCTGAATGAGCCTCAATAGCTCAGTGGCAAGTGTGCTCAACTTATGATCTGGAGGTTGTGGGTTTGAATCCAACCACCGGAGGCGAGGTATGTCCTGGGGCAATACAGGTAATGCCACTGCCCCATTCCACCTAGGTGTAAATGGGTAGCAGTGGTGTAAAAGTCACTGCCTCTCTCTCACGCACATGATAACATCCGGAATGAGTGTTCGAGAGCGATTCAAACAAAGCAATGCAAGCGTAGCATCCCCTTGCAACCGCATACCATTCATCAGCATGGAAGGTTTTTAAGGTCAAGTCCATTGAGACCTTGACCTCTGACCCTGAAAGTCAATAGGGTTCATCGTCTCTCCTTGGGGAACATTTGTGGAAGGTTTGAAGCTTCTACGATGATAACTCTGTCTTCTATCCTGTTCACAAGGTTTTTAAGGTCGAGTTCATTGTGACCTTGTTCTTTAACCCTTGACCTTGAAAATCAATAGGGTTCATCGTCTATCCATAGGAAACATTTGTGGAAGGTTTGAAGCTTCTATGATGAAAACTTTGTCTTCAATCGTGTTCAAAAGGTTTTTAAGGTCAAGTTCATTGTGATCTTGACCTTTGACCCTGAAAATCAATAGGGTTCATCGTCTTTCCATGGGGAACATTTGTGGAAGGTTTGAAGCGTCTATGATGAAACTTTGTCTTCTATCATGTTCAAAAGGTTCCGGACCGACAAGTATACATACACACGGAACCAATGCTATATCCCCATCACAACGTTGTTGCGAGGTGATAATAAGCTTGTCGCTTTCATCACAATCAAATTAAAATAAATAAGTATAAACTAACTGTTCTGATTGGAATCTTAAGGGTTAATGGTTTATCCTACCAGTAATTACCTTTCATTATCTGCTGTAGCTCCATCTTCAGTGTTACAACCTCTCTAACGGTGGAGTCGTCGATACTCCGAGACACCCGATGTATCTGAAGTCTTCCTTTATTGACAGCAGCAACATCGTCGTCCTCCAGGAAGATCACTTGGTTGGTATGCTCTATAACAGCACTAAGCAACAGAAAACAATAAATCAAAGCATTGTTGGCACTGAAAATAGGCTCAAAAATGGTCCTGAACAGGGATTGAGACTATCTTGTGTGATGCTTAAATTTCTGTATTTTAACCCATTGTATGCTAGTGGACTCTTCCATTGCTATATGTTGGACAAGTCCATTTGTCTTATATGGGGTGTCAGGTTTAATTTTTCGTTTTTTTTTATTCTATTTTTGACAGAAAATTCTGTTAGCAAATAGTGCAGGCCCAGATCAGACGGGTCTGATCTGGGCCTGCACTGTTTGCCAAGATACTCCTTTAGGGGTTGCCTCCCATACAATGAGTTAAGGAAACAGTGTCAACCCCTTCTGTGGCATCTGAACTGGGTAACATCACTTTTTGGAATCCTAGGCATATATGTATACGAGTTCACTGTATCATTAACAAAACATGCCTTGGATAAACCTATTTCCATATAAGTCCAACCCAAGCCCATGAGCCAAGTCCAGGCTTTTCAGATTACCTAATCTACGTAGCACTTTGACGAAACCATGACAAGCATGGCTAAATATAAGCGCTACCCGGATAAATCATCACAAATTCTATTTTCATAGCTGTGCTTTATTGGTAAGTAACATGAACATTAGCAATACTGTAAAAAGCCTAACAAGATGTGTTTGTAAAACACTGATGCCTTGGGACAGCACAAGTGAAATATGAAAGCCCTATCACTACCCAATCAGAGGAATGGCTGATGTTCAAAGTTTTAAAAAGTAGGTCAAGGTAACAAGGTAAAAAAATAATGGTACCACTGGAAAGGCTTAGCACAAGAAATGGAAAAGCCCTATCACTTACCAATTAAAATTTATGGCTAATGTCAAAATCTTTAAAAAGTAGGTCAACGTCAAGGTCAAGGTCACAAGGTCAAAAAATTATGGTATCACTGGAAAGGTCTTGTGACAAGAAATGCACATGTGAAATATGAAAGCCCTATCAATTACCAAACAAAAGTTGTGGCCAATAGTAAAGTTTTTAAACCGTGGTCAAATGTCAAGGTCAAGGTCACAAGGTCAGAAATTATATTGCCACTGGTCTTGTGACATGGAATGCACATTTGAAATATGAAAGCCCTATCACTAACCAATCGAAAGTTATGGTCAATGTAAAGGTTTTTAAAAAGTAGGTCACACATCAAGGTCACAGGGCCAAAAATTATGGTACCATTGGAAAGGACTTGTGACAAGGAATGCACATGTGAAATATGAAAGTCCTGCCACTAACCAATCTAAGGTTATGGCCAATGTTAAAGTTTTTGAACAAGAGGGCCATCTTGGCCCTTTAATCCCTCACCCGAGTCATTTAAAGCAATTTGACCTGATCTTTGGCCCACCAAATGATGCAAAACTGTGACCTCTAGAGAAAGAGAACAAGGTTTAAAAGAAATATGACCTAGTTATATGACACAAACCATAGTAAGTTGAATGATATATCAAGTCAGACATTCGGTAAAGTGTTATGAAGATTAATGCAAATCTCTAGCCTCTAGAGACAGAAATCTGACACTATGACCTTGTTTTGACCCCATATAACCAGTATTTGAATCTGACAAAGGCATCATTGAGACAAGGTTTTAACAAAATTTGACCTTGGTTTTGATCAGACATGACCTACATTCTAACTTGACAGAGATATAATCAGGTCAAACATTTTGGCAAAGGGTTACAAAGACTTAAGAAACATTCGGACACTTTTTTTTAACTTTGACCTCTAAGTATGACCTTGACCTTGGAGGTACGGACCTGGGTTTTGCAGGTAACACGTCGTCTCATGATGGTTAACATTTCTGCCAAGTAATTTTAAAATCCATCAAGAAATAAGGAAGTTATTGACTGCGTTTAAGTTTGGGACCCTTTTTTTAACCTTTGACCTCTAAGTATGACCTTGACCTTGGAGGTACGGAACAGAGTTTTGAAAGTGACACGTCCTCTCATGATGGTTAACATTTCTGCCAAGTAATTTTAAAATCCATCAAGAAATAAGGAAGTTATTGACTGTGTTTAAGTTTCCAACCCTTTTTTTTAACCTTTGACCTCTAAGTATGACCTTGACCTTGGAGGTACGGACCTGGGTTTTGCATGTGGCACGTCGTCTCATGATGGTTAACATTTCTGCCAAGTAATTTTAAAATCCATCAAGAAATACTGAGTTATTGACTGCGTTTAGGTTTATGACGCACGGACGAACACACGGATGGACGGACGGACACGAGCAACGCTATATGCCCTTTCCACCATTTTAAAAAGTACCTTTTACCGCTTATCTAAAAGAAACAATTCTGATTCTGAGTACCTGGCATCTGATGCAAAGAAATATTCTGCCTCTTTCTCTGGACCAATTGTATGATACTCTGTCCTTGAGTCAGACCTATGAGCAGGAGTAGGGGCTATAAATCCTCTGTGATCTATCAAGAGAAAAGAAAAAAAGAGTTATTCACCTTTAATGTACTGGCAAGTAATACCTGCTATATTTGCAACTAACAAATAAAATATGGGACTGGAAATGGTAGTAAAGATAGGGAATGCAACAATTAACTTCCCCAGCCCTCCCTTGCTGCAAATTATAAAGTATAAACAAAATAAAAAGATAAAAAAAAAAATTGCCAACTTTTAGAATAAGTTTGATATAGTCAGTACTGATAATAAAGAGAAATCTCAGCTGAACAGACCAGTTTGTGTCTTTCACTGATGATTGCAAGCCCCAATGACAGGGCATCTATTTCTATTATTTTTCTTGTAACATGTCTCATGCTGCTGAATTTCTTAAGAACTGTCTCACTGAAGCATTCCTGAGAGTAACCAAAACAAATATTTTTCCTTAACCCTTTTTGTACCAAATGGAATCTTCCTCCTTACATATAGCACGAGTCCATTTCAAAATTATGGGTGTCAGGTTGTACAAATTTTATTCGGAAAATGTCTGATCTTTTTGTAAACAGTGTAGGCCCTGATCAGACGCCGCATTCTGCGGCGTCTGATCTGGGCCTGCACTGTTTGCCAGGGTACCCGTTTTGGGGTATCCTGTACAAAATGGGTTGTGGTCCCTTTATTTACCCCACCCCATAATACTTATTTGTTCACTGGATTATTGACTTGTTGTTCTTGGCCTTGTTGAATAAAGCATCCTTAGCTTAAAAAGTTTGTTAGTTATCAAAATGTTGATTGTCAAAGCAAGTACAATATTGAATACTTTGGTATTTTTGGCTGAAAAAAGGGGGTAGCTTTTGCAATTACAAAAAATACTCACAATTTTTCAGCAAAAAATGTTAGTGTATGTGAAATATTTAATGATCAAAGTTTTAATGATGTGTTAACTAACAATGATGTTAGTTTTGAACTACTAAACCAAGGTCTTTTTTTAGGGTTTTTTCCCTTACCCTGGTTCCATTGTCTGGGATGACATTATAGGTAAAGAAGAACTTCCTAGTTAGGTACGTTTCTTAACATGTTTGGATAGATTTTCATGGGAGGGAACTCTACTCTTAGATGACATAAGGGGAATGGATGCACCTGGCAGACTTTTCTGCCATTTTACAAAGGGAGACAACTTTTGGGACTTCCTGTTCGGTTTTCTATGAACTCTGCCAAAGAAAAGGGGTCTACTCTTAAAGGAAAAAATTTGCTCCTCAGGAGCAAATTCTTTCCTTTAAGAGTTGATCCCTATTGACATGGTTGACAAAACTACTTTTGCAGGAGTTACCTCCCCTGAAGGTGTATCATTCCCCTTAAAAGGAATTATTTGTTCCTCACTTTGAGGGGCCTTAGGCAACTCATTTCAAATGGAAAAGCCATTGCTGTTGGATATTGGCAAACAGTGGATTTGTAAAACATTCAGCCATTTGCTAAATATATTTCCATTATAATATAATCTGACACTCCCAAATTTCAAAAAAGACCCTACTAAATGTATATACAGTGAAAGATTCCATTCAATTTAAAAATTGTACTGCTGAATAAAATAATTTAACCACTTCCAGTTTTGATTATCAACAAATCAAATAACTACTGTCATTCATTTTATGAATTTGTTGCAATATTTTGCATGAAGTAATCTGATCGGTTAATAATCAGTAGTAGGTGTGGCATATTTAAATATTAAGCAGGACAAGGGTTTGTATGTGCTGACAATAATGTAAATAGGAAGTTATAGAAGTTGAAAAATATGTGAAGACATTATCTGGTGACTCCATTCCCCTTAAATGAGTCCAATTACCTAGTCTTATTTTAGTTACCTAATTGGCACAAATTATAATCTTAAGTACTTTTTTAGATTGTTCAAAATGGAATGAATAAGCACTTTTTTCAAGAAAATTTGTCTACTTCCTATTCTTAGGTTAAACAGACAAGGTTATGTTCAGATCATTATATTTGGAATATTGCCACTCTTGCAAGGTATTAATGTGATAAGAAGTCTGGTAAATGTACAAATTCATAGTTTGTTTTTGTTTTGTTTTTTGTGTTTGTGTTGAGGTTTTATGTCCCCAGAAACACTATTTAGGTCATTTTGGGGGTGTTGCTTCTGATTTTGTGCGACTTTTACCTGGCATTGTGATGAGTTGTGTTGTTTCATAATCAGAACATGTTTGCTTATTTATTATTATCATTATCTATTTTTATTTCATTTAATAATATTATTATTATTGTTGCTGTTGTTCAGCTTTCAGCTACAAGTGTATATTACTCTTCCATGTAGATGACTTTCATACTGAGTCTATCAGAATACCTAATAGTATTAATTCATAAGAAAGAAATTAGGGTCCCCCCTCCCCCACCATATAGTTGACTTTCATACTGAGTTTGTCAGAATATCTGACAGTATTAATTAATCAGGTCCTCCCCACCCCACATGTTCAAAGCATTGTTAGCTTAACGAGCTTGTTAGTATGAACTGTCCTAGTTAGAACAATATGTAATACAGTGGTAGTTTTGCTGAAACAAGAGGGCCATGATGGCCCTGAATCGCTCACCTGAATCCAAGATGTTTCAAAGCTTATGGAAATGAAGGATTCACTGCTTTAAGGAGATGTGGACTAAAGACTTTTATCTTTGGAGGCTATTTTTCATTGTAGTGGAATTTGAAGGTTTTTCTATTTTTAGCTCTGGTGGCCATTTTGTTTAACAGAGCGGAACAGTTTAGACAATTTTGAAAGAGGGTCACTCAAGGAACATTCCTGGGAAATTATTTTCAAATCGGGCCATTTGCCTAGGAGGAAATGTCATTTAAAGTTTTTTTTCTATTTTTAGCTCTGGTGGCCATTTTGTTTAACAGGGTGGTAAAATTTATGCAATTTTGAAAGAGGGACACTCAAGGAACATTCCTGTGAAATTATTTTCAAATCGGGCCATTTGCCTAGGAGGAGATGTCATTTAAAGGTTTTTCTATTTGTAGTTCTGGTGGCCATTTTGTTTAATGGAGCAGAACTATTTTGGCAATTTTGAAAGAGGGTCAATCAAGGAACATTCCTGTGAAATTCTTTTGAAATCGGCCATTTGCCTAGGAGGAGATGTCATTTAAAGTTTTTTTCTATTTTTAGCTCTGGTGGCCATTTTATTTAACGGAGCGTAACGATTTTGGCAATTTTGAAAGAGGGTCACTCAAGAATCATTCCTGTGAAATTATTTTCAAATTGGGCCATTTGCCTAGGAGGAGATGTCATTAATTTTTTTTCTATTTTTAGCTCTGGGGCCATTTTGTTTAACGGAGCAGAACAATTTAGGCAATTTTGAAAGAGGGTCACTCTAGGAATATTCCTTTGAAATTCTTTTCGAATCGGGCCATTTGCCTAGGAGGAGATGTCATTTAAATATTTTTCTATTTTTAGCTCTGGTGGCCATTTTGTTTAATAGAGCGGAATGATTTATGCAATTTTGAAAGAGGGTCACTCCAGGAACATTTCTGTGATATTATTTTCAAATCGGGCAATTTGACTAGTAGGACATGTCATTTAAAGGTTTTTCTATTTTTGGCTCTGGCAGCCATTTTATTTAACGGAGCGGAACAATTTAAACAATTTTGAAAGAGGGTCACTCAAGGAACATTCCTTTGAAATTATTTTCAAATAGGGCAATTTGCCTAGGAGGAGATGTCATTTATAGGTTTTTCAATTTTTAGCTCTGGCGGCCATTTTGTTTAACGGAGCAGAAAGATTTAGGCACTTTTGAAAGAGGGTCACTCAAGGAACATTCCTGTGAAATTATTTTCAAATCGGGCCATTTGCCTAGGAGGAGATGTCATTTAAAGCTTTTTCTATTTTTAGCTCTGGTGGCCATTTTGTTTAATGGAGCGGAATGATTTAGGCAATTTTGAAAGAGGGTCATCCAAGGAACATTCCTGTGAAATTATATCAAAATCCATTCACTGGTTTTGGAGGAGATGTCGTTTGAAGAAAAAGTTTAGGCATGGACACATGCACGACGGACAAAAAGTAATCCCATAAGCTCACCTCGTCACTATGTGACAGGTGAGCTAAAAAATGTAAACAGCTTTTGCAGCTGCAAAAATTAGCATATTTATCATATTAATCTTATCTTGCTGAAGATTCATTTTAGCCACACCCACCTCTGAATATGAACCAATCAGATTAATTGATGTAATTTATTTCTACAAATTCACAAACTGAATGTCAAACAGTGTAGATCCTGATCAGATGGCTTCTTCAGAAGCCATCTGATCTGGATCTACACTGTTTCCAAAGATAGGGGTTGTCATAAACAGCAGGATAAGAGTTAAATGAATCAAGTTGTAAAGATATGTTAACTTATGACACTGTTAGTTTTTAACAGCTGACCCCAGATGTTATTTATTACATCATAAGCCGGCCTCGGTGGCTCAGTCGGATGCGCATCTGACTGGTGATCAGGAGGTCGTGGGTTCAACTCCCGCCGGAGTCGGCAATATTCTTTCTGGAGATTGATCATGAAATCTTTTCTATGGTCATTCTCTCCCTTCCGCTGATTCAAGAAGGGCAGTTGTCAGTTTCTGGCGAAAGAATGTGCACTGTACTGGTTAAGCGCTTACGTATAAGCTTGCCCAGGAAATTGTTGATAGGTAAACTGACCAGCTCAAAAATGAACTAAATAGTGTTGACTAGGCAATTAAACTCTTAAACAAATTACATCATAAAGTGACTGACCCTAAAGTTAGTGGAAAAAATATTACAAAATTCCAACATCAGGTCAGCTATGGGTGAAGTAGACTTTGCTAAAATTTACTAGCAGTAGTAAGTGACGTTTATAAGCAGGGCGGTCGGAGGTTCAAAGACATTTATTACATTAATATAAACAAAATAAGTAGTGTTTAAAGTGAAGAATTAATTTACAGGCATAAAATTATCTTTATTATAAGAAATGAGTGGTTTACAGTAATATAGTAAAAGTAAGAGTCTTGACAGTTTTCTGTGTGAGGTCAAAAATAAAGCTCATGTCCCTATATACCATATTTAATATTTGTATCCAGACAGGATGCCACGCGGCAGAACGTTTTCTGTGGTATCTCATCAGGTTCTACACTGTTTGCCACTCATCCAGCTATTTTCATATACAAATTTGGGGAGTAAATAAAATTTGTAGAACAAGTATGGTAAGAAGTTGAGGTGTCTGAATGCTTTGGGAAATAAGGTAAATTCTTGAGTTCTAATTACTTATCAAAATGAAAACTGACCAGATCTATGCCAGTCGTGATATTACACTTTTATACCTTGAGTTTTAACCCTTATCCTGCTATTCATGATAACCCCAACCTTTGCAAACCGTGTAGTTCCTGATCAGATGGCTTCTTCACAAACAGTGTAGATCCAGATCAGATGGCTTCTGAAGGATCTACACTGTTTGACATTCAGTTTGTGAATTTGCAGGAATAAATTACACTAAGTAATCTGATTGGTTAAAAGTTAGAAATGGGTGTGGCTAAACTAATCATTTAGCAGAATAAGGGTTAAGAACAATTAATTATGTGACCCATACAACATTCTACACCTTCAAGAGAAACTCTTTCAAAAGAAAGTCTCCCCTGCCAATAGGGGTCTACTCTGGCCCTGAGGTTATGAAACATTTTTCATTCTCAACTCAGCTGAGCATGAAATTTGTAATATTCATAACTATTAAAACACAAAAAAAATCAAGCAATTTTCCTGCTCAGATCAGCACAGGATGTCGTTTATCCTGCTCATAAATTTTAAAATGCCAACATTTTTAGCAGGATAAATTTCATGCTCAAGCGTGAAAAAAGTTTTACATGTATAACCTTTGGTATTTATTTTATAGTTACCATAAACAAATGAAGATATATAAAAATTTACAGTTTTTCTTCTACTTGATTTTTTTTATCTAAATGGGGTAAGGGGTACATTTTTAAAGGGAAGAATTTGATTGTTCCTAAAACAATGACTGTAGCAGGACACCATAGTCTCCCATTTGTCACCTTGCCTATACTCCCACATTAATATACAGAAAGTCTTTAAACAGATCTTACAAGAATCCCAGTATACATGGAGCAACTGGTTTGTAAAGAAGACATGATCTTATGTCAAATTATAGAATGTAGCATTTTATAGAACTGAGAGTACTTAAATCGAGGCTCACAGAAACTGAAATATTATGCCATATCTTGATAACTTGATAATCTTGCACAAAAAATTGTGTACTAAAGCACAAACTGTTTTGTCCCAAACAAAGTTTAACACTATTCAAATCAGACTTCAGAACATCCAATATGGAATAACCACAAAATTAAGACTTGGTTCACTTCTTTAAAACCAGCAATGGACAGCATTATGTTATAAGCCATAACCAAGCATTACGCTCCATTATAATGAGACATAATATTCAAAAACTTGTCTTTGGCAGTCTTTGACCAATGAAGACAAAGACAAGACTCCATTATTTTTATGAAAAGTCCAGCTCATGCCTTTATATGAGCTCTTTCATGAGAAAAACTATCTTCAGAGTTTGTGACCAGGAAGGACACAAAACAGCCTGCTCGGGTACAGTCGTACAACCGCCTAAAAAATTTTGATGTACTAAAATGATCCTATGTATTTGAAAAGATAGGCCTAAGCAAACAGTGCAAACCCAGATCAGACTGCTCCTTCAGGAGCAGTCTGACCAGGGTCTACACTGTATGCCATTCAGTCTCCTTGCTGGATTGTGAAACAAATTCGTCAAAATATAGGAGAATTACAGCAAGTTCTTAAGGTGTCAGATTTTTTGGGAGATTTTAAGGGTAGAAAATAGAGGTACTGGTCAAACCAAGTAGTGAAAACCAAGTTGCTGATCAGACTACACCAATGTACAGCAGGCTGATCTGCACATTCCCTGTTCACAAATGACAAACACAGTTTTTCTCATGATACAGCTAATATTATTATGCAGTTTTACGAGTTTTTTGTTCAACCAGGACAATACATGTTTATCATATAATGCTGCTGTTATTTTGCGTTTTTTTTTTCATGATATAAGAATAAAATAAAAAAAAAAAGTGTAATAAAATTATGATGATGATGATTTCATGTTATAAAACGTCAACCCTCTTTGTCGGTCATAAGCGTCAAATGATTTATAGTCAAAAGGTAATAAGTATTATGAGGCTGTTGAGAGTACCAAACATGTAACAACACATCATTACTGGCACATAACGTCATAATGCCGTCAGTGACCACCCTACGTATGTTTTCTACTGAAATATTTCTGGACTTCTTCAACAATAAAATCTGATTTAAAGTTGATATATGATAAACAGAATCTTATACTCGTGGTCATTTCATATGAAATGTATGAAACTCGGCAAAGGCTCATTTCATAATTTTCATAAAAAACGACCACTCATGTAAGATACTCTGTATTATTCTTGGATGTCTGAGATCTGTACATGCTACATATATTTTTTTCTGTGTACATGGCTTTAAATATATTTTTTACTTGAAATGCATGCTTGTGAAAAGTAGTCACAGTTGACTTTGGCATAGCATGGCAGTCCAGGGTCCAATTGTTCAAAGCATCTTTAGTTTAACAAGCTCGTTAGTGGTCAAATTGGTAACTATTCTAGTAAGCGTAATATCTAATCTAGTGTTACTTTTGCTGAAAACAAAATGAGAGCTTTTGCATTTGCAAAAGCTGCTCACATTTTTTCAGCAAAAATATTAGCATATCTGCCATATTAAATGAGCAAAGTTTTAACAATATGTTAACTAACCACGTTGTTAGTTTTAAACAACTGGCCCCAGGTGTCAATACAAGTCTAATTCTCTGAGTCAATTCTCTACTGGACAGATTGCCTTTCGCATGCTTTTTTGGAAGCGGACCGAAATGGGAAATACATCATAGCTTTGTTTGTGTTACAGATGAATTCACATAACCGGGTGACTCGGTTTACCTTTTTGTTAACCCTCATCCTGCTGTTCACGACAATCCCTATCTTTGAAAACAGTGTAGATCCAGATCAGATGGCTTCAGAAGAAGCCATCTGATCAGGATCTACACTGTTTGGCATTCAGTTTATGAATTTGTAGAAATAAATTACATCAAGTAATTTGATTGGTTGATAAACAGAAATGGGTGTGGCCTAAATGAATATTCAGCAAGATAAGGGTTTATAGAATATTCCAAAGGCAAGTGCAAATGTTAAGCTCTGCCCAGTCAATCTTACCTGTGACTACTATAACATCTACAGTCAACCCTTTTTATACCGACATTTGATATAATGGCAAAACTCGTTATAACTGCAATATTAATCCTTTTTGTACCAAATGAAATCTTCCTCCTTATATATAGTAGGATTCCATTTTAAAATTTAGAGATTTCAGGTTGTGTTTTCTTCAAAATTTATTTGGGATATGGCTTAACTTTTAGCAAACAGTGTAGGCCCTGATCAGATGCCACATTCTGTGGCATCTGATCTGGGCCTGCGCTGTTTGCCAGGGTACCCGTTTTGGGGTTTCCGGTACCAAATGGGTTAATGGAACAGATCCTTAGGTCAAGATTAGATGGATTAATCGAGATATATTCCAACAGACAAATGTTTGTTAGAATCGCCTCCCAGGGGTATTTTAACCCTTGTCCTGCTGAATATTCATGTATGCCACACCCACTACCGATTTTCAACCAATCAGATTATTTGATGC